>CM056378.1:48286144-49730604 GCA_029718625.1 Synaphobranchus kaupii
CCGCGTAGGAAAGGCCCATCCCAACGATACTGTAACGGCATGCTTTCCTTCCGTGTTTAATTCCATCACATTCCATTAGAACTATATCTATATCAAGAACTTGTACAGCTGACCCTCAATGACCTTTCTGAGGATGTACTGGCCAATAGGAGCAGGAGGTTTCACACCATGCACCCCTGGGCCCGAATTCAGCCCCACGGCCTTACTCTTCATTCTTTGATCTTTGATAAAAAAAGTAATGTAGGCCTATGTTTCAGATAAATCAAACACTCCACAGAGCTCCTGCACAGGGCCAACGCCTGTAGATGGTATCTACTTGCATAGTTTACACATGTTTACAATACACTTTATTCATATGTTGTTTTTTAAACGCTATGCTGAAAACGTTTGGTCCTTATGCAAGATTTTTTTAAATAATGCAGCTCCCTGTAAGAAGCAACTGAAGAACTCTTCCCTGAGACTCTCATCATCATAGGCGGCACTAAATCTCTTTCCATCTTGCAGAAAGACGCCACCGTTCTTTTACAAGCAATATTGTATATCTAAAACCTCATAAATTCAACACCGATGAATTACTGTGTGGGAATATGCACTTCCAATTTCAGGATAAAATAGTGTTGCAACAATTGTTTGCCGTGTATACAAGTGAAAATGACACATCTAAAATATTTACACTTGGAATATGCTGCCCATTTTGCAGGTTCTGTGCTGTAATATAACCAGAACTATTATGGCTACACAGAATCCATACTAAAATTCCATAACCATAGATTCTCCACAATGGTTTGTTTACCTTGGCTTATGTAATCATAAATTAATATCTTGTTCTGAAAAATGGGTCCTTTCTGGGACAGTAAAACCTTCCGAATGGCTTTTTTAAATGATACATTGTAATTCTTCTTTGGGAATTATTTTTGGAGTTTTTATCATCTCTGCCAAAGGACATTTAAACAAATTCACCTTAAAATCAGTAACCAGTTCAGACCCATGAAACCAGATGAGGAAAGTTAAAGGAATAGTTCACTTGTTGGAGTTTTTTTTTGTCCAATTAAGGATATTTTAGGTACTTACAGAAGTTTCTCACAACCAGCCAGATTCATAGTGGCTAATATGGAGGTGTTGATGGGTTTGGGGTTTAACACAAGAAAGTACCCTTCAAGTAACTCCAAGAGCTTGTACAGCAATGTTTCCAGCAAATTAACTATCACTTTAACTGTGTAATCAACTGATTTAATTTATCAGTGAAGAACTGAGTAACACACAACAAAACCAGCAGACCCTGTGGCTCTCCTGGACCAGGGATGCACCTGACCTATAGAACACAAAATAGGAAATGTCAGATGTCAGTCAAACCGAATCCATGGTGGTGAGTGACAGTATACTACAATGTGAGGTAGCTGTCTTCAACTAGGAAAGTACGATGACCTTTAACCAAAAAATGAAACGTGTTGTTCCAATCACTACTAACATTGCCGTATAAACAGTACAAAAAATGAACAATTCAAGCTTAAAATGCAGTGTGTGATTTTCTTCCATTGAAAGTAATAAGTGTAATAAGTGGTGTTTTCATTTTATATACACGTAGGCTTTTTTAAAATGATTTTCTACTGTAAAAACATTTATTTGCTACTCCGTGCCAAAATGGGTCACATTAGATGCACCTGAAGAAATCTGAAATTTGGTTTTGCAAAAGCAGATGCTAGCAGTCTGCGAAAATTTGAAATCATTTATGAATTAACCGTCAATTTTTAAGCACAGTGCCAGATTTAAGAGGCACTTTTTGATTAATATAAAATGCTTTTTCATTCCATCGCAGTGATGAAAGAACTGGTAATGGTTACTGAAGACGCGACATTGTGCATGCTCCCTGGAATTCTGACTTTGTGTCTACAGACATCAAGCAATGTTGAGTGTCACCTTCAAATAGCCTACATGTGTGTGTTTACTGAACATGTAGGTCACAGCCACAGATAATGAACATGCAGGTTACAGCCATAGATACTGAACATCCAGGTTACGGCCATAGATACTGAACATGCAGGTCATGGCCATAGATACTGAACATGCGGGTCACAGCCATAGATACTGAACATGTACGTCTCTGCCATAGGTACTGAACACGCGGGTCACAGCCACAGTTACTGAACATGTAGGTCGCAGCCATAGTTACTGAACATGTAGGTCACAGCCATAGATACTGAACACGCAGGTCACAGCCATAGATACTGAACATGCGTTCCGTCGTGGCCTGAAGACACACCTCTTCAGACTCCACCTTGACTGATATTCTATCTAGGACCTCATGGTACTAGTTCCCTGTGTTTTCTTGTCTGTTTGCTATAGTTTATAATAGTATTTAGAATAGAAGTGTAGTATAGCCGATTTACCCACAGCTTACTGTGAACTACATTCAACGTTCATTACTAGGGATAGCTGCTACATTATGGGAAGGATGTGCTTTGTATTATCTGTTCTGTAGTGACTTCAATGACGTTTCTGTATGCACTTATTGTATGTCGCTTTGGATAAAAGTGTCTGCTAAATGACTGTAATGTAATGTAACATGCAGGTCACAGCCATAGTTACTGTACGTGCAGGTCACAGCCATAGTTTTATTGAGCTTACCTCGTACACTATAATGAACTGCACACTGAAAACCTGTCAGTGACTCTGTATAAATTCCCTTGATAAGATGGAGATGAAGTTTGGTAAAGGGATGTAATTTCTAGTTGGACGTATGAGAGTTATACACAGGGGAAGGTCAGGTCGAACAGTGAGGTGAGCCTGCATTGACAGGGCTGTTGCCATAGTAAGCCAACGTGTGAGGCTGGCATTAATGAATGCAGGCTAGAGCTCATAGGAAATATAAATGACAAGTATTAATTATAGTGCTGAAATCCTTCAGCAGCCTCCGGAACCGAGGTAGGACCCATAAGCAAAGAAGTCACATCATGGACTACGGTGGGAATAAACTAAAGAATCTAAGGAAAAGACACAATCTCTACAGAACATATTCTGAACATGCTAATTTCAAATCCCACAACAGTCAAGGTGATAATGTGGATTTCGCACATTTTTGTTGTTATAAAAATGGAAAAGTCCTGCACGGGCATGTGGAGGGATTTTTTGGGGAAATCTTCAGCTTGGGCGGGTGGGCTGAAAAGTGGGTCTCCGCAGCGGGACCCTGCTTGAAAAACCCTAGTGCGTTTGGGTCTGGTCTGGGTCCTGGCTGACTGTCTCGGGTCTCGGGTCTCAGGGGTACCTTAACATCTGATAAGTTCCGGAACATTCTGTGCCTCTCGCTCTGTCCTGCTCAGTTTCTCTGAGCGGTGGCTTGTGCCGCTAATGCTCGCTAGAATGTGTTGTGCATTGAACGCATGCATTACAGAATCCTTTGAAAGAAAGTATGTTTGGTAAAAACTATTTTGCAAACTTCCCATGTATTCAACAATTCTTATTTTTGGATAAAGTAATTATTATCTGCAACCAACGCTACTCAACTCCAGGTCCTACGGGCTGCAGTGTCTGTAGCTATTTGCTCCAACCATGGACATAATTTCACTAATGAGCTTACTTCCTGAACCAAGGAGGTAAAATATTTAGTGAAATCAGGCGGTGTAGTGCATGTTTGGAGCAAAAACCTATAGACACTGTGGCCCGTAGGACCTGGATTGAGTAGTTGGGTGCAGATAATTATTACTTTATCAAAAAATAAGAGTTGATGAATACATGGGAAGTTTGCAAAATTGTTTTTACCAAACATGCTTTCTTTCAAAGGATTCTGTAATGCATGCGTTCAATGCACAACACATTCAAGCGAGCATTAGCAGCACAAGCCACCGCTCAGAGAAACTGAGCAGGACAGAGCGAGAGGCACAGAATGTTCCGGAATTATGGGTCTCTCAGATGTTAAGGTACCCCTGAGACCCGAGACCCGAGACAGTCAGCCAGGACCCAGACCAGACCCAAACGCACTAGGGTTTTTCAAGCGGGGTCCCGCTGCGGAGACCCACTTTTCAGCCCACCTGCCCACATTCAAGCAAGTACACTGCTATTTCAGTCGAAGGCTATCATTTGCCAAAATAGCCTATTTTTAGTAAATATTAAATGTTTTGGTTGATATTGAGGTGACACTGTGCATTGCTGACAAGAAATGGCAGCAACTTTAGCTTTGCAACAGAGTTCAGTTTTGGGGTGTAAAACTTCACCTCAGTGGCCTTCCTTGAAAGAAGAATAGGAAGGATTGTTTGAGTGTTTTCAATGACAGCAACTGTATTAGTTGAATTCCTGGCTGAAATATTTGTGCATATGAAAGCAAAAGGAGCAATATCTCCCAATGGCATATATTGACATAACTTTTTCTATGTTTTTCTGACTAACATAAGTGTTCATTAAACAGCAGAATAAATATGCCACAAGCTACTGTATGAAAGACACATAGCTGACAGCTTGCTGTACTGGTTGCTACTGCTGACACATTTTAATGAAGGCATCCAGACAGAGGGAAGTACGACATTTGTTACTTCCAGATGTGTGGTTACTTGGTATGTAAAGGTAGCAGAAGCCCAGCTCCAACAGCAGAACAGTCACACGTCATGACTATTGAGTATGCTTGTTGAGTACACTGGATGAGAAAGTTAAGTAGGTGAAATCTTTTTGTAGTGTACTTAAAACCCCTGGATGATATACTTACTTCCGTGGTTTTGCTGAGTATATTCGGGAGCATACTTTTCAAGAAGTAAACAAACATTTTAGTCCCATAAATATGACACACAGATTCGCTGACATTTTCCTTCAACAACAATAACAACATGTGACATGGCCAAGGGCAGGACATCTTACGACACTTCCACAGTATAGTTGGAAAATAGTACGTAGGATATTTTTTGCATACTGCACGGCACGTACTAAACAGTATACACTACACAGTACACAGTCTTCTAGTACACAGGACTGTTTGTACACAGCCTTTGTTCAGCTGTTAAACCCAGAAAACATGACTGTAAGCTGTGCATGAGTGCGCTTTACAGTTTCCATACTTTGTACATCACATTTAAGCCAAAAGAAATGTTACTTCAAATATAATCTGAATTCTTAATTACCACATCTTATTTTTTAAGATGAAATCACAATTCATTAAAATAAATTACCAGCGTGATTTCTGTCATCACAGAGTAGAAGAACTAAGGGTAACATTCATGAATGAATGAGTGAATGAATGGTTCTTAATCAGGACATCAGGAAGTCATGGTATGCAAAGCCAAAGGTATGCGACCAAATAAAAAAAATGTAAAGGCACAGTCAACTTAGTGTGCAAACTTCTGGCCCACTGGAATTGTGATAAAGTGAATTATAACTGAAATAATCTGTCTGTAAACATTGTTGGAAAAATGACTTGTGTCATGCACAAAGTAGATGTCCTAACTGACTTGTCAACACTATAGTTTGCTAACATGAAATCTGTGGAGTGGTTAAAAATGAGTTTTAATGACTTCAACCTAAGTGTATGTAAACATCCGACTTCAACTGTATGTTGTGTGTCACAATGTCATGGCAATGTTACCTTCTACATTAGTGATGACATGACATGTGCCTATTTAAAATTATTGACGTAAGCATTTATTCATTTGTATAGGAGGTATAAGGCTCTCATGAAGAACTATTCATAGAAAGCATTAACAAATTAAGCGAGTTCTTGTTCATATTGCATTAATGTCTGAACTCACCTAAATGGAATTTGAGCTGAAGATAGAAACTGTAAGCATTGAAACATTGTGAAGTGTATTTTACAGTAGTACTGGGTTGAGAATATGTATGGAAGGGTTTCTTTGGAGTAACACAATATAAATAGTACTTTTCAGAAGTTAATTTATTGTGGAACAAATTGCGTTTACATTTTCCCTGTACCCATTTTCATTGGCTGACCAGTATATATATATTCTCTTTTTTCCCCCTGAATACGGGGGGGAAAACACCCCATATATTTTATCATTCTATGGCTTTAAAATGCCAGTTGACTTTTAAAATAATGGGTATGCAATCCACATTCCCAAGTGAGCATAATGTTTGTGCAATTACTTATGTTCATTAAAAAATGGTTACCCTGATACAGTGCCATCCAAGACACTTTTATTCTTCTCCTGAATAGGGATGCACAATATGGAAATTCTGGGGCCAATATCAGTAACCAATGTTTGATTTATCAATAATGATGCTAATAAAGCCCTCTTTTACAAACTGAATCCTTGTGCAAGTGCAAACAGCAACCAAGAGCAAATGTGATCTGCAACCAAGTGCATATGCAAACTGCATCTAAATGCAAACGCAAACTACAACCAAGTGCAAATGCAAACTGCATCTAAATGCAAACGCAAACTACAACCAAGTGCAAATGCAAACTGCATCTAAATGCAACCGCGAACTACAACCAAGTGCATATGCAAACTGCATCTAAATACAACCGTGAACTACAGCCAAGTGCAAATGCAAGTGCCAATGTGAACTGTATCCTAGTGCAAATACAAACTGCAACCAAGTGCAAATGCAAACTGCATTCAAACACACTACAGTTTGTGCATGAGCACAGACCTCAAACATTATGAAGGAAAAGTGTAACACAATATGTGTAACAAAATATTTCAACTTGCTTTACTATTAGCAGAGAACACGAGTCTAAAACAAGTATTTGTGCGGTTTTGGTTAGTTTTAGAGAATACATTTCAATAAAAACAATATGTGCTCTTAGAGAACATGTTTCTGTTTTCTTTCTGTTTGACACTGGCTGAACACCCCATATATTTTATCATTCTATGGCTTTAAAATGCCAGTTGACTTTTAAAATAATGGGTATGCAATCCACATTCCCAAGTGAGCATAATGTTTGTGCAATTACTTATGTTCATTAAAAAATGGTTACCCTGATACAGTGCCATCCAAGACACTTTTATTCTTCTCCTGAATAGGGATGCACAATATGGAAATTCTGGGGCCAATATCAGTAACCAATGTTTGATTTATCAATAATGATGCTAATAAAGCCCTCTTTTACAAACTGAATCCTTGTGCAAGTGCAAACAGCAACCAAGAGCAAATGTGATCTGCAACCAAGTGCATATGCAAACTGCATCTAAATGCAAACGCAAACTACAACCAAGTGCAAATGCAAACTGCATCTAAATGCAAACGCAAACTACAACCAAGTGCAAATGCAAACTGCATCTAAATGCAACCGCGAACTACAACCAAGTGCATATGCAAACTGCATCTAAATACAACCGTGAACTACAGCCAAGTGCAAATGCAAGTGCCAATGTGAACTGTATCCTAGTGCAAATACAAACTGCAACCAAGTGCAAATGCAAACTGCATTCAAACACACTACAGTTTGTGCATGAGCACAGACCTCAAACATTATGAAGGAAAAGTGTAACACAATATGTGTAACAAAATATTTCAACTTGCTTTACTATTAGCAGAGAACACGAGTCTAAAACAAGTATTTGTGCGGTTTTGGTTAGTTTTAGAGAATACATTTCAATAAAAACAATATGTGCTCTTAGAGAACATGTTTCTGTTTTCTTTCTGTTTGACACTGGCTGAACAAGTGTTGCAAGTTCTTTTGTTTGTTTTTGCTCACATTGAGAAAATCCAGCGCAGCCAACATTCTAACGTAATTACAGGCTCAGCAGAACATCAAATGCCTCACCTTTCTGCCAGATGTGTGGTGCATCATCATGTCCGCGATCATTTTAGCATTGGTCTGATACCACTAAATTAATTTTAATCTGATATCATCCAGTACTCATGCAAGCCCAATATTAGTCCTAAACTCAGGAGATGATGAGTAGTTTGGTCCTATAGTTTTCACCCCCCATGTGGGTTATTCCTACATCCGATATGCTTACAAACAGGCTGTACTGAATTTATGCATCTTTTCATGAACTAAAACAATTTGCTTCTTTTTGTGTATATTTGGAATTTCAGCATTAGAGATTAGTGTTTATTTATAAAACTGACAAGTTTGATAAGTCAGTTTTATGATTTCACTTAATAGTCAAGTCACTATTAAGTGAAACCCCAGTAGCAAAATTGCAATTTAGACAAATTAAATACATATTCCCCTGACAGAGCATTAGAGATTCTCTCATCACTTTGCATTAGTAATTTTAGAAATTCTCATCACTTTGCATTGATAACATTAGAGATTCTTGTCACTTTGCATTGATAACATTAGAGATTCTCATCACTTTGCATTGATAACATTAGAAATGATCTTTACTTTGCATTGATAACATTAGAGATTCTTGTCACTTTGTATTGATGACATCAGATCATAACTTTGCTTTGATAACATTAGAGATTCTCTCATCATTTTGCATTGATTCACCACCACAAATTCCAGCATCCACCAGCTTTTTTTTTTGTTAACCATTTTTTATTTCAAGTTGTGGGTACATACAGTACATGGTATATGCATGGTAGCATCCACCGGCTTTTTAAAAGAAATATGTTTTTAAAGGAAAAATATATAAATCCACAAACATGTCAATCCAACACTGGCAGATAAAAAAATAAATAAAAAGCACTGTTATGTCTAACAATTCCAGAACTGTCCAACGAGATTCTATGTGTCAGAAAAGTGGCTTAACTTTGATGGTACTGATCAAAAGAAGCACCTCCCAAAGCATTCTGGTCTGGAGAAAGCCTCTTTTATGTGGTTCCCTGCCATCATCGAAGAAGTGTTCCAGTTACCTGTGATGTTTTAAATGAAGGTCTGTGCATTTAGCAGTTCTGGTGACTTGGTGAGAAGCGCTATTGCTTTAACAGACTGTTAAGTCTACTGGCATCATTGTTGGCCGAAGCAAAATTAGTTGTTGGCAAGTAGATTCATGTTTTTTTTTAATGCAGTTTAATGACGTTACATTTTATATTGTCAAGCTGTTCGCTAGCATTATTTACACATGCGTTTTCCCCAACCACATTTTATACATACCCCTTACCTGCCACTTTAGCCCTTGGTTTTAACTGAGAGTCTGTTGACCTCCTGTACTAATCTCAGAGCTGTGCATAATGGCATGGACCCTAAGTTTCATATCCACCACCCGGTGTCATCTTCGACCATCGGAAATGTCTACAAATACACTCAACCTAAGCAACATTAACTATCCTGCAGTCATGTTGCATAAAATAAAATAATAAATAATAATCAAATAAACGGGACAAATTTTTAAACAAAACTTATTACTAACAACTAGAATAGTCAGTCTATCAGGGTCATTTGCTCTCAACATTGCCACAGGGTGCAGAAATAAATTAGAATTCTTGTAGCGACCACATAGGGCAGTCACACTGTGTTGCACCGTTTACACACCTCGGCACCAGAACGGCAAACTTTTATTAATTCTGTGATCCCTATATGAGTACTTAAGGGCTGGATTGACCTGATGCTGGCACAGGTACCAACAGTTAACGCCACTAGACCACTAGCAGAGTGCTGCTGAAGGACCTGACCTGACTCTTGACTGGAAGTTTCACACCTGAGATATCACAGTCATCTCGTTAGTTTTCTCATTTGGCTCACATATTTGAAAAATTGCAATGAAGATAAAAGGAAGTTTCAATGATACTTCCATTTACATTTTAGGCACTTAGCTGAGAGTGAATGCTCTTATCCAGAGCGAATTACAAGTACTGCATGAAGAAAAGGCTTAGATTTGTAAATCACCAACATTCCAAGTAGCTATTAATGAGAGTGTAATGGTTGGGCCATAACACATCCACGATAGGTCATTCTTTGTCACGGGTTAACATGTGGAAGGGAAGGTAGAGAGTTATTTTTATTTCCTTTTTTATTTTCACTCTTTTATCGGTCTCAATGAGACTGGAGCATGATAAATTTCAACTGCAAAACATTGAGGAAGATATTTTGGCCTTATTTTGGTCTCAAACAGATGTGAAAATGTTTTTTTTTTTCTTTACATACCATACAAAGTATTCTCCAGAAAATGCTTAGAGTATATTAAAGTTTATGAAGTGAAATGCTTTGCAATAGCTATAAATAAGTAAATAAATAATATACAGTTGCTAAAATAAATCAAATCTTAGCTTTATTCTGTATTCCAGTGTACATACACTCATTTATTTCTGTATTTCATATGTTCATATGTATTATGTATTTAAGGGCAAATGAGAACTGTTTATGCAGAGATGACCTGGGAAATCTGCTAAATGCAGGTACAAGTAGAAATCCATGTTAAATTTAAAGCTGCAGGAAATATTAAGTGATGTTGTCAGAAATGGAAAATGGAAAAACATTTGAAAATCGTACTATACTTGTAGATAATTTTTCATTCACCAGACATTTTACATGTATCAGTTGCACGAGGGAATGTGTAGCTAATCAGATTTAATTTCAAAGCAGCGTTTACCCCAGCAGCAACCATAAATACCAGATTGCATTTTTCCAAATGAATAAGAAGGGTGGAAATGGGGGGGTGGGAGATGGCATCGCCCTGCGGAGCTACCAGCCACAGTTGGCACTGACACGGTCCGGATTCAATCCAAGGCTGCGAGGCTCAACCATGCACCGCAGCAGGGTGCATTAACCGAATGAGCCATCCAACCAGCCCAAGGGCATTATACTTGACTTGCAAAGGCATGTGCGGGATCTTTCAAAAACTGTGTGTATATCCATTTTGAGAATAAATTTCTTTTTCCAGGGCTCACGAAAAGTTGAACTCATTTAAACTTTTTCTCCACAGAAATTGTGGATTTTCTTAAGATCAACAAGCTCTCCACTGGTGCCGTCCCTGTGCTACCCTGTGCTGATGAATTTAGGTCAATGAGTTTAATGGTGACTTTGCACTTCTCCTTCACCTAATGAGCTTTCTGCTGCTGATTTAGGACCTAATTTAAAGCAAGCTCACAGCATCCGTGAGTGCAAGGACACCACAAGGTTATTGGTGCTGTTGCTTAAGCTCTAATGTTGATCAAGGTATCATAATATCCGTGAAATTTACACTTTGGGCTATGGCCATTTCCACTGTCCTGAAACCAGATTATCTTCAAATTATGAGGATTTCAGGAAGAACGCTCAATAATATTGTGGAAATCCTCATCCTTTTAAATGGAGCTGAAGCACATTAGGGAATTTAGGGGAGGTGCTGTGAGTTGTGATTAGTTGAATGTGGGGTGCGGTGCATTAAGGTGAATTTGGAGGAGAGGTATGGGGTGTGTTTAGGTGAACTTTGGGTAGGGGTGTGGGGTGCATTTAGGTGAATTTGAGGTAGGGATATAGGGTGTGTTTAGATTAATTGGGGGGGGGGGGGGGGGGTATGGGGTGTGTTTAGCTGACCTCTGAGAAGGGGTGTGGGTGCATTTAGGTGAATTTGAGGTAGGGGTAGGGTTGCAAAGTGGCGGAAAAGTTCCGGAAGTTCAGGCATTTTGGAAATTTAAATTTTTTGGAAAATACACATAAAATGCAATTCTAGATCTGGCAGCATGCTTTGGTTAAAACAACCCAATTTAATGCGAATTCAGTTGAATTTCAACCCTGCACTGTGCATTCTTCCATTACATGTGCAGTGCATTCTTTTATCACATGCACAGATAATTCCTAGCATCCTGCACTCACTGCAGGGCCCTCTGCATGCACTGTGTATTCTTCCATCACATGCAGAAATAATTCCCAGCATCCTGCACACTACAGCAAGGCTATAGAGTACTCAAGTGAGTACGTCAGATGTGGGTGGAGTTTGGTTTCAAAAGTCAATTCCCTGGGGCGCTGTGGTGGTACAACGGTAAGAGCGCCGACTTTCAGTCGGTGCAGTTGTGCTCCGAGGATCGGGGTTCGCGCCCCGGTCCTGCCAGATCCGAGCATGGCCGGCGCCCTGTGGGAGCAGCAATTGGCGGCTGCTTCCAGGTGGGGGGAGGGGCTCGGAGAGAATCGCTGCACGCATAGCGGCCCTGGGCGGGCTGGAATCACGGTCAGGAGCTAGGAGGAGTCGCGCCCTGAAGAGGACGTGGCGCCCTCCCGTCCTACCGCCGGCTGACGGGGTTGCGTTGCGGTGAATCTCTAGCGGTTGCTACACGGGGCAATTGAATTAGAATAGGGTTCAATTGGCTACTAAATTGGGAGAAAATGGGGAAAAACCAGAAACAAAATTTTAAAAAATAAAAATAAAAAAATAAAAAAGAAGTAAATTCCCTATGACAGATAGAACGGGCTTTGGAGACCATCGACAATTTCTTGAAATCTGGTTTATAGAATGGGCCAAAACGTTCCTGGATTAGCCTGTGTGGTATAAGGATATAGAGCATACATAGCATGTTCCAATTTTTATTTTTTAAAGTAAGATTGTAGTCCGGTTTGTAGTCCACTTTAACAGACACTTTTTACATATCCATTACTGCAATGCATGGGTCGTTCTCGACCAATCAGATATCATCATCTCGTCTGGACATTTTTGGATGTGCATACTACTTTGCTAATTCGGCCATTTTTACCTTTTAATTTCGGCCAACTGTCCGGAGGGAATTATGGGACGTTGAGTTTTTAAACATTGCCAGTGCTGGTATATTCACAAAAAAATACTAAAACGTAAAGTATACTCAAAGCTGGTCCAGAAAAATTACATATTTTGCGATCGGGTGTTATATTGAACAATCTAGGGAAGTGATGTTGATGGTAAGACATAATCACTAGAAATAGTTTAAAAGTAAGTTTTAGTTCATGTCTATGGTCTAAATGAAGGGGGAAGTCACTTCTGAAACCAGTGTGACGTAGTCACTTGAGTTCTCTATTGAGACCACACTACTGCATTTGAGCCCAAGGACTACATCCATTTTCAATGGGGGGGCTTACGGAATACATTTCTTTTATTCAACATTCATGTTTTTTGTTCAATGAAAGAATCCATTAAAGTTCTACTAACAAATGTTTGCATGGATGTCTGCTTATGACAAAACAAAATGTTTATATTTTTGTCTGCATATGACGAGGTAAATACAGCTAGTACAAATAACGCCAACATTTCCAGTTTATTTTCATTAATTCTCGTTAATTCTTGTTAATTCCAGTTAATTCCCATATATTCCCATTAATTCCCATGGAAAGTTTCCACCTTTGAATATTCCCGGAATTGTACAACCCTAGGTAGGGGTAGAGGTGTGTTTAGATGACTTGGGGGGGGGGGGGGGGGGGTATGGGGTGTGTTTAGCTGAACTTTGGGTAGGGGTGTGGGGTGCATTTAGGTGAATTTGGAGGAGGGGGTATGAGTTGTGTTTAGATTAATTTGTTACAGTGGTTTGGGCTGTGTTTAGGTGAATTTGTGGGAGGGGTATGGGTTGTGTTTAGGTGAATTTGTGGGAGGGGTATGGGTTGTGTTTAGGTGATTTTGGGGTATGGGGTATGGGGTGTGTTTTGGTGAATTTGGGGGTGTGGGTTGTTTTAGGTGAATTTGGGGGGAGGAGTGTGGGGTGTGTTTAGGTGAATTTGTGGGAGGGGGTATGACGTGTGTTTAGGCTCATTTTGGATAGGTGTTTTCAAGCCAGTGTATTCTCTTCTCTATTTGCTTCAGTAGACACATCTCAAATAAAAAAAGAGAATCAATACTGGTCTGTTGTCCATTGATCATTGTTTAAGTCCAAGACAAAGTCAAAGCACAAGTCCATCAGCGATTAATCATGACGATGAAAGATGAAACCAGTTTGATAGATATGAAGCATCCTGATGAAGAGCCTACAGCGTCTGTCTCTATTTTCTATATATACAGCCTGGAGCTGTCAGAAGCTATAGAGTGGAAACAATAGCTGTGTATGGGTGTAATTTGGGGCTTTTTTATTTGCATGGCAGGTGCAAAGTTACACCTTAGTAGTAGGGCATGTCCCATACTTGTGCAGAACTGAGAGTTTTCACCTTTTCGCGTTTCCCCACTGTGATAACTACACTGATCACAGACTCTCACAGCTTACAAACATTAACTTCTGTACCATCTGACCTCATGTAAATACACAGGAGTCAGACACAACTTGAGTTATTCATCGTCATCATCATCGTCGTCTTCTTATAATTCATCTATAATTGTCCTGCCTCCAGTGCCCAAAAATGTGAATTCTCCGCACTGGACTGTTTGTCTTCATTTGTCCATCTCAGCAGAATGTGGTCTTTGTGTGCGCAATCAATATGTGCAATCTTCACTCATGTCAGCAGAAATCCTCCCTGATGAATGTCTGACGGGTTAACTGCTTGTGCAAAGGTAAAGAAATGCTACAATTTATAGCTTCAGCTCTCAGAAACTTTCAGCTGTTTCTCCTCATTAAGCACATACACTACGTTAACATTGTATGGAAGGAGGATGCCACAGTAGTCTGCGTATCCATTAAGGACTAATGTTATGTTCGTAAAGCTATCGCCGATTAGCTTCCTCTAAGGTCATGTTTTCACATAATTTTAGTATTTGTACTGCTTAACATTAATATAAGGAATAACATTATTTTAGAGGAATAACCCATTTTGACTGAGGAAAAAAAGAGAGTTCTATATGAGCATACTTTTAGAACGTGTGTCATTTTTGCTGTCATGTAACCTGTTAAATATCCACTATTCAATTTCAAGTAAGCCATTTGGTGAGCCGGCTGGTGTCAGTTAGCCATGTCAATTTATGCTTGTTTACGTTTTATATCTAATGTTTACAAAATGCACACATATGGAGACAAACAAAAACAAGTTCTTAGCCTATTAATCCCTTCACGCAGATGGCAAATTTGGTCAATTCTCACCTATTTAGGGGGTGCTCTGTTTAAGGCTTTATAAGTCCAGGGGCCCTATCTTGGCGATCTTGGCGCTTAGTCTAAGCTCATGGCGTAAAGTCCATTTTGGGCGTGTCCAAGTCCACTTTTGCTATTTTAACGGCGTGTTTTTTTGGCGCTAAGCACGGCGCAAGATGCAACTGGGCTGAACCTAGTCTCTTCATTAATTATAGGTGTGTCTTGGGCGTGAAATGCAATAAACCAATCAAAATGTCATATCCCATTCCCTTTAAAAGCGTGCTTTTCCACCTTGGCGGATTGCTTGATGGCGAAACAGACATGCTCGTGCGTGTTTAGTGTGATCAAGGAATAGGCTAAATGGAGTATGATCAATATTATTCGGATTAACCATTAGCCTATGAGTTCCCGGTAATTCCAGACAGGGTTGTTATTTTACAAAATATATGCGGTTAAATTTCGTTAAAAGGACCTGCAACAGCTGAGAATAAGCTATCAATGGCTTCAGTCTCACCTTAGAAAACGCCAAATTAGCCTGCTTGTTCAGCGAATTACGTTTGATTATGCAATGAAAGTGTCAAACATCAATTCCAAGAGGCTGTTCTCATGGAGTTCTCGAAGTTCAAGCTTCATCCAAAGTTCATTAGGCTACCTGCATAGTAGGCTAATATTGATTAATAACATACATACCGTTATTTTGCCTTAATGATGACACTAAATAGCCTACAATAAAGCTGTCAGGTTCGCAACCCATATGTTCACGCATATTTCCCCTTGTTTAATAATGTCCTGTTTATGGAAATGAGACCAACCTGTTTTACTCGTGACGTAATCCTTTAAAACAATCCACTTTCCCAGGAAGACCGTGAAACGTGCGACTTACAGCAGGGGAAACAGAGAACATGCAGCGCACGTGCAGAGAATGGCATTAAAATTAATTGTGAATTAATTGTGTAACGTGCTGCAAATTTGTTTTAGTTTCTAATTAGACGCTTAGTTCTCTTTAAAATCGTTTTGTTCAGTTATGGAATAACAGGTGAAATCAGCTGGGTTTTAAACGGTGAGAGTATGGAAACCTGGTCACTGTAATTAAAAAAATATGAAGGACGAAGAATAGCTAAGGTTACAATTTAGTTAACATGGTGACATTTATCTCCGTTTTTTAACCATAGGCTATCGAAAAAAACCTTATGCACAGCGAATCCGCTGTAGCCTAGGCTATTTGAAAAACAATAAATGCAATATTCACTGGACAAGGTTTTGAACTTTTTTCAGTCACAAACCATTCTATTTACTTACAGGCTGTATTCATAGATAAACAGAGCTGTATTGTAATGACATCTGAAGCGCATTTTCAGAACTTAAATGTCCGTCTATTGCCGTGTGCGAGTTTTCCATTGAATGACAATTCACGCATTAGGTATAAATGACAATTCGCGCATTAGGCTTGATATAGGTGTTATCAGCTGCTTTTTAATGGATAGCCATTGTCCCGTACCATCGCACATGGCCTGGATGTTGATGGAGTGGGCTGAAAGCAATTTAATGTACATGGCATTCCCCTTCGCTGAGGGAAAGGTAGACTATGGACCCTTTTATTATTATGTATTTTTTTATATAGGCTACACAATAATACTATTTCACATTGTAATCTTGATATTTTAATCATGCTTGTGCGCGCCCCTGTGTGTAACAGACAGGAGGGTACGCGCATTGTGCACACGCCTTTGTAGACGCACTTATATGCGCCGTTAAAATAACATGTATACAACTGCGACATGACTTTAGACCAGGTTAGTGGTGGTTCTAGCGCAAGCGCTTTCTGCTGGCTCAAGATAGCAATACGCCAAAAAGAATCCTGGCCACTCCTTATCTTAAGACCAACACGCCCAAACGGCGCAAGAGTACATGCTAGTTTAACGGCGTGAGTGTTAGGCGTTATAATGAACCTACCGCCGGGTGTAAGATAGCAAAGACACTTGCGTTTGGGCTAACGCCGCTTTGCGCCGGGTGTAAGATAGGGCCCCAGGTGTGAGCATCACAGATAAATGGCTTAAATGAAACAAGAAACAAGAAACAAAAAAACTTGTACCATTTACAATACAAACTTATATTTATTTATTTTCATAATTTAAAGTTAAAATAAAGTGCCATAAATGCAAAGAAACTTTGGAAAAATGTCTTTCTTTAATTTGCAATGAAATACTGAGAGCTACATATGTGAAACAGGTAAATCTATACATTTCCTGTATCATAAACTGTCCACAAGTGTGCAAAACTTGAGGATGATATGCAGAACTACTAAAGATCTATGATGCAAAATATAGGCAGTGTACCCTGTTGTCCATTAATGTCTCCAAATTTATCCAAATGGCTAAATTATGCACTGCTCTAAATCATAAAATAATGATATATTTAACTACAAATCAAATGTTTTGGATCAAAAAACTCACTTTTGCATCATTTTCAAGTGGGAATTATGATCTTTTCATCAGTATAGGGGGTAGATACAGTCAGGTCCATAAGTATTTGTACAGTGACACAATTTTTGGTGTTTTGGCTCTAGACTCTAGCACATTGAAATGGAACAGAAATGGAATAGTGACTATGAGGTTAAAGTGCAGACTTTCAGCTTTAATTTGAGGGTTTTTATGTCCACATCGGGTAAACGGTGTAGCAGTTGTAGCCATTTTTATACATAGTACCCCCCATTTTAGGGGACCAAAAGTAATTGGACAAATGAACATAACTTTAATAAAGTTATCACATTTAATATTTGGTTGCATATTATTTGCATGTCATGACTTCCTGATGTCTGCGACCCAACAATATCAAAAGACTCTTATTTTCAGGTACTCTTGCAACGATACTATAATCTCTGCATTTGAATGGATCTCTGTGGGAATTGGGGGGTGGGACTAGATTTAGCTGTACATTACACTGGAACAGTATGGAACACATGGTTGGCTAAATGGCTCTAAGTCATCAAGGGTCTGACGTATCAAACAAGCCTTAAACAATCACTCTGCTGCCAGATATGCAGTAGATATGGATGGATCACTTGAAGGGTTTCTTCTCCTGACTCATTTTCCTATTGAACTCTATTGAAAAATAAGAAGCAGCAGAGTGATGGTTTGAGGCTCGTTTGATACCTCAGACCCGTGATGACTTCCAACCATTTCGCCAACCGTGTATTCCATACTGTTCCAGTGTAATTTACAGCTAAATCCCCCAATTCCCATAGAGATCCATTCAAATGCAGAGGTTATAGTATCGCTTGTAGGAGTACCGGAGTCTTTTGATATTCTTGGGTCTTTTGATATTGTTGGGTCACAAACATCAGGAAGTCATGGTATGCAAATGATATGTGACCAAATATAAAAAAGAAATGCTTTATTCTACATTATTTTAAACTGTCCAATATTTTTTGATGCCCGAAAATGTGAGGGACTATAGAGCTCCGTAGTCCCGCCCACTTTGGTGACGAACTTCTGGTGCCACTTTTCGGAAAAAATATAATGGGAGTCAATGGACTGAAAAAGTTTTTTTTCTATATTCAGGCAGCTAGACGTTCAAATCACCCAAGAGAGGGGTTGTCATGTTTTTAAATAATTTATAAAATTGGTAATTTGAAGTTATGTCCAACAAATAAACAACGAGAGCGTTTTCAAAAAAACAACCAAAACAACTACAACATCCGGTCTACCCACTTGCTCACACTGCTGAAGTGAAAGCCATAAAGCTGACACTTTCGACATGGCCAGACTGATAGTGATTCTCGCCAGACTGTTAGTTTCACTCCCATAATAAGACAAAGTGATAGCCATTTTCACTAGCATAGCGACCGGTAACTCTTTGCCCGGTAGCGTCCATAATAAGTTACAAGAGCAGACCGAGTGTTAGCCATTTTCGCTAGCAGAGCGGCCGCCCGGTAGAGACTTTGTTAGCTATGTACGACCGGGGATTCTGGGTAGTGTAGTTATGTTTCTCAAACTCCGGAAATTATACGATTAATATTTGATTTAAACGCAATGATGCTTATGTAATGGACTCACATATATGTAAAAATGTTGTTTCATACAATGCCATATATCATCATAAGGGTGAGGGGTTGTTCCCGAAGTGGGGAAAAGTAATGGCTTCCGGCAGTCTTCCGGGACCAGCCAGGGATAGGAGGGGGCGGGACTACGGAGCTCTATGTACAAAAGGTTCTATCATTTCTAAACAGTTAATCCGATACAACCGCCATTGTATCCTTTCAAACTCAAAGTGCTACATTACAGAACCAAAATAACAAAAAAATTGTAAGGGGGAGTGCAAGGTTCGGAGAACCAGACGCGACAGCCAAGGAATCTAAAAGTGTATATAGTAAAATATACACCAGTAAAGCAGACAGATCCACACAGGAAAGGGATAAATAAAGCAGTCGAAAAAAAGAAAAAAACCTCCCGGCGTAAGCCAAAACAAAGCAACCCCAAACGAGGGCGAACTCAAGAATAGCGAGTAATCAACAACAAAAGAACCTCACACTCTCAAATGAGGAGTGATAACAAGAGGTCAGAGAAAAACAAAAGAAACACCCTGTATAAACAGGTGAGAGAACAAAAGTGAAAATAGAACCTGTTACCTACAGCTCTAGGTGAGAACGAGCTGAACAAAAAGGTAACAGGTAGATGACTATGAAAGATAAAGAGAGAAAGGAAAGAAAAAGACTAAAATAAATCTTTCTCCTAACTCTAAACCGGACTTGCTGCGTTTCTTATTCGTACAAACCAGAAATGCAGTGACCGAAATCCTATACCTTACTGACTTTGTTGTCAACATAGCAAAGACAATATCGAAGCACAGGACAGTTGAAACCCTGAGCTTATATAGCCGACAGGAAACTCAAAACAGGTGCAAGGAATCACCGCCGAATGATAGCAAAGCACCGGAACGGAAGACGGAAAATCCGATAGAGTACCCTGACGTCGCTAAAAGAAAGATCGACTGTAGAAATAACCGGAGGCTGCCAGAAACCATGACATATCACCCATCCCTAGTCGGTATAATTGCAGGCAAGACTGCGTGGGAGGTTGCTTGTTAAATGGACTTGCTACGGCAAAAAACTCCGTATTCCGAGTTGTCACAAATTGTGTACCAATAACGAAAAAACACAGAGTTTGTGGTTTCCACTCATAGTTTGGCTGTAGGAGCAAGGAATGTATCAGTGGAGCAAAATTGTGGCACCAGCATCCTGGTCACTAGGCATCTGCACGCAGGGGTTAACTAATATTAGGTAGCATGCTGGCACAATTTGATGTATTAAAGGTACTATGCTCTTTTCTGCTATTCCTTAGATATGGTTGTCAGTAGTTGTACATGGTGAAGCCTCAAATATAGCAGCCCAACACAAGTGATATTCCAGGTACTTTCTCGAGTTCAAGACCCACATTTACAAATTATATTTTCAGCCGTACAGCATTTCAGCCATCAGTCTGGACTTTGACTCGGCAGACCCTGAAGTGAGCTGTGCTGTTGTCGTGATAGCCTGTCGTGGGTGCTGTGAAAGAGTTATCTTCTGAAAAGACCAAGGCAGCAGTCTCACTGGCAGCTTCATAGTACAGAAGAGTTTGGAGCCTGTAACCCGCTAACCACACACACTTGGAGATAAAGGGAGATTTTTTAAATTGAGATTGGCAAAGCTTCAGTCTGGCACATTAGAATACATTTTTTTAAGTATTTTTTTTAAGTTTCATGATTTCTACAATTGCTTTGGGAAAGCTAAATTATGTGAGCTGTGTGAAAATGTCGCATTAATATCTTAATCCAGGGGTGAGGGGTCTGAGAATGAAACTAGGCTTTGCTCTACCTACACAACCAGGAAGTGATGACATAATCGATGACACTGTTACTTCACCTGATTAATCTGGCATTGATGCATCAAGTGATGAGAGTGATCATTTGAACATGGAAAATGTACTTTTTAGTATTTAAAAGACAATGTTTATCACTGGCTTTGGATCTACAATGAATCATGGTAAAAAAAGAATAATTTCAATTAAAAACGGTGGACCATACGTTGAAGTAGTAAAAGTTATGCTATTTACGTTGAATGGTATGCAGCACAGGCATGTTCTGGCATGAATTCATAAGTTTTAAATCAAAAATGAAAGAACATCAAAAATCTTAGAAACTACAAAGTTAGACTAAGGATTCAATTAGATTCAATCAATTTCAAAAGTAATCTTTCATTTTTATTAACCAGCAAAGTAGTATTTGTGCTCCACACTGGACAGGTCATCAATTCATCTCAGGGCACACACACCATTCGGTCGCACACTCAAACCTATGGGCAATTTTGAGTCTCCAATTAGCCCTAAGGAACCCTGAGGAAACGGACGTGGACACAAAGGGAACATACAGGCTCCACATGGAGGGCCCCTCGGCCGGGATTTGAACACGGTACCTTCTTGCTGTGAGGCGACAGCGTTAGCTACTGCACCACTGTGCCACCTCCATATTGAATCATTAATATACTAATTAATTCTATAAAAAGTCGACAAACTGTCCCCGGCATCCCAAACCCCATTCCCACCCCGTCCCCGGTATCCCAAACCCCATTCCCACCCCGTCCCCGTGTGCACATAATTTAAACATTTGTCCTTGCATGTTTTAGTATTTGTTATTAAATTATTTTTTGACTAGAGCAACAGAAGCAATTCATATTTTCATATGAATGTTCCTTTTACATTTGAAAGTGCCTTTGTCAATACCAGAAAACGTATCTATGGAAACAGTAGGCTACTGTAAAATGTAACAAGATTTCCAAACCCTATAGAATGTAATGTCATGCTGAAATGTTTATTTATATCCTTTGTTTATCTTTACAATTATTTACATTTTTCCAATCAAACTCTTTTTATGACCCCGTTTATGTACAAATGGTCATTGTGCATGCTAAATATGCTCAGCACTTTGTTGCTCATATTGCAAACAATAAGAAAATGTGCAATCTGTTCAAATTAACCAAAAACATAGATTTTCTCAAAATTCTCTGGGATTTAGAAGAAAAGGGATGTTCTAAATCTCTAGCTGACACTTCAGAGACATTTATAATAATAATAATAACCTGCACATAACTCATTAAATAACGATTAAATAACATATTACCTTATTTGTAGCACACGTGAACGATTGCGTTTGTCATTTCGCTCTTGGCACTAGCGGGCAGCTCTAGCTTCCTTAAAATGAAACCTGGGAAATCGGTGATGCGCGTAACGTTAGGCTACTGGATGTGTTTAATCTGAGCACCGAGCATGCATTAATGTGAGCCCATAGACCACCGGTTCCATCACGAGAGCTCTCGATCGGCTATTTTAAAGTCGCGTGGCATTTGTTGCATTTGAAGAACGCAACAATATTCCCCTCAACATTAATCCACGCAAACTCTTTCCATACACGCTTTTTTTGTGTGTTGTTCCACACAAACTAGACGGTCACTTTTAAGATGAATGAGTACTTGTGTTTGTCAGTCATTTGCATCTCCATGATTATTGGCAGAAGAGTTTGTCACTGTTACCAGTGCAACTCAATAATGACCATAATATCTCATGACCGTTACCGCGGTGCTAACATACATGCCATTATCGTTCCTGCGGGAACACCATAAAGCCCATCCCCATTCCCGCTGTCACCGTGGGAATATTTTTTATTTTGTCCCCAAACCCGCGGATTACTGCAAAATTCCGCGGCATTACCGCTGTCCCCATTCCCGTGCAGCTCTCTAGTTCACAGTTCGTCTGAGCTACGATACTTCTTCTTAGGCCTGGTACATACTCTACGCAAGGAATGCGCGCAATGATGCAAAGAGCAATGCAGGGGGCGTTTCTCGCGTTCTTGCGTAGCAAAATGTGCAGTCCAAATTTTGTAAGGCGACGCAAACGTGCGGTGCAATTCCACGCTTTTCCGTTAGAGGTGCTAAATGTAAATACTGTTCAATAACTGCAGAATTGCAGACTACACACAAAGAAGTAATAATTTCCGGTTTAAGGTTACTCGCTCCAACCAGATTAGCCTAGGCTGCCAACTAGCGGACAGGGCGAAAAGAAGCCGGTAAACACGCGTATAGTATGTAAGCAAAGACCTCACGTATGTCCCGAATATGCGTTGGCGTTCATGTTCCTTGCGTAGAGTATGTACTAGGCCTTAGCCTCAACAACGTTAACGTTACTGGTTTTGCTGCCAGCTGTCTCTCTACTCTCTGTCTCACTGGGTCTTTTAACCCCTGTGATGTGTCGCCACATACTGGTAACGTTAGCTAGATATAATAATGTAAAATCTAGCTAGGTGTTTCGTAGATATTTTGGCTGCCTCTCTCGTAGCTAAAGCCGGAGGTAAAGATAGCACTTCACTCACTGACTGAGGTAATGTTAGCTAATGTTCGCGAGACGCTCGACAGGGGGGCTCTCAACCGGCTCGGCCAATCAGAGCACTGCTGAGCAGTCCCAGGTAATTATGGGAGTTGAAGTATTATACATAATTGACTGTTAAGTTAGCTTAGTTAAACGACAAAATCGTTCATAACCATGAAAAAAATGTAATGTCCCGAAGTCCTTTGGCTACCCGCCAATGTGGCAGGTGGAATTCGTCAACCCACACACCA
This sequence comes from Synaphobranchus kaupii, assembly GCA_029718625.1. Classification (NCBI taxonomy): domain Eukaryota; kingdom Metazoa; phylum Chordata; class Actinopteri; order Anguilliformes; family Synaphobranchidae; genus Synaphobranchus; species Synaphobranchus kaupii. The sequence goes on from CM056378.1 coordinate 48,309,555, forward strand.
ACGCGAGTTTCTACCCGCATTTGGCGTGTGGCGGGTGCTAATTTCAGGCCCTGGCTGTATACACCCAATTCACGCGAGACGCCATCTTGGAATTATACGAAACGAAAACGAGGCTGAGGTGGGAAAATACAGGAAGTGTTTGAGCATAGCAGTATTTCAGGCTATTGTAGCCTACTGTACATTGACTAGTTGCCCAGTTTTTTGTTGTTACTGAAACACTTGCCGTGTACTTTAAATAGCCAAACAAGAGCGAGACTGTATATTTCTTTAGTCATATACATTTTCCTTTTCAAAATGGTTTTGGTAATGGGGGAGTATTATAACATTAGTTTTTAATGCTAGCTGGTGATTCATTAACTTGTAGCCAGAATAGCTACATACCCAGCTGGTAAACAGCGCGAACATAAAAAAATACAGACACGATTGTTTACAATGTAATGATAACTATTTTGGGGTTGATAGTTCACTGTAAGTTATCCAATGCTGCAATGAATATCATTGCTTTCCACTGACCCTTGGCATACGAACGCTAGCATAAAGGAGAATTCATATGAACTGGTTATACCGGCTAAATGTTGCTGATATGTGGTTATATTTGAGTATTTCAGTAACAGCTACGTTCGTTAACCAGCTACCTGAATCACATAAGGGGTCTCATTTCTTCGCATTGAACAAAATGATCTCACAACACATTCCTCACTCTTGTAATGGACTGTAAAACCATTGCATTGGATGATCTAGCATTAGCACACAAAGTAACAACACAACACAATCACAAGCCAGGTAGAGACAGAACGAGCCGTTTGCCCCGTCTTGCACTTCGCTTTGACATGTCTGCCAGGAGAAAGGTAGCGTTACTGACCCAGGTAACAAGCTATAAGACCAATACGCGTAGCGGACACCTTCTCAGACCCCGGTGCGGGAGTTCCCCCGGGCACGGAGGGCCATAGTCTGATTTATTCCTTTGAGATTTTAATATTTATATATTCATAAATTTTCATAAATCCCTACCAGAATTCATGAAAATCAAATTTAGAGTTCTGTCCCACTTAACCTGACAGTGTTAGATAAAGTGGGACAGTGGGTTTCAGGTAAAGTGGGACGATACTTGTAAATAAAAAAACAGCAAAGAGAAAACATTTTATGAATAAAGATGCTAAAAAAAAGAATACGCTATTATTAATTTGTTATTAAGGTGAATAAATACCTAAATATACATAAATACAGGCCAAATTGTAGCAGCAGCTCCCATCTTAAATCAGTTACAGAATATATTGCACCCACACAGCAAGTGAAGGGAAAGAGAAGAGGGAAGTGATGGGAATAAACAAAATAAAGAAAGGTGAGCAGCACACAGGTAACAAGGGAGGAAGACTTAATCTGTGGAGGGAGGAAGAAATGAGAGGAGCAATAGAAGAGGATCAAGAGCAAGTGGAGACAGGCCTGAGTCCTAAACTTAGATTTATGCCAAGGGCTTCGAACATCCCAAAATCCACACTCCTTGATTCAGGAAAAGGGTGAGAGATATACATTTCAGAAACTGTTGCCATCTTTCACTTACATTTAGCCTAGTAAAGTCACCCCCATCCCCTTTCTTATACGTAACAACATTATGATTATTACTCTTCCATAGGAGAGTGACAGGGATGTTTCTCATGAATAGTGATGCAATTCCCCATGACATTTTCACTCCAAGCCTGACCAGAGAGAGATAAGGGTTTATATGAATAAACACTGTTTTTTATCACTTGCACAATAATGCATTTTAATGATAACATAGGCTAGTGTCCCATTTTGTCTACAAAAGTGTCCCACTCAACCTGAACGTTACACTTCAGTAAAGATGGGTATCAGATGGTGTTTAGAGATATATAGCATTTATTTAGACACAAATTATAATGTTATTTCACCATAAGAATGTTGATAAGGCCTTATTTAATTATTTAAAAAATCATTTGAGTAGGTATTGACTCACTTTGATAGTTTAAAGGACGATTTGCCAAAAAGTGTCCCACTTTACCACAAACCACCCTAGCCTATGTGGTTTCTTTCTCAAGATTAAGTGAAGTCTCGTAATGGTGCCCAAAAACGCTGCAAAAAACAGCGAGTAGCCTACAAGGTTTATTTCTCAAGATGAAAAGACTTGTAGTAACATTAGGCTAGTGGTGCCCAAAAGTGCCGCAAAGACATTATCAAAACAAGCTAAAATACCAAAAAATAACGTAATTATTCTGACCAGTAAGATCCTGCAAAGCTTCCACATCTACTGACGATTTGAAACGCAATGACAGTGCGGCTAGTCTAACTAACGTTACTTCCGCTGCAGTAGCTTGCAGCCTCCCGACAGATTCAGGCTGTTTCCTACACAGTTAATCTATTTTCGGAACGCACTGAGGCTGTAATTTAAGGAAAATAAAATGCTCAGATCTGGCTGAACTGCTTCAAAGCACATGTCCCTTCTTCCACCTGTCACGGCATTTAAGCTCTTTTTAACAATTCATGTGACTGCGGCTGCAGAGACCATTTTCAAAACTGAAACTTATCAAGAATTAGGCTACTACTATCTTAGTTTAATTAGTAGTACTAGTAACGTTAGGCTAGTAGCCTACTTTATAGCAGGACAGGAGGACATGACTAGAGGAATCTTAAGTTGGAGTAACGTTAGGCTGATTTAATTTATTTACCTTGAACCCATATGTGTCAACCTCTGGAGAGAGATGCACTTATTTTCACGCCTGCAAAACTGTATAAATTAACCAAAAACCTGATAGAACAGTATGTATCTATTAAAATCACTAGACACCACAATTATTTGTTTGATTCAAATTTATTTCAAATATTCCTGTATTTAGCTTTTCACATAATAATGACTGTGTAAATTCAGTTGTGATTTACCCCACACACAACCCAGTGCAGGAGATGCATATCACAATTTCCTGAATTTGAGTCGTATTGCATGAGCTTGTGGCACTTTTTTTGTTGTTGCAGTTTTCCTATCTTACTAGCTTACATAACAGCTTTGATAGCCTAGACGATACCTACTGTATCTCTGTGGTTGGTGCATTTTTAGATCATACAGATCTGATGCAGCTACTTGCTTTCCCCACGATCGAATAGCAGAGAGAGAGAAAATGCGATTGCTGTGATTTAATTAATTATGTTGGAAACATTTGGGGGGGGGTGCTATTTTTTTATATGGGGTTTTTCTTGTTGTGCCAAATAAAGGTTTTAAAAAATCTCTAACTTGATTGGCTGCTGCTGTTCAATTTTGTGGAAAGTTTTGTCAAACATTGTGTCCCAAATTTCAGACTCAATTCCACCAGTTCAAGTTCAAATGAGCAATGATAAACATGTACTGTTGATTTTATCGGCATACACCTTTCTCTCCCTGAAATACCACCATAAAAAGCACTGGCTGAACATAACTCAGGCATCAGTGCACACCATATGCAAGTCTTTTTGAACTTTATCAGACAGCTTTAAATGTTCTCTTTTAGACAGACCTTTCTGCGCTAAATGATATACAGTATGTGAAGGGTGTTCTCTTCCCACGTTTACACCGAATTTCAGCATCTTCTGAAGTGTTGGAAGGAGGGAACTGACATTTGGAGAACAGTGTCTTAAGAAAACCTTGAGAAAAGATAAATGGCGTATTCCAAACATTGTCAGATTTTTTGAATGACAAAGTTGTTTGAGCTCCAAGCCCTCAGGTTGTTGTAAATTCTACATTTGTAGGTAGTTTGGTGTGAATTTATTTTGGCAGTAAGTTGCATGGATCTTTGTGTCCTTGTGGTAGGCCTGTTCCAGTGGTTCTAATTCCCTCAGGGTGCAGACCGCAGTGTAAAGGCCATCGCTGCGGTGACAGCCGCTGCTCCGAATGGAGTCATCCAACGCTTTGCGTACCCTTCCTTCTCCTGCGATCTCATTCCTCCCCTCTCCCTCCGTCCATCCACTCCTGTCTTATAAGTGGATATATGGGATATTAGCCTATAAGGCTGTATTCACCTTGCTTCCCCAAACAAGGAAGCATGGTGTTTCCAGTGTTCCTAATCCTGTGGTTTTACTGTCCACATTCTTCCAGATTGGTGCAAAGGTGAGATTTCCAAAATTTGGACCACACAGGCCTCAGTGTCCATCATTGTAGGGGATGATCCCCAGTTGTTACTTGTGAACACTGAGGCAGGGTGGTTAGGTTCTGGTCCCAAGAAAATTCAAGGTGTGGTTGTTTGCCCGCTACATATGAATTAATGTAAGGATTCATTCAAACGTACATTCAGTGCAAGTCCACCGTCACTCCTAACAGGAGGAGGCCCACAGCCCCCCTAAATTTCAGTCAAAATTAAACTATCTGGGTTTTATGGCCATTCCACGCAGCTCACTGAAGAGTTATCTGGGGAAACAAACAAAAGAAAATATGTTTTCACTCTGTATTAAGTAAAAACCTTCAAAATGAAACATGGAACCTGATAGCATAGGACATTTAACATGGAGCCGGGTCAGACAGGACATTTAACATGGATCCTAATTGGATAGGACATTCATCATTGGACATTTAACAAGTGTGCCATTTCGAGGCATGATGTAATATTAGACTATTTATTTTATCTTGTTAAACTGTATATTGAACCTGCTCATGTGCAATTAGTCATTTTAACATTTTAAATTCCATATAAATGTGTTATGCAACATTTCAGTACACACTAGAAGACACATGGGGCCCTATCTTACACCCGGCGCAAAGCGGCGCTAAGGCAAACGCAAGTGTCTTTGCTATCTTACACCCGGCGCTAGGTCCATAATAACGCCTAACGCTTACACCGTCAAACTAGCATGTTTGACGGCGTAACTCTTGCGCCATCATTAGTGAACTGGGCGTGTTGGTCTTAAGATGAGGAGTGGCCAGGATTCTTTTTGGCGTATTGCTATCTTGAGCCAGCAGAAAGCGCTTGCGCTAGAACCACCACAAACCTGGTCTAAAGTCATGTCGCAGTTGTTTACATGCTTTAACGGCGCATATAAGTGCGTCTACATAGGCGTGTGCACAACGCGCATACCCTCCTGTCTGTTACACACAGGGGCGTGCACAGGCATGACTAAAATATCTAGATCACAATGTGAAATATTATTATTGTGTAGGCTATATCAAAAATGCATAATAATAAAAGGTTCCATAGGTCCACATACCTTTCCCTCAGCGAAGGGAAACAATGCCACATTACATTGCTCTCAGCCCACTCCATCAACATCCAGGCGATGTGCGATGGTACGGGACAATGGCTATCCATTAAAAAGGAGCTGATAACACCTATAGCTATCAAGCCTAATGCGTGAATTGTCATTCAATGGAAAACTCGCGCACGGCAATAGACAGACATTTAAGTTCTGAAAATGCGCTTCAGATGTCATTACAATACAGCTCTGTTTATCTATGAATACAGCCTGTAAGTAAATAGAATGGTTTGTGACTGAAAAAAGTTCAAAACCTTGTCCAGTGAATATTGCATTTATTGTTTTTCAAATAGCCTAGGCTACAGCGAATTCGCTGTGCATAAGGTTTTTTTCAATAGCCTATGGTTAAAAAACGGAGATGTCACCATGTTAACTAAATTGTAACCTTAGCTATTCTTCGTCCTTCATATTTTTTTAAATTACAGTGACCAGGTTTCCATACTCTCACCGTTTAAAACCCAGCTGATTTCACCCGTTATTCATTAACTGAACAAAACGATTTTAAAGAGAACTAAGCGTCTAATTAGAAACTAAAACAAATTTGCAGCACGTTACACAATTAATTCACAATTAATTTTAATGCCATTCTCTGCACGTGAGCTGCATGTTCTGTTTCCCCTGCTGTAAGTCGCACGTTTAACGGTCTTCCTGGGAAAGTGGATTGTTTTAAAGGATTACGCTACGAGTAAAACAGGTTGGTCACATTTCCATAAACAGGACATTATTAAACAAGGGGAAATATGCGTGCAGGCTAATTTGGCGTTTTCTAAGGTGAGACTGAAGCCATTGATAGCTTATTCTCAGCTGTTGCAGGTCCTTTTAACGAAATTTAACCGCACATATTTTGTAAAATAACAGCCCTGTCTGGAATTACCGGGAACTCATAGGCTAATGGTTAGTCCGAATAATATTGATCATACTCCATTTAGCCTATTCCTTGATCACACTAAACACGCACGAGCATGTCTGTTTCGCCATCATAAGCAATCCGCCAAGGTGGAAAAGCAGGCTTTTAAAGGGAATGGGATATGACATTTTGATTGGTTTATTGAATGTCACGCCCAAGACACACCTATAATTAATGAAGCGACTAGGTTCAGCCCAGTTGCGCCATGCGCCGTGCTTAGCGCCAAAAAAACACGCCGTTAAAATAGCAAAAGTGGACTTGGACACGCCCTAAATGGACTTAGCGCCATGCGCTTAGACTAAGCGCCAAGATCGCCAAGATAGGGCCCCTGGGCTCTTATTTTATGAAAGCTGTGACTGCTATATATATACATATATATATATATATATATATATATATATATATATATATATATATATATATTTTTTTTTTATAAGTCCCCAAAAGTAATAGAAATATATAAAATGAACACATAAATCTGAAATTATTAATGAAATCTACATCATTATTTGGAAAAAAACACCTTTTATGACTTCTTACTTGGGACATAATGACTTACTTTATAATTACAGTACATTCTCAATGCACAGTACATAGTTATTTCATTCATTTTCATACTTCCTTTTTCGAAAGTTCCTGGATTGGGATATAAACATATTTATATCTCATACATACAACCTTCTGATGGGCAAATCAGGCCAATCCAATCAAGCCATTTGAAATAATTGTAAGATCTGAGGTGTTCTGGAGCTTATAATTGGTGGTTTGGCATGTGTAGGGTGGGTGGGTAGGCCTTCTTGCCTTATGTTTGTGGGTCAGAACTATGGTCTGAACTTAATAAACATTTTTCTTTCAATTTGGCTGAATTAAATACAAATGTTGGATTTTTTCCTTCTCAAACGCAGTTCAGCAAGCTCCAAGTTAGCTGATAACGAGCCATGTTTATGATGATAAGTAAAACAAAACACTTCATAAATAATTTCAAATCAGGTAATTATTTGGCAGAAACTCTCATAACTTTTTATTTTGTTGTACACTGGCCTACAGTAGACCTAAATTGCATAGGTGGACAAAACGAGCCAATGATATGACGGCATTGCAGCACAGTGTACATTTAATGGTCAAACGCAGGCTTGAAGATTATCAGTGTTTCTCTTAATTATCCAATTTGTCACATGGTATGAAGCTTAATTAGTTCTGACTGGCCTTTACTCTATGGACATCAGAATTAGTACAACCAGCAAAGAGCTGAAGTTACAGTTACTGTCCAGCTCTCCGGTATTCTCAAAATGTACTGATAATAACCCCAGCTGAACCCAAAGGGGTAATAGTCTTTATCTGCAGTTCTGTATTATAATTATCAATGCCTTTGAATGAATTGTAAAATTGAATTATGTTGAAATCCCCTCTTGCAATATATTTAAAATGCACTGCTTAGAAAGCTGGTAAACGGATTTGATAAATTAAAACTGAGAAGTGACGGAAACCCCAACAAATCCCCATCAAAATAAATGAAAACAGATAAAACAATGTGTGATGCTTTTAATGTACTAGCCGTCTGTTAAAAATATGCCTGGAACCAAATTTAGGGCCAGCTTCAGAGTTGAGATAATCACACGCAAATGGCACTTACTCCCAAAATTCCACTTAGCTGAAGCTATTTGTGATTCAGACATTTGACTTATCCGCTGTTTTAAGCGTCTCTCCAGTATATACGCGCGCAGGGTGGAGATTTGATGAAAACGAGGCGTGCTTCCAAGATACGTGGATTCACTTAATTCAGAGTTTTCACTTAATCAGTTTTTTGATTAAGGTACAACAAACAGGTCATTAGAATAGCATGCCCTGTGTTGCCCACATTTTGAGAAAAGCAGCCGTGGAGCTTGAGTTAGAATACGGCGTAGATCAACTCACGTAAAAGCCGTGCAGGAGAGGCACTTAAACGCATGGCTTAAGTTGGCCATCTCTGAATCTGGCCCTAAGCGACATCATTTCTGTGGGATCTTAGAAGGTGATCATAAATTGTATATATTCACATTAGAAATGTGGTCAAATGAAACCACATTTTCTGACATTTTGGGAAGCGGTGGTAATTACCACTTGATCTGAACCACACATAAATAACCACATTTACATTGGGGTTGCATGGATTTCTTACTCAAATTAAACTGTTAACATGGAAAGCCAAGCAGTAAGGAGAGAAGGCTTTCTTCTAGGCTTTTTGCCAAAACAGTTGCAAGTTTTAAGTCTTGGAGGACCAATGCTGTTGTACCCTTGAGCAAGGTTTTGAGCAATACAAATCACTGCGGTAAATATTTAACTACAAATTCATAATGTGAGGAACGTAAGTTCCTGGATTGGGAAAAGCACACCAGAGCCCTAACAACAGATTCGTAGAGTTTATGGAAGGTCTCGCTGCATACATGAAAAGATCTGTTTTCAGAGGAAAAATCCAGCCACGTCTAGACACAGCTTTGGTATTCACCTTCTGTCCCGTTTTTTTTATCGAAAAAAAACCATCTAAGCATTTGTATGAGTCTGCAGTATAAACTTTAAACCTCTGCAGCTGCTATCAGAACAATGCACTCTTTCTATTTCCTGAGGTCCACAAACAATTCCTTAGTTTTGGCGACATTAAGATCCGAGAACATTTGTCAATTTTTCTTCTTTTAATCACTGTCACATCTTCCTCAGATACAGCCCTATTGTCTGGGCAATGTACAATGCTTTCTTATGCAGAAGGCCTTCTCTAAGTCTGGTTTTCTTCCTTTAAGTCCAGCAGACCTCCACTACTGAGACCGATTTTCCTCCTGTTTCTCTGGACAGCGTCTTTGTGACAGTTCTCTGTAAAAAGCGTTATACAAATACAATTTAATTGAATTGAATCTCTCTGACCTAACACCTCTGCAGCAGCCTATGGGGATCAGAAGAAGATCCAGAGTTACCACACATGCCGAGGAAATAACTGGCATTAATGACACAGAATGATCTGTCCCGTGCCAATAGACCATGCTTATTACTCTGAACATAATGAACACCCCTCACTTATGTAAGGTGGGGAAGGTGACCCCTATAAAGGGACACACAAAGTAACTTATTTAGACTGATTTTGGGAACGCTTTTCAAGTGCTTTTCAAGTACGTCACTCAAGTGTCAACGTTCAATCCATTTCCACTTAAAAATTACAAACTGGGCCCCATTATCTGGTATCTGTTAAGGCTCTGTTCAAGTCTGTGGATGGGGTCCCAAGGTCTGGTATTTGTTAAAGCATTGTTCTAGTGTGTGGATGGCGCCCCACGGTCTGGTATCTGTTAAAGCACCGTTCCAGTGTGTGGATGGGGCCCCATGGTCTGGTAACAATTTTAGATCATGCTAGTGCTGACTGTGGCCAGCACCTCAGTTGAGAGACACACAGTTAGCACTATCGTTGTCCAGGGATGGGACCATATCAGTCAGCCAGTATGAAAACAACTTATTGCTCACCGGCATCCCCTACTGGTCGGTCAATCTGCCAGTTAAGCAACATACAAAGTGTCTTTCTGCGAATCATGTCTGTGTCAGCGCGACTTTTGAACTGCGATGTAAAGGGAAGCAGCAGCTGACATCACGTGCGTCAGAGGAGAGCACTCGCTTGTCTGCACTCTCCCGAATCGACAACAGAGGTTGCAGCGGCGAGCTCTGATTATCTGATCTGCCTATTTAGCTCTAGATGTAGAACCCTGATGGAGGTAACAGTTTAAAGCACTGAGTATATGGGCTTACTATTCATGACCATTACGCCCTGTGTGGATGGTCTCACACTATAATGTGAGGTCTGTAGTTCTGCAGCAGCGCTGGGACCCACAGTCCCTCTGCTTTTACAGAACTGAGCAGTAACTGTGTTAGAGGACTTTGGAGAAGGAAGACTCACAGCATCGTAATCATTGTGACATGTACATGGGTTAAAGTGCCACCTGTCAGGATTCCCAGGACTTTGTATCAATCACAGTGGTGTTTCTGTCAGCAAACAGGTTTTAAAGGGACCACGCTCCATTTTTTTTATGACAGGGCATCACTAGCACATGGAATTCATGTATAAAGAATGTTGCTAACATGTTCATTGTCGCAATGCTAACACTGGAAAACTATAATGGGGCAGTTGTCTTGTTTAAAAGTCATATTTTACTGCTTTAAAAGTAAGAGATAATTAGGTCTAATTGACCATTGGATCTGCTCCATTCATTCAATTTCCAAAATATGCTTAACAATTGGAAATATATGTATGGCTTATTTTCTCTCATTTGAATTGCAGATCATTTCAAATATGTGCACAACGGTTATAGGAAGCAATTAGCCATATGTATTGTCATGAATGTAGCATCTTTGATAGTTCTTCAGTTAACCAGTTTAGAGTGCTCAAAAAGCAATCCTCGCCATCTGCTGTTTCAGAACATCCTTGTAAACTGCAGAACCTCAGACTTTAGTAAGTACTTTGGTCTCCATAATACCTTGGCGTATGGATAATTGTATATGCATCCACAGTAATACATTTCCCAAACCAAAGTTTGCCTGAAAAAAAAAAGAAATAAAAAGTGCGAGAGCTGAAATTGTTTCTTGATGTTTCCACTGCGCCCACCTCTGTGGGTTTACCTGTATAGACAGTTGTAGGGACAACAGGAACTACAATTCCATACAGTCCACAGGAGGCTCCTCCTCCACGTTGGAAGTGACGTAGGACGTTATACCAGTTGTGACTTCCGTCCGCACTGTAATGTGATACTGCGCGGCGAAAATGCGCGACTGGCCATAAAGTTTATAAAAGGGGCAACACATGGCAGTTTTATTTCTTCCCAAGTTCTTCTCAGTTGTCCGCTCAACTCGAGAGGGCCTTCACTGTCTCGTCTCAAGGCCCCGTGCGGCCTGCACGCCCGGGGTTAGAGCCCTTGCTCCACAAGGAAGCACGGTCGTCCATGACACCGATCCAACTGAGCGAGGCGGGCTCATCTACCCCTGGCTATCGACCACGGAGGACCGGAGACGAGATGCAAGGAGGCATCGCGAGCACCTGGTGGTCAAGAACAACCAAGCGGACCACATGCAGCCCCTGATCCTGTAGCAGAGCACCGCCGATGAGTCCCCAAAGAGGCAAGCGGTCTGCAGTAGGATGACGCTGCATAGTTCGGGAGAGATAATGCGACCGGTTCCAATATCCCGGACGAACTGCACCCTGACGACGAAAGAAACCTGTTCCAGGGACCCAAGATGAGGCGGACGGTTCCCCTATCTATCACAACCCTATGAACTGCTACCATAGGATTGAGCGACCGGTTTTCCCCTTTCGTTGTGAGTGTGCAATCCAACGGAGGAAACCATTTAACGGACTTTAATTCAAGTAAGGCTGTAACATGGGCATAGCTTATTAGTTAGGAACCGCAACATATTTGTGACTGGATGTATGTAACTGCTATTGAAAGGTTAATGTGTGTTATGTGAAAGTTTGTGTTACTGTTTTACTTTGGATGGTTTTACGCCATCCACCGTGCTGCGTTAGGTTTAATACTGTAATGGGGCGTGACGTGTGAGGAAGGAGGAGCCAAACGCAGCAAGGGGATTCATTAAGCCCTAAGGCCACTAAGGCGGGATACCCGCAGATAAGGGAGGAGACAAGACAACGAACAACACTACAAACGCTACTACCCGGCTCACTGTCAAACGGCAAGTAGAGCGCAAGGACAGGGATTTGAACAGCCAGAAATAAATACGCGCCCTGTCTCGGTAACGAGACAAAATAAGAACGGGCGAGTAGCGTAAAGGCACATAAACCAGTAAACAAACACTGCAAAATAATACGATAGAATCTGAGGAGGCGAAAGGAACAGATCCAACGTTTCAAGGCTAGTTTCATAGGCTAGCAGTCAAACGCAAACATGTCCAAAACATCGCCCGGTCTCCCTAAGAGACGAATTGCACCGAGGGGCGAACAGAACTACAGTTCCGAACAGAATCGCCCAAATCTCCATACACGGAGAAAGCGCACAAAAGACGAAAGGACAGCTGCACCGAAACTATCGGCTATCTGATTAACACAAGCACAAGTCCAAGCCCTGCCTCTCAGTAAGGAGAAATGTAACGAGGCGAACAGGAACAGAGATTTAACGTTCCCATGGCGAGATTAATAGGCTCGCAGTCAAATGCAGAAAGCAAAGGGGTAAACACCCGATCTCCCAGGAGAGAGAAACATTTTACAGGTGAGCCGACGGAACACCGTCGTCCCATAACTTTACGATCCATATAGACTAACGCAAGCTTAATATAAAACAACCGCCCTAGCCTCTAAGTAATGGAATATGTAACGAAGCGAAGGAACAGAGAGCTAACGTTCCCATGCTACGCGCAGTCACACACAAACCTGTCCACAACCTCGCCCAAACTCCACACAAGGAGAAACACACCCGGAAAACGAACAGAACAATAGTTCCGAAACAAAATCGTCCCGTAGGTAAAAAGGACGGAGGACAGCTGCAACAAAGACCAACGCAAAATAGCACGACAGCCTCTCCATATAAACAAAAACCCTGACTCACAACAAAGGGGAACGTAGTCCACGAGAGGGAGACCAAACAGGGAATAAACGTACCAAAGCTACTTACTGGCTCACCGTAACCCGGAAATGAGTAGAAGCTAAAACGCCAGGTCTCTCAGTAAGAAAACCAATCAAAAGGCGAAAAATGGACCAGAGAAACTGCTACTCTATACTTCTACGAGCTAACAAACTAAGTAGAAGCGAAACGCCTGATCTCCCTATGGGAAGACATGTGCCGAAGGGCGAACAGTACTACTGTTCTACAGAATCTACAGAATCGCCCAAAACTCCATACACGGAGAAAAAGCACCAAAAGGCGAAATAGAGCAGAGATTTACGGTCCCAAACTTCTACGAGATAAGGAACTACCAAGCCAGCAAGAAATAAGCCCTGCCTCCACAAAGAGACGTTAAAAATAGGCGAGTAGCCAAAATGGTACGAGAACTCACAGCCAACAATAACACCACAGTACAACACAATGAACAAACGATGAACAATTAATGTCGAAGCCCCGAACGAAGGAAACGGTAGGCTTATATGTCTCTCAGGTGACTACGCACAGGTGTAAACGCTTAACAGAAGCTCCCCCAACTCAACAGGGCGGAGCAAGCATCTACCAAAAGGGCAGCGTCCTCGCGTGGCCACCGAGGAAAACGACCGCATAGGAAAACAGGGTTCAAAACCATGACAAATACATCATGCACAGAACGTATCTTGCATGTGATCTGTCTTTAAAAACTAACCAGTCGTAATATTAACACTGCACGCTGATCTTAACACACACGCATTGATAAGCTTACGGCTATCCCCTATGTGTATGGTATGGTTCATGCGCCATTATTAGCTAGCTTCAGCGAAAGCTAGCTTCAAACCTCCCTCCATTTTAGTTTCTTTGTTCTCTCTGAACACGTGTCCGAGGCAATCCCCACACGCAGGAGCACATGGAAACCCCACATGCGCCCAACATGCCACACACACACACACACACACACACACACACACACACACACACACACACACACACACAGTTTGTTGTACATTATAGTAGTGAATCGTGCCTTGCTCTGTTTGGTACTTTGTGTTCAATAAACTATTACATTTATCCAAGATTGCCTGTATTAATGTTGCTCTTGTGTTGAACTGAATCAGCCAATGCTAATCGCAGGGATTCCCCCAAAATGCCTTCCCCTTCTAGCTGGATCATTTATATTAATTCGGTATCAACTGAGTACATGATATTGTGATTTTGCTAAGACAATTATAAATGTGTAATTTTATTGGTAATTTAATTATTAATTCAAGTTACCCATTTTTAGTTAGTATATTCTTTTGAGAATAATATATACATTTTATGAGACTGATTTATTATACAAAACCATGCCACCAGTTGTATAAGGATGGTAGTGGCGTATCACAGTACATAATTGACGACCCGTGTATAAATATAGAGGTATGACCCCTACATTTTTGGTACCCCGTGTATAGATTTAAATGAATATTCCCTACATAGTGACTGATATAGCAGAGGAGTCCCAGCTACAGTGTAAAGTGCAACAAATGACACATAGCAGAGTGACAGTGGGAGCAGTGCAGCTCAAGGCAACTTCAGTGGAAACAACACAAGTTTTTTTTTTATTTATTAAAAACTGACTGAAAATGATTTGAACTTTTTTAATGAGTAAAAATTATACAACTTTATAAAAAAGAAAACTGAGTGAGAACAACACATCTTTTTTAAAAGTGAAAATAATACAACATTTTGTTAAACCGTGACAAACGCCCATTTGTGTGGTAGGCGTATAACAAAGGCAGCTTTAGATCCCTAGAAAATACTACTTAATTTCAAGCTCACTTGGTAAAAGTGGTTAATAAATCCCACGCTCACTTTTCGAGTCTTACCACCTTTTATAAAACATGTGGTACAGTGGTTTGGTTTGCCCAGTTTTTTTTTTTTAAATCACAGCTCTATGTGACAGAATAAGTGTGAACCTAATATCATTTTTTTGTTGTTGTGCTTTTCTAAGGGAAAATATGCATGATAAGAGTCATGAACACTGAATTACTGACACGGTTTATTACACAGTTAGGGGAGCAGTCGTCGTTATGTTCTGAGTCATTTATTACCACCTCAGCGCACAGAGTGCTAATTCTCCTTTCAACATTTATAGATGTATAATGGGTGTGTAGTAGTAATATTAAGGCACAATGCTTTGATATTGCGTTTTTATTATCGTGTAGTAAGTATGTAATGCAGTGGTGCCTGTTTAATTGAATTCAGATTCTCTTTGGGTTAAAATGAGCAGATCTGATAAAATACAGTTACTGAATCTCTCTGGCTACTGTGAATACACTACTGAGAAGAGTGCAGATTTAAAAAAGATGATCGCAGCTCAAGGAGCAGAGAGGAACAATTTCAAACACAAAACCCATAGTGCATTTGATGTTGGGCATCCATTTTTGCATTTTCCTTCTTTCTGAGCTGAAGCTGATTGGATGGAATGATAAACATTGCCACCACCCTAATAAATACATACATAAATGAGTTCTTTCATGTGCACTGAACATCCACAATCTGTTTTTGATAAGGAAATACAAAGTTCAAGTCTGGCTGTTCATCTGATGGTTAAAAGTTATGGTGAGTTATGACTTACAAATTACGGTCAGAGAGAATATTCATTAAAGTGAAAACACCACTTAAGTACGGACAGCTGTTTTCGATTTACCAAGTACCAACCACTTAATTGTTAAGCATAGGCAGCCTTAGTAGTGTTTCATTCTTTTCAAAAGAAACAGGCCTCGCAACTGAAACAGGCCTCGCAACTGAAACAGGCCTCGCAACTGAAACTGGCCTCACCTCAATCATAAATTAGCGAAAAGAAATCCCCACAGTGAATGAAAGTACTGTCTACCCAGTAGTTTCCCCATTCAGCCACCGTAGGCGCTGTTCACAACTTAAGCTAGTTCTGTGATGACACAATTTTTTTTAACTACTCCTTGATTTGACCTTGTCTGACTCGCATCAAAACACTTGCTGCTAGCATCACTTCGATTTGTTTGCGGGTAGTCTAACAGCCCGATACTCTTTGACAAGGCAAACAAAAGAAAGGAAACGCGTCCACCCTAGTGGCTCTGAGAAGAGAAAAATTGCAAAAGAAAAAAAAAGAAAGGTCTAGAGTCTAGACAGTCTTATTAAAGCAACAACTTTCTTTGGTGCAGCAAGTATGTTTACAAAAATGTTAAAACAAAGTTGACATGCATCGCATCGCTAATAGGAAATGCTGCTAACCAAAGTGCTTTATATCATACTGAGGGATGTGGGGCACATTGTTTTAATAGGCTGCATGTTTGTGTTTGTGCCGAAAGAGCGCATTGCTCTCGGTGCAGCATTTGAGTTATAGCCCAATGATTATTATGAAAGCTAAAGATTGTAAATCTAATTGAGAAACTGAGATATTAAAGCGAG
Source organism: Synaphobranchus kaupii (assembly GCA_029718625.1). Lineage (NCBI taxonomy): Eukaryota > Metazoa > Chordata > Actinopteri > Anguilliformes > Synaphobranchidae > Synaphobranchus > Synaphobranchus kaupii. Next base: position 48,325,716 of record CM056378.1, read on the forward strand.
TAGGCTCATTTCAGTTGCACACCATTGTTTGTTTTGTTATTTATAAGATGGTTCAGTGGGTGGTGATGATGGTTGGGGTGGGAGGTGGTGGGGGCGGGGGGTAGTGACTTGGAATAGAGGGTCAGTGGCCCTCCAATTGGCTTTTGAAATGGACCCAAATGGCAAAGGCCGCCTATGGTGAGAAGTTCATAATATTTGTGAAATAGTTTATAGAAAGGATTTTTGAAAGAGGCCCTTGTTTAAGTCTAGCTTTTTGCACACAACAAATTAAGTGAATTATGTTGTTTGCCTACAGAAAACAATAACTGGCTTGCAAACTATTTTGACACTATAAGCAGGACCATGATAGACAACTTTTATATAGATTTTTAAAAATCAAGCTGAATTCACCGCAATCTCTGGCTTCCTTGGAAGTCTTCTTGGTGTGCAAGAAAAAGAACATTTACAATGGTATATCATCCAAAAGCTTGATACTAACTCTAAAGTCTGTCTAACCTTCCCAAAAAGCCTGACAATTTATTCTGTCTTGAATAAATAAAAAGAGTATGTGTCCGGAAAGGACTATACATGCTCTATTAGAGTTACTCTGAACATTCTGCTGTGCATGTTATCTGCACAGTGCAGTTTACCAGAAACCATTGAGTAATTAATAACTTTCAGACTCCAATATCTTTTCTGCACACTATGCTGTCACTGCACAAGCTCTCAGTTTGAGGCAGAGCACACAGGCGACACCTCCCTGCTCTGAGTTTGAGGAAGAGCACACAGCTGACTCCTTGCTGCTCCAAATTTGAGGGAGAGCACACAGGCGGAGTCTGCTAAGAGTTTGAGGGAGAGCATGCAGGTGACACCTCCCTGCTCTGAATTCTGCGGGAGAACACACAGCCAACTCCTCCCCGCTTTGAGTTTGAGGGAAAGCACACAGCCGACTCCTCCTTGCTCTGGAGTTTAAGGGAGAGCACACAGTCGACTCCTCCTTGCTCTGAGTTTGAGGGAGAGCACATAGCCGACTCCTCCTTCTCTGAGTTTAAGGGAGAGCACACAGCCGACTCCTCCTTGCTCTGAGTTTGAGGGAGAGCACACAGCCGACTCCTCCAAACTGCCCATTGAGCTGCTAGGACAACATTTTCTCCAGGGTCCAGCTGAGAATTCCGGTTCCACATTCAGTCAGTTAAATACGTCGCAGCCACATGCGCCACCGTTTAAATGGGACCAATTACCAGAAATGAGGCCTTCAATCAAGCGGCTATATTAAAAATCAAGCAGAGTCAATGGAAACAGAGTAGTTCTACAATAGGGAGAGGACAGAAAACTGATTTGTCATTACCATATATATATATATATATATATATACACGTATATATATGGGTAGTCACTAAATGTATTCCAGGTGCATCATGAGAAAGCTATCCAAGTAATAGGGGCTCTGCAAAAAAACATTCCTTAGTGGCAATGCTTTTTAAGCACAGTCATTAACCTCTGTTCTGTATGCAAACAGAAAACCAGAGGATGCTATTCCAAAACTGGTAGCAGAGCAACACTAGACATTATTTTTTGTTTTATAATCTTCGTCGCCACTTTGCTTATTTGTAAATTAATTATTTGTGGACACTGAATGGCCGGAAAGCATATTTGTCTATTGTGATGTGAAAACATACTGAAAGGTTATATCCACCATAAATGCTAATTTCGGGAACTTTGTATTCCTCAGTATTAAGGTGAATAGAGGTAAATAACACACCAGCCAAAGATGGCACTCACAGTAAAGCATGTACTACACAAACTAAAATGAGATTATACTGTAAATGCCTTACTCTTTGTTTGAAACTGCAACATCTTATAGCTATGTGACATCCATTTTTAATTGTAAAAATATTAAGCATATGTTTTTTGATGCTCCAACTACTCAATTAAAAAAAACATCACATCCCTAGTACAGGTTGCATTAAGAGCTGCAATTATTTTCTACTAGGGATGAGCACAACTACTCAAGTATCCTACTCAAATACTGTTTGAACACAATATAGTAATCAAGAAAAAAAAGAATTATGATGCTAAAGCAATGGCGGTTTCAGTGTTGCAGGTGTCATCAGCCAGTGATGCCCAAGTTAAGTCACACTCAGTTCCTAGGGTGGTGTTTTTTCAGAATTTGAATCAACATGGTGGCAGCATGAATGGGATTTTAAATGAAACGTAATGGGTTTTCTTCAATTTGAACTCTGTTTGAACTAAGTGTTGTTTTTTTTCTGATAAATTGTCAGCAGTCTTAGATGTGGCTAGTATGTGGTGAGTAGCTTGGGCTGTAGCCTGTGTTTTTTTTTTCCCCCTGACAATGACGGCTTATGTGTAGGCCTACTGCATAATGGTTTGTGTAGCTCACCAGCTAGAGTTGATGATTCCAGTTTCCACTCTTCTACGCTGATAGGAATTAAAATGACAGGCAGCACTATATACATAATCTCTGATTGACAAAGCTTTTTTCCATCTGCTATATATTTTGGCAGGCACAGAACGCAGGTATTTTAAATACTCGGCAAATAAGTCACTTAAATGGCCTTGAAATGCCAATTTAGCCTGAATGGTTTCCGTAAGAATTGTTATAAAACTTTATAAATGTTTCCTGATATTTTCCTGTATTTTTTTCAAATGTGTACTTAATTCATAATCTCAAATCTGTTAGGAAATTAAATGGTTTTATTACATAGGAGGGAAAACTGTCACAATGAATCCTCATGAAAATCCCTCAAAGAGTTGCATCCCAAATGTCTACCTGCTGTACACACATGCTCATTTTTTTAATTTTCTTCCTTAAGATATTAAGAAAATTAAATTTGCTGAAAAAGTGAACATTAAACAGGTCATTTTTTGTGCAAAATATAACATGTTTTAATGCATTTGTAACAGATGCATTTATTAAAGGCTGTACTTAACTACCCAACTAAAGGCTGTAGTTTGTTACCTAATTAAAGGCTGTACTTTGCTATCCAATTAAAGACTGTAGTTTGCTATCCAATTAAAAGCTGTACTTTGCTATCAAATTAAAGGCTGTACTTTGCTATCCAATTAAAGGCTGTACTTTGCGATCCAATTAAAGGCTGTACTTTGCTATCCAATTAAAGGCTGTACTTTGCTATCCAATTAAAGGCTGTACTTTGCTATCAAATGAAATGCTGTACTTTGCTATCCAATTAAAGGCTGTACTTTGCTATCCAATTAAAGGCTGTAGTTTGCTATCCAATTAAAGGCTGTGGTTTGCTACCCGATTAAAGGCTTTAGTTTGCTATCCGATTAAAGGCTTTCGTTTGCTACCCTATTAAATGCTGCAGTTTGTTACCCAATTAAAGGCTGTACTTTGCTACCCAATTAAAGGCTGTACTATGCTACCCAATTAAAGGCTGTACTTCAATTTGAAGGCTGTAGTTTGCTCCCCTATTAAAAGCAGCAGTCTGTTACCCAAGTAAAGGCTGCACTTTGCTACCCAAATAAAGGCTGTAGTTTGCTGTCCAATTCCTTTTTTTCTTGAATGTGTTCACCTTTTTCTCTATTTCAAACAACCAGTAAGTTAACTGAAGTAATTGCTGTAATAGCCACACCCACACAAAGAGCTCTGCAGATAAAATAGGCTCCAGCACTGAAAGAAAGAGGCTGTTCCTGAAAATTACAGGATGACAGAGTTCATACGAGTCCAAGAGAGATCAAAAATACTCTAAAATCTTAGATTTGTCTTTGCTGATTTGACATTTACAATTTTACAATGCAGCTTTTTAAGAGAAGTAATACCTGGCTACATATCTTTCAAAGGGAACCTATTCCAACAGTCACTTTATTCAACTGGTCTGTAGTATCAAGGGTACATTCATATACCACAAATATGGCTGTGCCTTGACTATATACTATGGCTATTGATATGTAGTCATATGTTTTTAAGTTGATTTCTTTGAAATATTATATTTCCTCAAAAATGTGTGGGTTAGATTAAAGGTGACTGACATGTAACGGATGATAATTCACCTGCGTGTTAGACCACTAGTCCTACTAGTTAAAATGTGTATATATTTATCATAAGGATTCTGAAGGCTTCCAAAGGCATGCGCAGTTATTGAGTGGAGACCTGGTTGTACTCACTTCACAGATGCTGGAAATAATGTGTAACCTGAGTTTCATAGAGGCATTAGAATGTGTGCACTTTCCTCACTGGGTTCATATGTCCACTAATTCTGTAGCAAATATATTCTGAGCACGAGGTAGATCACTGCCCTTATTTCTCCATTAATTTCCCCAAAATTGATGTTATGATGTGGATCACATCATTCTAAGTGTTGGATTTTAATGTTGGCGACTGTAGTTCGATACAGAAACTAGGCCGTGGATCTTAATACAGTTTGTCCTACAATGCAATTGATTTAATGTCTGGTTGGTGTTCACTTCTTTGAGCATTAATGAGCACGATACCTTTAAAATCCATTCAAACTGAAAGGTGTGGGTCACGCCTTTGCCGCAAGCTATTAAAAGTTTTAAGGCCAAAAGTGAATTCCTGTGGTAAATATCATATTTATCACATACAGTTTATGTTCACATTTATTTGTAAATATTTTTTTTCATATCAATGCAGTATGAAGCCAAGTTTGCTAAATAAATTAATAAAATAAAATTACATAATGTGAGAGATTTTGCTCAATATATTTAATAAATAAACTCAATATATTTCATGTATGTGAATATTTATATTTAATATAAAACCAGTAGGACCAGACCCTTATTATAAAGCTGCAAGCCAATATGATATTATCTGGGCTGAAGTGTGTTAGCGTTATTTTTTGCATCATTATTTATATGTGCATCGTGATTAAGAGGTCAGTGATTGAACCAGCTGCACAACAGTAGTATATGAGTATATTAATCCTAATGTGATTGCTTGTGTTCAACTCCAAATAAAAATAAATGTTTAGCCATATTCATATTTTTGATGGACACCCATATCTGGTTGACTGTGTATACAGTTCACTCCAAAAGTGTGACACATTTTTTGTTGTTTTGGCTCTGTACTCCAGCATATTGGATTTGAAATGGAACAGTGACTATGAGGTTAAAGTGCAGACTTTCAGCTTTAATTTGAGGGTTTTTACATCCATATTGAGTGAACCATGTAGCAATTGTAGCACATAGTGCCCCCCTCCCTCATTTTAGGGCACCACAAGTGATTGGACAAATTAATATAAACTTAAATAAAGTCAACATATTTAATATTTGTTTGTGTATCCTTTGCATGCCATGACTTCCTGATGTTTGTGACCCAACAACATCAAAAGACTCTTGATATACTATTTTCAGGTACTCTTACAAGCGATACTATGACCTCTGCATTTGAATGGATCTCGATGGGAATTGGGGGGGTGGGGTGGGACTAGATTAAGCTGTAAATTACAAGGGAATAATACAGAACACTTGATTGGCTAAATGGCTGTAAATCATCAAGGGTCTGAGGTATCAAACAAGCATCAAACCATCACTCTGCTGCCAGATATGCAGTAGATATGGATGAATCACTTTAAGGGTTGTTTCTCCTAACTTATTTTATTCCGTGATTGTCCCAGCTCTCTTGAACTGGCAGGGATTGCGTATGGAAAGCAACTGCGGTTGCAGACAGTTGGACATTCCAGATTGGGGAGGGACTTGGATATATACAGGCACAGGTTGGGCGGCAAATTTAAAAAAAGAAACAATACCATACCTAAATGCCTTCAGTGCTTGGCCCTGATCTGTGTTGGCTATATGTCCTACTTGCCCCTACCTCAAAGGTTAAATTACACAAAAGCATTAACTACATTTTTTTTCTTATCACACAATATACAGTATACTGTATATGTGAAATCATTACCTACATCATTACATACACAGCTTTTTTATTATAACAGCAAGGTCCTGATTTAAATACGAAATGTCAGCACTGCCCTTCCTGCCACCAGAGAAATATGGGCCTGAACTGGGGGTTGAATGCGTGGTTTTATGGGCTCTACAGCAACTTCAGAGAGCCCAGGGTTCAACGTGAGGTCTCACAGAATGTGCTCGGGTTTGTTCTGGACATAATAAAGGGGCAGTTCACCCAAACATTTACAAAATAAAAAAAAGTTTCTACATATCCGGAGTACTATCTATCCATCCGGGTAGTTTCACTGAGAACTCACTAGTTTTGTAGATATACCTGTATGCTGCAGCTCACAGTGTCATCACCCTGATTGAACCGACCGCAACGGGTCCAAAGCTTGTGGCGCTCAAAGCACCCAAAATGTACTTTAGAAAAAATCGACAGCAACGTCTCTTTCCAAATATAATGACACGGTTACTCACAAGCCTCCGCTGACTGTGCACGGCTTTTTTCAAAAACTAAGTAAGCCAACTGTGTATATACAAGCAAAGTCTTAACCAAAGCACGCCAGCATTCTGGAGCTTATGTCAACACAGTGCTCCCTTGAATACTGCTGTGCTTCGCTTGATACTTTGCACAGATTATAGGCCACCCCATTGTCCAATTAAAAATGACACCAATTAAATTATATTTATCTCCCACTGCTTGAAAATGCACTAGTGAATCAACACGGAATATATTAATGTATAGTTATCAGTATATTTAAAACATCTGAAGCATTAAACAGAACCGGGTACTCTCGCAACAAAATTAAGTGAACTGGTTACATTTTTCCCCACATTTTTCATGGTTTTTTATGTGTCCATCTTTCAAGTAGGCGCACACAGCATATGCTGAAATGGACATCTATGAGGTGTTTATATGTTATACATCAACACACACTGACACCGGTCCAACAGGTGGACAAAAATTATTGATTATAACCTGAACAAAAGCAAAGTTCAATTGTAACTCGCATATAGGTTAAAGTATTTCTGCAAGGACTGAGAAATATGGACCCTGTTCCAAACAGCAGCACATTGGGACTAACCTAAGTTATCATGCTGATTAATAGCAGGTCAATGCAGACCCAGCAGCAGCTCAAACAGTAATGCTATTGGAACAATTCTGCCAGTCACTCACGTATCTCGATAGCAGAAGGCTAGAATAATACCATTGTACGCTGTACGTCGCCAGGTGAAAAGGCTACAATTCAAATGCAAAATGTGAAAAACATCTGCCATGAACACGTGGATAATTTAAAATGATAGACTTGAAGCAAAGTGCCGTGGTTAATTTTAGCTTTGCGGTTCTCTTTCATTAAAACCCCCCAGGTGGTAATGTTGGAAAAGACTCAATCGAATTCTGTGGTAAATGCTACCATGTTACATGCATAGAAATGGCACTTATGAGTGAACGCTGCGCTTTTCAGAGAGCCTCAAATTAAATAGAAATCATAAGAATTGTTATGCTCTCACTCCCGTCCTTTTGTGTCCCGTGTTTTACCTGTTCCCTCTCGTTTCGTGTTTGTATTCCTGTTCGTTTCCCTCGTGCTACAGACTGGGCGTGGTTTTCCCTTTCGTGTCACTCTGTTCACCACTCTGATTCTGCCTATCCCTTCCCTCCTTTCGGCATGCATTCTGCACACTCCCTACTCCGTTAATCACTCACGCATACATTCGCACGCGGCACCTAATTGATACCTGTTAACATTTGTATTTAGTCACCCGGTGTTCTTTGTCCTGTGCCAGTTCGTTAAGTCTCTTTGTGGTAACACTCTGGTCTTTGTCTCGTGGATATTTAGTATCTAGTCCTCTCTTGCCTGACTTAAAAGCCTCGCCTTGTGTTCAGCGTTTACTCGCTAGTCCTGCCCTGTCTGGTCTGATCAGCTCTCGTCTGGAACGGCGTCGCCACGCTGGTCATCCTGTCCTGCCTCGCTGTACTAACTCTGTTTGTCTGTATCCTGCCGCTGTGGTTGCATCCAGCCGGTGCTCCAGCTCAGCTACCCTGCAGCTTAGCGTGCCCCCTGCGTGTGCCACTGCTTACGCCAACCTGTTGCTGGGTGTGCATCCAGCCTGCTCCCCGCAGCTGTTCGTGCCATTCCACTCTGCCATGTCTCCCACTTCCCGCTCCTCCTCTGCTCATCCAGCCCGGATTCCTGTCGCCACCCAGTCCCTGGCCTCTCCCGCTCCTGCTCATCCCCTGCCTCTTCCATTCCTGGTTGTCTGTCGTAATTAAATACTCTCCCTCTGCTTCCGGAGGGATTCTGAGTGAAGCAAATAAATTATTTGAAGTATCTCTGAAACTTCCTGTGTGTGAGTCGTGCATTTGGGTCCAGTTCATACTCGGAACATAACAGAACGAACTGGCCAGCTATGGACCCAGCTGACTCGGATCAGATCCATCACGCCCTCGCCTGCCAGAACGCTGTCATCGATCAACAGGGCCACTGCCTGGAAGACGTCCAGGAGACTCTGAAGAATCTCTCGGACTAAGTGAGTCAGATGGATTCAATGATGGGCCAGATGGCAGTTCACCTCCCTCTTCCGAGGGCCCACGCCAGTCCTGCACCACCTGCCCCGGAGCTGCAGCCCGCAGCGTCACCGCCCCTCTCTGGCAGGGAACCACGTGTGCAACACCCTGAGCGTTACCTGGGGGACCTGGGAAAGTGTCGTGAGTTCCTTCTCCAATGTGACATCGTGTTCCGCATCCAGCCTGCCTCCTACGCCATGGATTCAAGCAAAATCGCTTTTGTGATGAGCAGTTTGGGAGGGAGTGCCCGGGAGTGGGCTACTACACTGTGGGAGAGCCAATCACCCGCCTGCTTTCACTTCTCCTCCTTCACCGCTGAAATGCGTCGGATGTTCGACCATCCGGTTTGCGGACGGGACGCCACCCAGCGCCTACTCCAGATGCGCCAGGGCAGCCGCAGCGTCGCGGAGATGGCGGTCCAGTTCCGTACCTTGGCAGCGGAAGCAGGATGGAATGACACCGCCCTCCAGGGGTCCTTCTTGCAAGCTCTGAGCGAGGAACTAAAGGATCAGCTGGCAATCCGCAAAGAGTCCAGTTCGCTGAATAGCCTCATCAGCCTCGCCATCTCCATTGACAACCGGCTCCGGGCCCGGGAGAGGAGGAAGGCCCAACCGTATACCCCGGTTAGCGCATCCCGCGCCCGTACATCCTCGCCTTCCGGCAAACCATCCACCACCACGTGTGACCAATCGGAGGGAGAACCCATGCAATTGGGGAAAGTGTCCTTTGATGCTGAGGAGCGGCGCCGGAGAATTCGCACCAATTCCTGTTTGTACTGTGGCAATCCGGATCATCACCGAGCCTCTTGTCCGATTCGCCCAAAAAGGCGTGGCTCGCCAGTAAGACTTGGCGTACTGGCGAGCCCTATCTCCACCATTCACTCCGTTCAGAACCGGGTTGAACTGAAGGCAACCCTCTTGTGGAATACTCAAGTCGCGTCGTTGCTGGCGCTGGTCGACTCGGGAGCCGACGCCAACTTCATTGATTCCAATTTCGTCAAAAAGACCGGGATTCCGGTGGAACCGCTGTCTGCCCCTATCACCGCACTCACCTTGGACGGAAGAGTGCTGGGTCGAGTTACTCACTCTACCATCCCTCTCCAGCTCGTGCTGTCTGGAAATCATCGAGAGGAAATCCAATTCTACCTAATTCATTCTACTCAGTCTCCTCTGGTGTTCGGCCAAACCTGGCTGCGTACTCATAATCCACACATCAACTGGCGTACTGCACAAGTGCAGGATTGGAGTTCACACTGCTTGGCTAACTGCCTCCGCTTGGCCCTACCACCATCTGGGGCTGGCAGGCCCTCCCATAACACTCCCGAACCAGATCTGTCCTGTGTTCCCCCTCAGTATCATGACTTGTCACAAGTTTTCAGTAAATCCCGTGCTGTGTCTTTACCTCCCCATAGGCCCTACGACTGCTGCATCGACCTACTGGCCGGCGCAAAATTGCCATCTGGTCGTCTCTAGAGCCTGTCAGGTCCCGAGAAGGCTGCCATGGAAACCTATATTCATGACTCCCTAGCATCAGGTATTATTCGTCCCTCTTCGTCACCGGTGGGGCTCGCTCCGACCGTGCATCGACTACCGCGGCCTGAATGATATTACTGTACGTAACAAGTACCCTCTGCCGTTAATTAATTCTGCTTTTGAACCCCTACATGATTCCACTGTGTTTACGAAACTGGATCTCCGCAACGCCTACCACCTTGTCCGTATCCGTGAGGGGGATGAATGGAAGACGGCGTTTAACACCCACCTCGGACACTGTGAATACCTGGTGGTCCCGTTTGACTAACGCGCCAGCGGTGTTCCAGTCCATGGTTAATGACGTGCTGCAAGATCTCCTGGGTCGGTCAATGTTTGTATATATCGACGATATATTAATCTTTTCTAAAAATCCCCAGGAGCACGTAGTCCATGTCCGTCAGGTTCTCCAAAGACTCCTGGAGAAAAAACTGTTTGTCATGGCTGAGAAGTGCAGTTTTCATGCCTCATCAGTTCCATTCCTGGGGTTCATCATCGAAGAGGGAAGGATCCGAGCGGACCCGACTAAAATCCAAGCCGTCACTGACTGGCCCCAACCGGCCACACGTAAGCACCAACAACAATTCCTGGGTTTTGCAAATTTCTATCGCCGCTTCATCCGCAGTTACAGCAGTATTGCGGCTCCACTCACCAAATTAACCTCCACCTCTGTCCCTTTCCGTTGGAGTTCCGAGGCTCAACAGGCATTCAACCTCCTCAAGACCCGGTTCTCCACAGCACCCATCCTCTGTCATCCGGACCCCAATCGCCAGTCTGTTGTCGAGGTAGACGCCTCCGACACTGGCGTAGGGGCGGTCCTATCGCAACGTGCAGTCCAGGACGGGAAAATGCACCCGTGTGCCTACTTCTCTCGGAGACTCACCCCGGCAGAGCACAACTATGATGTCGGGGACCGGGAGCTATTAGCCATAAAGCTCGCTCTGGAGGAGTGGCTAATTGATCGACATCACCTAATTTATACCTGTTAACATTTGTATTTAGTCACCCGGTGTTCTTTGTCCTGTGCCAGTTTGTTAAGTCTCTTTGTGGTAACACTCTGGTCTTTGTCTCGTGGATATTTAGTATCTAGTCCTGTCTTGCCTGACTTAAAAGCCTCACCTTGTGTTCAGCGTTTACTCGCTAGTCCTGCCCTGTCTGGTCTGATCAGCTCTCGCCTGGAACGGCTGGTCATCTCGTCCTGCCTCGCTGTACTAACTCTGTTCTGCTCTAGTCTACCAGCCTGCAGCGGTTTGTCTGTATCCTGCCGCTGTGGTTGCATCCAGCCGGTGCTCCAGCTCAGTTACCCTGCAGCTTAGCGTGCCCCCTGCGTGTGCCGCTGCTTACGCCAACCTGCTGCTGGGTGTGCATCCAGCCGGTGCTCCTGCCCTGCTCCCCGCAGCTGTTCGTGCCATTCCACTCTGCCCTGTCTCCCGCTTCCCGCTCCTCGTCTGCTCATCCAGCCCGGATTCCTGTCGCCACCCAGTCCCTGGCCTCTCCCGCTCCTGCTCATCCCCTGCCTCTTCCATTCCTGGTTGTCTGTCGTAATTAAATATTCTCCCTATGCTTCCGGAGGGATTCTGAGTGAAGCAAATAAATTATTTGAAGTATCTCTGAAACTTCCTGTGTGTGAGTCGTGCATTTGGGGCCAGTTCATACTCGGAATGTAACAAGAATATTGCCATTTATTTATGGATTCACGATTGAAGGTATTCAATTATATCCTCATATTCTTTTGTATTGTGGTGTGAGGAAGTACATATTACTAATTTCCTACAGGGATACATGTTTTTGCATTACCTACAGGTGAATGTGAATGCAAAATTGACTTTTAATCCTTGTCAATTCAACGTTTGAATTCATGCTGATTGAATCAATACAGCTTAATACGTTGTATTTTGATTGTTATGACAACGTAAACTTAATGATTTTGAACTCCCTAATCCAGTTATGCCAGAACTCCCTAATCCAGAACTCCCTTATGCCTTTTCCAGAGAGCCACAGCTGTGCTGGTTTTTGTTTTCACTTCAACAAACCCTTCCGACACAAGTAAGCAGGTGTAAGTAACTAATTTAACTGAGCAATTAAGTGCTGAGTAACACTAAAAACCAGCCAACCCTGCGGCTCTGCAAGCCCAGTGTTGAGGACCCCAGCGGCTCTGCAAGCCCAGGGTTGAGGACCCCTGCCCACACGAGGTACACGTAACCAATCAAAATAAAACACGGCTTGCTTTAAATCTGTTGCTTCCACTGCCTTGGTCATCTTCTTCATAACCACACTCAAAGAAGCTGCACTGCTCTTCCCTTGCACCAACTGTCACTCTGAAAAATGTCTCAAACCACTTGTGGTTGTGCAAATCAGTTTCTGACTGTTTCAAAAGTCCTTATTCAGCTGTGAGCAAAACTGAAGTCGGCTGATTACCTATACGTTATTCTGAGCAACCTCCACCCACCCTGCTGTCTGACGCTTTTACTTTTCATAATAGTCATGGAATGCAATACTAGCATACAATATCAACAGTCGTTGACAGCGTAAACACTTCTGTTGCCAAAATGAGTACATTTTTTAAAGTACATTTTGCTTCAAATTGCAGCTGGCAGAATGTACAAGAGAAATGATACTACAATAATGCAGGGTGACTTTTTCTGGACATCACTGCTTTATACCGCTGGTCTAATTTAAAAACAATACACCGCACACATCAATTACCCGGTTTACGTAAAAATTATTATTATTTGAATATCTGTTGGGAGTTTGATTCTTTCACATGCAAAGGTTAGCAGGCTTGTATCATTGTCTTATCTGATTTATTCTTTTCACACACAAAGGTAACAGTGACTGTTAATTTAACAGTGATTAAATTAAATTGACATTAGTCCTTGAAGCTGTGTTATCTGTTAGGGCAGAATAATGGCAGATGTGTACAATGCTTCAAAATATGTGCATCACTCAAACCATGCCAGTGCACCTAAACTACATGGACATGACTCCCTGTATGAGACTTCTTTAAATGTGTGCTGGGGTATGATATATTTATTTATTCTCAGCAGAGATTTGGTTTTTGTGAATATTTTATTTTTGGTGTGAGCTGTTGTCAGTTTGTTTGTGGGACTGGGTTCAGTCAGAATTCAATAAATGCTGACTCCTACACAGACCAAAGACAGGCTACCCAACCTTGTTACAGAATAATAACACAAAATGGTGACTCTTGATATCTTATTTTCAGGGACTCTTACAAACTATACTATAACCTCTCTGCATTTGAATGGATCTCTATGGGAACAGTATGGACCACATGGTTGGATAAATGGCTGTAAGTCACCAAGGCTCTGAGGTAACGAGCCTCAAACCATCACTCTGCTGCCAGATATGCATTATGGATGGATTACTTTAAGGGTTGTTTCTCCTATTGAACGCTTTGGAAAATTAAGTCAGGAGAAACAACCCTTACAAGCGATCCATTCATATGTACTGCACGTCAGGCAGCAGAGTGATGGTTTGAGGCTTGTTTGATACCTCAGACCCTTGATGACTTACAGCCATTTAGCCAACCATGGGTTCCATACTATTCACTATCCCCATGTAATTTACAGCTTAATCTACCCCCCCCCAAAGAGTATTTTGATATCCTTTTATACCCAGTCATGATAGCATCGCCTGTTTACCTGTGGACTGTTCAGGTGTTTTTTTTAACTTCCCAGTCTTTTTTTGGGGGGTTTGTAATTATAATTTAAAAAATACTTTCAAATGGCTGTTCACTGTAGAACATAATATGGTAACCGTAGTTTTACTATACATGCTCCAGGATGAAAATGTTTTGGCATGGACCAACTCTGTAGTGATTCAAATAATGACTTGATGGGAAATGCATAATCCTTCTGACAGGAGAAAAGAATAAAACAAAAACTTAAGAAAACCTTAACTGACACAGGACGCTCAATTCACTGACTTTGTGATACCCTCCTCCGACATAGATTAGGCTGTTATTTTCTTCAAATAAGAATAAAATCGCACCATGCCATACGCCTCCCTTGAGTAAAATGCGCGGAATGTGACGCTAGATCAATGCGGTCTCCCATAAGCTTCCATATTTGAGCGGCTGCCGGAGGTGCTCCTTAAGTTATAACAAACCGCCCTGCCACAATGACGCCATCTGAAAATTAATTTTACACCCAGAAAACATCAAGTTAAATCCACTAAAACAAGCAGTCATACGGCGGTGCAATTAAACAGGCAGACACCAACAGAACTCGCTAATTTACGTTTATATGTGTGTGTGTGTGTGTGTGTGTGTGTGTGTGTGTGTGTGTGTGTGTGTGTGTGTGTGTGTGTGTGTGTGTGTGTGTGTGAAGTACGGACAACTTGGATGCATGTCATGTAGCGCTCACCAGAGCAGTTAATCATAACTTGCGGGTTTTGTTTCCTTATTCGGTAACATATTTTTTGTTAAATAGGCTAATACATCGGTCTAAGGTTTCCAAACGTAGAATCAGCTTCAGCGTCTACCGCGCAAATGATCAGAATAAACGTTCCTTGTTCTTTGAATCTTCAGCCGCTGTTCTGTTTGGTAGAAAGGGGACCTCAGATGGTGCTGTTGTCGTGACAACCAATAAGGGAGTATCAGATTTTCGAGAAGGGGGGTAGCAGGACGATGTATAGCGGGGTGGGGGAAACTCGGAGGGAAAGCGCGCGCGAGAGAGAGAGAGAGAGAGAGAGAGAGAGAGAGAGAGAGAGAGCGCGCGCGGGAGGGAGGGGGAAAGAGAGCTGAATTCTCTCACTCTCACAACAGCGCTCCACTAATCTCTCAGAAGTCCTCATATGCGAGCAAGGCTTTAGTGGGATACGCTGTTTGCTAAGGGTTGCGGAATCTACCTTTTCATCCAAGCCATTTTTTTCCTTTGGTGCTTATCGTCTTCTATGTAACCAGTCCCGAACATCTTTATTGTTGTGGAGTAGCTGGCAGCATCGGAACAGGACTTCGATCTCTCTTTGTAAAGTGCAGATACTTTCTTGGATCTACTGTCCATCGTTTTCCGTCGACGCGCACGATGATGGT
This sequence comes from Synaphobranchus kaupii, assembly GCA_029718625.1. Lineage (NCBI taxonomy): Eukaryota > Metazoa > Chordata > Actinopteri > Anguilliformes > Synaphobranchidae > Synaphobranchus > Synaphobranchus kaupii. Next base: position 48,340,735 of record CM056378.1, read on the forward strand.
TGGAAGGAGATCCTGTCGGAGGCAGATTCAGGCTGCACTGTTCAGACTACTGTGTCTTATTCCAACAGGGCTCCCTGTCCGAAGTGTGGATATGCAGCGAACCACCGACAACATAACCATTCGCCAGGGTGATACAGCAGTTATCAGGTAGGATCCTGCAAGACTCACTTTTCCCAGCTACCAGTTACTGTGATGTATTTCTGTTTTGCTTTCAAACGGGTCATGGTGCCAACCAGCAAGAGCCCAGTCTCAGTTTCCTCTAGCAGAAAACCCCACGCATGCACATTTTGAGTTATAATTCTTGTGGTTTCAAATATTTGCAGGGTAGCACGCAATTTAGTTGAACACACATTTATGACGAAACGTGGATATTATATCAATTTGTGCTTGGTTTATCAAGTTTGCAAAACATCGCAGGTGATATGTGGCGCATTTGCATGCTGTAGCAATGCTGCTCAGTATTTTCGCATCCTTTTGGATATGCGTGGCATCCTGTCCGCGAGCATTTATTTCTGTGTGCGTTACACGGACTGAAGTGTGTTGCTACTCGAATGCGCCGAGATTCTGCTTCTATTCAATTAGATTCAGATGTGCGAAAGTATTTTTTAATGTTTTAATAATATTTCTTGTGGTGTAGAGAAGAAAGAAATTCGTAACTTGCTGAAGTAAATGGTAGGATATCTTGTGCTGCGACATTTATTAATTAAACATTTATTTTGCATTCATCAAAATGTCTTGCACCGCTAAAAGTATTTTGAACTACTTAAAGCAGAGATTAAATTGCTTTACAAGTGAAAATAAAATGATTAATTTTTTGTACTAGTACCAGTATGCACGCTTTAAGATACGTCATTGAAAGTAGTCCATACACCATTCATAAAATCTTACCATTATGAAATGGCAATAAAATCTCACCCCTGCCAGCATTTGCTTTACTGTCAAATGACATGTAATACACTGATATTCAAAAAATAATCCACCTTGAGGACATTTTAGGTATTGCAGGACTTGTTTAACGCTGTATGTCCGCTCACGCATAAGCATGGGGCATGTTTTTCCGTGTGGTTTCACGGCGAAGTGAGTGGTGTGTCCACTGCATTCTTGTCACGGTTATTTGATGACACCGCTTGACAAGATTAAAGTAGCAACATCAAGATGACAGGGCAGCGCTAGGGTTATCATATATGGCTGTTTACAGCAGAATACATTGCTCATGCTAAGGTGTGCAGTGCGTGCTGGTAAGTGTTGCCTTTGCAAAAATACAAAGTTTAATATAGTTTGTGGTATGTTCCCGACTTAACTGTTTAATATGCCTTTTGAATAGCAATGCTAACATAACAGGAGGGGAGAATATATTTCCTCTAACACGTTTGTCATGCCCTAACATATGTGCCCCCACCCTTTGACGTTGAATAGACACTTAATTTACATCTTCCTGCAAAATCATTCTTTTGGATCTCCACATTTAAATATATGCATTTGTGGTTGTTCTGAAATATCTAGAAAGTGAGCACTTGTATATCTTCCACAAAATTAGACATTACCCTCAAAAGTAGAATATGCATGTAATGAGTCCCCTTAGCTATCAACTTTGGGCTCAGCGAGTTACCCAATGGTTTGTGGACAATGGCACCAGGTGGGAGGGGGTGGGACTATAGTCAAACTCCTAATATAATGCAAGCTGGTGTTTTCCACAAGGATTGGATTCACAAAACATTTTGATCATTTTTACAATGTTCAAGAATTAACATATAGTTGAAAGGTCAGAGTGAAGGAGTGGTAAAGCAATGCATTCTGGGACTTATGTTGTGTAACTTGAAGCAGGAAGCTTCTGTTCTTCATAACTTCTAAATAGTTGAAATAAACCATTTATTTTAAATTAGCTTTCAAGTTCGTATTTCAAACATATGTGCATGTAAATTTTGAATAATGAGTTAGTTTAATGCTTTCTTGTAAAGAAAATGGCTTCAAGCACTGTTAATTGCACTCAAAATCATATGAATTATGATATAAGATGCTGCTTTATCTTTACAGGTTATGTGGTTAACTATAAATAAATATAATGACTTGAAGCCAAACAAAGGTTAATACATATTTTTGTTTAGCCCGCCTACAGGGCTATATCTCCATAGAAATATACGTGTGAACATATGGATTTTTTGAGACCATGTGTGTTTACGTTTGCAGCCACCGTCTTTTTTATTGCATGCACATTAGCGTGCCACACATTTTAATTTGCTGTTACTATTATTGGCTTGACATTGGTAAACATCCAGACATAGAATCAACATGAGTGTGATTTCATTTGTATTTATGTGATAAATTGGTTCACCATTGCCACGGACCAGGCATCATCTGAGCTGCATTCAATCAAACATAATTACAAAAAAATGAATTGCTATAGTGATAATTGCCATAGCGACTTACTATGTGGACCTGTGCTGTCTGCGATTAGCCTTTAGAAGCCACAGGGCAGTGGATAAGAAGACTGTAGAATCTACAAGATTATATTCAACACAACTTATCATATTTATGCTTCAAAATAACAATGTCTTCTTCAACAATTGTTGTGGTTGGATGTTTCTGCTAGATTGTATAGACCCAGTCCAATGTGGAAAAATAATGTTGGTGAATTTTTTTCTTTTTTTTTTTGTGAGAAAAAAATAAATAATTTGCAACAAATGTTGAGTGAATGCAGGACTTTATTGCAGAGATAGATTCTCAGTCATTGTCCATTGTTCCTGTGAGTAGATTCATGCGAAATGGTCTCCCCAATGCTGTAATAAGGTACTCTGATTGCCACACATACATTGGTCATGTTTTACTTCATGGAGGTTGTGCAGTTGCAACACATTTAGAGGCATTATTATTATTATTTTGCCTGCACATATAGGTATATTAGGTAGATATATTGTACTGTAAACTAATGCATTTACCTTATGATCGAGTATACATTATCACTAGCATGGTACATTTTACTTTTTAGATATTAATACAACATTTCATTATCAGGACTCTGTTTATGACTCTGAGACCCGAAGTGACGAATAGAGAAGCAGTTGAATATTTCATATTTCACCTGATATTGTTCAGAATGTGTTTTACTGTTACCTAATTACCCGCTTCCATTTCCTTTTGTGTGAATGTGTTCTGAATTTATTCTCTGTTCACTCATGTTCTAGACCGGCCATGGCTCAAATAAGGACGCTGTGTGTTTTCTTAGTCAGTTACCCCGTGGGATGTCTCCACTGTGAAACTGGGTCCACTGTTTCAATCAGTCATACTGCAAAATGCCCATGAAACAGTTTGAGTTACAATGTAACCATTTTGTCCAGTCAGAACTGAATTATTATGTGTATGCTGGTTTTCGTTCCAAACCACAATTGCAATCCTTGAATTTTTACAGGCTGTTAATTTTTTTGTTTTTCGTGTTTAGAGGGATCATTTCCCCTCTTAAGCCACATTATTAAAAAAATATATGCTTTCCATGAAGAAAAAAGTCACATGTTCACATTGTTCTCATTGTGGTATATTGCAAACAATTACACAAAAAGAGGTAACAAAATTTTGTAAACTGATAAAAATAAAGGCTGAGGAGAATCAAATGGCTAAAATGTAAAAATGTGAATGTAGAATCAATAGGCTCCTAATTGGTGATTGTGACACATGGTCACCATTTGGTAGATAATGAAGGCGAAGCAAATGACAATGAGCCAAACCTGCATCTTGTTAATAAGTTTAAGGACAAAGTGATGAAAGAACTTAACTTAACTTCAACAAACGAATTAAGAGCCTATTGATTCATCTCAGTCTTTAATTTGATCAGTTAAAAAATAATTGTTAGCTCTTTTTTTTATGTTGCCTAATTGTTTGCAATATAGCAGAATACGCAAAATGCAAATGTGTATTTTCTATTCTTCATGGCAAGCATAGCTATGTCTTACATAATGCGAAAAACAACTACTTATGAAAAATGAACAGCTTGTTAAACTTCTGGGATCGCAATTGTGGTTTGGAACGAAAACCAGCATACACAGGGGTACCCCAGGACCGAATTTGGGGACCAATGGGCTAGACCAAGCAGTGCCTTAAAAGTGATGAGAAACATTTTTAAATCAGCTCTTAAATAACCTGGAAGAATGTTCATTTACAGTACATTAATTTGTGCATGTAACAAAAATTTATTTTTTTACTCTGAATGTGCCCTACATGTGTTCCTGAAATGTTATTTTGAGGAACGAGGGGGTAGATGAGAACTGTTAAGGATGGGGCCTGGTGTATTAAGAGATAGTCGTTTGCTTTATGGGACCATTAATTACTGCCACTGCTCTCTGCAGGTTATCGAAGTAGAAGTCTACCATAAACCAGCTGAAGCTGTGGGGTGCTTTGGTGTTAGTCAGTGAGAGAAATAGCCCGCAACTTAGAGGCTCTGTCTCTACCAAGTACCAACTGCGAAACTTTATAATTCATTCCAGCACGGTTGCCATATTGGGATAAATTCCAATTTATGCTGCATTTGTCTTCATAGTATATCAGTCAATTACATTACATTACATTCATTTAGCAGACGCTTTTATCCAAAGTGACGTACAGTAAATGCATACAGAGACATCATCAAGATCACTACAGAACAGACAAGACAAAGCACATCCTTCCCATAATGTAGCAGCTATCCCTAGTAATGAATGTTGACTGTAGTTCACAGTAAGCTGTGGGTAAATCAGCAATACTACACTTCTATTCTAAATACTATTATAAACTATAATAAACAGACAGGAAAACACAGGGAACTAGTAAACAGGGAACTGATATTCCTAGGTTAGGATATCAGTCAAGGTGGAGTCTGAAGAGGTGTGTCTTCGACGGAATGCAGGCAGGGTTGGAGTAGAACGTAGGGGAATGGGAAGTTCATTCCACCACTGAGGAGCTAATGTGGAAAAACTCCGCAGTCGGGACAAGCGAGAGCCTTTGACACGGAGGGGGGGAAGTGCCAGTCGCCCTGCTGTAGAAGAGCGAAGTGGTCGAGCAGGAACATAGTTCTGGATTAAGTCCTGCAGGTAGGCGGGGCCTGTCCTATTGGCTGCAGTGTAGGCCAGGGTCAGAACTTTGAACCTGATCCTGGCTGCAACTGGCAGCCAGTGGAGTGACCTCAACAGGGGGGTTACATGGGGAAATTTCGGGAGGTTGAACACAAGCCGGGCAGCTGCATTCTGGATCAGTTGAAGAGGCAGAAAGGTGCAGGCCGGTAGGCTTGCGAGCAGGGAGTTGCAGTAGTCCAGGCGTGAGGTGACCATGGTCTGGACAAGAAGCTGGGTGGAGTAGGTGGTCAGGTACGGTCGAATCCTCCTGATGTTGTACAGGAGGAACCTGCAGGACCGAGCCGTCGCCCTGATGTGCTCTTTGAAGTCCAGCCGGTCGTCCAGGACCACCCCCAGGTTCCTTGCAGAGCGGGAGGCAGCCACCACGGTCCCGTCAACGGTGATGGAGAGGTCATGTAGTGGGGAGGTCTTGTACGGCATGAAGAGGAGCTCTGTCTTGTCAAGGTTGAGCTTCAGGTGATGGGTAGCCATCCACTCAGAGATGTCAGTCAGACAAGCAGATATCCTCTCCTTAACCTGTGGGGTAGAGGGAGGGAAAGAGAGGAAGAGTTGAGTATCATCAGCATAGCTCACTGTTTAGTATTATTGAAAGAATACAAGTGCAAAATGACATAGGGGCTCCTGACTTAAACTTAAGTGCTTCTAATGCAATTCCAGCTATGCGGACTTATACATCTGAGATGCACACGTCCTTACTTGAGCAATGGCACCCGAAAAGTAAGGTCGATGCTGAGTTCCAGTGAGTGTAATTAAAATAGGTAATCCTGACCCATGCCGACCGATGGAAAGTGTGAATTTTTCTCAGAGTTTCCACTCCATTGCATTTCCTTTTAAAAACGAAATATTCAGTTCTACAAGGCACAGAGGACTATAATTATAAAATAGTCTGCAGTATGTACATTGAAAGGGGTTTTGTTTGAGTATCTCATTTGCTGAAATCCCCAAGTGAAAACGTGTATTGTAAAGAGAAGGCCCAGGCACACGCTTGAATATACACCCACAAGCCGCATTCCATTTGTGCATTTAGGATAAGGAAATTAAACTAAAATAAACAACGTTTGCTTGAGCTCAAGTCCGTATTGCTAATTGCGCAATTTAGAGGCAAAGTCTTAAAGTGTTGTCTGTTAATGATTACATTGGTTTCACTCAGTTGAAAATTGTATGATTTGAACAAATAGGACAGTACTGTGTGGGACAAGAATGAGATTTGCCAACAGTCTCCAATAATTCTGATAGTCCTGTTCGTTCTTCGAGCAAAAGAAATGAAAATATTCAGAACTTTGAGTCTCTGCTATTACATTCACAGATATCATAGATTTGTCGAGAGCTTGAGGTTTAACAGAATGCCCATTATGTTGGCAGAATTAAGCTGTAACGTTCACTGTTATTCAGTTACTATATGTCTGCATGAAAAAGCACAAGCTGAAGCCGCTGAAGAGCCGTGTCGGTGCTAACAGTAACTCGCCACTGCACTCTTTTGTGGCTGGCTTACATCAGGGTGGCTGTGTCCATTTAAAAAATTTGAACATGCTGACTGTGTATTCTGTTGTAATGATAGAGGCATACAGTATTTACAATTCATTAGTAATGGGCTACCAAATGTCGTAACATTTAAATATTAATTCAACCATGTATAATATTTTAACTTGCCTTCATAGTATTCATTTGAACATAAAACTCCAAATTGGCATTAAGCGACATTGGTTGAATCAATGTAGTCAGTATTGCTTGTAAAACCATTGTTTTCCACTTGGATAAACTCCGCCGAGCTGTAATTTCATATGATGGCTGATAGGTTTGCCCTATTTAGTCCACCTTTTTGTGTGAGCCTCAGCTGCATTGATAAAACTAGATAGAAATCGTGCAAGTCTCAAGCCTGGGTTCCTGTAACTCGGAAGTCAATGGGACACGCCTTCTTTTCAGCGAGATTCAACAGCGCGCATCCAATATTTCCCCACTTTAGTCACCCAAGCCAGAATGCAGGTAGGGGAAAAAATGCTTAACTTGAGCGGAAAGTCGAGTTAAGCGTGCAAACCTCAGGCCATGGTTGGGCCCATAGAGAGCAAGAGACTGAGGCCTACCAACTGGGAACTAATATAATATGAGACAGGGGAAGGAAAAAACTGTTGAACAGGGGAAGGAAAAAACTGTTGAACAGGGGAAAAAAAGCATGTTTTTTTCTCAGATTCTTTCATAAGATTGGAGCAGGAATGCAGTATCTAATTACATTACATTACAGGCATTTAGCAGACGCTCTTATCCAGAGCGACTTACAACTTTTTAGCATTTATTTTGCATATATTGTCCAATTATACAGCTGGATATATACTGAAGCAATTCAGGTTAAGTACCTTGCTCAAGGGTACAACGGCAGTGTCCTACCTGGGAATCGAACCTGCAACCTTTCAGTTACAAGGCTAGTTCCTTAACCATTTTACTACACTGCCGCCCCTAATACAGTGGTGCCCAACCCTGTTCCTGGAGATCTACCGTCGTGTAGGTTTTCACTCCAACCCTAACAAAGCACACCTCTGTGCAACAGCTAGAGATCTCGTTGAGTTGCTAATTAGTAGAATCAGGTCTGCCAAATGAGGGTTGAAATGAAAACCTGCAGGATGGCAGATCTCCAAGAACAGGGTTGGGGACCAATGATCTAATAGATGAGAGAAAAGGTTAAACAATAAATAAAACTATACATTAGGGTATCTTGGTTGTCACTGAGGACGTCTGTTTTTTTGTGACATTCGGTTCCAGGTTGAGTCAAAGGATAGGAACATTTTAAAATGGTTTACTGACTTTGGCTTTGAGCGAGAAGGAAAGAACATAAAAGGCATTAGCTGGGGTGTGTGTGGGGTGGGCGGTGTTGGGTCCTTGAATGGGTTCTTCTTTATAAATGTGCAGCAGAATAGGGCCGGGATTCAATCATTTCTTGCAAATATCGACTCACAGTTCTGCTCAAGAGTTATTGTTTTCTTTCACTTCATGAGGGACAGTTTGGAAAGTTCAGTAATCAGCAAGATATATATTCTAAAACTTGCACGGGAAAAAAAATTAGCACTTTCATTTTACTGAGCCAAAGCTAAGGACAAATGTTGATTGAATCCAGGTCTAGATTCCAATTACATTTGCTGGTGCCTCTGCCTGTATTAGTAAACATTTTTTTAATTGGGGCATATAAAACTGGGAACAATACCAACACTGTAAGTGAATTTGATGTAGAAGTGTGCACTCCCCAGCTGCCCGTGACATGCTTTTATTCATCCCCACAGCCCTCTGTGCTTTCAGGATCTCGCGCTGTCTCCCGTTCTACAGTATGCGGCTGTACATAATGCATTGCAGTCAGTGGATTGGGACTGCATGATTTATATAAACACAGAGGAACTGTATTTTTCAGAATAAAAGCGTCCGCGAGGCTCCGGAGGGGGTTGGGCCACGAGGATCCTCCGCCCCCGCACAGGTTGTGCAGGACGGCCGGGTTCAACGAGGAGAAGGTTTTTGGATGGTCTGTCCCGTCATCTAAAAGCGATGACATTTTTTATGTGCTTGAACCCTCCTCTTGTTGAGTGGAGGTAGCGCCGGCGCGAGAATAGCAATCATTACCGCACATGCAAATTCAACAGTGTAGTTTAGCAAAACTGAGTGGGTCACTGGAAATTTCTCTCTCTTTCTCTCTTACTTTGTGCTCTCACAAAAAAGGCTAAGCTAGCAGCCTCTGCTTCCTTGTTTTCTCTATAAACACACCTTTGGCCTTTGTTTATGAGAGAGCTTAAACAAGTTCCATGCACAACTCATTTATATTTGAAACCCACTGTTGTCAAATCCAGAGGAGCGGAAGAGCCCCCCCCCCCCCCCCCCAGGTTCGGACGGGAGCTTTTGCCTTGACTCTGCTGTTTTTCCTGATCTGTGGCTTCAGGTTTGCCTTTCCCGCACACAAGCCGCTGGTCATGCGTCCTGTTCCCCCTGCGCTCAAGGACCTCCCCAAAAACACAGTAACGGTTCTGTCACATCCTGCTCATTCATTTCCACTGTCTTTGCATGGACTTGTGTAATACAAATACAAAACATGTGTAATACAAATGATCAAGCGAGATAGTTAAGAAAATAGCAGGCTTATTTTTCAATCAGATACCCAAGCATGCCAACCAGATACCCAAGCATACCACCCAGATACCCAAGCATACCAACCAGATACCCAAGCATGCCAACCAGATACCCAACATTGGTTGGTAGTCAGTTGCACAGCAACATGAAACTCTCAGTAGTATTGCATAAGGGGAAGAGATATGACTTTGTGAGAAAAGTTTGTTCTCAGGAATTATTAATTTGCTCCTAAATTATTCACTTTCAAGACTCGCAGGAATGATGCATCACTCAGTCTTTTTTATATGTTGTAAGTTAGCAGCAGTATGTTCCAGTGTGTGGAGGGGGGCTTTTTGAAGCCATACCAATTAATTTAGCTATTAACTCTTATCAGATACTAAAATGAGCCGTCTTATGTATTGTGATTAGGGTTGTCAGTTGGTCCAAAAAGTTAAGTGTATTATATTTCACCTATCCATTGAATAAATCGCTATATTAGTCTTAGGTTGTCGTTTATTTCAGTGGTACTTACTGTGCTGTTCGTTCCTATGCAATGCGTACATTCCAACACAGAAACACTGCGTATGGAATCACACAGAACAAGGCAGCATTGTTGAAATCTGAAACTATGACAAAAGAAAAGTTGTTATTTTTCAGTGAGCCTGCTAGCAAGGGCGAAGGAATGCTTAGCTCATTCATGATAGATCTGGTCTCACAGTCTGCTTCTACGAGCATCATTTTCTGCCTTTTCCCGTTACGTTGACTTCTGTATCTACCATGAAACCAAAGTCAACATGCACATTTCCATTTAGAGGTCTGTCCCATGCTGTGCTCAAATACCATATCACAAAATCAAATGTTTATAGTTTGATTATTTTTATTTTTAATTAAATAGAAGATTGTTTCCCTAAAGATTTTTGCTTCATGCTGAATAACGGAGATGCACTGATGCTGCTTTTCCTTGGCTGATTCCGGTGCCGAGTCTGACAGAAGGTCCGATATGGTGTACCACCTTGGGTGAAAATGCCCTATCATTATATATGTTCTGTACTAACTTCAGAGCCGTGCATAATCGCACCCTATACTTAAGATCCACCCCCCCCCCCCCCCCGGTGTCATTCTCGACCATCTGAAACAGCTACAAATACACTCCTGTTAAAGTAACGTTAACTCACTGATGTAAGAGAGTCTTTTGTATTTCTAACAGGTGACAAAAGGAATTTTGAAGTTGTAGCAACCACAGAGGGAAGTCGCACTGCGTTGCAACGTATACGTGTCAGGGAATGTACGTGTGATGGAGAAAATTACATTCATTCTCTGATAACGATATGAGTTCTGAAGGCCAGGATCAGCCCAGTGTGACGCTTCTGAGTACGTTGCACTGGTAACATTTGTACATTTTGCGATGGCCACATTATTAAACTGACCTGCACAAACAATCATAATTCACCGTAGCTAATGAATCCTGCTATCTGGCTGTTAATCACAACAGTCCTTTAAATTAATATTTTTACAGAATAGAATACTGAATTACAAAGGTTAGCAAGAGTTTTTCTCTTATTACTTAACCCTGTATGCATTTTATATTTGTGTCAGAAATAAATTGTTTTTCAGGATTAAGCCAATGACACTGATTATTATTATTATTATTATTATTATTAGTATTATTAATAATAATAATAATAATAATAATAATAATAATAATATTATCATACATATTTTTATTCATTCCCTTACTGCAGTATTCTTCTGAATTTGAGGATTGCTGGATGTGACATTTTATTAATTTCTCAGTGAATAAACTGGTAGATTTCTAGGTTGCCAGATGATTTATTGGCATTTGGAAGCATGCACCATCCATCCATCTGTCTGTCTCCTGTCCATCACCACAAGCAGCTCAATCTTGGATAGAGAAGGCGGTCTTGTGCACATCTCCTCCGTGGGAAAGTCTCTACAGACTTCTTCCTTGGAATCCTGCGCTATTGGCTTTGCTGATTTGCAGTAATTTTGGAACATTTTGTAGAATAGTATGAGATGGGCCAAAAAGAGTTATAAAAGTTATTTCTCCTGGACATTTTTTTTTTTGCACAGAAAGACTGGACAGCTCACGTAGGCTTCAGTAGGTAAACCGCTCTTGGACCATTAGAGCAGTACTGTCACGCTTGTTTTCCTCCTCTAATGGTCCTCCTTTCTCCCCTGAGTGTAGGTGAGCCTTTTTTTATCTTTTGGTAACACAAGGACCACCCCAACTCACCTTAGAAACTATACAAAAAACAACATCCAGTCCAGGCGTAGACAACCCTGGTCGTGGAGTGCCTGTGCCTACCATCTGAGCTTGATCACAAAAGTTTGTTGGCTAATTAAAAGTTTGATTAATGTAGTTATATGTTTATTACATTGTGAAAAAGTAGTGTCTAAACAATAGGGACTTGCAGGTGTTAATTTGGTGTTATTTCTTCTTATAAAATTAGGTCGGTGAGGTCAGCAAACACCAAAATGAAATAATTTCTCAGGGAAACAGCTTATGCTGTTGCTTTGTAAGGACAGTTGTTGGTTGAATTCAGGCCTATGCGTTTTTATATTGTATTAAAACTTTGCTTTAATTTTGATGGCTTTGTGTGATTTTCAGGCATGGATTTATATATACCTATATACTGTATATGGGGAAACATCGTTGGGGAGATGTTTCTGTCTACACAAAAACCTAGCTGGCAAGATTTTCATGTATTTAATTCCATATTCAAAATTATACCTGTCAAGCAAGTTTGCTATCTTTGTTCTTCAGTAGCAGCTTGGTGAAAGTGCTGCTTAATAATAAGTATGTGTCAGCAAAGTAGATTCTCAAAACACTTCTATGGGCAGAGAGTTATGACTGCAATCATAGCGGACAGTCACCACTGCTCCCTCTGGCTGTGTGGGCATTGCACTGTATCCCTCTATGATAATTAAATTAGACTGCAAGATACTGTGAAAATATGGATGGTGGAAAATATAAGGGTACATTTACATTTTTTTAAAATATTGTTTTTACTTTATTGTAACATCTACAGGCAACAATAATTATTATATTCGCTATATATTGTGTAGTTTTGAAATGTATTGATAATATATACAGTACCAGTCAAATGTTTGGACACACCTACTCATAGAAGGGGTTTCCTTTATTTGTACTATTTTTTGTACAGTTTATAATAATAGTAAAAACATAAAAAAACTATTAAATAACATAAATGTTATTATGCAGTGACCAAAAAGGTGTTATACAAATCAAAATATATCATATATTTTAGATTCTTCAAAGTAGCCACCCTTTGCCTTGATACCAGCTTCACACTCTTGGCATTCTCTCAACCAACTTCATGAGGTAGCCACCTGGGCTGCTTTTCAAACAGTCTTGAAGGAATTCCCACATACAGTATGTTGAGCACTTGGCTGCTTTTCCTTCACTCTCTGGTCCAACTCATCCCAAACCATCTCTATTGGGTTTATGTTGGGTGTTAGATTAGGTCATCTGGTGCAGCACTCCATCACTCTCCTTCTTTGTCCAATAGCTCTTCCGTAGACTGGAGATGTGTTTTGGGGTCATTGTCCTGTTGAAAATCAAATGAGGGCCCAACTAAAGTGCAAGCCAGATGGGATGGTGTGTCACTGCAGAATGCTGTGGCAGGCATGCTGGTGTTAAGTGTGCCTTCAATTCTAGATAACTCATCCAACAGTGTCACCAGCAAAGCAACCCCACACCATCACACAACCCCCCCCCCCCCCCCCCCCCCAAATATTAAAATTTTTGTTTTGGAAAGAAATTCATACATAAGCATCAACTTCACTATTTATATTTGCCTAAGAAAAAAACATTCAAGCATTTAAGCATAAGCCTTTAGATCAAAATGTCTCTAAGATAATGAGAAAGATACAATCAACTGTGTCCAAACATTTGACTGGTATTTTTATTATGTTGCTGTGTATTCTAAGGTTAGAGCACTACAAATGGCATATGTTCCAGTGTCTCTCCTCAGATGCCTCAACAGCAGTTCATTCCTCATTCAAAGATACTCAAGATGAGATTCTGTGAGAGTTCTTGAGTGCCGAAGTCCTTCAGAAGGAAGTGTTTAGCCTCGGCAAACAAGTGTGGTTTTAGGGTAATGCTGTGGGACTGTGTGGGTCCCCTGTCCTTTCTGCGTGCACCTGCAGAAGGGTAGTACATTTTAAACCTAGCCCCATTCTCAAACAGCAACTCATTTGATTTGTATATATAAAATGCACGTGAGATAAGGGGTTTATCTTCTCTTTATTAACAGAAGAAAAAAGGTTATCCTGTTCCAGATACACGAACGCACACACACACACAAGCACACACGTGCGCACACATGCGCGTACATGCACACACACAAACGCACATTCATACAGAAATTCCTGAAAACTTTGTCGATCAACTTTGGGTCGATGCACCTGTGAAAAATGCACAAAGCGCACGGGCCTGTTTATGAGCAGCGCCTCTTGCCACAAACCCTTTTCATCATCACATTCTTGTTTTCCTTGTGACAGCAGAAAGGAACTTTTGGGGGGTTGAACGTGGGCATCAAAGACAGCATTTTAAGTACCTAGATCAAGTCTACTCAGCCCGTTCTTCATCTGAAGCCTCCAGAGATAAACTCTTCATTCATGATGCATGGCTCTTGAGTCTTGAGGTTATTTTGTAGCCCTGCTAGTTCTGTCTCCCACAATGCCTTACTTTTAATTGCTTTCCTACACTCTCCGTCAGCGCGGCAGCCCGAAGGAGGCCGTCTGATGTGACTGAACTGCTGACAATCGGCAATTGCTTTTATTAAGTATTAACATCACAGCAACCGCCATCGTTCAACCCTGGATAATTTGTCAGCTTTTTGACAATTTGTTTTCGTCTCTCCGGAGATCAATTGGGGGTTGTGTTTTTTCTGTCAGCTAGGTGTCTTAAGCAACCCCAGACCTTTTTGGTGTCCGAATTTCAGAACCTGCTGCCCTCGGTTGTATTGATTGTGAAGCTTCTTTCTCTTTTTTTTCGAACAGCCTTGTCGAGCCAGTGACAAACCCCCCGGATTTGAGGTTGTTTCATGGCTAGTTTGCATGTGTGAATCCCTGCAGCTGTAGTTTGAGTAGACTAAAGTCTGAAGTGATTCCTCCCTGAAAAAGTGCCTGTTCTTCGGGCAGTGAGGGCAGGACGAGAGGCAGGCCGCTCGCTGATTCCTCTGACAGCTCCATCCTGTATTCCTGATCAAAGGACTGGAGTCTAAGTGGAGCACTTCAGGTGTGATTTGCCACCCCCCACCCTCCAGCCCACCGCCCACCCGGTGTGTTGTACACTGATTGCGCGGATACGTCCTGCAGCATGACGGTGGGGGCGGGGGTGGGGGGGGCGGGGGGCAGCTTGTTTCGTAACGGCCCACGAACGGGATGGGGGAGAGGCGACGATTTGGCGGGGCCAGATCGGTTTGTGGAAAATCGCACCGGCGCGTGGGAAGCTGTGCCCTTGGCCCGCGGCGTGGCTCGATCGCTCGCCGCAAACTAAAAATGACAGATGGTTCATTAATGACTGTGGCCGTGCCCACAAGGGGCCTCCGAACCCAGATCAGGCTCTGCGACGGGCGCGGACGCGTGCACGCGCGCCGACCGGCTGCAGGTCGCACGAACCTGAGGGAAAACCGGGGCTACCCGGGCCGACGTCAGCCGGGCGTGCAGGCGGCGAATGTGTCCTTACGCATCACAGCTGATCCCGGCAAGAGGAGGACGGGCGACGTTTGGCGGGCGGGCGGCGGACGGAGCGCGGTGGCTGTTCTCGCGCTTTGACCAGACGTCAGCTGTTTCTCACGCAGTTCGTTTTGGTGCCGAGCCCGACTGAAGTAATGTGATTAATTTCCCCCCCCCGTTCGCTTCCATTATAAGGTCTGCGTTTCCTTCATTTACGAGTGTGTGGTGTGTGTGTGCGTATCCGTGTGTGTGCGTGTGTGTGTGCATGTGTTTGTGTGTGCATGCATATGTGTGTGTGTGGGTAGGTAACCTAAATAATTTCATGTAACTTGGCCCTGTGTTATTTCATCGGTTACATGAAATAATTTAGAAAAGATTGGGTAGCATTGCTTTGGAATAGAGCTAGTTCAATTAGTGTGAGCTATGATACCAAATATTGTTTGTTGTAACTTGGCCTCCTTTTGGTATCAATACTTTTAACGGCATGCCTAGTTTTTGCAAGTTTTAATTAATGACTTAGTGTTTTGTCGGCTATGCGTGAGTAACTTGGCATTCTTATGTTGAAAACGTATACATTTTTTGTTGAGATGCACAATAATACACATTGAACGGGTGTGAATTGGGGCCTAGATTTAGTTGCAGTCCCCCCCCTGACCTTCGTCCTCGTCATGACAAATTACACCTGTATATTTTCCGTGATGCATTTGTGGCAGAGATAGTCAAGGATGGTGCTGATGCCAGGTTGGAGTGGATCCTGCCAGGTGACAAAGTCTTGAAAATGCTTTGCCAGAATCCTCAGATTTATGATCGAGAAACAACAGTGTATCAATTTATCAGCAGCGTTTGTGCTGCCCTTTACATCTTCTCCACACAGCAGGGGTTTGTTCCTGTCTTTTCATACAGTCTTTCCATGGTGTTTTATGTGAAATAAACTCATGGACAATGTTTATGAAGGAACTGGCCTGACACTAATGTAATCTAATATATGTACTGCTATATATATATTTTTTTTTATTAACATTGTTTTATTGAATTTCGAACAACATGAACGCATAAACCATGCAGATAAATTATAGTAAAATAAGATTAAAAGAAATGAAATAAAAAATATATACAAAAATACAATATACAACTAAACTTTATGGATAAGGTCAACGCTGAAGTGCACAGCATCATTCCATCTATTCAGGGTGGCAGATTGCTCCCTGTGCAGCCTTGCAGTTCACCTCTCTAAAACTAAAACATCAACAAAAAATGATACCGAAACTGAATTCAAAACAATGGTAGGCTCCATCCAGCTTCTTGGTGGAAGTCAATCCTGCCAACAAGAAAAATTAAAGTGTAAATTTAAGTTAATTTGTGAGTCATCCCCAAGAAGCAGCAATCCTGGGCATGCCGGCACATCCACACACAGTACCCGGGAAAGCACATCTGCAACAAACGTCCGTTAAGAGATTATATCGGGGCATTCCCAGAACATGTGCATGAAGGTACCCAGCGCCCACAGAGAACACCTGCCACATGTTTTATCATCAGAAATTGAATTAGAAATAGAAACATCTTTGGACGCAGGAAGCGTTTTGCGTCAGCATTTGACGCACTCGGTCGCAAATTCACGAATCCTACTATAGCAAAGGCTTTGCTCATGAATAAGCTTGGTAACCGACTGCGAGCATGCCCGCTCAGTCTTCGCCGTGTGCGCGTAGATTTTTGTGAGTTTGTGATTCCCGTACCCCACCCCCAACCACTAAACATAACCTCACAGGAGTTCACATAACTCTGGCTCCTGCCCGAACTGTTAAGATAGTAGGCGAGCCCGACCACAGGAGTTCATGTAACTCTCTACCGGATGAAGAAAAAAAAGCATAAAAAAACGTAATATTGAAGTGCAACAACCAAAGAAAAGTTATGTGGCCGCAACCGTTAATATACGATGCAAAAGGCTAAGTCAATATACGACGCAAAAGGCTACCTTTGGCGTCACATAGCGAAGCTTGGGCAGAAGCGTCGCTATGTGATGAGTACGCGTGAGACCACGTTGACTGAAAGGACCAATAATAAAATCTGAAATTGCATTGCAGTGACAAAAATGCCCGACAATTTAGGATGCTGAAGACGGATCCTCGCTCGCTTATTGTTCCATATAAAATTTCGACAAACTGTATCGAGTTCCTTAAAGAATTTGAGGGGAGGAGAACATGGGATCATCGAAAACGGAAAATTAGCTTGTGGGAGGACATTCATTTTAATTACAGAGATCCTACCATGTAACATGAAATTCAAGGGTGACCAAGTCCTTCCTGATGTTTTCTAGCTTGGATGATATGTTGTCCTTAACAACGGAGCTGAGGGTGCGCCAGATTTTGATACCTAAATAGGTAAAGCCAGAAGACTGTACTGGAACCGTGAGGGTGGCAGAGAGGAGAGAGTGGTGAGCAGATGTATTAAGAGGCATTGAAATTGACTTTGACCAATTAATTTTATAACCAGACAAAGAGCTGAATTAATTAAATAATGTTAATGCATGAGGGAGTGACTTTGAGACATCGGAAAGATAGAGAAGGCTATCATCAGCGTACAGGGAAATGTGATGAGCCGAACCCTTAAACTGTATTGGTGTGATAACAGAGCTTTGTCTAACAGCCTGAGCGAGAGGTTCCAAAGACAAAGCAAACAGTATTAGGGATATCCTTTCCAAGGAAAACTGTGAGGACCTCTAGCAACCAGTCTGAACAGAAGCAGTCGGGCCACAATAAAGAGTGCGAATCATATGAATGAAGGAATGCCCAAAACCAAAATTTTTGTGTGCCAAAAAAAAACTGATCAAAGGCCTTTTCAGAATCCAGTGAAAGCACTGCACAAGACAACTTGTCAGTAGAGGAGGCATCTATGCCATGCAGAAGACGACGGATGTTATCAGAAGCAAAGCGACCCCTCATGAAGTCAGTCTGGTCAGGATGTACCAAGTCTGAAACAACCTTTTCCAATCTAAACTAACATCCTAGCATATACAGTATCTTCATGTCGGAATTCAGTGACAATGGCCTAAAACTGGAGCATTCCAGAGGATCTGCTTTTAATGAGCAAAGTGATGAGTGCAGAATTCAGATCTATGTGGAAGCTACCAATCTACATAATGTTTAGGTTTGAGCATTACTGGAGCTAGCTGGTCCCATAGCGCAAGCAGCAGCTGAGGAGGAATCCTATCTAGACCTGGAGATTTGCCCTTCTGTTCATGCAGAGAGATTGTAGATTTTAGACACTATGCTTGATCTGCACTGCCGTAATGATTTATAATAAAGTGCACAGAATGCTAAATATATTTGACATGGACCTCCTTAGTAATATAATATCTGTGTTTTATAAACAAAATGGGAGTTCCTCAAGGATCTTATTTGGACCCTCTACTTTTCACTATGCATATGCAGAGCTTACCTGTAACAGAAGTGTTTCTTTTCAAAAAATATCCAGAAGACACCTTTTTCACAATTCTCTTTAGATATATCTTAACATTGAACAGAAAACATTAGAAGGTTCTGGGGTACAGCATTTTTTCAGTGTAGTTGCAAATTGAAATCCAGGACACAAAATATCTCTTGTTCAGACATTTTTTGTTGAAGGAGAATATCTCTGGACCTTGCTTTCTGGTCAACTGAAATTGGCTCCTGAATTGGACTAATTTAAAGGCATTTGTTTGGCTGATTTACAGATCTTTTAATAACTGAGACAGTTACCTGTAGTCATGTGCCAATGTGAATCGAATGTGCATTCTTTTATCTTGTTGTTTTTTTTCCTCATGCAATGTAAAAACCATAGAAATTGGACCTGGAAGTCTGAACTGAAACTTTTAATTTGATAGTGACAGTTTCAAAGCACAATGTTCCACTGTCATACTGTATTTGTATTTATCAATAAAATAAAAAAAGATAAGCATAAAAAATGCATGTATTTTTGACAAAAATGAGGATAGCAAAGAATCCGCTTTGACGAGAGGTTTGATGAAATACGCGTTTTATTGATCTTGCCAAGAAAGGAGCCTGAGGATTCTGTTGTGACAGTCATTAATCATATTAGTTTTACCGCACTGTTGCAATCTATTTTCTGAGCATTTCTCCCTGTTTCATTTTCCAATTTTTCATGTCAGCATCTCCGTTTCTGATCTCCCAGCTTTAGTCTTGTGTAAGACTTGATGTGTCAGGGTTGTTTTTGCGACAGAAGAAAAATCCCGGATTGTCGGAGATCTGCGGATGAATGATTGAAGGCGATTTAATCAGGGATGTTTCTCGCTCTAATTTGACTGTTTTGTTGTGTCATCACGTCAGTGCATACGCAACGCTCAAACAGTTCGTCTGCAGCTGTCTGCCTGAACTCACTGAGCCCAGAAATTAGACAGGCTTGCAAGTTTCGGTGGCAAGCTGGTGCGGGAGAGTGATGACGCAAAGCTTGCGTTTCTGTAATGCGGAGGTGACTGATATTGGCAATTTCTCCCAGGACATGCGCGGGGCCGTACTCCGTGTGACTAAGCCATCCGGAGAGCTCGCTCAAGGCCTCTCAGAACTAGTGCTCTCTATCCTGAATGCCTATTAATTTGCTTTCCAGACACACTCTGTCCAGGGAACACTCAGTGCTAATTCATGCACGGTCATGCAGGTGCATCAGCTTGCATCAGCTGCAAATCTGTAATTGGAAGTAAACTACACAGTAGTTATGTGCTATTAAGAATAATAATATTAATAATAATAATTTGAGAACGATTTTGATGATGGTGATGATGACAAAACACACAAAAAGGCAATTTGCATAAATTTTATATTTCCCTCTTCCATCTAGGGTGTTTGCCAAAGCTCGAGTCCCGCATCTGCACCAATGCAGGAAATCAAGTCTTTATCCATCTCATGCGTGTTCCCTGAGTTCATTTCTGCAGAATTAATCAGAATCTAAATGGCTTAGTGTAGGCTGCTGGCACCTGCCAAGCCAGTGCAGACCCACAATCCTGCCGAACATTATTCACACGCTAAGAATTCCCTGTCAAGCAGTAGTGCCTTTGGAAGAGAGCATGTCTCCTGCTATAGCGTACTGTAGAATCTTCCCACACCATACTGCTCTGTTCACTCACAAATGGCATATTAGCAGAATTTTTCATGATTGCTCTTTTTTAAATGTTATTGATAATCAAATTTTTCAGGCCCTTAGTTGCGTATAAGCTATTGTTTTGAGAACTGATTCTGCTGTGTTGTGCTGTTTTTTGCCCGTTTGGACTAGTTCCATCAAGGGAAAATTTTGTTTTACTGATTTTACTACCGGCAAAGCAGAATGTAGGTTAAATAAATGTAATCGTTGTAACTGCTCTGATACTATGTATTGAGTCGTTGTCAAAGGTCATTTAAATGTAGCTTAGGGTTTACTGCCATTTGAGTGTGAAATCACGCGGGTGATTATGTGTCTCATGCCCACAGTATAAATTAGAAATGAGAAAGGAATACTTTTGAAAACAGAGGCTTTGGGTTGATAGCCGTTTCGATGCTAATTTGCGGTCGGTGTGAGTGATAGACCTTTGCCTTACCGTTATTTTATAAAAGTAGAGGGTCCAAATAAGATTATAACCTTACCGTTGTGTCCACGGCTTGCGGTGTCGTTTGAAAACATAGCCCCTTAAAAGCTTGGGTAACGGCGACACTGTCCAGTGCGGAACGGGGGGAAACAGTGACCTGATTGAGAGTGTTGTGCTTTGAGTCCCAGCATGCACTGCATTAATACAATCCCCACATAATCCCTTCAGAGTCGGTTTGAGCAGAAGCAGGATTTTCAAATCAATTTGTTTTTTTGTCAGGACTCCAGAGTTGGGGGGCAGGACAAAATTCAGATACAAACTTCAGCAGTAACTCCCATGTTTCAGATATCCTTTTGGAAGCGGGCAAAATCGGGTCTTTTTATAGCACAAAACGTTTGAAGAACCTTTGCCGGTTTATTTATGTGCATCCGTTGTACGCTGTGTCTTATAAAAGTCTGAGATTGTCTTAGTAGGACTGGCAATCAGTACTCTTGTTCATGACTACATTGAATTGACTGCATTGTTTAAAACGTGCTATGTTATGGGGCAAGAAAACAGGCAAACACATTTGTTTCAAGTAACAATTTATAAAACATTGACTCTTAAAACTTGGTGCACGATAAGAATTCAGAGAAGCACTAGTGAAGCTCTTATGTTTTACAAGCTGCCTGCTGTAATTGTAGATATTGACAGTGGGTCCAGTGGTGCGATGGTCCATAAGGCCTGAGATGTGCACTATTGTAACAGCTCATTCACTGGACTGCTTGAGAATGTCATTAGCATCAACAAAAAAACGACACATTCCGCAACTTTTTATGTCATTGGAAATGGGTGTCGTGCACATAATTAGCTATACATAGCTAACATACCACACAATCACCAAGTCACACATCACCACAACCATCTGAAGGATATAATAATGTATATTTGGGCCGTATCATGAGCGCTTTCCCCCGTCGCACTTTCAGGCCAGTCAGAATTCACTCTTTCCTTTCCTCCCCTGCCTATTCCATGGTGAGCCTGAGCAAAATGAATTTCTCATGCCTGTTTGGATGTCGGAGTCTCCGGCGCAGTGGTTCGCCCTCGGCTCTGTTAAGATGATGATGGTCTCCTTTTCATTTTAGAGACCTGTTTGCACGCCTTTGTCCCTGCTCCCGAGTTGTCCTCAGACTTAGGGGTGCATCTGTTATCCTTTTTTGTGGGTTACTCCGTTGACGGGGCGATGCACAGTTCTTCTCTCCTTCTCTCTGGAGTCACGGAGGGTGAAGAGCCAGGAGAGTGTGGAGATAGCGGCTTTGTTACTTTCTTTGATAAAGTTGTTTTCTTACACCTTTAGGTCCTTGGGCTCCCGTGGAAGCCCCTGTTAGCGGTGACTTGTGTGTCTCTTCGTCCCTGCGCGTGGGTACACCCTGTTTCCTCTTCCACTGTAAGCTCCCGGCCCCTGAGGGCAGCTCACACAGATCACCATTTGGCGTTCATGGTTCCCCTGCAAGTCCTGCTCCCCCAGATAGTTCCAGTCCGTCCGCCTACTGCCCGTCTAATTGGGGACCTCAGTTTGCTGAGTTTTGTGTCTGGTACATATTTGGGCGGAGCGATTTCTGCCTTGTGTTAACGGCGATTGCCGTGGTGACAGGGCGTGCCCTGTTTTATGAAGGCAAACACAGTAAAGGAACACAATCGCAGGTGCAGAACAGACTCCAGTGTCGCAATCCGTGCAGTTATTTTGGAGATGCAAACGGGTGTGGTGTGCGTGGTGCAGCTGGGTGGGGTTTAAGTGTTTGATGAGCTGAAGGTGTGGACGGGTAATTTCGCCGCTTATTTTAATAGCCACTTAGTTTAAGAGACACAGGATTCAAATGAACATTACCCAGCATCGACGTTCTGGCGTTATTTTTAAATAGCAAAAAAAAAAATGCTACTCAATGCGAAATTCATTGATTTCACTTGGTAATTTTGCACACAGTAGAGAACACTAAAAGATGAAAACCTCTAAATATCTACTGATCAAGATTTCATTGTGAGATAATGGCAGATTACTTTTTTTTTTAAATGGCCTGGGTTCCACAGGTCAATCAACACTAGCAGACGGATTATTTAAATAATGAATCCTAATCCAGCAGTCAACAGATGTGAAGGAGACTCACGCCTGTTTTTGACCCGTGTCATCGCTGAAATTACAGTTGTGGATTTGGGTCCAGCCGGAGGGCGGGTCCAATTCCACCTCCTTTTCTCAGACAACGTTCACCAAATGGACGTTCTAGCTTCCTATGAGCCCTTTTATCAGAGAATTTGGGCGCAATTGTGAAGCATCAAACACCCCCACTTCCTCCGGGGCGTTGAAAGAGCAAAATGCACCCGAGATGTGTCTGACTGCTTGTCTATATCTCTCTCAATTTGAAAGTCTGAACACAGGAGAGCGGTTATATCATTTGTCTCGGATGATTGGGCCTTCAGTGTGTAGTGGTCGCGGGGTAAATGTCAAGTCCTTATTTTATTACTGTGAAATAGTCCATAATGGCAGGTGGCTGGACTGTATGTTTAGAGATCTGAAAATGTTATTGGTGAGCGACATGTGCACTGGAAATCAGTACAGGGGACCCTCCAATCAAGAGCTACTAAATCCATGCGGTTTGAGATGAGCGGGATCTAACAGAAGGCTAAAGGGTTAAATGAGGAGATGCTGCAAATATGTTGTGCTTCACACCTGAATCATTTGCTGCATTTCCACACTAATCACGAGGCAGCTCTTACTGGGGAAGTAGTCAGCCTGCTATATATTAATTACATATGCGTAAGCTAGAAGGATGAGTGGTTTAACTTGTAACTGTCACATTGCCGGCAACATGCAATTATCCCACCAATTAGGAAGAAGAGGCTTGATTGTCCTCTCATGTTATTAATGATACCAGGGTAGATTAATGAGGTGAGAGCTATCTGACACAATATCTATTGACTGAGACACTGTGAACGTAAAAAAAAAGTGGGCAGGTCTCATTTGTTCTGTGCTAATTACATTATGGATCTGTAGCATACCTTTAAGGCATCTTTCTCTTTTAGGATAACGGTAATAAAATTCCTAACAAATTGATTATTAGTATGTACTACCTCAGCAAACGCACTCATCAGGAGCCGGCCCCGGAGAGCCGGTAACAACGTGCCTTATAAAATCAAGGAAGGGCCAACGGTGATTGCGTTTGGCCAGAATCATTAACCCCATGTCATTAAAGGAAGTCCATCTCCTGTGGCTGCGGTCCCAGATGAAAATGAATGAGGCTGGAACACAAGTGCGGTAACCTTGGAGACTGAAAAACGTGCAGGCTACGGTCGCGCCGCTGCGCTTTGAAACGACGAGCGTTTCAGTTCGCCGTACGGTCCCTTGCGGGTCCCATTAATAAACAAAATGTGTCCCTTAAATGCCTGTACATAAAACAGACAAATACGTATATAATAATGTTATGTATCTTTATTATCTTATCTTGTGTGCGTTGCAGGGGCAGCATTCCAAATGCATACCGTTCTGTTTAGCAGATGAGTCCTCTAACGGGAAGCATTCAAATATTTCTAGTTTATGCGATGCTGCAGGTTTTTGTTTAAACACTTTATTGCAGCTAGAAGATGATTATTGAATATTAATCATTCCAGAGCATGACAAAAAAATAAAGCACAGTGAATGAGAGGTGACAGAGACAATGGCTTCTTTACAGCAAAAGTGTCATAGTTGTGTATGAGGACAGTGTGGACAGGATGACAGCACTGGCACGCTGAGCTGTTGTTCTCTCACCTGAAACGCTCTCTTAAACCTCTCTGGTGTTATTACATCGAGGTGCTCACCCTGTATTAATCCCGTCTTCAAAACACCTTTGCACCTTCCGGAAATTTCATCCTGTGGTGAGCGCAAGCTGTTCGTAAATGGTTGGAGGTGGCAACTGTTTGTTTTTTGTTGTGACACCTAACATACTTTCTGCGCGCAACAGCGTGAGGATTGTAAACTTAGTCTCCATTCGACTGAGTCCCTGCTCCTGAGTTGCTGTTGTGAACCCTCAATTACTGTATGTTCTGCCTGGCTGATCATTCCATACCTCACACTCACCGGATCATTCCATACCTCGCCCTGCCGGGATCATTCCATACCTCACACTTTCCGGATCATTCCATACCTCGCCCTGCCGGGATCATTCCATACCTCGCCCTGCCTGGATCATTCCATACCTCACACTCTCCGGATCATTCCATACCTCGCCCTGCCGGGATCATTCCATTCCTCACACTTTCCGGATCATTCCATACCTCGCCCTGCCCGGATCATTCCATACCTCACACTCTCCGGATCATTCCATACCTC
This sequence comes from Synaphobranchus kaupii, assembly GCA_029718625.1. Lineage (NCBI taxonomy): Eukaryota > Metazoa > Chordata > Actinopteri > Anguilliformes > Synaphobranchidae > Synaphobranchus > Synaphobranchus kaupii. Next base: position 48,365,531 of record CM056378.1, read on the forward strand.
GCCCTGCCCAGATCATTCCATACCTCACCCTGCCGGGATCATTCCATTCCTCACACTCTCTGGATCATTCCATTCCTCACACTCTCCAGATCATTCCATACCTCGCCCTGCCCGGATCATTCCATACCTCACACTCTCCGGATCATTCCATACCTCGCCCTGCCCGGATCATTCCATACCTCGCCCTGCCGGGATCATTCCATTCCTCACACTCTCCGGATCATTCCATACCTCGCCCTGCCCGGATCATTCCATACCTTACACATTCCATACCTCACACCTTGCCTTGTCCGGATAATTCCATGACATTTTAACACTTTATATGACTGAGCGAACAGACCAGGCATCTTGCTTTTGCTCAGATATTGTTTATGTGCACCATTATGACCAGTATTTGAGCAGTTCTGAAGGTGAGCTTAGAAGGTCAGGATTTCAGAGCACGCTGCCTTCTTACTCTATGTTCTGATTTTACTGCTCGATGGGTTAGGGATTACTCCACCCGGCTGACATGATTAAAGTCCTACATATTACCTTTGGATTTGGGTATTTTCATTTTGTAGAAATCAGTATGAACTGCTTGGTCAAGGTCTAAAAAGGACATGATTACTTAATGAGAGAGAGAGAGAGAGAGTGTCTCTGTGCGTGTGTTTGGTTTTATGGACTTCATATTCATTTTGAAGGTCTATGACAGTGGCCTGGCTTCAGTCACTTGAAGCAAATTACTAATGGTGCAGTCATTGGCTTCAGTCATTAAGACAGTTTGTAAAGGTTAATTATCACCAACATTAAATGGGCTGACTGTTAGTAAAAAATAAATAAATGATATGCATTTATTTGTGAGTCAAAGACCAGGACAAATTTGTTTTGTTGAAGGACAGCCTTCTTTTAGAATATTTAACTTTATTCAGAGAAGGGACCACAGCTCAGAAGGTGCCTTGGTGGCGGATCCCACCCACGCGCGGGGGGGTCCCATACAGCTCGAGAGTACTCCGCCCTATGCACCGGGCCACACAAACGTCGCCTGGGTGAAGTTTTGAAATCCAGGAAACGTACACCTGTGTGTTCATACACGCTATGTGTTTTCATATGATCAGTAATTGGTAGGTTAGCTGCGCGGTGGGAATATACACGTGCTGATTATTTGATTAGCGACACGGTAAAGATGGACACTGTTTCTATATGAGTCCCGGCTATTGCTAGTAGAGGGTGACGGTATTGCTGGAGAGCACTGTTTAAGCATGTATTTCAGTTTTATGCAGCCAGCCTTTATAATGAGGTGTTGCAGCAGTAATGGAAGGGATTTCTCTGAGGTGCCTTGGGTCTGGCTAATCTGCATAATTATTTCAGTGTCACCAAGGAACCTGTGAGTAATTACAGCAGGGAAAATGAATTTTGAAAAACAATTAAGGCTACAGCTATTCAGTCGATACTCTCTGCTACAGGTAAAAGTGAAATATATAAATACAGTGGCACAGAAGAAAATTAACTTAATTGAGTGAAGACATAATCCATTTTTTTGTGATTTTGCCAATATAATTCTTTTGCCGAACATCATATGCAGCAACGGCAACATAAAGAAGTGCAAGAATTACTTGCATTAATTACTCACGAGTACAATGAAAGTAAAATAATATATGAAGTTCCTTGTAAATAATAATCATATTATTATTATTATTATTATTATTATTTGTGGTACCTTGCAGAACACTATCACAACTGTGGACCTTCCACCACAAAGATTTTTGGGTTCAGTCAAAATCAGAGCAAATCAAAAGTGTGTAAACATGAAGGAGTTTTATTTCTCTTTTGTCATGGCTTACTAACATACACGCCCAAGCTGGGTTAAAGGGATTAAAACCCCTTGGGTTATCCAATTAGCCGTGACGAAACCCTCCAAAGAGGATTGCACGGCACAGTAAATTGACTAGACTCGGATTATTAGTGCATTCTGGTAACGGGCAATGAAATGCAATTGATTTTTCTTGCTTGAGACTCCAGGTTTGGGTCCGACCCTCTGTTGACCACGGGGTCAGTGTTTCTTCTACATTCTAAAGAGTATTTATCCATCATTAAAATGTAAAATCATACCTATTTTTTTGTTGTTGTATTTTTGCTATTCTGACCACACTGGGTCCCTATCTTCTGCTGTAAGTTTAACTCTGTCCTGGATTATCCCTGCGGAGACCCTGCTCCAATCAATACGATGTACTCTGCTTGGCCAAGTCATTAAAAAGAACATTATCCTCAACATGAGAGGTTAAAGGCCAAGGGCTTCTGGAGCTCAGAGCGCATTGGGGTGCGTGCTCCCAGTCAAAGGAGCACCATACGGTCGACCGCTACGATGGGACTGATACACCAGTTCTGGCTGCCATATGGACTATTTAATATAATGGGGCTTTCTGCATATTCTGAGGCTGGGGTTTGAGATGAGAAAATGATAGATCCTGGTAAAGTGTGACTGCAGCGTTTCGAGAATTTTCTAAATGGAGAAATAATACTGATGAAAATTGCATGTAGCCATATGTTTGATGAGAGACCGCATCACCCCAGATGCTTTTTGTCACGATTTTCTTTTCCGACTGTCGGTCTTCCCGCTACACGGTGGCAAGAATTACCCCCCCCCCCCCTCCTCCTGCCTCTTATGTTTGACTCAACATTCACGTAATTTTGTTTGATTAAATTCCACTCGCTCTCTTTTGGAGTTCGGATGCAGAGCTATCAGAAGACATTGAAAGGAGAATACAATTGCCTTTGTTTTGAAAGTAGTCACAAAATAGACGCTGCCTTTTTTCATCCCGTTTTTACAATGAGAATGTACCGAATCTGTCGAAAGGCAGAATCCTTCCTTCTTTCTGTCTTTCATCCTGTGCCTGAGAAAGCCTTCGTAATCAATTCAGGCCCGAATACTACAGGTATTATGGTAATTTTAAAGAAGGAAGTAGACCTGTAGCAACTCTCACCTACAGAAATTTGCATACCTGCCTTTCAAAACTGAGAATAATTTCCCAGGGTGTCGGGGGTATGTCTGTGAAATATCAAGCTTATCACATACCCCTTTGTTCATAAATCTTCCAGTTTCACCTTAAATGAACTTCAAACCCCCCAGTCTTAACTGGACCGTTTTACTTTATTGCTTTTTTTTGTACACTTTCAGCAGCACTTGACGTTACATTTTAGGGAGGGTGTGCACTGACAGGCTAAGAACACGGCAACATTGCGGCGTTAAGTGGAATACCTGAACGTCACGCGAGGTCTGCGGAGTCTTCCACTGAAGCAACGAGCAAAGTAGAAATGACGCTCGAAACCAAGTCGCGTGAGCCGATGACGTCACTTCACTTCCCCGTACACTGTCTCTCCTCCCCTTAAGATCGACATCTTTGGGCTCCTCGCATCCATCTCTCTCCGTCTTTCAGCTGCTAAACCGCAATTTGTTTTTCTTTTCGAGCTCCAAAGAGGTGGAGTGGACTGCCAGCTAACGTTTGAAGGACTTCTTATTACTTTTTTTTTTTTTTTTTGTAATCTCCTAAAGGCACAGCTCTTTGATTAGTGCCCCCTTCCCTACTTTCTCGTGCTCTCTCATTTCCTTCTGCCCGCTCAAGCATCGCTGCATTAAATCCACTTCGCTTTTCGCGGCCCCTGCGCTCTCCCGGCTCCGCGTCCGCACTCGTAATGTCTTTTTAATGTGCTTCACAGGCCCGTTTTGATCTGTGAACTTTAAATTAATACCATATTTTATTATGTATATTTCAGTTTTCATGCGCAAACACTCGCGTTCAAATGTGTTTTTATTTCGAGGTATTATTACCGAAGTAGAAGCATTGTACCGTAGGTATTATTTTGTCCAAGCGTTAAAGCCGAGTTAATGTGAAAACCTTGTGCATTACAGGGGTACGTGAGCAGAGCTTCGGTAGGACGTCACGCTGTGTAATCTGAAATGATTATTAAAAGGGTGTGATTACCAGTACAGTTTCGTCAAGTGGATTTGAATCGCCACGGCAGGTTGACAGCTGTTTGTTTCTGCTCTCTCGACTTACTGTGTGGCTGCAATCCTTGACTTAGATTACCACTAATCTATGGTTATTCAGTGTTACCTCGGGTAAGGGTCTCTGTAAAAGAGATCCATCAACACTTTGGGTAATAAAACATGACTGAGACAGACTGTGACTACAGGGTTTCCGGCAGTAATAATCAGCCGTGGTGCTGCGCTACGGCGAGATTTAAAGCGCCAAGGTGACATAAATCCCCTGAAATCAAATACATTTTAATGTGATTACTGACAACACAATACAAATTTTCCGATAACTAATCAGACTAACGCAATGCATGAGACACTCAAAACTGACATCTGTAATAATGTATGCAGTGTATATCGTCCGAATATACACGGGCAAGAAAAGGCCCATCTAATCTCGCGCACCTCATCACTCCAGCTGTGAAGGCTACCCGATGTACCACCAATGATCAATGTAAATATTTAGCGCACGGCTACCTAAACCTCTCAAGTGCACCAAGCAAGGTAATGGAGTTTTGCTTTAAATAAAAATGAAGACGACTTGTTGGAGTGTTCTGCACATGAATTTATTGAGCGATTCTTTTTAAAAAAACATTGAATTTGTCAACCTCACCCATGTAAATTCATTAACAGTTACTCAAAGCAAGTGAAGTTGGCCAGCTAGTCTGTTTATTCACACTGAATTTGATAGGAAACTGGGGGTACTCCTATTTGTTCACTAAAGTTGATCGATATGACCAGTTCATGTAGACTTGTTGGTGTTGACTTTCCTTTGGAGCATGCAACCTGACTCTTTTGTTTGTGATGACACCATTAGCAATAGCTATTGTTTAGCCTACCGGTCTACCTACACTAGTTATATACAGAGCAGCACCATTACTAAGTCACAAACATTCCGCTCAGCCAATGAAATTACAGGTATGCTATAATGAACCCTTTCTCTTAAATTACTCTCCAATCCCCTTCCCCCCATAAAAAAATGACACTTAGGGTAGTAATACAGGCCTGAGGGACTGAGACAGAAGGTGGCTTTTCAACACTTTGGTACCAAACCAGAACTAAGCAGCTCTACCCACTTAAATGGCTGACGTTCTTCTGGTCTGGCACCAACACATGTTGAGATCAGTCTGTCTTAACACTGTGTTATTAGCTGTGTGGCAGAGCAGGATGGAAGGGCTTAAATAGAGGCCTGTTCTCACAGCACTAGAACCAAATATTCTTATGTTCATCATTTTGGAAGTACCCTCAAGTTGAACGAAGGAGATTTCCAGTGAAAGGAATCGTTTGTTTTATTATTTTTAAAAATATTATTTCCATTTTTGTGTTTTTTTTTTTCTATTGTCCCAGACCGGTTTCATGTGCGATGAAAGATATTTCAGATATTTTGATATGTTCTTGATGACCAGCTTCCCAGTGGCAGGTATGGTGCATTTGGGAGTTTGTGGTGAAAAGCAAATAAATACACTCTAAGCAACTCCAAAGCGGCTTGTACAGTGATGATATGCCACCAGAGGTTGTATGCGTGTATATTACCCGATTATTTCTTAGAACATTACATTCAATCTAATTTCCAATTGGAACAATTTCCTATGGAGCCTGCATCCTGAAACCACTGTGCTCAAAGAAATAAGAACCAGCAAGACATAAAAACTGATATTTATGTTTCTAATTATGAATAAACACTATAAAATGAATCTGTTTATAAGTATAGCCTCTGGAAACATAACATTGCTGTACAAGCTGCTATGGAGTTTCTTGAAGTGTCTTGTATCACACCACAAAACCCTCAATGCCTTATACCTGCCAATCTAAACCCTGCAAGTCATCCAAAATGTCTTTAAATATCTAACATATACTTCATCACTCCCACATACTATTTGAGCCAATCAAAAACATACGCTAAAATAGAACTATACAGTGAGCACCATAATTCATTGGACAGTGACACATTTTTTGTCATTTTGGTTCTGTACTCTAGCACTTTGAGTTTGAAAGGATACAATGACAATGAAGTGCAGACTGTCAGTTAGTTTGAAGGCATTTTCATCCATATCGGATGAACTGTTTAGAAATTATAGAGCCTTTTGTACATGGCCCCCCTCCCATTTTCGGGCATCAAAAAATATTGTATCTTTTATCTATATATATGCAGTGCCCTCCACAATCATTGGCACCCTGGTAAAGATTAGTAAAAAGGGTTTTAAAAAATTCACCGTTTGGTGAATTAGCTTAATCTCACACTAAAAAAATGAGAAAAATCCAACCTTTAATTGAAGTAAATTTATTCTGAGAAAAAAAATCCCTCATAAAGAGATAATTATTTTTAACAAAACCACATGTGCCACAATTATTAGCACCCCTGCATTTAATACTTTGTACAACCTCCCTTTGCCAATAAAAGAGCCCGTAACAAGGTTGGAGAATACAGAGCAAGGAATCTGAGACCATTCCTCTTTACAGAATCTCTCCAGATCATCCAGAGTCCTAGGTCCTCTCTTGTGCACTTTCCTCTTCAGCTCAGCCCACAGGTTTTCAATGGAGTTTAGGTCAGGGGACTGAGATGGCCATGGCAGAAGCTTGATTTTGTGTTCAGTTAACCATTTTTGTGTTGATTTTGATGTATGTTTTGGATCATTGTCCTGCTGCCAGATTCAGATTAAAAATGTCCTGGTATTTTATGGAGTTTATGATGCCATGTACCCTAACAAGGTTCCCAGGGCCTTTGGAGGAAAAACAGCCCCACAACATCACGGAACCCCCACCATACTTAACAGTGGGGATCAGGTTATTTTCGGTATAGCCATCCTTCTTTTTACGCCAAACCCACCTTGAGTGTTGGTTGCCAAAATGCTCAATTTTCGTTTCATCTGACCATAGAACACGGTTCCAGTCAAAGTTCCAGCAGCGTTTAGCAAACTCCAGGCGCTTACGTTTGTGGTGAAATGACAGGAAAGGCTTTTTTTCTGGCATGCCTTCCAAATTATTTCTTGGCATGGAGGTGATATCTAATGGTAGTTTTGGAAACTTGATGACCCCAAGATGCTACTTTCCTCTGTAATTCTCCAACAGTGATCCTTGGGAATTTTTTTGCCTCTCTCCTCACTGTGCGTGGGGGCAAAATAAACTTGGGTCCTCTTCTAGGCAAGTTTGAAACAGTTCTAGTTGCTGTGAACTCTTTATTATTGCTATTATTATTTACTGTTTATTATTATTTATTATTTATCATTAACGGTAGATATGGGCATTTTCAGGTGAGTAGCTATTTTTTTATAGCCATTCTCTGACTTATGAAGCTCAACACACTTTTCCCACATTGCATTTGTGTGTTCTCTCATCTTTACCATGTTGATGTATGAATAAGGGAATATGGCCTCTGTGTCACCTCATATTTATACCCCAGTGAAACAGGAAGTCATGGATTACTGCTTGAAAGTTCCTAAACACTCTGATCAACTTTAAAAAGTAAAATACAAATGGAAAAAAATGCTTCAGTTACATTTTGTTCATAATAATTTTTAGGGGTGCAAATAATTGTGGCACACATGGTTTTGTTAAAAATAATTATTTCTTGATGAGGGCTTTTTCTCAGAATAAATTTACTTCAATTAAAGGTTGGATTTTTCTATTTTTTTCAGTGTGAGATTAAGCTAATTAATTTTTTATAACCCTTTTTACTCATCTTCACCACATATATATATATATATATATATATTTATTTATTTTAATCCAGAAAGTGAACGATCCCTGAACGCTGTGACCTGTATTCAGCAAAGTAAATGGCAGTGTGTTTTCTTAGCTTTGGGAATAGAACTAACACATTTATTTGTCAAGTCAGTGGACATTGGCCTGCTGCATTACACATGAAGATGAAACTAGGATTGAAGTATTTCATGTTGAACTTCATATTGTTTGACTCGGGAGTATTCTCTCAGGTGGATAAATGCCATAAGCTGTTGAAAAACCTGCCAATAGGTGCTGTCATGTGCGCTGTGTCTGGCTTGAATAGATTAGGCTGTGTTTGAGGCTGCTCAACTAGAATATCTACGGCGTGCGCAGGAAAACACATGCTTCTTTGTGCAGGGAAACACCTGCTTCTCTGGACAGGACAAAACCTGCTTCTTTGTGCAGGGAAACACCTGCTCCTCTGTACAGGAAAACACCTGCTTCTTTGTACAGGAAGAATCTGTTTCGTTGTAGAGAAAAACACATGCTTCTTCACACTGCGTCTGCAAGCCACTTTAATCATACAGCATTTTACTGTCTCATTCCTTTCATAACACAGTAAAGTTTTGATAGTAATGTATGTGTCCATCACAGAAACGGTTCCATTTATTATGTATTATGTAATATTATATGAGCAGAGTGTAAGATGAAAGCCAAAGCTCGAGTCCTGGCAGAATAAAAGGAATTTCGCCTTTAGATGTTATGCATTAATTTCAGGAGGTCTCTGTATCGACCGAAGGATGCTACTTCAAGATAACTAGATTGGGTGAGCCAATTACCGAGGTTATAGCTGTGACCAGCCTGGGGTCGACGTCCTCTGTCAGCCCGGCGGCACGCTCCGTTCCCGGAAGGAGGTACACGCTCCTGCAGAGGAGGGAGGAGGTGACGGGATCGCCGCGACAAGCCCTCAGCCGCGATGACAGGGCCAGGTTGACCGCGTCGCCTGCCCCTCCCGGGAACGTGGAAGGCAAGCTGATTCCAGCGGCCTGAGACGCTCGCGTCTCCGTATAACCTCTCTCTTTCTCTTCAGCTCTTCACGCGCGTCTACTTTTTTTTGCTCAATGTGCGAGAGGAGGAGGATTGAATCGGCAGGCCCCGGATTACTGCAGGCTGACGTGTTACTCAGTGTGTACATTAAGTCCCTCTCTGATAGCAGGCCGTTGGCGGAGTTTAGATGGACTAGATAAAGAGCATATGCTCCACGGACAGTAATATCATGGCTCAGAATGTTTTGCATAATTGCTGCCTGTGTTGTCTGCATGTCAGGCAGTCAGCAAAGAGGTACGATTAAAATACATCTAAGCCACCCACAAAGTATAAACAACAGTCTGTTATAAGAATTTGTGCATTTTGCATTTTATCCAGTTGGATAGGAGACTTGATGAATATATTTGAAATTAATCTTACACATTACTGCTGAAAATATTCGTATTGTAGGATTTAAATTGTATTCAAAGTATTATTGCAGCAACATTTCTATATGTCCAGATTGAATTTTTCCATGGAATGTTCAGAATTATTAGCACCCTTGATAAAGATTAATAAAAAGACTGTATGTAATAAACACAGGTAATGAGATCTATTGACTGCTCAATAGAGATAACACTAAAAACAGAGCATTCTGCCATGAATGCTTTTCATTGAATCTATTAGCAAAAATGAGTGGTAAATGTGCTATTGCTGACATGGTACAGGTTTATTTGACATGTGCTTTTCTTCTCTTAATGCTCAATCCTGTTTACAGTGCAATTCAAAGCTTTGCTAGGTATTTGCATTGGCATCAGTGTACAAGATTGTAGGGTCAAAATAACTACAATTCCATACAGTCCACAGGAAACCCCTCCTCCACATTGCAAGTGACGTAGTTGTCCCAGTTGTGATTTCCGCACTGTGATGAGATAATGCGCAGCGGAAACGCGCGGCTGGCAATAAGTTTATAATAAGGGCAACGCTGCCTGTCCTTCTGCCCAGTTGTTGTTGTTCGCTCCACTCACCGGACCTGGATTGGCTGGTCTCCCCGCTCCGTGCGGCCTGCTCGCCCGGGGAAAAGAGCCCTCGCTCCACAGGAAGCATCGGCCGTCCGTGACGCCGACCCAACCGAGCGAGGCGGGCTCATCTACCCCCGACTATTAGCCGCGGAGAACCGGAGACGAGACGCCAGGAGGCTATGCGAGCACCCGGTGGTCAAGAAGAACCACTAAGCGGACCAAGCACCCACTGATCATGCAGAGCAACCCCCTGTGAGTCCTCGAGAGGCCAGGGGCCTGCAGAAGGATCACGCTGCGTATTTTGGGCGAAATAAGGCGACCGGTTCCATTATTAACTAACCCTGTGAACTTGCATTCCTGATGACGGAAGAAACCGTTCAAGGGACTCGACTTACTGTAAGTAAGGCTGTAACACTGGGCATAGCATATCAGTTAGCAACCGCAACATGTTTGTGAGTGGATGTATGTACCTGTGCTATTGAAGTTTGTGTTACCATTGTCTTTTGGATGGCTCTGAGCCATCACTGCGCTGCATTAGTTTTGATGTTAAACACTAACCAGTCATAACACTGCATGCTGATCTCGACGCACCGATAAGCTTACGGTTATCCCTTATGTGTTTGGTACGGTTCATGCGCTCCAGCTAGTTTCAAATCTCCCTCCATGTTAGTTTCTTTGTTCTCACTGAACACGTGTCTGAGGCAACCCCCCACAAGTAGGAGAACATGAAAACTCCCCACGTGTGGCCAACGCACGCAAACACACACACACACACATGCACACACACACACTCGCACATAGTTTGTTGTTTGTGCATTATAGTAGTGAATCGTGCTTTGCTCTGTTTGGTACTTTGTGTTCAATAAACTTTATTACATTTTCCAAGATTGTCTGTATTAGTGTCGCTCTTATGTTGAGTTATGTTGAATTGAGTCAGCCACTGCTAATCACACGAATTCCCCCAAATGCCTCACCTTTTTGCTGAATCATTTATACTAATTTGGTATCAACTGAGGATATAATATTCAGATTTTGTTAAGCTAATTATTAATGTGTAATTTTATTGATAATTTATTTATTCATTGAAGTTGCCCATTTTTAGTTAGTCTCTTTTGAGAAAGGTATATAACATTTTGAGACTGATTTATTATACTACTATGCCACCAGTTGTATAAGGATGGTAGAGGCGTGTCCCCTACATAAATGGTGTTACTCTGATGATTCAGACATCATTTTACGAATCCTCTTGCTCACTGCTACCAGTTTAATACATGTTTCCTACGAGATGTTGGGTTTCATGTATTTACGATTTTAAACCCCTTGTTCTAAATGGATTAATGTTTGTACCAGTACTATGCTCGTTCTGTTCTCATAACCGCCACGTGTAGCTATTGGATATGCCGCCACATTATTGCAGTGCTCTGATCAATATAAATTTGGTGGCATGTATCCATTGTTAATATGATGTTATTTAATAAATAAATGAAAACGAGTGGAATGTTCTGAGTGCTGATTCAATACTGCACAGTACTGTGATAAGTAAAAGACCTGTGCGTCACAGCAACGGGACCTGACTTGTGATGTGTATTTGAGTGGGTCTGTAGCAAAAAAGCTCTTTATATCCGTGTCTGCTCGGCGATTGTATACTGCACTCTGGGAAGACTCATTAATCCAGAGCGTTAGGAGCGTGCCGAGTCTGAACGCTGAAAAGTTTGTAAGCTTTGAGGGGGGGAAATAGATCACAGCGTTTGTATTGCAGAACATGAAACAGAACATAAAACAGGATCAGATGTATACAAAAGCAGGTGTAAAACCTGGGGCTCCTCTGATTCTCACAAAGGAAGCGCTTACAACTAAATTAAAAAAAGCGCGCTCTACCCAGTGGGGAGTATTTGCGGAGCCTTGGGGTAAAGAACTGATGTTGTTAATACTAAGCTTTTCACAGCACCATGCAAAACAAAAGCAAAAAATAAGCGTGCTCTACAGGTTCCAGAGTCCCATTATGATTCTATAAAAAAATAGGCCTATGTTGTTAAATAACTGATTATCGCACTCGGTTCTGTATAAGTTCCTCTTCAGCTCAGGCTCTGTATTTTAGCATCATAAAGGCACGTCAATCAAAACGGTTTATGGCTTTTCTGCTGCTGCTTCAGGGCACTTTTTTTTTAACCCCAAAACTACTTTTTTGCATGGCAGATACACATAAAAATTGACTGCGGATGTAACCACAGGTACTGTGTGAAATGCCCCTGAAAGGCTGCTTTTAGCAGGCTGTCTTTGTGCTACAGAGGTGGCGACCTGATATACAGGTATATGTGTGCATGCGGCTACCTGATTCATACTGTTGTATCTCGTCTTAAAGGAGCTATATGTAACATTTACACCGAGCGTTTAAAATGGGTACTGCAGTCCAAATTCAAAATATTTGGGAAAGTTATCTCCGCCCACCCCTCCTCCCCAGACTCGAAGCTCAGGCGGGTTGCCAGGTTGAGGACACTGAACGAACACGAGCGCAACAAGACATTTTGAGACAAGCGCAATTATTCTATTTTGACAATGACAAGCGACGACGAGTCCTACACTGTAAGTTGATCAGCTAATGTATACGTTTGCAATTTATTATTTGCAAATTATAAACCAGCTCATGTGGATTTTTTATAACTGTCAATGTTAGCTAGATGCCTGGCTGGCCACGTTTACGGTCACACAGATATAAGCTAACGTTAGTGGTATATTTAGCTAGTAACTATATACATATATATATATATATATACACACGAACAAACCTGACGAAGATACGCTGAAACACGCGTCGTTGGTTCCACTTTTTAAATAAACTTTTTTGCATCTATATACTTTTTGCCTCTGAAGGTCAGTCTTTTAACTTTTTCGTTTGAGTGTGCGGATTGAACATTGGAGCTAGGTATTGCAGATTTTCGCCCTGGTTTTCTCTTTTTTCATATATATAAATCTTTAGCTAGCTAGCTAAATGAAAATGATGTTGAACTTAGCTTAGGCATTCGTAAATCGGCTGTCGGAGTGCCGGAGTACATCTGGTTGTTCATATATTCAGAGGATTGATAAAATTGTCACTCTCGGAGCTAGCAAGCTAAAATAATATGTTGAAAGTGGCTAACTTAGCTAACTGACTTGCCTTCGTATCGGAGTTCCAGAGAACACTGTGGTCGTTCATAAATTCAGAGCATTGATATGTCTCACTACGAGCGCTCCGGGCACTCTGACTGAAAGAGCTGGGTTGTCATTTCAAAACAACACGACAAAGCAATCGCTAACTCGCCACATTAATAGCCTACAAGCAGCAGCAATGCTGTAATCTAGGGATTAATCTAGCTAATAAGCATTTTTTAAAATCAATTAGAGAGTCAATGTGTCTTACAAACAATTAAAAACAGCTAAAGAGAAAAAACTTTCTTTGTTGTTTCTCTGTTGTTTGACTGGCAAGGACTATCTGTAGGCTAACTTAAAAACGGTGTTGGATGGATTACTTTAAAAATGTAAGACAACAAAATTCCTTTGTTGGAACGATGTAACCTTAGCTAGTTTGCTAGCTAACGTTAGCCTCAAAACAAAGAATACCTTACCTAGACGCTAGCTAGCTAACGTTAGCTACATCGTTTCACTAAAATATCTATCTAGCAATCTAACGCTAGCGAAATTTGAACCCATTCATTGATTCAGTCACAAAATGGAATAAACTCTTCTAAAACAGGTATCTGGTTTGCATTAGATAAGAGATAACTAGCTAGTAGCCGTGATAAAGCTCAATGCTTACCTGTTCAGGAGAAAATTAGCCAAGTCAGCATCCGTCTTGAAAGCTTTCTGGGCTCTCAGGTTTCTCTATCTTTCAAATGCCAGTCCAAGATTTACCCATGTTTTAGCACGGCTCCGGTTGTGCAGCTGTTTCGAAAGAGGACGAGGCTTTTTAGGTTTGGTAGAATCTAGTACCATCGCAGTTGATCCAGTTTGTATGCTTGCTTCCATAGCTGCAGCGCGCTGTGTTTGTGTGCCAATTTGTTTCATATCAGGCAACCCGGTGTGTCGAAATGGGCAGTGGGCAGAGTCAACTCAGAGACAATCGGGCAGTGGGTGGAGTCAACTCGGAGAACAGTGAATCACACAGGACAAAAACAGACGTTCCGGCCCGGAATGGAAATTTCAAAGGACAATATACTGGCTGTAGCATTGTTGTTGGAGAAGCCAGTATTTTGATTTAGCATGTTTCCTTAATCTCTGATGAAATATCATGGTCATTTTATGATTTAGTACAGTAAATTTATTACATAGCCCCTTTAAGCATTTTCTAAAATGCATGTGATATCGAGACTTTCCATGGAGCAGAGACTAATGGTGTGGGTGGAACACTGGTACTGGTAAAACCAAGGGGCCAAGACTGGGCTTTCGTTTTGAAGCTCACTTCCTGGTTGGGCTGGGAGCGGCAATTGTGCCATTGCTCACTAGCGCCACTGCGATTGGCTCCAGTATAGGTCTTTCACCATGTAAGTCAATGGCAGCAATGTGGTCAAAATACTCAGTCAATACATTTTTCCCACAAAAAAATGTAATTGCAATAGGTGCCTTTCCTTCATCTAATGCCTCTGCATGTGCTGATTTTTTTAAATATTGTGTTGTTTGGACAGGGTATTAACATTTGTTCAGGACCAATCAGAGGGACAGGTTGAGTCCTCTTCGGCTCCACGGAGCAGACGCAGTTTGTACAAACGGACGGCGTAAAAGACATCTGGAGCCTCAATTCAGTTTTTACGAGGCCGTGGAAAGGCAATGCGTGACGTCACAGTGGCTTTGTCCATATTTTTATACAGTCTATGGGTAAAACCCATCGCATTCTTTGGGTTTGAGCATGAAGCACAAACCTACAAAATGACTTAAAACTGCTGATAATTCCATGGTCACAATTCCACAGTAGATGGGAGCCCAACATCATCATCAACATATTTAATTTAGATTGCATTACACTAGATTGGGTTTATTTTAAATGTGTTAGTGTGAGGTCCCTGAGGCATCCTTACGCAAAGGATGCAAGCTTTCTGTTTACATCACACACTGAAATAGAGATTAAAGGTTTTTTAAGGCACTAATTATATGAATATGCAATGTAGAACCACTGAATATAAGTATATGACCTAAATTGAATATGACCTAAATTGTACTTTGCCTTTAAATGGATATCAATTCATTTACATACATACATATTTTCACTTTTTGTATTTATTGTCAATGTTGCTAATTTGATTTACTGTATTCTGTGAAAATGGCCTCATGGGATAGTGCATGTGTTTTTCCACAAACAACATAGACAAAAATGCAGTTTTGACACCACAAACACCCCCTCTAAATGGGGGAAGGGCGTGTGGTTGTTTTAGTCCAAGCTGATGGAGAGCAATCCTTTTCTGTGTACAATTCACGATTAATCACAACCCTGTCTGGTGCCTACTCTGTGAAAACCCCTGTATGTTTGCACATGAAGTGCATGCAGTCCCATTTTGCTGGAGTGGAAATAAGAGAATACAAACCTTGTCAGGACGAGTCATTGTTTCTGGCCGGACATGAGTGGCTTCAGCAATTTCATTGTACACGGAAACTCTACTAGTGTGAAAAGGGCTTTGTGGGGACCAGTTATTTATAAATGGCTTCAACTGCCTGCGCGTGTGCCAGTCACCCCGCCTCACAATGGTTTCTTCATAACTCCACACCACCCACAACACATATGGTGCAGTAACTGCAAGAGTCTTTATTAGCTTATGTCCTTGTTAGTTACAGTGTATTTGTATAAGCTGGCCTTGCTGTGTGTATACAAACTACAATCTAAAGCTACACTAATCGGTGGGCTGCTGTTTCTAGAACCATACTTTTTTAATGTGGTTTTTCCAGTTAGCAATATGCATTTTTGCGTATTTTTGAGTTGGTAGATTATTAAACCCTGGTACGGTAGTGTTGTGGGCCACTGTTACTTCGTGTTCTTCCTGAATATGACAGTTGCTTGTTTTAAATGTTGACGAAGAAGAATATGAGAAGATTGCAATACATTTTTGAATGCCCCACTTATAAACTGTCCTGATATGAGATTTGGCAGCTTTTTACCTTAAGAGGGTAAATAATCCCACAAAACATGAAAAGCACCTAATTAAGAAAAATGAACAGCTTGTTAAAATTCTGGAATTGCATTAGTGGTTGGAACAAAAACCAGCATACACAGGGGTACCCCAGGACTAAGTGTCATGGTTTTGACCCTGTTTCCCCATGCGGTCGTTTTCCTCGGTGGCCACGCGAGGGCGCTGCCCTTTTGGTAGATGCTTGCTCCTCCCTGCTGAGTTGGGGGAGTTTCTGTTAAAGCGTTTACACCTGTTGTAGTCACCTGAGAGATTTATATAAGCCTACCGTTTCCTTCATTCGGGGCTTCGACATTAATGGTTAATTGTTTGTTTATTGTTATGTACTGTGGTGTATTGTTGGCTGTGAGTTCTCGTACCGTTTTGGCTACTCGCCTATTTTTAGCGTCTCTGTTTAGAGGCAGGGCTTATTTCTTACTGGCTTGGTAGTTGATTATCTCGTAGAAGTTTGGGACCGTAAAATCTCTGCTCTATTTTGCCCCTTTAGTGCTTTTCCTCCGTGTATGGAGTTTTGGGCGATTCTGTTCAGAACTGTAGTTCTGCTCGCCCTTCGGCACATGTCTTCCCATAGGGAGATTGGGTGTTTAGCTTCTATTTAGTTTCTTAGCTCTTAGAAGTATAGAGTAGTAGTTTCTCTGTTCCATTTTCGCCTGTTTGGTTTTCTTACTGAGAGACCTGGCGCTTTTGCTTCTACTCAATTCCGTGTTACTGTGAGCCAGTAAGTAGCCTTGGTACGTATTTCCCTGTTTGGTCTCCTTCTCGTGGACTACGTTCCCCTTTGTTGTGAGCCAGGGTTTTTATTTGTATTGAGAGGCTGTCGTGCTATTAAGTTTGCGTAGGTCTTTTGTTGCAGCCGTCCTATACTCCCTAACTACCTGCGGGACGATTTTGTTGGGAACTGTTGTTCTATTTTCGTTCTCCGGGTGTTAGCCTCCTAGTTATATGGAGCTTGGGCTATGTTGTGGACGTGTTTGTGTTTGACTGCGTGTTTATAATAATAGCCTCGGAACGTTAGCTCTCTGTTCCATTTCGCCTCGTTTGCATTCATTCGTTTTCTGAGAGGCTGTCGTGCTATGTTGCGTAGGTCTTTTGTTGCAGCCGTCCTATACTCCCTAACTACCTGCGGGACGATTTTGTTGGGAACTGTTGTTCTATTTTCGTTCTCCGGGTGTTAGCCTCCTAGTTATATGGAGCTTGGGCTATGTTGTGGACGTGTTTGTGTTTGACTGCGTGTTTTATTAAATTAGCCATGGAACGTTAAATCTCTGTTCCTGTTCGCCTCGTTACATTTCACCTTACTGAGAGGCTAGGGCGGTTGTTCCAGTTTAAGCTCCCGTTAGTCTATGGATAGTAAAGTTATGGGATGACGGTGCTCCGTCGGCTCACCTGTAAAATGTTTCTCTCTCCTGGGAGATCGGGTGTTTACCCCTTTGTTTTCTGTATTGGACTGCGAGCCTATTAATCCCGCCATGGAACGTTAAATCTTTGTTCCTGTTTCGCCTCATTATATTCCTCTTCATAGAGAGGCAGGGCATTTATTTTCATTTAATCTCGCGTTGGTCTAGCCGGTAAATGTCCGGTGCTGCCTGTCCTGTTTGTTCCTTTTCGGTGCCTTTCTCCTTTCATGGAGTTTTGACGATTTTGTTTGGAACTCATGTTCTGTTTCGTCTTTTGGTGCATGTCTTCCTGTGGGGAAGATTGGGCGATGCTGTGGACACGTTTGTGTTTGACCGCGAGTTTGGGAATAGCCTGGGAACGTTGGATCTGTTCCTTTCGCCTCCGCTATTACTATATCGTATTATTTTGGCAGTGTTTGTTTGTTGTTTTGTGTTTGTCTTTACGCTACTCGCCCGTTCTTATTTTTGTCTCGTTACCGAGACAGGGCGCGTATTAATTCTGGCTGTTCTGATCCCTGTCCTTGCGCTCTACTTGGCGTTTGACAGTTAGCCGGTTAGTAGCGTCTGTAGTGGTGTTTGTGTTCCTTGTCTTGTCTCCTCCCTTATCTGCGGGTATCCCGCCTTAGTGGCCTAAGGGCTTAATGATTCCCCTTGCTGCGTTTGGCTCCTCCTTCCTCACATGTCGAGCCACATTACACTAAGGTTGAGAAGCGCTGCTTCAGAGCAACTCCACAGAAAGTCCTATTGGTGTTAATGTTCATTTAGATATGGCGGCCGACTCTCAAGCCGTATGTGAGTTACCGCGTGCGGACGGGGGTTTGCTCCCCGCCATGACACCTTCTGATCATCCTTTCTCTAGCCGTTGCCCTCTCTGCTTTCTACCTGTCTGAATAAAGCCAGTCATGTGAAAGGAGGGAATGCTGTCCGCTCTCCTTTTAAAAAATAAATGTAGCTGTACTGTACATTAGTCTAAATAAAACACCACATAGATGCCAAGTGCTTTGCAAGAGGCAGTTGCTGTAGTCTACTCTTTAAATATTTCCATTTAATTGAAGTACACATTAATTTTACTTGTTTTCCTCGCGTTAAAAAAAACAGAAATAACAGCGAGTGGTGTTTAAACGCTAGCTGCAGTGAAAGTGAGCATAGTGGAGTTTGCAAAGCGCGGTTGTGTTTGGAAGTATACTCCGTTTTCACGTCACCCCACGGATGGAGGGTAAGCATCGGGCCACTGCTGAGGACGGCGACCTTCGCGCAGCGTGCGAGGCGCATTGGGCATGTCCGCGCGAGCGCGGCACGGCGCGTTTGTGTTCGCGCTCTCAGCTTGCGTCCCGTTTCCTTCTTGGCGGCGCCTTCTCCGTGCCCAGCGGGGGGCCCCCGCCTCTTCCCAATTGATGGCCGCCGTCAAACTTTCGAACCCACGGTTCTCTCAGCGGGCCCTCTGCATCGACACCGCACGCGCACTTCAAACACGGCTGATTACAATATTCAACAAAAAAAGGACCGTGCGCGAGATAATCACCAGCGATTCAAAAACAGGAACTCAGTCTCTTTTTTTTTTTTTCAAAGCTCCTTTCAGTCTCTGGTACCCTGCTGTCTGACGACAAGTTTTCTGTCTAATTGAGCCATTTCAGTTTGATGGCATGAAAATGGATTTAATTTAGCCGAGGACATGAGTTGCCTTTTTTCACCAGGGCGGGCATGGAAATCGGTGCGCTGGTACATTTAATTTGTCATCCCGATTATGTATTTATTATTATCGTAATAAATAATTAAAAGGCTTACATTTTGTACCTAATCTCTGTTAATACGTCAAGGACATGTAGCTGCTGATGCGGTATTGGGTGCCGTTCTGTTCCCTCTGCCGTTTCGTTTCCAGATAAAGACAGGCAGTCAGAAAAAGACAAAAAAAATAATCAATCGAGAACTGTCAGTCAGTGTGACAGATAAAACGCCTGAGATCTGGAATCTGTACAATGCGCTGAGTGGTCCAAGTTGGGTGTTTAATGGAGACTTCAAACCATAATAAAATGGACATTTATTATTAACAGACATATTACTCTCTCTTACCGAAGGTGACTTATAACAGGAAGAAGGGGGCTGTAAAGCAACTATAATAAACTGCTTTAAAGGAAGGTTTATTTGTTTTTTTTATTTTTTTATTAGCGCATTAGCAAGCACATTTACCGTGCCAAAAACAAAGAGCGTCGACTGGATTTAATGGCGCTCCATTTAGCTTAACGTTTTCATCTTAGTACTATAGAATGCAGAGCCATATGGCATATTATGATGCATATTGTATATGCATGATCTCAATTTGGTGAGGTTAATAGGAATCTATGGGAAAAAATTGGCCCCAAAGGGTCGCTTCAGTACAGATGGAGGATTCCTGCAGGCACAGTAGCAGTAGCACTAAGTTGTTGTTGAGGAGTAGTTGGATGCGTCTGGCTGTTTCCAAGTTTCCAGCTGTTCAAAGTAAGCAAGGCAGAGTGGTCACAAATTTCACTGTGAAACTGACCATATATATATATATATATATATACTTTATTTTAGTTGACATTGACAATCCAAAAACATTTTTTGTGACCAGATTAAGGCGCTGCACACAGCCAAGGTTCGTGTGGCTGTGTTTGTGTTACCTGTGAAATAAGGCTGTGTGCATGTCTGTGATTGTGTGTGTGCGTGAGTTTGCTTGTGGGTGGGTGTGGCGTGTATGTGTACGCCTGTGTGCCTGCGTAAGCGTATGTGAGTGTGTGTGTGTGTGTCTGTGCATGCGCGTGCGCGTGTGCTGGCCGTCAGTACGGATTCCAGAGCCCAGTTCTGTCAGGCCTGCCTTTCACGTTCCACTGCTTACATATTATAGGCTAATGAAGGCAGAGGCCTGTAAGTCAAACTGACAAATTTAATTAAGCTTTGCTTGTTCAAACAAGTCACTGCACGTGCAGCGCGGCTTGCTTTAAATCGCTCGCCTTTATATTCAGTTTGTGATGCAGAGACTAAGGCTCCAAATGAGTGAGCGATTTTGGGGATAGTCCTCTGGTGTCCAGGCAGCAAGTGTGCAACTCAGGAAGAAGTCCTCTCTTGGATTTGAATATTTGAATTTGAGCAAAATGGTAATTTCTTGCGCAGGGTGCTTTGTTTGTGCAGATTCGGGTCAGATTTAATCGAACGAGGCTTTGTGACTGGAAGTCTGTCCGCTTCCCCACGTTTTCATAGGTCAGCACCGAAGGTCCAGCAGTTTTCAGGAACAGCCGGTGTCTAACGCATCTGACCCGGAGAAGTACGGAACGGAGTTAATAAATTAAAAACACGAACCCTGGGTTCCTGTCATCATGTGCATTGATCAGCTGCTGAAAGACTGCTGTATATTGATTTGGCCTCAGATTTTATTAGATCTAAAAGAGCAGGATATCTCCCTAATAAAATAATCCTATTTAACATGAATGCCTGTGTACTCAGCCACACGTGAAAGATTTATTTAAAAAAAATTGTACAGCCGTTTTTGTTGGTTTTCTAACTGTCACTTGTAATTGTCCCTTCTAATATTGTCCTTGGGATTCATGTTGGAGTTAAATATTCATATATTACTGTTTAACTCGAGAAATCTGCCTACAGATTGTTGGTGTCTAATGAGGTTGGCTGGGTTTTTTTGTCTCAGAAGCAGCTGTCGTTTGTACTTGTTTTTTTCTTGGGTTCGACAGGGCTGAGGTTGAACAATAGACCCCCATCGCAGCGAGTTCTGTGATTACTTAGAACAAAACAGCATGTTTGATGGGAAGTTAATGAATCTTAATAGATGAAACATGGTGAAAAATAGATCAAATTCAGTGCTAGCACTTTGCCATCTTAGCAGTAGAAACGGTTTCGGCAGTGTGGGGAATGACCTCTAAATATAGCCCTGAAATTACAGCGTTGCTACAGTGATCCATCGACGCCGCAGTAGTGGTCCAGGATTGTGCTGACCTAGATGAGAACTGTATCGAATTGGGTTACTTAATAATCACAGCTTCAGAGAAGCAGGGCTTTTAATGTCACGTTTGCCAGCGTGCTGTGGGCAAGTGTGTGGGTTTTTTAAGCTGTTAAAAAGACTGGATTGTGTAAGGAAGGTGTCTTGGGTATCTATGCGTGCTGAGGCAATTTGTGTTTGAGTGCGGGGAACGGTAGGGTTCATTTTCAGATTTGTGACTATATGATGCATGGTATGACTGAAGAAAGTAGGTTACACAATAATGCCTAATGACCAGAAATGGACCAGTGACATTATGGAAATAGATCATAGACCGGTTGGTGTTTGTGCACAAAAGGGGGGGGGGGCAACTCATTAAAGTTGGCCTAGATATTCAGTTACACACTTACACGCGCACACACACGCACACTCGCATAAATATACACACACACTTGCACGCGCACACTCTCGCACATACACACATAAACAGACACTTATAAACACTCACTCCCAGACACACACATACACACACACTCGCACGCACACACACACACACACACACGCACACACTCTGTTGCTCACACTCATGCACATGTGTACAGATTCACATTCACACGCAAGCGATAGCAAAATTTTAATTACACCCTTTCTACAATAGAATGTGCTATGAAAAATGTGTGTATGGGCATTTAAATTGCATCTTCAGCCCAAGAGAAGATGTATAATTAATCAAGTCAGTGACTAAATTAAAAAAAACATTGTGTGCGTGCGCGTGTGTGTGTGTGTGTGTGTCTGTGTGCATGTGTGTTACAAAGGGAGGGACGTAACTTTGTATGTGCGTCTGCGTCTGTCTGTGTGTGCTTGCATGGGTGTGTGTGTGTGTGTGTGTTTTTGTCGGTGTCTGTGTATTTGTGTTACAAAGGAAAGGTGATAATTGTGAGTGTGTGTGTGTTTGTGTTACCTAAGGTAGTGTGATAACTGTGTGTCTGTGTGTGTCTGTGTGTTCATTTGTTTAAGAATAAAGAATACAGGAAACCAGGTTACAGAGCAATGGCTGTTTTTTAAGCGTTTCCGAGCTCTAAAATGCAAATGTGACTGTGCTTCCTTGCTCTATTTCAATGTGTTAGATTATCTCCCACCCGCTCGTAGTGTTCGGGTCACGACACCAACCCCCACGCCTTCTGCCCCTCCCTAGTCTATTGTTTCTTCCCCTTTTGTCCCAGAGCGTTGGAAACCCACCGTTAGCCTTGTGACTGCAGCCTCCTCTGTCTTCATTCCTGTTCTCTGCAAACAGACGCCACGCAGGCCACTGTGTACACAAGTCGTATCAAAGGGAAAAGAAGGCCATGGAAATTCCGGGTCGCATGTGAAGAACTAGCGCGATAGAAGCACGATAGAAGAGCAATGTTTTTTTAATGTGACACCGACACTAATCGTATGAAGTTTAGCACCGCAGCATATGGATTTAATCTAGATGCAAACACAGGGATGGGCTGCATACAGTGTGGGGAGGCCCTGGTATAATATTACCAGCAACTGCTCCACTTGAAAATAGCTGCCCACATGGTCTCGTCCCTTCTGTGTTTTCCTGGGCAGTAGACCTGGCACGGTAACCAGTGGCGTTGTCCTTTCTCAGTTCTCTTTCTGTAGTGCCGGATCCATCCTCATCTACTTAAATGTACTCACCACGCCAGGGGCTGCCAACATGCATCACAGTCGTCTGCTAGGACATACGGCGCACAAAGTTGTTACGGTAGTGTGCTGTTTTGTTTAGTTTAGTTTGCTCGATATAACAATGACATCAATACAAAATAGCAACAAAAACAGCTTAATTGAACATACTGAAATCCTGCATCTTTTGGAACGTCTTTTCCAGCTGTCCTTTTTGCACAGCAGGTGGTAGTTAATCCATTCAAACAACCAATGGGAACAAAGTACTCAGCTCGAAATTGCAGTAAAATTGCAGTAAGGAAACGAGTGCTTGTGCTGGTATAGCCCTTCCTGTGGCTATACTGTGAAACATATGTAACATTCAAAACCACTGTGTGCTGTAATATACCGCAATGTTCAATACACAGTAGTGTTTCAGACCTACCTTACTGCGGCTTCGTTTTATACAATCTTTAATGCACCCCTGACTGAAGCCGCTGATGATGTGTTCACAGTTGACTGGACCTCTGCCCGCTGTCTCTCAAGGTTACACTGGAACTGATGACTTGATCAATTACAGACACCGTCATGTCATTTGAGATCCTTCTTGTGACAGCCGCCCTGCACCTTCTCCTGCACCACTTCTATCTCATCCTGTGCCCCATTATCACAACCTGCACCCCTTTATTTCATCCTCTCCTCCATTATCTCATCCTGTGCCCCATTATCTCAACCCGTGCCCCTTTATATCATCCTCTCCTCCATTATCTCATCCTGTGCCCCATTATCTCAACCTCTCCTCCATTATCTCATCCTGTGCCCCATTATCTCAACCTGCGCCCCTTTATATCATCCTCTCCTCCATTATCTCATCCTGTGCCCCATTATCTCAACCTCTCCTCCATTATCTCATCCTGTGCCCCATTATATCATCCTCTCCTCCATTATCTCATCCTGTGCCCCATTATCTCAACCTCTCCTCCATTATCTCATCCTGTGCTCCATTATCTCAACCCGTGCCCCTTTATATCATCCTCTCCTCCATTATCTCATCCTGTGCCCCATTATCTCATCCTGTGCCCCATTATCTCAACCTCTCCTCCATTGTCTCAACCTCTCCTCCATTATCTCATCCTGTGCCCCATTATCTCATCCTGTGCCCCATTATCTCAACCTCTCCTCCATTATCTCATCCTGTGCACCATTATCTCATCCTGTGCCCCATTATCTCAACCTCTCCTCCATTATCTCATCCTGTGCCCCATTATCTCAACCTGCGCCCCTTTATATCATCCTCTCCTCCATTATCTCATCCTGTGCCCTATTATCTCAGTCTCTCCTCCATTATCTCATCCTGGACTCCATTATCTCATCATGTGCTCAATTATCTCATCTTGTGCCCCATTATCTCATCCAGTGACCCATTATTGTATCCTGTGCCCCATTATCTCATCCTGTGCCCCATTATTTTATCCTATCCTACATTATCTCCTCCTGTGCCGTATTATCTCATCCTGCACCCCTTTATTTTATACTGTGCCCCGTTATCTCATCCTGTGACTCATTATCTCATCTTGTGCCCCATTATCTCATCATATGCTGCATTATTGTATCCTGTGCCCCATTATTTTATCATATGCTACATTATCTCATCCTGTACCCAATTATCTCATCCTGTGCTCCATTATCTGCTCCTGTGCCGTATTATCTAATCCTGCGCCCCTTTATTTTATAATGAGCCCCATTATCTCATCATGTGCTCCATTATGTCATCTTGTAATCCATTATCTCATGATGTACCTAATTATCTCATCCTGTGCTCCATTATATCATCCTGTGCCTCATTATCCCATCCTGTGCTCCATTATCTCATCCTGTACCCCTTTCTCTATCTCCTCCAGTGTCCCTTTCTCTCTTCCTGTGTCTATTTCTCTCTTCCTGTGTCCCTTTCTCAACCTCCTCCAGTGTCCATTTCTCTCCTCCTGTGTCCCTTTCTCAACCTACTCCTGTGTCCCTTTCTCAACCTCCTCCTGTGCCTCTTTCTCTCCTCCTGTGTCCCTTTCTCAACCTACTCCTGTGTCCCTTTCTCAACCTCCTCCTGTGTCTCTTTCTCTCCTCCTGTGTCCCTTTCTCAACCTCCTCCAGTGTCCCTTTCTCTCCTCCTGTGTCTATTTCTCAACCTACTCCTGTGTCCCTTTCTCAACCTCCTCCTGTGCCTCTTTCTCTCCTCCTGTGTCCCTTTCTCAACCTACTCCTGTGTCCCTTTCTCAACCTCCTCCTGTGTCTCTTTCTCTCCTCCTGTGTCCCTTTCTCAACCTCCTCCAGTGTCCATTTCTCTCCTCCTGTGTCTATTTCTCAACCTACTCCTGTGTCCCTTTCTCAACCTCCTCCTGTGCCTCTTTCTCTCCTCCTGTGTCCCTTTCTCAACCTACTCCTGTGTCCCTTTCTCAACCTCCTCCTGTGTCTCTTTCTCTCCTCCTGTGTCCCTTTCTCAACCTCCTCCAGTGTCCCTTTCTCTCCTCCTGTGTCCCTTTCTCTCCTCTTGTGTCTCTTTCTCAACCTCCTCCAGTGTCCATTTCTCTCCTCCTGTGTCCCTTTCTCAACCTACTCCTGTGTCCCTTTCTCAACCTCCTCCTGTGCCTCTTTCTCTCCTCCTGTGTCCCTTTCTCAACCTACTCCTGTGTCCCTTTCTCAACCTCCTCCTGTGTCTCTTTCTCTCCTCCTGTGTCCCTTTCTCAACCTCCTCCAGTGTCCCTTTCTCTCCTCCTGTGTCCCTTTCTCTCCTCTTGTGTCTCTTTCTCAACCTCCTCCAGTGTCCCTTTCTCTCCTCCTGTGTCCCTTTCTCTCCTCTTGTGTCTCTTTCTCAACCTCCTCCTGTGTCCTTTTCTCTCCTCCTGTGTCTCTTTCTCTCCTCCAGTGTCCCTTTCTCTCCTCCTGTGTCTCTTTCTCAACCTCCTCCTGTGTCCCTTTCTCTCCTCCTGTGTCTCTATCTCTCCTCCAGTGTCCCTTTCTCTCCTCCTGTGTCCCTTTCTCAACTTACTCCTGTGTCTCTTTCTCAACCTACTCCTGTGTCCCTTTCTCTCCTCCTGTGTCTCTTTCTCAACCTCCTCCTGTGTCTCTTTCTCTCCTCCTGTGACCCTTTCTCTCCTCCTGTGTCTCTTTCTCTCCTCCTGTGTCTCTTTCTCAACCTCCTCCTGTGTCTCTTTCTCTCCTCCTGTGTCCCTTTCTCTCCTCCAGTGTCCCTTTCTCTCCTCCTGTGTCCCTTTCTCAACTTACTCCTGTGTCTCTTTCTCAACCTACTCCTGTGTCTCTTTCTCTCCTCCTGTGTCTCTTTCTCAACCTCTTCCTGTGTCTCTTTCTCTCCTCCTGTGTCTCTTTCTCAACCTCCTCCTGTGTCTCTTTCTCTCCTCCTGTGACCCTTTCTCAACCCACTCCTGTGCCCCATTCTCTCCTCCTGTGTCTCTTTCTCTCCTCCTATGTCCCTTTCTCTCCTCCTGTGCCCCATTCTCTCCTCCTGTGTCCCTTTCTCAACCTCTTCCTGTGTCTCTTTCCTCCTGTGTCCCTTTCTCTACCTCTTCATGTGTCCCTTTCTCTCCTCCTGTGACCCTTTCTCAACCTCCTCCTGTGTCTCTTATTCTCCTCATGTGTCCCTTTCTCTCCTCCTGTTCCCCATTCTCTCCTCCTGTGACCCTTTCTCAACCTCCTCCTGTGTCTCTTATTCTCCTCATGTGTCCCTTTCTCTCCTCCTGTTCCCCATTCTCTCCTCCTGTGTCCCTTTCTCAACCTTCTCCAGTGTCCCTTTCTCTCCTCCTGTGCCCCTATCTCCTCATGTGCCCTTTTCTCCTCCCCCTCCTCCTGTGTCCCATCCTTGGTCCCGCTCCATTGCTTACCAGCAAGGTTTAGTCGCTAGGGCGGCTTGCTGAATTAACAACTACAAGCAATTTGTGCTTGCTTGTTGTGTTTATTTATCCCTATGCCAACGTCACATGAACATTAGGCTTAATCCTCGAATTATGTTGAAAAATATTTACATTAATTATGTTACAGGTCACATTGCCCAACACAGTGTATATCTATTCAATGCAGCCAAAATAGTCCAAAAAGAGTGACGCAAACTGTCTAAAAGTGACATTTTTCTCATAAAATTGAAAAAATACATTTAAACTAGAAATGAGTTCTATGGAAAGTTCTATGCTGCGTAACATATTCATGCTCATTTTGTTTTTTTCTGGTTTGAGAAAATAAATATAATTCTACATCTCACATAATGCAAAAAAAAACCTTAAGATGCATGAAAGGATGTAGAACACAGGGATGCCCTCCCCCTGTGCATTATCTTTGAGGATATAAAGGACGTTGTTGATTCAAAATGGAATACTGAGATTTCTTAAATTCTGCAAAGCCCCATATCCATGTTAGTGCAAAATGCTAATTTGAGGACGTCTACTGGACACCTGTCGAACACTCCCTGGACACCTGGTGCCGTACACATTACCAGTCCCATCCATCGAAACTGAGCACAATTAGCATGCTGTTATATCACACACAGTCAGACATTCACAAAATTCCAAGTGCAGTCTCACTTACTGATGGCGTAGTTCTGCGGAACCCGCCGGCACCCTAGGGGTGAGCAGCAGCAAATGGGTGTTGATATGTGGGCTAAAACTAGCAGATGGTAGGGGGGGGGGGGGGGGGGTGTCTGCTCCATTGATATTCCAGCTCCCACATCTCCCTGAATCCTCTCAACACCATGTTCTCAAGTGGCCTCATTGTGTAATTTGAGGATTGCAAGGAGTCGGAATAACCTAATGCAGGATTGCAAGGAGTCGGAATAACCTAATGCGCATTTAAGGAATTATTAACAAAGTCACGGCTCCGTGCGTTTCCCGCCCGGCCTCACTGTGCCGGAAACCGAGCGGCAGAAAAAAAAAAAAAAAAAACCACATTGCGCGATACCACTGCAGCTGCACAGCCTTACAGAACGCCTCATGCTACCGGAGGACGTCCACAGGTTAAAAATAAAAACCTGCGCATACTGGGATTTCATGTTATTAACAAAATACATGTTGGAACATTTTGAGGCTGGCTGTTACATAAGCGCTCTCTCTGAGGCAGCAGGTGCTCACGGGGGAAGACTTGCTCAGTGTCTGGCATCACGTGCGGTCTGATGGTGGCTCTTAAGATAGCTGCAAATGTGTAGTGTGAACATCTCTACAGGGACTCCTGAAATGAAATATGCAGTGACTCCCCAGGCCTCAGTATACTTACAGTGGTAAGGAATAGTTGGAGGCAGGGGTAGAGAGGGATATGAGCATAGCCGGGGTTAGACAAGGCATGTTTTAGGGCAGGTCACTGCTAAGGTCCAGCAATATTGTGATTTTTTCAACATCAATATATTGATGGGAAATATCTAAATAATTGAATATATTCAATATTTTAGGATGAACCCTGGCATGATATCGTATGTATACTGGAAACAAAACACTAGGCATGGGTTCGGCCACGGTTCACTTTATTATTATTTAACTATGTTCCCCCTCCCACTTTTTTTCAGATACCACAAATGTAAAAATGTATTCTCAGAGGTAAAACTCTCCCTCCTGGTGGCCTATACAATACTTTGGCTCTGTCAGGCATACACTCTGGTTAAGCTGCACTTTGTTGTATATGACGTTACATGTGATTGTTTTATTCTGACCATAGGAACGGAATAACAACAACGAGTAAATGCAAATCATTGTCACCGAGCCAATTGTATTTTGATGTAGCTAAAGTAAAAATCCAACCTCAACAATAAATTGTCCTAGTGTTCTTTTTTAACTTTCCTAGTGTTTATGAGTGGCAGGGTTACGTTTTTGTGTTTACAAAATCAGCCAGAGAAAAACAGGCTATGTTTCTATTGGGATGAGTCGGCTTGGATTCTGTTTTAAGCATTCGCTTAGCTGTGTGAGTAATGAAAGAAAAAAATCTGAAGATTAACAATTATTGTTTTATTGGCAATGGCCTTTGGATTACACTTTACTGATTTATTCCTAATACTCCTAGAAGACAGCGAGCATATGGGTGTGGTATTGTGAGTAACATTAAAGTCTTTAAACTATCAAAAGTCTGGTTGTTGGCTAGCAAGCAAGTGCTAGTTGGTTAGTTAGCTAGCTACCTAGCTATGTGAAAATGTTTCCTGTCATGCGCCAACGAAACTCAATTGTATTAGGTTGGGACTATGAATGATACCGTAGCTTTAACGTTATTCATTTAAAATAGTTTTTAATTGAAGAATTGTTATCAAATCCAGTATGTTCAATATTTCAATGTTAGTGTAATTGCCATCTTGTCAATATTGATATGAGCTTCATATCAGTCTCTATAAAACAGTCTCATGTTAACATATTAACAGTCTCTGCTTTATACAGGTGATCTTCAAGGAATGGGAAACAGCAGAGAAATAAAAAGGCAGTAATCAGTTAGAGCAGGGGTGGGAAACTCCAGTCCTGGAGGGCCAGTTTGTATGCAGGTTTTTGCTGCCACCAGTTACCCTGCCTCAATCAGCTAATTAGTCATACACAACAACACGGATTCACTCGCAGATTAGACCACAATAAAACACTAAAATGCATACAGGCACAAGAACATTCATCAGCTGCTGCTCATATCGCAGAATGTAGCTAAAATATCAGCTAACGTAAATGATTGGGCTAATAGGCCTATCGCACAACGTAAATACCCACTTCCGGTCAAAATAACTTTATGGCCAATAGCTTCCGGTTCTCTTGTATTGCCCGCATCAGCTAACGTTATCTATTTCTCCGTGTGAAGGGGGGAAGCTGGGTTCGGAGGACCAAACGCAGCGAAGGAATTCTTTAAGCTCAAAAAAGAGCCAATAAAACGGAGTTACCCCGTAATAAAGGGAAGAAAAATACCAACAGAAAAAAAACAAACAAATAAACTAGCTCCCACTCTCGACTGGAGAGAAATACTAACAGGGAGTCTAGGAAAAGGGTGAACAGAAATCAACCCTTAAAATAGGGCGAATGGCACGTAGGCATGTGAAAAGGAATGGAAAAGAAGATTCTCACTCAGTAGCTGCAACGAGCTAACAAATAAGAAGTGAGAATGAGGCGTGAAATGAGGACTGCAGAGATAAAGCCCGAATAATTGGGCGAACGGCACGTAGGCACGTGAGAAAACAATAGGAACAGAAAACCCCTCGTTCTTTATATAGGAGAGCACTAGAGAGGTAGGTAAGGAAGGAAAATAAGTGCTATCTGTCTAAACAAGAACAGAAGCGAAACCAAAATGAGAGACTGCAAGCTTAAGAGAGCAAAAACAAAATCCTACTAAGGAAAACTCTAAAACCCTTACAAGTAAGAGCCGCGTTAATCTCAAGCAAGCTCAAAAGGGAAAAGTTTGCTTGTAGGTACTAGGTCTTTACCTTACCGGCTACTATGTCAAGTGGTAATCAATACAGAAGCCCCAGGAAGCGGAAGGGAGGATCTTAAATACCTAACAGGTAATGAGCACAGGTGCAAGGAATGAGTGGCGAGTGAAAGAGAAATCACGGGACGGAAGACGGAAAATCCCGATATAACAAAAACGAAAAAAGGACGATCGCAGAAAAGGGAACTGATAGCAAACCCCATGACACTCCGGTCTTGCTCGATTTGTATTATAGGGTTTTTTGTAAACAATAGTAGTTAGCTAGTTATATATAGTAGTAGTATTGTTGTCTGTTTGTAGTTTATTCAAATTTAGACTTTTCAAATGTATTATTTTTTAATTCTAGTGCTGTCTAGCTAGTAGGAGATTTGTCATGCCTTTTTGCTGTCCAGTTAAGGAGTGTGCACAAGGCATGGTTAGTATTTAATGTCACAAAATATACTCTTCAGAGGAATAAAGGGCATAGCTGTGTAAGTATTGCTGGTATATTTTTGTAAACGGTCCCCTCTTCTGGTGAAATTTGCAATGCTGGACATAACACAACGTAGCCTTGGCAGGTTTTATCTCTTCACCTGAAATGCAACGTGGCCTACAGATTTTCCATGAACACTAACAACACTGAAAAGCTATGTTTGAAATGAAAATATAAAATATGATTTCATCTTTTTACATCTAGCCTACTTAAATAGGATATCTAGCTATTAAAAATAAACACAGATAAAATCGATATACTTAAGTTTAATCACATTAAAACAAGAAGAAATACAATTTTCAACTTAAAATGTGTCACAGCCTATCATTCACGATGATAAGTCGTGATTTTGTTTAACTTTTATATTAATGGTAAACAAACGAATGCACTTAAAGGACATGTTTTTTTAACAAAAGAACATTTTTGAATTCATGCAAGATATGTATTATGTGTCATCATTTTTAAAATAGGAGATATTTTTCTTGTTCCAAAAGTGAGTATAGGAAAGCTGCCGTTTTTGTAGAAAGGCGCTTCTACAACTTGATCTAAAATAACGTCCCATTGCTGATCATGCTACCATGCTACCTGTCTACCATTATAATGCTGAAATGCAATCAATGCAATGATTGAATTATGTTTCAATGTATTTTTAACATGTATATTAATTGTTCAACCCATTTAATTAAATGTGTTTGAGAAGAAACAATAGGCCGCAGAGTGTTGTCACAAGGAATTTTTGTTGTGTATACTGTAGTCAGCTTACGGTGTTTCCACAAGGCACAGGTGAAGATGTTGTCTGACAAAATAAATTGGCGAGTACATGGGATCATTGACATATTTTTGAAAAGATAAAATACTGGTGTTGCCCACCCCTGAGTTTGAGGCTATACAAATTAATATCTTCTCTTTTGAGATGGTATGTAGCCTACCAAATTCTGACTCACTGAAATTATCCCACTCAGCACTCAGATGGTGTTCAGTCCCGTGACAAGCCAATGGACCCTATGGATTCCATACCACTACTTTACACTGCCATCCATGTTGGCTCGTTCAGTGGGAATTAGACTAATGTTAATGATCAGCAGTAATTGCCAATAACCTGCATAATTCTATAATCAATTTAAATCAACTAAAAACATTACCTCTGAAACTCATACACTGGCTTGAATGTAATTAATATAAAGGGGACATTCGTTTCCTAATCCAGGAAAAAAATCTTCTCGTCTGTCAGTCGTATAAGACAAGAGACCTGTTTAGTTGAACTACTATATACACAGAAGTGTCGAAACGGGGCTGGTGAGTGAGTGGGTCAGACTGTAAAGATGCTCCCTGCAGGACACCACAGCTAACACATTGGCAGGTCAAGCCTTGGCTTTGTCCGTTAACTGACTGTGTGGAAATGTGTAGTGGCAGGACACAATTGGCTTTGTTCTGCCAGGGACACGGTTGGTTTAAAAGCCGGCCAGAGTGCACATCTGCTGGGGAAAGGTGCCACTGCCAGGTGCCCACAGGCTCTTTAGCCATAGTTAGCTTTCCTATGCTACAGCGTTAGCTCTTCTGTGGTAAAGCCTTAGCACTCCTGTAATAGAGTGTTAGGTCTCGTGTAGTGAAGTGTTAGCTCTCATGTAATTGAACATTAGCATAAGGCACTATATTATGGGGCCTGTGTTGTGGGTAATAGTCAATGGACACACTGGACCAGTGCATGTTCTTCAGCTGCTCGGTTTCTTTCACAGATGCCTTCGCCACTGTTCTGTCTCCCCAGCAACAAATTCAAATTCAGGAGGAAAGAATCTGGGAAATGATGGGTAAAGATTTATTATTACAGTTACTTTGGGAATTGAATCCCCACAGCTTGCTACAAGCAGGTTATGTCTCTCTGTTGCACCTTGTATGAACTCACCGGTCCTGAGGGAGCTGCTACTCCTGCTAAATCCTTGCCTGGCCCATGTGGGCCTGGTGAACATTTATGTGGGAAAAGTTTCAGGTTCTCACTTAGAAAATGTGTGTCTCACAAGGCGATGGTGAATAAAGTGATGACTCACACTGGCCCTGGTGAGCTGTCAGACCTGAAGAATGGTGCTGGAAGCACAAGTTTTTGGGATCATTTGTACTTTGTTGAAATCTTCATGCATTTGGATTGCAGCCAGACGTTCCTTAAGGGCCTTTAACTAAGCAGACAGGCATATACTGTGTAGGGTCAATAGAACTACAATTCTACAGGAAACCCCTCCTCCACGTTGCAAGTGATGTAGGACGTTGCCCCAGTTGTGATTTCCGCACTAACACGGTACTTTGCGGCGGAAATGCGCGGCTGGCAATAAGTTTATAATAAGGGCAACACTGCCTGTCCTTCTGCCCAGTTGTTGTTGTTCGCTCCACTCACCGGACCT
The DNA here is from genome assembly GCA_029718625.1 of Synaphobranchus kaupii. Classification (NCBI taxonomy): domain Eukaryota; kingdom Metazoa; phylum Chordata; class Actinopteri; order Anguilliformes; family Synaphobranchidae; genus Synaphobranchus; species Synaphobranchus kaupii. The sequence continues at coordinate 48,398,695 of CM056378.1, forward strand.
GCATTGGCTGGTCTCCCTGCTCCGTGCAGCCTGCTCGCCCGGGGAAAGAGCCCCCGCTCCACAGGAAGCATCAGCCGTCCGTGACGCCGACCCAACCGAGCGAGGCGGGCTCATCTACCCCCGACTATTAGCCGCGGAGAACCGGAGACGAGACGCCAGGAGGCTATGCGAGCACCCGGTGGTCAAGAAGAACCACTAAGCGGACCAAGCACCCACTGATGATGCAGAGCGACCCATGTGAGTCCTCTAGAGGCAAGGGGCCTGCAGAAGGATCAAGCTGTGTGCTTTGGGAGAGATGAGACAGACCGGTTCCCCTATCTATCGGAACCCTGCGAACTTTGTGTTACCATTTTCTTGCTGCTTTAGTTTTAATATGCATCACGCACGAAAATATCTTGCATATGATCTATCTTAAACACTAACCGGTCATAACACTGCATGCTGATCTCGACGCACACGCACCGATAAACTTACGGTTATCCCTTATGTGTTTGGTACGGTTCATGCGCTCCAGCTAGTTTCAAATCTCCCTCCATGTTAGTTTCTTTGTTCTCTCTGAACACGTGTCTGAGGCAACCCCCCACAAGTAGGAGAACATGAAAAACCACCACATGCTTACGCGCTTGTGTGCCCAACGGAGAGATCTGCAGGGGAGTCGAAAAATGAACCGCACAACACCGGGAACCAAACTCTGAGAGAAACACTGCACTCATTTAAGGCCCGCAAAACAATTTTTGAAATGATACATTCGTAATCAATATTTATTTTTAGGGGAAAGCAATACTTTTATTCCGCATCTTTCCTCAAGCTCTGTGGATGTATTATCCATTAAATAAATAAACTTTATTAAATATAACACAACTTCAGTCATTAGACTTTCATCAGGCATCAGGGACTTTCCTTTTCTGGACTTCATTCCATCATACAGGTGTGATATTCTTCTAAACCTTTTGTTTTCACCATGTAGAAATCACAGCACTTTTGGACCTTTTTATACATATCCCCCCGCCCCCCACACACATTTCAGGGCACAATAATGTTTGCGACAAGTGGCTTCACAGGTGTTTCTGATCGGTCAGATGTGTTCAGGTGCCTCCTTAGTGCAGGTATAAGAGAGCTTTCCATATCTAGTCTTGATTATAGGCTTTTGATTGCCTTTGGAGTCTGTTATTGCTGTTTGTCAACATGAGGACCAGAGTTGTACCAATGAAGCGCAAGGAAGCCATTTTGAGGCTGAGAAAACAGTAAGAGACATAAGTCAAGCCTTAGGCTTACCAAAATCAACTCTTTGGAATATCATTAAGAGGAAAGAGAGTACTGGTGAGCTCAGTAATCACAAAAGGCCTGATAGGCCAAGGAAGCCCGCTACAGTTGATGAATAGCCATAATGAAGAGAAAGCCCCAAACACCTGTCCGACAGATCAGAAACACTCATCAGGAGGCAGGCGTGGATGTGTCGTTGACTACTGTACGCAGAAGACTTCACAAACAGAAACACAGAGGCTACACTGCAAGATGCAAACCACTAGTTAGCTGCAAAAACAGGATGGCTAGGTCACAGTTTGGTAAGAAGTACCTAAAAGAGCCTGTACAGTTCTTGTGGACAGATGAGACCAAGATTCAGAGTGATAGCAAGAGCAAAGTGTGGAGGAGAAAAGGAGCCAAGATCCAAAGCATACCACCTCATCTGTGGAACATGGTGGTGGGAATGTTATGGTTTGGGCATGTATGGTTTCCACATGTACTGCCTCACTTGTCTTCATTGATGATGCAACTGCAGATAGCAGTGGCAGAATTAATCACACGTGAATTGAATTAGGAGGACAGACCCAAATCAAGAAAAAAAATAGTCTTTGTCCAAAACATTATGGAGAGCATTGTGTATATATACGTGTGCGTATATATATTCCGCACTCCAGTTTAGGAATCTGCATCAGCCTGATTAACTGCAAAGCAAAAATGACAAATGCTTGGAAATGTAATTGTTCTGACAAAACTGCCAAAAGGCATAGGTGTGAAAAATGTTTTAATCTTTGTTCTCATCGTTGACGCATCCCTTGCTGTGTGTCCTGTCTGCTGTTACAGACAGCATCTTTATTTCTCCTGTAGGACAGGCCTGATTAGCATTCGTCTTAAATCTTCACATGGAGTGGAAGCAGTTTGCATTTTCGGTCGCCAGTAAAGTGTGTTTGCTAGTTTCAGACCGAGGCAGTGGTCATTTATCATCCAGCGCTCACGTTGTTTAAATAGCAAGTTAACTTGCGCCCATAGCAAGTGAACTGGGCAGGTTGGTCTTAAGATGAGGCGTGTCCAGGATAATTTTTGGCGTAATGCGATCTTGAGGCAGCGTTAAGCGCTTGCACTAAAACCACAAACCTGGTCTTAAGTCATGTCGCAGTTGTTTCAATTTATTTAAACTGTGCAATATGAAGAGTATGAACAGGTGCAAATCCAGGTGGCTTTTAAAGGGAATGGGAGATGACGCTCTGATTGGTTTATTGCATATTATGCTCAAGACACACCTATAATTAATGAAGAGGCTAAGTTCAGCCCATTTGAACCTTGCGCCTTACTTTGCACTCAAAGAAATCCGCTCTCTAACTAGCAAAAGTGGAGTTTAACATGCCCTAAATGCACTTGCGCCATGCGTTATAGACCATGCACTAAAATCGTTAAGATAAAACCTTAACTAGACACGAGGGGCTCTAATGACAACACATTTTGTGTTACTTTTCCACACAGTCTCTTTTAAAAAGTCTCCCTTTTAACACAAAATGTGTTGAACGTAATGTAGACATTGTAACTTTGACACAGAATGTGTTGAAAGTAACTGTCATGAAGAAGTAACGGGACTCACAGCCAAGGGAGGTGATAGAGGCACATTTAAAAATAAAATGCTGGTGTTTATTTATAAGGTGCAAGGACTGAACGTGCAAAAATATATTACAGTGGTGTAGCAAGAAAAGAAAAAAATAATAACAATAATGAATAAATAAAAAAATTTGAAAATCAAACGTATCAATCCAAATATAAACCAAAATCATCAACAGTGGCAAACCAAAAGAAAACTAACATGACAGCAAAAACATCAACTGTCTGGCCCTTTTTACCAAACTAAACTAGTGTTTGGCAGTACGTGAACGAACAAATCTTTTTGAACAAATCTTTAAAGTGAACTGAGTGTACCGGATCATCACTCTCAATGATTCGTTCATATGCTTGCGTGCGCGTCAGTGATAAAAGCGGGCCTGATAGTGGGAATGAAACATTGAGATATATAATGAAAGGAAATCTTGCCGGTTGCCTTGAGGAATCAATTCAGTTCAATTAATTCAGTGAGAACGGGGGTGGGATTTTCAAATGAACTGTACCGAACTGTAGGCTACTGACCACAGACTATGGAAGTCCTCCTGACCCACCCAAATGAACTGAACTGACTATAAACTATGAACTGCTAACTACTAGGCTACTGGTGAACTGGTTAAATCAATACCCGCACAGCAGTAGCCTACATAAAAACAGCAGGAGTAGGCCTATTAGTAAAATAATATAGCCTGGTCCACTGTTTTTTTTGTATAATCAAAATCAAAATCATTAGAACTATAGGCTACCTCTAGGTATACTGGCATCTGACGTCCACCCAACGTACCGAAAACAAAACGGTTCAAGCATTTATAATCAAAATTACATATATTGTACATTTTCCATGTATTCTTTCTGTGACTATCAATAAACTAAAAGATTTAATGACAGTCTGCCCGTTATGAAACCATTTCAAATCTGTAATAAGGATATTGATTTAATAACACATTTGTGTTTTCTTTTGCATCAAAATACCACAATAAATGTATTTTGGGTAATATGCAATAACCTTGCAATGACATCGTCATTTTTTTATATATACAATTATAATCAATGCTTTATGAGGCTATGTTTCTTATTTACACTGTTGAAATCAGTAAGAAGCCTAGCTAAAGCCCTTTTCTTTATTTGTTTGTTATCAGGTCAGGTAATTTGTGTCTAGATCACACACTGCGTGAATGATTGTAATTTTAATCTGACAACCTACTGATGAACTGGTGGTGATCATTACCAGTAGCTTACATCACTTAGCTCAAACAAATCATTAACCCTTTGTTTAAGGGCTCTCCCCATAGATGACTGAACATCGACATTCAATTGGGGAGATCCTCTGCTGTTAAAAAAGAAGGATAAACTATGGCCCTTGTCGCTATTTTGATAACTTTACCATTTGAAAATGAATTGTTTTACAAAAGGCTACTTACCACGGAATGATCAGAATGCACAAATTGTCATGTCATATTTCCGTAGCTTCTAATCCATATTTAAAAAGCTCGCCTGGAGTGGCCATATAGTAGTCTAATCCAGAAAACTATATAACTCGGGACAAAATACAAAAAGCTTATATGAGGTTTATAGAAGAGGTTTATACTTTTACTTGTAGTGCTTATGACTGGAATTTTTGCACAATACCTACGAATGATACTGAACTACGAATAGAGTGAACTGAACACGCTGTTGGAATATTCGTGCACGTGCACAACTGACCCCATCAGTGAACGAATCACATAGTCAGTGACTAGAATCTTTGTACTGAACTGAACTGAACGATTCACATCAGTAAAGTGATTCGCAATTTCCACCACTACTTTCTTACACACAAATTCAGACGGGGAAGAAAAAATAAACGCTTGTAACAAAAAAACAAATAAAAAAACGTGATGTTGCCTGCTCAGCGGTTCATCATCACAGTAACACAAAAAGTGTGTTGACTATCAACATATCCTTTTTGAGAGTGTGTCGGCTACCCTTTAAGTCGTACTTGGTTTATTTAAAAATACACTGCGACACAGTGCGCTGACAATTTTCAGCGTTAAATCAACCATGATACCCACTTGGACTCTGATTGTGTTAAATGAACACTGAAGATGTTACTGTGTAAGAATGAAATGCATTGACCTTTCTCTCCTTGTGACCCTATCCTCTACCCCAGCTTCCATCTGTTTATTTTCCTTTACCTGTTAGGCTGTGTTCGAATCAGAGCCTACTGCGTCCTGTTTCCTGTGTACTGCGTACTAGCAGCTGGGTACTGTTTACTGTGTACTGTTTAGACATGCAGTATGCTAATAAATATCCTCCATATACTATATTCCAACCGTACTGTGGAAGTGCCGTAAGATGTTATTGAAGGAAAACTTCAGCGAACCTGTGCCTCATTTTTAAAACAGTTCTGCGGCATACTTTATGTGACCAAAATGTGAAAAAGTATGCTCCCGAGTATACTCAGCGAAACCCCGGAAGTAAGTATATGATCTGGGGGTTTTAACTATACTGCATTTAGAGAGAATTTGGCTTACTTAACTACTTTCTCGTCATGTCTACTCAATAAGCATACAAAACAGTATGGAAGGGTGCCAATGCGGACACTGCCCTACTATGTCCTTTGCTCGTTGTTGAATAGCATGCTGGGTACTCACACATGGTGTAATGGTGGGCGTACTAATGCTGGGAGAAGAGGAGCCAAAGGCCAAGGCTAATCGTATGCATTCGCATTTTGTTTTAACGCAAATAAAGTTGTTTTCAAAATGTACAGGTTCTCATCATTGGACTTTATTCATTCTGAGCATGTTTAATGTCTTCTCTTTGACTGATGCACACAGATTAGAGCGTCAGTTAAATGCCTAAAATGCAAAATGTAAATGCAAATGCAAATGATGGCTTTCCCACTTCCAACAACGGGAACTAAAATGCTTCTTCTTCAAAGTCCTTAAGTGTTGCTAAGGTCATGAGTGTGTAAGCTGTTGTGACGTCACCAAGCCCCACTCTAGGGGCTCTGACGGGGATTAAATCAGAGCAGGGGCCTTTGATATCTGCCATTACTGTAACCTTAGATTTCTGCATTATAAGGGCTATCTATTGTCTGTGGGACAGAGTGCCCCGCTAAAGTGCACTGCATTATAATCCACCCCAGGAAATATGAACGTTTGGTTATGTTAAGATGGATATTTATATTACTCACACACATATGTGATGCGGTATGTCAAAACCAGGCGGAATTGGGCAAGAGGTCAATTTTGAGTTATTGGTATATTAGTAAAACATAGACCTTGCACTTTACAACTCCGCTTTCTTTTTTCAAATCGGATATTCCAAAGCGAAGTTATTAAGATTTTAAATTGGACCGTCTGAAACATCGAAACTGAGAAATAGCCCTTTAAAGTTTGAGTTTAAACAAAACAAGTTGGTTAACAATGTACCGAACCCTGTTATCCGGCGGAAACCAGACATTTTTGTGATCAACATACGATACTGATATTATTCTGGCACATACCATTGAACATATTATATTTATTAGGTTCACAAAACGATAAGCTAACTTTTAAGCCAATAACCATGTAGATGTGACCGGTAGTTTTTTTGTTTTAACGTCTTTTAGATTAGAAAGTACTGTCAAAAAAGGGGCGCCCTTTATCGGGTGGCTCTTGTAGTGCATAAACAAGCTCACGATTATTGTTGTTTTAATAATCAATTAATAGTTTATTTCATCAAGAAAGATACCGTTTGAATAACCAATATGTTGGCAAAATATCATCATGCGATTTTACGTTAGCAAGTGAGCTAGAAGTTACGCTAAATTTGGCGTCATTTCCAAGCAAAATCTCGAACAAGGCATCATTTTGTGAAATGACATGCCTCTCTAAAAGTGCTTAAAAAAATACTTTGTCGATGAAATTTCAGTTTGAAACTTTTACAGAACATTTTTAATATTTGTAGCATCATAAATGTTCAAAAATCTCAAAAACGCTAAAATTCACCCCCAAGGCATTTTGCAGCTTTTCCTCTGTTCGTAGCTCTGCCCAATTCCGCCTGCTTTTGACATACCGCGTCACATATCATCTGTGTTTGGATGGCAGGAAGTCGGTGCAGTGATCGCGGGAACTCAGATCTCTAAGGAATAAGTACACAAAGCCCTCATGCTGTGATAAATTGTGTGTAATGGCCCATTCATAAGATCCTGCACTGTGCTTTTATACATGGTTATTTTCTATTATTATTATAATTATTATTATTGTTGCTGTTATTTTATTGTTTTTTTTTTTAAACAAAGTAGACAACAGTGCAGTTTAAGCAAACAGAACATGCATTTACTGGTTTAGGAAGAAGTTATGAAGTGGAAGTCGTATTTGGACAGATGGGCATACGAATACGACCCCTACATCCTTTTCAGGGCGCATATTTGAGTCCACTTCATCAAAAAGTTTTTGAGTGGGCGACTTTTTCTCACAAATGGGGGCACTTACCAGGATGAACCCCTTATTTCCGGGGTTTTGTTGAGGGAATTCAGAGCACACTCATCTGCAGAACTGTGCACTCATCCGACAATTTCAGTTCAGTCAGGACCACTGTCGTTAAAGTTAAAAGCTTTTATTAACATTATTAAAGCAACACAGTTAGGTTTGGCGGCATGGATATGTGCAAAAAGCCCTCCCGCCAATCCAGCCAAACATGCATGGATAAGCCGGGGAGGGCAGCGGCAAAACCCCCCCGTAGGGGTACACTCAGAACAAATCCAGCAGCAATGTGAATGGTCTTATAGATTCCATGCCATTTTAGTACATATACATATAGCGCCTTTAAAGCGCTATTATATGAAGCTTGGAGAATCAGGCCTGAACCCTCGTAGAGCATGCCTATGGCGACGGTGGCAAGGAAAAACTCTTTGCTGTTAGCAGGAAGAAACCTTGGGCAGAACCTGACTATGAGGGGGGAGCCCATCCGCCGCTGACCGGCACCGGTTACTGGAGAGCTGATTACAGTATACATGTAAAAAAGACTAACAGGACACGAATGTCAATGAAATAATTGAGCCGGTGATGAGATTATTTGAAGGCCAACAGCTGGTACCATCATGCAGGGGACAGAAGTGGAGCTGGAGCTGAAGCTGAAGCAGCTATGTCTGGAGGAGGGTGCTCAGTCGATCTATAGCTACCGCTCATATATATACTGCTATAGCTATCCATAGCTACCGCTGCAGTCGAGGGGAAACATATATAATCAGTAGGCAGCACGAATATGTTGGTGAGCCGAGCAGGAGTGATAGACGCAAAAGAGGGACACTTATGAGGATGGGGCGGGGGTGGAGGAGGAGTTTTTCACCTGCGGCGTGTAGCAGAACATGCAGGAGAAGCGTCATGTAAGGAGAGGGCATTAAACAGACCGCCCTGCGATGTGAATGGACTGCGATAGGTAAATCATTACTACAGCTGATTCGACCGGAGCTTCACTCACGTGACCTGCCTGAACTAACGCTACACTCGATTAAGTAACCCGGAAGTAAAAACGTAAAAGACATAGGGCCAGACAGAGACATATATATAAGTATATATATCTATGGGACCAGGGACCCTCCACCCGGGGGAGATAACAATCATTGGTCTAAAACGCGTAACGCCTCAGAGAGACCGACAGAGAGACCATAGGCTGTTTCGGGCTGTATTTTTTAAGTGGAAGTCAATGGAGAAGATCCCTTAGCAGCCTGAACAAGCTTCTGTTTTGTGGACACTGTTCGTAACATAATAAATTGACTGCCTTGACGCTCATCTTCAACATGTTTGTCATCATATATTCATTTTGGAGCGAGCTATGTTGTGTCTACTATGAAAAAAATACTGTTTTGTGAGATGAAAGACAGTAGGGAATGTGGCAGCAGTTAGAATTATATATATATGCTTGCGTTTCCATAAATATTTATGCTCTAATTTATATTATGGAGTTGGATGTACCAGCACAATATGCCTTGGTCCCTTTACACAATTGTTTGAGACTTATTTTGACAGAACAGTAAGATTGAGAGCATTTTGTTGGGGTTTTGGGACCACCTCAAGGGCAACATTAAGGGGAGATGGGAGGAGGGAGGGGGGGGGTACTGTTCTTCTGAAGTAATATGATCTCCAGAAAGCACTAAGCGATTTGGTAGCAATCGATGCACAATCGAAACGGACTGGCCACATCCATCATGGGCTGCCAGGTAGCAAAAGCGCTAGCTCTGCCTAACCAAGAGTCATCAATTTCAGAACGGCGTCGTGCTGTAGATAAAACAGGGAGACAATTGGACCTGTACAAAGAGGAGCAGGAATTAATACGGGGAGGGGAGGTTGGGCGTTGGGGTGGGGGGTGGGTTGCACAGAAATTGTGTCTGAAAGTTACCTCACTAAAGAGCACGCTTAGTCAGGAACTTAAATATCTCAGACTGTGTTCAGGATGTAAGAGATGTTCAGACTCCCAATGTGATCTCAGACATTCTTACTAATTCTGCTTCGTTGTCACGGATACGGACAGACAGACGGCTAAAATATGGGCTTCAATAAGGCGCGGATGTGCGGCATTGTTAAAAGATGCACTGCAGTGGGTATGATGAATGGGTCTTCTACCGATATTTCAGCGTGTGCCTTTGGAGTTAAGATACCGAAAACTCTCTAAAAGCAGTAGTGCTCTGCACTAGTAGACAGGAATGCGATTTAGACTTCATAAGTTTAATCCCTCAAAGCATAGTGCCTTTTGAGCGAGAAAAGAAATCAATATCGATACGACCTTTCTGATTAATTCATTAGCCTGTACGTCCCTCTCTTTAAACGAAATGACTGTGATGAATGATATGAAATGGCTCTGATGAATGCACTTAGCCTGCCAATTGTGAGCATCTGTTCAATGATTGGATGTAAATTTGTATAAAGTCATAACGCCCCCATGAAAATTGACTTCAACGCGAATAATGTGCTGGGGTGGAGAGGGAATTTATAGGGCAAACAATCATGAATCATGAGTTATGAAGCTTATCCTTTATTATCCTTTATAAACCTTTATTAGTTTATATTAGTGGAAATAAAATGGATGTATTTTGAATGAACTGTCACAGATTATCGAATGGACTCTCACAGATTTCTCACATATTTCCAAATTATTCGTACCTCAGAGCTTTTGCACACACACAACCACACACACACACATGCACACACACACAGACACACATACAGTAAAAATAGGGAGAATTCAGGACCAAAGAACCAGCAATCCCATTGTGCATTGCTCCGTTCTGTTTTTAAACAAAGCCAAGGGGCCTTTTAAAAGTGAAAAAAAAAAAAAAAAGTAAGCCATTTTGAAGCAGGAATGAAATGACAGATATTCTCAATTTCCCATTCTCTGCATTTTGACTTCATGTTTTATTCCAGGTACGTTCCTTTTGAAGGTTTTTTTTTTTTTTTTTTTTGGTGTTATTTGATTAACCGGTGAGACAACGTACAGCAGAATATTTGTAGAATAAATGTTTGGCAGGAAGCAGAGACGAGAGTTCTTCCACATTTTGTGGCTGGATTTAGGGACCTCTTTTTCCTCGTGGAGAGCGAGAAAGTGGAAGTGTGCGCTCCTTCATCACCTTCGCCGTTTGCATAGTATCTGCATCATCTCTCTGCCTCGTCCGCTTCCTCTGGTGTCACTTGTAGTAATTGGGCCGCTCCTTCACCGAGTCTCTTCCCGGAGAGAATTAAAGTATTTCTGCTTATCAGCAAATTGTGTCCAATTTGTTTGAAAGGCACGACTCTTTGCATTACGTGCAAAAACTGTCACGTGCGATTTGTAACAATTTGTTGTCCTGTCTAAATGTAAATCACCCCATCCCCCCCCCCCCCCCCCCCCCCCCAATTAAAGCTTTGGGCTGAGCGTGATGGGGTACTGCATCCTCGTATGTGCCGGTCATGGGGAAGAAACGCTTGCTCATCTAGGTCTCTTCGGTGAGCCTCCGGGCTCCGAGAGCGTCGGGGGGGGGGGGGGGTCACTTCACTGCGACGGGCGCCGTCTTTTCATAGCCAGAACCACAGAAGAACGACAATACGCTCTCCCCGAAGCTGTCGAAACGTTCTGGAACACGCCGAGCGCGCACCTTAAACCAGGTCGCTAATTTGCGCGCCCCGGATATCCCCGTTATGCGATAAGACCTATTAACATTTATTTACTTTTTCATCCTACTGTGATAGCTACGGTGAATTTTCAGAGATCAATCTTAACCATCCAGTTTCATTTGCCATGGTCATCGGGCACATCTCCGGCTGCCCTTGTCGCCTGAGTGCTCGAGTGAATTAGAAATTAAACCGTGTCAGGTTATTACGGCCACAGCCCATGTGCTATTGACAGAATCCTTGGCCTCAAACCTCTAACACAATTAAGTCAGGCTGTGTCCTTGTTTCATTTGTTAGGGAGGGGAGCCCACCTGCAATTTGCATGGATATGGATTATGCCGAGTTAATTAAATATGTTTTTTTTTCCTGCATTGCAGCTGCTGGGTTGGAATTGTGGCAGCAGAACTGTCTGATATAGCAGGGGAATCACTGTAAAGCACTAACATATACTGTCAACCAGTATAAGAGTACTAGTACTGTGCGCCTTTTTTATTTTACCATATACTTTATATCTGTGTGTGTGTGTGTGTGTGTGTTTGTGTGTGTGCGTGTGCGCGCGTGTGTGTGCGTGTGTGTGTGTGTGTGTGTGTGTGTGTGTGTGTGAATTTGCTTTTGTACATCTGTATTATAGTTCCATAAAGGAAATCATATTTGTGCAGAATCAAGAGGGGAATTTTATCCCAGATTAACTCCAGCACATCTGATGGATTAACTGTTATTTTTCCACAGATAGTGGATCAGGTTTAATTTGGATTTTATGCTTTTATGTATTTTTCTCTCCTGAGAGAATGCCGAGCCCTTCACATCTGCAAACACGTTGGGCCAATGTATATCCAATGAGTGGGAAATAATTAGCTCCTTTCAGTCTTCTCGTTCAGAGAAAGTGCAGCGATGCCGCCGCGTCTGCCAAAACTAATCTTCATCCATCTTCTTTCTGGGAAGGCGATAGCGTGCAAGCATGCTCAGAGTGCATGATGACATTAATATGTGCAAACAAACAAACAAAAACAAAACAACTTAATTCTGCGCGACGTCATCGAGTCCTCTTTCAAACGCAGGGATCTGAAAGCCTCCGTCTTAGGCCAGTTTTGACTTTTAAGGCTCTTAGAAGTACAAAGATAAATTATTCGGTTGGTACTTGTCGCTGTCTGTCGGTATTTAAATTTTATTTTTGTCGGTATTTATAATTTATTTTGACGCTTTCAATGCTTATCTTCTATGTTTCCTTGTCGCTTGTTGTTGTGTTGTCTGTCATTTTTATGCTGCTATTTTGGCCAGGTTTCCCTTGTAAAAGAGATCATTGATCTCAATGGGACTAACCTGGTAAAATAAGGGCTAAATAAATAAATACAATTTTACCCTTTTGGCCTCACACCTTATGGGAGAGAATCTGTCTGGTCCCCATCCGATATTCCTCTTTCTATGAAATTTAATTTCACCCCGAAAATGAGACTCCGTTTCCGCCGTGTTCCCTTGCGGAATGCATTTGTTTCGCGACTTTGTGCCTGCGCAGGGGGTGTTCAGATTCAAATGGTGCTGAATGGCTTTCTTATATTCAAGGGCATTTAAAACCCCCGGGGGCTGAAGCGGAGGCGGCTGGGACCGTCACCTCTTTCCCGATATCCTATTTTTTTGTGATTTCAGCAGAAGGAGCTGATTTAGTTTCCCCCTACCAAAGAGGTTTATCTTCACTATAGCCATTAGCAGGTAATCTGTAGCTGAAGAAGCCCCAGCGGACGGAAGCGGGCCTAACAGCCACGGGATAAAGTGAGCTGTGAATTAGAATCGTCTGAACGGGACAAATCGCAAAGCCCATTTTCAAGAAAGGTGAAAATATATCCTGAGAGATAGATCCAGCACTTTATCAGACAATGACTTCAATCCTGAATGATGTATTTTGTACTATGTGGTCATTTTATTTCCCCCCCCCCGAACCATTCAGTCTCTCGGAAGCTTTATCTCTCTGCTTACCAGACACCCCCACCAATTGTCCATAAAAAAAACTGATAATGGCCGAGTGGACAATGGACAGAAAGTAACTTGCAAAAAGCCTTCAGAAGGACGAATGGAGAAAAGCTTTGACAAAGGACCATACCTGGTGAATATGTCGACCTCCACAGTAAAATGTTGAGTGTTTAAGCTCTACCAGAGTTTGTACGAGTCCTGTCCTGTTCTGGTGAAATCTGCTCTGTCAGCACTGATTGAACACAAAACATCGTACTTATCTCTATAATTTTCAACGTTCACCGTCGCCTTTTGTATTGTGTTTCACCCATACACACAATCACACACGCACGCACGCACACACACACACACACACACGTGCGCGCATGCACATGCACTTCTGGGAATCCAGCCATTGTCAGCAAATAAAGTGGCCGACTCCATGGGTCCTCCTGTTTTTTTTATTTTTTTATTTTGTCTTGGAGCCTGCAAAGCCTCTCCATTCGCTCTCCGTTAATGACTCTGCCGCCTATGAAGGATGACAGAGCACAGTCACTGTGACAGAGGGAAGGAACAACCACGTCAAGTCCATTACCAACAGGCCTAAGTGGATGCACACTGTCTGACTGGCCACGTACCAAGTCATTAAACTAAGTTGTCAGAACAATGATATACAGGGCGTATTGACGAGGGGGAATTTTGAACTAGCCATTCAACAGAAAGGAAAAATTATTTTACATTTGTGGTCCAATTTCCTTTAACACAAAACATTTTTTTTTTTTAAAGAAGCTGGAGGCTGCGTTACTGCTCCTTCACCGAGCAGCGTGGCCCGCCTATACTATTTAGCACACAGATGCATAACACAGAGAGTAATCAGCAAATTCAATTATAGCTGCGACTTTCATTTATAGTTGCAATGAATCCTTCATAAATTGAATTGTCAGGTAAACTACTGCCAGCATTTGGAATATCAGTTAACCAATTTAAAACACATTGCACTTAAACTGACTAAAATGTTTGACTTTAGCTCAACTCTAACAGTTTATGTGAATCCTGGCTGGATAAAACGGTACACTGAGTGTACTGTAGAATGTACACTCCCAGTGTCGACCAGTGAAGTTTCTGTGTTGTCTAAATCTTTCGGATCTACTGGCCAATTAAAGGAGAGCGCCATCTCACTCATGACGACTGGTAACCTGGGGGAGGTAATGCAGTGGTCATCCTGGACTTACCCAGGTAGGATGATGGCAGTCTAAAACTCCCAGTCATTTTAGGACATATTCAGACTGAAACAAGTGATATCCAGACTCAAAACAGTGAAATTCTGTGACTTTCAGTGATGTCCCAACTCAAACCAGTGATATCCTCTCTCGAACCAGTGATATTCACACTCAAACCAATGATATCCACTCTTGAACCAGTGATATCCACTTTCGAACCAGTGATATTCACACTCAAACCAGTGATATTCACACTCAAACCAATGATATCCACTCTCGAACCAGTGATATCCACTCTCGAACCAGTAATATCCACACTCAAACCAGTGATGTCCACTCTCAAACCAGTGATATTCACACTCAAACCAATGATATCCACTCTCGAACCAGTGATATCCACTCTCAAACCAGTGATATTCACAATCAAACCAGTGATATTCACACTCAAACCAGTGATATTCACAATCAAACCAGTGATATTCACACTCAAACCAGTGATATCCACATTCAAACTAATGATGTCCATACTCAAACCAGTGATATCCACTCTCGAACCAGTGATATCCACTCTCGACCCAGTAATATCCACACTCAAACCAATGATGTCCACTCTCGAACCAGTGATATTCACACTTAAACCAGTGATATCCACACTCAAACCAATGATATCCACTCTCAAACCAGTGAAATCCACTCTCGAACCAGTGATATTCACAATCAAACCAGTGATATCCACACTCAAACCAATGATATCCACTCTCGAACCAGTGATATCCACTCTCGAACCTGTGATATTCACAATCAAACCAGTGATATTCACACTCAAACCAGTGATATTCACAATCAAACCAGTGATATTCACACTCAAACCAGTGATATCCACACTCAAACTAATGATGTCCATACTCAAACCAGTGATATCCACTCTCGAACCAGTGATATCCACTCTCGACCCAGTAATATCCACACTCAAACCAATGATGTCCACTCTCGAACCAGTGATATTCACACTTAAACCAGTGATATCCACACTCAAACCAATGATATCCACTCTCAAACCAGTGATATCCACTCTCGAACCAGTGATATTCACAATCAAACCAGTGATATCCACACTCAAACCAATGATATCCACTCTCGAACCAGTGATATCCACTCTCGAACCTGTGATATTCACAATCAAACCAGTGATATTCACACTCAAACCAGTGATATCCACACTCAAACTAATGATATCCAGACTCAAACCAGTGGTGTCCAGGCTCAGAATAAGCTTTAGTGCTTGCCATGTGCGTGTGGAACGCCATTGTTATGTAGATTTTAATGGTGGCTGTTTCACTTAGTGAGTGTATCCCTTAAAGTCTGTATTGTATTGTATAGTTTAGATTCCCATTGATTTCGGTGTTCCCATTGTAAGCCCAGTAAAAAGATGGCCTGTGCAAGGTGGGTTATGTAATCGCTGTAATTATGTAAACCAGCTGCTGCAGTGTACAGGAAGTACAGGAGTAATGTCAGAGGAGGAAAAGGCTCGTGCAGAGGCTTCTGGGAAACGACATGGGGACCCCCTCCATGCGCACAGCAGCTGCAGTCTGACCCCTGGAGGGCTGTGATGGATGGGCGGCTCGTCTTATTGGCTGACCTCTGAATCATTAGCGCACCGTGCCTGTGCGCTAATCACAGGGGTACACTCAAATGCAGGGCGTCCTAGAAAAATGGGGGGGGGGGGGGCAGGGCTGCTGATAATCGGCTGCGTATTTTGCGAGATTTGATCTATCAATTCCAGACACATAAAGGGAGAGATCTCAATCTCTCTGCCACTTCAGCTTAAAATGCCCCTTCTAACAATGTTTCACACTGAACTCCATCACTCCATTTAAAAATATAATTCAGAATAAATAACAGCTCAGCATACCAGCTATTTAATACAGCAAATCAAGCACAGTAGGTTTAAGGGTTATTATAAGCAATAGACAAGATAATGATATAAGTACACTGTTAAGGTAAGCAGAAATCTTCACTGAAGGGACAATTGTGCACTCCGATTATTGTAGTCTATCATAATGACACTGAAAATTCCTGTTTTTCCAATACTGGTAAGAAATTCAGTTTTTTGGTGGCTCTAAAGATCAGTTCTTCTGAATTCTGTCCTCCACACATTTTTCTGCCGGTGTGTTTACGCAGATGAAAATCAAGTTACAAACATTAGCGGCCTTCTGCCATGTTAGTAGTAACTCCCAGGGGTTTGGACAAGTCTATACCCTATCATTGAGAACTATTCAAATAGGGTAAATCTGCTTTCTGCTGCATTTTGTGGGCTTCTGTAGAAAGCAAAGTGTTTTAAATGGTCTCTTGGGTCATGTACACCAGTTCACTAAAAACAAACCTAAAATCATATTTACACTACCTGCTGAGCACTGGGGATTAACAAAGTGGATTTCAAACACACAAAGGAGATTCTTACTTTGGGGTTTCTGTACTTCTTTACTCACCCAGGGTCAATAAAGCAGGTTTATGACCAACTGTGATGTTTCCACTTATTGGTGCTAAAAATATAAGTGCATAAAAGAAAAAAACAGACGTAAAATAGTCACGTAAAATGGAGGAGCTTAGTCCCTGCTGGCACCAATGTGTGTATACATCACAGTTGTCGTAACCTTGTTTTATTAAACCTGCCTGTGCTCACCCAGGAAGTGTAAAGTGAATGAAACAGGAAGTAAGAAAAGATGTGTATGGATGGTCTCAGCTTCCTTTAAAACAGTGGCTGTGGCTGTGTCCAAATGAACACCCTTCCATACTATTGAGTTTGCTTGTTGAGTACACTGGATGTAAAAGCTGTTAAGTAGGCAACATGTTCTCTAAATGTAGTGTACTTAAAATCCCCAGACAATAAATTTATTTCCGGGTTTCCGCTGATAATAGTAATAGAGTATTTCTTTGCATACTAAACAGTATGCAGTAAACAGTACACAGTATGCTAGTACACGGGCTCTGATTCGGACACAGCCTGTCTCAAACCACATACTTCCATGCTCCATATTCCAAGCAAACACGCATCCATGTTGACGTGTGGAGTGTCCAAACCAAAATACAGTGGTACGGAGCATGGAAAAAGTACCCAGATGCCCGGAATATCGTATTGTTGTCATTTAGATTTAGTCATGTTACAGCAGTACTGTATATTGACTAGTTACCCAGTTATTTTTGTTACTGAGACACTCGTTACTGTGTACTAAGCAGCCACACAAGCTGCGCAGCTCTCTGGATGGCCTGCCTTCATCGAGTCCCGTTTTAAATAATAGTTAGCCGCCGTCTTACGGCGAGGATCTTCTCTCAATTTCACGGAAGATTGTATACCATCCCATAACGAGTGGCATAGCCGTAAACATTACTGGCTGCATTTATAATATAAGAATAACTGCGTACCAAATTTGTAAACAGCGTGAAAATAATGAAAACACAGACATGATTATTTACAATCCAATTACTTATTGTGCGGTTGATTTTTCACTGAAAGTCATCCAAAGCTGCAATGAATATCTTGTTAGCTATCATTGCCTTTAACTGACTCTTGTGGAAAGCTAGCAAAAAGCTATCCTTACCGGCTAAATGTTGCTGATATTGCTGGTTATATCAGACTATTTCAGTAACATAAAGCCTACTCCTTCTACAGTACAATGCTAGCTAGCGACCTAACGTTATTCATCTCAGGTTTATTTACTAATTGCAATGTGAATGTCGTCGGAATGTCACCGATAGTTACGGCAAAGGTTAAAAGCTACGGGTCAGATGTCGCCACGAAGTGTGTCCCACTACTGAAGAACATTTCCCGCACTACCGTACTTCCATGCTCTAGAGTGCGTACTCCCAAGCATTGACTGGAGTGGGAACTTTGGAGCACGGTAGTGTGGAGCATGGAGGTATGAGACACAGCTAATGTTTAGTAATTTGTCAGAGGATGGAACAGAACAATCACACATAGGCTGAAAAAAATGTTAACAAGTAGATTAATAGCTCCGTCATTTTAACATAAAATATTAATACTCAGTTTAATGTAATAATGAATTGAACAGCCTTATAAGTGGTTATAAGAGGAAGTATTTTAATTAGCAGAGAGTAAGAATTAATTGGGGAGGGTAATGGGGTTGAACTGTGTACATACTTTTCATTAGCATGTTAACGATCACCATCTTTGTCAGTTAGCCTGGTCTGGATGTCAATGTTCAATTGATGCTGTAATTAGACTAATTACGTGGTCACCCCTGCCAAAGGGTGATGAAAAGGCCTTTATTTACTCATGTGTTCCAATCCATAATATCTTTGGACAGTCGTGAGACTCTTGACACGCATTCCGGTTACTAAGTGAACTGTGTGGTGCATCTATGTTTTATTTCTTAAAAAAGTTCAAACAAACAAAGCGGAAGTATATGATCCCAGTATAGGGTCTCAATAGTATGCAGTCTCAATACAATGTTATTGCAAAAGGTAACTTTGGGTATTTGAGGGAGGCAATTTCAAATGAATGTGGATATTGACTTTGCTCACATTTGTTCGTCAGATTTTCTTTGTTTCATAACAGATAATCTGAGATACCTGAGGTCTGTTGTGCTCGCAACCAACTTAAAATCGAGCTCATCTGTTGCCAACATCAGACCTCAAAGTACGATAATGCAGCCTTTCACACAAATTAGATCAAATTAACTCGGAGTAAACATTAATGGCCATATTTACTAAAGGATTGTGGCTGCTTTTTAAATGCACACGCATGCACCGCAAGGTGGCAATAACCATGCCGGATTTGCTCAAAACAACAGGTCAGAATTACTATTAGCGTGTCGTTTGTGGGGATTATGTCACTCAGTGGCTTTCCTTTTGATACATAGTTAAATCTCTTCGTGTGTATGTACACCTGGGGTGAAAGTATTAAAGCAGGGTGGAGAGTTAAATTAGGTCATTTAAGTCAAATTTTAATTAGTCTAATTTACTACTAATTTAGTAAGGCTCTCCTTTTTTGCATGTGTATTTTAGGAACTCCTGAAAGCAGGCGGTAATTTGCCAAGTGCTGACATAGCCTAGCTCTTGTTCTATAAAAGGTGTGTTAATAAGGAGTTCTCTCTCCCAAACATGGCAGCATGCATCAGAGTGAGTTGCACCTTCAGACGGTCTACAGCCTTCTCCGGTCACAAGTTCAGCCGTGTCTACTCCTTCCACCCCCAACGCTTGCTCATCTTGCAGGGATTGCGCCACATGTTGTTCTATCTGTGTTAATATTATTTGCTCCGCCTGTGTCTTTCGCCTCCGTTATTTGGTAGGACAGATTTGTCTTTTGCTTGCTGCCTAACATCATGCCATCTTTTCTTCACATCATCTGCTGTTCATTTTGTGATGCCTAATTAATTTTGTTTGAGACGTCACTCCAAATGTCTCTGCTTTTTTGCTAGTGCTGCATTCCTGTGCTGTAATGGCGTTGTGGCGCTACACCTCATTGACCGTTATCTCTATTCCCCTATTGCTTTGCTACTCGTGTCTGGTTGCTCCATATTCATTTATTGGCACCGAGTAATCTGGATGTGTAAATAGTTTCAGACCGTTTTTATGGGTGTCTCCTACAGCAAAATTACAAATGAGGGCAAACGTGGTGGATGTTTGCATGGCTTTGCAATGATAATGTGTGAGACTGCTGCCAGTTGGTGCTGTGTAAGATAATGGAGAAGAGGGATGGAAGATCTGGTAGGCTACACCCACCCCTCCACCAAATGCTACACCCACCCCTCTGCACCCCCTCTCCATCCACTCCTCCACCCCATTGACTCTCCGACCACCCCTATCAACTCCCTCTCCACCCACCCTTGCACCCCCCCCCCTCCACTCCCTCTCCATCCACCCACTCTTCCACCCCATTGACTCTCCTTCCACCGCTATCAACTCCCTCTCCACTCCCCCTCCACTCCCTCTCCACCCCCCCCCACTCCTCCACCCCCTCGACTACGTCTCCATCCACCCACTCCTCCACCCCCTCGACTACGTCTCCATCCATCCACTCCTCCACCCCCTCGACTCTCTCTCCATCCACCCCATCGACTCCCTCTCCATCCATCCCATCGACTCCCTCTCCATCCATCCCATCGACTCCCTCTCCACCCACCTCGACTCCCTCTCCACCCACCTCGACTCCCTCTCCACCCACCTCGACTCCCTCTCCACCTCCCTTACTCCCCCTCCACCCACCTCGACTCCCTCTCCACCCACCTCGACTCCCTCTCCACCTCCCTTACTCCCCCTCCACCCCTCCCGAGTCCGCCTGCACTCCCCCTCTCCACCCACCCCTACACCCCCATCCTCCCCCCTCCTGCATGCCGCCCACGTCTGTCTTCATTTCCATGCTTCAGGATGAAGAAAAGGCACAAAGTGATGTTATTGAACATTAGCCTGTCGTCACTTTATTTCTGCATCATTCTCACTGACCCGTGAAGCTTTGATGATTTCTAACGATGGTGCCATATATCAAACAGTAGAGCCCAGATGCATTAAAGACCGCTAAGTGAAGTGAAATGGAGATGTGATTTTATTTCCACAGAAGGAGAATGAGCTATTTCGCATTCGCCTAACCCAGCCAGCGCCAAGCTAACAGAGAAGAGTGACCTGATGATTTATCTCCTTGCTGCTCTTAATGCTGGGTCTATATTTGCCTGCAGTGGAACCCTAATGCCGAGTTAGCTTAGCGTTAGCTACAGTATATGCCCCCTGATCATTCCATTTACCAGTCACCCTGACAATTATCCTCACTCGGAGCAATGACAGACTTCCTGATTTTAGGAAAATGCCACTGGCAGTACGTGCTTCTAATTAATTGAATATATAATAATTTAATTTGCGGGATGCATCCCTGACTTAGATGACTTAGAGTGTGAATAAGCGCAATTCCAGCTGTAGATATCTGCTCTAGTCAAAAGATTGGAATAACATGGGGAAATATTATATCCCAATGTATAAGACACTGTTCCAGGTGTCACGCTCAGCATGCCCACGGAACTGCACATACGGTGCAGTACAGCACCTCTCTGAAATGTCCTCAGATGCACCCCTATGATCTCATAGACCGCTCCTGTTTCATAGCAATGAGAATTCCTTAAATGTGTCTATACTATAAGAGCAGCATTTAATGTATGCAATTCTATTTGTTATTTTATATACAAACCAGAAAAAACTAAAATCATAATTTTAGACATGACCATGTTTTTTTGGCTGCCAGAGTATATTAATTAACATTTTACACTTTACATTCAGTTTGTACATTTGAGAACCGTATTGTTGTTCGACTGTACTCTACAGGGGGTGACTGTGTTCTATAGGGGGACGACTGTGCTCTACAGGGAGATGACTGTGCTCTACAGGGGGACGACTGTGTTCTACAGGGGGACGATTGTGTTCTACAGGGGGTGACTGCATTCTACAGGGGGGTGACTGCACAGCAAAAATGGAGGTGTACATTTAACACCCTACTGCGTTTATATGAGACCTGACTGTACATATTTACTAACGTAGGTGGTTTGTGCATTTAATGTTAACACGTTTGCATCTAGCATCAGTTAAAATAAATAATAAACACATAAGAATAAACAGTCACAAGGGCATTTTAGTTGTCAAAAATATCTCAGATATACTGTATATCGCTCATAATGGCATTATTACATTAGAATATAGAGATGATAACGGTGCCAACAAAACAACCAACGGACCTTTTCTCACACAGAGTCATTCCCATTATGCTTTCTGTTCAAGAGGTAGGCTACTATTACCCCTCCTAGTGCCCCCTGAACTAATGTGCACGTGTGCAGTTTGGCTTTTTTTCCTTTGTTTTCATAAAGATATTTAGAGCGCAATTTATCCGCGTTTATCTCCCGAGAGGTAAATTGCAGGGTAATAAATGCCCGTGTGAGGCCGATGAGATTAGCGAAGGAGGTCGACGCTAATTGTTCTCGATCTTAAGGAGCGGCGGGGCGGCGCGACTCTCCTAGGCGCTCGATAACCAGGTGCGAGACAAAAGAGCGTCGGCGGTCTCGCGGGGTCTCGCCCGCCTCCCGGGGTTCGCTCGACCTTTCGTCCGACAGGCCGCCCTGGCTGCGGCGCATTGTTGTCGGCTTGCTTTTGACTACGGCCCGGTGACGTGAAATCCCGCTGCGCCGCGGCGAAGGTTAGTCGCAAGGTGCGCTTGTTTTTAAGTAACCTATAAACAATCCGGCCGTGCGACAACTGTCAGAATGCGCCGTGTTTCAGAACAAATAAATCCCTGTTTCATCGCATCTCTCTGGTGGGCTGGTTGCCAGAGCTGTGAGAGCCATTTATAAAAGCAAGGATTTAAAAAAGGAAAATAAATTCAAATGAAAATGACAGGAATTCAAACAAGCCCTTCAAAAACTGTTTCAGGTAACATCTCCAGGGCCTGATATCATAGATAATAACCAGTGAAGGAGATTATAATCTAGGTCATAGACTGTATTATAGCATGGCAATTTTGAGACAGTCTTGATTACCAGCACTTCAAGACGGTAATTCTGCATGAGTCTTAGTAATAGTTTTGATTGACATTTCCAGATGCTGGTTTAAGGCCATTGAGTCACTGTGCAAAAGTGCCATTCCATTAAAGTAGAAATTGCACGACTAAATTTGTCCTGAAGCGTGTCTGTCAACATGTTATTTTGATCAATCAGTCTTGTCTACCAAGTACCAGAAGTAGGCTGTGCTATAGATGTTTATACAGGAATCTTGCTTTCTTATTCACATTACTTTTGCGATCTGTGTGATTCATATTTTGAAGGGCTGACGGAAATATTTTTTGTGTCAAAACAGCATTACATTTTGTTTTATGCATGTTTCCAGGGATATTAATGCAGTTTCAACCACTTTTGTACTTTGGCCAGGTTTCGAAAAGGGTTTGTATTTAACACCTAAGAAAAAAATCTTCACAACACATTTTGGCTTTAATTTTGGCTGCTGAATTTGACAAGCGAACATTTGAATTTAAAACCAGGACTCTTTCTTTAACTTTCTACTCGTAATAAAGTTGGCAAGATAATTTTGGTGATTTATGAATTTGCCCGTTTTTTGGGGAAGATATGAAATTACATTTGCATTCATGTGCAAGTCAAAAGTCAAAGAAAGATGTTGCTTCTTTACACAGGCAGGAGCTGTCGAGCCCCCTCAGTGTAATCTGAACAGGCACAAGGACCCCTTTATCCCCCTGTCAATAAAACTCCTTAACAACAGTAGGTATGGCCTGGGTGGGTCCAATGAAATACAGTATACTGCACATATGAACTGATTGTGACTTAAACAAAATGATCTATGCATGTGTTTCAGTCCAGCTTTCCCATCAATGTGGCAGTGAAAGCAGTCTTAATTTCAGTCATTCCTAAAGAGGTGTAAAAAAATATGTTATACTCTATACTGTATATACAGTATTTACAACATTTTTATAACAATCAATGTACGTAATGAGTGCAGCCCTCCACCCACGCATAGACTCCACACTGATTATCTTTCTCACCTGTGGCAGTTAAAGCTGTAGAATATGACTGTTCATCCGTTACAGGGGGTGGCTGCTGTACAGGGGGATTATTGTGTTCCACACGGGGATGACTGTGCTCTACAGGGGGTGACTGTGTTCTACAGGGGGATTACTGTGCTCTATAGGGAGTGACTGTTCTACAGGGGGTGACTGTGTTCTACAGGGATGACTGTGCTCTACAGGGGGTGACTGTGTTCTACACCGGGATGACTGTGCTCTACAGGGGGATGACTGTGCTCTATAGGGAGTGACTGTGTTCTACAGGGGGTGACTGTGTTCTACAGGGGTGACTGTGTTCTACAGGGGGTGACTGTGTTCTATAGGGAGTGACTGTGTTCTACAGGGGGATGACTGTGCTCTACAGGGGATTACTGTGCTCTATAGGGAGTGACTGTGTTCTACAGGGGGATGACTGTGCTCTATAGGGAGTGCCTGCTCTACAGGGGGTGACTGTGCTCTATAGGGAGTGACTGTGTTCTACAGGGGGATGACTGTGCTCTACAGGGGGTGACTGCTCTATAGGGAGATGACTGTGCTCTACAGGGGGATTACTGTGCTCTACAGGGAGATGACTGTGCTCTACAGGGGGATGACTGTGCTCTACAGGGAGATGACTGTGCTCTACAGGGGGTTGACTGTGCTCTATAGGGGGATGACTGTGCTCTATAGGGAGTGACTGTGTTCTACAGGGGGTGACTGTGTTCTACAGGGGGATGACTGTGCTCTATAGGGAGTGCCTGCTCTACAGGGGGTGACTGTGCTCTATAGGGAGTGACTGTGTTCTACAGGGGGATGACTGTGCTCTACAGGGGGTGACTGCTCTATAGGGAGATGACTGTGCTCTACAGGGGGATTACTGTGCTCTACAGGGAGATGACTGTGCTCTACAGGGGGATTACTGTGCTCTACAGGGAGATGACTGTGCTCTACAGGGGGTTGACTGTGCTCTATAGGGGGATGACTGTGCTCTATAGGGAGTGACTGTGTTCTACAGGGGGTGACTGTGTTCTACAGGGGGATGACTGTGCTCTATAGGGAGTGACTGTGTTCTACAGGGGGATGACTGTGCTCTATAGGGAGTGACTCTACAGGGGGATGACTGTGGTCTATAGGGGGTGACTGTGTTCTACAGGGGGATGACTGTGCTCTATAGGGAGTGACTGTGTTCTACAGGGGGATGACTGTGCTCTATAGGGAGTGACTCTACAGGGGGATGACTGTGGTCTATAGGGGGTGACTGCGTTCTACAGGGGGATGACTGTGCTCTATAGGGAGTGACTTGTGCTCTACAGGGGGATGACTGTGCTCTACACGGGGTGACTGTGCTCTATAGGGAGTGACTGTGCTCTACAGGGGGTGACTGTGCTCTACAGGGGGATGACTGTGCTCTATAGGGAGTGACTGTGTTCTACAGGGGGATGACTGTGCTCTATAGGGAGTGACTCTACAGGGGGATGACTGTGGTCTATAGGGGGTGACTGTGTTCTACAGGGGGATGACTGTGCTCTATAGGGAGTGACTGTGTTCTACAGGGGGATGACTGTGCTCTATAGGGAGTGACTCTACAGGGGGATGACTGTGGTCTATAGGGGGTGACTGCGTTCTACAGGGGGATGACTGTGCTCTATAGGGAGTGACTTGTGCTCTACAGGGGGATGACTGTGCTCTACACGGGGTGACTGTGCTCTATAGGGAGTGACTGTGCTCTACAGGGGGTGACTGTGCTCTATAGGGAGTGACTGTGTTCTACAGGGGGATGACTGTGCTCTATAGGGAGTGACTTGTGCTCTACAGGGGGATGACTGTGCTCTACAGGGGGTGACTGCTCTATAGGGAGATGACTGTGCTCTACAGGGGGATTACTGTGCTCTACAGGGAGATGACTGTGCTCTACAGGGGGATTACTGTGCTCTACAGGGAGATGACTGTGCTCTACAGGGGGTTGACTGTGCTCTATAGGGGGATGACTGTGCTCTATAGGGAGTGACTGTGTTCTACAGGGGGTGACTGTGTTCTACAGGGGGATGACTGTGCTCTATAGGGAGTGACTGTGTTCTACAGGGGGATGACTGTGCTCTATAGGGAGTGCCTGCTCTACAGGGGGTGACTGTGCTCTATAGGGAGTGACTGTGTTCTACAGGGGGATGACTGTGCTCTACAGGGGGTGACTGCTCTATAGGGAGATGACTGTGCTCTACAGGGGGATTACTGTGCTCTACAGGGAGATGACTGTGCTCTACAGGGGGATGACTGTGCTCTACAGGGAGATGACTGTGCTCTACAGGGGGTTGACTGTGCTCTATAGGGGGATGACTGTGCTCTATAGGGAGTGACTGTGTTCTACAGGGGGTGACTGTGTTCTACAGGGGGATGACTGTGCTCTATAGGGAGTGCCTGCTCTACAGGGGGTGACTGTGCTCTATAGGGAGTGACTGTGTTCTACAGGGGGATGACTGTGCTCTACAGGGGGTGACTGCTCTATAGGGAGATGACTGTGCTCTACAGGGGGATTACTGTGCTCTACAGGGAGATGACTGTGCTCTACAGGGGGATTACTGTGCTCTACAGGGAGATGACTGTGCTCTACAGGGGGTTGACTGTGCTCTATAGGGGGATGACTGTGCTCTATAGGGAGTGACTGTGTTCTACAGGGGGTGACTGTGTTCTACAGGGGGATGACTGTGCTCTATAGGGAGTGACTGTGTTCTACAGGGGGATGACTGTGCTCTATAGGGAGTGACTCTACAGGGGGATGACTGTGGTCTATAGGGGGTGACTGTGTTCTACAGGGGGATGACTGTGCTCTATAGGGAGTGACTGTGTTCTACAGGGGGATGACTGTGCTCTATAGGGAGTGACTCTACAGGGGGATGACTGTGGTCTATAGGGGGTGACTGCATTCTACAGGGGGATGACTGTGCTCTATAGGGAGTGACTTGTGCTCTACAGGGGGATGACTGTGCTCTACACGGGGTGACTGTGCTCTATAGGGAGTGACTGTGCTCTACAGGGGGTGACTGTGCTCTATAGGGAGTGACTGTGTTCTACAGGGGGATGACTGTGCTCTATAGGGAGTGACTTGTGCTCTACAGGGGGATGACTGTGCTCTATAGGGAGTGACTGTGTTCTACAGGGGGATGACTGTGCTCTATAGGGAGTGACTCTACAGGGGGATGACTGTGGTCTATAGGGGGTGACTGTGTTCTCCAGGGGGATGACTGTGCTCTATAGGGAGTGACTTGTGCTCTACAGGGGGATGACTGTGCTCTATAGGGAGTGACCTGTGCTCTACAGGGGGATGACTGTGCTCTACAGGGAGTGACTTGTGTTCTATAGGGGGATGACTGTGCTCTACAGGGGGATGATTGTGGTCTACAGGGGTGACTGTGCTCTACAGGGGGATGACTGCTCTATAGGGAGTGACTGCGCTCTACAGGGGGATTAGTGTGCTCTACAGGGGATGATTGTGGTCTACAGGGGTGACTGTGCTCTACAGGGGGATGACTGTGCTCTATAGGGGGTGACTGTGTTCTACCGGCGGATGACTGTGCTCTATAGGGAGTGACTGCGCTCTACAGGGGGATGACTGTGCTCTACAGGGGATGATTGTGGTCTACAGTGGTGACTGTGCTCTACAAGGGGATGACTGTGCTCTATAGGGAGTGACTGCGCTCTACAGGGGGATTACTGTGCTCTACAAGGGATGATTGTGGTCTACAGGGGTGACTGTGCTCTACAGGGGGGTGACTGTGCTCTATAGGGGTGACTGTGTTCTACAGGGGGATGACTGTGCTCTATAGGGAGTGACTCCGCTCTACAGGGGGATGACTGTGCTCTATAGGGGGTGACTGTGTTCTACAGGGGGATGACTGTGCTCTACAGGGGATGATTGTGGTCTACAGGGGTGACTGTGCTCTACAGGGGGTGTCTCTGCTCTACTCGGGGTGACTGTGTTGTACAGGGGATGACTGCTCTACAGGGGGTGACTGCTTTACATTTGGGTTGACTGCGCTCTACAGGGGGTGATGGTGCTCTACAGGGGGGATAACTGTGCTTTACAGGGGGATGTATCATCCTCTACAGGTTACAGGCCAAAGCAACATCAGAGTCTACATTTTTCTCATGTGCTGACATATCCTTATAAACCAGACATCTTTCGAAATAACCCAGATCCTTTTTCTGCGAGTCACAAAAGATCATGCATTAGCAGTCTTGCTTGTGACAAAATGTAGGTCAGCTGACTTGGAGAGTCAAAGTTGTCATCCATTTATTTGAATGCGGTGTTAAGCATACTATAGAATGTGCTTGCAACAGTCAAAACTGTCAATGAAAAAAAAACAAAAAAAACACTGGGCACAGCTCATTGAGCTACAATCAGTGCTTGACATCACTTCCTTATGTGCACGTGCAACCTACATCAGCTTGGGAACACACAATTAGAATTATATCCTATAAGGCTTGTCGTGGAGCTAATCTGTGTTTATGCAGTGCTTGGTTAGCATATTTAACTTACGCGAGCAGGTGCTTTTGTTTTGTTGCATCTTTACTCTGGTCTGGGAATGCTCTTAGCCAGGGCTGGCAGTGTTGTTCATATTAATCAGGTGAATGCACTTGTGTTCTCCAACGCTGTGTAAGTGGGCTTGGATAAGAGCATCTGTTAAATGCATGCAAGGTAATGCACAATTCTCCATGGCAGTATACACAACAGGCAGTATACATTTAATTAGCCTGGAATTGCGCCTTTATCTATGACAGTGTTAACACCGCTTACCTCTCTCTGCGAATGAATAAAATCACGTGAGGCTCTTAACATGTGGCCCTTTCAGGTACGTAGAATGGGCGCACAATCGCGCTGTTAAAAAGCCACGTTCAAGGGCCGGCAGTGCGGCTGATCTGTGGCAAGATTAGGGGAGAACGATCCACGGCACATCACAGCCTGTGAATAATCAATGGGGAAGGTGCAAGGTGGAGCGCCGCTCAAATTAGCAGAGCCAGTCGAAAGGAAAGTATTTAAAAATGCATGTTGCTTCCAGAGAGCGGGAAAGAAAATGGGGGGGGGGGGGGGGGGGGCATGATTGATTGAGGTTGTTCAGGTTTAACCACACATCGCTTCAAACTGTACAGAGTATTTTCTTTTTTTAAGGAATAAGCGCCAGGCTGGGCAGGGAGAGAGTTTCCCTCTGGGTGATACCATTGGAGGCATGTGAGGTTGGAGATGAATAGCTGCCCAACAGCTGTTTGAGACAGGTGTGGAATCTGGAAGCCGAGTGGTGAAACGTGACGGGGATCCGGACGTATGAAAATAGCGTGTATTTAATCTAGCACGCCAGGTGTTCTGCTGAGTGTTTGCATAGCACAGACCAATTACGTGGACAACAACCTGGACCAAATAACGTGTGAGGATGTGTTAAGCAATTACGAAATAATGTAAATAATCACACGCCGTTTACTAGGGAATCAAGGGCTTCTTTTGAAACTGGTCACTCCACGCGTTTGAGTCGCGCATATTGGTTTTGCAAATACTGCGTTAAAATTCAAGGATTTTAGTTCCACGTTTGTTTCTTACAGCCCACGGGGCGTGTTCAAAGTGTGCACGCTTGTGCTATTTGCGCGGCTTCTTTATACTTTGATGTTTCGCTAACCGTCAAGATTATAGCATTACATGCGGTGCAGAAAACAAGACGCCCCTGCTGAGATGTGGAGAAAACATCTCACAATGAGAAAGCGGTGGGAGGAACAGAGAGATGCACAGCCATTTCCCGCTAATTTAACTCTATTTACTTAGGCCCTTCAGAGGCAATTTCCACCTAGTTTGTACTAGTTTTATTTAAATGTCAGTATCTCAAAAAATATTACCTGCACACAGTGACGGCGCCAGGAACTTTTCTCTCCCTGGGCTAAGGGTGGGGTAGGTCAATACATGGGGGTGCTAAGGTTAGCTGTGTTTCCCCCAGGATGGCTTTTGTGTGTGCGCTGGGGGGGCCTGCACAAGTGGCAGAGCATCTATACAACAGTCAGAATTGTACAATTCTGTAAATTGAAATGGCATTACAAATGTCATTTGGCTTCATCAATACGAGTACTTAAAAATATCAGACATCAAAGAAAATAAGACACCGGGAGAAGAGAGGATAAATTATCAGTGTAACGTTATGTCAAAAAAGATGGCTGAAATGTCGTTGTTTAACCACTGCTCTGTGATTGGGACATTTAGGAGTTCCATTAACTAACGAAGATCGCAAACTTTACATATCAGTTAGTTATGCTCCTAGGTGTGCTCCATAAAGCTGCACTGTAACATTTGCGTTGGTTTCTGTATTATCAGAACAGCTTCCACCGTCACCACTCTCCCCTATCTCATTTAGCTTATACATTTAGCTACATGGAAGAAATATGAGATCTTTAACGGTACCTGACCATTTTTTGGAGGCAAGCTCTTCTTATTAGCTGAAGTCGAGATGACGAAGATTGAAAATGATCATTTAGCTAATTTAGGTTAGTTATTCACTTTCCAAATCTACTCATCTGTGCATGGCCAAGCAGCCAATGTTGTGAGATTAGTCTACCGCCAATCAAAACACTGTAGTTTACACTTGGGAGTTGCTACCTAGGGAGGTCCACACACTCCACAAATCTGTTGAGTAGTTGATCATTTCCGAAGACGGTTCACATGGAGAGCTTATGCGAACACATTTTCTATTGATTTTAAAATGATAGTAAATTAGTTTTCAAACAATGACGTTTCCATTTAATATTTTTTGACATGGTGGCGAACTCTGTAGGCCTGATGTATTGTAGGCTATGGGAAACACTGGTTTGCTAATGTTAGAAATCAGTTATGTTATTTTGTCATTTGCTTGAGCTCCCTACACACACACCCCCACACCCGTAGCCTACGTCATAGCATAGGCTACATATGCTGCGTAGCCAGGGTGAATATCAGAAAGGGATTAGAATTGTTGATTTACTTTTATATATTTTTTTATTATAATTATAAAAATGTTATTAAAATGCCTGGGGGGGCTAAACCGGGGCTAAGCAAATTTGTGACGGGGCTATAGTCCACCCTTGCCCCGGTGTAGCGCAGTCCATGCCTGCCTGGTTTAAAGTTTGAATTGAAGAAGCTGTGTCATTCAGAAATTAACAACAGAATACATTTATTTCAGAATAGTCACATGCAGTGTATATATATATATATATATATATATATATATATATATAATAACCATAACATACGTCGCCTAATGTATTTCAAATACGTTTAAAAAAAACGTACAAAAGCGTGTGTGTTTTTACACAACAACAGCAACGCATTTCAGCCCTAAGTGTGATAGGTGGTCGCTGTGGAAATGTTGACTGTACGGGACTTTGGCGAAATGTAACAAGATAAACTCTTCAGGGTTAGTAAGAAAACAGCTGTAGCTGAATATACTGGTAAGTACTTGGTTTCTTAAACATATTTATATGAGAGATTTTGGAGAAAGAAATTAGGTGTCTTCTAAACCGAGAGTGCATCAGGTACTGTATATAGTACAGTAAGCAAGGGAAAATGACGAATGTTCATTTGTACAATCCATCCATCCATTATCTAACCCGCTTATTCCTGGTCAGCCTATCCCAGCATGCATTGGGACGAGAGGCAGGAATACAGCCTGGATAGGCCGCCAATCCATCACAGGGCACACATGACATTCACTCACACACTCATACCTATGCGCAATTTAGAGTCTCCAATTAGCTTAATCTGCATGTCTTTAGACTGTGGGAGGAAACCGGACGCGGACACAAGGAGAACATGCAAACTCCCCACAGAAAGGCCCTCGGCCGGGATTCAAACTCATTTATACAATGTTTTAAAAAAATATAATTGTTTCTATACATGAACATGATTTTCTTAGCGTGTATAAACGGTGCATTTTATGCATTTTACAGTCTGTGGCTGTGGCGAGAGGAGGGTCTTAAGTGCTTTGGGCTATTGATAGCACCCTCCTATTTTTTTGCACTGCACTGCAACTGGAGAAGCTGAGGTTTTACCCTTTTAAACAATAATGCATCAAAATTTACAGGGTTTTCTTAAAGCTGTAGTTTATAATTTCAGACAAATATGAATTTATATGAGTTTATAGAGTTAAAGCGTGCTGTGATATTTCTGAAACTTTAATTACGAACTTTAAAATGTAATCATTTACAGAGACTATAAAAACTTATCATTGTTTGCACTCTTATTTCTCCGGATGAAATTTTCAGCATAAGATGTTTTGTGGCAATCGCCGCACCGTGTGTGGCATGTCTACATGAATGGGACCTTTTGGCGATTTGCACGCCTAATTTGGTAGGTTTGTTTTTGTGCCTTTTCAGAATCTCGCCTGCTACCGAGTTTATCACGCGAGCGTCGTTTCTTCGCCCGTCCAAAACGCGGAAGCTGCGGCCGGTACAGCAGCGCAGACGTTCACCTGCGGGGCCCGTGGAATATTCCGGAGTCGCTGAGCTGTAGCATCCCCAAGGGGAAGTGCTTTTCAGATGGCAGCTCTGTGCTGTAAAGAGAGGCGGGTCGTCCATATTTGAATTTGCGTGCAGAGCATGTCACAGGATATCCTCCCCATCGGCTCCAGTCGCGGTGGAGGGCACAGAATCGATACGCACGGCCGGGGGGCTTGTGTCAAGCCCAGCGGCCGTCTCAAGCAGGTAAAGGAGCGGAAGCACGTTAGTCGTGTTTAAGTTGTGTTTAAAAGGTGAAAAGGCTCTGGTGGCCGTGCGGTTGTGAGGATGGCTCCATTGGGTGGAAGGCCCCTCCCCCAAAGTGCTGTTCCACAGGACACCACACTTCCACCTGGCATGGTCAAGGTCCCCCTAAAAAATCTCGCTTCCTGTCCTTCAGGGGATCTGGCAGTCTGAGCTCCTTTTTTTCTCGTTTATTTTACCAGGGCTGCGTTCGGATCCAAAATTTATCCTTTCTTCCTGTCATTCCCTTCCCTTGCTTCAAGGGGGGAATCCCGAAAATGCCAGGATGAAATAATGGCAGCTATACCAAGTGGAATCTGGTTCCAATTTTAGGGGAGGAAGTAATTATATAAATATAATTAGCAGGCTAATTATATTATCTCAGTTCCCTCACGATGCAATGCTCCACGCAAGCGGGAGGTCACGTTTCAACTCTATGGGGTAGAATTCCTATATCGGTTGCGACGGCCATTCAGTTCCATTTTGTTTTGTTTGTCATCTATCCTCCCTTGCAGCTGTGAATTTTGCTTGCTGCACATAGCAACTTATGTCACAAGATAGCTCACTCGAGGGAAGTGAGCAAGGGAAGGGAATGTGTAAAATTGGATTTATGCTTTCTTCCTGTCGTTCCCTTCCCTTGCTTCAAGGGGGGATTCCCCAAAATGCCAGGATGGCATGGCACACCAAGTGGGATTCGGTTCCAATTTAGGAAAGGGGAGGGAGTAATTATATTCCCTCACTCCCTTGCTTATTCTCCCTCCCGCCAAGGGTATAAAATGCAAGCTTCCAGCAAGAAGGGAATCCCACAATGCAATGTTCCATATGGAAAACGTGGGCGGTCACATTTCAACTCTATGTTGTTGCACTTCCTATAAGTTGCGAGGGCGGTTCAGTTCCATTTTGGTTTGTTTCTCGTCAACCCTCCCTTGCAGAGCACCTGTTAAGTTTGTTTGCTGCATGTAGCAAATGACATCGCTAGCCAGCTCATTCGAGGGAAGACAGTGAGGGAAGGGAATGTGTAAAATTGGATCCGAATGCAGCCCAGGTGAGTCCCATTGACATTTCCAGGGGAGCCCTGGCCAAGAGAAGCAGCAAGCGGTCAGTTTACAACATAAAACCATACACAAAAAAACATCAATAAAACTACAAATTATACATTAAACTTTTCAGATAAAACAATGACAAACGTCAGTTATAAGGTCTCCAATATCCTTTTAAAATCATCCAGAGGGATGAGGTAGCCCCGTTTAATGTCCTTCTGGAGCTTAATAACCATGGGGCATAATAACTAAAACCTTTCCAAATTATGTGTAAGGGAAAAGTACAGTAAAAAAGTTCCAGTTAAAAAGGCAATTTCAATGGCTAGGCTTCTGTTGCCCTATAACGGCTTCGTAAATAGAATTGTACCAATGAAACCATCTGCGGTAAACGAAAGATGGCAAGCCTGCCCTTTCATGGAAAAGACAACAATGAGTGAGAGATTTGGCATCAGTAATGAAACGTAAGGCACCATGATACACTGTGTCCATAACCCTTAGAGTAGAAGCAGAGGCATGCATGTATAGGACATCACCATGTTCAATCATTGGAAGGAGACTAGGACCAATTTGTTTCTAGCTGCAAAATGAAAGCATTGCCTACATCTAAAATAAAACCCCAGCTTAACCTTCATCTTCTTAACCCCTTGCGTAGCACCTGCCCTTTTAGTTTATTTGCATTAATCACAATTCTTTATAGCGACATTTTTTAACAATCAATTTAACAAACTTTTACTGTGTTTCAGCCTCTGTTACTTTCTTTCAGTAATCCTTTGAATAATTCTGATTCTTGGAAAACAAACTCCCAAGGGTTTCCATACAGAAGAGACCAGGATTATCCCTGTAGTCGTAGGGTTTCAAGAACTGTAACCTTTTAATTTCCTAGCTTGTGTTCAAAAAAGGTGGTGAGAGAGAAGGGGTTAACAAGAATGTCAATGTGCATTTTAAAACCGAGCTTTTCATGAGCAAATAAATGGACCTCCTACCTCATAAGGGAAATGAGCGGGCCTCCTACCATTAAAAGGTTGTGTTCCATGCAGTCGTGATTTGTTGTCAGTCAGTGTCAATCTTGGCACAGCTTTTAAGGAATTTCTGTGGAGCTATGTTATGACAACTGACATTTTTTTTACTGCAACTTCAGAAATAACTTTAGTTACATACTTAACTTTAATTGATTCAGCTTTGTAAATGAATAGGATTTATATGTATATGATATACATATATAATGATATAATGATGGGTAAAATGTATGATTGGTATAATGATGCATATGATGGATGTGTGTGCTGTTGGGCATAATGCGTGTAAAGCTGGGTATAGTTCAGTGTCTTCTCAACACTGGTCCTGGGGACCCACTGTCTATGCTGGTTTTTGTTCCAACCATAACAACAAGCTCTTTATTGTAATGAGCTGCTAATTGTTTTCAATTACACAGTCTATTTAAGGATGATTTACCCTCTTAATGCCACATTATGCCAAAAACAGCTATGCATGCCCTAAAAAATACATTTCCTGTATTCACATCCCAGGAATTTTAGTAGTTCCGACAAAATTTTGCTTTTAAGTTCCATTTTTAAATGACTCAATTACAAACTGACAGGTGAAATCAGTTGGGTCCAATTTGCTGAGAGTGTGGTAACCTATGTAAAACCACCATGTAAAATTAATTCACCGAGAGCATATGACAACGGGCCAAACCTGCATTGTGTTAAAATAAGTTTAATGACAGAATTATGGTAGAACTTAAACACATTTACAACAACCTGAATTGATCAAGAGATTGACATTGACAAAAACCAGCATACACAGTCCCCAGGAACAGTGTTGAGAAAAACTGGTATGTGTGTGATTTGTAGCCAATCCACTGTGTGTGCTTAACGACTACATTAAATGTGACAACAGTCTCACATGAAAAAAAGCATAGATTCTAACAGCAATGTCTTACGCTAGTGCAGGTATTACCTAAACATGTTGTAAGGACTGACTGCAGCTGTCAAGGTGCAAGGAGAGCCCTTGTGGGATATTTATGGAGGTGGTGCTATGACTGGCTCAAACCCACAGTGGGCGACTGAAACTCCTACCTGCCCTCTGTAAACGGCTGTGTTTTTGTGTCCGGTTTTATGAGATTACCAAAAGATAACAGCTCATTGGATGACCCCAGGCTACACTTGAGCGGGGAGCTAGATAAGTAAAAATCATGAGACTGCATGAAATATAGGTGCCAGCAGGGAAGAGAAGAGATCCCCCCGAGAGAACAGATGCAAGCTTGCTGCTTCAAAGGTTTCATTTCTATTAAAATGCTTAAATTCTATTTGATTACTTTTAAGAAAACGGAAAAGGGGTGACAATGAGATGCCATCTTCCTCAAGAAATATTTGTTCGGAAACATTGGCGTTATAAACCCTGGCGTTGCCGGCGAAACCAAAGGTCGTGCTAGTTCAGTTCATTGGCCTCGAAGTAAACAGTAACATTTTTCAAAAAAATTCATAACGGTTAATCCGAACAGCCCTTCGTGAGGAGAGGAGCTGCTGCCTGTGTCAGATCAAGTGGAACCAATCTGTACACAGCGTTCATTTCAGCGGGACAAGATGAAAAGGTTACGCTCACAAACACACCAAATGCCCTAAGGTTAATGAGCAGAGTATAGAAAAATCATACGCAGATCTGACATTTAATTAAAGCAGCACTGTGTCTGAGATGGTGAGCCCCTGTTACTCCACGGTTAATTTATGTGCGCACTCTCTATATTTCACAACAGCAAGAGCTCCCAGATATGGGCTTTATTTATGAAGCACTGTGTGCAATTACCTGAAAAAAACTACTTGACTGGTTTCCATTTATGAAACTGCATACAATATTCCAACCAAAGAAATGGTGCAATTTGTAACACAACATAACATAATTATTTTACACAAAGTATACATTTAATCGTAGGTTATAGCTGAGGGAGATAATGAAAATGGATAAGAAACGATACATTTTTACAGCATATATAGAAAACATCTGTGGCAATTCCACTGTGAAACGTCCTTTGTTGCCGTCTGAAGAAACATCACCGCCGCAGCTGCTGTCTCATGCGGTTTAAATACAAAAAATGCTGCCTCCAATCTCTTTGGAATTTTCCAGGATTGATACAAGGCAATATCGCAAACTAATGTATCCCTGTTGGAATTCAAGCCCAGTAGCATTTTGAGTCTTGAGTTTCAAGCTCTTAGTCCTACTCCATACTGGTGTCATAATGCTATTGCAAGATTATTAATTATTAATAGATGGTGAATACATTAATAGTATGTTCTTACTGCTCCATAACAAATCGGGGGAAAGATGGCAATCTTCAACTACGCAAGTCACATAGTGAGAGAAATATGCTTTTTTCTTCAGCTCATAAGCCCTGTGTTGCCTTCTGCTTTTTTTATTCTAACAGACAAGAGAGACCTAATTAATTGATATACTTGTGCACACTCATACCCATCCGTATGTTATATTAGCAGAAATGTACTTAGCCTCGGTTTGAACCCCATATCAGTCAAGAGAGTAATTACAAGAGAAATGAGCATGCCTGTTTTTACCACTACTGGGAAGAGCCATTCCTGTTATGCTAAGAGACCTACATTTTACTTATGCTCAAGTATTAGAAGTACTGGAAATTATGCTTTTCCCTCCATAATTTCCTCAGAGGACTGCGGCATTCTCTTTCAAGTAAATACATCTCTGACCGCCGTTCCACCAACTGCCATTTCTCTAGCCATTTGTTTCTTGTTTTTAGAATTTTGTGTTTTACCACAATTAAACGCCAGGAGCGTAAGAGTTATGTTGGCCGCAAACATAACTGAAAGGAGCTCAAAGCTACGGAAATGATGGGTGTCCAACCCAGATTCTGATAGCTATAGATATAGTTTAATCCATAACTAATCCTGATTTAGTCACATCACTTGTGCTCACAAACAAAAAAAAAAACATTGGAACAAGACATTAAAAAAAGCATGAGAGACTAATGTCTCGCATGTGGTATATTTTGAGCGGCGTATTTTTGCAGTCTAATGCATTGCGTGTATTTTTATACCCGAGTAGCAACCATCGGTGGCGCCGCTGCGCCAGACCGTTAGCTCAAAATGAAATCTCACTTCAGAGGCCTCTGGAAATGGCAGCCGGTTGTCTCTGGGCGACTCTCTGTTACTCCATACCTCATTGCTAACAGAAAATGCAGTCCGCGTAGCCTGAGATAAGGCTCCAGATTGAATTCTTATCAAAGATGAATGGCCTAATGCCCACACTAGAGAGAGGCTGAGGACTTGTGAGCAGAGCGTTCCGAGCCGCTCCTCTTCGGTCCAGCTTCTACGCCGCTATAGAGTCACACTGTTGCTCAGTGCTCATACTGCATTCCTTTTAAAAAAAACAAAAAACTGTTATTTGCTGCCCCGGGGCTGTACAAGTCCTATTCCCACCCCAATCTGGAATGGCCAACTGTCTGCAACCGCATCCGCGTTACATGAGCAAGCCACCCTGTCGGGAGAGCAGGGACATCCACAGTTGCCCTTTGAAACATCCAACCGTTGCTCCTCATCGGAGACCGCAGCTATGCTCGGCCAGCTGGGGTCGCCCAAGATTGATGAAACGCGGATCCAACAGAATTCTTCCGTGCCCTGGGCGGCGCGGGCACCAATTGTGGAGCTACCGGCCACAGTCGGCACTGGCACGGTGCGGAATCGACCCGAGGCCGTGAGGCTCGTCCACGTACCCCAGCGCGGTGCCTTAACCGAATGACCCAGCCAGCAGCCGCACTGCGTTCCTAATAAATAACTCAACAACGGCTTTGCTTATTCAGTGCGCTTCCTGAAACTGCTTCGCCAAAACAGGACACAGAGCAGCAGATGTAATTAAAAGGCAGAGGAATGTAAAAAACACAGGCACGATATAAAATGACATAAAATATGCAATGAAATAAATAAATACGCAACATAAAATAACAGGAGGAAAAGAAAAATGAATTAAAAGCAAATATAGGGGTGTCTCAGTGGTGAAGCCTGCAGAGCACTGTCCACATGCTCATTGCGAGCCGCAACGTCGGCGGTTCGAATCCGGCCCTTGTCGTCCATTCTTCCTGTCTCTCTACGCTGCGCTGTCTGATAAGAATATTTAAAAAAAATTATATCAATAATGTGTCTTTAAAGAGAGATTTAAAATGTCCACGTCTTTCTGGATTTGTAACAATCTCCGGGAAATCCGTAGTGTAGGAGCCGTACAGCAAAGACTTGCTAATGGAACATTCCTTGGATCCCTCTCTTAGCTCACCTACCCAGCATTCTCGGCTTGCAGCTACTGAACTTTGATTCTGCAGGCTGATAGGGAAGAGTTCTGAGCATCGCCGAGCCGGAAAGGGGTCGCCTAGCCGCGCGGCAGGTCGGCCTTTCCATCCCCATCGCTGGGGTCACCGCCTTGGCCTACAAATCGCCGCTAATTCATGAAGGCGTGCGGGCCCCTGACCGGGGCCATTCGGGGGCAGCGGGGCCCGGAAAACAAGTAAATACAGCACAACTAAAGAGATCAATTAATGGAACAGAATAGCCCTGGGGTGCAGAAACAGACATGCTAGTGTGCGGTCACCAACCCCCAGTCCTGCAGAATCACAGACAGGGGAGAAGGCCCTGGAGAGAATAATCGACCGGCCCCTTAGTGGGCGTGAGGCATATTGCAAATAATTTGTACACCTTCCTCCCCCCCCTCTCCTCCAGCTTTGGGCTCCGAGAATAATTACCACCTTTCTCCCCACACAAGACGGCGCTGGTCTGCCTGTTTACGGCGTTACAGTGTTTGCCTTTAAAACTGTCGGTTACACCCCTCGCTTGGTTCCTTCTGTCAGAACTGGTTGGAAATCAAGAGACTCTGCGGCTGTCCGTGACGAGAGCTGGAAAGTCCTGGCATGGATCGGAGGGAACCTGCTGACATCCTTAATTGTCTTCCGTTGCTTTGATATTTAATTTTATGGTACGGGATACTGGTTAATCCAGCATCCCCTGTTTATTATTCCTTTAGCGCTTGATTCGGCGGCTGTTTATAGTGATCATTTTTGCTGTCGGAGTATGGGACCTGCACTGTGAGTTAAATGCCCTGTAGCAAATTAGCACTTAGCGCAAGTCCCTGTAATTCCTGTCAACTGGTGCTTGAACAGATTCTCAGATCAAGTCATTTCAAAGCTCTGCAAAGATAGCCTCCGTTTTTTTTGTTATGTGAGCTGTACGACGCGTGCACCAGGAACCTCCTCAGATAGTCTGCCGGCGCAAAAAAAAAAGTATTACTGCCAATAAGAGGAAGATCGATGCGGAAATTGTGGCTCACATAAAAAAAAAAACTTTAAAAAAACACAGCATCAGAAGTGGATATAGAAATTGTGTCGTTATGTGGCCGTCACACGGGACACGGGACCGGATTATAGCTTTTGGCTTTTTGCCATAATCAGATTCCGGCGGAAACCGACATTGTGCTCCTGCCCTTCGGCGTAAACCGCACAATGGACAAGCTGACCCAAAGCTGATGTCTTCAGTTCAGTCAGAAGGGTTGCTACGGTCGCTCGTCTTCAGGATATTAGATATGCCGAATAGGCTCCATTAAGAAGAGGGAAAACAGATTGTTCATCTTGTGCATTCTATAGGTAAACAAAGCCCCAGTATTTAAATTGGTGATGATAAGATCCCTTGCAGTGTAGCGTACCCTGATAAACATGCCCGTCTTGATTGATGACAGAGATGGATTGCTGTCCCTCGGGCGCTATGAGCAATTAAGTTATTTATAATTGAGATTTCACAGAGGCGTATTAACACGCTGCAGGGCTCCCAGCATTAGGAGCTCTCAGTTTCACCTCCACTTTATTTGCCCACACAACAGGAACTGCACCACTTCAGCCCGCCGTAATCAGCGGCCGTGGGAGAACCGGCGAGGAGAGGCGGGGTCGTCGAGGTCCTGCCTCCGGGCGGCGAGAACGTGTTTAATCGCCACTTCCCCCCCGTACCCACCCACCCCCCCACCGCCACGTTCTTCTCTGCCTTTTAACCCGGGGGGCTGGCGGCAGGGCGCGGTCACTTTCGACCGGGCTCGACCGTCTAATCCCTCCTCGAGGAAGCACGCCACGTTCATTAGCACCGGAGGGAGATCAGATGTTTGATCCTTCCGGAAGGGCTGGGGAGGAGGAAGACGTCGGCGAATCTGACATGGGTATCGACGTTGTAATTTAGCACCATCTCGGAAGAATCGGAAGCAGGCCTCAGATGCACTCTGTCCCAGCATTAATCGGCCCAGGTGGGGGCGCTGCCCGCTCCCTCAGAAACTGAGGCCTGACAGGAATGGGAATGAAGGCGGCTTTCAGCTCGATGCCCTACACTCCGCTGCCTTTTCAGCCGACGCGTTTTCTCTTTTTACATTCACTAATTCATCAGTTTCTGAGGAAAACAAATAAATAAAAAATACGTGCAGAGGATTTATTGTTCTTCGGGGCAGGTAAACTGTGTGCAAGAAACTTGTGTTGGAGAGTTTTCCGCCGTTTTTCTGAAACAATTTGTGCGGGTATTTTATTTTATTCCCCCCCTTTTGAGCGAAGCTCTGTGTGCGTACCCGGAGCACTGATGAAGAGCAGGCTTTATACTCGCACAAACAAGCCATCGCCTTCTCAGCCTTTTGTTTTGACATGCGCAGCAGGAAGTGCAATGCTGAAGCTCTCTAAGAGAAGACACGGTTCCACGCAGCTATTAGTACACGCACGGTTTCCCACCCAAGAATCAACCATTATTAATTATCAATGGCCAGCACGGGCATCAGTGTGTAACCGTTGGCATTCTGTTACGTCGGGGTTCACATTTATTTGTTAAAAGCCTCATTGAGTTCCTGTTCGGCAGAAATAAAAATGAGTTTGCCCATTGTCGGCACTTGGGTTCAAGAGGAACAGTTCGCCATTGATTGCCTTTAAATGGAAAGGGGGGAAAAAAAGACTAATTCTATTAATTTGGTTGCTTAACAAATTGGCTAACTCAACAGCAGCATTTAGAAATTAATTATGCATTATATTACTTTCCTGCTGGTAAAATGGCCTTCTTTCAGGGGAACATTTGGAAACCAGCAGTATAAAGGAGAATTAATTTATTACTCCCCTACAAGCCGCTTCCTAACAAACAAGGACAGATTCGGGCATAGGAAATGTTTTGCTCACTTCATATTTTTCACTTTTTCACTGTCTTTTTTTACATTTTTCCATCTTCCTTGTTTTTTGTTTTTTTTGCATGCATTCCCCACCTGTGCTACAAGCAAGTTACTGTATGTATAAATGGTCACTATTGGTTGTGACCTTAATTGTTGGCATTCCTGTTCCTTGACAAGAATACTGAACTCTTCAGGATTGCCCTTTCGAAGTGCACTCCGCTGAAGAGAGTGTGTGTATGTGTGTGTGTGTGTGTGTGTGTACTATATATAATATGTATTATATATAAGTTCTTTTTTAAAAGCTTTCCTTACCTTTTATGAGTAGGCAACATGAATTATATCTGAACAATCAGGAACAAGCATGCGAACATTGATGCATTGATGGGTTCTGTGTGCTGCAGCTTCTGACCTTGTGCAGGAGATTGCTCCGGAGGCTTTTAGGTGGCAAATCAATACTACACCATTTTACCCCCTCTGCTCCAGTGTGCCAGAATACTTGCGCTAATAGCGGCTTTCACCTTACTGATCTGGGAAATCCACAACACATAATCATTGCCATTTATAATCAGTGTAGCCCTGAGGGGAAATAAGATATGAAGAAGAGAAAGGTTAACGTCACCGAGCAACAGATCCTCAGAACGTGATTTTAAAATATCAATGTAGCAGTGCAGGCAATGGC
Source organism: Synaphobranchus kaupii (assembly GCA_029718625.1). NCBI lineage: Eukaryota > Metazoa > Chordata > Actinopteri > Anguilliformes > Synaphobranchidae > Synaphobranchus > Synaphobranchus kaupii. The sequence continues at coordinate 48,441,021 of CM056378.1, forward strand.
TTCAGTGGAAGTCTCTTGGTAGCGTTGCATTTGTAAAAGAGTGATTCATCACACTGTGGCATTGTGACCTGGCCACACTTTCTGTTGTAGTGCTAATTTTCCCTTCAACAGAATGCTCACGGTTTTTTTTTTTTTTTTGGAATGCTCACCGTTGATTTGCTGCAGCATGCCAATTGTGACATCACCTGCCACGTCCCCTCTCTCTGAATTTCCCGTTTAAAAACATTGCGCTTGATTAATGCACTTGGCCAGTTTACGGGCAGTTCAGTCAAAGTAGACTTAAGCGGACTTAAAGGGATAGTTCACCCATTTAAAAAAAAAATTATATTGTTTTACTCACCCTCAAAATGGTATGTTAAGCTGTCCTGGTCTTGCTGTTGTAGCTAAATTATTGTAAATCCTGAATTGGAGCAATGCTAACAATTAGCATCTTGCCATTGGATATAATTGTCGTATATATGTCGTATATATATGTATAAGTGTCGTTGGGTGAACTATCCCTTTAAGATTAGACTTAGACTTAAGATTCGTTGTATTCAGTCCAACAAACCTTAAAGCCACTTTAAGGTTTACATTATTTAATAGCTGTATTCCTAAAACATTGCATGGTTTTTCTATGATGGTTTTCTTCTATTTACAATTTTTTACATTTTTTAATGAATTGTATTGAAAGAGTGAGTATTGTGACGTTGGAGGCAGGCAAATGGTAAGTTCACTTGCTCTTTAAAGAAGCTCATGGGTGCGTCCCGATAGTCAAAAAACGCACCCTCCCTTCCTCCACTACCACCTCCTCTACTCCATGCCCCGGAAACAAATCTTTGTGTTTTAATCTAATGTTGCTGGTTACATCTTAATTACGTATTAATGGTTACATATTAATGAATGTCTCGACGCAAACCGCAACGTCGGGTACATTGTATACTGTACATGCAAATACTTGTACTCGAAACGTTCAGACGGTTTTGCATACTTCCGGGTAGGAGAGGAGTGGGAGTGGGGGAGTGGAGGAAGGGAGGTGGGGAGTGAAGATAATTGGGACACTGTCTCCAACACATTTTCCTCTTTCTAGGTCTTAAATAGCTTTAGGCTTTGTTTAACTGGATACAGTACATCTTAAGTTTAGATCAGGGGTGGGCAGGGAGTACCGTATCTGTTTCTTCAGGCCATCTTCTACTCTTGATTATTTAAATAGCCCAATCATTTAGTAATTGATATTTTAGCTACATTTCCTGATACGATCTTGAATGACAGCTGAAGACTGCTCCCATGTCCCAACGTGAATCATTCATCTTATTGTGGTCTAATCCGTGGTTGAACCAGCATAACCGTATTCAGCTAATTAGCTCATTTGGCCAGTGTAATTTGTGGCACTGAAAAACCTGCATACACACCGGCCCTGCAGGAATGGAATTGCCACACCCCTGGTTTAGATTAATTTAATTGCATTTGCCTTTAAATTGACTAAGTGATTTTGATTGAATCTAGGGGTAAGTGTATGTTTAATTGAATCTAGGAGTTGGTGTGTATGACTGAATCTAAGGGCAAGTATGTTTGTTTGAATCTAGGGGAAAGTATGGTTGATTGAATCCAGGGGTAAGTGTGTTTTATTGCATTTAAGGATAAGTGTCTTTGATTGAATCTAGGGGTAAGTGTGTTTGATTGAATCCAGTCCTTGTACTGAACAGTTATAAAAAAAATATACAGGAAAAAGTGTTACAATTCTCTGCTTCATGTGATCATTGCTGGAGAAGTAGTGAGTGGAAAATTTTACTTTTGATTATTATACTGTTATATAATTATACTATTATAATATTATTTAGTTCTAATACTGAGCTCAAATTCAGTAAACATTTAAGGCCGGCATTTTTCAATATATTGCCTATTGTCACAATCTATTATCACAAAAAATATGGCCAGTGTAGTTTACTACAAAACAGAGCAAATTGTTAATTTCACTGGGGGCTGTTTTCAGTATTTCGGTATGGCATACAAATGTGAGGCACTGAAATACTGAAAACAGCCCCCATCGGAATTAACTGTTTTAATTACAGTTTTAAGTACATTTGGTTAAAAAAACTATGCTGGCCATGTTTTTCACGATGATAGGTTGTGACTATTATAGGAATATTAAAAAAACGGCAGTCTTATCCTCTAACTGTTATTCACAAACCTTCCCTGTCCATACAGCAGTGGTCCCCAAATCCTGTTCCTGGAGATCTATCGTCCTGTAGGTTTTCACTCCAACCCTAACAAAGCACACCTCATTCAACAGCCAGAGATCTCACGGAGCTGATAATTAGTCGAATCAGGTGTGCCAAATTAGGGTTGAAATGAAAAGCTACAGGACAGTAGATCTCCAGGGAACGGAGATGGGGACCACTGGCATACGGGGTTGCCATTCTGTGTATTTTGCTAAACAAAGACTCTTTCTGATAGCCTGATAGAATGAGTACTGTCTTTATGTGCAAAAGTAAAGGAACTAGCTCTGCGTAGTTGCAGTTGCAGTGATTCTTAATGCCGGTGCCATGTTTCAGCTCAGTCTGGGATTCTCAGTTGCTGCTTCAGAGGCTGTCACATTGCTACAGCACCCCGCATCACCCCACAATGCGAGGGTATCCGCATCTGCTGTGGACCACTGCAGTACAGCTGCGCATGTGGTGCAGGCAGGCTGCAGTAACCCAGTTTGGCACACTCCAGAGACTGCATCCCTGCCTCCCTGGGTCAGGTTATACGGCCATCTTTTTTTCAGATTTTAAATATAAACAGCCCAGCCCTTTTCAAGTGATCTGCTACAAAAAAAAGTCAAGCCTGCCAATCAAAGACTGTGGTCTCTTGTGTAAAATTGTATTGGACTCGGGTGAATTCTGCAGTTTTGACATGAGAGAAAATAGGGAGGGTTGAGCATACAAACAGACGTTTCTATGGTCTAGTTCCAGGGAGGGTTTTTGCCAAGCAGTTTTGCCAGAGGCAAGGACTGCCATTTCGGCCTTGCTGTGAACCATAACCCTGGGATATTCTCATATTCTGAAGTTATTCTGAAGTTATACAGAGTTCAGGGATGCGCTGTGTAAACAGTCTGATCATACAGCATTATTTAGCGGCATTTATTTTGATATAAATTATTGATTCCTCACTATGCAACCTGTTCTTACCTTATGTGTGGACCCTAGGCATTTTGAAGGATTCCAGTGCCATGGGTCCAGGTGTCTTGATGAATTAAACTGACTGAATGTAATATTAAGTTTGTATTCTTCAGATACAGAGCAACAATGCACAAAATCTGAGCTTTTTCTTTGCAGTCTCTTTGAAAGGTTAAAGCTCGCTCTGGGAATTGATTGTATTTTTGACATAGTGCTTTTTCTGTTGATGTTTATTCAAAGGTTGCCTTTGAATAAACATCAGAATTCAGTCATGTCACTCGATCACTATTCTTTCCCTCAGCACAAGGGATTGCTTTAAAATGTGCTTGAAGAAAGTGCATATTCAGGAGAATATGTGAACTGGTACCTTTGTTGTGATGTTTCAAGAATAACATGTTTAAATTGTATTTCTATTATTTAACAAAAAAGTTTCACATGATATCTGCATTATATCTAACATATGCAGGGCCCAAAATGAACACCCGCCAAGTGCCAAATGCGGGTAAATATTCTCTCTGGCAGGTAAATCACACAGGCTAACCTGCCATTCTGGCGTGTAAAAAAATGGAACCCACGTTTTTATTTTTAGGTAAAATCGCCCTCATTTTTGATTGAAGAAACACGAAGAAACACAATTGCTAAGTCTTCTAGACTCAAGTTCATACACTCTGGGGTTGATTTAAGGTTTGTGTGTACAAAATCACGTGTAAAACTGTTACCACCTGCAAAATTTTTTTTATAAAACACAGTTTATTCACGATCGAGACCTGGTCAGTGAATAAACTGTGTTTTATAAAAAATAGGCACACAACCTTCATTAAGGAAATCTCACATTACTGATGATTTGCCACAGTTTATAAATTAGGCCCATATCGGAAGCTATGAGCATTGCAAACACGGATCTTGAAACACACAGAAAATACTGTCTGCTGAGGGGCATGCTGAGAATTTCATGTGGAGTTCGTATGATAATTGGCTTCAGGCGTACGTTCAAATCTGATCGTAAAGTGAGCGTACGGCCATTTTTAGGGAAATTTCCGGATTTATCAAAATGAACGTGGGTGTACGGTACGATGAAATCTCACGACAGCTCTTGACCTTGCATACGCTTTTCCCAGTGGCGAGGCAGTGACATTGCATTCAATGAACAGCGAGGGAATAGTTGTGCCAGAGACCCTCCCCCAGGGGGACACAACAATCATTGCTGGTTGTGCAGCCTATAATGAAAGCAAATAGCTAACCTTTGTTCAGAGCACTGCAGAGTCAACAGGTAAACAAAAAGGTGCTCTTTGAAAAACATAGGTTATGTGAGCTTTAAAATCAGAGTTCGCCTTACATGAGTATAGCTGATCATAAAAATGGCACTTCCAAGTCCTTCCATTTATGAAAATATTAAAAGCAGTTAATGCATCTGGGCAATATTTGAAAATGCACTTGACCTAGGGGAGAACCGGGTCGAAAGATTAACTTTTTACATTCATCCGGTTTACTCGAAAGTCAATAGAGCTAGAGAGGCCATATTTTCTGACAAACAACTTGTATGTGTCCCTCACTAATAGCAACGGGAATTTTGTTACCAGCATAAACAAGATATAAATTGGCCGCAAACAAGATGAGTGCAATGTGTCTTTCGTCCCTGCCGTGCGGGACGAAAAACACACTGATTCGGGACGAAAGAATCGTGAGGAAAAGTGTGCTTTAGCGGTCTTATCTCTGTCTTGTTGTTTTTTATGCTCTTTCCTTTCAACAAATGTACTGTCAGGCAAAATGCCATGTTAGGGACGAGTCAATGAATAATGGTATAAGTTTAAAATCCATGAAAATCAACCATGCGTCAAGAGCATAATGTTGCATAATTAATATAATTTTGCATCGCAACGTTAAACGGTCTGAAATTGATGATTTAATAGCAACTCACCTTTATTAATAGCTACTAGACATAATTTATTGATGCTTATTATACAACGGCATTGTTGAATACTCGGTTCTGATGGGGTCAATACGCATTCCAAGGTTGTGCATTGATTTCGTACACAAGCTGTATCTGTCAAATATACCCTATTTTTTACGACCATATTGATAAATGAGGCCCCATGTATCTGTCTGTGTGTGTGTGTGTGTGCGTGCAAGTGTGTGCGTGCGTGTATATGGTATATGTACAGTATGTGTGTGTTTGAGGAAAGACAGGATAACATGTACAGTATTTTCAGAGCCTGGCATTATATAAAGTCTAATGAACTTATTCAGATTTGAAACGTATGATAAAAGGGCGGTGATATTTATAAAGTGTGGTGTTCAAACACTCACTAACTGTAATTACAGTGCTTAATTTTATTTAAAGTTCTCCTTTGTTTGATGTATTTCAGTACCACAGAGTAAATTAAACTAATTATATTTCTCTTGTTTTCTTTCCTGTCTTGGATGATGATGTCTGGTAAACCCTCATATGTGACTGCTGCAGGTAAGAAACAATGCCTTGCTGCTTATTACCAAGGATGTGTATTTCACACTACAACATCACCCTATTTTTATTTTATTAGTGTGTTTCTTCTGCTTCTTCTTCTTCTTCTTATTCTTCTTCTTCTTCTTTTGCTTCTTCTTCTTTTTCTTCTGCTTCTTCCTCTTCTTCTTCTGCTTCTTCTTCTTCCTCAGGGAAGTGCTGTGTAAGCATTCTGATCATACATAATTATTTAGCGGCATTTATTTTGATATAAATTATTGATTCCTCACTATGCAACCTGTTCTTACCTTATGTGTGGACCCTAGGCATTTTGAAGGGTTCCAGTGCCACGGGTCCAGGTGTCTTGATGAATTAAACTGACAGAATGTAATATTAAGTTTGTATTCTTCAGATACAGAGCAACAATGCACAAAATCTGAGCTTTTACTTTGCAGTCTCTTTGAAAGGTTAAAGCCGAGGCATTTTGAAGGATTTAGCATTCCAGTGCCACAGGTCCAGGTGTTTCTTATTCTTCTTCTTATTCTTCTTCTTCTATCTATATCCTCCTCTTTTTCTTCTACCATTAATAACTAATAAAAATTATTGAAATAATGGAAAACAAAGACTGAAAAAGAAAGAAAACAATCAAACAAAAAGTTGCTAAGGATTAATTCCTCTCTCACGCTATGAATACAACACTTTTGCTTGCTTCAGCAATCACCTCCAGTCTCTTCAAGCAACCCTCACATGTATTAGCCCACCTTATATTAGAGGTCTTCATGGGTACATGTGGACCCGACAACCCGAGGTAGGACCCGAGACCAGAGCGGGATCGGGTCCATAGCTCGGACTCATCTCTCTGGTACGGGTCGGAACTGAAGTAATAGCCATGGATCTTGGGAAATTGCAACTTAACCCTATTTACTTTGGCCCTTCAGAGGCAATTTCCTCCTGGTTTCTACTAGTTTTATTTAAATGTCAATATCTAAAAAAATATTCCCTGCACATCCATGGTTTTAAGTTCGAACTGAAGAAGAAGCTGTATCATTCAGAAATTTGCTACAGAATACATTTATTTCAGAATAGTCACATACAGTATATATATAATAACCATAACATACGCCGCCTAATGTATTTAAATATGTGTAAAAAAGAACGTACGAAAGCGCGTGTGTATTCACACAAGTACAGCAACGTATTTCAGCCCTAAGTGAGAGGGGTGGTCGCTGCAGAAATGTCGACTATACGGGACTTTGGCGAAATATAACAGAACAGCTGTAGCTAAATATACTGGTAAGTACTTGGTTTCTTAAACATATTTATACGAGAGATTTTGGAGAAAAAAATTAGGTGTTTTCTAAACCGAAAATGCATCAGGTACTGTATATAGTACAGTAAGCAAGGGAAAACGGCGATTGCTCATTTGTACAACGTTTTAAAAAAATATTATTGTTTCTATACATGAACATGATTTTCTTAGCGTGTATAAACGGTGCATTTTATACATTTTACAGTCTGTGGCTGTAGCCAGAGGAGGGTCGTAAGTGCTTTGGGCTATTAATAACGCCCTCCCAATTTATTGCACTGCAGTGTAACTGGAGAAGCTGAGGTTTTCGCAAGAGGCTACCCTTTTAAAAAATACTGCGTCAAAATTTACGGGGTTTTCTTAAAGCTGTAGTTTATATTTTCAGATGAACATGAATACTGTAATTGAGACGCATGCGTCTCAACCACTAGGGTGAAGTTTATAGAGTTAAACTGACACACCCAAGAGAACCCGACCTGCTTTTATTAATATAGCTGACATTTTAAAATTAAGTTTCATTGATGTTAAACTAGCTAAATAAACAGCTAGTTAACTACCCTCTGCCCGATATCTCAGATAATATGATTCACTCATCATCACAGGGCCCCAAGCCCCGCCCAAGAATGTACCAACTGCCATTTACAAAGTCACTAAAGAATCTTAAAATGTCCCAGCTAGTTAATAGCAAGCTCTATGACATTAGACATAACACGGAGAAAACAAATGTCCATAAAATGGAAATTTATATCAGACAGCCACCAAAATGCCGTAAAGGGATAAACAAATTGTTCACGTGCACTGGCGAGCACCCCCACCATCCTGTGATGCAGCATCGTGTGCAGTAAGTATCACTTTCACTGTGCAGATTTAAAACTGACTGACACCATTTGGCTTTTACATCACATTATGAATGGAAAATTAGCTAAATGAAACAGGAATACTTCTGATGAAATTATAGTGGCTGTGTTCCCAGCACCCAAAAGTATGTGCACTTCTAAAAATGAGTAATACAAAGCCAGCCATGGTGAATAAAACGTGAACCATTGGCACAACACAGTAGCCTACTTTATTTTCTAAAAACAGGACAGGGAATATTTTTGCTTACAGGTCACAATGTTTGCAAATGTAATTTCTATGCTGAGCGAGGAGCACACACAGGCTCACTTCCTAAAATGGTTTCGCTAGTGAGGGTGTCGGCAGCAAACCACATGATCACATACAGTCTATAACCAGGAGTGGAGTATGTACCCTACGCCTGGGTGAAAGCTCTGCCAGGGGATGCGAAAAGAGAGGACAAGAAGCGGCAAGTGGCCGCTGAGTCAAACTGCCATGTAGAAACACACAAGCGTATCAATGGGAACATTATGTCTACAAGCTACTTGCGCAAGCCATTTTCATTCTTTTGAAATGTTTATGATACCATAGGCTACATTTTAATACATTAATGGGAAACACTGAGTTTTATTTTATTTTTCATTTTTTCAATTGGTGGTGTTAAAAAATGTGTCATATAAACTCGACAGTCTCTTACTATATTACAGGGAAAATCATCAATTGTTTGCAGCCTGAGAGAAATCTAATTCTGTTTTTGCAAATGAATGCTATCACAGCATAAATCCTGCTGTATCAAATGCAAATGTGAATTATGTCCTGGATTTAAACAGGAGAAACATATTCCCTGTATATTGGTTTACATGAGTGCACTCAGTGTAAATATGTGCTTTTCAAAGCTGACCAAAGTTTCGATACCAAACTGTTTTTCATATCTAGCCTTCAAACAGTGCACAAGTACACATCGGACATTTCATCACAAAGGTATAATAACTAGTGGTTATTATTTGATTGTGTGTGCAGAGTCCTTGAGGGGCCAGAGAGGTTTGGAAGCATCTTTAAGCATGTAAAAGTAGTGCCTGGAGTTGTGCAGAAAAACAAAGTCGGAAGTTTACAAACACTTAGGTTGAAGTCATGAAAACTTATTTTTAACCACTCCACAGATTTCATGTTAGCAAACTATAGTGTTGGCAAGTCAGTTAGGACTTAGGACATCTACTTTGTGCATGACACAAGTAATTTTTCCAACAATTGTTTACAGACAGATTATTTCACTTTTAATTCACTATATCACAATTCCAGTGGGTCAGAAGTTTACATACACAAAGTTGACTGTGCCTTTACATTTTTAATATTTGGTCATATATCCTTTGCATGCCATGACTTTCTGATGTCTGTGACCTAACAACATCAAAAGACTCTAAGATGTCCTAACTGACTTGCCAACACTATAGTTTGCTAACATGAAATCTGTGGAGTGGTTAAAAATGAGTTTCAATGACTTCAACCTAAGTGTATGTAAACTTCCGACTTCAACTGTATATGCTTATCAGCATTTGTTTAAATATGGCTGTTAACCTGAAGTGATCTGCATGTTGAAACTATAATTCCAGTTCACTTCACCATACAGAATATGAGAGCATGTATTTTCATTTTGGCTAAAGTGTATTTTTTATTTTTTATTTATAAGTGTATTATTTGGCTAAAGTGTAAGTCCTAATTTTCAATATCAGACATTGAAACTGGTTGCTAGGAACGATTTCAAAAGGTCGACCCAAAGGCCAGTTGTAAGGTGTATTAAAAGGACAGTAGCACAATGAGAATGTTATGCCTTTATAATTGCAGTGACGGACTTAGCCTGTCAGTGCGACGACTTCCTAAATTTCCCAGATGATGAAACTGTTAGTGCGGGGAGAAACTTGTCGATGAATTAAAGTGAGCTGTACAATTTGAAAAGTGTAGAGGAGGAGCTCAATCATTTAGTCAAATTTGACTTCACATAGTATTCTATCCAAATAATAGTTTGACGGCTCTTCAGAGTCTCCACTGGGGATTAAGTTTTCCACTGTCACGAGAATATAAATGTGCTATTCCACACGTTCTGTTTTGAAAGCAACATCTTTAGTTATTTCCATGTGTCTATTGTATTTGAGGCATGCCCTTGGCCCCTGCCCTTGGGATGTAATGCTGTTTTTTCAGCAGGGAAATTAGAAGTGAATTACTTTACCATGCAAGGTTGTAGATTTATACAAGAAGGTACCACGTGAACAGATTTTTCTCACACAGAGGACATTTATACAGCGGTGTAGGAGAGGAGAGCAGCATTATCCCCTGAATGGTAGCATGCTATTCTCAATGTGCAGCTGCCTGGCTCAATAGAATAGGGCTAGAAAGGACTGAATTGAATGGTAGGTTACAGCACTGTTGATAATTAGTTTGGTTGCTTGGCAACTAAATACGGAAATTCCTTGACTGAAGGGCTGTGGAAACTTTTCCTCCTTCTTTGAGGTAGATGATAAACTTTGGGTTATGGAATACATTGTTTCCATTTTGCTTGATAGTGCTATCTACATCTATCATTATATTTTTTTTATTTTGACATGCGATGGCACCAGCTTTCAGAATTTTAAGCTCTACGTACGGAATGACCTGTAGATTCAACTCTAGTTGGTGGTGTAATGTGCTTAGAGATTATATGAATGAGGCGGCAATGTAGAACAATGATGATAGAACTCAACTTGTAACTCCAAGGTTCAATTCCATGGTTGTATCCTTGAGCTAGGTACTTAGCTTAAAATTGCCTCAGTAAGTATCCATCTGTATAAATGGCATTATCAGGGGGATGAGACCAAAAAATTGCAAAAAACATTTATAGACTGAAAAGAGAATATACAGGGTCATAGATGGATACACTATCTCAGGTAATATGTGCGACTGCTTTTTTTCAAGCATTTCACTTTTTGAAACATCAAGGACAATTTGGGACATGTTCCATATGCCTCTAATATCATCTAAAGTAAAATGTTAAAAACCAGGCAGGTATATCACTTCAAAGCTCAATGGTGAATTATAGTCAGAAAAAAGTAAATTTCAATAGCTTTTCTGCAAAAGCCATTAACTCTTGCATTGATGCTCTGCTGCGCAGACCTGTTTTGAGGGTTCTGAGCAAGGCTAACATCGTACGTACTGGCTAGCTTGTGATAAACCATCCCCTTGCTTTCCAGGTTGGTAAACAGCCAACCAAACGTTAGCTAGTATATATTTAGTATAGTATATTTATGTTTTTATATTTAGCTTCCACTTATGCTGGCATTGAGAGCTTTCGGTACTATGACACCTTAACGGTGGATGTCCCCCTAATTACCATCATCCACTTAATAGATATCAAGCAGTCTCGTGATATTTGGGAATGTAACCAGATGACGGTTATCATGAAACCACAAGTGCAACAATTCCTTTTTTTCTTTATTTTTGTTTCATTTAGATTACCCAGGCGAAAAAAGATTATCCTTGAAATATACTTTTTCAAAGTGTACTTTTGGTAGTTTTTGTACTAATTATGTGCTTTGTGCTAAATTGGCAGTGCTTTAAGGGCCGGATTCAGAGATGCCCAACTTAAGTCATGCGCTTAAGTGCCTCTCCTGCGCGGATTTAACGCAGGCTGACTTACGTGGTCCAGGGCATGATATTCTAATTACCCGTTTCTTGTACCTGCCCCCTGGGTTGCAGGTATCTTCTAAAAAAATGTTTGTGGGGTTATGTGTTTTCAGCGTGTCAGTGACAGTGCCTTTAATAACCACATTTGCCTTTTTGGAAAATCCTGCCTTTGCGCATCGTAGTTGCTCTTGCGTGACGGGGTATAGGCATGCAGTGAACGTATTAATACATCGCATTGATAAAATGATCATAGCTTCTATTGATGACTGGGATATACCCATCACACAATCAAAAAAATAATCGCTGGACAGTGGTTGCATGCAATATTACTAAGTAAACAAATAAATCGTTGGAATTTACTTAAAAAAAAGATTTATAAATATTTTTTGTACGATTTAGCCTACCTAATAAAGAAATGTACGGTAACATAATAGCCTATATGCGACATCTTCAACTTAAACAGTTGAAGTCACATATACTTAATAATAGCCCATTACTTGCAACCACTGTCCAAAGATTTATTTTTTGAGTGCATCTGTCACATGCTGGAAGGATGTGGCCAGGAAGGAGAGATATTTTAACCTGTGTAACTTACGTAAGTGCACTAACGTAAGTGCACTAACAACAAGTATGATTTGTTGGTATTTTAAATACACTTGCAGTATTATGTCACCAGTGCATTTGACACAAACTTTAAAAGTATTACGTTGTGTTTGAGACTATACTTGAAGTACACTTTTTAAAAGTACATCTTAAACATACTTCAAATTAAGTACAAAAAGGAAAAGTATACTTGTAATAACCTTTGTATACGTAAATTATATTTTTATAACACGAAGGTATACTACTTTTTCACCTGGGTAGAAATGATCCATTTAAAAAAAAAATGATGAAAAATATATTGTGGTACTATTGAAAATGCAATTAATATAATTTTTGCCAGCCCTGATGCATGTTGGCTGTTTTAGGTGTTGAGAGTGTAACTCTCTGTGGAAAAAAAATGTATGTTGAGCCAGAAAAAAAAAAAGATCAAAGTTTGGACATCTTATGGAACATATATCTGGTATGTTTCAGGTTGTGCCAGTGTCTTCATAAGCAAGCAACTTGTTACGGTTCCGAGTATGAACTGGACCCAAATGCACGACTCAACACACAAGGAATTCCAATAACTCCAATAATTTATTGCTTCGACAAGAATTCCTCCTGAAGCATAGGGAGAGAGACAGACAAGACAGAAACCAGGTATGGATTAGCAGGGGATCAGCGGGAGCGGGTGAGGCCAGGGACTGGATAGTGGCAGGAATCCGGGCTGGTTGAGCAGAGGAGGAGCGGGGAGCGGGAGACCGGGCAGAGTGGGCACGAACAGCTGCAGGTTAGCAGAGCTGGAGCACCGGCTGGATGCACACACAGCAGCAGGTTGGCAGAACCGCAGCACAGGCAGGATGCGTACACACAGCTGTAGATGGGCAGAACTGGAGCACAGGCTGGATGCACACACAGCTGCAGGCTGGTAGACTTGGAGCAGACAAAGCTAGTAACAGCGAGGCAGGACAGAATGAACAGCGTGTTAATGCCGTTCCTGGCGAGAGCTAATTAAAGCTGGACAAGACTGGAAAATAGCGAGAACGAATGCTTTTCAGCAGGCAAGACAGGACTAGATACAAAGTATCCACGAGACAAGACCAGGGTATTACTACAAAGAGACTTAACAAACTGGCCCAGGACAAAGAACACGGGTGACTAAATACAACAGTTAACAAGTATCAATTAAGTGCCCCGTGCGAATGTATGCGTGAGTGATTAACAGAGCAGAGTGTGCAGAATGCATGCAGAGAGAAGGAAAGGGATAGGTGGATAAAGAGTAGTGGAACAGAGTGACACGAAAGGGAAAACCGCGCCCAACCTGCAGCACGAGGGAAACAAACAGGGATACAAACAACACGATACGAGAGGAAACAGGTAAAACACGGGACACAAAAGGACGGGAGTGAGAGCATAACACAACTGGGGTTAATGGCAGGCTACTGGTAGACAACACATCTTAAATAAAAACATTTTAATCTAAAGCAGTTTTATTGTAAATCCAATCAGGCTGCGCACTGTGAGGTGTGTTGAGTCTGTCCAGGCAATCTCCGTTACCTCCCCACTACAGCTTTGTTTAAGTGATAAATAGAATGCTGTCTCCCCTGGTGTAATCCAAACCTTGAAATAAGCATGACCAGCATGCCAATTATGCCTGCATTTCACAGCGGATTTCTAGGTTCACGCACTTCCATTACCAAGAGAGAGTGATAATTCAGGGCGAGGAGGCTCCATCAGAATCCTGATGGAATTGAACATGTAGATGGACTGTTAATTTGGAAATGCCAGGTGAAATCACACGTACGGTTGCTAATAATTAGCAACCGTATGTGTGATTTCACCTAGTATATCCAACTTAATAATTTGGCTCTTGTGATGTTATTCACATTAAAGGAGAAAGTTGAAGTGAAGGGAATGGAAGCGCATGGAAGTGGGGTATGAAATAACCTGTATGCATTACAGATAGCCGATCGATTACGTTATTTCTCCAAAAGGATTAGGATTTAAAGGCAATAGCCAACCGTTGCTTATGCTGCTGACATTAGCTGCCATTTTCTACTGTTCAAATTCAAGCATGTGGTTGATTCACAAATCAATCAGAAACAAATTATATATACAATTTCACATACAGTGCCCTCCACTATTATTGGCGCCCCTGGTAAAGATGAGTAAAAAGGGTTATAAAAAATTCACCGTTTGGTGTATTAGCTTAATCTCACACTGAAAAAATTCTACCTTTAATTGAAGAGATCCATTCAAATGCAGAGACATTATAGTATCGCTTGTAAGAGTACCAGAAAATAAGATGTCAAGAGTCTTTTGATGTTGTTGCGTCATAGACATCAGGAAGTCATGGCATGCAAAGGATATGTGATCAAATATAAAAAATTATTACTTTATTCTATATATAAATGCAGGGGTGCCAATAATTGTGGCACACATGGTTTTGTTAAAAATTATTATTTCTTGATTTTTCTCAGAATAAATTTACTTCAATTCAAGGTTGGATTTTTCTAAATTTTTTCAGTGTGACATTAAGCTAATTCACCAAACGGTGAATTTTTTATAACTCATGTTTACCAGGGGTGCCAATAATAGTGGAGGGCACTGTAAATGCACACTAACTCAATTGAAAGAAATATATGAATGGATGGCAATGTTATGTATAAGCAAAATAAGGTACATTTGCATGATACTCTGCATAGGCATTGGTCAATTACACAAAAGGAAAATGAGAACAGTAATTATTCTTATTATTATTATTTAAAAAATGTTCTATATATATATTGTTGTTTTTTTTTTTGGAGAAATTTGTTTCTGATTTTTCCCCGTTTTCTCCCAATTTGGTAGCCAATTGTACCTGAGTACCATTCAATTCCCCCATGTACTGCTGAGCATTCGCTGCTGCACAACCCCCTCGGCCAGCGGCAGGAAGGAGGACACCGCGTCTTCTTCAAGGCGTGACTCCTCGTGCCCCTGACCGTGATTCCAGCACTGCGCGGAGCTGCTATGTACGCGATGATTCCCCCCGCCGAGTCCCACGCCCCATCCCGGCAGAGGCCGCTCCCTCGAGGCACCGGGCACGCTCGAGCGCAAATCCGATGCCCTCGGGTGTGCAACTGCATTGACTCGAAGTCAATGCTTTTACCGCAATTGTTTGTTCTGTGCGCTTTCATTCACTTTTTGTAAAAAGACGCACCCGGGACAATGTTCATTGCTAGTCGAGCACCACAGAGAGAGACAATTCAAAGTAGAGAACGCTATATTTAACAGATAGTGCCAAATGTTGGAATAGTATCCAGGTGGAGAGACAGGACACAGATTGAAAGCTGGCACAGTTTACTGGAGTATACAGTGGAAGCAGTTATGATTGTAAAGTGCATGGTTTAGTACAGTAATGATAGGATAGCAGTGTGGTCAGTGCTATAGGGACACGGTTGAACCTTCCAGAAGCCAGCAGTGGAGGATGTCAGGAACGATAAGAATGGGGAGGGGGTGGACCAGGCAGATTGCCCCTTTCTGGATCTGTTAGAGTGGGTCAGACTGTATTGGTTTGGAGGCCAGCCAGAACAGAGGTGCAGGTGTCCAAGCATGAGAAGCCTGATTCTCTGACTCAGCAGCTGGGATAGTGTAAGTGTGCAGGAGTGTGCAGTGTAAGTACTGAGGAGTGGGCAGTGTAAGTACTGAGGAGTGGGCAGTATAAGTACTGAGGAGTGGGCAGTGTAAGTACTGAGGAGTGGGCAGTATAAGTACTGAGGAGTGTGCGGTATAAGTACTGAGGAGTGGGCAGTGTAAGTACTGAGGAGTGGGCAGTGTAAGTACTGAAGAGTGTGCAGTGTAAGTACTGAGGATTGGGCAGTGTAAGTACTGAGGAGTGGGCAGTGTAAGTACAGAGGAGTGGGCAGTGTAAGTACTGAGGAGTGGGCAGTATAAGTACTGAGGAATGTGCAGTGTAAGTACTGAGGTGTGTGCAGTGTAAGTACTGAGGAGTGGGCAGTATAAGTACTGAGGAGTGGGCAGTGTAAGTACTGAGGAGCAGGCAGTGTAAGTACTGAGGAGTGGGCAGTGTAAGTACTGAGGAGTGTGCAGTGTAAGTACTGAGGAGCAGGCAGTGTAAGTACTGAGGAGCAGGCAGTGTAAGTACTGAGGAGCGGGCAGTGTAAGTACTGAGGAGCAGGCAGTGTAAGTACTGAGGAGTGTGCAGTATAAGTACTGAGGAGTGGGCAGTGTAAGTACTGAGGAGTGGGCAGTGTAAGTACTGAGGAGTGGGCAGTGTAAGTACTGAGGAGTGGGCAGTGTAAGTACTGAGGAGCAGGCAGTGTAAGTACTGAGGAGCGGGCAGTGTAAGTACTGAGGAGTGGGCAGTGTAAGTACTGAGGAGTGGGCAGTGTAAGTACTGAGGAGTGGGCAGTGTAAGTACTGAGGAGTGGGCAGTGTAAGTACTGAGGAGTGGGCAGTGTAAGTACTGAGGAGTGGGCAGTGTAAGTACTGAGGAGTGGGCAGTGTAAGTACTGAGGAGTGGGCAGTGTAAGTACTGAGGAGTGGGCAGTGTAAGTACTGAGGAGTGGGCAGTGTAAGTACTGAGGAGTGTGCAGTGTAAGTACTGAGGAGTGTGCAGTGTAAGTACTGAGGAGCAGGCAGTGTAAGTACTGAGGAGTGGGCAGTGTAAGTACTGAGGAGTGGGCAGTGTAAGTACTGAGGAGCAGGCAGTGTAAGTACTGAGGAGCAGGCAGTGTAAGTAATGTGGAGCGCTTGGGTGGGTGGGTGGAGGTCACTGACCCAATGTTCTGAGAGACGGTGAGGGACGGCATCAGTGCTTTGCCCGGCTCAGCTGAGCGCAGGAGAGCGGGAGAGAGGGAGGAGGTAGTGGATTTGTAAGGACTTTAATGAGAGGTCTAAGAGGTCAAATCTGGGGAGGGTAAGCCTGAGTCTGTGGGCGCTCATCCAGTCGGAGATCTCAGTGACGAGAGTCCGGCTCTTTAAGAGGAAAATTAAAGAAATAAATCACAGTCGACATCTTTGCACAGTAGTGACTTGATGAGACCCGGCGCAGGCCTCCCAGGGGACCCGCCGTGGAATAAAAACGGACACTAACGACCGGGCCTTGGGTTTTATTGGTTAACAGGGTCAGGTCAAAGGCCAAGTGTCTCCAGAAGGCCTGCACGATCAGCTTTTGCATGTGAGATATGGACCAGCGAAGAGACTCTTGTAATCAACGGCCGTTTCTCCGATCCACTGCTGCCCCAAGCCCAGGTTTCTGTTCATCTACAGTTGTGTAGCTTGTGAATCCTCACTTTGCAGATGCAAACTAGTGGGCTGAGCGCTGCTGGCCTCCGTCACCTTTAATGTCCCTTGCCTCATTACTCTGCAGATTTATGTCTCCGGTTTAGAAAATCGACTGCAGGAAAAACTGCATTATTTCACCAATATCTCCATGCCTAGTAATTCACGGAGAGAATGAGGGGGAAAAAAAGTACAAGAAGAAGCGCCTTGCGGATTAATCGCCCTGGATGAATGCGTGCCTTCAGTAATTGTGAAATATGTGTGCTTTTCATTCATTGGCTGATAATGGCAGAGGGACGCTGTCTGTCAATATTCGTAACTTAATGAGTCTGAAGGCAAGAGGATGCTTTTAAATGAATGAACAAGGAGATTAGCCAAATATTGGAATAGTATCCAGCTGGGGAGATTTCTTGATTTGATGGAAGATGAAATCAAGAGAGCTGCTGGCTGGCTCATCCTGCTAAGGCACTACTCCAGTGTGTGGATGGGCCCCATAGTCTGGTATCTGTTAAGGCACTGCTCCAGTGTGTGGATGAGCCCCATAGTCTGGTATCTGTTAAGGCACTGCTCCAGTCTGTGGATGAGCCCCATAGTCTGGTATCTGTTAAGGCACTGCCCCAGTGTGTGGATGGGCCCCATGGTCTGGTATCTGTTATGGCACTGTCCCTGTGTGTGGATGGACCCCACGGTCTGGTATCTGTTATGGCACTATCCCAGTGTGTGGATGGACCCCATGGTCTGGTATCTGTTAAGGCACTGCTCCAGTGTGTGGATAGGCCCCATGGTGTGGTATCTGTTAAGGCACTGCTCCAGTGTGTGGATGAGCCCCATGGCCTGGTATCTGTTAAGGCACTGCTCCGGTGTGTGGATGGGCCCCAAGGTCTGGTATCTGTTAAGGCACTGCTCCAGTGTGTGGATGGGCCCCATGGTCTGGTATCTGTTATGGCACTGTCCCTGTGTGTGGATGGACCCCACGGTCTGGTATCTGTTATGGCACTATCCCAGTGTGTGGATGGACCCCATGGTCTGGTATCTGTTAAGGCACTGCTCCAGTGTGTGGATAGGCCCCATGGTGTGGTATCTGTTAAGGCACTGCTCCAGTGTGTGGATAGGCCCCATGGTGTGGTATCTGTTAAGGCACTGCTCCGGTGTGTGGATGAGCCCCATGGTCTGGTATCTGTTAAGGCACTGCTCCGGTGTGTGGATGGGCCCCAAGGTCTGGTATCTGTTAAGGCACTGCTCCAGTGTGTCGATGGACCCCACAGTATCTGTTCAAGCACAACTGAACTTTGGTAGAACTTTGGGTTGTGTAGTTACCTGGCCATGATATGAGTCCATATGGTGGCAAAATATAGTTGTTGCTCTGTGCTCCCCCGGGGTGGGAATCCAGAATAGGGCATTTGTCGCTCTCCATTTACTTCTATAGGGCAGCTAAAATGGTCTCATAATGACACTTCTAGCAAGTATAAGAACGGGAACAAAGCGGATTCTCTCAGTACAAACAATAACCAGTCCTCGTATATATATTTTTTTGTGTAATTTCAATTATTTATAAAAGTTCTATTTTCTTCAATGTTGTTAGCAAGCTACCAGAAAAGACTAGCAAAATGTTGGCAGGTCGGTTTGTTTATCATAGATATACAGATCCTTTCCAAAAAATTAGAATATCATGGAAAAGTTGTTTTTTCCCCATAATTCCATTCAAAAAGTGAAACTTTCATAGATTATAGATTCATTACACACAAAGTGAAATATTTCTAGCCTTTATTTGTTTCATTTTTCATAATTTTGGCTTACAGCTCCAGAAAACCTCCAAAACAGTATTTCAAGAAATTAGAATAGTGTGTCGAAAATCAGCATTTACTTCAGTTATTTCAGAGAATGAATGTTTTAGACTCCAGCCTCAGTCCACTCCCTCTGCATCTCCGCCAAATTTTGGAATCGTCTTTGCTTGACAATCCGCTGATAATTTTTTCAGGGTTGTTTTTCTGTAGGATACATGTTCTTTTCAGTGATCAACTCAAGAACAGCACAGTAAGGCTGAATACGCTGAAGAGGAGGCTGAATACGCTGTTCTCCTGCAGTAACAGAGGCTGAATACGCTGCACTCTCTTGCGGTAACAGAGGCTGAATACGCTGCACTCTCTTGCGGTAACAGAGGCTGAATACGCTGCTCTCTCCTGCAGTAACAGAGGCTGAATATGCTGCTCTCTCCTGCAGTAACAGAGGCTGAATACGCTGCTCTCTCCTGCAGTAACAGAGGCTGAATATGCTGCTCTCTCCTGCAGTAACAGAGGCTGAATACGCTGCTCTCTCCTGCAGTAACAGAGGCTGAATACGCTGCTCTCTCCTGCAGTAATAGGCTGAATACACTGCTCTCTCCTGCAGTAACAGGCTGAATAGGCTGCTCTCTCCTGCAGTGACAGGCTGAATATGCTGCTCTTTCTTGCAGTAACAGGCTGAATATGCTGCTCTCTCCTGGAGTAACAGGCTGAATAGGATGCTCTCTCCTGCAGTGACAGGCTGAATATGCTGCTCTTTCTTGCAGTAACAGGCTGAATATGCTGCTCTCTCCTGGAGTAACAGAGGCTAAATACGCTACTCTCTCCTGCAGTAACAGGCTGAATACGCTGCTCTCTCCTGCAGTAACGGAGGCTGAATACGCTGCTCTCTCCTGCAGTAACAGGCTGAATAGGCTGCTCTCTCCTGCAGTAACAGAGGCTGAATACACTGCTCTCTCCTGCAGTAACAGAGGCTGAATACGCTGCTCTTTCCTGCAGTAACAGAGGCTGAATACGCTGCTCTCTCCTGCAGTAACAGAGGCTGAATACGCTGCTCTCTCCTGCAGTAACAGAGGCTGAATACGCTGCTCTCTCCTGCAGTAATAGGCTGAATACACTGCTCTCTCCTGCAGTAACAGGCTGAATAGGCTGCTCTCTCCTGCAGTAACAGAGGCTGAATACACTAGTCTCTCCTGTAGTAACAGAGGCTGAATAGGCTGCTCTCTCCAGCAGTAACAGAGGCTGAATACACTAGTCTCTCCTGTAGTAACGGAGGCTGAATACGCTGCTCTCTTCTGCAGTAACAGAGGCTGCATACGCTGCTCTCTCCTGCAGTAACAGAGGCTGAATACATTGCTCTCTCCTGCAGTAACAGGCTGAGTACACTAGTCTCTCCTGCAGTAACAGAGGCTGAATACACTAGTCTCTCCTGCAGTAACAGAGGCTGAATACGCTGCTCTCTCCTGCAGTAACAGAGGCTGAATACGCTGCTCTCTTCTGCAGTAACAGAGGCTGCATACGCTGCTCTCTCCTGCAGTAACAGAGGCTGAATAGATTGCTGTCTCCTGCAGTAACAGGCTGAGTACACTAGTCTCTCCTGCAGTAACAGAGGCTGAATACACTAGTCTCTCCTGCAGTAACAGAGGCTGAATATGCTGCTCTCTGGCTGCATACACTGCTCTCTCCTGCAGTAACAGAGGCTGAATACACTAGTCTCTCCTGCAGTAACAGAGGCTGAATACACTAGTCTCTCCTGCAGTAACAGAGGCTGAATACGCTACTCTCTCCTGCAGTAACAGGCTGAATACGCTGCTCTCTCCTGCAGTAACAGAGGCTGAATACGCTGCTCTCTCCTGCAGTAACAGGCTGAATAGGCTGCTCTCTCCTGCAGTAACAGAGGCTGAATACACTAGTCTCTCCTGTAGTAACAGAGGCTGAATAGGCTGCTCTCTCCTGCAGTAACAGAGGCTGAATACACTAGTCTCTCCTGTAGTAACAGAGGCTGAATACGCTGCTCTCTTCTGCAGTAACAGAGGCTGCAAACGCTGCTCTCTCCTGCAGTAACAGAGGCTGAATACATTGCTCTCTCCTGCAGTAACAGGCTGAGTACACTAGTCTCTCCTGCAGTAACAAAGGCTGAATACACTAGTCTCTCCTGCAGTAACAGAGGCTGAATACACTAGTCTCTCCTGCAGTAACAGAGGCTGAATACGCTGCTCTCTCCTGCAGTAACAGAGGCTGAATTCGCTGCCCTCTCCTGCAGTAACAGAGGCTGAATACGCTGCTCTCTCCTGCAGTAACAGGCTGAATAGGCTGCTCTCTCCTGCAGTGACAGGCTGAATATGCTGCTCTTTCCTGCAGTAACAGGCTGAATATGCTGCTCTCTCCTGGAGTAACAGAGGCTGAATACGCTACTCTCTCCTGCAGTAACAGGCTGAATACGCTGCTCTCTCCTGCAGTAACGGAGGCTGAATACGCTGCTCTCTCCTGCAGTAACAGGCTGAATAGGCTGCTCTCTCCTGCAGTAACAGAGGCTGAATACACTGCTCTCTCCTGCAGTAACAGAGGCTGAATACGCTGCTCTCTCCTGCAGTAACAGAGGCTGAATACGCTGCTCTCTCCTGCAGTAACAGAGGCTGAATATGCTGCTCTCTCCTGCAGTAACAGAGGCTGAATACGCTGCTCTCTCCTGCAGTAACAGGCTGAATATGCTGCTCTCTCCTGCAGTAACAGAGGCTGAATACGCTGCTCTCTTCTGCAGTAACAGAGGCTGAATACACTAGTCTCTCCTGCAGTAACAGAGGCTGAATACACTAGTCTCTCCTGCAGTAACAGAGGCTGAATACGCTGCTCTCTCCTGCAGTAACGGAGGCTGAATACGCTTCTCTCTCCTGCAGTAACAGACTGAATAGGCTGCTCTCTCCTGCAGTAACAGAGGCTGAATACGCTGCTCTCTCCTGCAGTAACAGAGGCTGAATTCACTGCCCTCTCCTGCAGTAACAGAGGCTGAATATGCTGCTCTCTCCTGCAGTAACAGGCTGAATATGCTGCTCTCTCCTGCAGTAACAGAGGCTGAATACGCTGCTCTCTCCTGCAGTAACAGAGGCTGAATACGCTGCTCTTTCCTGCATTAACAGAGGTTGAATAGGCTGCTCTCCCTGTGTATTCCAAAATGGGAGAAAACAGTGGTGTAAAATAAATAACAAGGAAAATGCAGTTGAGAATAACTCTCACTTATCTAATGTATTGTACATGGCATTTAGCACCCCAAATGTGTCGCTGCAACGTTTGACTGAACTTATTAAGCAACCAGAAGTGGGGTGTTACCCACATATTGAGAACACAGCAGAGTCGACTTTCTCCCTGCTAAGAATGTTTTACATTTTCCAGTGCACTCAGATTTTCTATTAAAAAAAAGATGGCCATGACACATCCCAGGGATTTTCGATGCACTCTGTCAAATTGTAATCACTGCTACGCAAGCTGGGAGATGTGACATCTCGCCCCGGCTTGAACATTTCAGTCCTAACGCACCATGTTTATCTTGCAGGGCCGCGGTGGGCTTTGAAAAAGACTTACGGATGCGCGCTGCCTTTAATGGTGTATTTACCATGCATTTCATTTTCTGTCCTCCCCCTGACCCCCCCCCCCCCCCCCCCCCCCAAGTTCTCCCAAAGCCTTCGTTCACCGCTTTACCCCTGACCCCCTCCTCCCCCAGCACACTGTATTAGCGCACTGGTGAAAGTATAAATGCAGTCTTGCGGATGAAGGACTGCTCATTAAGATAAGCAGCGTAATCCTGACATGAAAAGGTTACACTGGGGCTAGCTCATCCGGCTGTCTACGGATTTTAATTCTGTTTCTCGACGGCTCCGGGGGGGAGGGGGGGGTGGCGGTACTTCGTGGAATCCCGCTGAGCCCTCCCGCCGAGGGCCGCGTGGAATCCGTGCCCTGTACAGGACAGGCACGGGATCTGGGAACAATGCCTATTGCTTACATGGGCCCAGAAGGGCACACCATGGGATTTGTGTTCATTACACACCCAAAGTGTTAGATAGTTCTGTTACGAGACCTCTTAATATACTCCCAAATACAGTATATACTGTATTTATATATATATTTTTTGCACACTTCCCTAGAAGAGATTTGGCCCCCTGATGAGCAGTTTTGATTGGTTGGTGAGGTTCTTTCATGATAACTGCAGATTGTGAGGATGAGAAGCCTTTCATTTCTTTGAGCGTTGTGCTCAAGGAAATAGGCACTTCCAAAACTACCATCCTCTGCAGCTGTGTTGATTGCAGCGTTTTGTGTGTGTAACCGTTGTGAGGACACTAAATGTAAGTGGGGATGGTGGTATCAGGCTGAAATGCAGAGAGAATCTGTTCCCAATTTGTACCCAATTTGCTTTTGTTAATCCTGGTTTGGAGGGACCTCAATGGACAGGTAACAGTGCTGCTTATATGTGTGTACAGCACACAGCTCACAAAAGCTAAACGTTTATTTTCAAGTGTGAACTGATCCCTTACTAGTATCAGTAAGAAAATCTGTTACTGCCTCTGTTACTGCAGGAGAGAGCAGTGTATTGGAAATGCCATTTCACACAGGATTAATCTTGTTTTGAGTTAAGCTGTTGAATTAATCCTGCTATCATATCTAGGCCTGGCTTAAACCAGCCGTCAGGTTAAACCCGCTGTTGGGTTACACCTGTTATCATATCTCGGCCTGGCTTAAACCAGCTGTATCTGGGCTTGGGTTAAACCCATTATTGTATCTGCCATTAACAGATGTCCAGTGTTGGGCAAGTATGAGTTAGTCACAGTTTAGGTGCAGGTGTGGCAGCTCTGAATCCAGCTGTCTTTATTATTAATTGTCCCCTCTTAACAGGTTACCCCGCTGAAAGCTAAGCTAAAGGAACAATCAACAGAAGACTCCTAAATACCTTACATGTATTAACATATTACACAATTGAAATGATTAATTCTTATTTAAAATATGAATTTTAAATCTCCAAATTTGTACACACATCAGTTGAACTTTAAACTGGTTGAATCAACCAACAAGCCAAAACTAACTCTACATCAGGTTTAAGATTAAATAAATGTATTTAGTAAACAAACAAGATTTGGTAAAATAGCTCATTTAAATCATGCACTAATGAATGTAGGCTCTCTACTGTTAATGAACTAAAAAGAAGACATTAAACCAGACATTTGGAATTACCAGCAAAGAGACAACCAGACCTTGCCAGAGTGTTATTCCAGAGGAAGAACGACAGAAGCAAAAGAAAAAGAGGTAGAAAGCTAAGATTTAGTGAACACACCAACAAGGAACCACCGTCAAAAACAAAAGAACAAGAATGTTTCTTCTCTTCGGCTCAAATTCAACTCGCCTTTCCCTCGGCAGTCATAAATACTTCACCCAGTAAGGATTGGCCCTGATTGGGTGATGCTGGCCACAGGGATTGAGGATATAGCCCTGATTGGGTGGTGCTGGCCCCAGGGTTTGAGGATATGGTCCTGATTCGGTGAGGCATTGAAGGCGGTGGGTCTCATCTGACAAGTACTGGCTTACCTAAGGTCTGACAAAATCCCTATTATTAAAAGTCATTCTAAGTTGCCAGAAGCAGAGCAAAGGAACATAATATTATTACAAAAAGATTAAATGTTTTGCGTATGAATATGAATAAGCTTAATTAAAATCAGTCCTGCCACGAACAATGGCGATGATGTTTATAAGAAACAAGAGCTAAGTCCTCCACTCTTACTTATATGGGAGTTAAATTAATATTACTCTTTTATTGTAGACTCAGAGTATTCTGGTGGCTATAGTAATCCTGTGTTGTTGTGCAGCCATTCTGGGCTTTCCTTATCTGGCTAGTTTGTGTCCCTGGTGCTTCACCGGAGAGGTGATTAACCTCCCAGTCATGGTAATAACCAAGGCTGCCCAACCCATTTGTTTATGTATGAGAGGCTCAGCATGTCTTAATTGCCTGAGAAATTCCCTTCGATGGGAGTTGCGAGGGGTGAGAGAGAGAAACAGACATCGGCTGGTCAGGTTAGACAGAATAGGCCCCCTTGTAACAATGTACCGTGGCATGGACCCCGAACAAGTTACGCATATCAAAGCTGACAGTCCCTCTCTCGAGTGCTGTGGTCTGAGAACTAGATAGCCCATCGGGCGGGAGTCAGCTCAGGTCAGTTTCCTGAGGAAACCCCGCCTGGTCTGCACAAGTGGCGCTTTATGGACCGATTTGTGAAAAGGAAAGCAGGCAGGTGTCCGTCATGTTTACGGCCTCCTAGGCCTGCAAGCGGAAATAATGAATTACGTAGACTAGGGGCTCTATCTTGGCGCTCTGTCTAAACACAGGGCGTAAAGTGCATTTAGGGCGTCCGCTAAAAGTCCACTTTTGCTAGTTTGACGGCGTGTTTTTTGAGCGCTAAGCGCGGTGCAACGTGCAAATGGGCTGAACCTAGTCTCTTCATTAATTATAGGTGTGTCTTGGGCGTGACATGCCCAATCAGCCAATCAAAATGTCATATCCCATTCCCTTTAAAAGTCTGCTTTTCCACCTTGGCGGATTGCTTATATGATGGTGAAACAGACATGCTCGTGCGTGTTTAGTGCGATCAAGGAATAGGCTATATGGATCAATAGTATGATCAATATTATTCGGACTAACCATTATGAGTTCCCGGTAATTCCTGACAGTGCTGTTATTTTACAAAATATATGCGCTTAAATTTCGTTAAAAGCACCTGCAACAACTGAGAATAAGATACCAATGGCTTCCATCTCACCTTAGAAAACGCCAAATTAGCCTGCTTGTTTAACGAATTTCATTTGATTATGCAATGAAACATTGTCAAATGTCAATTCCATGAGGTTGTTCTCATGGAGTTCTCGAAGTTCAAGCTACATCCGAAGTTCATTACCTGCATTGTAATATTGATTAATAACATAAATAACCTTATTTTGCCTTAATGATAACACTAAATACAATAAAGCTGTCAGGTTGGCAACCCAGAGGTCCACGCATATTTTCCCTTGTTTTATAATGTCCTGCTTATGGAAATGTGACCACCGCATTTTACTAGCAACTTAATGCTTTAAAAACAAGTCCACTTTCCTGGGAAGACTGTGAAAAGTGCAATTTTTAAGCAGGTGAAACAGACCTGCTCCTGCATGAAGTTAATGCACACATGCAGAGAATGGCATTAAAATGAATTGTGAATTAATTGTTCTCTTTAAAATCGTTTTGTTTAGTTATGGTATAACAGGTGAAATAAGTGGGGTTTTAATAAGCTGAGAGTATGGAAGCCTGGTCACTGTAATTTAAAAAAATATGAAGGACGGAGAATAAGGTTAAAATTCAGTTAACATGGTGAAATTTATCTCCGTTTTTTTAACCGTAGGCTATCGAAAAAACCTTATGCACAGTGAATCCCAGGGACCATAGCCTATAGACCATTTGAAAAACAATACACTGGACAAGGTTTTTAACTTTTTTCAGTCAAAAACCATTCTATTTACTTACAGGCTTTAGGCCTAGATGAACAGACCTGTATTGTAATGACATCTGAAGCGCATTTTCAGAACTCAAATGTCCATCTATTGCAGTGCACGAGTTTTCCATTGAATGACAATTCACGCATTAGGGGCCCTATCTTACACCCGGCGCAAAGCGGCGCTAACCCAAACGCAAGTGTCTTTGCTATCTTACACCCGGCGCTAGGTCCATAAGAACGCCTAACGCTTACGTCCTTAAACTAGCATGTATTCTTGCGCCATCACAAGTGAACTGGGCGTGTTGGTCTTAAGATGAGGAGTGGCCAGGATTCTTTTTGGCGTATTGCTATCTTGAGCCAGCAGAAAGCGCTTGCGCTAGAACCACTACAAACCTGGTCTAAAGTCATGTCGCAGTTGTTTACATGTTATTTTAACGGCGCATATAAGTGCGTCTACATAGGCGTGTGCACAATGCGCATACCCTCCTGTCTGTTACACACAGGGGCGTGCACAAGCATGACTAAAATATCTAGATCACAATGTGAAATATTATTATTGTGTAGGCTATATCAAAAATGCATAATAATAAAAGGTTCCATAGGTCCACATACCTTTCCCTCAGCGAAGGGAAACGATGCCACATTACATTGCTCTCAGCCCACTCCATCAACATCCAGGCGATGTGCGATGGTACGGGACAATGGCTGTCCATTAAAAAGGAGCTGCCTAATGCGCGAATTGTCATTTGCACCTAATGCGTGAATTGTCATTCAATGGAAAACCCGCGTAGCTACTGCAATAGACGGACATTTGCGTTCTGAAAATGCGCTTCAGATGTCATTACAATACAGCTCTGTTTATCTAGGAATACAGCCTGTAAGTAAATAGAATGGTTTGTGACTGAAAAAAGTTCAAAACCTTGTCCAGTGAATATTGCTTTTATTGTTTTTCAAATAGCCTAGGCTACAGCGGACTCGCTGTGCATAATGTTTTTTAGATAGACTATGGTTAAAAAACGGAGATAAATGTCATCAAGCTAACTGAATTGTAGGCTAACCTTAGCTATTCTTCGTCCTTCATATTTTTTTAAATTACAGTGACAAGGTTTCCATATCCTTAGCTTATTAAAACCCCGCTGATTTCACCTGTAATTCCATAACTTGAAAAAAAGATTTTAAAGAGAACTAAGCGTCTAATTAGAAACTAAATTTGCAGCACGTTACACAATTAATTTTAATTCCATTATCTGCGTGTTCGCTTTACATGAGCAGGTCTGTTTCCCCTGCTGTACATCGCACTTTTCACGGTCTTCCTGGGAAAGTGAATAGTTTTAAAGTATTGCGCTACCAGTTAAACAGGTTGGTCACATTTCCATAAGCAGGACATTATAAAACAAGGGAAAATATGTTGAACCTATGGGTTGCCAACCTGACAGATTTGTTGTATTTAGTGTCATCATTAAGGCAAAATAACGTTAGTTATGTTATTAATCAAAATTAGAATGCAGGTAGCCTAATGAACTTTGGATGAAGCTTGAACATGAGTTCATTGCATAATCAAACGAAATTCGTTAAACAAGCAGGCTAATTTGGCGTTTTCTAAGGTGAGAAGGAAGCAATTGGTCGCTTATTCTCAGCTGTTGCAGGTGCTTTTAACGAAATTTAACAGCATATATTTCGTAAACAGCACTGTCAGGAATTACCGGGAACTCATAATACTACTACTGCTGCTGCTGCTGCTACTGATCCATATAGCCGATTCCTTGATCGCACTAAACACGCACGAGCATGTCTGTTTCGCCATCATAAGCAATCCGCCAAGGTGGAAAAGCAGGCTTTTAAAGGGAATGGGATATGACATTTTGATTGGTTTATTGCATGTCACGCCCAAGACACACCTATAATTAATGAAGAGACTAGGTTCAGCCCAGTTGCACCTTGCGCCGTGCTTAGCGCCCAAAAAAACACGCCGTTTAAAATAGCAAAAGTAGACTTGGACACGCCCTAAATGGACTTAACGCCATGCGCTTAGACTAAGTGCCAAGATCGCCAAGATAGGGCCCTAGGTGTAAATGACAATTTGCGCATTAGGCTTGATATAGGTGTTATCAGCTCCTTTTTAATGGATAGCCATTGTCCCATAACAGAAGATTGTCCCACCAGAAGATTACAGGAATTATTGGCAAATATAGGCTCAGTCATACCTTGATCCAGGATAATTGTGAATAGTCTATACACAGTCTTACACATACCATCGCACATCGCCCGGATGTTGATGGAGTGGGCTGAAAGCAATTTAATGTGCCATTCCCCTTCGCTGAGGGACAGGTATGTGGTCTTTGATCTATGGACCATTTTATTATTATGCATTTTTTGATATAGCCTACACAATAATAATGTTTCACATTGTAATCTTGATATTTTTAGTCATGCTTGTGCGTGCCCCTGTGTAACAGACAGGAGGGTGTACGCGTGTTGTGCACACGCCTATGTAGACGCACTGCGACATGAGTTTAGACCAGGGTTTTGGTGGTTTTAGCGCAAGCGCTTTCTGCTGGCTCAAGATAGCAATCCTGGCCACACCTCATCTTAATACCAACATGCCCAGTTCACTTGCTATGGGCGCAACATCACTTGGTATTTAACCAACGTAAGCGCTAGGGGCTATAATGAACCCTGCGCCGGGTGTAAGATAGCAAAGGCACTTGCGTTTGGGTTAGTGCCGCTTAGTGTCGGGTGTAAGATAGGGCCCTAGGAGATTATTGACAGCAGTTTTATCATGTGAAAAGCACATGGATAACATGGCTTCACAGGCATTTCTGCATGAAATCTCCTTCAAAGATCTGTGTGTAACCACGCTGCACTTGGGACACCATGGTCTTTGCTAACAGGAGGGAGCGAGGAGGGTAAACGTAATGGCGGTATGGCTGTAAAAGGAGCAGTAGAGATCTGACTGCTTCTGGAGAACCATCGCCTGTTGTGACATCATAAATCCCAGAGGTGGAAATCCAGGGGACATGAAGTAAAAGTCCTCTCCAGTATTTTGTTCCAATCACCTGGATTTGCTAATTAACATAATTCTTCAGCAAGGAGGTAGAACTAATTAGTGAAATCAGCTGGCTGAGTCTATGGGTGGAATATGGTAGGACTTTTACTTTATGTCCCCTGGATTTCCACCTCTGATAAATCCCCCAAACCCCACCCCTCCTCCCCTACCTCGCACCAGCTGGGTTCTTTTATAAAATATCCTGTTTGAGAACCCCCACTGGCTTATTTACTGTGAAACCCATATAAAGGTAATCCTGACTGCCTTCTAATGCCAAGGCTGCTTTCTTTACATTCCGGTGTGGCTTTCAAGAAATTTCTCTCATGTCCCAGCCAAACGTCTTTCCGTTACATAGACAGTCTCTGTGTTCTGTTATATTCCATTGTAATGATATGCCTGAAATTGTTACAGAACAAATAATAGCGGAGGGAATTGTTGTTCCACTCAGATCAATTTTCTCATAACGACTGCGCTTGTGTGGCCGGTACTCAAACTGTAAATAAACTCGGACACAAACTCGATACGCATAATTGAAACTGGTGTGTCCTGGATGTAAATGTTCTTTATTATTACTATTTGTTGTCATTCTCATGCTAAATGTAGCGCGCGGGCAGTATTTAGGTCCATTAAGACACTCTGACTAAACGTCACGCTCTCCCCACTTAGATTATGACTAAATGTCACGCTCCCTCTACTCGCACTCTGACTAAATGTTGCGCCCTCTCTATTCACGCTCACAGACTACATGGCAGAAGGAAACGCAGAGGACATTTCTTTTCTGTTGGAATGTACAAATCCCCGACTTTTCGAGAAATTATAAAACCTACCCTGGTGCGTGCACTCCACTATTTCATACCCTTGAGGGCGATGAAATATATTGCTTCTACAAAAAGACCCCATGCAGTTAAGCAATAACTGTTATTGTTTCGTAAGTTTATTTTCATCCATTTCATGGAACAAGATTTGCATTTTCATTCTTTAATTCTCAGTATTTGCCTTCTCTTGAGAAAGACTAATAATTAATAAGAGTATCATGGGTGCTTACAGTAATACCGACGATGGTTCAGATCCATGCAGTCATATTTTAATTTATTAATTTCACTTATTGAATGAAAGCTCTTTATACAGTGTTGTCTGTAAAATGACTGGAGATTAAAAAATGATTAAAGGAGTAAGGAAATTAACATAAGCCTCATCCAGTTCAACATTCTTCCTAATTAAAATCACTCATCTGTAGCCACTTCGTTTTTCCCCCAAAGCTCTCTTGGGATTTATTTTTATTTTTATTTATTTTTTTAACGCATTTGCTTGTGTTTTTCACTCGCGTATTAGACATGGTAGGACGGCTGTTTCAGATGCGAGACCCGTGCCGTTTATTGTTTTGTTATTTGAGCCTGTTCCGAGCATCGGAGGCAGGGGCGGCCTCTTCGTCTGGCCAGACGTGGCGCAAGCTGTCGCGAAATATGCCTGGATTAAGGCGTGTGTTTTTTAATCCGAGCAGATGTGACGCGCGTGCGTGTGCTGCCTCGCACGCATCAGCATGGGAGTAAACGGGTACAGTAATTATTTTGTCGCAGCCCTTATTCAGAACGACTGGTAGGTGATTGTACATCTGCCGTACAACCCTAACCCTTTATGTTTCAGTTGTCATGTTGAAATAATGATAGGATGTGGCTTAATTAGGATAGGCTTAATACCATTTAAGACAAAAACCTCAGAAAGCAGAAGGGTAGGTCACGAATGACCCGTGAATTACTGCTCTGTATTCAGGGCAAGTTTTACTTGATAGTATAAGACACTTTTACAACAAGGATATCATTCACGACATTGCATATGTACATACTGCAGAAATACATTTAGCTTGGAAAAGTTATCTCACCGAACAGGTTGTTTCATTTTTAACACCTAAACATGGATTGCACTTTGATTTCCAAAAGAAACTGAAGCCAAAACTATTATTTTTTTCTTCACAAATACAGTTTGGCAAGTTTCTCTTGATGACTGCTGAACTAGCCAAACTGTGTTTGTGAAAAAAAAAAAAAAAACTAAGGTGATAATTTATGTATTAGTCTAAGTTAAGCACACATAAATTTAATTGGGGCCACAGTGTTGGCTTGGTTCTTGCTTTGACCCAAATGTGAATCATTAGAGTAGTTTTTTTTTAGTCATGGTGAAGCCACACGCAAATCCCATTTCTGCTAATTAATTACAGTATATTGTCTTTATTCAAATTGCCGGTAAATCTGTAAATCCCTTGGCAGGCTATGAAACAGGAGTGAGAACTCTAGACATTCCGCCCAGCACAGAGTATTACTTCCACATTTTACAATGTTGTACAAAGTTGCACTAACATTGGGGTGGATCATAACATTGTATCAAAGTTTAATTTTCTTTTTTACATACCACCCTAAACCACAGCTTGCAAGCTACATTGTATGTCTAGGTCACGTGTATATTGTGTAGTGTCGTTAGGTACATTAAGAATTTGGCAGTGAAGACAGATAAAACGTCTTAACAGTCATCACATGGAGGCACCAATGAATGTGCAGAATATATTAATTTATATATGGCTTCACACTAGGTGCAAAAGTATAATTAATCAGTCTCATAAAATTAATTATTATAACTTAATCTGAAGGTGTAAGTTGAGGATATTGAGGATAGGCTCAAATGTTTATCCAAACAACCATCAGACCGATGAGCAGGTTTAACAAAATACAATTTATTAAATAACAAACACGTCTAAACTAACATCCTAAAAGCAGCGAATGATATGGAAAGTGAAATTAAGTGTAGACAATGAATGAGGCATACAGAATGCACAGTTTTATTTCTGTATGTGTGCCAGAACACGTGGTGTTCAGATCACAAGACGGATACCTCGAGGGGGAAATACAAATCTAGTTTTAGCATGAAGCTAACATGGCCTGAAACATGGCGTGTATTGAGGCTATAGAAATTTAGCTACATCTAGCTAAATTCCAGGCCCCTATCCATTTACAGGTACGGGATCCTATATCTAACAGGTTAGGTATTAGTACAAAGGGAAATTGCATGCACAGATCGTAAAAGAGGTGAATTGTAAATTAGTGTTAAAGTCAGTTACATTACATTACAATCATTTGGCAGACGCTTTTATCCAAAGCGACGTACAATAAGTGCATATTGAAGGTCATTGACGCGACTACAAAGCAAATTCGACAAAGCACAACTTTCTCACAGCATAGGAGCTATCCCTAGTAATGAACATGAGTAGCACACACAGTCAGCTATACATTCTGAACTAAAAATAACCAAAAACACAGGTTAAATAGAAAACAAGCACAAAAAAAAACAGGAAGCGAGTACTATAGAATGGCCCTATATAGGTATTTTAGTCGAGGTGGTCTGAAAAAGTGCGTTTTCAGACCACGACGAAAAACAGACAGTGTTTCAGCTGAGCGCAGCAGAGTGGGGAGTTCGTTCCACCACTGGGGAGCTAGGGTGGAAAAGCTCCGCAGTCGGGACGAGCGGGAGCCGTTAACACGGAGGGGGGGAAGTGCAAGTCAGTTAGAGTAGGCTCTGTAACTTTAGTTTATGCGAGGCTAATTGGCTGTCGATAGCCTGCTGTGTTAAGAAGTTACATATTATCGTTACTCTAAATACACACAATAAATACAATCACATTGTAATAATTACATTGACAATAAACATTAAACAAATGTTTTCCTAAACTATTGCCTGTTTGTGTCAGTCTTACTGTACTGGAGTAGCTACACAGGCTGGTTCTGTGGCTTTAATGTGTCCAGAAAGTTCTTTCTTTTGGCAGCGTCTCTGGATTGGATTGTCCTTTTTCTCCGTCCTTTTGTGAGTGTTGCTGGAAGATTTTTTGAAGAAGATTTGCTGGTCCTTTGTCCTTCGGCAAGTTGTTTCCCAAAATCTTTGAGGCTTGCGGTTCGTGGTAACGTAGGCTACACACGTTTCTCTGGCCGTCGCTTTAAGGCAACATCGTATGACGGTAGCTCAGTGTAGCTAGTTGTTTTAGTGGCTTTCGCAAACACGCTAACTGAGAGTTGGGTGAGAGAGCGGTCATTGTGGCCACATAACCTGAAGGAGAGAGGGTTCTCTCCGTGTGTTCTCTTGCCTATGTCGGCCTAGTTGCTTCTTCCCGAGCCGGGGAAGTGCGTGCAACTTGGAACTAAACCAAAGCGTAAGAACGTGTGGTAAGAAGGAACTGGAAGAACAGGAAGTTTGCTCTAAGTTTTATAGAACTGGGGACTCAGTCCTGATTGGTCAAGGATCACATGACTGCCTGGGATCACATGACTGTCGCATGCCGGTATACAGATCCTTTCCAAAAAATTAGAATATCATGGAAAAGTTTTTTTTTTTCCATAATTCCATTCAAAAAGTGAAACTTTCATAGATTATAGATTCATTACACACAAAGTGAAATATTTCTAGCCTTTATTTGTTTCATTTATCATAATTTTGGCTTACAGCTCCAGAAAACCCCCAAAACAGTATTTCAAGAAATTAGAATATTAACATAGTGTGTCGAAAATCAGCATTTACTTCAGTTATTTCAGAGAATGAGTGGAGTGGCTTGACTTGAGGAATCCGACAGTTGTAGCCTATGTCCCGGATACGTCTGTACGTGGTGGTTTTTGAAGCACTGACTCCAGCCTCAGTCCACTCCCTCTGCATCTCCGCCAAATTTTGGAATCGTCTTTGCTTGACAATCCGCTGAAGCCTACGGTCATCTCTTTTGCTTGTGCACCTTCTCACATTTTCCCCTTCCACTAAACTTTCTATTGATATGCTTGGACACTGCACTCTGTGAACAGCCAGCTTCCTTAGCGATGACCTTTTGTGGCTTACCCATCTTCTGGAGGGTGTCAATGATGGTCTTCTGGCCAATTGTCAAGTCTGCAGTCTTCCCCATACTGAACCAAACTGGGATAAACTTTGCAGGTGTTTTGAGTAAATTAGATGATAGTGTGACAGTCTAAAACATTCATTCTATGAAATAACTGAAGTAAATGCTGATTTTCGACACACTATTCTAATTTCTTGAAATACTGTTTTGGGGGTTTTCTGGAGCTGTAAACCAAAATTATGAAAAATGAAACAAATAAAGGCTAGAAATATTTCACTTTGTGTGTAATGAATCTATAATCTATGAAAGTTTCACTTTTTGAATGGAATTATGGAAAAAAAACAACTTTTCCATGATATTCTAATTTTTTGGAAAGGATCTGTATGTAGTCTTTTGGAAATGCGGTCCAGGGACACATGAATGCGAGTTGATTCCTAATGGACATGCAGTACAATTGTAGTAATATTTTGTCATTGTTGGGATTAGCAGCTGTGTTGTAGCTTGTGTGCCAATCAATGAAGCCTCTCCAAAATTTGACTCCACTGTTTTCCTTTTGAGGAAGTCCACATATGGCTGGGGAACCAGTAGAAAAAGAAATGAACGAAGGGGAGAGTTATTTCTGTTGGCTTCTTAAAACTCTCTCTGCAGTTGATTCAAATTGATACTCTAATCTCTAATCTGTGCTTTTATTCAAGTACCCAGCTCTTCAGACACATTCACTACCATGTAAGAAGTACTCCTACTTTATTTTAAAATGGGGGCTTTAGAAAAGCAGGAAAGGACTGTCAACACATGCTCTGCGATTAATGTTGAAACTTTTAGCATAATGGAACTGTTAAATCTGCCTGTGAGTTTTTCTGTACAGGCCTGGTACATGATAGCATAAGAACTTTAAGCAAGATTTAATTGATGCGGTGTTATTTATATAATTATAAGCTATTCATGCAGCTTGATATTTAAACTCAAATGCAGATCCACTTTGTGAGGTGACAAGACTACTTTGTGTCACCTTAAATTAAGCTTACCTCTTCTCTTCTCAACTTCTCTGCAGGAGCTCAAAAATGGCTTCCGTAACTTGCTCATTATTTTCCGGTGTGGAAATTCTATGAAAATGAGTTGCCGTTAAGGGGACTTGATAGCCTGACAGTTTTCCAGTTCAATATTGTCTCTGTAATTACAACCAGTCGGTCCTCAGGGGTCAGCTGGAGAAGCTCCATGTTTTTGCTTGCTTTGATTCCATGGTAGGTAATGAATCTGTTGTTGGTATTGATTTCATAGTAGGTGATGATTCCATCCGTAGTAGCTGCTGATTCTGCAGTAGGTATTGATTCTGTAGTTGGTGCTGATTCCGTAGTAGGTATTGATTATGTAGTAGATATTGATTCCACAGCAGATATTGATTCCATAGCATGTGTTGATTCCATAGTAGGTATTGATTCTGTAGTAGGTAATTATTCCATGGTAGGTGATTACTCCATAGTTCTGGAAATAACTTGTCAGATGCATTCAGCTAGAAAAACATTAATTTTTTATTTGAAAATCATTTTCATAGAAAAATGTTTTCCTTTGGAAAGGATTTGTATAACATATTTTAATATTTTCCTGGCTGCACTGCAGTATTAAACCTAAACAACGACACTTGCTTTTAGGAATAGCATCCGTCCCAGGAGATTTTAATCTCACAAGCGGTACAGTCGCAGAAGTGAATTGTATACATAAACTACAGTCATGTTTTATTAACATAGTATCAGTGAAGAGACCCAGGCTTGGTTTTGAGGAAATCCACTGTGTGGTAAACCTATCTTTATTTTCAGGATTTCCAACAGAATGCCATGTTGCATCTCAACTTCCCTAAACGCAGGGGTTCCATTGGACTTTTACCTACACTTTACACTCACAACTGCAGCATAAAAACAGTTTGTAACAAGTATCTTCTAAGTGTATGGCCAAATTAGCTATTGAAATGCAAATTAACTGTTTTAAACATGCCACTGTGTAATTCGGAAGCAGTTGCGCACAGCACCTATCAGTGTTAATTCCCCATTTGATAAACCTGTCTAATGCTAAAGAAAGTTCCTCCATGTTTTTTTGGCGCTTTGCACGTTGACAGTTGTTACCTGTCTCCGAGATATGGCAGGATTTCTGTGTGTGAGGAGGTTTTTAGAGTGCGCCAGGGGTGCTAAGAGAATCGCGCCCGCTCGTTTCATCTTGGTGCTGTTCAGACAGGCGATGTCGGCGGAAAGAAGCCTTCTTTCAGCTGCCTTGTTGGAGAACAGACACATACTTCCTGTGATCTTGTTTACCTAAACATTTTACACGGGGCTGCGAGACGCTGGGTAGGCTAGGCGGGGGTAGGATGCACAGATTTCAAAGGAAAAGGCCCATTGTCGCCTCATTTATTATTCCGAAGAGGAAGCATAAGTCGCTTTACGGCATTAATAGATTGTGCTTTCTGTGAATATTTAATATTATTTAAAAAAACGTTATTCTTAGAAACAGAGTGCTTTATTATTTAAACATCATCTGACCAGGAATGATTCTGTCCCACATATTTTCATTGTTGCATTGCAGTTATTCCTTCATCCCAGTTATTCCACATTCCTACATCCCAGTTATTCCTACGATCCTTCCGGAAGACTCTCACAGCACCAGTGCATTCGCCACTGTTCTATATCTCTGTAGTCTGCTCCCACCTCTTCCTTTATTGTTTGACGCAGATCTCACTCTTCTATCCATCCCATTACCCATTATACTGGGATAATCCCTGCTCACCTCTTCTAATACTCTACAATTCAGGGAGGAAATAACATTTGGTTTGCAGAGCGGTTTCTCAACAGCCGCTGTCATTTCAATTGGTAGCTTATGGGGAAGATTTAGCGATTGTCTAACTCTGTTTACTTTTGTGCTTGTTTATTATTTGAACTGCCAGTATCACTGTGATATGAAAACATGGCATTATGGATCACCTTCAACAACAGTCTTTTGAGTGTTTTACACTTGCACATTTTAAATAATAATAATAATAATAATAATAATAATAATAATAATAATAACGGTTTGCAGAAGCCATTTTGTACTGTATATATTCCCCATAGATCACCTGAGGTGGAGGACGAGGGATTATGAAGCCAGTTAAAATGGGGTCGATTGAATGACCAGACAAACGGGGTAGTGTGGGAATGTATCCAGGATGAGGGTGATCTCCCTTAATGTCATGGGACATTTTAATTACCGCAGTGGGTAGTGTCCCTGTTTTAATGTCTCATCTATTCTACCCCACCCCCCCAGTGGTGGAATGAGTTCCACTACAGTCAGCAGACCACAAGCTGAAAATACAGCCGTTTAAACGGCATCTCAGGTCACCTGTGCTACATCTAAAACGATATCTTCAAATTTGCTACTGGAAGCATTACATTCTCAGCCTCCCTCTCGCACCAGATATGGTGCTAAATTATACGCTGTAAGATTTAGTGTTTACTACTTCTCAGTAAGTCGTATAAATGTGTAAACTATCAGCCGTATAAATGTATAAACTATCGGTAGTGACCCAAATGACTTGGCTTCAGCTCTTTATTGGCCAACCCTATTCGAATGCACCTATATAAGTCACTCTGGATAAGAGCCTACTAAATGCCTAAAGTTAAACCAGCCTGGCCCACTCTGAGCCCAAGGCCTTTCCTCTGGAATCTGGGGTAGGAGCACGCATCGTTTTCTTGGTTTTGTTTTTCGGCATTATGAAACTGCAGACATGTTTGGAATGGAAATGGTGCCATAAACTGTTTTCGGATTATTTTTAAAGGTGGTATTTCACCATTATTATGTACCCTGCTTTTTTCTGTGTTGCATATTGTTATGGTTTGGGTTAGGGTTAGGGTTAGGGTTAGCATGATTCGTTTTGATACGAGTTGTTTTCTTACTGACGCCGTCGGCATAGTTAGCTGTCACAATACTGTCGATCAACAGATGAAATGTGGTGATCATCCTTAATTATTAAATTTTTTTCTTCTAAAAACAAGTTTTTTGGGTTGTTGAGATTTGCTGATGAAATGTCCGAGGGATTTCAAGGGAAATTGAAAGCAGTCCCGCTCTCTGAAGTACATACCAGTTGAACTGCCAAACTTAGCTCTTTGATGACCAGCTTGAAGTCAAGGGTGATAACAAATCTTTGAAATGCAGTCTTCTACTTCCTGAGACACTGCCACAAATTTACAAAGATGTATCTGTTTGATGAGGGCTGACAAAGTGCGGCTGTCGCTTTACAACGTAGGCAGACCGATAAACTGGTCACATCATTCATTTTGAGCGCTAATCTCTATTAAATTGCTTGAAAAATAATTGTCAGAACGGTTGCGGGATTCTTCAGTTTTAGATTACCTTGTGTGCACCAAAGCATATAATTATTTCAGGTTGAATGATTATGAATTCTGCAAATAACTGCAAATCAGAACTTGCACTATTTACACTAAAGTCTCCCAATAAGTCTTCTGTTCATCTGTTCATTTACAATGTGATGCATAAATCACAAACTGATTGCATATAGTTTGAAAGAGTTAGAGAGAGAGAGAGAGAGAGAGAGAGAGAGAGAGAGAGAGAGAGAGAGAGAGAGAGAGAAGAAAACAGTTTTAATTTGGTCTCTTCTTGGAGTCCTGTGTTGATATCTGGCAGGGTTATGACAATGTTTCAGGCATTGAATGCCCACAAAGTTGCCATGATGATTCACTTTTTTCAGAAAATCCAGACAAAAATGGTAAATGGAGCATTTTAAGCATTCTTCAGTCCTTGTCAATTTTATAGCTTTTGAAGCATGAAGAAAATCCTTCTTAAAATCAAAATAAGTTATATATTGGATGCATGATGATAATATCAGTTTCTTCTTTGTTTGTTGTCTAATTAGTCATGTCGAGTAAAAGCTTGCTTGGTGTCCAGAAAACATGTAGGATTCTATTTTCCGGGTGGCGCATGGCGGGTGGCAAAGCGCATTGGCGAAGTGACATTTTCGGCATGTATTTTCACGCTCCTGAGCCCTTTGACTCGCAGTACGCTGAAGTGGGCGGAGAGTGGTGGAGATGTGTCAGTCCAGCGAACGGTGCAAATTTGGAGCTCTATTTTCCGGCTGGTGGCGAGCCATCCTTGGCGAACTTGCAAATTTTGTCACGGATGTGCACGCATCTGAGCCCGTTTGGAGGGAAGCCGCTGTTGGGGGGTGTGTCCGTCAAAGGGAGCAGCCCAGGTAAATTTTAGTGCAGCGGAATGCAATTTTGGGGTAAGATTAGACTGTGATTCGCCCTTGTACTGCCCGCCAGGTGAGACTACGTTTACAACGCAAATCGCACCACAGTGTATGGTGAGTTGCTAATTTTGGGGTTTTCCCGAGCAATGCGTGCAGGAACCTATTAAAAACCAATCAACCGTTTTGTGGATCATATGCGGTCCAATCTGACTTTGAAATAAATCCCCCAAGCAGGAAAAATGTATACTTTGCATTTATTGTTCGTTGTCTTTTTTCTTTATTATGTTAGGCTAATCCCTGTATTTATTTATGTTTTTAATTCTTTATGGCTGTTCCTATACTGCACTGTGGTCCCAGGGGTAGGCTACTGTATTCTTTCTTACACCCGTCTGTAATTAGAAGAATGACACTTGGTGCATACATTCACTCTTATTGCATGTTTAGCGATAAAAACGTGCCTCTTAACTCGATTACATTAAATTAAATCAATGCAAAATAGATAGCCTATTGTCAGATATTGTCTGCAAGTGGGAGGCCTCCCGACCACGACCGAATGGGCGTGTTCTGCTATTGTGTTTCAAATGCTCCTTAGAAGCTTCTATTTCCCAGTTGCTAAATCGTAATTACGAGCTTGACGCATTAATATGCTCCGAAATCGGAATTAGGCTACCAGCAAACATGGAGGTCTGGAAAGTAGGCTAAATGTTTATGTTGATCCTTTACAGGAAAAAGAAACACATGGAGAGCCGCTATCACTTTCTGCATGAGAAAGAAGAGGAAAGGAAAGCGGAGAGCAATTTATGATATATTAAAGTATATTTTACTAAATGGTTGTGTGCTGTGTGTGCATGA
Source organism: Synaphobranchus kaupii (assembly GCA_029718625.1). Taxonomy (NCBI): domain Eukaryota; kingdom Metazoa; phylum Chordata; class Actinopteri; order Anguilliformes; family Synaphobranchidae; genus Synaphobranchus; species Synaphobranchus kaupii. The sequence continues at coordinate 48,481,532 of CM056378.1, forward strand.
CCATCAATATGATAATCTGCTGCCTGATTGCATTGTCATACATGAATCTATCGCATTTTCTGCCATTTCGATTTGGCTACTGGGAAATAGGAGCTTCCGAGAAGCACTTGAAGGATAAAAAGAGGTAAAAGGTCAGTGGTGAAATGTCACATATCGGGAACTCGGGTAGCAAAATTATCTCTGACTTTCCCACTTGTAATTACGACTTGGAGTTTCGTTCAAGTGCAACTTACACGTCGGAAACTCGTATTTTCGATTAATTCTGACAGCACTTGAAGGCAGCATGAAAAGGACTGAAAAGAGCTGATTTGATTAGCTATGGTTGAATCCAGCTGAAGCACACCCACTGATAAATATTTAGCATAACCCAGCACATTTTCAACCTGCGCAGCGTGCTGTGAGCTGTGTGCTCCTCGCCTCTGGATCCGAAAATAGCGAAATTCAGTAGCCACGCCCAGTGCGCCATGCGCTACACCATTGATTATGATGGCTCGCCATGCGCTTGCCGGAAAATAGAGCCCGTAAAGTTCTCCTCCATTTTCTGAAAGTGTGTGTAGCCATGCTTTAAATCTAGCGATAGTAATATCTAAAAATATATAAGCTCCTGCACTCTGGTCTGAAAATGTATAAAGTCTGACACTCTAGTCTGAACATTTTATAAACTCCTACACTCTGACCATTGCCATCATGGAAGCCATCGGTATCTCTGCTTATCCCATTGAAAACTGTAGACTTTTTGAACTAATCGCTACAATTGCTTACAATGAGTTTGCAGTGAGGTGGTAATATTTTTTTAATCCTTTTATACTTGTTCTGGGTAGGTGTACAGGGGGTTGGATAAGCCATTTGGGGGTGTGAGTAGGCACTGAAGCATGACACATAGGTACAGAAGTGCATAATTAATCCACCATGAAAAACGTATGCCTGTAATATCGTAACACACGACTGGGGCTGTTTGTGTGTTAAAGATATTGATCCTGTTGAGGAGCAGTCCAGATGCTATTATAGTAACTGTATTACACAAAAAAATTAAATCTGCAACCGCACGAATTCAAACTGAACTCCCATGATATAGAATTGTTAATAATGAACCATCGATTGTGTTGTCAGATAACTGAGTCCCTGCTATCAGAATTCAATCACTCAGTTGCATCAGTTTATTTGTGCTACGCAACCCCCGCAGAGAAGGTCAGCCCAGTTCGAGAGAAACCCGGAGATCTTTTCTATGTGTGGTTACACGCAAACAAACCCATTGCTTTTCCAAACCCTTCGCTCTTTTTTAGCTGTCGCCTCATGAGTGCTCCGGATGTAATAATCTAATAATTTAAAGAAGTTACAGATAAAGCTTTAGAGCCAGAGCCCATGTACAGCGTAAGTCTATGATCTGCCTTTAGTCTTACTGAAAGGAGGAAGAGACTGAATCCCTGATAAAGCTCCACAGCCTTCAACAAGTGGTTTCTGAGAACTGCTGCATGGTTCCTTGTTGTTGTCAGGGCAACAGCAGTTCCATCACTCAACAGTGCAATTTATGTTGGGAGGGAGGGATCTGTAATGTCGTGTTCGGGTTGTTTGTGAAACAAAATAGCGTGTAACACATGCGTTTGGCATTTATCATGGGTCTGATCTTTCGGACTGACCAACACTGACCTTTCAATAGCCGGTCGCTACCAGCCGAAAGGCTGGCTGATTGCAGATATTTACTGCACGCGTGCCGTATGAGATGCATTGTCAATGTGAAGACAGTGTCATACATTCCACCCATGACTTCTTGACAGCGAACTATCAATCTTCGGCTGCTAGCAGTGCATCGTGTTACAATTTCATTGGGAATTTGCAACGGGAAACACTCGAAAGCTCATGTAATACCACACTAAATGGACTGTGATATCCGAGACCTTGTGATGCGAAACATGCGCTGTTTCAGCAGATAAGGCGAAATGGCTGGCGAGGCAAGCATTCGTTCTGAGGGTATGTTGAGCAGTGTCCAGAGTGTAGCCATGCCTTCTTCACATTTATTTCATTACAAAGGGTACTAGCTCACAGGGCACTTTGTACTTTTGGTACCATCAATATTTATTACCTGAATCTTCCAATTTGTATCCCTAAATCATTATAAACCTTACACTCTCAGAAGAAAAGGTACAAAAAGTGCCTAAAAGAGTTCAGACGCTTGTCACTGAAGTGGTACCCTATAGGTACATGAAATTGTCCCCCTAGTCAGCAATATACAGTATAATACATTTGTACCTGTTTTTGCTTGTAAAAGGTACTTATTAGTACCCAAATAGAACATTTTTGTACTTTCAGGGGATATTTATGAAATTTGCTCCTTAACAAAGAAAAATGTATCTCCACTGTACCTTATATTTGAGAGTGCATGTACGTTTTATACAGCACGTGTCATATCTGGAAATGCACCTAAATTGAGACAGTAATGAGTCTTTAGGTTTTAATTAAAATAATGGGCCATTTTTATCTATTCCATTTGTGTGATTCATTTAAAATTACACAGAAAGATAATCAGCGATCTGTTTTCAAAATTCAACACTCCCTTTTTTTTTTTGCCATAAGTTTCGAGTTGCTATTTTGTTATCGCACAAGCAATATATGCAGTTGACTGGTACGGTGCAATTAACACATCCATCTGCAAAAACAGATGTTTGTTAGAAGATGTATTAGTACCATTAATTTGTAGCATAATGTAAATACGCACATCTGTGTTTGATTTTGTTATGACAAACATTTCTGCACTGTCAAACCAATAAAGTTTCATTTTTAAACAATCAAAAAATGTAACAATTTAATTGCTATTTAACTTGACTCCCCTTTTCAAATCTACATGTCCAGCTGTCTAATTAATTAATCTATTCAGTGGGCTTATTTAGCCATGGATGTTAGGAATCAGTTATAGATCCTCTTCCATGCACATTTTCTGCTGATAGTAGCAAGCACTGGTTAACAAAAGCAAAAAAAAACTGGAAAAAAAACTGGAAAAAAAACAAACATTTTTCTCCCCTGTGAGAAAACCTTAGGTGGTCATGGCAATACATAGGTTCCCTAATAATTTAGGGCAGAGACGTAAAATAGAACCTGCCTCTGCTGTTTCATAGCCTACATTAATGTGATTATATGATGACTATATGGTCCAAATATTGTCACAAATATTGATGTGTTATACTCTGAGGAAGAATGTCAGTCAAAATTGTGGCATCTGAAATGTTTAACTAAGAGGCAGTAAACAACTGAGTTTGGCATTAGCGCCCGCTGTATCTGCCCATCTGTGAAATGGCCTGCATTTCACGCCATTTTCACCAAGGGACGTGACCAAAATACATTCTTGTTTATTTCTTCGTCAGTAAATTAGACGCGGAGAAGTTTTTTGTTTTTTTGTGCTGCTGCTGCTTTCTGAAATCCTGTTAAAGCTTGCCGTCGTGAAGCGGCACGGCAGTGAGACCGGTCGCGCCGTGCCAGGGCTCGGCGAAAAGAGGCACCTATTTGCGCTTAGATTGGTGTTTCCGCCTTCGGGGTGATGCAACGTTTTTCTAACGGCGGAAATCCAGCAGAAACCGGGCTCGCAGGGAAAGGCCACTTAAAGAAATTGCGACGTGCATAACTAAAAGCTTGGTAAGCAAGGCTAGACTGAGAGCAGACAGATGGACCTACGGGGACACATCTTGGCACGCGATGAGGTTATGCTGTGGAGGTTGGGTAGCAGAGGTGGGTGTTGCAGCGTCGCTCTGAGGCGTCTGTCCTCGGGGGAGCAATGCCCACCCCACCCCACCCGCCCCCCCCCCCCCCCCAACCTGCAGCTCTGATGCAGTTTCATAACACTTTAATCCAGTGTTAAATAATGAGAAGCACGAGGTGTCCGCCAGGTTACCGACAGTGGCCTCCGTTTGCGGTAGTGAAGCTGATTTAACAGAAAGAATAACGCTTACAAATTCATTTTTCAGTGGGGGAAATGCTCCTTTGTCTGAGGGCAATATAAATTGACATAGTCTGCTGCGTTTCCATAGCAACAAACTAATTTCACCATTCAATGAGATGAATAGGGTTGTGGGTTTGCTGTTGTTGTTGTTGTTGTTGTTGTTGTTGTGTAAGTTTCATCATATTTTGTTAGAATCATTTTCTGCTTGGGCACAGTATTCATAAGAGGCAGAATGCAGTAAGGACAGAAACCTCTCCCTTATAATTTATACAAAAGCAACTGAAAAAATATGTTCTGATATTTATCAGAAGTCTTATATGCAGTATGCTTTCGGCTTCTCTTACATTTCATATCACCTGCACTTAGTTTCATAGGCATAAAAGCAATAATCGATGGCTTGCAAAAGTACACGTAAAATCTTTAACATAATTACGTGGTTAATGACACTTGAAATTCCCCCACAGGACAGAGTCACTTGAACGTGCCGGTGTTGTTTACTGCCATATTTCACAGGTGGGAAAGTGATGCATGAATTCATAACGCTCTGGGTTTAACCGTGGAGCTTCGGAAGCCTGAAAACACTTAGTTACTCTTTCCTCATCTCGCTACTTTGCTCTTGTCAGCACTGTTCTCTGTTCTCCGTTCTCCCAAAGATTACACTTTTCAGCTTGCAGGAAGACATTGGCCTCTTCCACAATTAGGTGGGAGTGTTTAGTCTGAAAGGTTGTTAAAAATAAACTCTGTGTTGTAGGGTATGTGTGTTGAGGTTGATCAGCTGGAAATCACTTGGAACAAGAAAACACCAGCTAATCATTCTGTCCTTTCCTGTATTCTTTACTTTTCCATAAAAGGCAATGCATAGCTGCTCAATAGTCACTCAGCTGTGAATAAATTCCATTAGCACTTAACAAACAAGAACGTGTTCAGATGCAACTAGAATGATAAAGCTTTAACATAAGCCAATCTTGTCTTGTTGTTGCTAGGCCATGCACAGTATAGCTTCAAATTACCTATCAGAAAGAATACTTACATGGGCAAGAGGTACTTACAAGCCCTTGCACTGCAACTCAGCAGAATACAAATTTAATGACTACAGACATAGTTTGCAACGCTGTAGTTTACTAGATCATTTCATTGATATTGGTTACAGCAAAAACCACCATAGAATAATTGAATCTGTGATGCAAATCTGTTTTATACACATTGTGTCAGGTTATAAGACTGCTCCAAGTGATTTTTACCACCTTATATGAATAGTAAGGTGAGTGTAAGATAGGGCGTCTCCATGTACATCTTAACACAGGTAATTTTCTGTGTTGTCTTACAGTGGATTTTGGATCGATAACAGGACTTCCTGGTATTGGACTTTTGTGGTATGAGTACAGGACTTCCTGGAATAAAGCTTTGATGATTGCCTGTGTGTCCTCTGATGGGCAGATACTGGGGACCTTTGTAGGAAGGAATAAAATCACATCTCTTACTGTGAAATATGAGATAATGCTTTTATTCTCCATGGGAAGCAGTAATACTGTATATATTTCAAACTAAATTCATACAAGGTGATGCCCGTCTTTTCCCATGCTAGATTAGATGAAGGTGGTAGTCAGTTCATTGTACTTATTTAAGTTCTTACATTTGAAAGATGAAAGTCTGTACCATATTTATGTCTCAGGGTATTGATAGGATCATTAATGGTACACTGGAAGTGTACCTGCTTACAGATGCTGGCGTAGTGAATTGTGCCCATTGCTCCAGCTTCGGTTTTCTTATGGTCAGTTCAGGTGAAATGAGTCCCTTTTTTTCTGATGAACGTTTCTGTGTCCCTGCCGAACATGAATGACATGACATACCCACAGGGCTGGAGTGGAGCGCTCAGCACCTTCCAGCTTTTCCTGTGTGTTCGGACTGCTTTCCTATGTTTACAGACTTCTTCCCTGTATCTACGGACTTCTTCCACATGCGTACGGACTTCTTCTCCATATGTATGGACTTCTTCCCTGCCGTGTGTACGGGCTTCTTCACTATGTGTACAGACTTCTTCCCTGTGTGTACGGACTTCTTTTCTGTGTACATGGACTTCTTCCCTGTGTATACAGACTTCTTCTCCATGTGTACAGACTTCTTCCCTGTATCTACGGACTTCTTCCACATGCGTACGGACTTCTTCTCCATATATATGGACCTCTTCCCTGTGTATACAGACTTCTTCTCCATGTGTACAGACTTCTTCCCTGCGTATACAGACTTCTTCTCCATGTGTACAGACTTTTTCCCTGTGTATACAGACTTCTTCCCTGTGTGTACGGACTTCTTCACTGTGTGTAGGGACTTCTTCTCCATGTGTACGGACTTCTTCCCCATGTGTACAGGCTTCTTCACTGTGTGTAGGGACTTCTTCCCTGTGTGTACGGATTTCTTCCCCGTGTGTACGGACTTCTTCCCCATGTGTACAGGCTTCGTCACTGTCTGTAGATACTTCTTCCCTGTGTGTACGGATTCCTTCCCTGTGTGTATGGACTTCTTCCCTGTGTGTATGGACTTCTTCTCCATGTGTACGGACTTCTTCCCCGTGTGTACAGGCTTCTTCACTGTGTGTAGGGACTTCTTCCCCGTGTGTACAGACTTCTTCCTCGTGTGTATAGACTTCTTCCCCGTGTGTACAGACTTCTTCCCTGTGTGTAGGGATTTCTTCCCCGTGTATACAGACTTCCTCCCCGTGTGTACGGACTTCTTCCCCGTGTGTATGGACTTCTTCCCCATGTGTATGGACTTCTTCCCTGTCTGTAGGGACTTCTTCCCTGTGTGTAGGGATTTCTTCCCCGTGTATACAGACTTCCTCCCCGTGTGTACAGACTTCTTCCCCGTGTGTATGGACTTCTTCCCCGTGTGTATGGACTTCTTCCCCGTGTGTACGGACTTCTTCCCCGTGTGTATGGACTTCTTCCCCGTGCGTATGGACTTCTTCCCGTGTGTACGGACTTCTTCTTTGTGTGTATACGGACTTATTCCTTGTGTGTACGGACTTCTTCCCCATGTGTACAGACTTCTTCCCTGTCTGTAGAGACTTCTTCCCTGTGGGTACGGATTTCTTCCTCGCGTGTATGGACTTCTTCCCCGCCATGTGTCATACACAGGTCGAGTAACAGATATGCAGCTGTGATTCACAAGGCGTTTGGTACCCAACAGTGGCGCTCCGCATCATTCATTTTCCGAGCTCAGGATCAGAAGCATCTTATTTTCCCAGCAGCGAGAGGATCACTGTGAAGTTGAAAGGGGGGGAGCCGGGCCTGCGGGCCCTTTCCCAGCGGCCGCATCTCCGTGCGGCAGCCGGGGGTAATTAGTCGCTGTATCTCTGCTGGGTGGCGTCTGCGGAGAGCCGCCGTGGAGTGTTTTTGTGTGTATTATCCGCCCCACTGTTTCTGCACCCCCCGGCCGTGGCCTCAATGCCATCTGATGCACACAGACTGACATTCATCGCCCCTGGATGCCAAGAGTGAGTGCCCAGCGTGGAGCCACATGCCAAACAGCCAGTCCCCATGGCGTGGATTAAAAAAGAACCATCTACAGAGTTTCGCTGTCTACTTTGGATTCAAATTCTGCTTTCAGCAGCCGAGTTATGTCAGCGCGTCATTTAATTTGCGTTATTGGCTTTAACGTATTTGGCCCTCTCCCCAAGGGGGGCCTTTCATTTGGTGGCTCGTTAAGCCTGTCAATGTCTAACGTGCACATTGCAGACTGCGTGTTTTTCATTAGTGTTCAATTTAATTCCATCCCTGTTTTACCACTGGTATATTTATTGTGCTTGTTTAGGTTATAATGCCATGGTTCCTAAATGCCTAATTTGAATATGTTCCATTAATACATGTGCATTTAAAAGAAATCTTTAAAAATTGTCAATCTTTTGCTGTATAATCATATTTCCTTTCCCTGTACCAATACGTTATGGTTTTCATATCTAGATATCTACTGTTTGCTTCATTTTCAAGATCTATTTTTGCAGCTAAGACGCATTCATCCAGCATGTCTCTATATGAGTGATGCTGACTCAGATGTTGACAGATTTAACTACATAAATAACAGACTTTTTTAACAATGCTTTCTAAATTAAGAGCAGCATACGTATATACAGGCATCCATCTGTGTGTATGATCACATGATAAAATATAATAGAAGTCCCAAATCACCAAATTACACTATTCCAAGTCTGTTGATGATGAATGATGATTCCAAATCAGTTACATTCAAATAATTGACATTCACACGTTTTGTATTGTTTTTGTGTGTTTAATTGGATGTATTTTTTAAAAACATACTTCCAGCTGCCGTGTCATGATGCCCCCTTCTCCGTCAGTCAAAGGGTGAAACAAATGTGGGCTCGGTCGCTGCTGGAAGTAGTGTTAGTGGACCAGTGCGAGCACTCTTCTATTTGGACCAAATTCAGCCCAGTAATCGGAACCCTGTGCCGTAGGGGATGCTGTCTTTCAGATGAGATGTTAAACCTAGATCCTGACTCGCTGCCGCCATTCATGATCCCCCATGGTGCTTATCGCACGGCGTAGGGGGTTCCCCAGTCTTGGAAAAATTCCCAACCCTGATCTGTCAGCCTGGCACCTAATCATGCCTCAGTGAAACTGGCTCAGTGATCCCCTCCCTCTCCACCTCAGCTGAGTGTTCTGGTGTAAAATGGCTGCCGGGCATCACCCAGGTGGAGGCTACCCACTGGTGGGGGTTGAGGTGAGCGCTCCTCCCTTCACTCTCTTCATATTGTGAAAGTTGCAATACATTCTTCTTCTTAGTAGTAGTAGTAGAGTAGTCATATTATTATTATTATTATTATTATTATTATTATTATTATTATTATTATTATTATTATTATTATTATTATTATTATTATTATATCATCAGTAGTAGTAGTTTGACACATTTTATGGGGCCTGTAGTCTGAAAAATATTACATAAGGGGATTTATCCTGTTAAGAGAACATAGGGTACAACAGTAGAAAATGAAAAAAAACTAACCTGGAGTACTCTGCAGCTAAACAAATGGGCAATCTTTGAAGCTCCCTTTATGTACAGAGCAGAGAGAGAGAAATACAGATGAAAGTAGCACAAATCTTGAAGAAACTAAGACCATTGCCTTGAACGAGGCATACATTTAAATGCACACATTTTCTAAGGTGTACTGTAGCTTTTCTGGGAAACTATTAAATGTTTAAGAAGAAAAGATTGTTTCCACTGTCAGCATGGGCTAATGAACAGCAACCCACGCAGCATAGCAGTGAATGTTTAAAAAGTATCCTTGCATTCACAGGTAGGATTTATTCATGAGTAATAATTGCATGTAAATTAGTGTTACAGTTGGCATGGAGTGAATTGAATGAATGTATGACAGACCATTGAAAGTGTTAAAAAGGATTCACACTAGTGATTAGAATCTGAGACACCTTTTGTTGTTTGTGATTGAAACTTCAGAAAAAGTAATTTAAAACATTGATAATGGTAGAAATTGATTATTTAATTAAAATATACAGGTGTTATTAGTGTTATGTCCTTAATGAGGGAGTTCACAAAAGTTTGTGCACTGCAGGCCTGACTTTGTGTGCCCGATTTTGGTTATGCAAACTCAACCGCAAAACTCAGGATATAGTGGTCAATCAGAACCTTTGCCATGTCCCACTTCCTCTTGCCCATGGTGCATTGCCAACCAAGATGGAAACCTTCCAGAACATCCCATTTGGTGTCAATGCTAAATAAAATGTGACTCAATACTTAACTGTAACAAAGGGAGGCCAGTCCTGATTCTGTAAGTGATGGCAGCTGGTCCAAGGTCCCGGCAGTTGCGTGGACTCCTGGAGGACTTCTTCACCGAAGTAAGGTCGCGACAGGTGTCCATTCAGGTCGACGTGGACGTGCACAGATCTCCACTTGGGTCCGGCTGCAAGGAAGATATTAGAGGAACAGTTTGAAGAAATGTGTCCCCAAAACAGCTGTTGAAAATAAACCAGCTTGGTTTATTCTGTGGACGGTGGCAGGCCAACTCGGTCTCATGATCAGGCGAGATTCGGGTTGGGAAATGCAGAAGTCCGTCAGGGTTTCAGTGGTGCGTCTGGTAGGCGTAAGACAGCATCTTTACCATCAGAGCAAAGTTGGTAAAGTTTCATGGGTTTTTATGCTCAAAAGTCACTGACAAGACCTAACCCGTTCCTTTGATCCCAATTCGTAGATGGCTTTAGGGCCGATGAAAATGATTGGCTAATTTCCTTGGAACCATCAATAAACACAGATGGATCAGCCATTTACAATCACCTCAGGGTGTGCATTTGTGTGTTAAATTGAGGTCCCCCCTCTCCTTCTCAAAAGTGGGGGGAGTTCCTTCCCAACCCGGTGCCTAATCGATCAAGCAGTCTGTGTTCATCTCAGAGTCACATGAAGAATGGGACAGACACTCCATTGTGCCTCAGTTGATCAGGAGTGTTAATTGTGAATGACTTCGCAGGGGGCCCAGTCTCATGATCAGAAAGCCAGAGTCCCAAAATGTCCCTGTGTAACCATTAACTACAACATGCTGCACACATATGGGATGGAGTCATTCTATAATGAGCTGATGCCAAGGCCTAGTGATACCATTAATGCAGCTAATAAAGTTGAAATGGTTTTACGTGTTGTGTTCTTGTAGCAGTCGTATGTTGTTTTGTTATTTACTTAAGGAACGATACACTTCTGCCGACGAGGGGTATCTGTGCCTGAAGCACGGCGTTTCAAACTAGCCATGAAGCAGAGATGCGTATCTCGTATTTGCATTAAGCAGCCCAGTCTTTAAGCAGAGAAAGCTTCAGTGTAGGAAAGCTGCAGTTTGTGTTGGCAACCCGGGTGATTTTTTTTAAAGTCTGTCAGTGAAGGAGAGAACTGCAGAGCAGCAGATCCGTATATGTGAGTGTACTGCATTAGTGGTGGATGCCTGATGCCTCGTCCAAGGAGCAGAAGCAGGTTTGGTTTAACAGAGGACTTGGCAAAGCTCACTGTCAGTTTGGGGACTTTTCTCAGTAGTCAGGAGGACAACATCTGTGTTCTATGAGCATTGTACCTACTTAAATAAATGGACCTCAACTGAACATTGCAATACTTTGCTTACTTTCAAACTAAAATTATGTCGATTGACATTAAAGATGTATTTATTTTGGGGATTGCAATCCATTTGGGGTCTGCATTGATAGGACTAACCAGATATATATTTTTTGCTCTAGGTCAGGGATCCTCAATCTTAACCAGAAAGGGCAGGTGTGGGTGCAGGCTTTTGTTCCAATCAAAAAGTAACACACCTGATTATACTAATCAACCACTTGAGTCTCTGCTAAAGACCATGATTAGTAGAATCAGGTGTGTTACTTCTCAACTGAAACAAAAGCCTGCTCCCACACCGGCCCTTTCTGGATTGAGGACCCCTGTTCTAGGTCCTTTCATGTTGTTGAAAGTTAATTTGACAAGTGTTTGCTTCCCTCAAATCTCTGCAAATATGGGGGTGTGCTTGATTCATTTTTCATAGCGCAGACAGAATTGAGGCCTGGGTGAGATGCGCGTGAGCTTTCATTGAAAATGCAGTCTAATCCAAAAAAAAAATCTTTTTTCATTATATATTATTAAGCACGGTCAAGGATGGTATCATTATTCTCAATATAGTTATATATCCGTTATTAGTCATTCTACAATATTATATATGAAGTATGGGCATACAGTTTGAACTGAAAGGGGACCACATTGTCTGTAGGTGAGGTGGTCCGCTAAACCGGGCTGTTCCACCTCAGCTTTTGTAGTTTTATTTGTTTTACAAAGTTTGCTCAGGTGCACTTTTCTCTCTACTGCAACTCCAAAATTCCCCAAACTGCTTTTGGGATCATGAGTGTGCCTTAATAAGGAGGCCCGTGGGAAGTCACTGTCCCCAGCTACATCACATGTCGAATGTGGCATTCCAAAATAAAAGAATGTGTTTTCTGAATCGGTTCCGTACAATTATCATCATACTGCTTTTTATGTCAGTTTTTTCAACCAGATTGGTTGAGCCTGTTGTGTTTTAGCCAGTTAAATATATCTTTGGATTTTTTTCAACAGGAAAAGAAGTGAATGTGGCCATAATTCTTCAATTCTTCAGTTTCAGCAAGTGATCAGTTGTTGAGATGACCACCGAGCCATTATTGAAATCGAAAAGTGCAGCATTACCTCAAATCACAGAACGCTCGGCAAGCGGTTGACCAACCCTTCCAGCAGGGATTTGTTTAAGTGGCAATTCGGGCATCACAGAAAGGCTCAGCCCCCCGAATACTTTTGCCAAAAATGTCTGAAATCCTTTTAATTGCCTCTTTTCCTCTCTGGCAAAGACCGTCACAATACACACAATTCCCAGGTACCAAGAGGAAAAAGGGCACAGGGTTTTGAAGAATTTTCCAGAATGGCAACACCTATTTTTAAACGAGGAATTCTGTGTTGTACATACGGGTTCCAATATACTCTTCCTGTATTGCTTTTTATAAGATTTGCCTCTAAGTACCTAACCAAAATTAAGAAATGGAACATAAATGTCCTTGTTTGTCTTGTTGATATAAGAAGGGAAACAAAACATATCACAATAAATCAGAAAAGCCAGTCCGTATGTAATGCATACATATCTGTTGGCCAATGAGAGCAAATATGTAGCCTGAGCTAGAATTATGCTAATGTTTGGCTGTAAGAAATCTATGCCTAAACAACGTGCAAGGTCAAAGAAAGAGTCACCGTACAACTTAATGGTCTTTCAGACATTGTTTCATTTTCAAATATTGTTCGAACATGGTGATGCATTCTGACAAGTGCCCATGTTAATTCTGAGGTACCGGCTTCCAAAAGGATCTTCCATTAATGTGCAGTCAGTCCTGCCAGAAAGACATTGCTTATGCAATTCAGACTCTTGCAGAATAAATTATTTTCTGCCCAAACTGAAGTCATGTTCAATTTTGCTTTTCTTGAAGCAGCAATTTCATCTTCATCTGGATGCAAACGCTAAATAAGGATTTGCTGGCTGTGTTTCTCCTGTTCTCTGACACAAGCCAATGAGGTTTATTTCCTGTCCAAATTACCTTTCAAAAGTTTTGGTAACATGTCTGCAGCTGCAGAAACTGCACTATGAAGCAAAATGCTCACCTAAATGCAGCAGTCTGAATTGAATGATTTAATTAAGCACACATGCTCATTTCTGAAAGGTTTAATAAAGCACAAATGCATGCCCTTGCATTTGACTAATAGTGTGGAACCCACTCATTCTGGTTGCCATTTAGACCTTAGATAAATGCAATACTGAGGTGATAGAAATGCCCTCTTTTCATTTCCAATGATAGTCATCTTGTGTAGTCAGACATTTAAGCCAGATGTATTTGACATTCTATCACAGCTGTTTGTTATATTATATATATATATACGTATATATATATATATATATATATATATATATATATATATATATATATATATATATATATATATATTGGAATACAGGCATATATGTAATAGAAAATACATAATGGGATAAGGGACCATATTCATGAGATTAAAATAATTTGTTTGCGTGTGACTGCGAGCCTCAAACTATGCCTTGGAACATTAATTGCCTGTTCCTTTGCCTCGTTTCATCTCCTGTCTGAGAGGTTAGGGCGTGGCTCTGTTTTAAGCTTGGTCATTTTTGCTGGTAAGGTTATGGGACTGCGGTTCTCCGTCGGCTCGCCTGTAAAGTGTTTCTTCCCCCTGGGAGATCGGGCGTTTACCCTCCTTTAGGTTCCGCTTATGATGTTTAGTTCTAGCTTATGGAATTAGCCACGTACGTTATATCTGTTCTTTCACCTCTCTTATTATATCATTATTCTTTATTTGTTGACTGTTTATTTGTTTGTGCCTTTACGCTACTCGCCCGTTTCTGATTTGTCTCATATCCGAGACAGGGCGTGTATTATGTCTGGCTGTTCTGATCCCTGTCCTTGCGCTTTATTTGGCGTTTGACAGTTAGCCGGTTAGTAGCGTCTGTAATGGTGTTGGTGTTTGTTGTTCCTTGTCTTGTCTCCTCCCTTATCTGCGGGTATCCCGCCTTAGTGGCCTAAGGGCTTTATGAATCCCCTTGCTGCGTTTGGCTCCTCCTTCCTCACACGTCACGCCCCATTACAAGGCCTGGGAATTTTACCCGGCAGCCATGCTGGGGTCAAACCTCCTCCACTTGCCCCACACCAGCCACATTAGTTCACGTGTTATTCAGGAACTATTGATCCCCTCCACAACATCTAGCTTGTTTGCGTTGCGTATTGATGTTGTTAACCCTCCACCCCAAACCTGTTATTTGGTCGGAAAACATGTCTGTCATTACAGCCTGGTCTCACTCCCAAGTCGTCACATAGCGACGCTTGGGCAGCTCCTACGGCGTCATCCTTTAGACGCAGAAGGAGGCCTTTTGCGTCATTATTTGACGCACTCGTCTCGAATTTACGAATCCTACTATGGCGAAGGCTTTGCTCATGATAACCGACTGCGAGCATGCCCGCTCAGTCTTCGCCGTGTGTGCGGAGATCTTTCTGAGTTCGTGATTCCCGTACCCCACCCCCAACCCCTAAACATAACCTCACAGGAGTTCATGTAACTCGGGCTCATGCCCGAACTGTTAAGATAGTGGGCGAGCCCGACCACAAGAGTTCACGTAACTCTCTACCAGATGAAGAAAAAATAAAAATAAAAAAGCATAATATTGAAGTGCCACAACCAAAGACAAATTATGCGGCCACAAGCGTCAATATACGACGCAAAAGGCTGCGTCAATATACGACGCAAAAGGCTACCTTTGGCGTCACATAGCGACGCTTGGGCAGAAGCGTCGCTATGTGACGAGTCCGCGTGAGACCACGTTGGTCATTAAGCTGAATTTTAAAAAAAATCTATGAAAAGTGTTTTGGAAAATTGGTGTGCTTTTCCTATATTTATGTAAGTCTATAGCAGGGGCGTCAAATTCAAGTCCTGGAGGGACACATTACCTGCACGTATGTGGGTTCCTTTCAATAAGCAGGCAAATAAATCGTTGAGGACAAAGTGTGGGTTTTTTTAGCCAATCAACAACTTAAATGAATCACTGTTGCTGAAACACACCAAAAACCAGCAGCCCTCCGAGTTTTTACATCTGACCTAATTTTTACTTTTTGTATATTTATATTTTATGTTTACATCTGCTGTAATTAAAAAGTTTGGTCACACTTTAAACAAAGTCTCTCATATAAAGGCTTTATATAGCATATATAAAGCCTTCATAAACATGACCTAATGGCCTCATAAATCAGACATAAGCAAATGTCATTTATCATAAAGGGTGACATAACACCTTCATAACAACATGTTATGCCAAATGTGACATAACCAACAATGTCACCTGGCTAATGGCTAAACATTATACAGGGTGACATGCAAAATGCTTATGTAGAATGTTAGGCCGTGACACATTTGGCATAACATGTTGCATGAGAAGGTGTTATGTCACCCATTATGAAGCATGACATTTGCCAATTTATGATTTATGAAGCCATTATGTCACTTCAATAACTTTAATAAGTACCTTTCATAGAAGCTTGATATCAGAATTAACATTGAACAAACATAAGGCAGAAAAAACATTGCACACCTTATCAATAGCATGCAATTCTTACACAGCAGTGTTAAATAAACTCTAGCCAAGTTTATATGAGTCCAACAAGGACTCCCCTCTGTACTCCATTAAAGTTAAAAGCACTTTGTCTGTGGATTAAGTTTGCAGTTTGCTGTGTACCCATAGTATGCACTATCTGTGTCCTCTACTAAGGTTATAGGAGATGACTTCCAATTATAGGCCCACTATATCTTCTAAAAGCTGACATGGGGTTCTCTCACAGATTAATGTGTTAGTTCAGTTATCCACATTTGGAGTCAGGTTATGTTGTATGTAGTTATTTCTACATTAGGCAGTATGATATGGCCGGTTGTGTGGCTTTTGTTTTCTTGGATAAGGTTTCTGATATGCCAGAATTATTAATGGTGCTTCTGGTGTTACAAGATATTCATTTCTTCATGCTAATCTCACTTCAATCCTACTCCAGCAGTGTGCACTGAATAGTAGGCTAACTCATGTGCTCCCTACTCCAGCCTTACTCCAGCAGTGTGCACTGAAGAGTAGGTTAACCCATGTGCTCCCTACTAAAGCCCTACTCCAGCTGTGTGCACTGAAGCGTAGGCTATGTGCTCCCTACCCCAGCCTTACTCCAGCAGTGTGCACTGAAGCGTAGGCTAACCCATGTGCTCCCTACTCAAGCCTTACTCCAGCAGTGTGCACTGAGTAGGCTAAACCATGTGCTACTTAAATATTGTGTTGTTGACATTAGTGAAATTGAATTAAGTCCATCAAGTTAAATGGAGAAAGTTATGAAATATGATTTTACGGGTCCAATAGAGAACCATATTGCTTTTGGCAAGATTCTTTTTTTCTCCCCTTTGCATACAAATAACTTTAACCTTTTAAGGGCTAGGATTGCCCAATTTGATAGTCTTGTTTGGATGATTTTTAGCCATTTGGAATTTCCTGAAAAACACTGGAAAAAATACTTTTCTTGTGGATTCATCAAAGGATGGCAGATTGACAAGAAATTAATGTTGGAGAAATGCTTATGAATCCCTAATGGTTTGACAAAAAATTATGAAATTTCTTCAACAGAAAAATCACTGCATCTTATAGGTCTTAAATGCATGCTTGCTGGATTGTTAACTTTGCTGTGGTCCTGTGTTTACATTCAAAGAAGTTCCCTCCTCTGTCCTCAACCCCGCCCACTCACCATAGCTAGCTGGATTGCTAGTGCAAGCGTTACTTATTACTTACAGAATGAACAGAAAACATGCAACTCCATGTTGCTTTTAGTTCATCCCCTTGGTGAACTTGAGCTCTCGCCATTGAGAAAAAGCTATTCCAAGTTTGGCTTTTGAACGAGCCCTGTCAGGCTTGTTGTTTCGCTTTTTGGTGTGCTTCTTTACCTTCACTCCAAACTCTCCGCTGAAACCTGATCCCACTCCGCAGCCCCTGTAGCCACACCCACCCCTCCCCACACAGAAAAGAGGGTCATGCTCAGAAACGTCCCGAACACATCTTAGAAGAAGCCATACAGGCAGAGAATTCTGATTCGGAAAATGTGCGCAAAGACAGATTTCAAGTGCATCATCGATATGACTTATTTAGCAATATTTTCAAGGTAAAAATCCTGCATACTATGCCTTTAAAATCCATGTAGTGGTCCATCCCATGAGCAGGAACACATGGACAGCATAACAGGTGCTTGGACCTTGGAAACTACTTTCAGCTATACGTGGAATTACATTTCATAACTCTAAGCCATCTTTTCAAAAACTTGGTTCACTGTATGTAAATAGATCACCCATTAGACATTCAAATTCCTTTGGCTGCTGAGGTACATTTTATGTTTATTCAAGAAAAAAGGTCCCTGTGGGGTCACATATGCAGGAATTTACTGTAATTGCATATGTGCTACTTACAGATGTGACAGGTAATATGCTCCTGAAATTAATATTATGCAGAGGCTTCAAAAGCAGTGGCAGTTTAACTGTGAAAGGGGAAACTTGAATTGCTAAATATGTGAACTTCTCAGAACCCGTATTTAAAGGAAGAGTCTGCAACAGGGTCATTTTCTGTAACGCTGACACAAGTTTACTTTTTGGAAAATAATTTTTCATCCTCATATATTTCCAAAGTAAGGGTGTGCAGTATATTCGTAGAGTTTACAGAGAATGTGTTGAATACACTTTTTTTTGGATAAACAATGAATATATATTTTTATATCGTTTTTCTGTTCATGAACTCCAAAAGAGGTCATGTGTGAGGGGGCCGTTGACCTTTTTGCTTATAAAACAGACAGACTGAGCATAATTTTCTACCATTATCAGATATGCATGAACAAGTAAATATTTTCTGTTGGGAAAAGTGTTACTGAATGAGTGTCAAGTGTAATTTTTCTCTAAAGTTTTGGATTGCAAACAGAACTTATAAATTATAAAATCAATATTTTACCTGAGTTGTAAAAGTAGACTTTAAAGTGTATGCAAAATGGTATTGAAGAGTCACTTTAATTTGTTATGTGTAGCAGGTAAACGATTGACTGTGCTTGGGGCTATGTTAGCCTTGCACAGAAGCTGTTGTAATTCTCAAAGAACCGTTCATTCTTTCATTGGGCTTCAAGAATTGTGGCATTGTCTGCTTAACCCGTGAATTATGGAGCGGATTTGGTTCTAAATTAAGGTAAATGTATTCTTTACTATACAGTGTACTTGAAGGAATTATTATTACGTGATAAATTGATCATATTTTTATTTTTATATGATCTTTTTTCTGCAAAACGATAACAATTTTTTTCAGACATGTATTTTTATTTTACTCGTACTCATCTGCCAGAAGCTCTGTTTATTGTTCAGGTTCTACCAATTCAGTATATCTCACTTTATCTTTGAAGCCTCACAGGAAACAGTGTCCTTTCAGAAAAGCTCTGAGTGTTTACTAAACAAGCAAGAAAGGCATTTCTGGGTTTTTGTTCTACTCATGAAAAGCTGCACATTCACCTTTTATGCACAGAAAAAAATTGACTTTGGACCAGGTACCCAACAAAGGTTTATTAAGCACATGTAACTGTTTAACACATGATTGCTAATGTTAAAATGGTTCACAATTTTTTTTCCAATAGCATAGATCCTTTAAATATGGACAATATATGGAAATGGGATTCTTCATTTGCTGAGTTACAGAGGGGGTAGAGTGGTGCACATGGAATGCTTGTTGACCCCCCCCCCCCCCCCCCCCCCCAAACAAACACTAAAGGAGTTATTGAATGGTGTAGTATGCTCCATGGTCAGAGATGCCACCCCCGCCTTACTAAAGTAGTTACAGAGCAGGGGTAGAGTGGTGTAGTACTCAGCTAAATTATGGCTCTCTTTACAGAACATTTTCAGTCTGAATCTTACGTGAACCTGCCCAACCTTAGTAGGCATGTAGTCAAAACTCTTGAAACCCCGGTAGATGCTTTGCGTCTGCTCGGTGCACCCTAATGTTTTCTCTCATGGGTGTGTGCTGTCTAAATCCAGACATTCAGCATGAGTAGAGTAGCTGTGTGCTCATGCTAACTCACATCCCTGCCCAAGCCCCCGCTCTGCCGTGACTGTTAACGTAGATACTCAGACGGCAGCCGGAGAGCAGGTGCGTCGCCACGGATAACGAAAAGCCTCTTACTCAGTGATTTCTCCGTTTGCTCTGAATAAAGTCCCCGTACATTCAGAGCGCAGGCTCAGAACTGTGCCGCTTGTTGCTGCTTGGCGTTCGAAGTGCTGAACGTGGTTATTAATTCAGTTCTCCTTAGTGCAGTTTGGTAATGCACAATAAACCGCGTGCATCCCAGTCGCCTGAACACAAGGACACGGACGCTCAGTGGACGATAAAACAAAGCCTGTGCAGGTAAACAGAGCCAGCTCAGCTTGTAAATACAGTTGTTGAGCCAATGGCAATGTGTGTTTGCATAACCCGAGAGCTGTGGCTATTTCAGCAGAACTCGATCACAGAACAGAACACTTGCTGTTGTGGCAAAAATGCAGTGAATATGGGTTTGCTTTCAGCTTGAATTCATTAGGGAGGAAATGCATAGGATTTTACGAAACTTTGCCCAGTGGTGGTCTGGTGGAGGGTTTGGCATAGTTTGGTCAAGGAGCTACTTTAATGGTAGTTGGGCTCATGGTGACGCCATAACAGTAAGTTGAATCTAAAATGTGTAAACAATAAAACAACCACAAAACATGATGTTAAGGGGGTACTAACAGCAGGACTCTCAACTTAAAAACCTTGTTGTTTTTTTTTACAAACTTGACTGTCTATTAAATGGCCTCATTTCAACTCTACAGCTTGCAGCTGTGTTGCTGCTTGCTCTGGTTTAATTGTGCAGCTGTGTTGCTGCTTGCTGCGGTTTAATTGTGCAGATGTGTGCTGCTTGCTGTGGTTTTATTGTGCAGCTGTGTTGCTGCTTGCTGCGGTTTAATTGTGCAGCTGTGTTGCTGCTTGCTGTGGTTTTATTGTGCAGCTGTGTTGCTGCTTGCTGTGGTTTAATTGTGCAGCTGTGTTGCTGTTTGCTGCAGTTTTATTGTGCAGCTGTGTTGCTGCTTGCTGTGGTTTAATTGTGCAGCTGTGTTGCTGTTTGCTGCAGTTTTATTGTGCAGCTGTGTTGCTGTTTGCTGCAGTTTTATTGTGCAGCTGTGTTGCTGCTTGCTGCGGTTTAATTGTGCAGCTGTGTTGCTGCTTGCTGTGGTGTTACTGTGCAGCTGTGTTGAAATATGGGTCCATCAAAACTAAACAATAGTTATACAACACTTATCCCATGTGTCAGTCTGTAATGCTTGGTCACATTATAACCCCTCATAGCGAGTGATAAATGTCAGGGAGTTTGTTCTGCAGCTATGCCTTCTTAGATGATTTTACAGAGTATCTCTCATGTGACTCATCATCTACCAGCAGCAACGTGTGCTTCAGTTCTCCCCACCCAAGAATTTGTCTGCCAATCTGCCCCTCCTGGGACAGAATTTAGGTGCCCCCGGCTCGCCTTTCACGTTAGCATTAAAGGTCGTTCCGACGCTTGTGGCGTTTGCCAAATGCGCTTTTAGTCATACCTGCATCCTCAGAGGAGCTCTTGGTGGCCTAGATATTCCATTTGCAGTGTTTTCTGTTTCCAAACCACAGTCTTTCATTTCTTTTATTCCCTGACGGTAGAATGAAATAAATCAGCCAACTTTAGACCCCCACACGTCGTTTTGTCTACGGTTCTAATTATAATTGTCATAATTTTTCTCTTTTTTAATAATGCATCATCCCCCCCCCTGACATACTGCATTGTACCTAGATATGTTACACAAAAGACAATAATGAGTCAGGCCTTTATTACTCTCGGCTACTGTACAAACGCCTTTTAATTCTTGATGCCTAATTGTCACTTTTAAACTTTTTTAGCTCCCTAAAAAGTCACAAAATATAATAGGCCTGTCAGAATTGATCAATAGATGAATGTGCACTAGATTTTTTCATGTGCTGTTTGTTAGGAGAGAGGCTAAAGTTCAAAAATCCAAAATTGCATCTTTAATGTGGATTGGACGCCTCTTCAACATTCTGTGCACACAGTGTTGTACTGGAGTTAATTCTGAAAACAGCTGTCTGCTTTCCTCAAGAAGTGCAGTGGAACAGAACAACCAATTCCTGTCACGGCATTACTGTTTAATGCACATAAGTGGGAAGTGACTAGCACTGTAGCCTAGCACTTAGCACCAGAAATATCTAGATTGACTTATTCTTTATTGAAAGCACAACTAATTTTCTCCCCAACAGGAGTCAGACTATATTTAGCACAAGAAGACCTGGGGTGTTAATGAAATAAAATACAGCTCCCAAGGCACTATTTGAATATTTAATTTCTATCTGGATGTACGTCGACTTCTAAAATTGCCAACTTCTAATTGGATTAGATTAGATAATTAAGTATTTCTTTAGTCACACCAATTGAGGACATACATTTAAGATAAAGGTAAATAAGAGCACATAATTCAGACCAGTACGTCTGTAAAACACATTACAACACTGTACATGTCGATGGGTTAAGGTGGAAAAAGTCAAAATATTTACTCATATAAATTAGTATTATAAGCCCCTACATAAATATATTTACCAATTATTCCGCAGAAATAAAGAACTGCATGTATTCTTTACCATACAGTGTACATGAAGGAATTTAGACAGAGAACTGTTCTCCCCTCTCTCCCCTCATCTCTGGCAGGCCCAGTACTCCCTTCCCCTCCCTCATTGTTGTTCCCTCCCTTGCTGTTGAACTCATGAACCTATTTTTTAAAACCAAACTTTTTATGTAAGTGATTCTCCAGGATCCTTGCAGACCCTCTTAGTTCCCATCTGTAATGTAAGAGGAATGCAGGGTATATACAGTACATATCATAGGATGAAACCGCAGTTCGACCTTTGTATCTGTAAAACGATGTAAAGCTGATGTATATCGGACTATACTCTGAAGTAAGTTTGTGTAACTTACTTCCCGTATCCGGTTGCGTATATTAAAACGGTTGATGGGAATTCCTGTCTTTGTCATCTTTTTACTCTTATCAACAAGACATCATCACTTTTGAACAAGGAAAAACCCTACAATGTACAACAATCTACATTTGATATGTGGTTTATAACTTTGAGGGCAGTTATACTTAAGAACTTTAAGAGATTTGATGCATGCATACACACACACACACACACATGTACACACACACAGACAGAACCACAAACGTGGGTATACGCATATGCACACAGGCGCACACACACGCACACACACACACACACACACACACACAGATGCAGGTGCACACACACAAGCACGCTTGACCTAGTTTGGTTAAATAGAAATAAATATCTATACCTGTAACTATACCTCAAAAACACACTTTGTGTACAATTCAGCCATTTCTTTCCATATTATTTCTCACAACAAATGTATTTCATAGAACCAAGGGAATCATGTAACCATCATTACTTAATGTGATGATAATGGCATGCATTTTTATAGTGCCTGTTCAATATCTCTCTCTCTCTATATATATATATATATAACTTTGTACTACCACAATAGCGCTAGAATGAATTCAACAAGGACAATCAATCTAGGGCAGGGGTGTCCAATCTTATGGGTGCAGGTTTTTGCTTTAGCCCAGGATTAAGACACCTGTTTCTACATATCAATGTCTTGATTGAAGACCATGATTAATTAATTAGTTAAATCGGGTGTTGGGCTAAAACAAAAACCTGCACCCACAGCGGCTCTTTGCGGATAGGACACCCGTGGTCTAGGGGCATGACGAACTGGGCCGATTGAAACAAACAGGTTACAAATAAGGACACTAAGCTGGCATTAGCATACCTTCTGTTTCCAACATGCCATTGGGATTGTTCATATTAAGAACCGGACTACTGACTACTGGGATCGTTAGCATAATGTTAACATAAGGGTTTGGCTGTTACACATGCCTCCTGGAGGCAGAGCCTACACTGGATTACCAATCTGTACTGGACCTCATCTAACCCGGTAATGCCACTGTGAGCATCAGCCCTGTGCCTTTAAAGGTGTCTAGACATAGGATGTCAAACTTAAAGCTTATTTGTGTAAATATTGTGTGTGTCTACAAGTACTGGGCTTTCGCAAAGGTCACCCAGCTTGTTCTGTGTCTGTCTACTCAACAAAGTCTGAGCAGACATTTATAGATACACCAATGTCCAGTTACCAATATTTAGCAGATTCTCTTCTTCAGAATGACTTCCGATGTAGAACTGTAAGTGCATTCACCTGATTATTATGGCTAATAGTGCCAGGCCTGGCTAACAACATTCCCGGACCAGTTAGTAAATATACAACATCACAAAAAGCACGAGTGCAAGTTAACTATGCTAACCAAGAACAAATACATACAGATTACAGACTACATCCACAACAAGCCCAGAGAATAGCAAAGCAAAATCATAAAAATGTAACTTTAAAACAAAAGAAATACCATAACCTGAATTGGTAAAAAAAAAGGTGGGTGTGTGATGGAGTGAGGTTGGGAGAAGAAACAAGGGGTGCGTCGCAATACTCGAAAAATGCATCCTCCTTTTCTCCACTCCTCTGTGACCCGGAAACCGATCTTTGTGTTTTAATCTAATGTTGCTGATTACATATTAATGACATGTTAATGGTTACATATTAATGACAATTGTTTAGACAAAACTATAAACACAAAACGCACACGGTCAACTCTTTCTGGCGGCAGTGTAGTATAATGGTTAAGGAACTGGACTTGTAACCGAAAGGTTGCAGGTTCGATTCCCAGGTAGGACACTGCCATTGTACCCTTGAGCAAGGTACTTAACCTGAATTGCTTCAGTATATATCCAGCTGTATAAATGGATACATGTAATAAGAAGTTGTGTAAGTCGCTCTGGATAAGAGCGTCTGCTAAATGCCTATAATGTAATGTAATGTTTCTGCAAAACTTCATATATCTCTTGTCAAAATCAGACACTATGTTAAAAACCATGCACTCTCACCCGAAAATGAAATTTTTCCTCCAAATAATAAACACTACTCAACAAATGAATACAAATTATACATGCCAATTACACACTGGCGTAAAAAATTAAAGACACTATTACCATTATATTAGTTAGGCATCAGTATTGTTTTATTTGACCATGTTGGTCTTTAAGCCCTAGACCCTGAGCCGACCTGAGGAGGATGGGTTCCCCCATTGAGTCTGGTTCCTTCCAAGGTTTCTTCCGAGTTACACCAGGGAGTTTTTCCTTGCCACTGTTGCCTTTGGCTTGCTCTTGTGGGGGGGTTTAGGCTGGGTTTTGCTGTGAAGTGCATTGTGACAACTTGTTGTGAAATGCGCTATATAAATACATATTGATTGATTGATTGATTGATTGTTTGAGTGTTCTGGTCAACTCAAATATACAAAAAAAACAGTGAGATGGTTTTTGTTATTTTTTTATTTTTCCAAATGAGAAAAATGTAGTAGAGGCAATGTAAAATAGAAACAAACAGGATAAAATGAAAAAAAAAAACGACTGTACTGGGGGGTAAACAAAAAATATAAAATAAAACCAAAAATAAATTATTCTGCTCTCTGCTCTTGATCAGGCCACATATTCTCATGTACATCACACATTATATTTTCTCTGGCACAGCAGTGGGAGAATTGTCTTTTGGAATGACAAAGCCACCCTTGGCCTGACTGAGAAATGAAAAAGCAATGGTTTCATTGAACCAACTTCAAAACAGAGCATCACATTGGAAACTCACATTGTCCCATACGTGTGACACGTGTGAGCTGCTCTGATCTATCTTGTGTGTGTGTGTGTGTGTGTGTGTCTGTATGTCTGTGCGTGCTTCTGCGTGTGCATGTGTGTGTGTGTCTGTGTGAGTGTGTGTGATGCTCATTTATGCAGCACTGCGATAGGCATCCCCTATGTTTCAGGTCTTCTTTAAGGCAAGAGGGCTCTCTCCTCCTCCTGTAACTGCTGCGAGAAACCGTGCTCAGCTACTCTGAGCTGCAGAGGGAACTGGCTCTCCCGTACTTTCTCCATATAGGGGTGGCTTCGGTACGCACATGAGGAATACTGGCAGCTTAGCTTGTGCACACTATGCTGTCCGTACTGTGGTCCCCTTGTAGTAGTATACATTAGGTACTCTGCAGTACAGGAATCACTGAGTATTGATATGTTACTGTAAATAACAATAGAGCAGATCTACCTATTTTCATTTCTAAATGTTCGTCGGCCATTGTTCTCCAATACAGGAGAGCTCAGATTTTATCCTTTTATTTGTGCTAAAGCTCTGATTGCTGATTTAATAATTAAATCAACTAGTGTTTTACCTGTCAAGAATGGGTGTGTTTAATTGTAGTTTTATTATAGTTTTTAAAAACAAGAAACAAGAAAACAAGAGACTTTTTGTGCCTAAAGAGGAGAATTGTGTGAAGTGTATTCAAAAAGTGTTAAAAAGACTGAAATTTGTGTTACTCAATTGTTTAGACACTAAAATTGGTATTATGACCCTAAAACATTAAGTTTATGTGCCAAAATATAGACAATCCTTTCAAAATCTTAAGCACTATTTTGCTTGTTTTACAGTTTTTCTCTGTAGATATATAGATTTCATTATTCAATCGGCAGAGGGGCAAAATGTGAGCTCTCCTGTATGTGGAGAAAAATGGCTGACGAACATTTAGAAATGAGAATAGGTAGACCTGTTCTATTGTTATTTGCTGTAACATATCAATACTCAGTGATTCCTGTACTGCAGAGTACCTAATGTATACTACTACAAGGGGACCACAGTACAGACAGCATAGTGTGCACAAGCTAAGCTGGCAGTATCCCTCATGTACGTACCGAAGCCACCCCTACATGGAGCAAATACGGGAGAGCCTGTCCCCTCTGCAGCTCAGAGTAGCTAAGCACGGTCTTAGCATCTTACCAGCCTTACTGTAAAGAGGACCTGAAACACGGGGGAAATATGCCTTTCGCAGTGCTGCAGAAATGAGCTCCACACACACACACACACACACACACAGACGCAAGAGAGACCAGAGCAGCTCGCACGTGTTGTCATATGGGACAATGTGAGTCTCCACCGTGATGCTCTGTTTCGAAGTTGGTTCAATGAAATCATTGCTTTTTAATTTCTCATTCATGCCAAGGGTAGCTGTGTCATTCCAAAAGATACTTTTCCCACTGCTTGGGATATAATGTGTGATGTACATGAGAATATGTGGCCTGATCAAGAGCAGAGACCAGACTAATTTATTTTTGGTTTTGCTTTTACATTTTTTGTTTATTCCCAGTACAGTAGTAGTTTTTTCATTTTCTCCTGTTTGTTTTTAGACACCTGTTTTTTTAACAGGTGTTTAAAGGCTATTACATTTTTGTGGAAAAATAAAAAATAACAATATTTGCATTGGCCAGTACACTCAAACAATACTGAAGCCTAAGTAATATAATGGTAATATTGTCTTTCATTTTTTACACCAGTGTGTAATTGACATTTATAATTTGTATTCATTTGTTGACTAGTGTTTATTATTTGAAGAAAGAGTTTCATTTTGAGATGAGAGTGTATGGTTTTGAACATAGTGCTTGATTTTGACAAGAGATATATGAAGTTATGCAGAAAGAGTTGACCGTGTGGGTTTTGTGTTTATAATTATGAGAAATTAGTTTTAATTTCAGAAAATGTGTCTAAACAATTGAGAAAAACTGTAAAACAAGCGAAATGTGCTTAGTTTTTCTTTTTTCACGTAAACTTAAAGTCTTGTGAATTGGGTTCATAGCACCAATTTTAGTGTGTAAACAATTGAGAAAAACGAATCGCTCGATGCAAACCACAATGTCATTGTATACTGTACATGCAAACATTTGTAATTGTTTTTGTTTTTTTGCATTCCCAAGATGTAGTCTGAAGAGGTAGCTAGCCAATGACTCTGCTGCCCTGACCACTTTGGGTTATTTCTTCTACCACTGTGGGGGCAGCACAGACAGACGGGTGACTCAATAATAAAAAATCAATAATAATAATTATAATAATCAAGAAAACATTAGCTGCCCATTAGGGATTCAAAATCATGACAGGCCGATATTTCAGTGGACTGACCACCACAAATCTGTTAATGTTTCTTGTATGCTTTCAGATACATATACATTGAATCTAAAATACATTTCATGGTTTTGCAACCTTACAACACAGCAGTATGCAGAAATCAACCCAAGCGTAATACATGGCCTACCACATTCGCAGCAATTGAGAAGGTAATTTTCCAGGCCATTAGTCCCCAGTCATTTTGATTGCATTTAGGAGCATTCCTACCTGTAGCACCTTCACTAATTGATGCACAATTACACACAGTCACCTCACATTCCCTGGTCCCGCATTTCTGATTATAACTTTTGCTATTTCACTTGCTGAGAGCATAGCTCTGGAAAGCATTAGTCTTCCGGAAACAGTTCATTTATCTAGTGCATTGTCTTTCTTTAAAAATTCATTGCACTTCAGGCAATTTAATTAACTTAAAGGCGCCAATGTGCCGTCATAGGTAGAAGACGCTTTGAAGCTGAGGTTTCCTTCTTCCTTCATTAAGGTGAGCGGAATGATATTTGTTCGGGTAGTGTGTGCATCTGTGTGTGAGTGTGTGTGTCTGTATGTGAGTGTCTGCGTGTTTCAGCGTGTGTGTGCATGTGTGTGTGTGTGTGTGTGTGTGTGTGTGTGTGTGTGTGTGTGTGTGTGTGTGTGTGTGTGTGTGTGTGTGTGTGTGTGTGTGTGTGTTTGTGTGTGTGTGTGTAAAGATGTGACAAGTGTTTTGGATTGAAGCATCTGTCAGTCTGTGCTGAGGATCCGGTCTCTGTAAATGTTGATAAAAGCATTTTACACAAGCCCTTTAAACAGGAGTGACTTGCCAACATTAGCGTTGTTCTCACACGTTGACATGCTAAATCCTATTGCTGTTCTTTTATTTTTTTCTTTATTGCATTTGTTTTGGTTATAACTTGCAGCCAGCTTAGGACGACATTGAAAAGAAACATATTATCCTTTTTATTGTTGTTGTAACATTTAATTGCGTTCCGTGGGGGGACATCAAAGCGCTGCACTTGCACCTAATCAAAATTCTAATTGGCCATCAGCAACCCTTGCTGACGGGTCATTTCACCTATTACCCGACTCATTTGTGCGATTTGACGACCAGTCACTGTTGCTAAATAAGACGGATGCAATGCTTGTTTGATTTTGTGACTTAATGGTCTGACCGAGCTAACAAATGTGTTCAACATCGCAGTTAGAGTGCCAATTAACCATTAATAGTTTAGAGAATTCTTATTTATTTATTTAATTATTTATTTATGTTTTTTTTTGTTTTTTTTGCAGTAGGCCATAAATTGAAAATGCATCCACAGTGCTCTTTGAAAGCCTTTGCGTTTCTATTTTATTGCCTGAGAAGCAGTTCAGCGACATGCGGGTCAGGAATGCGGGACCACCGGCTCGCAGGTCCCTCTGAATCAATCGGTTTTTCATCTGACCCTGAACCTCCTAAACAAATACGCCCCTGCCAATAAACAGGGCCAGAAGCAGACAGGCTCTTTGAGTTTGCTTTGCTCTAACCTAATTTCACTGTGCACAGAGTCAGGCCAGCTGTCCTGTAGGTTGCATTCATTTACTCTGGGTTTTCGAAGGTGCACTTGAGAATTACCCCGGAACAATAAATCCAGCCCTGACAGATTATGGGAGATAGCACTTTGACCTCCAGGTCTGAACTTATATATATATATATATATATATATATATAAAAGTGGTTGTTTCTTTCTTCACAAGCACAGTTTGGAAAGCTAACTTTGGACATTTCTGATTTTGCCAACTGTGCTTGTGGCGGGAAAAAAACAAGACTTGCGTTTATTTGTCAGTGAAAATTAATGGCAGATGTCCAGGACTTAATCGAGTATCAAGGAGAAAAAACTCCTTATTTCTTGTGTTTGCCAAACCGTTCTCGTCAGCAATGATACGGGCCTCGATTCAATCAAGGTGTCGTAGAGAGAGAAAAACGCAAACAATTACTTTTAATTCAGAGTCAAAGAGAAGCCAGGTGCCGGAATTCTAGAATATTCTCATCTTAACAGTGTACTTAAAAGTCATGGCACACACTGCTCGAATAAAGAGAAGAAATGCGCCAGTTGGTGCTAAATGAGTGGTACCCCAAAATAAGCTTCATTATTGTCTTCTACTGCCAGTGGGAAACTCCACAGGGCATATAACATATAGACCACAGCATAAATGAGCTGCTTTAATTGCAGCCGGCTCTTTCTAGTCAAAATAAATAATTTAATAATTTCCCACAAAAACAGCTGGAAAAATATTTTTATGTTGGACATGCTTTACCATTTTTAACTCATTCAATGCCAGATTGTCCCAGAACACTAGAATCCCTGCGCAGTGCCAAGCCAATATAGCTGCCAAAATTCTACATTTTAAGATTGATTCTGTCAACGTTCAAGCCTCTATTAAAACACCTTATTATATTATTTTACCTATTGAACAGAATAACTTGTTAATCATTGGTGATGTGTAATAGTGAAAACAGTTTCACATCAAAATCAGCTCTTGCTTGAGAGATTTTAAGTTGGACACAGCTGGACAGTTTTACAGTATCTGTTTTGTCACACCACAAGTGCTTTGTCTTATTTGAGGATAAACAATATTATTTGTATTATTTGATGGATAAACAATAAACTGAACAAATACATGTGTGCCCTGCTCCATCATTATAATCTTTCTACTCAAAATATTAAGCAAGATATGCTCATTTAAATTGTGACTGCCACTAAACCGTGTTTTTGATTTATTCAAATAAATCAGAGTTGCAGCGATCGGTTGAGTTTGTTACAGAATGTTCATTCAGACATAACTCAGCATTAATATAGTCAGCCCACACGTTATATTGGCGTAGCCAACGTGCAGAATTGAGGCATGTTCTTGTGTTTGTACCTTGTGTTTTAAACTTGTCAACGTACCGCTAGATGAACATGAGTAAATGCTTTGAACAGGATATCTGATTATTTATTTATTTGTCACTCTCGACTGGTTGCGCATCTGCCAGGACTAGAGTCAAACATTTTGAACTTATTATCATGCCTTACGTTAATTTATTTTTATAATTAATATGTAAATTATGGGCAGTGAATACACAACCCCCAGTGAAAAATGAAGTTTACAGTGAACCCCTGGTTTGGGTTGAAACAGTGTACCTTGGTGT
Organism: Synaphobranchus kaupii; assembly: GCA_029718625.1. Classification (NCBI taxonomy): domain Eukaryota; kingdom Metazoa; phylum Chordata; class Actinopteri; order Anguilliformes; family Synaphobranchidae; genus Synaphobranchus; species Synaphobranchus kaupii. Next base: position 48,511,896 of record CM056378.1, read on the forward strand.
CCATAAATCTATCCAAAATGGATAATTGTGCATCACAGTAATTCAGGAGATACTCAAAAATTTTCAACAGATGAACTCTTTTCACTCATTGGAAATACACTACATGGCGAAATGTATATGGACACCTGCTCATCCAACATCTCATTCCAAAATCATGGGCATTAATAGTTGGTCCCCGTTTGCTGCTATAACAGCCTCCACTCTCCTCGGAAGGCTTTCCACTAGATGCTGGAACATTGCTGTGTGGATTTGTTTCAGATTTGGGGAGGGTCTCTGAGGTCACTGAAAAGATGGAGGTTTGTTTCCATTCCATTCAGTCAGAAGAGCATTAGTGAGTCAGGCACTGATGTGGGGCTATTAGGCCTGGTTCGCAGTCGGCTTTCCAATTGATCCCAATGGTGTTTGATGGGGTTGAGGTCAGGGCTGTATGCAGGCCAGTCAAGTTCTTCCATACCGATCTCAACAAACCATTTCTGTATGGACCTCTGTATGGTATATGGGAATTCTGGCGTTTGTGGTCTAAAGAAAGAAAATGCCTGTTTTGTAATGGCTGCTATAGGGGCATTCAGGGGTTTGTGGTTTAATGCTGCATTCATGACATATGGAAATTACAGTTTGAATGACTTGCTTGCTCATAACAACAACTTGGAAGCTTTCACGCATTTAAACCCGTTTAAAGCCAAGATCATCAGAGATTTGGGGAGGGTCTCTGAGGTCACTGAAAGGATGGAGGTTTGTTTGAAACTTTCGATTTTGGTGTTTGCCATTTTGGTGCATTTTTGCAAATCTTTACAGAACATTTGATTCAACTGTAGGTAGCCAGCGGACTTTTGACATGTCATCAGGTAATCCGTGTGTCATTTTTTCAGATTATTTGATGAACATATGCTTCTTTCTTGTGTTTGACCACAGAATTCACCACCATGCTTGTTAGGCCATCATAAGTAATTTCCACATTGATGACTTGAAGTGGGATAAAATTTCAGAAGTAGTATTTATGACTTGAAAGCCGACATGAACGGTATTTCCAAATTGGAAGCTCATATTTACCATCTCTCCCATATGTTGTGAATGCAGCATTAAAGCAAAATTGAACTTTGGTAGAACTTTGGGTTGTGTAGTTTCCTGGCCATGATATGAGTCCAAATGGTGACAAAATATGTTCATTAGTTGCTCTGTGGTCCCCTGGGGTGATATTCCAGAATATGGTATCTGTCGCTCTTCATTCAGTTCTATAGGGCAGCTAAAACGGTCTCAAAATTACACTTCTGGCACGTATACAAATGCCAACAAAGCGGATTCTGCATTTGAATGGATCTCTATGGGAATTGGGGGGTGGGACTAGATTTAGCTGTAAATTATGCTGGAACAGTATGAGATACATGGTTGGCAAAATGGCTGTTAGTCATCAAGGGTCTGAGGTATCAAACGAGCCTCAAACCATCACTCTGCTGCCAGATATGCAGTAGATATGGATGGATCACTTTAAGAGTTGTTTCCCCTGACAAATTTTCCTATTGAACTCTATGGAAAAATAAGTCAGGAGAAGAAAGTTTCAAGTTATCCATCCATATCTACTGTATTTCTGGCAGCACAGTGATGGTTTGAGGCTCGTTTGATATGTCAGACCCTTGATGACTTACAGCCATTTAGCCAACCATGTGTTGCATACTGTTCCAGTGTAATTTACTGCTAAATCTAGTCCCACCCCCCAATTCCCATAGAGATCCATTGAAATGCAGAGAGGTTATAGTATCGCCTGTAGGAGTACCAGAAAATAAGAGATCAAGAGTCTTTCCATATTGTTGGGTCACAGACATCAGGCATGTGATGTATATGCGACCAAATATTTAAAATGATTACTTTATTCTACATTATGTTCAACTCTCCAATATTTTTTGATGCCCGAAAATGGGGGGGACTATGTACAAAAGATTCTATAATTTATAAACGGTTCATCCGATATGGATGAAAATACCCTGAAATTAAAGCTGACAGTCTGCACTTCAACCTAATTGTCATTGTATCCTTTCCAACTCAAAGTGCTAGAGTACAGAACCAAAATGACCATGTCACCAAAAAAATGTGTCACTGTCCAATGAATTATGGTGCTCACTGTATGTGCTAGAAGTGTCATTTTGAGACCGTTTTAGCTGCGCTATAGAAGTGAATGGAGATTGACAAATACCCTATTCTGGATTATCACCCCAGGGGAGCACAGAGCAACAAATGAAAACATTTCACCACCATTTGGATTCATATCATGGCCAGATAACTACACAACCCAAAGTTCTTCCAAAGTTCAATTTTGCTTTAAGTAAGGAAATGCCTGCTTTATAATAGCTGGTATAGGGGCATTCTGGGGTTTGTGGTCTAAAGCAAGGAAATGCCTGCTTTATAATGGCTGGTATAGGTGAATTATTGGGTGTATGGTCTAAAGAATGGAAATGCACTTCAGGTAACACAGGCTGTACACAAAAATGGATAGATTGTATTGTTTACTTACAATTATAAATGTAACAATATCTTTTTTTTATATTGTGCCAGTACTTACACTGCACTTAATGTGCTATACTGAGTGAGGTACACAGTGAAAGTGTTTAATCAACTCTCTACATTTTACACTGATATTTTTTATTATGCGAGTCTCTGTTGGACTTTTATAACTCTTGATTCTGATTGGTCAATGTATAATGTCTGCTATATCCCTCCGTCCTCTACTTAACCATGTGCTCAGGCCAAGTTGCCCTCTCTAGTTTCAGTAACAAACGTTAACATTAACTAGGCAATATGGGGAAAAAGGTTGGAAAGGAGGAGAGGAAAATATAAAAAGCTTATGTTGCTACGAGAACAGCGAACGCTCCAAACCTGGCTACATCCTAAAAATAACCCCTTTAACATGATGCACTTCAAAATAAATTGAAATGTCTCATTCAGTTTGTCTAAGATATGAACTACCATTACAAACATTATGAGCTAGCTTGTTTGTGGTTGCTAGGATACTAAGAGCCTTAATTTGTTGCTGCTGTTTGTCTGAAATATTTTTGTGAGGTAGCGAAAGTTAGAAATGTAAAAACCTGCATAATAAATTACATACATAATGTTGTAGCAGATAATGCTTTTCTTTGGCAAGTAGCCATAGTACACTGCCTGGCCAAAAAAAAAAGTCACCCTTGCACCCGTCATGCATAATGCCCACTGTACAAGCCTCTGGAGGCAGTGTTATGATTTGGGGTTGCTTCAATTGGTCAGGTCTTGGCTCAGCAACGTTATGCAGCAATAAAATTAAGTCGGCTGAGTACCTGAATGTACTGAATGACCAGGTTATCCCATCAATGGCCATATTCCAGGACGAGAATGCCAAGGTTCATCAGGCTCAAATTGTGAAAGAGTGGTTCAGGGAGCATGAGGAATCATTTTCACACATGAATTGGCCACCTTAATCCTGACCTTAACCCCATTGAAAGTCTTTGGGATGTGCTGGAGAAGACTTTACAGAGTGGTTCGACTCTCCCGTCGTTAATACAAGATTTAGACCAGAAATTCATGCAACTCTGGACGGAAATAAATGTTGTGACATTGCATAAGGTTGTCGAAACAATGCCACGACGAATTTGTGCCGTAATCAAAGCTAAAGGCGGTCCAATGAAATATTAGAGTGTGCAACTTTTTTTTTGGCCAGGCAGTGTATAAGCAGGGTAATGTACAGCGAGTCAAAATAAGCCCCTTCAGTGTCATTAAAATCCCTTTGACTCACTAGCTGTACATTATCGCTTACATACAGTCAATTAAGGCTGAATTTGTACTCAGGATGTACCCTCCAGTGCATATTATTTTTTTATAATGTTAAGAGCGAAATAAATGGAGTATTCCGATGGCTGGCGAGCCAACCTCACGTTGTCCTCAGCACGCACGGCGGAATTTATTACATCTCCTCAAGAGCCAAAAACAGGTGAAGGTCTGTTCCTTCGCATGTGTCAAATGGAGGAGAAGTGTTTGACTGCTTATGGTTCCCAAAAATTATTCGCTCACAAAGGACCAATCATTTACGACCCGCACGCCATGAGAATTGAGCGGATAGAGAGCTGTTCATGATTCTGGAGGGTGCGTCAGAACGAGCCCTTAACTGCTTGAGAGTGAAAGAACCCATAAGTACATTGCTCTTTTTTTTCTCTTGCTTTGAAGTGGGACTAAGCTTTCTTTAAGGTTGTCTTTAAAGTTCTACAAGATCCTTAGTTGAAATTGTATCTCTGTTGGTAGCACTGCCTCAAATTAGGTCACGCTAAACATGCGTATAGCTTAACATAACAAGTTAACAACTTGTAAATCACAGTCAGTTTTGTTTTGTTCTCTTTTTACCCAGTCTGTCACAGGTTTCATTAGACTGTCTGCATTTTCTATTTTTTTGGTGTTCAGATTGCAAGTCAGTAATTCAGATGGCGAAAGCGAGCATCCAGTTTCCAGTTTTCACTGAAAGGCTTTGTGGCATCACCCTCTGCTTTAAGTGTGACTAGAATCAGCACTAATTGTGCGCCCCTGGAGTCCTAGCATTCCACCACTAGAGGCGTTAGATAGGACGAGAAAGCAGTAAAGAATCCGCAGCCAAAATGAACACTGCCTGTAGAAGTGATTTTTCTTGTGGCCACAGAAAATGACTAAAGTTATTTTCTCTCTGGCTGCGAATGTTTGAACTGACAAGAACACACTTAATGAGCAGATAAGAAAATGGAGGTCTGTTGTTTACTGTTCCATAAACAAATGGGTTTGCATTGGGGGCTTAAAGTACATTAGACTAATAGAGTGAATAGACGGTAGTTTATTTTATTTTTTTGCATTCCAATGGCACTGGAGTTGAAACGGGCAGGGTTGAGGGTCGTTTGGATTTAAATGCTTCATGACGTTTGGTTCTAGAGCAGGGATTTTAGATTCCAGTCCTGGTGGGATAGCAGACGCCTTGGAACCGAACTGCATGGACTCAGTTAAATTCAGGAGAAATATCTGAAAGCAGCAATACTTTGTATATTGGCCATATAGTCATAAGTTTTATGATAATATATTTAAAGTATTATTTAATTATATTCCATTTCCAAATGTTGGGTTTCATGACTTTCCTCTTCACTCTTCTTCACAATACAGTTGTGCTGGTAAATTTTTGAGACTGTTGAACTTTGCCAGGGTGTGAAGAGAAAAAGTGAATTATTCTTAAAATACATTTTGAGTCAAATTCAGGAAATACAGTATTCTTGTATCCAGGCCTAAGCAATACCTTATGGAATCTACAATGTTTTTCTTTTGTACACCGCAGTAACTTTTGAAAGCCACTGAAAGACAAACTAATCGATAAAAGGAAAAACAATCTTGCTGCATTCGGACATTCAGAAGATCTTCCCCCCCAAAAGCAAGACTCAATCTGCTTAGAGTGGATTACACAATATTGGAAGTGAAAAACGTTTTTAGATTGTGTCTATTGCTCTCTCTCTCTCTCTCTCTCTCTATATATATATATATATATATATATATTCCTCGCTCTCTGTCTCTCTTTCTCCCCCCTCTCTGTCTCTCTCACCCTTTGTCTCCCCACTCTCTCTCTCTCTCCCTCTCTCTATCATTCCCTCCTCCCTTCCCTCCACTGCCTGCTCTTCTGATCTTATGAGTTGCTGTGATGCGGTTCAGAGCCCAGCCACCCGGCCTCACTAATCAGAGCAGTTTTTAGCAGGGATTCGCCTCAGGTGGTGCCTGGCACACCCTGTCGCCAAGACTCCCCTCAGGCTGCTCCTCAGGTAACCTCAGAGCGCCGTACCGTACAGCACTCAGCCGATCGCCGTCGTTAAGCCCCAGAATGGCGGCTGGGGAGGTGGCTTTTCCTCCTGAAGGGCCGGGTTTGGAGGGAGAGCGGGGTAATCAACCAGATGCTCCACTTCTGCGGTATTAATCCTCTCCAAAACATGGCACACTAGACATTACTGGCTACTTCTGCAGCCCCAATGAGGAACGTGGAAGGGGGGCTTGTGTGAGTGTAGGAAATATTTCAGATCTATTTCAGAAGTGTACATCTGCATCCTTCCTGGATTTACTTTTACATTTTTTGTTTATAAAAAGAGTAAAAACAAATGTTGAAAAGTAGCTCCATTGTGAAATAGAATTTATATTTCTAGTGGTCATGGTGGGTACTCCTTTTTGTCTTTTTGGAAGCCTGTATTTGTTTGAAAAGTCCCTGTATTTTCTTTCAAGCTGAAGGTAGTGTTATGTTCACATACACTGCAGTTATTCAGCAGTATGGTTCGTTACACCTCCCAGGCTAATTCGTGTGTGGTTGCATGAGGCTTTTATGGCCCTTGTGAGATTTTGTGCCGCCTTCCTGCTAATGTGTGTGGCGCAGTGAGAGCTTAAAGAATTGGTTGTTAAAAGCTCAGGGCTGTTTGGCGGAGAGCAGCAGAATTTCAGGGTGACTCAGAATCCAATCTGTATCTTAATTTCCTGAAACTCGCCCGTCGCTCTCCGAAACGTCGCAGCAGAAGAATTGAGAAATCTCGTTGGACAGCAGCATTAGTGGGAGCTTGTGTTTCTCCAGTACCTGATTCTGCAGAGAGAGAGAGAGAGGTGTGAGGACAGTCTGAGTGTGAGCGAGAACCAGGCAGAGCTCGCGACACACACTTATCTAAGGGAAATGACTGCCAGTGTCCTAACTGATTATATTCGTACTCTCATTAGGCTTCATTCATGAAACGTGAGCAGAACAAAATTGCATGTAAATCATTCGTATTAGCAATTTTGTTCATATTTTGGCATTCATCACAGTTTTCGTATCTCAGATTTGTTTGTACGAACGAACATAAATTTACATCTGCTCAGGACCATGCGTACTGCGTCCGTAAAATCAAAATGTCGCTAAATGTAGCTTCTGAATGTCAATTAGAATAGGCCTATGAATTTATTTTTATTTTCAGTTAAATTCACAAGACTAAATGTAGCCTTTGAAGTGCACAATGCAAACATATTAATTACGACTGTAAGAAGCAAGCACTTTAGATTAAGCCTATTAATCAATTTTAAACTACAAATTTATGTAATTAGACCCATAATGTATTGCTCAACGTCCTGGCCCGGTTACCTGGTGGGACGACAGCTTCATTATGTGGGGCACTTGTTTGCAGAATGCTGCAGTGAGAGACAGCTGGTTTATTGGTATACTAACTACTCCTAACTACCTCTTTCCATCACTAGGGAATTGGGGATTTTAAACCACGTCTCACATGCACAGAACACCAACAAAATTACGAAATTAATAAATGAATTATTTTATTTATTTCCAGCCTGCGAGAAAGACCATACTGCTTGGCAGATGGAGACAATGCATTGACAAAGGCTTGAACTTTAATAGTTTGTGTGATGGGAGATTCTGCATTACCTGCATGTTATATTCTGTCAGGTCTTTTTACTTTACCATGTAGGCTACTCTACTTATTTATGACACCGGAATGTACAATACTAAACTATTTTTTGTTTACAAAACATCTGCTAATAAAACTTTGATTTCAGTGTCGGAATAATTCTTTCTTTTGCTCTTTCTGGGCCATTTTGACTTGACAACTTCCATATTAGGCAATTAATGGGCGTGGATTTATGCTAATCGCAAAATGAGGTGAATGTGCTTGTCATTTACAATGAATCGGCATGTTTGAACATTGGAATACGAACAAAACCCACACGGTTTGATGAATTTTTTGTACTGCCTTGTTTTGTACGTAAATGTACGCACATATTTAGGAACGTTTCATGAATGAGGCCCATTATATGAAAGCCTGAGTTTAAATGAAACCAGGGGTAGTCAGAATCTCATTGGAGCATTCATTATGTCGGATCTCTAACATTATGCATCCCTTGCAATGCCCTTCTATATTTGGCCTCATTATCCAACCGTTTGATTTTGTTTTCCCCTTTTTATAAGAAACACTGTTGATATGTCATATTGTATTCTTCGGAAATAGTGCTGAAGCATCCCCCATTGTCTAATTTTGATTGCCTTTTAAAAAATTACTAATGGAAAGTGCATTAATTTCCATCTAAAGCTTGCCTTTTCGCATCAGTGATAAAGATGAGCTTGATGTTGATAAGGTACAATTGCATCTTACTTCTGGTGTTTGTACCCTATTCAGTTGACTAATCCATCCATAACTCAGAGTTTCATCATCATTCTCTAATGTATTATTATTATTATTATTATTATTATTAGTTGTGTAGTAAGTATGACAATTTCATAATTTTTTGTGATGTACTTCTGTATTTGTAATGCACGTGTGTGCAGTAACATTAAAGGTTAGTTAAAGTGAACTGCCTTGAAGAGGCCGCCTACTCAAGAGAACAGGACTGGGGATGATCTTTTCTAATGTAGCGTGGTCAGCAGATATTACACCTTCTCCGAAAACTTAAAGTAATGGCTAATGTGGCACTGGAAAAGTGTTCTTCACAAATGACGTAGCCTTCAGACATAAAACATGCCTTAAGAGATTACTTTGTGTATATCTCTAATGAATGTTTAGCAATTAAGTTAACGAGAAGGTTTTTCTTAGGCAGGGGTCTCTAACCCACGTAATAGATGGCAGATGGTGGCTGTTTGCGCCGTGTTTACTGGCAATTACTAAACTTGCCTTGGGTAACTGAAAGCAATTTTGTTTTTTCATGTTCATATTTTTTTTCATGTGTGTTCATAGCTATGTGTGTAGGCATCTGAATACAGTTCTATTGTGACAAAATATTGACAAATTATAGGGAAATGCAAAAAGAAATAAGAAAATTCTAATCTAAGCTAGCCAAAGAATATTCTGTTGTCGTCACAGTTGGTTCATGTTCATGGCAAATGAATGGCAAGCCCACTGAAATTAGCTACCTGACCTTTTATCTACTGCTTCATTCTATCCTTTCTGGAGAGGGGCACCATCTATGAGCATGAATGCTATAAGAAATGATAAAAGAAAATAAATAAAGCATGTATTCATTCGCTTGTGGTGCTGTGGACAATCTCAGCTTGGGTCTCTGGGAATTAAATATACAGAAAGGTGAAGTCTAAACATTAGGAAGTCCAAACATTATGGGCCAGTTTCCCAGACATTGATTAAGCCTAGTCTTAGGCTAATGAAACATTCTATGAAAATCTCCTTTGAAAAATAAATTTAGTCTAGGACTAGGCTTAATCCATGTCTGGGAAACCAGCCCTAGGAAGTCTAAACATTAGGAAGTCTAAGGAAGTTTAACAGATTTACTAAGAAAATTGTCACTTTGCATTTTTAAAACATGCTATATTGTTGCTCTGTTGTGGCCCTGTTGTGGTCACAGATACCAGCACTTTAACCATTGATTTACTAAGCCTATAAACTGCAATAATGCAGTCGAATAAATAAAATGTAGGAGACACCCATGAAAAGGGTCTGAAACAATATGGCACACTTACACATCCGAGGTGCCAAGAAATGAACACAGAGCAACCAGGTGCAGATAGCAAAGCAACCACAAGAAAAAGAAGACTTAAATATACAGACCAGGGGAATAGAAGCAACGATCAACGGAGGTACAGCATCACAATGCCATATTACAGCACAGGAACATAACGTGAACAGCGGAGAGAAATTTGGATTGACGTCGCAATGAAAATGAATTCATTAGGAATAACAATATGAACAGCACGGTGTGAAGAAAAGATGGCGTGACGTTAGGCGGCAAGCAAAAGAAAAATGTTTCCTACCATATAATGCAGGCGAAAGACACAGGCAGTGGTGCAAATGAGGAAAGAGCACCGATGGAACAACATGTGGCACAATCCGTGCGAAAAACGAGCGAGCGGGGGAGGAAGGGATAGGCGCGGCCGAACTCATCGCTGAAGAAGGCCGCAGAACGTCTGATGGCATAACTGACTGACGACTGCTGCCGTTTTTTGGGAGAGAGAACTCCTTATTGACGCGAGAACCGCCAGGCTTTTTTCAAGGCCGAAAACCGCCGGAGCTAAAAAGCCAAAAGGCGTCTGCATCCTTTTGTTCTCACTGACGGCCCGCTAGTCCTCCGTCCCGTCGTAGTGCACGAAGCGATAATGGCCGAAGCCCAGATCCCAACAAGTTTGCAATAGACTTTGCAACAAACACAATCAGGTAGGCCTACCTTATCAGAATAAGATGAGTGGCTCTTTTCATAAATTACATGGCTCCCTTTTGAAAATAAATAATTCATTCTTAATTGAAATGTAACTTCACTACACCTGATGTTATTAGGAGTTGGAAACCGCATATAGGCTGAAACCATACAATTGCCGCAAATGCTTAAAATTACTTCCCTCTTGAAAAATAAAACAACTAATTGTAATCAATTCAAACATTTTTATTTGGATAAATCACATAATTACAAAGGATAAACAAGCAAAGGAATTAGGCTACATCATTTGCAGTACACTACATCATTAGGCTACATCATTTGCAATAGACGTTTTTCACACGTTATCTATTTTCAGAAAAAAAAAACTTTACAAAGTCACGCTGCAGTAGTCCAAAAACAATCAGGTACCTTATCAGAATAAAACCTAGATGAGTGGCTCTTTTGATAAATTACATGGGATATAAATAATGAATTCTTACGTGGAATGTAACTTTGCTACACCCGATGTTATTAGATGTTGTAAACCGCATGTAGGCTGAAACCATACAATTGCTGCGAATGCCTAAAATGATTTCCCTCTTGAAAAATAAAACAACTGTTTGTAAAAAAAGTTGTTCATCAACAGTTATGTTCCACCCAGGCCTATAACAGATGGAATGGAGTCACAAACCTGTTCCAAATGTCTGAAATCAGTGTGAATCTGTCTGTCAGCAGACGCTGGGGTCGCGTCACCTTGTTGTCAAAACGCAGAAATGTATGTAATAATTTCGCAATAGCGGTTCCATGAACACGTTCTCACTCCCAACTCGTCAACATATGGACGCTTGATCAGGACCCCTTGTCGTCACTTTTCAACGCACTGGTTACCCCTATAGCGTAATTTTTCTACGTGCCGGGTAGTCCGATAGACTTTCATGGAAAGTTGATGCTAGATTGGATAGCCCGGAGGGACCTTGTCGGGACCCTGGGAGGGACGCTCTGCCGTGATTGGTTGTTAATCTAGCATCAACCTTTTCCCAACCCCGTAACATAACCTCACATGAGTTCGCGTAACTCGGGCTCATGCCCGAACTGTTAAGATAGTGTCTCAGGGTCCCGCCCAGGTCCCTCCGGGCTATCCAATCTAGCATCTACCTTCCATGAAAGCCTATCGGACTACCCTGCACGTAGAAAAATGATGCTATAGGGGTACCCAGTGCGTTGAAAAGTGACGACAAGGGGTCCCGACCAAGCGTCCATATGTTGACGAGTTGGGAGTGAGAATGTGTAGGTTCCATGGCATGGTCTCTGAAAAAGGACATTCCAAATTCTTTTGACCAGTACCTCTCCATGTCCATGCTTTTGCCACCATATATTCCACGTACATATCAAATAGCAATGAAAGTCATCAGTTCATACACAGTGAATTCCCATGTCACAAATCCACCAGTCCTGTGGGCTTCAGCAACAGTGCAGCCTGTGACGTGTGTCAGCATCTCCATGTCGCATAAGCAAATAAAACTGTAGAGACGACTGGCTATTCTTGCTTTTTGCATGATGTGTCGGGCCTGCTGTCTCCGTGAAAACGTTGCGCGCAGGCCGCCTTCCAGGACTGTGCGCACCACCGGCAGGTTGTTCTATCCACACGGTGCCGTCTCGTGCCTTCTCCGTTCTCTCTGCGGGAACGCAAATTGCCACCTGCTTTCAGGAGTTCCTAAAATACACATGCAAAAAAAGCAGAGTCACACTTAAGGCATGCTTTAGCAAATTACTACTTTACCTGATTTAGAAAAAATCTCCACCCCGTTCTAGCATGTTCGCCCCAGGTGTACATATGCATAATCAGATTTATCTATCTATCAACATGAAAGTGACATAATCCCCACTAATCACACCCTAGTAACAGTTTTGACCCATTTTGGCCATTTAGTAAATCTGTGGTATTGGGACCTTGTTTGAGACTGCTTTTGCATTCAAAAAGCAGTCGCAATCCTTAAGCAAATCTGGTCCTACAGCTGGTACCAGCCATGAAGACCGAATATTCAACTTCTTACATCTTTCTGTGGTTCTTAGGACATTGTATAATAAGCACACCTTTACATTCCCACGGCCGGTAGTTGTGACAATGATATAGTATGTAATACTTTTGGGCTGTTTTTGTTTGCTTGTTTTATCAGGCCGTGCTGCAAAACATTTCCTGGTGTTATTATTTTTTGCTTTTTCCTCACAGTATCACTACAGACTGTTCTTATCGGGTTTTGGTATACTGTTTGTGTGCTTCGTATTTGTCATTTGAATGGAACACATTATCACATTTTCCTACCCTGCGAATGACTTTGAACTGTGTCAGACAGGTGCCTGTCAGGCAATCTGTCTTTTATTCAAAAGGTTAGAATTGTTTTTTTAGGGGTTGTGTAAAAAATAGGTGCACTTAGCAAGGCTGCAAAAAGTGCATTGCGCTTAAAACAAAGGCTCTTTCAATTCAAAGCCACATGCTGGGCAGTCCCTGCCTGGGCATTAGTTGGCAGCTTTTTCATATATAAAGAAATAAATAATGTGCTTGCTCTCCAGGTGAGCTTGCTCAGAATTCATGGGAGCAGGCAGGGAGTTATACCCCTTTCACACACTAAACCCGGGATTGACACGGGATATTGGACATGGGTCCGTCTCGCGTTTGAGCATTCACACAACACTATGGTAAGTTCTGGGTTCTTGCCGTTCCCGCAAGACCCGGGTCCACAAGTTTACTTCTGTACACGTTCCATTTTTTCCTGCAAATACAGCTAGTTTTGTAGCCAGCTGGCTAGCGGATACAGTGTAATTTGCCATATGCTGGCCTAACCCAGTATGTTAACTCTTAAATCGATAGCCCAGTGATGTGTTCCAAATCTTGCAAATGCTTTTACGTAAAACTGTCACAAAATAGTTTAAGTAACATATTATTTGTTATTTAATAGGTTATTCATATAACATAGGTTGCATATTCACCTGTGACAATTGCGCAGGCACGTGCACAGATAGACACCAACATATGCTGAGGCGTATGCTATGGAGTTAGAACATTTTGTAAACATAAATTGAGATTCGCAAATGTAAGTCAAATTGAAAATTTTAAATATTAATTTGTAACTGAAATTTATTGAAGCGTGAATGTAAAACCTGATTAGTGTATGGATTTTTTTATCTGTACATGCGGAACTCATTATAAGAGTCTATTCCACACATGCGTTTTGTCAGTATGGTTGGCACCAAAATAGAACTGTAACCGTAATTTGGAATTTGTAAACAGAGAAACGCAACCCTAGACCAGGAAGCCACAATTAAAACCCGGAAGTCTCAGAAACGACGTTTCCAAATTAAAAGTTCACAGGTTTTCCCAATCAACTGCAACAAGCGTATGAAAGCTTTCACTAAGGTTCCACCCGCGCATTCACAGAAACTAGCTTAGCTAACCAACTAATTTACAAACTATGGCTGGGGAACAGCGGTTGGCTATACCTATTTCCCAGGTAATGGTACAGCCCCACACAAAACGGTATGCCAAATGGAGATAGGCATGTGTTCCGTACACGAATCAGGTTTTACATTTACACTTCAATCAATTTTAGTTACAAATTTAGATTTTACATTTGCAATTTGAGTTACATTTGCAAATCTAAATTTACGTTTACGAAATGTTTTGGCAGCTATCTAACTCCATAGTATGCCCCCTGCCCTCAGACAGCAAAAGTGCCCTTTTACCTGCAGGCTGTAGTGGTTTATTTACTTTACATTTTTGTAAGATTTACATTCCCATGTTGTTATGACTTTGTTTGGAGTTAGCAGCTGAAGACTTCAAGTTTTGCTAATGTTTTGTTTTTTCAGTTTCGCATTTTGTCGTTATCGAAACCTGTACAAAATAACGTCTGTATCGCATTGGCATATACAGTGCCCTCCACTATTATTGGCACCCCTGGTAAAGATTAATAAAAAGGGTTATAAAAATTCATCTAATAACTCATCTTTACCAGGGGTGCCAATAATAGTGGAGGGCACTGTATTACTCCGGTAAACAGAGGCTGACATAGAGGCTGGATTCAAAGAGGGGGATGAGATTTACCTACCAATTAAAACTGAAAGTAAAAAATCACTCCATCCACTTTTGTCGGTAACTTTGACGGACAACATCGTGGAACCAATTGGAAAGTTTGAAAACAAAAATGTTTAATAAAATACAGAATTTCACTTACGTTGTTTATTCTTTTTTGGGTCTTTCATTGCCGTTCATACTGCAATCTGTTAACCATAACATATAGGCCTTTTCATTTACTTTATGTTTTAAGCAACTGTTGATATTAAATATCTGGGCTGAGCTGCATCCTTCAGTTGGCAGAAGAACCCATATAAAACCACATACATTTTTATTGGTTTGGGTAATCAGGATATTTATTTTTATATAGTAGGCTGAATATAATAGTAATATAATAATATTAATAGTAATTAATGTGATAGGAAATTGATTATTTTTGCAGTTATTTTGTTCTGGTGACTTTGAAGATGGTTTCAATGTCTATCACTTGTAAGATTGGCACTATAGGTTAATCCAGTGGTTCTCAAACTTGGTCCTGGGTCCCCCCTGTGTATGCTGGTTTTTGTTCCAACCACAATTGCAATCCCATAATTTTAACAAGCTGTTAATTTATCTTAATTAGGAGCTTTTCATGTTTAGAGGGATTATTTACCCTCTTCAGCTACATTATGTCAGAAATAGCTATATATGCCATGAAGAATAATCATACCATGTTCACTTTGTGCTTATTGTGCTATATTTCAAACAATTACAAAATAATATTTAACAGTTTTTTTATTAATCAATTGGTTCCTAATTAGGTTGTTGAACTCATGTGGTTAAAGTTACTTCATAATTTTGCCCTTAAACTTATTAACACAATGCAGATTTGGCTCATTATCATTTGCTTTGTGTTTGAATTCTTCATTATTTACAAATGGTTAGTTTTAGTGGCCATGTGTCCACAATTTCACCAGTTAGGATCCTATTGATTCACCTCACGTCTTCATTTGGTCACTTAAAACATTTTCACCTCTCTTTTTTTGTAATTGTTTACAATATAGCACAATGTCAATATTGGACTTCTATTATTCATGGTATGTATTAAGATGGCAAACAATCCCACTAAATATGAAAAACACCTAATTAAGAAATATTACCAGC
Source organism: Synaphobranchus kaupii (assembly GCA_029718625.1). Classification (NCBI taxonomy): domain Eukaryota; kingdom Metazoa; phylum Chordata; class Actinopteri; order Anguilliformes; family Synaphobranchidae; genus Synaphobranchus; species Synaphobranchus kaupii. The sequence continues at coordinate 48,527,227 of CM056378.1, forward strand.
TTGTTAAAATTCTGGGATTGCAATTGTGGTTGGAATGAAAACCAGCATACACAGGGGGCCCATAGGACCGGGTTTGAGAACCACTGGATTATCCTATTAATTATTCCCTTAATTATATTAATAAGCCTAATAGGATGAGTACTATATAGTAAATTACTAGGCTAATTAAATTGATAGTTAGAGAGATGATCCGTGCAGTCTTAATGCTAATAAGTCTGTTAATTAGTGTTTTAGTAAGTTACAATACAGACCTGGTTATTGAATGGCAACAAATTTAGCCCTGCTACCAACTCTTGATGGTTGCAGTGCATTGCCCAGAAAGGAGAGATTTGAGAAAGGCCAGGGAGCTACAGCAGGCAGCAGAGGGTAGCAGCTCCATTAGAGCATGGATCGAGCGAGGTATACCACAATAAATGGTAAAATTGGACTATGTATCTTTTTTATTTGTTTGCATAGCAAAGAGTCTTTGCCAAAGACCATTTGAGAAAAGAATGGAAACGTGAATGTGAATAAAGTAAGTGTGCATAATGTGTGTGCAGTGAAGGCTAGTCTCTGTGTCATCCCCTATGCAACACCACGTTTAACCTCTTACCGAGGCGTTCCTAGGAGAGACTAAATGTCAGCTATACGGTCGGGTTTACCACAGGTGCCCCACCCCTTTTTTTGAGCATATACCCCCCAAAAGGTCTGAGCACGGCCCTTCAACTGATCAATCATCGTCTTTCGTGCAGCTGTGAATCTAGCTAGCAAAAATTAAGATGATTCCAGAGTTGTTTGGTTCTAATACACATTCACGTGAATAGCCTGCGGTCTCCGTCACTTATATAAACGTTTTGGAACATTGTTTCTACAGTTAAAGACATGACAAGATCGAGGGTTGGTCAGATAACTGTGCCACGTAGAGTAACCCGTGTCGCCCCTTTCACACCGAAGCCAAGCCCTGTCGGACCCACGTAACTCCCAGGTCATGAGCAGGGTCGCGGACCTGGGTTGGATAACCCCGGTTGACCCATTCACACCAACGGCAAACACAGGTTTTTACCCGAGGCAGTGTTTCGGTAAGAAAGGGCTCTTAGCATTCTCCTTTAATGCTTCCCCAGGCCTAGAGACGCCACACTAGGCAGGCAAGGATAGAAAGGCCATTAGATTTGGGAAAGATGGGTGAGTGAGTGAGTAATACCACTTAACCTTAAGCCTTAACCATACGATAGTTAACCAAAAGTTCCTAGTATCATGCTGATGAATGGTAGCTTTATTGTGAATGGTGAAAATGTTTTATGTATTTATATAATAATGTCCCATGGTGCTTATTGTGCTATATTGCAAACAATTTCATTAAGAGGTAACAAAATAATTTAACTGATAAAATTAAAGTGGTAAACTAGAGCACTGTGGATATTGCAGCTGATATTACATAGACGCTGAGTGATACCAGAGATGCTTTGAAATATATATATATATATCTCAATTTGATTTATTGTGGATGCTGTAATGCTGGTCATTTTTCCTCTAGGAGTGTTAGTAAGAAATGCTAGGTGCTTGGCAATCAAAAACACTGGGCTACAACTTAGATTTGTCATTGCCACCTTGAGCAATGGTGTTAAATGAACAAACAATTCAGAGCCTGCAGCAGAAGAAACCTGTCCAAGTCAATGGGATTGGTGGATTGCTTTATTGCCTAGAGTTCCACACACTGTACAGGCCTTACACCCCCCAGGAAGAGAGAATGTACAATAGACTGCGCTGAAGCTTTAATGCGGTGTTTGCCGCGGTCTCCGGGAGGAAACTGCTTGTGCCGAACACAAATGATAACCGAAAGACATCTGTTATTTTCGGCGCATCCAAGCAAATTGCATCGCTCTCCTGAACCGAAGATGCTAATTCTGACTCATTGGTGGAGCTCCTCCATGTCGGGCCCGAGGACACGGCTCTGATTGGCCCTGAAATAGTGCGGCTCTGTCAGCCCCGGATAGACAGATAGCGCTTCAACCCAATTTTTCACAAGGCCTTTTTTGTGATGTAGGCAGAGTGGAGCACATAAAGTTGTTTCACCTGCAGCATCCTTTTAACGGGCATAAAGAAAAATGACACGGCCGGCTGCGATGAAATGAAAGACATCTCTCAACTCCATGACCGACAGCAAGAAACCCATTTAAATGCATTAGGAATATGCAGGGGCTTGTGGTTCGAACCAATTTATTTCTATATGGAGTTACTAGCTCAGATACAAAAAGAAAATAGACTTCTAACAAACAGGATTTCATGCTTTGGTCTTTTTCTTGACATTTAAATGTTTATATCTTGGGTAGAACAAAGAAAAAAATAAAATAAACTACACCCTTTACCTGTGAGCAGTTTATATTATCCTGGTAAAAAAGTGCAGCTTAAAGTGTAGTTTCGGTGGGCTGTGAACGTGTGCTTACAAGCTTCCAGGCGACTCATGGGTTATTTATTTAAGTGTGGAAAAATTAGCTCTCTAATTTTGGTATCCCCTATGTAAGAGGAGCGAGGTGCTTTTCATAAAACGGGAGAAGATAGAAGCAGGCTATTTTATGCATTCTGTCACATAATATGGGCAATCTATGGAAGCGTGAATACATTTTCAACATTTTACATGGGGACAAGGTTTGCCTAATGTATGACTGCCGTTAGTAGCCACAAAGCCATTGCTTGGAGTTTAATGAGCTGGAGTTTGGTTTGCCTTTTTCTCTGAAAGATAAATTATTCGTCATGGTTTTATATTTTGGTTGCAGACTTCAACAGATATGCAGACTTCGACAGTCTCTCAAGAACTGCATAAAACATTTTCCTTTAATGCAAAATGAAATTGTTCAACAATTGTTGAAATTGTATAATTCAACTTATAATATTAAGTTTTTCTTGTTCTTTAATGCACAAGTGTTCAGTGAAAATTCAACACCAAGCAGGCTTTATATGAATCATGAAGGGACATATATACTCCATCAAAGTAAAGTTTACTCTATTAGCGTTGACTTAACACTGCACACTGCCTTGCGGCATTGATTAAGTGGCATTCTCCTACAGTGGGAAGGGTTGATTACTTGCTGTAACTAAATGAATGTTCTTGTGGAGTCAATCCGTCCTGCATTCATTTCCCCCTGTGTTCCTTCTGGTTTTTCAACAGTTTATCATACTTGACAAACTACTACTCACAGCATAATGTTCTGAGGTAAACTATTACACTACTACTCACAGCATAATGTTCTGAGGTAAACTATTACACTACTACTCACAGCATAATGTTCTGAGGTAAACTATTACACTAGTACACACAGCATAATGTTCTGAGGTAAACTATTACACTACTACTCACAGCATAATGTTCTGAGACACACTATTACACTACTACTCACAGCATAATGTTCTGAGGCACACTACTACACTACTACACACAGCATAATGTTCTGAGACACACTATTACACTACTACTCAAAGCATAATGTTCTGAGACACACTATTACACTATTCACAGCATAATGTTCTGAGACACACTATTACGCTACTACTCACAGCATAATGTTCTGAGCCACACTATTACACTACTACTCAAAGCATAATGTTCTGAGCCACACTATTACACTACTACTCAAAGCATAATGTTCTGAGACACACTATTACGCTACTACTCACAGCATAATGTTCTGAGACACACTATTACACTACTACTCACAGCATGTTCTGAGCCACACTATTACAGTACTACTCACAGCATAATGTTCTGAGCCACACTATTGCACTACTACTCACAGCATAATATTCTGAGCAACACTATTACACTACTACTCACAGCATGTTCTGAGACACACTATTACAGTACTCCTCACAGAATAATGTTCTAAGACACACTATTACACTACTACTCACAGCATAATGTTCTGAGACACACTATTACACTACTACTCACAGCATAATGTTCTGAGACACACTATTACACTAGTACTCACAGAATATTGTTCTTAGGCACACTATTAGACTACTACTCACAGCATAATATTCTGAGGCACACTGCTACTCACAGAATAATGTTCTGAGCCACACTATTGCACTACTACTCACAGCATAATATTCTGAGCCACACTATTACACTACTACTCACAGCATGTTCTGAGACACACTATTATGCTACTCCTCACAGCATAATGTTTTTAGGCATGCTATTACACTACTACTCATAGAATAATGTTCTGAGGCACACTATTACACTAGTACACACAGCACAATGTTCTGTGACACACTATTACACTACTACTCACAGCATAATGTTCTGAGCCACACTATTGCACTACTACTCACAGCATAATATTCTGAGCAACACTATTACACTACTACTCACAGCATGTTCTGAGACACACTATTACAGTACTCCTCACAGAATAATGTTCTAAGACACACTATTACACTACTACTCACAGCATAATGTTCTGAGACACACTATTACACTACTACTCACAGCATAATGTTCTGAGACACACTATTACACTAGTACTCACAGAATATTGTTCTTAGGCACACTATTAGACTACTACTCACAGCATAATATTCTGAGGCACACTGCTACTCACAGAATAATGTTCTGAGCCACACTATTGCACTACTACTCACAGCATAATATTCTGAGCCACACTATTACACTACTACTCACAGCATGTTCTGAGACACACTATTATGCTACTCCTCACAGCATAATGTTTTTAGGCATGCTATTACACTACTACTCATAGAATAATGTTCTGAGGCACACTATTACACTAGTACACACAGCACAATGTTCTGTGACACACTATTACACTACTACTCACAGAATAATGTTCTGAGGCACACTATTACACTAGTACACACAGCACAATGTTCTGTGACACACTATTACACTACTACTCACAGAATAATGTTCTGAGGCACACTATTACACTAGTACGCACAGCACAATGTTCTGAGACACGCTATTACACTACTACTCACAGCATAATGTTCTTAGGCACACTATTAGACTACTACTCACAGCATAATATTCTGAGGCACACTGCTACTCACAGAATAATGTTCTGAGGCACACTATTACACTACTACTCACAGGATAATGTTCTGATGCACACTATTACACTACTCCTCACAGCATAATATTCTGAGACACACTATTACACTACTACTCACAACATAATGTTCTGAGACACACTATTACACTACTACTCACAGAATAATGTTCTGAGGCACACTATTACACTACTACTCACAGCATAATATTCTGAGACACACTATTACACTACTACTCATAACATAATGTTCTGAAACACACTATTACACTACTACTCACAGCATGTTCTGAGACACACTATTACACTTGTCATGGTTTATGACCCTTTTTCCCTTGCGGTCGTGTTCCTTGGTCGCCACACGTGGGCGCTGCTCCGTTAGTGGAGTTTTGGCTCCGTCTCGTCTTTTCGCGAAGTAGTCTCATCAGCGTTCACAGGTGTGCGTGTTTTTTAAGCTATATAAGCCCATGTTCCCTTCGTTCTGGGCTTCGATATTGATTGTTTGTTGTTTGTACTGTGGTGTATGTTTTGGCATTATTTGTTCTGTTTTGTGTGCGGTTTATTTTTGCCCTTTTGAAGTTTTAGCCAGTATGGTTAGGTCTAGTGTCTTAAGGAGACAGTTTTTGCTCCGTTGTGCTTTATTGGAGTTTTGCGGGACTTGCCTTTGTGCTTTGAGATTTCAGGTTGAATTCCTTTTTTGTGTGCTCGTTTCTGTCACCGCTTTCTGGTCGTTCCTTTGTTTGTTTGCCTAGATCTTTTGCCCCTTTCTGTCTCTTTCTCCTCTCTCTGTCTGCTGTCTTCCGTGAAAGCGAGAGGAGTCTTTGTTTGTGTGTATTTGTATGGTAGTTTCTTACTAAGAGACAGGGCGTTTTATCATACTTTATTTATTCTTAGAGGCAGGGCGTGCATTTTCTATTGAGCTTGTGTTAGTCTGTTAGCCGGTAATTCCTATGCAGCTGTCCTGTTCGACCATCAGTACTTGTCTCCGTACATGGAGTTTTTGGCGATTTTGTTCGGAACTGTAGTTCTGTTCGTCCTTCGGTACCTGTCTCCGTACATGGAGTTTTTGGCGATTTTGTTTGGAACTGTAGTTCTGTTCGCCCTTCGGTACATCTTCCCATAGGGAGACTGGACGATTTTGTGGACATGTTTGTGTGTGACTGCGAGTCTCTGAAAGTAGCCTTGGAACCTTAGTTTTCTGTTCCATTTCGCCTTTTTACATTTCCATTTATTGAGAGGCTAGGGCGTGTATTTTCTACTAAGCTTGTGTGGTCATTTTTGCTAGTAAAGTTATGGGACGACGGTGCTCCGTCGGCTCGCCTGTAAAATGTTTCTCTCTCCTGGGAGATTTCTGGAGTAATGCGGGACTTGCCTATGTGGATGTAGTTATCCGGACTCTTCCCCTCCTGGTGTATGTGCCTATGTGCATGTAGTTATCCGGACTCTTCTCCCCTGGCTCTTGTCTGTTCCTGCTTCCTAGTTTTTGCATGTGACTGCGAGCCTGTGAAAGTTGCCATGGAATGTTATATCTGTTCCTTCCCCTCGTTACATTCCTCTTTACCGAGACGCAGAACGCTTATTCTCGTTTAATCTTGCATTAGTCATGGAGCCGGTAAAAGTCCGGAACAGCTGTTCTGTTCGTCCTTCAGTACCTGTCTTCCTATTGGAGGACTGGGCGATTTTGTTTGGAACTGTAGTTCTGTTCGCCCTTCGGGTACGTCTCCTCACAGGGAGACTGGACGATTTTGTTCAGACAGTAGTTCTGTGCGTCCTTCGGTACCTGTCTCCGTACATGGAGACTGGGCGATTTTGTTCGGAACTGTAGTTCTGTTCGTCCTTCGGGTACGTCTCTCCTCACAGGGAGACTGGGCGATTTTTGTTTACATGTTTGCATGTGACTGCGAGTCTATGAGAGTAGCCTTGGAACGTTAGATCACCGTTCCTTTCGCCTTCTCGTATACTATTTCATATTATTTTACAGTGTTTATTGGCTGTGTGTTTTATTTGTGCCATTACGCTACTCGCCTGTTTTTATGCGTCTCGTTACCGAGACAGGGCGTTTGTTATTTCTGGCTCATTCTTTAGTCACTTAGCTCGTAGAAGTATGAGAGCCTAGTGCTTTGTTTCCATTCGCCTTGTTTGGTTTTCTTACTGAAAAACCTGGCGTTTGCGCTTCTACTCATTGGCGTGTGACAGTGAGCCGGTTGGTAGCCTTGGTGTGTGTGTTTCCCTGTCTTGTCTCCTTCCCTTAACTACGGGGTTTCCCCTCCTAGTGGCCTAGTGCTTAAAGAATCCCCTTGCTGCGTTTGGCTCCTCCTACCTCACACGTCACGCTGCATTACAACACTACTACTCACAGCATAATGTTCTGAGCCACACTATTGCACTACTACTCACAGCATGTTCTGAGACACACTAATACACTACTACGCACAGCATAACGTGCTAAGGGTTGGCAGTGGCACACACTAGTATACACAGTGTGGTAGTCCGAGAATACTCCGTCCTCCACCGGAGCGAACACTCACAGATGGATATTGCAAAATAAATAAATAAATCTGTACATGTACTTCTGTACATGCAAAATATATGGAAGCTCATGGTGGTAAAGATAAATGTCAGGATATTTAAATTGGGGCCATTTCACAGGATTACTGATCTACTTCTCTGCTTACAGCCTGGACATTTCAAAAGCCATATATTTTTTCAGTGTGGCACTTTACCTCGTCACTCCCGTCAAAATGCTCATATATCATCGTCAAAAATGAATGCCACTGATCAACTACAAGTTAATTATTATTTAAATATTTCCCCTCTTGAAATCAAAGGAGCATTTGCCCTTTTCATCGTTTGTTGTTAGGGTAATTCCATGAGGGTTGACGTCACGCCAACTTCTTCCATTGCTGTCTTGAATCACAATATGTAATGTAATGTCAGTGTCAAATGAGTTTTGAAGGTTTTGATTAGTCCACAAGGAAGCATCAGGACTAGGAGGAACAGCTTCTGAGACTCAGTTATATTCGGGTTGTGCAAAGTCCGAATCAAAGGACATTTTGCCAGATCAACGTGGGTGGCCAGCGGGAAACGAAGAAACGGCGAATTAGCGGCAGCTTGAAAACGGAGAGTCGATTAGCAGTCTTAGCATGGACTGCACAGGGGAGCCATTGAAGGAGACCTTGTCTCGTTCCTGTTTGCCTCATTCAGCTGGTCTTAGTCATGGAGAGTGCATTAAGCCCTGTTTGTACTGCTGGAAGGAAGAGAACATAAAGCGGGACACACAGAGACTGTTCTGCCTGCTTTGGCGAAGGAAACTGGCGTCGGGGAAAACTCTGCTTAATGAGGCCATGTGACATGAAGACGTGAAGCGGGAATCATACGCAGTCTGACTGCAAGCTGACTGGCCTGAGGGCCTGGTGTACCAGAGCTGGTGCATGACTGTTTCGCTGATCCCATTATACTTTTGTTGTTTTATTTCTTCGCCCTCCCCCACGTCCATAATGAGCTAACGCATTCGGTACGTATGCTTGTTTTCTCAGTTTTAGACAGTAATTCTGGATGAGACGGGGACGTGAAGGCTTTTCGCAATTACAGTGGAACTAGGAGGCTGAATGTGTTTTCCGTTCCGGCGCAAGAGGAGCATTTCTGTGAACTTGTCGGAATTACAATGCTAATGAGGAGATGTTCCCCACCTTGCTTCAGCTAGTGTGACCCTTAGCTTAGTTTGATGCTGTTTATTCTCAGGAGGATATCACAGGCTTTCTTCCGGTCTTTGAAATTCCCATTTGAAAGAGGATCTAATGAGCATTGTTAAAAGGAATCCTGACTCCACCGCGGGGAAAAACGGAGCATCGGCGCCGCCGTGCCGAAGTAGGTCAATGTGAAATCTTTGGGAAGGTTGCCGAGCTGTCACCCCTCATTGTCCTTGGAAGCGCATCTCCCAGCCAAAAAGCCAGCGTGAACAGAGGAACAGCCCCGATTTTGGGCGCGGCGCGCCGCAGAAGTCAGCCAAGACAGGTGCGCCGATCGTTCAGAGTACTGAACTCGAATTCCGTTTCTGACTGCCGGCTACCAGCCCCTCAGGGCAGTGTGTGATTGGCCAGAGCTTCGTCCAGGGAGGAGGGCTTTCCGTCTGCAGGATTTTGCCCATCTCATTGCACGCCCTCAGACATTTCATTTTAAATTCAACTCGAAATGCCAATTAGAAATTAATGCAATTGTGTAATCAAGGATAGAGCGCGGCAATAAAAGGCAGTTTCTCAGTGAGATCAACTTGACCCTTGCTACTTCTTTATCTCCTCGTTTGATTTCCATGAGGTTTGATGGCTTAACCTTTCATGTTTTATTTCCAAATATATTTTTAATTTAACGAACAACTAACAACATATTAATAAAATATTGTACTAGAGTCTAACCCCCTTCTGTGCAAATATGTTCAACACCCTTGAAAACAGGCGTCACGCGCGTGTGAAATAGGCTTTGCAGTGCCATTCATGCTATGCTTTCATACACCGAATGTGCAGCCATGCATGTCTCCCATCTGAATTCCATAAGCACCAGCCCCCCACCGACTCGTTTCTGAGGAATCGTTCAGCCGGTACTTACGCAAGCCGCTGGGAAACAACAGCGGACGCAACACAACCATGTCTGCATCATCCGACATGGCGTCTGTTTTAAACACGCACTGTGTGGCAGTATGGTGTGTGCATAAACACACACACACACACACACACACACACACACACACACACACTGTGTTTGAAGTATGAAAGCTGTAACAAGTCATTTGTTTTTTTTGAATATTCAAGGCCAACCGCTCGGCCCATATCTCCATTAAGGTTCTAACACTTTTAACTGCTTTCGTTATCAGGCCTCTGATAAGCCATGGCAGCTGATTGTATGGTATTCTGCCCATTTTACCAGTCCATCTGTGTTGCTTTTAGCACAGTTGTACAGAACCTTTTTTTTTTTTTCATCTAAACTGGGGACAAGGCTGGGGGTGGTCAAAGCTAGTGAGCGGTGGGAGTTCTTAGCATGTTGAGGTGACACTGAATTTGTCATAATAATGGACTTTAGTACCCTGGAGGCAAATGTCACCCCACAGAATTTACAGAATACATTTTCAATCTGTTTTACTTTATTTATTTTATAAGGACACAATACGGGCCGCAGCTTGTTAGTTGTAGGCAATTCTGTTCTCGTCTCGAGACATTTCTCTCTCTCTGAAACGACATTAATGACAGCTTCATCAAAGATCGGCGTCCGTATGAATGATTAATCAGTTCTCAGTCGGGATGAAGAGGTGGTTGAGCTGTCAATGGGAGCTGATTATCAGTTTCTCACTGTGCCTGCAGATCGCAATCGCTGTTGCCTGGCGCTACAGCCGCCAATAAATAATGCAGGAACAGCAGCCGAAACTGTCAGTGCCCCGGCGCTTTCAGACTAGTTCAAACGAGAGCTGCAGCACGGAGAGTGAGTTCTGGTGTCAGTCACCTTTAAGGTGCACAGACAGATAATTGCAAAGGCTAACCCCTTCTTCAGGAAAACATGCAATTACTTCCCACGAGCCGGAGCTAAACCTAATGAAATGTACAGAGGAAGGAGAGCCTAAATGCAGGGATTTTATGCTTAATGATTAATCTGACGCGCCTTCATCTTTAGCAGATGATAGTATAGACTGGTGACTCATTACACGGCCTGTAGACCTTCGTTTGTCGTTGCAGCTAACCTTGAATTGATCCGCAAGCTCCAGTTGTGATGTGAGTCGCTTCCGCTGATATACATATTTTTTGAAAGACGAGGCGGCCATTTGCCTAATGGACACCTGCCGCACGCCGGCCCTCAGACTTGTGTTGCGGCATATGTTTTGAGTCACGCTATATATGAACGCAATGCCGGAAAAAGCGGCGGGACCAGAAGTCCTGCTGTTGCAGCTGAACATCAGTATGGAGCCGTATGCTAATAATGAGGTGGAAGGAGTCCAGGTTCCGCCCGCCACCGGTCTGCAGCGGCGGGAGATCTCCTCCTGCCTGCCCGAGCCGGGGGGTCAGGGGACAGCTGTGTGGAGACGGTCCAACTGAGGCTCCCAGATCCTTTCGAACATCAGGTGCCAGGGCTGAGCCGCCAGCTTCGAATGCTCCGGAGAATAAATGGCGATTTCTCTCTCTGAATGCCGCCGTGACTTGGTTCACTACCAGTAGTAGGCTGGTACAAAGCCCCTGGCTATGTCTATCAGTGATCTTCTCTCAGTTACTTTTTTTGGTGTGGTGTGATCCTCTGAAATTATCCTTTGATCAAATAGCTGGGGAAATAAGTGACTCCTTTTGCTCCCAATTTTTTATGGCTGTCTTCCTGCTCAGCACAAAGATATCTGGGGGAAATTCATTCCCAAGACAAATTATGCTGATTTTCAAAGATATTTTGTGTTACTTACTCCAACACATCTTGATCAACTAGTAGCTTGTGGACAAATGCAGAGATTAGTATTTCACTGATATTAAACACTGATTAGTTCTTTTTTTTCATTCCCAAACAATTCACCTGCTTTTCAGATAGATTATTTTAAGTAGGCAGCAGATTGCATCAACTGGTGAATCCCTTTTAGACTTAAAAAAACGTAATAAAATAAACAACTAAATTGAAGGTCATAAAGAGAATGTTTTGCTTGTTGTCAGCGATTTGTCACCATAGTGATGGAGATCAGTTCAGACCAGTTGTCTGCATTAGCTGTGGGTGGTTTCCCAGTATTTCTTTTACTGTTAAATTCTCATAACTCAATTAGCTTTAATCACTACCAGACCCAATAGGCTACAACTGAAAAGCACTTATTCATTGGAAAAAATGGCAAAGGCCTACCCAGGCACTTTAAGTAGAGATGATTGATTATGTATTTAATATATTATTATACAATTAATACTTTATGTAAGTGCACATGTTTACACACCAATTAATGGGTTATTTGGGACACACTCACCCTGCAGAGTTTAGTTCATTTTCTATGAAAAGTAAAATAAAGTTTTTAAGCAATTCGCACAGATGGCATATTCGGTCAATTCTCGCCTATTTACGGGGTGCTCTGCTTAAGGCTTTATAACTCCAGGTGTGAGAATCAGGGAAAATTGGCTTAAATGAAACAAGACAGTTTTACCATTTACAATATGAACTTTGTATTTGTTTATTTTCAGAATTTAAGTCAAAACAAAGTGCCACAAATGCAAAGAAACTGAAAAAATGGCTAAATTGTGCACTGCTCTAAATCATAAAATAATGATACGTATATTTAACTACAAAAAAATTTTTTGGATCATAAAACTCACTTTTCCATAATTTTCAAGTGGGAATTACTATCTTATAATCAGTCGGGGGGTAGATATTTATGGGACGAAAACCCTATCCAATACATACAAAATTAGTTTTGTCCATTATAAAGCATATACATTTGCCCATTGTGATGGTTTAAGATGAAAACATTGATCTCACATTGTTACACACGCCTAAATATGTAGCCTAATCATTCACTATTGTACCTCAGTAAAATATCAGTTTCCCCTGTACTCTACAGTATGTATTATTTTGCCCTGGCATTTTTCTGTAGTTAAAAAAAGTTCCCATTCATAATGACTCCAAGGAAAAGTTTTAGATTCATCTATATATCAGCGCACAGTAAATTGGAATGAGTATGTATTTTCCATGAACTAAGTGACACGTATAGCCAAGGAAGATAAGCCTATAGCCTATATTGTGTATGATAACACTACAATAATATAATATTCCACCAAAAGGAAAGTGCTGCCAAATGTTCTAGCTTCAATGAAAGTCGGTACATCAAACAGAAAACATGACTGAGCAATGTACACTAAAGTGTGTGAAATTCACTCAAAATGCGAAAATAACCATATCTAACATAGCCTACTAGACAAGACAGTGATCTAGTGGAAAAACTAACGTATGTAGCTGTTTGTAACTGTACATGGACTAAATTAAAAATTATGTTATGCTGGGCTGCAAAATGTTGTTCAATGCATCCCAGAAAAAATGACAAACACCGTTATATACTGTCCTCTATCGGACAAAACAGTAAAACCGGAATCACGTGAAATACTTCAGAGCTGCAGGTACAGTATATGGGGTGTTGCACACAGATGTTCGATGTTGTGCAATAACGAGCTAAACTGGTGTGTATTTCTCAAATAGATTGTCCAAGACAATAAATTACCACTGGATTTTGAAAGGGACATCTCTATGCTTAAAACCAATGGTAGGATTGCATATTTATTTCATATTTAGTAGCAGATATTTATAGTACAATATGACACAATAATTTCACGTTTATTTTGCATTTCAGTGAGCAGGGCGTTTTATGGCCTTTTTGGCATATGATCAGGCTATTGTTGGGTTTATCTTGTTGCTATGATGGACTAATTTTATATGATGAATAAATATATTTCTTAACTGACACATAGACACTAACACTATTGTCCACTATGTCACGCATGGGTGGGTATAGACTGGGTGGGGGGGTTGCTTGTTAAATGGACTTGCTACGGGAAAATAGTGACACTTAGAAACTACGTATTCTGCAGAGTTGTCACGAAACGTGTACTAATAAAGATGAAACACGTTTGAGGTTTCCATTAATAGTTTGGCTGCAGGAGCAACGAATGTCTCAGTTGAGCAAAATCTTGGACACCAGTATACTTTTGATCATGACCATGACACATACCTACTGCTCTGAATAAGGCTTGACTCATGGTGCTATGAGTAAGTAGCTTAAGCCCTTAGTGGCTAGCTCCATTATATAGGAGGGTTCTTCACATTATCCAGAGAAATACTAACAAACGTTAAGATTTTTTTGAGAGAAGGCATGTAAAGGAAGTGCTATTCTAAATATTCTGTTCTAAATTCATGCCACTTATTGCTTGTGAGATCATTCATTTTGGATAAAAGAACTGCTTCAAAGTCTGAGGTGAGATTAGAATACCAGGATAAAATGGCAGTAATCCTCTGCACTTTGCTTAGAGTGGCAGTGTTAGGTTTCCCGTATATTACATTTCTCTCTATTTAATGTTTTAATTCGGAGTTTGAGTGACTGTGACTTTTGAAATTTGTATTATTTCCCTAGGATTCTGACATCATAGAACATGATTGCAGTGATGAAATAACATTAGTGATCTGAAAGCGAATAAGCCAAGATATCGGCAGTCTGGCAGCAAAAACAAACGGCCAGCACATTCAGCCTTGTTGTAAGACCCACTATTCACAAACACTTGTGTGTCTCTCACCTCGGCTCGACCTGTGGAATTTGTTTTGTGCTACATCACGTACTGATACACCTCCCTCTTCTGTCTCCTCTTCCTGTAAAAGGATTTGAAAGTGCTCAGGTACGCCTGGGGACAGGCGGCCGGAATCAGCTACGGTGGACTCCTTAAATCGGTCTAATTGGATTTCAGCGTCACTGAGAGGCTGATCATTTCATGCGAATCGTATAAATCATTGCCTCGTCAAAGTCCTATTACTCCCCGCCTCTGAGACCTTTATAAAGGTTGACAGTGCTCGCTATGGCTGTGGTGATGAAGCCCTAATAAAATAGGTCTTAATGTATCATTTGAGATGTAGCTTCATATGCATTTGGTGTGGACATTAGTATGACTTAACAAGCTGGGCTTAGCACACAAAGAATAAATAAGTAGAATGTTATCATTATCATTAGTAGTAGAGCTGTAAGCTACAGCTAAAACCCAAAGCCTCCAGGATCACATTCAGGCAGTGTTAACCCAAGGTAGAATCAGAACTGCATCCATTGCAAGGTACACATATAAAGAGAGGAACGAACGCAAAGCCTTCCCCTGTAAAGGAATGGAAGGAATTGTATTGTACTGTGTGTAAGTATTGACTGGCAGCTTAGCTGGATAAACAGAGTGTGAAATAACAATTCATGTGGTTTACCCAGCATTGCTCCTCTTTTTAAAGAGACCCGAGTTTGAACTTGCCTTACAAAGTCTCTTTTAGGTGCTTCAGAGGTGTGTGTTTTCAGGGGGTACTCTGTGAACAGCAGTATGATTTGTATGACACTCACAGTGAGATAACTGAAATATGTGCGCGTGCATTGACTGGAGACTTGACGTGCAATAAAAATAAACGAATAAATAAAAAGCGCATTATGTCAGCCTTTGGAGCGTGCCCAGAATATTCTCAGACATGTATTTCCCATCTACCTCTGATGGAAGGAAAAAAGGCAGAGGAATCCTTGCGTTTCCCCCCCCCCCCCCCCCGTTTTTTCTTGCATGTATGTGTGTGGTTCACACGCTTAGTGTATGAACTCTGTGTCCTTTTGCCTCAGTTTCACCTCTGGGCACACGGAGTGCAGGCCCAACACTGTCATGGAGATTAACGGCACTCTCTACTCTGAGGTGGTCCGTGTTAGAGCTTTAAATTACTTTCCTCAACTCTATCGGCGCTCTGCTTGAGTATTCTTTGAAACAAAATTCACTTTCAAGAAAGTGTCCCCCGTGTTGCTCTCACTCATTAGCCTTGGCGCTTGTCTGGGAGCGCTCTTTTTATTTTACCATAACTACATTTAAAATGCCCTGTGAAGCTCTGTAATTAGCACCAGCTGCATTTGTGATGCATTTTTGTCAATATTTGTAATATCGGTCTCATTTACTCCTTTTTGTTCTCTGTGGTAATTTTCTTTTGTAGCCTGACTGCTTTGCTTGATTTCTGTATTATTACCTTTCAAACGCTTCATCACGATGCCTAAGATTGGCTCAATTCGCTGGTGATTCAACTTCATTCTGTATTACATCCTGCCCCAGGAGTAGTTGCTAATTCGAGAAGGAAAATGCCCTGAAAGTATCAAAATTCAATAGAAATAAATGAGGGCTTATTTTCTAGAAAACACTTAAACTTAGGCTATCTTGTAAGAAGCTCTCAGTTAAAATAATACCAAATAAGAAAGAAAGTATATTTAAAGAAATATATTTATAAATTTGACCCAATGTGGGGCCTACCATGCCCAATTCCCACTATGATTTGGAATGGCCAACTATCTGCAACCGCAGCCATGTTCATGTGCAAAGCCTATTGCCAATTCGGAAGAGTTCTGTGATCCACGGTTCTCCTTCAAAGCACATGCTGTCACCAGCCTGCTTCTTCACACCGCAGACTACAGCTATGCTCGCATAGAATGGAGTCGGAGGAAGACCTTTCAAATGCAGCTTTGACGAGCAGCCCACGGGCCCGACCAACCAGCGGGGGTCGCTAGAGAGATGAAACACGGACCGACTGAACCTTCCCATACCCTGAACCCTCCGGTATCCCGGGGTGATGCAATTGTCAGTTGCTCGGCGCCTTTTGGAGCTACCGACCACAGTCGGCACTGGTGCAGTCTGGATTTGATCCGAGACCATGGGGTTCATCCATGCACCACGGCATGGCGCCTTAAAGGGGCAGTTCACCCAAAAATGAAAGTTAGCTTACGTGTCTATATACCCTGAGTGATATCTAGTCATCCAGATAGTTTTGCAGAGATTTCACTAGTTTTACAGATATCCACTGCAGGTCACCTGCAGATTTCACCCTGTTACAACGAACCTCAACGGGTCCAAGTGCCAAAAATCTACATTCGAAAAAATCAACAGCAACGTGTCTTTCGAAATATATGACAAAGGTACTGACGAACATCCAGAGACCTTGTTGAGCACGGCTTTTTTGGAAACTGCTTTCTACCAAAAATGTACAAATCACTGTTTTCTGCTTTTATGTGCATTTTACATACTGTGCCAACTTTTTTGGAATTGGGTTTGTATATTTTCTAGATCATTGTGCGATGTAATTTGACATAATTCAATGGAAATATCCGTAATATGCCATACAATGGAATGAATGGGAAATGGTTCAGGATTTGGCAATTCAATGCAATTACCTGAATTATGCAATAATCCGTTATGCAATTAAGTGGACTGTATATGGAATAAAGAATGTGTTTATGTTGGTAATACTAGGCTATATAAAATCCCAGAACACTACAACAGCACAAGTGTCCATAAATTGAAGAGGAAATTGGCAGATGCAGAGGAAGGAAACTTTAAATAAAGACGTTTAATTAAACGTGAGCAAATTCTGCACAGGGTCGGTCCCGGCCTCCTTAAATGAAACATTTATCTCAGCAGCTGTTGGAGCTGCAAGGTTGTTTTTCCTCCTGCAGAAGGGGGAAGTCAGCAGCTTCACGGCAGGCAAGTGTGAGCGTGTGATGTTGTGTTATTACCGCCAGCATTGCTGCTGCCACATTGCCCATAGTTTTGCTTTGTTCTGTAAACATCAGGTGTGTGTGATATGATGCTGCGATTTTCACAAAAGAATGAAAACCGCTTCTGCGATTACACGGGTGTAGCCTAACTGTGTACTTATAAATGCAATTTATAAAACAGTTTCATGGCTATTTCATGCGTAGCCTACAGTAAAATGCCTAATTTCGAAAGGTAAAACTCAGACTGTTCTATTGGTGGCTGCAGCTCAATGGGCGGGTGAAACAGCAGAAATGCTTTCAGATCCAGTTTCATTGGAAAACGGTAGAGGACTCCGCCAAACTCAATGAGGCCACGGCCACCCAGACGGCCCGCTGCCAATTAGCTCCCGGCTCGGATTTCCTCCTGCTAATGCAGGGCAAGCCGCTCAGAATAGCAGCAAATGGAACCCGCTGTCGGAGTGGACCGCTGAAACCTCGGCCGCCCGAATTTTAAGACGCAGGGGACAGCGGAGCACTCGCAATCTCGCATACTCACCTTATACTTCATTTAGATCTAAAGGACTGTTATTTCCTTGGCCCGGTGATTATGAGAGGCGACAGAAGCCATTACCACTCGTGCTGTCACTTTAAAGCCGTACGCCGCACGTCCGGCTGTCAATTGGGTGCTACCTGTGACAGGGAGGAAATTGGTAAAGCAGAGAGCTGCGAAATGAAAGCTTCTCGCTTGATGTAAACCAAAGCCATACAGCAACGGCATAAAGTGATGCCGTAATAAACAGTAGGAATTTCTGAGGTGGGGGGGGAGATGTTTTTTATGGCTACAGGCATTTCCAATTAGAGTGCAAAATAAATTAAATGTCAGTTCTGGACCGACATAACTTAACCTCTGTTTTATTCTAAATGACTTTGGCAAGGAGTGCAAGTAAACCCTAGCTGAGTTAAGTGAAATTCTACAGATCAGGGCCTGTATATTGAGTTATTTTCTGTGGATTTACAATATAATCCGTTGTGTTCCTTCCCACCCATTACAATGAATGTAGTAATCTAGCATTTACATGCACACAGGTACCGTGAGCAAGGTAAAAGAGTCCGAAGCACAAACATAACAATAATGGTATAATGGTGTTTTCAATAATGGTATAATGGTGTTTTCACACTAATCTTAATTTCCCACCAAAGTGTGCAGTACTTTGTCACAGAAACATGTTCAGAGGAACTTGAAAAAGAAACACTGTGACTGTCTTTGTTATATTCCAAGTGGCAGACAGAATGCCTGTTTTATTTTGACAATGGAAACCCAGGTAATAACACTGCGTTAAAATGTGTGAAATATTTCAGTGTTGCTGTTCTGGATCCACCAAAATGACATTAGATTTTATCTTAGAATCTTCCTTGGTTCATTTTCACATATGGACATGCCACAGTATACTGCATCAGTACATTGCTTATATGCCAGTTCCTTGTCATGTACAATTTATTCAATAATTTGAAGTAATTTAAGTAACTGACTTCCCAGAAGTCAGCTATTTCACGGTAATATCTAGCATTACTGAGGGATGTGAGGGATGTATCATTAAAAGCAGTTATCGTCGCCAAAACTGGGTAAGCATATCAAAAGTAGTTGCCGTCACAACTGTTAGAGAGCAGAAAGCTTGGAGTTAAAGGCTATAGATATAACATTTTTATGGAGACAAAGACATTTTTTTTATATAATACATCAACAGAGCTTGCTGAAAGATGCAGAATAAAAGTATTGCTTTTCCCTATAAATAAAAATAGATTTTGAATTTCAAAATTATTACAAAAGTTTTTTAACAGGCTGTAAAAGAGTGCAGTGTGTATCTCTGTCTAAGATGTCAGAGTTTGGTTCCCACCTCTAACCAAGCTCCTGAGATGTTGCTACCACACCCGTCTCTGTATCAATTGGTTGCCAGATTCAGCTAGTCTGACAGTGGCAGAATTTTCCACCGCCAGAGCCCTCATCCAGCAGTAACGTTAGACCCAAGAAACCCTTGTACCAGTCCCAAGTCCTTAATGACAAGAACCGGAGCAAGACGAGGGTAATCCTTCGTTTGGCATTTAGTCGTTGGAGGCAGTTCCAAGAATGGCCACTTTTCTACTCAACCGGTAAGCTAACGCGTTAGCTAGCAAGCGAACTATCAGATAACATTAGGTGATCAGATCGATCATATAATGTTAGCTATTTTCTTTCTTGTTAAGCTGGAGTTCGAACCATAATTTATTACAGCATGACCGAAAATTTTAGCATTTTCTCTTATCTCTCACTGAGACATTAGCGTTAGCTAGCTTGCTACCCAGATAGCAAGATAAGCTTGCGGGTCAACATTGGGTTGGCAGACTCCCGACGTAATATGCTGTCGGGCTGCTAGCTGTTCGCCCATTGGTTTACGAGAGGTCATCTAGTGTTGGTTCGACAGGGACCCATTAGTGACCGGCAGAATCAGCTGGCAGCTTGGTTTACCAGCGGAAATCTATTGGACTTAGAGGTCTGCTGGTTTTGCTGGTTCGACAGAGACCCGTCAGCAAATCCAACTGTTTGTATGCTGGTCCTGGTGCAGTTCTGCAGGCATCAAAATGGCTGGAGATGAACACCTGCAAGACCCATTAGTGTGCTGAGTGCTAGCTTCACTCCACTCGCAGACCGCTGCCAACTCACCAGATGCAATCCTCCAGCTTATTTACTAACATTGCCCCGCTGACGCATCGCTAGTCAAGAAACGACCAGCGTAGTCCAACTTGAATTGACTAGTGGTCCGATATCAGCATGCTGGTAACGTTAGCTAAGTCTTGTAGCTTATTAATTCATTATTCTTGGTTATAGCTCCGATTCCGGCATTTGCTCACTGAGGTTTCATTAATCTTGAAACCTAAATCTATGGAGATAATGCATTGCTACATATTGCTAAATTTGTTTATAAATTAATTACTTGCCCAACCACAAAAGATTCATCACGTGACATGATTGAGCCTGATTCTGTCTCTGAATCCACTCTTCACACTCAGATGAAGTTACTTTATGTACACAAAATGCAGATGAAACGAGTCAATCCGGCAACCAGTCGAGGAGCGTGTGCTTCGAACAGCAGCAGTTTAGGCAAATATAAAATGCAATCTCCATATGAGACACTAGATGGGGTAAACTGCTGTATCTATAGCCTTTAATAAACAAATCCAGGAAAATACATAGAGCCAACCCTACATGGGGAAAATAGTTTTCAGGGAGGCTTTTCAGGAAAATGTCTGGGAGACACTGTTTTTTCTTGAAGTACTGTCTGAGTGGGGGTTTTTCAGAGCGGGGGTTTTGGGGGTATGTGAGTGTGGAATCAGATTTCAATAAAACAATCCACACACATTTCAATAAAACATTTCCAGGGATTTTTTCATGATTTGTGTGAACGCTGAAGCCCAACTTTAAAGACTCCGGGAACTTCCACGAGTCTCTGAACTGTCAACCATTATATTTGTGGTTCTGTGGATGAGGGAAGCGGTGGGATACTACACGTCTCCACCCACTGTGAGGGGGAAAAGTAGCACATCAAAGTAGTAAATCAAAGTTGAAATCAAATTGTGATTGAATCTAGGCATTGTGATTGTCTTTGCTTTGGAGAAAGGTGCAGAATTAGAGCTCTATCACACAGGCTACCCACATAGGGGGAATTAAAAGTGCACTCATTCACCATGCTTGAGTTTCTTTTCAACAGCCACTGTATCGCGGTGCTGTTCTTTCATCGTATTGGTTACTGACAGCTTTGTAATAAATGAGTGAGTATGTCAGTGCAGCATTTACTAATTAAAACGGGGAGATCATGGGTAAGAAAAGCATGACTGGAATATATTACAGTAAGTGATGTAATCATGCCTTAAATATGGCTCAAGGCCATGGCACTGTTGAGTGCTCTGTTCTTTTCACTTGATCTGATAATGCAAATACATGTCAGTAAATAGGCTGTGTTTTGCAGTGGTAGGCTGTAGTAGCTAAAAGGAGCAGGGCTAATCTCTGGCAATATCATTGAATTGGAAAGTGAATGAACACAGATACTTGTACAGTGTATACATTGTGATTGTAGCATGTTATCTGGAGGTGACTGAAATTTCACTATGGACCACTATGAGAAGATCAACCGGCAGTTACACATCCATATTCAAATATACAGCAAAACTAACTGAACACACTTCTCAGAATTAAAACAAATACAAGAAAGTGAAATGCATGCAAAGAACAGTACTATCCCAGTCAGACCCCTTATAACCACTTATAGACTATACACAGTCAGAACCCTTATCACCACTTATAGACTGTACACAGGCCCCTTATCACTGCTCATAGACTGTACACAGTCAGTTCCTTATGACTACTCATAGACTGTACACAGTCAGATCCCTTATCGCTGCTCATAGACTGTAGACAGTCAGACCCCTTATCACAACACAGAGACTGTAAATGTTCAGACCCCTTATAACTGCTCATAGACTATGCAGTCAGACCCCTTATGACTGCTTATAGACTGAATATAGTCAGACAACACAGTCAAACCCCTTATAACTGTTCATAGACTGTACACAGTCAGACCTCTTATCACTGCGCATAGACTGTACAAAGTCAGACCAGCACACAGCATCTACAGAGGGAGAAGCCCGTGCGCCAATATCTTATTTAATGTGATTTAATTGGATTTTAAACTGAGATATTTTTGTATTAAGTGGGATTTTGGTATTTTGTCTCTTCTGTGTTGGTTTATGAGAGGTGAGTGATATGCAGATGTTACGGTGCAGTCTCCATTCCAATGAGGGCAGAGATTCTTCTCTATGGCTCCCGGGTTCTGAAGCTTAATACCTGATAATACAGCAAAACATACCAGTCTGTTCCAGCCTGGGCCTCTCTGAGGTTAGCTTAATTTCAGTATTCAAACAGATACAGTACATTTAGGCTCAGTTCTACCCTTTTCATTTCAATCAAGGTGAAATTCCTCGCTCCTGACTTTTCATCTAGAGTATGTTGGTTATATAATATACCAGGAATCCGATGTAGTGCAATATATAGCAAAAACTAGTACATTGCAAGTACCAATATAAATAGTAGTTGACTAGCAGTGTCAAATCATTCATAAGTAACCAAGTTATAATGAATCGGTATCGTTTGTAAGGTGTCATTTCGCAAGTGTTGACTCAAAATTCAGCTCCAACTGTAACATTCTCTGTAATAATCCCTGGCGCTACTTAGAATAAAATGTGTTTTTGTGAAGAGACCATTTTTTGAATGCTACATGCTCCACTGGTTTTACATTGGAATGTATCACACATTGCACATTTTCATAAATATGGCTCTGGTTCAGGAGAATGCACCCTGTCCAATCTGATGCAGGCAATGCACCCAGTCCAGTCTGATGCAGGAAATGCACCCAGTCCAGTCTGATGCAGGAAATGCACCCAGTCCAGTCTGATGCAGGAAATGCACCCAGTCCAGTCTGATGCAGGAAATGCACCCTGTCCAGTCTGATGCAGGCAATGCACCCAGTCCAGTCTGATGCAGGCAATGCACCCAGTCCAGTCTGATGCCGGCAATGCACCCAGTCCAGTCTGATGCAGGAAATGCACCCAGTCCAGTCTGATGCAGGAAATGCACCCTGTCCAGTCTGATGCAGGCAATGCACCCAGTCCAGTCTGATGCAGGAAATGTACCCAGTCCAGTCTGATGCAGGAAATGCACCCAGTCCAGTCTGATGCAGGCAATGCACCCAGTCCAGTCTGATGCAGGCAATGCACCGGTCCAGTCTGATGCAGGCAATGCACCCGGTCCAGTCTGATGCAGGAAATGCATTCGGTCCAGTCTGATGCAGGGAATTCATCCGGTCCAGTCTGATGCAGGAAATGCATTCGGTCCAGTCTGATGCAGGAAATGCATTCGGTCCAGTCTGATGCAGGGAATTCATCAGGTCCTGTCAGTGAGCTCTGTACAAAGCAACATCACACGTCTGCAGCTCACAGTTGACATAGGTGTGGTCCTCAATAAATTATTGAAGACTAATGATTTAGTCAGTGTTAAGGGTGGTTCTCCTATGTCTTTCTTAAAATGCATTTACATCACTTTGCAGGATACTATTCTTGAGCCGCTATTAATGTTTAATGATAGCACAGCTCAGTGTTTCAGTGTCAAGGTGAAGGAACTGAAAGCAGAAAATCAAAGATATGGGCTTTAGAATATCCAAACTCCTGGGAATAAAATGAAATGTGGAGGTCAAAGCAGAGAATAAATCATATATTGTGCTTTTTCTGCTGTTGTTGTTATTGTTGGGTACAAAATGCTTTTTGTTTTTGTGCATCCTCAAGTGAAGGTGACAAAGAACATTGTTTGTTTAATGTTGTTTGTTCCAAGGTCCTTGGAGATCTTCCCTTTAGGAGTCTGGAGCATACCCTGCAGGAATTTTAATTGGGCTTTTCCTGTCGCTGACACGTTTAGATCGAGAATTTGGAACCAGAATCAGAAATCAAAATCTACTTCAATTAAAAAAAGTATTGGTTTTAATATTAAATCTTAATCTTTAATATTAAAGTCTCTCTCTCTGGGCTCTATGTTGACGATCTTAGCGCATGGTCTGAAACGCATGGCGCAAGTGCATTTAGGGCATGTCCAACCCTTTTTGCTAGTTAAAGAGCGAATATTGTAATGTTCAAATGGGCTGAACTTAGCCTCTTCGTTAATTATAGTTGTGTCTTCAGCATAACATGCAATAAACCAATCACAGTGTTATGTCATTTGCACCTTGGCGGATTGCCAATATAATGGCAAATTTAATAAGACCGATTTACAGCTGGGGAAACCTGCTCACGCGCAAGGTTAAAGTATGCGAGCAAGGAATATATGGATCAATTATAGGATCAATATTATTCAGACTAACCATTATGATGCGTTTTCATATGCACCATAATAATCTTAAACTGTTGGGTTTAACATCGGCATGGGTTCCCGGTAATTCCCGACCAAACTATTTCCTATTAAATATATGCGGTTTAATTAATTAATACCAGAACTTGGCTCCCAGCTCACCTTAGAAAATGCCAAATTAGTCTGCTTGTTTAATGAATTTCGTTTGATTATACAAAATCAATTCCATGAGGCTGTTCTCACAGCAGACAGATCGCAGGCAATGAATTTCGGCTGGCGATGTTCAAGCTTCATCTGAAGTTCATATTACGTGCATTCTAATATTGATTATTAGCACAGATAGCGTTCTCTTGCCTTAATGATGACAATAAATACACTAAAGCTGTCAGGTTGGGAACGCATAGGTTTAGGCATATTTTCCCTTGTTTTATATTGTCCTGCTTATGGAAGTATGACCAACACATTTTTACTGGTAGCTTTATGCTTTAAAACAAGCCCACATTCCCGCGATTCCAGGGACAATGTGCGTCTATTCCGGGAGAGAAAATGTTTTATTTTGGGAAAAATATTAATCTCCATTTCACAATGTAATCTTGATAGATGTTTGTGCACGCCCCTGTGTGTAACAGACAGGAGGGTGTATGTGCATTGTGTACACACCTATGTGGACACATATTACTACATCTATACATCTTACTATTGCGCAGTTAAAATAACATTGAAACAACAGCGACATGACTTTAGACCAGGTTTGTGGTGGTTTTAGCGCAGGCGCTTTCTGCTGGCTCAAGATAGCAATGCGCCAAAAATTATCCTGGCCACACCTCATCTTAAGACCAACCCGCCCAGTTCACTTGCTATGGTCGCAAGTTCATTTGCGATTTAAACAACATGAGCGCTGGACGTTAAAAGGACCCTTGCGCCAGTCTGAAACTACCAAAAACACTTGAGTTTGGATTACCACCGCTTAGCGCCAGGTATAAGATGGGGCCCTTTCTCTCTCTCTCTCTCTCTCTCTCTCTCTCTCTCTCTCACACGCACATATATATATATATAAACCTACTTATTTTTGCATTATGTTGTATAGTGTGTTCTCTGCTTGCACTTTAGAGTCAGATTTGATCAGGAAAGCCAGACCTTCAAATTCAGAATTCAGTATGAGCGTGTGACTCTTAAGAGTGTGCCAGTGTGTAGTGTAGGTTTGTGCATAGTAACCTAGACGCTGCTCTGGTGTTGCCTATCTGTGGTTTTGGTCAGATCAGGTGTTTACTCTGAAGAGGCACTGCAGTCCTGTTGCTCAAATGATCTAGCTCCTCATAGTTGAAATTGATAAGCTGGTGGGTATGATATGACAATATGTTAAACTGCAATGGCTGTCATAATATATGAATTATTTTATAAGAAAACTTGAAATACTTGGACTGAATGCATTATTATGAATGTATTACTGTTTTTTATTATTATTAATGTTGTTGTTGCTTCTGCCTTGGCTGTAGAAATATTTATGGAAAGTGAAGAAAAGGCATTGAATGCATTCGGTATGGACGCAAAGACAACAGATGCCTTCACTGTGGCAGACAGACAGGAAGGCTTGCATGCATTTCCACAGAACGGAGACAGCCACAGGAGTGAAACAGCTCTCTGAAACTGATTGTTACGTTCACTTTCCCCATCGTTTCAAAGATCTTCAGTTTCAAAGTAGGGCATGTGCTGGAATCATTCAGAAATGTAAGCCATTGTTTATTGTTTTCTGTACATCCTTTAGCAGTGCTCTTCCTCAGTTATAAGACGGCAGGAATGCGGGGACTCAAAGTGAATCGTTGATAGGTCTCGGAAACCAGTCCCGACTCATACCTTACAGCCCAAACATGCTGCCGGGGACCCACTGTGTGTGCTGGTTTTCATTCCAACAGCTATTGCATCCTCTGAATTGTAACAAGCTGCTAATGGTTCTTAATAGATACTTTCAATGCCAATTGGCCATATTATGTCAGAAACAGGGAAGCAGACTTTGAAGAATACATGCTACATATTCACATTCCAGGACTTCTAATCAGTCAGGTCAACTAACGCTTTCATTCCCTGTAATGTGCTATATGAGAAATTATTCAGATAAAAAGAGGTTACATTTTTAATTGATCTAATTATAGATTGGCAGGTGAAAGCAGTTGGGCCCATAATTGCTGTAAGAGTGGGCACCTGGTCGCTGAAAATAAACCATTTGTGGAAATGAAGAGTTCAGAGACAAAGTAAATGATAAGTGACAACCCAAACCTGCATTATGTTTAATTAAGTTCATAAAAATAATTATAGTGGAACTTAAAAAAAATATGTTTTCAACAACCTTAATTGATCTTTAAGTGACAAAAATTAGCATACAGTGTGTCTCCCAGGACCAAGTTTGATAACCCCTGCCGTACAGTATATCAGGATGTTGCTATTGCTAGCAGACCAGGGCTTTTTAATCTTGTGGAATTTAATCTTTCTGGAGGAAACATTTATTTTTTTCCTTTTTACTCCTATACGGCTGACAATTGCTACGATGACTGGGAGATTGTGTGTATTTATCACACTGGAAATGATGGTATGGTAGGAAGGATTATTATTTTTCAGTAGCCTCATTATATATTGGGAAAAGAAACATCACAGGCTTCCGATATGTAGATGAGTTATTTAATCTCCCAAAGAGAAGAAGTACTTTTATCCGGAAAAGGGACATCTATTTTCTCCATCTCCTTATCAACATGATCTTTTTTATAATTTATATCCTCTTTTTTAACCAAAATGAGCTGGTTTAAGCAAGTTGGTTTTTCAAGGAAGAGCTTCCAAGCAGTTTCCTCAATGTGTCAAATTAAGTTGAACTTCCGCAGAAGTTAATTCAAAATCAAATTTTTGCAATCTTTCAATTATTTCTTTGTTAGTATTGTGAGACCTGTGAATGAATTGGGTGTTTGTAATGCTTTCATTTGTAAAGTACGAGTCAGCTCTTCAATTAGCTTAAAGACCATATAAACAGTGATGCTTTTGTTTGATGGTATTGTGAAATGTACATATTTTATTGTCGATTTTACAAAAATATTTCACAGATCTGCATAGTTATTGGACAGGCTTCCCATGCAAACTGGCATCTCTGTACATCATATTTGCAGTAGATTCTTACCTTGTGATAATGAAGGAAAGAATTAAACATTTATTATCCCCCAAAGGGGTTTTTTTTTTTTTTTTTACAAGAACGTGAGCATAAGCATAAAACATAAAACAAAACCAATGATTCAACATTCAGCACAAGGTAAATAATAGATAACACTGTATATTAATGAAGGGTGTAACATAAAGGATAATAGGTAAAGAAACGATAAGTGCTCCCTCTTATGTATCAAAGATGTAAGTGCTCTCTCTTAGAATAAGAAAAAGCAAGTTCTCTATCTTAGGTATAGAACAGATAATTGCTCTCTTTTGGATATAGAAGACACCTGCGCTCTCTCTTAGGTATAGAACTGGTACACGCTCTCTCCTAGGTATAGAAGAGCGAGGTGCTCTCTGCACCCTCGTTTGGGGTATTTGAGGGCAGTGGTTTTTCGAACAGGTATAATGGACGGGAAGGGTTATGATTTTACAAGTGAGATTATATCAGATTACTGTTCAGACAGAGATATGATGCTCTTCAACCATTTGACTTGAATCTTGCTACCGAGTTTATTTCTTGCGTCCAGTTTGTACTTTTTGGACATGGATGTAAAAATTCTGCACACTCCGTACAAAAACTCTTATGAAACAGAATCAATATTGTTTTGTCAAGTATCTTACTTTGCACAAAAAAAAAAATTGTTCCTCGTGTTGGTACCTTCCAGAAACCTGAGTCAGTTCTAGTTTAATCTTTTTAATGGTGTTTTAGTTTTGTCCTTTATCTGCTTGTTGGAGAAATATGTCAGGATTTATAGAATTGATAATCCTTTTGGTGTCTGTTTTTTCCCATTAAAACTGAGGTATGTATATAGGAGCAAGTGGCCCAAGCACTGATATCAACAGTTACTGAAAATACAGTATATTTTCTTCCACTCCATGTCCAAATTGTTTACCTTGTGAAAGGCCTACTGATTGTGGAAATATTTTTTTAAGTAAAAAAGGTGATGAATCAAGTTGTATTTTTAATATACGATTGCCATCCATTGGCGGTATACCAGTCTGGATTTTGATGGCTAATTGCCTATATCGGCTATCAGCTGATACTGGTGCCAATATTTTTTTCATATTAAGAACTGATCATTTATAATAAAACTTTTACTAATGAAGAACTGAATACTTTTTTCTTTAACTGGATATCAATAGGTAGTTTAGATATCCAGTTAAATACTTTAACTTCTGCATATGTAATTTAGTGTAAAGTACAGCACAATCTCTATGATACAAACACATTCCAAACAAATTGTACGGGGATTGTTATAAAATTTTAAATGGAGGTCAAAACACACCATCCTGTATTGGAATAAATTCATCAACATTATCTTTTTTTTCCCATGTTGGGGTTCTGAACAATCGCCCACATTTATTTTCCATTTATTCACTACGTTTAACACTATGATCGATTTCCTCCCACAGTCCAAAGACATGCAGGTTAGCTTAATTGGACAGTGTAAATTGTACTTGGGGTATGAATGTGTGAGTGCAGTGGTGTGTGTGCCCTGTGATGGATTTGTGACCTGTCCAGGATGTATTCCTGCCTCTCACCTAATGTATGCTGGGATAGGCTCCAGTCCACCAGCGACCCTTACCAGGAGTAAGCGGTTTAGAAAATGAATGGATGGATGGACTATGTTTGACGGCAAACAGTGAAATATAGAAGGGGCAAGATGCATTTCATCTATGACAGCATAAGAATGATGTCTGTGGTTGACAGAGTTTGGAAATCTACCCATCTTTGTCTTCTCAAAAACAAAACATTCCAAAGTGTTGAAACGGGAGGCGTTGTGGTGCAGTTCATCGGGTGGCTGGCTCTCAGCCCATACACATGGCCGGGGGTTTAATTCCCCACTGTGGCACCTTCTGCATTATCTCTATCCCTCTCTGTTCCCCCCTCCCTTTCTGATCTAAACAGAAAAGCACAGAAGGAGGACGGACCGTCTGCTCCACTTTAAAACAAACAAATAGAAAAATAAAAATAAACATGCGTGAGTGCTTTGCTATTACAGAGAAAACTGAAAGCTCTTGGCCAGGAAATGCGATAGGTAGCAAACATGAGCCAGATTGTGAGTTCAACGCGAGGCACGGATGATTCTTAGGGGGTAAAAACAAAAACAAAAGAAAAATACAAAAAGGTATTTCGTTGAGGGAACATGAAAATGGAGCAGCGGTCTGCCAAGGAGCAGGTGGCTTTTGCCTGCCCAGCGCAGAGTTAACTGCTTCTCGCACCGCTAAAGAGTAAGTGCATTCGTCAATGTCATGGATTTAACGCTCCGCGAATCAGAGAACGGGGATCGTGAACATGAACGCAGGTGTAAATAGTTCTTCAGACACTCCAAATCAGGGTGGGAAAAGGATATGACGATTTAAAAAGAATAAAAATGTAACGATGCGCTTAATTTATATTATTTATGACGATACGAATTAGATGGCACTGACTTTTGGAAGTGAAAAGCACTGGAGTGTCATTTTGGGTGTCATTTAGTTACTTGTGACATCTGAGGCAGTTATAGGTAGTGTGCCAACCCACGGGAAGTTATGACACATCCATGGATATTTGTGGCAGATCTTACCGTTATGGGCATATGTGTGTGGGTAGAGATACATTTTTATTGGTTGGCTATTTTTGTTACCATTGGTATTACAGCTGGGACAGTAATTGACAGAGTCCCAGGGCCAGTTGTAACAGGAATGGGTTGCACTGCCACGGACAGCTCGAAAGATTAGGACGCATTGGGAAAAGAAGACTTGTATCAGCAGCTAACGTCGGGTGTTCTACTTTGAGGACTGACGACTGCCACTTCAGGTTCAGCCTTCATTGCCACTGTTGAGTTCAGGAGACGAGTTGTGAAACTCCCAACGTACAAGGAACGCCTGAAACATTCCCATCCCGCCAAGAGCAGGCGGGAGTAAAAAGCTTTCAGGTTGTTATTTTGCTTGGTGTGGAAGGGTTTGATGGCTGTGAGTGTTACCTGTGAGGGGGAAGGAGTGGGCTCTAGAGAGCCCAGGGCACACCGTGAACTCAATCTGAACCCCTCACCTAAAGAGCTCTGTGCTGTTTATCAGCTGTTAGTCCCCAAGCACCCAAACCCTGAAAAGTGTTCTATCAAATCGCAACTCCACATACAAGTGCTCTTTCTGTTCTGGTCTTGAGCTCCACCCCTGTCCTTCCAGACGTCCTCCATAGTTGCACAGAGTCGTAATAGTTTTTCAGTAATAATAGCTTCATAGGGCTTACACAAAAGTGTCGAACATCATCGGAAGTCACAGAATGCAACCACTGAGTGTCAGAGTTTCTCCCGTACCAATTACTCGATTTAAAAATGGAAAATGCACGACTTGCGCTGGCATCTTTCTGTCATGCAGTTATTAGGAAGCGGTCATCACGACCGTCCCTTTCAACTGTTTCTTGCAACGCAGAAAATGGCATTACTGGAAGCTAAAATTATTAGGGGGCGTAGGAAAAACAAGGGACAGAACGGGCCCAATTGAAATCCGTTTAACGGTTCACTCCAGTGGATTTTTCTTTATTTTGTAATTTTGTATAATCGCCCTCTGGGATTTAACATGTGCGCTTCTCATCAAAAACTCCTGATGATACAGGAAAGGAATTGTATAATATTGACAGCTCGGGACTTGTAATTAAAACTGCCAGTCATAATGTGAAGAAGCATAGTAATGTGGATGAATATTCATAAGAAGAAATGTTTACATACGTACATAGGGAGTGGGTGCATAGACGTGTCTGCATGTCACTCTCTCATGAAGCCCACTTCATCAGCGTGCATGATGTACTGTATGTAACCAGTGTAAGAAGACATCAATCCTCTTAAGAGCCACTTGTGCGTTCCCATTCGTACAGTGTATGTTAATTTTGAACACCGCCGTTGTCTGAGACAGAGAGATTGGAATGTAGCTGCAAGCTCGGATGATGAACTGCTTGATCTGTATAGCTATGGTAATGCAACAGGCTACGCATATTTCAAATCTACATAATTCTATATCTAGACTTGCGCCACTATGCTGAAAATTACTTTGCTCTTACAAATATTGTGCCATGTGAGAGATTATATTATATCCTGGAGAAGAGGATGCGTCAGCTCTTATGGAACTGACTGCGTTGGTTATATGTAGGTGTTTATAAAATCATGGCTTATACTCTGGTATTTTTCCTGCAAATTAGATATGACAGGCTTGCAGCTAAGTAGTCTTAGCACCAGTATTTCCACCTTGTGCATCATGCATGTACCAGGATGATATAGTGAGGTCTGTTACCATCCATTACTCAAGGATAGCAGAGCTTCAAGGACATGTTTGTGTACCTCCACACTCATTTGCTGCGGAACCTTTGGTGAAATTGAGAAATAGTAATGCCAGGAGCAGGGCTGTTTCTAGTTTAGAGGTGGAATATTGTTGGGCCCATAGTAAATGTGATTATCAGGGAGTGGTGCATTCATGCTTTGCGTTAGAATAGAATAGAATAGACTAGAATAGAATAACTTTTTTCTCATGGGAAGAAAAGCATACAAAAGATTTAATAAACAATTAACATAAATTACAATAAGAAATACATATTCACTCTATTGCCTTTCACAAATGGTAGACAAAAAGGCCAACCCATTTTTTTTATCTTGTTTACATCAAATTATTTGCAACCCTGTAATTCAAGGTAAAAGTCATAGCATTATTTACACAAATCAAGTAAATGTCGGCAATCCTCCAAGTAAGTTATACACTTGAAGTTGAGTGCTGCAATCAGTTGCATTACAGTGAGTGGTAAAAATGTGGGTAACTGTGGCATTTTGAATACAGTCCTGCTGGATTGCAATTAGGCTGCGATACACAGACTCCTAGACTAACTGTATATAGCAGGGAATTGGAATAATATATTATCTCTTTGAGCACATAATGATTTTATGCTAATGTTCGGCCAACTTTGATAAATCTTTTTGTTGGAAATAATCAAACTTTAAGATGTTTTTTTTTTTTTTTTTTTTATGTGTCGTGTTAAGGGCATTCTTTTGACAGGACCAGATCGCCCGGCCAGCCATATGCTTCCAGCAACAACAGTCACCCAAAGAGAGAGGGAATGTTCCCTGTTTTATTCTTACCGATTGTGGAACAACACACTTCTTTTCACACAGCGCGGGTTTACGAACGTCGCCTTTTGGAGACGCGAGTCCGTGAGGAGGAGCGCGCCGTTTCGCAGTTTTGCGAAACACTCCATTCCATTTTTCAGGGTGCCACCGTAAAGTCACTGGCCAGGTAAAGAAGCGAAAAAGGCATCTGTGCCCACGTGGCTAACGTAGCCCCCGACGAGGCGGCCTCTCCCCTCGCCCCTGCATTTCAGCCACCAGTGAATACTTACCACTTGATTAGCGTAGCTGCGCTGTATTGCCGTGAATTCCATCTCTGAGGCAATGTTTGAGCGCCGGCGTTCATTTAAATTTAGAGGAAAACGTTGTGTTGCGGCTTCCTCTCTTATCAGTTGCACTTATGGTGGGAAATGTGACACACCTGCGCCGCTTCCCATTTTCCCATGTTAGACTTCAGTCTGACGCCTATCTACACTCAGTGAAATCTCATTTTCATCTGATTTCAACAATTCCACCCCTGTACCGATATTCAAAGTAAAATGTTAGTGTGAAAATATTATATTTGTTCAGCTTAGCAATGCCATCTTTGCATGTGTGTGTGTGTGTGTGTGTCTGCGTGCGTGTGTGTATGTGTGTTCTTCAGATAATATTTAAAAATATATTTATTTGTAGGGAGCTGCTGCATTGGCATTTATTCGAGACATTTAATTTGGCATCATGGGCAAAAGCTACACTTTGTGCAAGAGCGTATAATTGCATTATAGCCGCAGATCTTAGCTGCAGATATGTCCGAGAACTTCATATCTTCTCTATTTTTGGTGCCTACGGAATAAGCTTCATCGGTTTGCAGACAGTGTATCTCTCTTTAGATCTCTTTAAAAATGAAGAATGTTGCGCGCTGAGTACGGTGTAGATCACACTGATAGGGAGAGGTGCGTTTGGGCTTAAAGATTAGGAAGAGGCGCAGGAAAGCATTAGTGCCGTAACCACCTGAGAGTGTGTGCAATGTGAAAGGAAAGGACACTATTCCAAAGATTGAAGGTGACTTGTTGAAATTTATCCTGCGTGCTTTTGCACTTATCCCTGTTTACCCGGAATCTTTCACGATGATGTTGGCACAGTTAGTTTGACATTTAAAACAGCTTTTCATACATGCAAAAAAGTGCTGGCAGCAGACAGGTAGCGAGAAAATGTGTTGGCCGAAGATCTCAGAGGCTGTTCTGATTAGCTTAAGCTCACATTTGCACATTGCAAATTACTCTGCTTTTTATTACTCACTGAATGGACTGTTAATAATGCCAGGATGGTGGGAACAAGATACTTTTCTCTGCTTGGTATCAGCAAGCCTTCTTTTGCCTGTAGTCATAGTAATGCTTATATAAGAAATGAATGTGTCTGTGTGCACGTGTGTGTGTATGTGTGTGTGCGTGTGTGTCTGTGTGTTTATACAGTACATGCCTGTGCATATCTCTTTATTTATGCACGTATGTGTCTGCATGTGTTCGTGCTTAAGCATGTGTGTTTGTGTATCTGTGTGTTTCTGGTGGTGTGTGTGCGTGTGCGTGTGTGGGTGTGTGTGTGTGTTTGTTCGTGATGCAGGTGAAACACCTTGGCTTTGAGGAGTGTGATATCAGCCCACATGTTCCACACTCTGTAGTTAAATCCTGAAACTACCAGGAGATACATGGGCCGACACGTAATTTACAAACGAAGGCTGACTGCTTGTGTTCTGGGGGACACACATGTGCTTAGCGCACTCCAAAGCTGGTGGTGAAGGCATGATTTTAAAAACCCTGAGTGTATCTGCATTCATTAGATCTGTACTCTACTGAGGAACATAGTTCCTGTATATCACATTTAACACAGAAATGTTCATGCATAAGGCCATACAAAATTGATTTCCAGTTGAACAGATTATCCATACTGAAGTGATCGTTAAGCACCATTAGAAGATTCAGTGAAGTCAATTGTATTTGTATAGTGCCATTTAGAAAGAGAGTGGTGTCATTTCAGCAAAACCTACTGTACGGCGAAATGAGATCACATAAAGCCTAGCTGCTAAAAGACAAGAACATGAATGTTATGGAAGTGGCCTATGCTCTTGATGAAAGCCATATTTACTTCAACAACAATCATCGTGACAAAACAATGAATTGTTTGAGCAGGATGAATGAATGCAGAATTCTGCATTTTTCAAGCAGAAAAGAATAAACACGCAGTGCATTCTGAGAATGCTGCTGTGTCTGTCGCAACATTGAGAGTTGAGTTGAGAGGTGTCTGCATTGATCCACAAAACCTGCGCGTAACGCTAACGCTCAGCTGGGAAACGGATGGATTGATGCGGATTGCAGCAACTTATCCTCAGTACAAAACGCACAAAAAATGGGCTATGGTATCTCTAGCCCTGCAGAACAACAGCAGCAATGCTAAATGACAAGCTGCTTTGAAGTTGTATACTTTTCGGTTTTGACATGTCACAGCATGTAAATAAAACAAGCACAGATCAGGTGAAAGGTGAAGCGCCTGTTTGAACTATTTTTTTATTCGCTATTTTTTTTTTAGAAAATAGAAGCAGATGTATTACCATCTACAAACCCCAATTCCAAAAAAGTTTGGACAGTATGTAAAATGCACATAAAAGCAGAAAGCAGTGATTTGTAAATTCACTTTTACATATATTTAATTGAAAACAGTACAAATAAAAGATATTTCATGTTTTACCTTAACTTTATAGATTTTTGTAAATATCCGCTAATTCCGAATTTGATGCCTGCAACACGCTCCAAAAAAGTTGGGATTAGGGGTAAAAAAAAAGACTGGGAAGTTCAAAGAACACCAGCTTGGAACATTCCACAGGTAAACATATCATGACTGGGTATAAAAGGATATCAAAAGACTCTTGATATCTTATTTTCTGGTACTCTGGTACTCTTACAAGCAATACTATAACCTAAATGGCTAAATGGCTGTAAATCATTAAGGGTCTGAGGTATCAAACAAGCCTCAAACCATCACTCTGCTGCCAGATATGCAGTAGATATGGATGGATCACTTTAAGGGTTGTTTCTCATTTCTCAAGGGTTGACTCATTTTCCTATTGAACTCTATGGAAAAATAAGCCAGGAGAAACAACCCACGAGAGATACTGCCAGCATAGCTTGTGCTCACTATGCTGTCCGTACTGTGGTCCCCTTGTAGTAGCTTATATTAGGCAATAGAGCAGATCTACCTATTTTTATTTATAAATGTTCGTCAGCTATTGTTCTCCACATACAGGAGAGCTCACATTTTCCCCTTTTATTTGTGCAAAGCTCTGATTGCTGATTGAATAATTAAATCAACTATTGTTTTACCTGTGAAGAATGGGTGTGTTAATTTATGAGTGTGCTTATAGTTTTTAATGGCAGTGTTTTTCATGTGAAAACAAGAGATATACTTTTTGAAAATTGTGCCTAAAACAGGAGAATTGTGTGAAATGTGATCAAAAAGTGTTAAAGAGACTTAAATTTGTGTTAAAACAAGAAAAATAGTGCTTTATAAGTTAGAAAATATTTTTAATATCTTTTGGCACATAAACTTTTAGTGTGTAAACGATTGAGAAAAACTATAATTAATCATCTCACAAGTTTTTGGGAAAAAGCATAAACTATTAATTTGTGTGGCATAAGTGATAGTAGTATGTTATTCAATGTTTCTATATGAAGTGTGTGTGTGGTGTGTGATGACGTGTGATGTTGTGTCATAGTGTGTGATCAGGATGGTGTGTGTGATATAGTGTGGTTGTGACCGTGTGGTAGTGTGTTATTGTGTGTGATGGTGTGTTACAGTGTGGGATAGTGTGTTATAGCATGTGATGGTGTGCTATAGCATGTGGTAGTGTGCTATTGGGTGTGATGGTGTGTTACAGTGTGGGATAGTGTGTTATAGCATGTGATGGTGTGCTATAGCATATGATGATGTGTTATAGTGTGTAATTGTGTGTTATAGTGTGTGATGGTGTGTTATAGTGTGTGATGGTGTGTTATAGTGTGTGATGGAACTGGGCTTGTAACCGAAAGGTTGCAGGTTCGATTCCCAGGTACGACACTGCCGTTGTACCCTTGAGCAAGGTATTTCACCTGCATTGCTTCAGTATATATCCAGCTGCATAAATGGATACTATGTATAAATACAAATGCTGTGTAAGTCGCTCTGGATAAGAGCATCTGCTAAATGCCTGTAATGTAATGTACATTACATTTACATTACATTTATTTAGCAGACGCTTTTATCCAAAGCGACGTACAGTAAGTGCGTAGTGTAATATGTAATGATGGTGTGTTATAGCGTGTGATGGTGTGTTATAACGTGTGATGGTGTGTTATAGCGTGTGATGGTGTGTTATAGCGTGTGATGGTGTGTTATAGTGTGTGATGGTGTGTTTTAGCATGTGATGGTGTGTTATACTGTGTGATGGTGTCTTATAGTGTGTTATAGCGTGTGATGGTGTGTTATACTGTGTGATGGTGTCTTATAGTGTGTGATGGTGTGCTACAGCGTGTGATGGTGTGTTATAGTGTGTGAGGGTGTGTTATAGTGTGTGATGGTGTGTTATAGCATGTGATGGTGTATTATAGTGTGTGATGGTGTGTTATAGTGTGTGATGGTGTGTTATAGCATGTGATGGTGTGTTATAGTGTGTGATGGTGTGTTTGCATGTGTGAGGGTGTGTTATAGTGTGTGATGGTGTGTTTTAGCATGTGATGGTGTGTTATACTGTGTGATGGTGTCTTATAGTGTGTTATAGCGTGTGATGGTGTGTTATACTGTGTGATGGTGTCTTATAGTGTATTATAGCGTGTGATGGTGTATTATAGTGTGTGATGGTGTGTTATAGTGTGTGATGGTGTGTTATAGCATGTGATGGTGTGTTATAGCATGTGATGGTGTGTTTGCATGTGTGAGGGTGTGTTATAGTGTGTGATGGTGTATTATAGCGTGTGATGGTGTGTTATAGTGTGTGAGGGTGTGTTATAGTGTGTGATGGTGTGTTTTAGCATGTGATGGTGTGTTATACTGTGTGATGGTGTCTTATAGTGTGTTATAGCGTGTGATGGTGTGTTATACTGTGTGATGGTGTCTTATAGTGTGTGATGGTGTGCTACAGCGTGTGATGGTGTGTTATAGTGTGTGAGGGTGTGTTATAGTGTGTGATGGTGTGTTATAGCATGTGATGGTGTATTATAGTGTGTGATGGTGTGTTATAGTGTGTGATGGTGTGTTATAGCATGTGATGGTGTGTTATAGTGTGTGATGGTGTGTTTTATAGTGTGATGGTGTGTTATAGCATGTGATGGTGTGTTTGCATGTGTGAGGGTGTGTTATAGTGTGTGATGGTGTATTATAGCGTGTGATGGTGTGTTATAGTGTGTGAGGGTGTGTTATAGTGTGTGATGGTGTGTTATAGCATGTGATGGTGTATTATAGTGTGTGATGGTGTGTTATAGCGTGTGATGGTGTGTTATAGCATGTGATGGTGTATTATAGTGTGTTATGGTGTGTTATAGTGTGTGATGGTGTCTTATAGTGTGTGATGGTGTGTTATAGCGTGTGATGGTGTGTTATAGCATGTGATGGTGTGTTATAGCATGTGATGGTGTGTTATAGCATGTGATGGTGTATTATAGTGTGTGATGGTGTGTTATAGCGTGTGATGGTGTGTTATAGCATGTGATGGTGTGCTGTAGTTTGTTATAGTGTGTGATAGTCTGATTGATTCTGCTGTAATATCTGAGCATCCAGCTATTGAGAATGTGAAGGGGTTGTGAGGGCTGACCCAGAGAAGCAGTTTCATCTCAGATAAATTTCTGTGGTTTATGTCAGTCCTGGTCTTTCTGTAATCACACCCACGTGGTGGGCTGATTGAAAAGCATAAAGACACAACTTTGTGTGTGCTATACGTGCTCCGAGTGACTGCTGTGTACAAATGTCTCTGGTTTTTTTCAGGGAACAATAAGGTAGTCTACATAAGTTATGCTTTTATGTTAACTGTCAGAACATGTGCCTCCGATCAGGAATGCTTGTCCATACGTCTACAGGTTTCTACCATTTACACAATGAACACAATGACAGCAACAGCCACCTCACTGTATGTGTGTGTGCAGTGCAATGCAGGCCTGAGTTTCCTTTAGAAAAATATAAATCACCTATTATACCATTCTTACAACACAGGCGTACACTGTGAATTAATGGCACTGTATTTTTCCTTACACAAATCTCTAATGGAAGTCCATCTAACAGACTCAAGAACATTTTTATTTAGTATCATTAAATGCTATTTCCATACTGATTATAGTCTATAAAGGAAAACTAGAGCGGATTGCACGTATCATCATCTCATAGTTAATGATGAATATAATTACACTAACAACACTGTGTTCTTGGATGGATATAAATACTTTTTTTTTTAAATAAATAAAAAATATACATATGTACAGTGCCCCCCATAATGTTTGGGACAAAGACATATTTTTTCTTGATTTGGCTCTGTACTCAACAATTTTAGATTTGTAATCAAACAATTCAAACGTGGTTCACAGTTTCTCAGCTCTTATTAAAAGGTGTTTTTATATATTTTGGTTTCACAAAGTGTGTGCGTGTGTGTGCGTGTGCGTGCGTGCGTGTGTGTGTGCGTGTGTTGAAATGCTGTTCGACTGGCAATGTGATCAGGGAAGAGGAGGGGAACATTCTCTGTGGGTTTTTTGGGAATCTGGGCATTTTATTGATGTAGGATAAATAACTATTAAAAGCTGCTTTCTGTCCATTCCCCATTAAGGTATTTTATCTGTTGCAGTTGTGATACTAGTTGCATACTAATATAAACATGCTGTCAGACAATTATTTGCATGCTTAGTTTCTGATAAATATGTAATTTTGTCTTCTTAGTCCAGAACCAGTTTCTTCCCCTAGATGAACTTTAGCTGTGCTGTTGGCTAGATTATCTTTGACTGCAGATTTTGTTGACAGCATTTCACTCAGATTATAGCTCCAAAGAATGTTATAGTAAGTAATTAACCAAGTTTATGAAGTAATGGAATCAGTAAGTAATGCAAAATTTATTGGCTGTATCAACTCTTTAATAGGTATTATTCATTTGAAAGAATATATTCAGGAGAAACAGAAATATGCTGCTCACTCAGTGACGATAATTTTTTATGATTGTGCCCAGAATATATAGAAAACATCAGAATTTTGTCACATGATACAATAACTAATTTCATGACATGACACAGGATATTTTCAGTGTTGTTTTATGCTGTAGAAGGCGAGAGCAGTATCATTTCTGTAATAGATGGAAACTGACTGAGCATTTGAGACTGTGGTATGGACAGGATCCATATCTTCAATTGCTTCGTACATCTTCCAGGAGTAATACGCTCACTGTAGTTGGAGAATTCCTGATGTACCATGCGGAGAATACCGGTTCTCCACCCCAATATCGACTTAACTCTGCAGCACAGAATATTACGGTGCCGAGAATATAAATCGACCTAGCGCCACTTGCTTAGGTATTGTATGCTTTCGTTTTTTTGTTGAATGTGCCCTTAGAAATGAGTCAGTTTGTAAGACAGTACATTTAAAAACAGAAGCTGGGGCTGTTGCCATGCTGTCTGTGAGGCAGATGGCTCTTTCACCTGAAAGCCCATAACTTATGTGCGTTTGTGTGTCTGTTCTCCTTCTGCCACACTGAGAGGTAATTGGTCTCCCGAACTGAAGCCGGATGCGCGGAGCCCATTGTGCCCCCTGCTCTGAGAGGAGCAGTCAGCCTTGGCATCTGTCTGGTACCTCATTAAAGCCTGGCCCAAGCCAGGCTCCAACGCCGGGGCTCCCCAAGGCCAGACCTGTGCCACAGCGACAGGAGAGACAGCCGTCAGAAGGGCCCACGGCGAGGAGGCCCTGACAGAAATGAGGGAAATAAATAATGAAATGAAGAGCCAGCTGCTTGGAGCCCGAGAATCTGGAGCCATTTTAAGAATGTGGCTTGTTAGTGCGCGGAGGAAGAAGAAGAGTAACACCTGGCATCCGAACTGTGATTTGGCCTTTGGTCAGTCCGATGTGTTCTTAAGAAAGGGCCGAGGAGAATCGCCCAGCAGGACTTTTTTATTATTTTTTTATGGCTGCCCCAACAAATCATTGGCTGAAGATTTAACATCTGAGGGAGCTTCAAGTGCCTGGCTCTATAGCCCTTTCTCCTGGACAGGAGAATAAAATGTCAGCCCTAGAGGCTACAGGAGAGAACCTAACCTCACTTTTTAGAACTAATACCATTATATACAATCCTTAAGGTCGCTGTACAGATGCAGCCTTAAAGCATGCTGCCGGTTACAGGGATATACAATAGCTTCAGGCCTAACAGCAAGTATAGCTACTCTTTAAACTAGTAACTCACTCCATTTAATGAACAACAGCATACAATTTCAGCCCATATTACATAGGTTTTTACACAGCATACCATTTCAACCCATATTACACAGTTCCCTCCTCTCCCCATTCAATGCTGCATACGCACTTTGGGTAACATTCTTCATCCATAAACCAAAACAACCATATTGCAAAATATATGAACAATAATGCAAGGAAATATAGGACAGCTGTCTTAGTGTTGCATGCAGAGTGGCTGCCTGCCTATCTATC
This sequence comes from Synaphobranchus kaupii, assembly GCA_029718625.1. Lineage (NCBI taxonomy): Eukaryota > Metazoa > Chordata > Actinopteri > Anguilliformes > Synaphobranchidae > Synaphobranchus > Synaphobranchus kaupii. The sequence goes on from CM056378.1 coordinate 48,568,375, forward strand.
TATCTGCTTGCCTGCCTAATTATCTATCTATCTGTCCGCCTGTCTGTCTATCTATCTCGGGTCCACCATCACCTTCATCACCACTTGTTTCGTGGTGCGTTGGCAGTAGAACAACAGGAGGCGAACTGGCTCTATCTAGTAAGAGCAGTGGCTTTGCGGGCCTTCATCTTTCCCTCTGGTAAAACGCACATCATTACTGCAGTCTGTCGCTGAGAGACCCACTCACTCAACCTACCTAAGGGTCCCCCTTGCAGGCTTTCTTTCTCCTGTAATGACCCTAATCTCCTGTGACATGTCTGGCTCTGCCCAATCCGAGCCCTGTTTTTATCAATCTAAAAGAAATGCCAAACTTCTCTACCTGATACCTAGCCTTATTTCTTAAAACATGTATAATAGGCTCAAAGAGCACACTATAGCAAAATAAATAACTTTGTATAACGTAAATATTATAGTTCCCAAAAACATAATTTATGCAATTGTGTTTTGAGCATTTATTTTTCAATATTTGAACGATGATAATCTAAGTCATGGTTCATGGATGTTGTTTCTCTGCTAGTTGCAAGTTAACGGCAGTTCTTTCAACCAAAGATTAATGAATTGCAATGTGAATGCATTTGATGTGATTACACTGAGAAGGGTTTTGCAAAGAGTTTCTGTAAAGCTGCATTTGCGGTCAATGTGGGTTCTAGATTAAAGCTCACCTGACAGTAATCTGAAGCCTATTTCACCCATTTGCGCATTCAAAATGTAAAGTAGAGGAGATAAACACCTATTTTTAAGGTGGCTTGCAGCTTCATTATTGAAATGATCGATTTCCCCCTCGTTTCAACACAGCCTTACATGACGAGAGCCAGAAGAATGCGGTCTCAACATCTTGGCCAAATAGAAACAAAATATGGACTTTAAATCAATATGTAGTATTATTTATTACTCATTTACTTTCAGCTGTACGTGACAACTTGCAGTGATATTTTCCCGTGAATGCCCAGAAACCGCCTCTTGGATTCACGACCGCCTTTTCATTATTAAAGTCTCATCTGTGTTCAGAGGAGTTGGAGATACTAGGAATGCAGACGAGGTGTAATTCAAGTGGCAGAAATTTTGTCGAGCTGTGGGTTTGTGGTTAAAATGAGCTAATTAAAATGTTCCAGTGCATACAAGGGGGAACTCTTCCAAGAACAGGACCTACGGAGAACTTCGGTTGAATCACGGCCACAGTGTGATGCATTTCATTTTCCGAGTTAAGGAGAAATGAGTCCTGACCGCAGAAGGAGTTTTGAATATCGCTTTTGAAATCCGCCACCCGCAGCGGAGGTGGGGGGTCAGTTCCATTTCATTTCAGTAAATTCATGAAATTAATTGAAATTCAATTTGTGAATTGAAAACTCCTCATAGAGCATTATGGGTATTTTCTTTTCATTTAATGAAGTGAATTGCAGTTCGTTTCCTTTAATTGTGATGGATTTGACCCCAGGCCTGGCCTATAATGCAAGGCATTCGCTTTTGGGTGTGTAATCTATAACTGTGCCTCGGATGAAGTCAGTGATTGTATTGCTTGTTTCCAGACAACAGAAAATAAAAAACTGCATGGGAATGGACTAGAATATAGCAGACTCATTGCCATGTGTCTACTCGGGGAAGGGGTGTTCTCCAAATAAAACCATTTGGAATTTACCTTTGTACAGTATACCATGTGAGGCAGAACCATCCTGGGCTTAAATATAAAGAAACAGGAAGCCAGTGCAAATGCATTCCTCTTTCAGGCGCACAAGAAAGGTGAAAAACATAATGTGAAGGCTGTGATTTTAAGTAACCAGCCGGGTCTGGTGAGAACGAGCCGTTATGCCAGTAAAGTCGGGTGCCGAGCAGACCTGTGCTAACTAGCAACTGAGGTAAGGTCAGAGAGCTTCAATGATGTTCTGTGAGAGTGACTTTTCGTGTGCGAACCCAGATATGAAGGCATTCAAAGCGTCTGAGGGGCGCATAGTTAACATGTACATACAGACATATAGAAGAAGTATGTGGCATGCTCATCTTCGACAGCTTTCTGCGTAGTTATGGCAACATGTGATCAATCATCATTACGGTTTAACTTCAAAAGACTTCATAAACCGTGCTGATCCTGCTTTTTAAGCGCTGCCCTACTGCTTGGATTACACGTTTAATGAGTGTGAAGGAACACAAAATAAAGCGTCTCTATCCTGCCTTTATTTTGTCCTCTTCATTGTCAGTATGCATCTGCGCTGCTTTAATCCAAGTTCTGTATTCAGGTGCACAGGTAGCACGTCCAGACTCGCAGGGTGACCCAAAATTGGCCGCGGCCTTGAATTGCAGGTAGTCTGCATTGTCCTCCATTCGATTTTGGTTGGGCCCACACCACACATTTTTTGCATTTAAGGGCTTTGCTGATTAGAGATAAAAGGGTTGAATGGGGTTTTGCATTATTTAAAAAAAACCCACTTCTCTCTGAAAGGCTTGTGAGTCCTGCCACGGAGGTCAGACGGTGTTGATCAGAGAATCGCAAAATTGGGACCTCACCTCATTCTACTTTTTGCCCCCTTTTCAGTGCCATTTTGAGCATCCCCCATCTGAGAGTCTTAACTAGCTGAGGGGCACATTTATCAACAAGTAAAGTTCACCATCACACAGAGAGAGAAGCCTGGTGCGCTCATAATGTATTCTAGTCATGGACATACCTTTGACTGGAACTTGGCCTATTTTTTTTATTTATAAAAAAAAAAAATGTTCCTCCTTTCTGTCACTCGGTTGACCGGAGACACCTCCCCCACCCACTGTCACTCACTTGCCATTGGGCGCATTTCTGTAGAAAGAGATATTTTTCTTCCCTTCAGAGTGTCTGGATAACCAATAATTTATTTTTTGTAAAAAAAAGCAACTACTGCCATTTAACACAGTAAAACTTTTGTTATTTCCCTGCATGTGCTGTGAGTTCAAATCAATTTATTACAGAAGCAATTTATTACAGAAACAGAACTGAGATAGTATTCCAGACAATCCAAAAATAAAAAGGAGTGAAAATAATGAGTTTTAAAGCATTTATTGTAATGGCTATAACATTTGAAAAGCCAGGACATAAGAAAAGCCAACATGTTTCGACCACAGCTGGTCTTCATCAGGGCTGAATTACAGCTTAATCTTAACAAGGTGAATCTGGCTCCAAAATAATTAATTGCATTGTCACATAAAAAAGGTTTACATGGATGTACCACAATGCTTTGATCACTTACCTTAATTAGAGATTGTTACACCATTTTTATTATCTGAGATAAGGCTGATACATGGCCAAAAATAACTCTAAAGATGCTGTTTCATCAAGCAGTTAGACTAAGGAGGCCATAGTAAGTTTGTCACAGTTAAAGGGTGTCGGGTACAATCACAGCAAATGGCTGGCTGTTAGCCGCTACTATAAATGTTACTCTTAGGATAGAACAAATACAGTATATGGCCGTTTCTAACATTTATGGTTGGTATATCAAAAAAGTTCACTTTTGACTGACATGCTTTGGGAAAAAAGTTTGGTCAGTGATGAAATTAGGGACTTTGGTCAGTGGTTAAAGGAGGGAGTTTAGTCAGTCATTAATGGTGGAGTTTTGTCAGTGGTTAAAGGAGGGAGCTTAGTCAGTCATTAATGGTGGGAGTTTGGTCAGTGGTTAAAGGAGGGAGTTTAGTCAGTCATTAATGGTGGGAGTTTGGTCAGTGGTTAAAGAAGGGAGTTTAGTCAGTGATTAACGGTGGGAGTTTGATCAGTGGTTAAAGGAGGGAGTTTGATCGGTCATTGAAGGAGGGAGTTTTGACACGTATGTCGTAAATTGTGTGCTGTACCAATGACATAACTTCTCACAGGAACTGTCTGTGATCACAGAACAGATGCAACTGTGTCCCTGTCATGTGCAGAGGAGTCGCAGAGCCTGTTCTGTGTCTCAAAATGTATAGTGTACCCCATCAGAGATTTCTGGTACTGAGTATCAGCTTTTACAGATAGATAGCCAATACCTCCTTCTACTCATCAGCAAGCAAAAAGCGAGAGTCCGCACTCTCTTTCTGCTGTGCACTGGGTTGACCCAGATGGCTTGCTGCCAATCTAGGGCCTTTTCATATGTATATTAAATGCAAGAGCCTGTATGCATTTAACCTCCCATTTACAGTTGCAGGCGCTTTTAGGTAATGGCTCTTTATTAAAGGTTGCATACGGAATGAGAAATAGCGCAGTCCCGCAGGAATGGGCATAGCTAACCCCTGCCCCAGAATAAATAGCACATTAGGGGGTTGCCGAGGGGTCAGGGGTGAGAGCTGCAACTGAGATGGAGTTGGCCTTTCATGGTCTGAATGTGAAAAGCTCTGTGTGGTGAAGCTGCTTCCCTCCGTTCTTATGAGATTTATGAAAGTCAAAGACAGTCAAAAAGAGTAAAATTATACTCTGGAAGCAATTCCAAAGCAGCGTATTTCTGGCTGTGTGTGTCGGCTCTTCCACGAGTGAGCGTTACAACCTTTCATTTAAAAGGGTTTGGCTGCGCGCGATTGAAATAAGACAAGGCGCAATGTACGCGGGAAATATTGATGAACCGAAATGCGCAACCGAAGTATTTGCACTTGTTATCATTTCAGTCTTCAGGTATTCATTTCAGGTGATCAACAAAGAGGCATTACGTGAATGACTCCAGCCATAAACAGCCATATTTAAATGAGAGATTTTGCTTGTTTGGAATGGTTAGGTATAGGCTAGTCTCGCGAAGGCCAGACTTTGTGATGAACAAAAAAGTCTGGTCCATAGACTTGCCTAACGCGGTAAAGAGCCGCCCATTTTGACAAGTTGGCGCCTTTGATTGACGTGCAATATAACCAACCACAGACCGTTCATGTTCCGTGACATATTAAGGTGGTACAGACGGCGGTCGATTCAGAAACAGAGCTACAAGAAAAACAGACTCACATGAAACAAATTTGCACAAATGGCACGGCGATCTCCAGTAAAACAATCTATCACACCGAAGAAATGTTGTGAACTTCAAAAACTTTCTTCAATCCAGCGTTAAGCTCTTGGTCCGAAACACTCATTGTTCTTGATGGATTCGCAGCATTCGCTAGCTACCGATTAGCACAACTTGTTTCCTGGCGGACTGATAAAACCCAATGCACCGCGTTGTACCAGAAATACGCACACACTCCTGTGATTGACAGTGCTGCTAGCCAATGAGTGCTGACTGTCAGTTTTCTACAGTTCTTCCCAGTTTATGCAAGCCTATGCATCAGACGCTGCGTACGAAGTGCGTCAAAGTGGCTGAGGCTGAGACTAGGTATAGGCTACTATTACACTAAACAAGCTGGCAGTTTACTACAAACTTTTTCACTGGATGTCTCTTAGCTTCTGCCGGGAGTAAGATGTTTGTCAGCACTGAAATGATTGTAACTATACGTAGCCTATACTATACTACTCGCGCTGTAAGTGTCACATAAAATCACATTTTCATCTGATGATGGCTTTTATTTTGATAAAGTTTTAATTTGCTTTGTTATAATAGACGTTGTAGGCTATTGCTTGTTTGATTCTAACACTTGTTACTCTTCTATTCTGTAACATGATACATTAAAAATGTATTTATTCTTACTGTTCATGATGTATGTATCTAGAATTTCTCTTTTTGTGTATTTTGAGCATTAGTTAGAATGGAGCAGTTAATTAGCGCCAATTGTTACGCAATCATTCAGAACATTCAGTTATGGATGCTCCAAACACAACCGTACGTGTCTTGCTACAGTGGCAGCCGTCATCTTATCAGTTCCGTGTCTTTTAATACCTGCTTCCCATTCGTACTAAAATGCACATGCAATTACCTTTCCCAAGCTTGCTTCCAGGCTTAGTAAATCACAGTACACTTGCTAAAGTAATCTATTTGCATGACCTCCTCCCACTATTTTGTGAAATAATGTAGGGATGCCCAATTTTGCATATTCATTCAAGCTAATCCAGACAAACAAAAAATTAATGTATCTTTGCAAATCATTAGTTGATCACCTTGGATGATATTTGCGGGTGGTAACAGTTTTACACGTGATTTTGTACATGCAAGACCAAAATGACTTAAAAGTAAAGTTATGTTGTTAAATCGATTAATTAATATTAATTAATATTGGAAACCACAAACATTTAGAGGGGGTAACTGGGCCATACAAAATGTGTTTATTTGGATCGCTTGTCACAGTAAGAGTCTTAGTTTCCAGTTTCTCCTGCATGGATAGCAGCATAAAAAGCCGTCATTCTTATTTCTGTGTAATGGACCAATACAGCTGATGGGTTGGATTTCATTGTACATGTCAGGGCTATTTCCAGAAAGCGCTGCCAGAGAATATTTTTGTGTTCAGTTCAAATATAAAAAGAAAAAGCTTAGTGAGGGCACAATCCCTGAGGGTTGCACATGAAACGTGTCAGACATTTGCTGTCAGGTTTACTTATGGTGATGGTTCATTTCATGCTTATGTTATAATATTTCACCAAGAAATTAAACGCTATCCCCTTGATTGGCATATTAGACCAGACTACTGATTGTGGGTGACAGAACACTTGTAGGAACTGAACGTTGAGGAGCAAAGCTTAGCCATTCTTACCAGATGTACAGGACCTCATCTCACCCACTTCACGGTCTCAATCAGCTAGTAATCGAAAGGTAATTTCAAACCTGCATGCCTGTGGTGACTGGATTTAAGCTAATTCCTCAATTAACAAAAACTATACTGGGGGTCTGCAAAGTCTTTGGAAATTTCAGGGTGGTTTTTCTCCATCATTGCACTTGAATGCTTTCTGTTGGTGTGCAGAGCAAAGTAATCCTTACAAGCTCATTTGCTAAGTGCAAAGTCTGAAATGGTCCCTATTTAACAGGCCAACCTTGAAAGCAAGTAGCTGTAGAATTGTGAACATGACTATTTTTAAAGCGTGGCAAGGCTTTAGAGTTTCATATGATGAACACATATCCAGTTCACTTAATTAACAGTGCATAATGGCAGTGCTGAATATTTCTTGTTTGTGGTTTTTGACTCCAGCTTCAAAAAATATTAGGCAAGTAATTCGGTATTAAAAAAAAAACCTCTGTCAATCAGAATACACCATTCACCGTGGAACAGCATCACTGAAGTTCCTCCAAAGACTTGATCAAAACTGACAGTGTCGCTGCTTGTCAAGCCAGTTTCAGACCCCAGTGACAGTTTTTGCCATTGAAACCAAATGAAGCGAAATAAAGTCGACAGCCACTTACGCGTTGAAGGGTTGGGGGCCGCGGCCACCAAATGTAACTTAAAATCGCTCCAGACACCCAGGGACAAGAAACAGGAGTAATCAGGAGCTTAACTGGATCTCTCGTGTTCCTCTTGTCCCTCTCTGTGGACCAGTCTCTGTCTGAGAGTCTGGCTTAATTCCCTTTATTCCTCTCCACCCCTGAAAGGTTGTTATTAAGCTTGCCTTGTCTGCACCATACAGTCTCCTTTCCGTCTTACTCTTCACGGATTGATCCTTTTTCTTGGCGTTGCTGGCGGAAAAACCAGTAACGCCAAGCTGCATGGGCAAAAGGAACATTTGGGAGTCATTTTGAGAAGATAAAATGAGACTCCATCCTTCTCCAAGGTTTTAGTGACACACACGTGATGTGGTGCTGTAGACAGCAGGTTCTGTCCGTTCGCAATACTGGACACCTGGAGCTAGTGCTGAAATTAATCTGATCACACACAAGTAATTTCCCAAAAATAAGCCTTACAATGGAGCTATTTTTCGCAATCGAGCACGGGAGATCTGTGGCTGATGCACCGATCTGAAATATGGGAAAATACCTGAAGGAAACGAGGATTCCATTGCCATCATCCTACAAAATATAAGCACACAATCAGTAGTTTTCTCTCATATCATTAATGGATTAATACCATCACATTTACATTTTAGGCATTTAGCTGACGCTCTTATCCAGAGCGACTTACAATTAGTGCACAAAGAAAAGGCCTGGATTCGTAAATCCGCAACATTCGATGTAGCAATGAATGAGAGTGCAATAGTTGGGTCATAACACACCGGCGATAGGTACTCCTTTGTCACGAGAATTAACACGTGGAAGGGAAAGTAACAAGCATTTTTTTTCTTTATATCATAAATATTTTTTGATAAATTGTGTGTAATGTGACATTTGGGTGAGGTATTACCTCTTTCATAAAAATGCTGAAACAAAATATGACACCTTTTGCAATGCGTGCTGAAGCATGCTTCGAGCTGAATCTCAAGAGACAGGTGAATCTCAGCTGCCCTGTGATCGCACGCTCAGTTTTCCCTGTTTTTGTTTCCCCGCAGGTGCTACGTGGATGACAAAGTGTCAAAGGTAGCTTGGCTGAACCGCTCCAACATCATCTTTGCCGGGGAGGACAAGTGGTCTCTGGACCCTCGAGTGGACCTGGTCACTAAAGGCCAGCTGGAATACAGCTTGCGCATTCAGAAGGTGGACGTGTATGACGAGGGGCCGTACACCTGTTCCATACAGACCAAACAGCAACCCAAAACCTCCCAGGTCTATCTCATCGTCCAAGGTAGGTCAAAGCACTTTGGGTGACAGGAGAGCCCACCGCGTCGTTTTATTGACCAGCAAATCCAAGAGACACTTCCTTTTTAACGTGTTATACTGAGTGGCATCTGACCGGTCTTCTGCGTCTCTGCCTGTCATAGTTTGAGATATCGCGCTGAGTGGAATAATAAAAAAAGAAGAAATATTACGCTGGCCCTTTGTGTCAGGCATCTTGGACACTTGCCAGAATGTGATTCCGTGAGGATTTGGGCTCCTGTATGTGCTCTTGCTTTGCATTGCCTTTTAGGATGTGTGCTGTCACTACAGCGAAGGACAATGCCACTCGGAAAGAAGGAACTAGAAAACTTGACAAATGCTTGACGACTTCTACTTCTTGTCATCTTATTTCTGAGGATAGCACAGATTTATCTAGGGTGTGAAAATGGATTGCTTCTAACCATAAGTAGATGGATAGCTCTATAAATGTTACTGCAGTCATCCCTGTAAAATATTCAGTGTCAACAGCAAATATAGCCCAGCGTTAAATATCCCTTCATGTACGCATCACAGTTCTACTCCCCTGACATTTTCAAAGTAGGCAAAAGATAAAAAAGCTACATTATGTGTGAAATTTTGATTGGGGTGGAGAGAGGAATAATCTTACCATTAAATGGATTCAGAGCTCAGTAATCTTTCATTTCCCCTGTATCCAGTTTGGGTGGTTTTCTTATATCAGGAAATTTGTTGTGCCTGAAAAGGCTTTGTGGGGATTTACACTAGAAGGATGAAGCGACTTACTTACTGTTGCATGATCCTGTATGCAATGCTGCCAAATTTTGACACATCGTCTTGAGATAATTAATTTCTGGTGCAGCTGTGTACATAAACATTCACAGCTGTACCAGTAAACCATTCAGTAAAATATGCTGTATGTTTGAAAGGAGGAAAGCACAAAGGTGTAATGTCACGCATTACTACTGTGCGCTAGTTTTGAATGTTGAATGCACTAGTTTTGAGACTTGGTTTTTATCCTTTCTGTCACATAGGTAACTGGATTACAATTGTTATCTTAGCCTTGAAATGAATCTCCCCAACAGTCTAATCCAGCTTTCAGAAATTTAAACAGGCATTAAAATTTCCAAGACAAATAATGTGCGGTGGGTTGATTTCAGTGAGACACAGAAATGCGTTGCATAGTTTTGAACAGAGTAAGACCATTTAATTATATGTATATACTCAAGAGCGAACCTTCAGAGAAGACGGGAAGGACTGAAGAAGGACTGCCGAAACGCGTTGTCCGCCTCTCTCTTGTTTGTGCTTCTAATTGAATTTTGATAAATTAAAATAATATATTCATAATAAGGTTATTCCTGTGTTGAGTGTGCGGTTTACACCGAACCATCAATTATTGGACAAAGCTCAGTGCGGCCCTTTTTTTTTGGACGTACTCCTGCTGCAACCTGCACCTCTATTGAAGAAACACGTGTGCATTGAACCATTTTTCTGTTGCTATTATATTTATTTATTTATTTATTTATTTATTTATTTATTTATTTATTTATTTATTTATTTATTTATTTATTTATTTATTTATTTATTTATTTATTTATTTATTTATTTGCAAACCATTTTTCAGTTCAATGTACCTTAAACTGCTACAACACGGTAATTTACCTTAACCAATCCCTATTAAAATGTTAATACTGCTGGCACTGCAGAAGAACAGTGAAGGACCATTTTACCATCACTCAACACAGATTCAAATATCTTCCCTTTTTTATGAATTAGTAAGAAATGTCCCTGCAAGAAATACATTTATTGCTTAAGGTCAAGACTTTAATCAGAGCCATTGAGCTTAATTGTTCAAAGTGGATCTATACAAGTAATTTGTACAGTGTTTCTGAAATCCATAGTAGCTCATTAAACATGAGATGATTGTTACAATTTCTCTATGTCTCCCTTGCGTTTCCATTTATCTTAGCACGGTATAATGGCCGTGTGACATTTTAATTGCTTTGAGCAGAGACCCGATACAGATGAGCACATTTCTAATGGATTGTTTGGCAGCAGGTCCGTTTCTTACCTAATCCAAACATGATTGCTCAGTAGCTGTCTCTCTTCTGTCAAGTTGTGTCTGTCTGAAAACATATTTCATAACTTAATTCATGAATTAATTTTTTTTCTACCAACAAGGCAATGTGAATAGTCATCAGGGTGTACTTTAAGAGTAGCCTAGTCATAATACCTTATATAGGATTAATCTCCAATAATAGTACCTGCTGAGTTTGGTGGTAAAATTTCCGTTTTCTGGTAACATTATTCAGGAGCGTTCCCTTTGTTAGAAATTGCAAAGTGGTGATCTTTAAGTGAGACTATCCTGAGAATTCGGTCCCTTTACCGTAAATCAGTGGAGGAGAGTTTTGTGATCTAAAATTGTTCATCTGAAAGTCGGCTGTCAGAGTTGGTTGTCAGGTTCTCTTGTGTTATTATGGTTTGAGTCAGTCAAACTTGTGTCAGAGTCACTAAGGATTTTGTCCCAGCCACTCAAACTCAGATGTTACAGTGAGTTGTCAATCACTCAGTGTTAGTAGAGGGCATTACGGTTCCTTTCAGGGACCCGGTTCCTTTGACTCCGTTCACTAAAAGGATTCGTTCCTGGATTCATTCCTCTCGGATTCGTTCAATGATCTAGTTCAGACCATAGACTGTATAAAAATATGGACAATGTCACTGTGACGTCACCCATTGCCTTTCCACAGCCTCGTAAAAACCGAATTGAGGCTCCGGAAGACTTTTTTGCCACCAGTTTGTACAAACTGCTTCTGCTCCGTGGAGCCGAAGTGACATTGTTTGGAGCAGGGTCAACCGGATATGGTCTTCATGGTCCAGGCACAGTATGATTGACAGTTTGGGGTGGAGAAGCCCATGACCTGACCAAACCCACCATTTTGCAAAATGAACTCGCAGTAAACTTCCTTAAGTTGCTAGTGTTTTATAATATAACATTTAATTTTCATCCTCAATTTCACTGTGTAATTTATTCGCATTGAATGTGTGGTATTTGTCACATAATTAACGTCCATTCAGTTATCTTTAATTTATATTCACCTAACATCAGCTAATTTGATTAGCTACATAGCATACCAGCTGAGCTCGGTAGCCGAGCTTGACGCACTCCATCACCACATACGGACGAACATAGCGTAACGCTATTGCCATGAACTATATTGACGGTCAATCAATCACATATGTTATTTTGACAAGACTACTTTTATTATAAATGTCCCTAGCACCACTAGAAAGGTAGCAAGCTGTCCCCATAGTCTTAAATGAGAAAACCACCACCGTCTTTTTGGCTAACCGCTAATTAACTCGACTGTGACGGAGCAGTTTGACAGTTTTCCGCAGCATGAAACCCCGATCTGAAAACTGTTCCAGATAAAGTCGGCATTGTAGGTTCATGGGTTCACACGCTAGCTAAAGCATAGTAGCCTACATTGCATCATAGCTGGCATTAACTTTCATCTGCATCCTGTAGCCTAACCTAATCACAAACATTTACAAACGCAGACTCCGTATTCTTTTTCGATAAATTATTGGTTCTATTTTAAACATCCCCGTGAGTTAGTACAAACATACCATGAACACTTTGGCTCTATTCCCCTCACATTTTCTTAATTTTTGGGACCGAAAAAAAATTATCCAGGTGTAGAAATGTCCGGTTAGGGTTCTAGTTGGAGCAGCTGAGTGACGTTAGCTAGGCAATCACGGTAGCTAGACAACTTGTATGGCCAGCCAGCAAGGATAACCTTAAGGAAGTTGAATAACTGTTAAATTAAAAGGGCTTGCCATAAGCTATCGTTAGCTTGCTAGTTGCATGTTAAAACGACTTGTCGTGAGCTATCGTTAGCTCGCTAGCTAGCTAACCCAGCATTGCTAAGCAATGGTAACGTTTATGGCAGAAGGAGTATGGCGATTGCGTACGGGAGGGGGTGGAATAGCTAAATTAATTAATAATCTAAATTTATAAGGTTATACAGGTATGGAGCAATTGATTTGAGATACTTAACCCACAGTTTTGCTGCTTGCTCCGAGATGCTGGGCCTGTAATGTAGCTGCAACATCCCCGCTGTCTGTCATCTCACGAAACAGTATTTTTTTTCATAGTAGACACATCATAGCTCACTCCAAAATGAATATGTGATGACAAATGACAAGGCAGTCAATTTATTATGTTACGAACTGCGTCCACAAAACAACAGCTTGTTCACGGTAGGCTACTAAGGGATGTTCTTCATCGACTTCCACTCAAAAATACAGCGTGTCTCCCTGTCCCAAGCATAGACTGTATAAAGGCCCCAAGACGCTATGGCACATTTTCGACCAATGATTGTTGTCTCCCCCTTCTGGTCCCGCCCCTCCGAGTTAGGGCAGTGAGAAACCTATAAAACCTACCTTGGCAATGACCCCAGAACTCACCCTGTCCCTCTGATTGGTCCTGAACAAATGTAAATACCCTGTCCAAACGACACAATAATTTAAAAAATCGGCACTTGGAGAGGCATTAGACGAAGGAAAAGCACATATTGTGACAAAGTTTTCTTGTGGAAAAAATGTATTGACTTACTATTTTGATAACATTGGTGCCATTGACTTACACGGTGAAAGACCTATACTGGAGCCAACCACAGTGGTGCTAGTGAGCAACGGCACTACGGCCGCTCCCAGCCCAACCAGGAAGTGAGCTTCAAAACGAAAGCCCGGGCCGTGTCCGAATCAGCACTCTTTCGCACTGTTGAGTAGGCTTGGTGAGTAGATGGGGCGAGAAAGTCGTAGAGTATGCAAAATTTTTTCAAATTGCAGTATACTTCAAACACCTGGATGACACACTTACTTCCAGGGTTTCGCTGAGTACAGTCGGGAGCACACTTTTCAAGAAGTACACGACCATTTTGGTCACATAAATATGATGTGAAGCTTTGTTTTAAAAAAATTTGGCGCAGCTTCACTGACGTTTTCCTTCAAATACAACAAAAACAACATGTGAGGGCTCAGGGTTGCCAGATCTTGTAAGACTTTCCAGCCAAATGGCGACTGAAAACTAGCCCAAATTATAGCCTATTTTTAATCGAAACCAACGTATTTATTTATTTATAGAAATCATCATGTTTTTACTTTTTTAAATAAGTGTGTGCTTTGCGACTTTTCATTTTTACCCGTGACTGCACTTTAAAAGTATCCCAATTTAGCAGTAAAAGTGCGGACATGGCAACACTGTTGGGACGTCTTATGACCTGCTTACGACACTTCCACAGTGCGGTTGGTAAATAGTATGGCGGATAATTTTCACAGACTGCTAAACAGAGCACATTAAACAGCACACTTCTGCCAGTGCACTGTATGCAGGAGACAGGGCTCTGATTCGAACACAGCCCCGGTTTTGGCCCCTTGGTTCAGACTCTCGTTCAGCGCTCTCGTTCTCATTCACTGATTTGTTGGGAAATGCAATAGGCTATGCATCCTACTGAAAATGTAGGCTACTCTTTCGTTCACGTTTTATTTGCTTCACGCAAAGAGCTATAGCAGAGAGGGTATTGAAACAAATTCGTTCCTCTCGTTCACATAACTTTCACCGCTCTCGGTCACACACAGACAGGAGGGGCTCGGAGAGCATGCCCCTCTCAAGCGGATCAGTGCTGCCATTGGCTAATGGCTTGTTAAATAGGAGTAGCTGCAACTTCAGCGAATGGAAAGCTCGCAATTGAGAGAGGAACAAAAGGAATGAATCCGGACCCGGTGGTGAGTCAGTTCCTTTCGTTCACCAAACAGATTCGTTCAAAATCGTTAACAAACGACACACCACTACTCAGTGTGACACAGACTTATGATTGGAGGTAGGTGTGAGTTTTGAAGTTGCACCATAGCCCATTACGTGCATTTATTTTTTCGGCTGCACTAAAATTTAGACATGAACTGAACATTGGCAGGGATGATACTACAAAAGGAGGGTATAACGCAGCCCATGTGATCAAGCCAATTCTCCCTAGATCTTCAATAGAGTTAGTTGGGTCTGTTTCTATTTCTACTTCAGTGAATCTATTTTAATTTACTTCCTCGTGCAATAGTATCAAACCACTTACAATAAGTTAATTTGCATTTTATAATTTATTTTGCCATTAACCTAATATAGATATGCATATTTTTCAAACAACTGTTGACAGAAATTGGTCATAAAATTAGAACAATTGCATATATATATATATTTTTATACCACTGCAGTAGTCTGCCTGATGTGTTTTGCAATCCCCCTTTTGTCAGCGTCTAACATAGAACTCACTCACCCAGTCGATTCATACACACACTCAAATTATCAATGGGATAATTGTCCTCCGATTCGGGCCCTGTAGCGACAACATTCCAATCCTATTACTTTCATCTCAAGAAATTAATTGTTGTAGTACATGTCAGACCCTTGTATAGTCATTGTGCATGTTACAATGTTGTTACTAAATACCTCAGTATAGACAAAGCAATACATTAATATAAACATACAGTAGGCCCCCTCTCAGAATATGAAGGTAAATTCACAAAGATGTGAAGGTTTCATGTTTACATTGCATTACATTACATTCATTTAGCAGACGCTTTTATCCAAAGCGACATACAATAAGTGCATATTAGGCGTAAATATTAGGCTAAACTTTAACCAAAATTAACATCTATGGTATTTAACTTGCATGTAATTTTCCATATTTCATCCAAAGCAAATGAGATTAGAGGAAGCTACTTTCTTCATAAAGAAATCTCCTGTCTCAAGAGGATGTGTCCATTTTGCCTCCGTTTACAATAAGTTTATAATTGTTCCCACCCCTTTGGTCTTGTGCAACCCAATGCCCAGATGACACATGGAGCATACATCATGTCCTGTGGAATTAAAGGCTCTGGCTACTGCCCAATCTCTGATCTCAGTTTCTAATTGCAATCATACTATTTTTGTTCAGTGTTTATTTTAATATAATTTATATGGGTTGTCATCAAGAAAATACATGGGGTTTCAGCACCATAATACTTTTTAAAAATTATTTTCAATTTGTAGAAAATAAATGGTTGGTTGTTTTGTGCAACCGAGGTGAGTCTTATGAACAGGCCAGTCTAACAGACCAATGATAAAAATGCAGGTGCATTTGACAGCTGACTCTGAGAGCTGATAAAGTCCAAATATGGCCATTACCATGCCATAACCCCTCAAACAGCCACCACCCCCCACCCCAAAGCAGATATAACAATAAAAAACTTAAAATCACGTGCCAACTTTGAAAAGTGAATGAATGAGACAAAGTTAAATAGAACAATTAAGATAAATGAGTCTGAACAAAGGTCTCTGTATCATAACAGAATCTTCCAAATAAAGATAACTCACATAACCTGCATAAAGCTTGGTCTTAGCATCCCTAGGCTACTGGTGCTTTCCATCAGGATTGTAATAAATTTATGATAATCCCTCTTAAAAATTGTTGCTGTGTGAACGCACTTCAGGCAGTATTGACCCCCAACTTGTATCGAGCTGTTCAGCTGAGGCTCTGTTTTTGTAGCAGAAGAAATTACAGTAGATAACAGTGGGGCAGCCAGCTATGTTTTTCAGTAATGATCTGCTTTTAAATTCAGGATGGCATGTTAGTGGATTCAAATAGTCCAGTTGATAGGTTAAATTGAATTGCCAATCCAAATTCAACCGCATTTCAAACAGCCATGCACATTAGAAACAGGCCCAGGAGATAAGGATGAATCATGAATGTCAGTCGTCTCACATCGAAAAATTGCTGCGAACATGAGAATATTCCTATATCACCAGAGCCTGTGCACAAACCGTCTTAAAGAAAAGTACATGCTTGTTAAAGTGATGGGGGAAGCTAGCCTGCTAGCCTAGCCTTTCAATAACACATTCAGGCCAGCGTTAACTTGTGCATCACCCTCACAACTCTTATTTTTTAATTCTAGTTTAAAATAGCATTTTAACGACTCAGCTAAGACATGACAAAGCCTCCCACTTCTTTCATTTCAATTGCTATGAGAATTTACTCACATAAAGAATGTGAGTTTTAATACTCTCTGGCATACTTTAAATGGCCTGTCTACTAAGGCTCGATCTTTTATTAAATCTGTCTTCGGCATCTTCACAATGGTAAATGATATGGGCACCAGTAGCACTCCCAATCCAGCCTGAGACATTCTAGGTTTTCACATGCTCTCAGTGGAATCCACTCGTTAGTAAGTGCTTCTAGTAAGACCTTTTTTGGCAAAAACTTTGCTGCACTAAAATAAGCTTGATAGTGTTAAAACTAAACTGGTGAACAAGGTGGTTGGATGACTTGGCCGTGTGTGGGAAATATGTTAACATTAATATGTTAAATATGTTAATATGTTAACATTTAACTGGCCAATGCATGTCACACACTTACAGGACGATTGTTGCTGTTATTATAGTTAACATTACATCTGTTTTATCTGAACTTAGGAAATAAACATGATTGATATAACAGGTAGCGTAACGTCAATGGGGATGCTCTAATTAAGAACCAGACTGCATTCATTAAAATGTCAAGAGTGGTGGAGCGCTGCGTTATAGACAGAACTGACTCAGTCCATTGATGAAATTGCATTAATAGGAAACAGAACAGTGGGGAATTCTTTCTGCAACTCGAACATGGTGCTCAGTACTGCAAGCCTGGTGTGAAACATAACAGTCTTCATATTAGTCACCATCCATTGTGCAATACATCTATCAGCCACTAAACAGTGCGTATTTGTCCTTTTGCTGTATTTTTTTGAGAGTATTGTCTTTTTGAGATGCATATATAATGACAGTCTTTGCAGCTAGGTTAATCTGATTATCAAAAGTAAAGCTAATCCACTAGCTGGTGAATAATATAGCTGCTTAAACAATCATGCTTAGCTAGCATGGTTGCTTTGCTGCAACCATGGTTAGCTAGCATTGGCAAGCTAGCTAGCTAACTGTTTAACAACGGAGCATAATAGTCATGACATAAATTAGTATGGAAATATTGCATTGCGTTGGCCTTGATTTACAGGCTACATTATGTCAAAAATGAGCTTGCATTACAAAACTTGTAGCATAACTAACTTAGGAGCCTGGCTGACGTAGTTCGTGAGCTAGTTAAAAATACCATCATGAGAGGTATAAAAATCCTGATAGTTGAACTGTGTAAAATCATGGTGCTTTGTACTGTATATATTTGGAATATGTCACAACAGGGGTGGTATTTGGTCGACATTATTAATCTCAACATTTGATTACTTTTTATTATTTTTTCTGAATGGTATAACATTTGCTAAGTAAGGTAGTCAGTCAACTGAAAGTGCCATGGAATCAGCAAGCATAGCTCATGAAGTAACGTTGGCAGCATGGTTGCTTGCAAAGGCTTTGATGTCAAGAGCGATACTTTTATATATTACCAGATATACTTTTATATATCGTTAGCGATACTTTTATATATTACATTAGCGACACTTTTATATATTACATGATCACAAGTAATGGATTCATATGTATGTTTAACACTTCCTCAAATTAAGTTGCAAATAAGATATGTTAGCTTAGGTGGGGTTTCATACTACTTCCTTTGTGCCACAACTTTCAGACGTTTGAGAGGACAACCCACGATCACATGCTCCAGGAGGTCGCGACCAACGTGAGGGAGAACTATTTCCACATTAGAGGACGTTAATGACTGTGCAAGAATATACTATACATATATAAGAATAAAAATATCCATCCTCAGTTTGAACTGGAATTGAAAGAGACGTTTCACTGCCCCTTACTTTCATTGTGTGTGATTAAAAATACATTGGGTGTGTCGGTGACACCTAGTACCCGTTTCAGAATCCATAACTCTTTCACACACGCAAGCTCAGCTTACTGCAGACCTCTCTGTTAACTGTTCCCTTTCACTCATTTTGTAGTTTGTGCCAGTATTGATTTTGCAGTATTGGAAATTCCTTTGCAGTGGAATGTCCACGATGCAACAATTCTTGTTAATTTCCCTGCTCTTTGGCATTGCTTTAAATGTTGCTTTGCTCTCACTTTAAATGTACTTGTTTTTCACTAGAATCACCATTATGCTCAATAGGCATCTTCATATTGTATATTCATATTTTCTTCATACCTCTGATTTCTTCCTTCAGAAAAGTCCAATTTTAAGGGCCACATTATGCAGAAAATAAAAGCAATTCAAGTGAGATATTAAATGAATGTGTAACCCATCAGTCTGAGAGAGAACAATAACATTTACCCAAGAGGCTTTTCATGGTATTTCCCTCATACAATTTCCCTCTTGATTCGTTCACAGGGTTGTCAAGGTGGGGCACAATTTGCTCAGGACTGAGGGAAGAAAAATCATATTTGATAGAACAGGCTGACTCTGTGATAAGATTGGATTTTAGACTGCACTATAGTTTTATGTCACTGGAAACCACTGTCATATAGGCTGCCAATCAACATTGACCTTTGTTGACATCACCACCTGACACATAAATGAGATCATTTCAAGTCGTCCAGTTTAGTTTCAACAGAACCATGACCAGGTAATAGATACTGTGTATATATATATATACACTGCCTGGCCAAAAAAAAAGTTGCACACTCTAATATTTTGTTGGACCGCCTTTAGCTTTGATTACAGTGCGCATTTGTCGTGGCATTGTTTCGGCAACCTTATGCAATGTCACAACATTTATTTCCATCCAGAGTTGCATTCATTTTTGGCCGAGATCTTGTATTGACGACGGGAGAGTCTAACCACTTCGTAAAGTCTTCTCCAGCACATCCCAAAGACTTTCAATGGGGTTAATGTCAGGAATAGTGGCCAATTCATGTGTGAAAATGATTCCTCATGCTCCCTGAACCACTCTTTCACAATTTTAGCCTGATGAATCTTGGCATTGTCGTCCTGGAATATGCCCATTGAAGGGATAACCTGGTCATTCAGTACATACAGGTACTCAGCTGACTTAATTTTATTGCTGCATAACGTTGCTGAGCCTAGACCTGACCAATTGAAGCAACCCCAGATCATAACACTGCCTCCAGAGGCTTGTACAGTGGGCACTATGCGTGACAGGTGCAACGGCGACTTTTATTTTGGCCAGGCAGTGTATATATATATATATAAAATATGCAATTTTATTTTACTGACAAAAATAGGCTATTTAGGGGTTACATATCTGTACACACCCTTAGCCTAATACTTGGTTGCTGCACCTTTGGCAGCGATTTCAGCTTCAAGGCGTCTTGGGAAAGAAGCTACGAGCTTGGCACACTTGTTTCTGGACATTTTTGCCCATTCCTCTTGGCATATCCTTGCAAGCTCCATCAGGTTGGATGGGGAGCGTCGGTACACAGCCATTTTCAGCTCTTTCCACAGATATTCAATTGGATTCAGGTCTGGGCTCTGGCTGGGCCACTCAAGGAAAATGCACAGACTTTCTCCGAAGCCACTCCTTTGTTCTCTTGGCTGTGTGCTTCGGGTCGTTGTCATGTTGGAAGGTAAACCTTCACCCCACAGTCTGAGGTCCAGAGCGCTCTGGAGCAGGTTTTCTTCAAGGATCTCGGTGTACTTAGCTGCATTCATCTTTCCCTCTATCAGGACTAGTCGCCCCATTCCCGCTGCTGAAAAACATCCCCACATCATGATGCTGCCACCGCCATGCTTCACTGTAGGGATGGTATTAGCCAGATGATGAGCGGTGCCTGGTTTCCTCCAGACGTGACACTTGGTATTCAGGCCAAAAAGTTCAATTTTGGTTTCATCAGACCAGAGAATCTTGATTCTCATGGTTTGAGAGTCCTCTAGGTGCCTTTTTGGCAAACTCCAAACGGCTGATGTGCCTTTTACTAAGGAGGGGCTTCCGTCTCGCCACTCTACCATAAAGGCCTGATTGGTGGAGTGCTGCCTGGATGGTTGATCTTCTGAAAGGTTCTCCCATCTCCACAAGGATACGCTGGAGCTCTGTCAGAGTGACCCTCGGGTTCCTGCTCACCTCCCTGGCTAAGGCCCGTCTTCCCCGATTGCTCAGTTTGGCCGGGCAGCCAGGTCTAGGAAGATTCTTGGTGGTTCCAAACTTCTTCCATTTACGAATGATGGTGGCCACTGTGCTCTTTGGGACCTGTAAAGCTGCAGAGATTTTTCCGTACCCTTCTCCAGATCTATGCCTTGACACAATCCTGTTTCTGAGGTCTGCAGATAATTCCTTTGACCCCATGGCCTGGAGTTTGCTCTGACATGCACTGTCAACTATGGGACCTTATATAGGCAGGTGTTGGCAATCCCCAATCATGTCCAATCAATTGAATTTATCACAGGTGGACTCCAATTAAGTTGTAGAAACATCTCAAGCAGTATCAGTGGAAACAAAATGCACCTCAGCTCACTTTTGGGTGTCATAGCAAAGGGTGTGCACACTTGTGTACATATGATATTTTACATTTTGATTTTTAATAAATTAGCACAAATGTCTAAAAACCTGTTTTCACTTTGTCATTATTATTTTGTGTAGAATTCTGAGACAAAAAATTAGCTCATTCTATTGTAGAATATGTCTGTAACGTAATAAAACGTGGAGAAGGTGAAAGGAGTGTGCAGACTTTCCGGCTTGACTGTATATATATATATATATATATGTTTTTTTCTATGTATATAACAAAAAATGTCATCAATTTTAATCAATTTTACACAAGGTCTGAATAAATATTTAACCGCACTGAAATTAAATGTCCACATTCTACCTGTGGGGATAGTGTGGTATTTAAGGAGGGAAAAGACCGTACTTCAGCCTTTAGACTTGGGGAGTTTGTGTTTTTTGTGTCTCTTTGGAGTAGCAGAGTGGGGAATATACATTGTCTGCTTTCAAGACTGGACAAAGAAGAAGCCTTGACCTTTAGCAATTATCACGGGACAATCGAAACCTTTCAGCATCACTTCCAAAGCCAAAACCCCCCGTCGCTTCAAAAGCTCCTTATCGACACTCTATTGTAAGAGATATTCCGGTACTTCCCCCTGTCTCACGTTCTCATGGGGGCCATTGTTAACACTAGAAATGCCGAGCGCTTCAACGGGCAGGCCTTCACTGTGACAAGCCTGGCAGCTTCCTTCTTCGTGATCTTTCCGTTTGTTTTAATATCTCTGTGTACAGAGGGCAGAATTACTGAAGAGCTGCTCCACCGGCCTGCCCCCTTTGAACCCCATAATGAAAGGGAATGCTTTATGTTTTAGTCAAAGAAACAATTTAGCATTCCGCTTTCTCCTCGTAGACCTGCCTACAGCCCCGGAAAAGGCATCTCCTTTAATCTTTATTTTATGCCTGGCAGAGGGGCACCTCATGCATTTAAATGGGACTATCAGCTGATGTGTGTAACTCAGGGAGTATCTATAAGGCTTCAGGTAGAGGGGTGCTATATTTTATATGGAGAGGGAAAAGTTGAGAAGACTCATCATTCCTGGGGCCCTCATTCTTTATTTTATCAGTAACGGCTTCCACTGTTTCCAGCCCTGCTGATATATAGGCTAACATATCCCACCCTGTCTCTTAACCCAGGTATCCAAATAACACTTCTTTTTTCCGGTTGCAGAAGGTTATAGAGGTTGTTGGCAGTCAGGCAAAATAATGAGAACACATCTCCTGCAGGGAAAAAGTATAAATGTGGTCTTGGAACTATTTACAACATAGCAGGGATGTTGTGGTTTGGGGAGGCGGTAGAAGAAATGTTGTGAAAACATTGCAATAACCTTGCTGTTGGCCGTAACTTCGCTGCAACAGTGTGGAAAGTTACAGTAACATATTGTTCTAGCTGAGAAGTAAAGAGAAGTATAATTTGACGTCCTCGTCTTGTTTTTCAATAACTGCCCCTGAGGACTGACAATAAAGCAGCACTCGCACAGATTTCTACAGGATTAATCTCCACTCATTAGCTTCACTGCCATTTTATTAACTGAAATCACATAATAAACAGTGTGATAAACAGTGTTTTTTTGTGACATTTTTTTTTTATTGATGACATGATTTGAGTATGAACCTTCCTGTAATAATAATAATAATTATTATTATTATTATTGTTATAATAATGATAATAATTGAGATGAGAAGGGGAGTGACGTGGCTGAGTCTCGGGATCTTCTGGATAAGCTGTAGAGTTCTGATGGCAGAAGCAGGGAGGCCAGCAAGGAGAGAGTTACAGTAGTCCAGACGGGAGATGTTCAGTGCCTGGACTAAGAGCTTGGTGGAGTAGGGATGATCAGTGCCTGGACTAAGAGCTGGGTGGAGTAGAGATGATCAGTGCCTGGGCTAAGAGCTGGGTGGAGTAGAGATGATCAGTGCCTGGACTAATAGCTGGGTGGAGTAGAGATGATCAGTGCCTGGACTAAGAGCTGGGTTGAGTAGAGATGATCAGTGCCTGGGCTAAGAGCTGGGTGGAGTAGGGATGATCAGTGCCTGGGCTAAGAGCTGGGTGGAGTAGGGATGAGCAGTGCTTGGACTAAGAGCTGGGTTGCGTAGAGATGATCAGTGCCTGGGCTAAGAGCTGGGTGGAGTAGAGATGATCAGTGCCTGGGCTAAGCGCTGGGTGGAGTAGAGATGATCAGTGCCTGGGCTAAGAGCTGGGTGGAGTAGAGATGATCAGTGCCTGGGCTAAGAGCTGGGTGGAGTAGAGATTATCAGTGCCTGGGCTAAGAGCTGGGTGGAGTAAAGATGATCAGTGCCTGGGCTAAGAGCTGAGTGGAGTAGAGATGATCAGTGCCTGGGCTAAGAGCTGAGTGGAGTAGAGATGATCAGTGCCTGGGCTAAGAGCTGGGTGGAGTAGAGATGATCAGTGCCTGGGCTAAGAGCTGGGTGGAGTAGAGATTATCAGTGCCTGGGCTAAGAGCTGGGTGGAGTAAAGATGATCAGTGCCTGGGCTAAGAGCTGAGTGGAGTAGAGATGATCAGTGCCTGGGCTAAGAGCTGAGTGGAGTAGAGATGATCAGTGCCTGGGCTAAGAGCTGGGTGGAGTAGAGATGATCAGTGCCTGGGCTAAGAGCTGGGTGGAGTAGAGATGATCAGTGTCTGGGCTAAGAGCTGGGTGGAGTAGAGATGATCAGTGCCTGGGCTAAGAGCTGGGTGGAGTAGAGATGATCAGTGCCTGGGCTAAGAGCTGAGTGGAGTAGAGATGATCAGTGCCTGGGCTAAGAGCTGAGTGTAGTAGAGATGATCTGTGCCTGGGCTAAGAGCTGAGTGGAGTAGAGATGATCAGTGCCTGGGCTAAGAGCTGGGTGGAGTAGAGATGATCAGTGCCTGGGCTAAGAGCTGGGTGGAGTAGAGATGATCAGTGCCTGGGCTAAGAGCTGGGTGGAGTAGAGATGATCAGTGCCTGGGCTAAGAGCTGGGTGGAGTAGAGATGATCAGTGCCTGGGCTAAGAGCTGGGTGGAGTAGAGATGATCAGTGCCTGGGCTAAGAGCTGAGTGGAGTAGAGATGATCAGTGCCTGGGCTAAGAGCTGGGTGGAGTAGAGATGATCAGTGCCTGGGCTAAGAGCTGGGTGGAGTAGAGATGATCAGTGCCTGGGCTAAGAGCTGGGTGGAGTAGAGATGATCAGTGCCTGGGCTAAGAGCTGGGTGGAGTAGAGATGATCAGTGCCTGGGCTAAGAGCTGGGTCGAGTAGGTGGTGAGGGGTGCATTCTCCAGATGTTTCACGGGAAGAATCTGCATGCCCAACAAAGTGCCATGATGTTCTTGGAGAGGGACAGTTTGTTGTTCAGTAGCACTCTAATATTCCTAGCAGATGAAGAGGGTGACATTTTGTGCCAGCAGGGTGTTATTTTTAAAAACAATAATGTGAAATGCAAAGAGTGTTACCATCAGATTCCTTTATGTGTACACTGTGTGTGATATGCTGTTGCATAGAGCAGTGGTTCCCAACCCTGGTCCTGGGGACCCCCTGTGTATGCTGGTTTTCGTTCCAACCACAATTGCAATACCAGAATTTTAACAAGCTGTTAATTTTTCTTAATTAGGTGTTTTTAATGTTTAGAGGGATTATTTACGTTCTTAAGCCACATTATGTTAGTAATAGCTATGCATGCCATGAAGACTAAAAGTCCAAGATTCACATTGTGTTGTATTGTAAACAATTAAAAGGAGGTAAAAAATGTTTTAACTGATCAAATTAAAGACTGAGGTGAATCAATAGGCTCATAATTGGTGAAATTGTGGACACATGGCCAATAAAACTAACCGTTTGGTAAATAATGAAGAATTCAAAGACAAAGCAAATGATAACGAGCCAAACCTGCATTGTGTTAAGGAAAAAATTATGAAGGAACTTAAACTTGCGTTCAATTACCTAATTAGGAGCCTAATCACCTGAGTTGTTACTTCTTCTTTGTAATTGTTTGCAATATAACACAATGAGCATAACGAACATGGGATTTTTTTTTTTCTTCATGGCATGCATAGCTATTGCTAACATAACGTGGCTTAAGAGAGTAGAGTTTAAAGTGTTCTCTCTATACAATAAAAACACCTAATTAAGAAAAAATAACAGCTTGTTAAAATTCTGGTATTGCAATTGTGGTTGGAACGAAAACCAGCATACACAGGGGGTCCCCAGGACCAGGGTTGGGAACCACTGGCATAGAGGATATTTTGTCATGAATCTGTATTCCCATAGGTGGGGCTATACTTAAAGGATTCCTTTATGTGTACACTGTGTGTGATATGCTGTATTCCCATAGGTGGGGCTATATTTAAAGTATTGTAGTGACAGTATTCAGAGATCAGTCTGCTCTGCAGTATATTTCTCTGCAGCATGCTATCCTCCCTTTCCTATTTTTCAGCTATGTCCTACCTTTTTGAAAAAGTTCATAGTGAAATCTGATCTTTTAACTGTTATTAATTAGATTAATTATCCTGCCATGAATTCTTAACATGCAGAGTTACTGTGTGCATTTGCATAAAGTCTAAGAAAATATGGGCTGTTTCTGGTTAACATTGGGCCAGGGTTCTATTTTTGTATGTATTTTTGAGTGTCTTCACATTTTTGTCATCACCGTGCTGTGTATATTTTTCACTGTCAGTGCTTCACTGCACTATAAATAAACAACAGCTTTCACTGGAAGTTCAAAGTGTTTCTGTCCTTGCAATCAGCACACACACACACGCAAACACGCACACACAAATAATTCAGAAGGCTGTGTATCATTCATGCACTGTACGACAAAGTAGATTCATGTAGTGATGAGTATGGATATGTGGGGATTGCAGATTCATTCGACATTTGTTTATAAGTCCTTGTGATAGACGTAGTAAAAGTGGGGACCAATAAGGACACCGCAAAAACTGGGCTTTAGATTAAAGGGACGCTGTTTAGGATTCAAGTGAGTGCCGGGGTGAAAACTTTCTGTTTTTGACATGATAACTCCTCTTTTGTATGCTCCTGTTTTTTTTCTTTTACATGCATACAATGGAAACTGCAGTTCAAGGACATCTGCTCAATTCATGCTCCATTTATCATCCGGCGTTAAACTCTTCCACCCTCCAATATCAGATGTGTCATCCTCAAATTTGTGTTTAACCTTGCAGTTCTGATATTCCTCCCAGTCCTTATCTACTTTTTCTGGCTTTGCGTGCACTTCTTCCCCGAGAATATCGGAGCCCTCCGACTGTGTGAAACCAGTCATTGTGAATTTCGGCCGTAATTGAAATCTAATGGCTGCGATGGATGCGATCATGGCGCATGGTGCTTTGTCACTGTCCTGAAAGAAGTTGTAGTGTGTTCCGTTTGTCGTACAAAATGTATCTTTTCCCACTAAGATTAGACCCTAGATGGTCTCAAGGGTTCCGTGTGCAGCTGCAGTGAAGCAAATCAAATGTTCCTAATTCGATATACAAAACATACTTTTTTCTTCTATATCTACTGCATGGAAATATATTCACTGAAGTAGCATTAGTAGTAGCTGTAATAAGATATAGGTTCTAGCCTGTGTATTTAATACGCACAGTGTCTAGGCTATATGGTCCAGCCTGCATCTTTAATAAGCGCAGTGTCTAGGCTATATGGTCCAGCCTGCATCTTTAATGAGCGCAGTGTCTAGGTTATCGGGTCCAACCTGTGTCTTTAATAAGCACAGTGTCGAGGCTATAGGGTCCAGCCTGTGTCTTTAATAAGCAGTGTCTAGGCTATATGGTCCAGCCTATGTCTTTAATAGGCACAGTGTCTAAGCTATAGGGTCCAGCCTGTGTTTTTATAAGCACAGTGTCTAAGGTATAGGGTCCTAGACCCTATAGCTTAGGGGTCCAGCCTGTGTCTTTAATAAGCACAGTGTCTCAGCTATAGGGTCTAGCCTGCGTCTTTAATAAGCACAGTGTCTAGGCTATAGGGTCCAGCCTGTGTTTTTAATAAGCACAGTGTCTCAGCTATAGGGTCTAGCCTGCGTCTTTAATAAGCACAGTGTCTAGGCTATATGGTCCAGCCTGCGTCTTTAATAAGCACATTGTCTAGGCTATAGGGTCTAGCCTGTGTCTTTAATAAGCACAGTGTCTAGGCTATATGGTCCAGCTTGCGTCTTTAATAAGCACAGTGTCTAGGCTATAGGGTCCAGCCTGTGTCTTTAATAAGCACAGTGTCTAAGCTATAGGGTCCAGAATGTGTTTTTAATAAGCACAGTATCTAGGCTATATGGTCCAGCCTGCATTTTTAATAAGCATAGTGCCTAAGCTATAGGATCCAGCCTGTGTTTTTAATAAGCACGGTGTCTAAGCTATAGGGTCCAGCCTGTGTTTTTAATAAGCACAGTGTCTCAGCTATAGGGTCTAGCCTGCGTCTTTAATAAGCACAGTGTCTAGGCTATATGGTCCAGCCTGCGTCTTTAATAAGCACAGTGTCTAGGCTATAGGGTCTAGCCTGCGTCTTTAATAAGCACAGTGTCTAGGCTATATGGTCCAGCTTGTGTCTTTAATAAGCACAGTGTCTAAGCTATAGGGTCCAGAATGTGTTTTTAATAAACACAGTATCTAGGCTATATGGTCCAGCCTGCATTTTTAATAAGCATAGTGCCTAAGCTATAGGATCCAGCCTGTGTTTTTAATAAGCACGGTGTCTAAGCTATAGGGTCCAGCCTGTGTTTTTAATAAGCACAGTGTCTCAGCTATAGGGTCTAGCCTGCGTCTTTAATAAGCACAGTGTCTAGGCTATATGGTCCAGCCTGCGTCTTTAATAAGCACAGTGTCTAGGCTATAGGGTCTAGCCTGCGTCTTTAATAAGCACAGTGTCTAGGCTATATGGTCCAGCTTGTGTCTTTAATAAGCACAGTGTCTAGGCTATAGGGTCCAGCCTGTGTCTTTAATAAACACAGTGTCTAAGCTATAGGGTCCAGAATGTGTTTTTAATAAGCACAGTATCTAGGCTATAGGGTCCAGCCTGTGTTTTTAATAAGCACAGTGTCTAAGCTATAGGGTCCAGCCTGTGTTTTTAATAAGCACAGTGTCTAAGCTATAGGGTCCAGCCTGTGTTTTTAATAAGCACAGTGTCTAAGCTATAGGGTCCAGCCTGTGTTTTTAATAAGCACAGTGTCTAAGCTATAGGGTCCAGCCTGTGTTTTTAATAAGCACAGTGTCTAGGCTATAGGGTCCAGCCTGTGTTTTTAATAAGCACAGTGTCTAAGCTATAGGGTCCAGAATGTGTTTTTAATAAGCAGTGTCTAAGCTATAGGGTCCAGAATGTGTTTTTTAATAAGCACAGTGTCTAAGCTATAGGGTCCAGCCTGTGTTTTTAATAAGCACAGTGTCTAAGCTATAGGGTCCAGCCTGTGTTTTTAATAAGCACAATGTCTAAGCTATAGGGTCCAGCCTGTGTTTTTAATAAGCACAATGTCTAAGCTATAGGGTCCAGAATGTGTTTTTAATAAGCACAGTGTCTAAGCTATAGGGTCCAGCCTGTGTTTTTAATAAGCACAGTGTCTAAGCTATAGGGTCCAGCCTGTGTTTTTAATAAGCACAGTGTCTAAGCTATAGGGCCCAGAGTGTGTTTTTAATAAGCACAGTGTCTAAGCTATAGGGTCCAGCCTGTGTTTTTAATAAGCACAGTGTCTAAGCTATAGGGTCCAGCCTGTGTTTTTAATAAGCACAGTGTCTAAGCTATAGGGTCCAGCCTGTGTCTTTAATAAGTACAGTGTCTAGGCTATATGGTCCAGCCTGCGTCTTTAATAAGCACAGTGTCTAGGCTACAGGGTCTAGCCTGCGTCTTTAATAAGCACAGTGTCTAGGCTATATGGTCCAGCCTGCGTCTTTAATAAGCACAGTGTCTAGGCTATAGGGTCCAGCCTGTGTCTTTAATAAGCACAGTGTCTAAGCTATAGGGTCCAGAATGTGTTTTTAATAAGCACAGTGTCTAGGCTATAGGGTCCAGCCTGTGTTTTTAATAAGCACAGTGTCTAAGCTATAGGGTCCAGCCTGTGTTTTTAATAAGTACAGTGTCTAAGCTATAGGGTCCAGCCTGTGTTTTTAATAAGCACAGTGTCTAAGCTATAGGGTCCAGAATGTGTTTTTAATAAGCACAGTGTCTAAGCTATAGGGTCCAGCCTGTGTTTTTGATAAGCAGTGTCTAAGCTATAGGGTCCAGCCTGTGTTTTTAATAAGCACAGTGTCTAAGCTATAGGGTCCAGCCTGTGTTTTTAATAAGCACAGTGTTGGGGCTATAGAGTCCAGCCTGTGTTTTTAATAAGCACAGTGTCTAAGCTATAGGGTCCAGCCTGTGTTTTTGATAAGCAGTGTCTAAGCTATAGGGTCCAGCCTGTGTTTTTAATAAGCACAGTGTCTAAGCTATAGGGTCCAGCCTGTGTTTTTAATAAGCACAGTGTTGGGGCTATAGAGTCCAGCCTGTGTTTTTAATAAGCACAGTGTCTAAGCTATAGGGTCCAGCCTGTGTTTTTAATAAGCACAGTGTCTAGGCTATAGGGTCCAGCCTGTGTTTTTAATAAGCACAGTGTCTAAGCTATAGGGTCCAGCCTGTGCTCATGATTACTGCCTTTAAAGACTGGGGCACTCATACCACATTTCCAACTTTGTGATAAACACTTTTCAAACTGGCAAGCTAGTGGTATTAGTAGGGCTTTGCAAAAGTAATGACAAAAAATAAACAGAAAACAGAATAAACATGAATGTGACAATAAAGGCTAATTTGGTAGACTACCCCTCAGATATTAGTTAGCTTCAGTGTAAGGCTGTGCATAAGCACCATTCTCATAAGCATCGTTTCTATTGTAATAAAGAAAAAAATTATTTCCTTTGGTGTTAAGGTGGTGATGAATACTTCATTACTTGGGCAGAGTGTAGCAGAAAGTGTCTGAACTGCTTTCCATTCCGTGTATCTCTAGTCCCCACTCAAAAAAAAAAAGGCCAGAGTGTCTCCATGTGGTTTTGTAGCCTCTTCTACTTTGCTCATTATCTCCTTCTAGGACTTTTCTTTTCTTCAACTTTTCTTTTCTCCGAAAATAGGTACATTAGATGTAAGGTGGTATTAAATAAAGCATGCACTGCGTTGCCTGTGCAGATTACAAATTAATTTTAGTTTGCTAAAGATGTGAGTTATGTCTTAAACAATTTCAACCAAAACTGAAGCAAGCCCTGTTTGTTGATTTTTCACGCACATTGCCTTCATTACCCTGTGAAAGCAGTCGGCTGCGCATTTCTGGCTAATCGCTGAGCACACACCGATATGCATTGTCGCCACACTGTAAACAGCAGTTTAACCAACCCCCGTTGGAATCTGTGTTCTCTGTGTTCTCAGAAACATGTACAGTAGCATCCCGGAGTCTCTAAAAATACATTTTAATTAACAAGGGATTTGTCCCTCAAAGACCAGAGAAAAATAATCCGGGCACCAGGAAATGCTTGAGGATTTTTTTAGACCGAAAGCCCCCTCCAGAAAGCCCCCTGACGGGCGCTGGCATATTTCATCTCTTCTGTTCCCTGCGAAAGTTCAGAGGAAGCTTCAGTGGAGATCATCAAATGCTGGGGGCTATGATTATGTTGGTGGAACAACTTCTCCAGTCGTGCTGCCAAAAAGTGAAGAATGAAATCTGAGAAGCTCTTGCGGTTCCTCTTCAGACGAGTACGGCCGCGCGGGAATGAGACAGAAAAAAAGTGACCCCGGTCCACAGGATTCGACGCACTTTGTAGCCTGCGTTTGATTCGCTCCTCGGTTAGTCTGAACGTCTACAGTATCTGGCCACGAAAGCCGTGAAGCGAAGCCGTTTTTTTTTTTTCCTGCTACTTTCTCGGTGCATTTTTCTTTCTTAAGTGGATCTGCAGAGATAGTATTGTTGGGTTTTTCTGCGCGTTAGAAGCAGGGTGCGATTCATACTGCATGTGACCTCGTGCCCCCCCACCCCCCACCCCCGCCCCACCTCCTCCTCCGAGCCTGCCGGGATTGATGAGCTCCTCTGAGGCGAAGCCCTACAATGGACGAGATTGCTTATCTCTCTCTCTTCTCCCTATCACATTACCTCTTTGGGTCAAGGTAGAGAAACCTGCATGCCGGCTGGCCGACCGGTCCTGGACCGGTTTGAGGTAACGTTATTAAATTTAGGAGCTGTCACAGCGCCTTCCCCGGACCTTCACCTGAAGCTGTGCGCTAAGCTAACACACTAGTCCGTGCCTTGAGGTGCTGGTGAAGGATTCATAGTGGAGTAGTGACCTTGTTCCGCAACGCAAACGTAATTGACAGTTATTTTTAAAGCCGCGGTGAAAGCCGGGGGCCTTGTTTGGTGATTAGGCGCTGCCATCGGAATATCAGAACTGTAATTGCCTTGCTTTGTTCTGCGCTCAGTCAGAGAGGTGTCTGGACTGGGAGGCAAAAGTCAAGGATAAAATTGAGAGGGGGGTGGCAAAGGGGACCCAGTTTTGAGCTGTCAGAAATAGAAAACTGTAACTTGACATAGATAAAGATATTATTCAAATGTATTCACCTTGCATGTGGCGGGCGGTTATCTATTCATTTGTACAGCATACCTTTGGAATTTAATTTACAAAACGAAACAAAAAAAGATCGCTAATGACACGTTTCCGTACAGGTGCTTGCGGGGGTGTGTGAGTGCTTACATACATGTGCACGTGAGCGTGTGTGTGTGTGTGCGTGCGTGTGCGTGTGAGAGAGAGAGTGTGTTTGAGTGTGGGTTAATCGGCCTACTAGCTGTGAGTTCTGCTGGATTTCACTGTCTCTGAGAGTATGTGGCGAAAATATGAGTCATAAGCAGTTTAAATGGCTAAGAATTGACAGTGTGGTAATGAGACACATTTACCCAGACTGGTGCAGACAGTTTGTACTGGATTCAGTGTGGCAGTAGGCTTTAGCCATCGGCACCAATCCCTCAGCACTCAGACATCTGTTGAGCTGTTAGGATTGCGCAAGTGTCCGATGCTTGCAAAAGGCTGATTTGCTTTTAAATAATGTATAAGATGCAAGACCACGGTCAAAATCAAACAGCATTTCCCAACCCTTTCAGAAAACCACTGTTCCCAACGGAAAAATCAATGAGAATAGTAATAAGATGAAGTCCAGTTAAATGGTGATTGATGTATTGATATAGCTTTTTGTCTGAGAAATGTATCCACACCATGCTACGACAGCAGGGATATGTGTTAGATAGAAGTTGCCTAACAAGTTTTGACAAACAACTGACATTGATATTTCCCTTTGAGAGACATCCATCATCTGCCTTTTTTTTTGTATCTGCCACTTCTCTAATACCCCTGTCAACTATCTTATTGTACGAATCAATCAATTAGTCAATTAAACAGCTGTTTGGTAAAAATACATTTCTTTGCCAGGTCATAAAGTTTCTGAAATTATATGTGCTTTCGTACATGGGAGAAAATAATATTTTTAGATAAAAACCACGTTTTATATATTAATATGTCACTTTACAATATATTCCACAATCTATCTACAATCGTTCATACATAGGACCTGTAGTATTTTATATGGGTCTAACATATGACACGTGTATCATACTAAAACATATTTATATCCCTGTTGTTTTTTCATTACATTCTTTTTTGCATTTGACTTTTCCCAGCAGTGTTTCATTCCTGTCTGTGGTTTTTCAGAATTGTGTATTTCTTGATACATATCTATTATTAAATCAAGGCTGCCAACAAAACTGGCAGCTACAAGAAAACAAAAGCAATATGCATTATGTATGTAATTGAATTAGATTCCCGCTGGCTTTAATCTTGACATATCTGAGAAGACCACTTTAGCAGACCTGCTCGATTTGAGGGAGCGTTCGGAACTCTCCGGGTAGGAGAAAGGAAAAGTCTACCGTGAGAAAGACTCAGATAAATCTAAATGGGGTTTTTAGGATAATAAATCTCCTCAGATCATCCTTGAACTGCACAGCGTTGGGTGTAATTGAAAAATCTTGGCAGGGTTCAGCTCCGACTGTACCTGAAAAACAGATAGTAATTGGTTGTCCTGCAGGATGCGACCCTGCTTTTTAAAATGTGCTTCATTCATTTCCGTCTGTTGTAATGGGGAAATGAATAAAATAAAAGTTTGAACGCAAACCTGCTAAAACCACTACTGGGTCCGAGGGGACTTTCATAAAAATAAAAAATAAAATTGTTTATGCATGTCACTTTGGTACAATTTTATGTTCCTATTATCGATTGGGTTTGTGCTAACTGATTTGTAGCCACTCTATTCCTCTTGTCCCTTCACCTCCTATGCGGTGATAAACAGCCCATCTTTGATCGGTTTTATCAGTCGTATGCCCTCGCGACACAGCCCCGATACTTAATCCCGCCGCTTAATTCTCAAATGTGAGAAGCGCAAGCTTTTATGCATGGCTTCTGCCCTGCTTTACGCGCACCCCTCCGAGCACGGACGTGCCTTGCGTAAAAACCGTCTCATTTAAGGGTGCGTGTGGGTTCAGCCCAGGAGGGTACGCAGTATCCGCCTCCCCTGAAGGAATACCGCGACTTTAGCGATAACGAATATGAATCCAACAGGATTAACGTCAAGCTGTCTCTGTTGTTAGGGTGGGCGATGCGATGCTGGATTTGATGCAGCACTTGAGACTCACTCCATTTGGCTGATTTTGAGCCCTGACACCTGATTATGAATATTATACACAGGACCAAAATTTCTGATAGTGAGTCACCTCATATAGTAAAAAGTTTATTGTATAAGTTTGGTGTTGTAGTAAAAAGCTTCCTTTCCATTCCACCGCTATCACAAAATAGCCTACAGAATTGGCATATAAAGTGCAGTCCATAAATATTTGGACAATGACACAATTTTTGTTGTTTTGGCTCTGTACTCCAGCATATTTGGATTTGGATTTACACTGATATCCAGTGATCCATGTAGGAATTGCAGACTTTTTTATACATAGCCCCCTATTTTTTATACATAGCTAGTCAGAAAAACTCCTTGGTTGCTTCAGCATTGTTTAGTGTCATTTTGTAAGGTGAAGTGCCGTCCAATGAGTTTTTAGGCATTCGGATGGATGTGAGCAGATAATATGTTTATGTACACTTCAGAATTCATACTGCTGCTGCCGTCAGCAGTCACATCATCAATAAAGACAAGTGAGCCAGTTCCAGGACTCATGCCTATGTTCCTTTCTTATTCCATATTACTTCTCTCTTTACATCACTTTGGTACAGGTTAATACTCATCTCATCTTACCATAATACTTTGTTCCAGAACTCTACTTTTGTTCTTAAGGGCATTTTCACACATAATTATTTTTATAGAAACAATATCAGTTCCGTCTGGCCTCATATTAAAGGAGAGATCTGTTCCTGTGCTCTGTTCCACTTGCAAGAGGAATCTGCTCTGTTCCACTTTGAACAGGATTCTGCTTTGTTCCACTTGGAAAAGTACTCTGTTCTGTGCCATTTAGAAGAGGACTCTGGTTTATTCCACTTGGAAGGTGACTCTGCTTTGTTCCACTTGGAACAGGACTCTGATCTGTTCCAGCTGGAATAGCATCCTGCTCTGTGCCACTTGGAACATGACTGTGCTCTGTTCCACTTGGAACAGGACTCTGATTTGTTACACTTGGAACAGGACTCTACTCTGTTTCATTTGGAACAGGACTCTACTCTGTTCCACTTCGAAAATGACTATGCTCTCTTCCCTGTTCCCTTCAGCATTCTTGGTTCATACTTTAAAAACTGAGATCATGCAACATCATTCTACCATTGCAAGTTTGGTAAATGATAGCTCCTGGTAAGTTACGTATGTATAACTCCTATTGGCCAATGCATTTTTAGAGATATAAATGATAGAACAGTTCACAGAATTTATAAGACTCCCGTCATATGTCTAAGAAGGGTATATACACAATTATTGGCACCCCTGGTAAAGAGTAAAAAGGGTTATAAAAGAATCACCTTTTGGTGAATTAGCTGAATCTCACACTGAAATAATGAGAAAAACTGAAGTAATTGAAGTAAATTTATTCTGAGAGAAAAAAATCCCTCATCAAGAAATAATTATTTTTAACAAAACCACGTGTGCCACAATTTTTGGCACCCCTAGAAATTCTTATGAACAAAATGTAACTGAAGCTTTTTTTTCCATTTACAGTCAAGCCGGAAAGTCTGCACACTCCTTTCACCTTCTCCACTTTTTATTATGTTACAGACTTATACTACAATAGATTGAGTTCATTTTTTGCCTCAAACATCTACACACAATAGCCAATAATGATGAAGTGAAAACAGGTTTTTAGAAAATATGCAATTTTATTTTACTGACAAAAATAGGTTATTTAGGGGTTACATATCTGTACACACCCTTAGCCTACTACTTGGTTGCTGCACCTTTGGCAGCGATTACAGCTTCAAGGCGTCTTGGGAAAGAAGCTACGAGCTTGGCACACTTGTTTCTGGACATTTTTGCCCATTCCTCTTTGCATATCCTTGCAAGCTCCGTCAGGTTGGATGGGGAGCGTCGGTACACAGCCATTTTCAGCTCTTTCCACAGATGTTCAATTGGATTCAGGTCTGGGCTCTGGCTGGGCCACTCAAGGACATGCACAGACTTTCTCCGAAGCCACTCCTTTGTTCTCTTGGCTGTGTGCTTCGGGTCGTTGTCATGTTGGAAGGTAAACCTTCGCCCCAGTCTGAGGTCCAGAGCGCTCACTGTAGGGATGGTATTAGCCAGGTGATGAGCGGTGCCTGGTTTCCTCCAGACGTGACGCTTGGTATTCAGGCCAAAAAGTTCAATTTTGGTTTCATCAGACCAGAGAATCTTGATTCTCATGGTTTGAGAGTCCTCTAGGTGCCTTTTGGCAAACTCCAAGCGGGCTGTGATGTGCCTTTTACTAAGGAGGGGCTTCCGTCTGGCCACTCTACCATAAAGGCCTGATTGGTGAAGTGCTGCCTGGATGGTTGATCTTCTGAAAGGTTCTCCCATCTCCACAAGGATACGCTGGAGCTCTGTCAGAGTGACCCTCGGGTTCCTGCTCACCTCCCTGGCCAAGGCCCGTCTTCCCCGATTGCTCAGTTTGGCTGGGGGGCCAGGTCTAGGAAGATTCTTGGTGGTTCCAAACTTCTTCCATTTACGAATGATGGTGGCCACTGTGATCTTTGGGACCTGTAAAGCTGCAGAGATTTTTCCGTACCCTTCTCCAGATCTATGCCTTGACACAATCCTGTTTCTGAGGTCTGCAGATAATTCCTTTGACCCCATGGCTTGGAGTTTGCTCTGACATGCACTGTCAACTGTGGGACCTTATATAGGCAGGTGTTGGCAATCCCCAATCATGTCCAATCAATTGAATTTATCACAGGTGGACTCCAATTAAGTTGTAGAAACATCTCAAGCAGTATCAGTGGAAACAAAATGCACCTCAGCTCACTTTTGGGTGTCATATCATATCACACTTGTGTACATATGATATTTTACATTTTGATTTTTAATAAATTAGCACAAATGTCTAAAAACCTGTTTTCACTTTGTCATTATGGGCTATTTTGTGTAGAATTTTGACACAAAAAATGAACTCAATCTATTGTAGAATATGTCTGTAACATAATAAAACGTGGAGAAGGTGAAAGGAGTGTGCAGACTTTCCGGCTTGACTGTATATTTTACTTTTTAAAGTTGATCAGAGTGTTTAGGAACTTTTAAGCAGTAATCCATGACTTCCTGTTTCACTGGGGTATAAATATGAGGTGACACAGAGGCCATATTCCCTTATTCATACATCAACATGGGAAAGATAAGAGAACATACAAATCAAATGAGGGAAAATGATTCTGAAAATGAGCTTCATAAATCAGAGAATGGCGATAACAAATAGCTACTCACCTGAAAATGCCCATATCTACCTTTAGGGCAATACTTAAAAAGTTCAAAGCAACTGGAACTGCTACAAACTTGCCTGGAAGAGGACCCAAGTTTATTTTGCCCCCACGCACAGTGAGGAGGATGGTAAGAGAGGCAAAAAATTCCCCAAGGATCACTGTTGGAGAATTACAGAGGAAAGTAGCATCTTGGGGTCATTAAGTCTCCAAAACTACCATTATACGTCACCTTCATGCCACCAAATTATTTGGAAGGCATGCCAGAAAAAAGCCTTTCCTGCCATTTCACCACAAACTGGAGTTTGCTAAACGCTACTGGAACTTTGACTGGAACCGTGTTCTATGGTCAGATGAAACAAAAATTGAGCTTTTCGGCAACCAACTCACAAGGTGGGTTTGGCATAAAAAGAAGGATGGCTATACCGAAAATAACCTGATCCCTACTGTTAGGTATGGTAGGGGTTCCGTGATGTTGTTTGGCTGTTTTTCCTCCAAAGGCCCTGGGAACCTTGTTAGGGTACATGGCATCATGAACTCCATGAAATACCAGGAAATTTTAAATCTGAATCTGGCTGCCTCTGCCAGGAAACTAAAACTGGGTCGTTGTTGGATCTTCCAGCAGGACAATGATCCAAAACATACGTCCAAATCAACACAAAAATGGTTAACTGAACACAAAATCAAGCTTCTGCCATGGCCATCTCAGTCTCCTGACCTAAACCCCATTGAAAACCTGTGGGCTGAGCTGAAGAGGAGAGTGCACAAGAGTAGAACTAGGACTCTGGATGATCTGGAGAGATTCTGTAAAGAGGAATGGTCTCAGATTCCTTGCTCTGTATTCTCCAACCTTATTAGATGTTATGGGAGAAGACTCAGTGCTGTTTTATTGGCAAAGGGAGGTTGTACAAAGTATTAAATGCAGGGGTGCCAATAATTGTGGCACACGTGGTTTTGTTAAAAATTATTATTTCTTGATGAGGGATTTATTTTTTTCTCAGAATAAATTTACTTCAATTAAAGGTTGGATTTTTCAAATTTTTTCAGTGTGAGATTAAGCTCATTCACCAAACGGTGATTTTTTTATAACCGTTTTTACTCATCTTTACCAGGGGTGCCAATAATTGTGTATAATCTTCTCCCTGCTGTAGTCACTATTGTGGATCTGAGGATTTGGAACTGCATGGCTGAGCTATGAAAAATCAATTTGTAATTGTGTTTAGCTGGTAAAAAGCCGAATTAATAATTTTCTGGACATTCATATTCCTTGATAGTTCTGCTCACTTCCTATTAAATCTAGCAGTTCGCATCCTCATAGGAATGCAGCTTTCGTTTAAATGCTAATTCAAAACAGCATCATTTTTACTAAGATGTTCAGTCTAATATTTTGTCAGTAAAGTTTTTATTGAGTTGGCTGCTGTGTCTTCACTGTGGCCGATTCGCTAGTGAACTGCAGCACAGATGCTTAGTCTCAACTGATTATTCATTGGATTGTCGGTGCATGCGAGATCTATAATGTAATTCAGTGGGGATAATAGACTGCAGGCAATCTATTATCGTATTGGGGTATCTTTTGCTGAGTTTGCTTGCAAGGATTTGTTCTGGTACCAGCAATGTTACCAGACCCATATAACTATGTGGAATTCTTCTGTAATTAGACCACGTCATTCTACTATCAATATCTGCTACTAAATATGAAATAAATATCCAATCCTACCATTGGTTTTACACATAGAGATGTCCCTTTTCAAAATTCAGTGGTCATTTATTGTCTGGGGAAATTTGTGTGAGAAATAAACAACACTTTATCACGGTATTACACTATCTGAAACGTTGATGCGTAATACCCCATGCTCTGCAAACCCGTCTCATGCATTCCAGTTCATTTTGGTTTCATTGTCGATTCTTTTATCCAATATAGGACATTATTACCTTAGCAACGGTGTTTGCAATGTCTTACAGCTTACAGCTGGACGGAACTGAATTTCTAGTTTTATCAGTTTAGTTTTACGCAAACAACTTAGAATGTACATTTGCTCGCCGAGGCATAATAGTTATTTCCTGTTAAGTTTTTACTAATTTACTAGCTCGTCAGAAAGGCAAGAGAAAATACTCACCTGCTTACATTAATTTTGGGGGTGGTTGTGCCATATGTTTCATATTGTTATTTTCACATTTTGAGTTTCACATATTGTAGTGTAAGCGTTCATAGGTGGCTCAGTCATGTTTTATGTTTGATTTGCCCTGAAGCTAGAACATTTACCAGCATCTTCCTGATGGTGTAATATTATTTTATTGTAATCTTATCATACATAATATACACTGTATGGCATAGCATCTCACTGGGAAATACTCATTCAAATTTACTGTGTATATGTGCTAGATAGGGATGGGTATCGTTAGATTTTATTGATACCGATGCCATTATCGATTCCGCTTATCAATCCGATTCTTTATCGATTCCTTTATCGATTCCTTAAATATCATTTGCTCCCAGGCTATTAAAAGACTAACTATTACTATTGGGTGGTCATCTAAAATGGATTCAATGACACAATATTTATAAAGTATAAAGCATTCGTTTTTCATTCATATTTCTTAGTCATATCATGGAAAATATTTATCTGCTATATTTATGCCTGCACAAGTGACAGAGCATCCAATAAAAGTCTGAATTGTATAATTCTGTAAATTGAAATGGCATTATAAATGTAATTTGGCTTGATCAATACGAGTGCTTAAAAATATCAGACGTCAAAGAAAATAAGAGACACCGGAAAATAATGAAAAAGGACACGAGAAGACAGGATAAATTATCAGTTTAACTGATAAAAAAGGATGGCTAAAATGTTGTTGTTTAACCGCTGCTCTGTGATTGGGATATTTAGTAGTTTCATTCTCTAACGAAGATCGCAAACTTTACTTATGAGTTAGTTACGCTCCTAGGCGTGTTTCATAAAGCTGCACCGTAATGTTTGGGTTGGTTTCTGTATTATCAGAACAGTTTCAACTGTCACCATTCTCCCCTATCTCATTTAGCCTATACATTTACATGGAAGAAAGATGAGATCTTTAAAATTACCTGAGGCAAGCTGGCTTCTCTTATTAGCTGAAGATGACGAAGATTGAAGATTATCATTTAGCTAATTTAGGTTAGTTATTCGCTTTCCAAATCTAGGCTACTCATCTGTGCGTCGCCAAGCAGGCAATCGTTGTCAGATTAATCTACCGCCAATCAAAACACTGTAGTTTTACACTTGTAGTTGGTTATAGACTTCCAAGGGAAGTCCACACACTCCACAAATCTGTTATAGTTCTGAATAGTTGATCATTTCCGAAGACGGATCACAAAATGGAGCTTACGCGAACACATTTTCTATTGATTTTTTAATGACAGTAGCAGTAGTATTAGTTTTTAAAAAAATTACGTTTATATTTTATATTTTTAGACAGGGCGCCAAACTCTGCCTGCCATCATGCGCTGACTGAATGAAAAACGATGGCGCGCATGACGTGACTTTGTTTTTCTATGCGTAGCTGTCAGGAATACATGCTGGAATCCATAAGGGAATCGATAAGCTCGAAGGCGTACGATTCCGAGGAATCGGACAACTTGGAACCGGTTCCTAACGGGAACCGGTTCTCGATTCCCTCCCCTAGTGCTAGATGAATGTAAAATTTTCCTTGGAGTGAGCATGAATGTGTATATGCTTTATAATGGACAGAAAATATTTTATTCATTTTATGACAGGTTTTGGATAGGTGTTTCAACCCATAGATATGTATCCCCCTATACTGAAGAAAAGATAGCAATCCCCACTTGAAAATGATGCAAAAGTGAGTTTTATAACCAAAAAAGTTGATTTGTAGTTAAATATGTCATTATTTTATGATTTACAGCAGTGCACAATTTAGCCATTTTGGCTACATTTGGAGACATAGCTGTTTCTCTGTATTTCATTGCAAACTAAAGAAAATTTTTCAGGATTTCTTTGCATTTGTGCCACTTTATTTTGACCTAAATTATGAAAATTAGTATTGTATTTACAAGTATTGTAAATGGTACAACTGTGTTATAACTGTGTTTCATTTAAGCCATGTTCCAAGTCACCTGCAGTTATAAAGCCTTAAATAGAACACCCCTAAATAGGTGAGAATTGACTAAATTTGGCATCTGCGTGAAGGGGTTAAGTATTATTCTATGCAGACAAAGTTTGTTCACAAATGCACATGTTCCATAGAACTGGATTTGTGGCCTTGTTTAGGGCATTTAAAATGAGGTGAGGAAAAGGAAAGAGTTCATATTTTTTTATTGAATTTGTGCAGGAGCTTGACTTTATTGTAGGAGGAATTATCACAGCTTTAAGGTTATAACAGAAAGGTAACCACTATTACCACCTTGGTTATCAAATCCAAGGTAACCAAGAGTATGGCTTTGTTCCCATTTTTGTCTGCCAGCATGTTTTTATAATTATAATAAGACACAACTACTGATTGCTGAGGCCATGCCATGCTAGACCAAAATGTTATTAGCAGCTGTCGTCACTTTTTGTGTTTCTCCACTCACCCTTTTATGCACATTAAGTATCAATACATATCTATCTGTCAAATTTCAGTTAACACAATTGTAAAGTTATGCACTGCACAACCTTCCGTATTTCAAAGGGCTCCTTTTGCAGTGGAGAGCATTATTCACTCTCATTTGTGTTGCTGTGAGCTAAACATGCTAGCTTCCTTAATAAAAAGTTTTTAAAAAAAACAATCTCAGCGCCCAGCTCCCATCGCATCATGAAATATAAACGCCTCTGTCACACGTTCCGTCCCCATCCTCTAGCGGTGCGTAAAAAGGCTGCAGGAATTCAGCAGTCACTTCCTCATTACGGCGAGGGCGCTTTGCCTTTTCTCAGCTCGCTTTTTTTTTCTCTTCTCATCACCTCCAGCTGGAGGTTTCTAAAGCGGAGCAGAAAACCAGAGCTTCCCCACTTTTCTGTCCTGGTGTGCAGACGTCTT
The DNA here is from genome assembly GCA_029718625.1 of Synaphobranchus kaupii. NCBI lineage: Eukaryota > Metazoa > Chordata > Actinopteri > Anguilliformes > Synaphobranchidae > Synaphobranchus > Synaphobranchus kaupii. The sequence goes on from CM056378.1 coordinate 48,610,301, forward strand.
TTAGTTCCAGTTAGTGGAGCGATATCCCCGTCTCTTCGCTCCATAGCCAGACGCACATGGCGGGGCGGGGAGGGCGGCAAACTAGAGCTGTGGAAATATAGCTGAGCCAAAACGTGCTGCACGGATCTGTCCCGATAGGCCAATCCGAGCCTCATTTTTTCACACTTCTAAAGGGCTTATTAAAATATTCCCACTATGCTGGGCAGCCAGCGTTCAGCCTAATATTTACTTTCTACAATGGCATGAGTAACTCAGAGCTCTTGGCTGTCATGGCAGTAACTCAATCTTTTGATGAGGAAGGAAAACGAGGCGAGCGAGCCGCCCCTTACATTTTGAATCAGTTTATTTCCTAACTAAACTCCAGACACAGGGGGTTCAGAGGTCTGAGCTGAAACAAGAGGAAAGCAATGTAGAGCAAAATTCTCCCTGAGAAAGAAGCTTTCTATTTCTCCTTACAGAAAATCAAGACAAGAGCCCAGACGTTTGAGATAGGAGTTACAGACTTAATAATAATTCATTATAATTCCCCTTCTCTGCCCTGTCCTTTCTCATCACCCTTATTGTCTCATACATTTTTATTTTTTTATTTTTTTTTTCTTATGATTTGTCTGCATTGTAAAATATCTTTGTGTGCCATCATTTTGGGAATTATTGGTCGATAAAACAACCATGGTGTCTGCCGCTCTGTGAAAAGGAAAATAAACTTTTTTTGTGAATGATATTAATATTTTGAAGGTGTCCGACTTTCAAGAGAGAACTGCATAACTAGCATTATTACATGTAATCCATCCGGATGTGTTTTACTAATGGAATATATTAATCATTTCTCCCTGATTATTTTCTGGTATTTAGATTAATTGCTCTTGCTCTGAAATGCTGAACAAAAAAAGTTGTGCATCTTCTGGAATTTATTTGGTCTGTTTATTTTGGTCAGGCGTCTTCTTTGTTTGCTTGTGATGTAAACCAAAACCAAAATTGTGTGTGGTTATTAAGTGGTACCTGTAGCTTAAATTAAATTGCTTCCTCTCAGCAGTATTGTACATCTTGCTAGTTTGCAAGGCATCCTCCAATTGCAGTATTACAAAAACTTTAGCTTATAGCTCAGGCCAGGAGTGATGGGCACATTGCACGTTCACAACAGTAGTAACTGATCTGACCATGACATATTATCACACAGGTTTATAACCAGGTAGCTTAACTGAGAACTTAATTCTCTTTTGTAGTGATGACCTGGGCACTAACGAAGCCCAGTCCTGCTTAACTTCAGTACTATCTAAGCCCAGCCCTGCCTAGCTTCAGTACTAACTAAATCCAGCCCAGCTTAGCTTTAGTACTATCCAAGCTCAGATCGGCTTACCTTCAGTACTAACCAAGCCCAGCCCTGCTTAACTTCAGTACTAACCAAGCCCAGCTCTGCTTAGCTTTAGTACTAACCAAGCTCAGCCCTGCTTAGCTATAGTACTAACCAAGCTCAGCCCTGCTTAGCTATAGTACTAACCAAGCCCAGCTCTGCTTAGCTTTAGTACTAACCAAGCCCATCCCTGCTTAGCTTTAGTACTAACCAAGCCCAGCTCTGCTTAGCTATAGTACTAACCAAGCTCAGCTCTGCTTAGCTTTAGTACTAACCAGGCTCAGCCCTGCTTAACTTCAGTACTAACCAAGCCCAGCCCTGCTTAACTATAGTACTAACCAAGCCCAGCCCAGCTTAGCTATAGTACTAACCAAGCTCAGCCCTGCTTATCTTCAGTACTCTCCATGGCCAGCCCTGCTTAGCTCCAGTACCATCCAAGCCCAGCCTTACTTAGCTTCAGTTCTAAGTTACCAAACCCAGCCTATTTAGCTTCAGCTTTCCATGAGAAAGTGTGAGGGGAAGTGTAAGGTTCGGAGAATCAAACGTGACCAATAAGGATTTCTAAAAGCGTATCTAGAGAAAGATACGCCACAAAACGCGGAATAATCCGCACCAGGACTGGGATAACACAGGACAGGGAGCAAAACTTCCCTAGCACAAAGCAAAACAAAACAACCTCCAAAAACTGAGGCGATCTCGATAAACAGCGAGAATAACTAACATAAGAACCTCACGCACTAAAATAATTAGGCGTAACAAGAGGTAATGAAACAAAACAAAACTCAAAACAAAAACGAGTGAAGGACAGGAATAGAAAAGAAAACCTGTTAGCCAAAGCTCTTGTGGAAAAAGAGCTGAACACAACTGACAACAGGTAAAAAGAATAAATGATAAAGAAAGATTGGAAAGGAACGACAAAACCTAGGAACGACAATCTAATCCTAAATCTTTATAACCGGACTTGCTGCGTTTCCTATTAGTAAGAACCAGAAATGCAGCGACCGAAATTCCTATACCTTTACCGACTTCGTATGTCAACATAGCAAAGACAATCTCGAAGTGCGGAAATCCTGAGGTATTTATAGCCCGCAGGAAACGCGAAACAGGTGAAGGGAATAATTGTCGGGCAAGACGCGAAAACCTGAATGGAGGCGGAAAAAATCCAATAGTGTCTTGACGACGCCAAAAAGGAAACCAAAAACGTCGAAAAGCAAAGGCTGCAAATAACCATGACAGAAGGGTACAGGCTAATTTGGCTGCTGGCGATTGTATGATAGACTCACTGTAAATGTCTTGCTGAGTTAAGAATTTATATTAAAAATCACTTTCAATGTTTTTGATAAGAGCCTATTAATGACAGTTTTATTGATACACTGATGATTAAAATGATCCTCAGCTCTAAGCCACGTGCATGTTGAAACTTAAAGAGAGAATAAGTGCACAGAGATACTGAACACAAACACACACATACACACACATACTCATACGCACAAGCACACACACGCACACTCATGCTCACATGCACATGAACACACATGCACACACACACTCACATGCACGCACACACACACACACACGCACACATTTTGAGTCATACTTTTTCGTTGGGAGTCCTTTAGTGCTTTGAAACAGACTGTCAATGTTTTTTTTTTTTAATTTTAATATGGAAGGTGTGGAGGCTTACTAGCTCTCATGTATCATTTAATTTGGGTGGAACAAGCTAGGCTAGAAATCGTACGAGGTGCCATTACCTCCTGGGCCAGCATGGTGCAAACTATTGAGAAACCCCAGCGAAATGATTACTTATTTAGTTTGGTCAAACTCGTGTTACATATGTGCAGCTTTTGTAATGACATTTTACTCGGCTACTTTACGTGACTGATAATAACAGATGATCTCGTTCTCTGTTCCAGTTCCCGCAAATATTTACAAAGTTTCAGAAGACATCACTGTCAACGAGGGTAGCAACGTGACATTGAGTTGTCTGGCCAATGGGAGGCCAGATCCATCCATCACCTGGAGACTGCTCAATCCATCAGGTAAGAGTCGCTGGTCATCCCCAGCATCCATCCGTTTGCAGGACAGCGTATTTTCCCAGGTACGCGTAGATCACTTGTGACCGTGCCATGAATGCCTTTATATTTGACCCTAGTTCTTAACACTCAGAAAGACCTAGGAGTTTAGACGTCTATTTTGAGACTTGTAGAATCATCACTGGCAACAAATCTAATGCTTCTCTTCCTGACCAGCTGTTCCAGTTAAAAAAGTTTTTTTCCCCCAATGTTGGGTTTCAGACCTGTAAGGATGATTTTGTTGTTGTTTTTTTATGGTACACGTTGCTCCATGATTCATTCCTCAGGAAGGTTGCCTTTAAGCTGTGGAAGATGAGGTTTGCTTATGGACTGTGAAGTGTGTTGCTAATTAAGTGTGTTGCTGTCGCTGATCTTGGTATGTTCGGTACATCCTAGCCGTCTCAATATTGCAGTATTGTAGCAGTGCCACGGTGTCATCATCTGTCCACTGTTGCACGTTATGTGCACTTGTGTGTTCTTACACTCTCAAAACGGTGTTAAAAACAACACGTCATTTTTTTTAACACACCTCCGTGTCTAAAGGACAACACATCCTTTTTGAGAGTATAATTGAATTTATCCCATATTGAATCACTTTTGAAGTAGTAGCATTTCTCCTTTCATCTGAGGTGTGCGTGTGTGCATGAGAATGAGCAAAATCTGATTTAGTTTAAAAACACTGCTTGGATTTGCATTTGCGTATCAACTCGGATTTGTTTATTTATATGCAAATCTCAGTTGGTATCAGCTTACTGGTACGTTCTTTTGGTTTGTTCATTGCCAGCTAAGCCAGGCTTCCTTTTGACTGGCTGAAAGCACATTAGCATCTCAGTGTTTAGGTTTTATTTTTCCCAGCAGGAAGGCAAGGCAAAAGGAATTGAAAGTAAACATAATGCATGTATGGAAGAGGGCTCCATTTATCTCTGGCCCTTTAGAGATTCCATGAGGAAAAATAGAAAAATGATATCGCATTGTGCGGAATGTATTGGTTGGACCGCGTGGGCAGCCGAATCGCAGCCCACATAAGAATCCGCCCTAATGGCCAGGGGTTTGATTCCCCACCGGTGCCCTTTTATATACTGTCATCCTATCTCTATCTGTAACCCTCTACTTTCCCCTGGCAATAAAGTATTAAAGATGTATAAAGGGATGGACTGTCTGCTCTCTTTTAGAAAAAAAGGCAAAAATCCAAAGCAAAAAATCCAGCATAAAGATTTTTTTCTTCAAAAATCCTTTCATCATATATTAATAAATGTGTAATCAAACTGAAAGGCTTTTTAAGGGCCCTCCACTAAATCCTGCCACTTCCCAGTCTTCTTCTTCCTTTCCTTTTTTTATTATTATTTTATTTTATTGTCACTCAAGCAGGGGTGCGGGAAGACGTTCTAGGGGGTGCTGCCAACGAAATATAAAAGTGTGACGTCATTCTCATTTTTATTTATTAATTAATTTATATATTTTACAGAAAGGTGCTTAAAGATGACAGGCAATGAATAGTATTCAAAATGATGAGTGTGTGTTTATCACAGTAACAGAAAGGGGTGTACAGTCGTATGTTTGTTTAAAAAAAAGATCTAAGGCACAAAACACGGTCCACATGCTTTTTAATAACGTTACTTCAAGCAAATACAAGCAAATACATTGTTTGGTTCACACATTAAAAATACAATTTAAAAAACTTCCCGGGAGAAAGAAATATTGTGACATGCAGAGCATTGTGTATGCACCTGCACCCACGCACATTACAGCATGCCCAATTTACCATATTTGCAACATTATAGCTATTAATGATGATAGTATTAGCTTGCTCAGTACATCTGGTGGCTTAAAATTGTTTACACAGTATACTACATGCTCCAGAATAGCCTACTGAGGTTTGACGGAACAAACACACAAAGACAAATCATTCGTTGGAGGAAATGTTTTAGGGCAGGGTGCACAAACGTTTTCAGCGATGACCCAAGGATATCCATACTTTTTGCGAACCAAACATGTAATTTTTATTAATTAACATTTCATTGTTAAACTGCTGACAATAGCCATGTTTTTAATACATAAAAGCTAAATGATGGGACAGAGTTACTGAAACTAGCAGGTAATTAATCTCAAAAAGCATAGTGAAACTAACAGAATTTTATTCCCTTTTCGCACTGGACTAGTATTACGCTACCTGGGAACCGCATGCGATCCGGTTGTGTTTCATGCAGAGCATTCGCACGGACGATGTCTGTATTTCACTCAAATGTAGCCGACTGAGTGAAACCAAAGGATTTTCACTGGAGCTGATTGAAACCTTACTTCCACATTATGAGTTTGCAAAGAGTTATGAGTTATTTCTGCACATTTAAGGCAGGGTATGCAGATTGGTGCGTTGACGGTGGCTACAGGGTTAGATATATACAATTCACTTTTAATTAAGTCAATTCTGGAGTAGGCCTAGCCTACATTTAAAAACTTTTGGCACAAGAGCTGCACCCAAAATGTTGTCAATATTCACATTAATAATTTCCACCGCAGCATCCATAATTCTCGACCCAGGAAGATGCAGAAAAAGACGTGGAAAAAACAACGTATCCTTGCGGGAGAAAAATATCTCCCCAAATTACTGAGATGCTGGTTCACATGGGACTAGTAGTCTAGGCTACTACCCAGCTAACAAAATTAGGTCCCCTGGACGTCTCAAAATGTCATCAGGACGTCGCCTTGATGTCTCTTTGTAGGGTTTTCTAAACGTTACGTGGACGTCACAGAGAACGTTCCCAGGACGTTCTAGTAATGTCCCCCAGACATTCATTACATGACATTATCTTGTAACCAGTGACAGACGTTGCAGGAACATCCCTGAATGTCGCATGAATGTCATGAGCACAACGTCATTTCATAACCGGATAGGGACGTTGCTTTAACGTCCCTGGAAATTTTTAATTAAATGTCATATTGTAACCAAACAGTGGCCTTCCTAGGACTTTAATAACGTCCTAGTAATGTTTTTAGAACATCGCTAGGGAACGTTGCATCATAACTTTGAGGTGACTAAAAGAGGACGTCCCTGGTACGTCCACTGTTTGCTGGGTATCAGATGACCTCTGGGTTTTGCGAAATATATGTACCCTAATTCGCGGTGGAAGTTTTAGGGGAGAACCGGGACGAAAGAAACACGGGACGAAAGAATAACATCGATTTTTGCGAAAACTACAGAAACCTGAATGCCGTAGATCAGTCAGTATGTGACACGTGTAATCATTTCACTCTGCAAAAAACCAGTGATGTGCGTCCAGTTTTGGCGTAGTGCTAGACCAAAGTTATTTTTGACAGCTGAAAGTAAAATATCAAAACCGGAAATGTTTTTCGGTTGTATAAGTGTGTTTATGTTTTGAATTTTCCAAACATACATAATTTTCTTAACACAACTGTTGACTAAAGGACAGCATAGGTTTCAAATGGCATGCTTGTGAGACTTAGCTGCCAGCCAACTTGAAAGCAAGCGAGACACGAGCGGGACGAAAGACACACTGTTAAAATGCCATGGTGAAAATCAATGCACAACCTTGGAATGCGTATTGACCCCATCAGAACCAAGTATTCAACAATGCCTGGTATAATAAGCATCAATAAATGATGTCTAGTAGCTATTAATAAAGGTGAGTTGCTATTAAATCATCAATTTCAGACCGTTTAACGTTGCGATGCCAAAATTGTATTAATTATGTGACATTATGCTCTTGACGCATGGTTGATTTTCATGGATTTTAAACTTATACCATTATTCATTGACTCGTCCCTAACATGGCATTTTGCCTGACAGTACATTTGTTGAAAGGAATGAGCATAAAAAACAACAAGACAGAGATAAGACGGCTAAAACACACTTTTCCTCACGTGATTCTTTCGTCTCGATTCAGTGTGTTTTTCGTCCCGCACGGCAGGGACGAAAGACACATTGCACTCATCCTGTTTGCAGCCAATTTATATCCGACTTGTTTATGCTGGTAACACAATTCCCGTTGCTATTAGTGAGGGACACATAAAAGTTGTTTGTCAGAAAATATGGCCTCTCTAGCTCTATTGACTTTCGAGTAAACCGGATGAATGTAAAAAGTTAATCTTTCGACCCGGTTCTCCCCTACTTTACAAATTATGGACTTGGAAGATTCGTACAGGATTAAGATCACAGACGATCTCTGCAATTATTAGCCTACAAATTACACAAGGTCCCCAGGTAATAGCCTACTTGCTAATTGGGCATTAGGCTTTACCAATGAAGCATAGTAGACTAAGTGTAAAGTGCTCAAAGCTGCCAGACAGACAACCGTATCGAGATAAAATATTAGGCTACACATATTTAAATGTTACACTCATCGTCCGTGCTTCTCTTTTTGCTGGGATGTAGCCTATTAGCCACAAACGGATCCGTGTCTTTCAGCACTGATCCGCCATCTCTTTCCTCCATAATTAGAAATTCTATTTTTTTTTAAACTTCAGAAAAACTGGGCCATGCTCAGAGGAGAGGACGAATACAGACTTTTTCCTATCTTTGTTTTCAACAAATTAGCTAATAATTCAATACTGCCAATATTTAATTAGCCTACATATTTTTTATGTCAAAAGAACAAAAAGACTGCATCGCAATGATTAGCTTAACTATCTTATGTTGTAATAAAAGTAATTAGCTATAGCTAGCTAGTAACTAAGAGCATCAAGGGCAACTGTTAGCATTTTGGCGAATCGGCGCGATCTCGTGGAGTGCAGTGATGACGCGCCGTGATCAAGATTAAAATAAAGTAGGCATTTAGGTCTATGTGATCATATGAAACACAGTCATCCTTATCTGTATTGTTAATTATCTTCTTTTTTGAAAAAAAGTCCGAAATTTGCTTCTGGTTGCTCGCCATTTTGCTTGCCAACTGTCACAGTGTGGGCTGCCTGCTTTATAGCGTTTGGTGTCAAGAGCGTTGTTGATTTGGTGTCAAACACTTGCTGAAGGTAATCGATACTGAGCAGAAGATGCATAAGCTGTACTCAGCTTGATTTCCCTGTCTTCTGTGTGTGTTATTATGCTCATCTGTGGAACTCTGCATATGTCCCCATAAGTAACAAGTGCCCTGCTGTAATCTGTCAAACTCTACACTCCTGCATGAGAGAATTATAAATTCACCCAGCACCCCCATTTCGGCTTGTGTAAAAAGAATTCAGCCAGGAAGCCATTTTCCAGACTGAAAACAGATTAAACCCTCACCTTTCTGAGGAGGTGTGCGAGATGTTGTCCCTCATTGCTTTGTTCATCCTTGCCTTGTGAGTCGGTCTCCTCCGTGTCTTCAGTGCGCTGTACCGCAGTAGCGGACATGCAGCTGAACCGACACGTCCAGCAAACAGCCGTCCCTGAAATCCGACCGGGGCTGAAATACAGCTGCACCAAATCCTAATGCCTTCACCCAGCACTCTCTCAGTCGCACGTCTGCACAACAAAGTTTTTAAGCCTCTTCGCAGACGCAAATAATTTTTGATATGAATGAATACGTCAGGTCATTTCAATGAGTATTTTCACCATTTCTGGCTATAATTTTGCGTGAGGAAATCTCATTGAAATGAACACTCATAGCAGTTTATCTGGCTATTAAGGGCAAGCTGTCATGGAGCATTAATATTATTCATAAGACGTTGTGCAGGTTTGACTGAGAATCTGTGACAGAATGAAAAGGGTTCTCCGCCCTATTTGCAAGTTTTACCCGAGGAGGTCCTGTAATATAATTTTTACTCATAATGTGGGTAATTTCAGCGGTGCATTCATACGGGATGAAAGATAGTAGGGATGTGAATCTTCCTGCTTTATCAAGGATTCCTGCTTTTTTTCCTGCTTTTTTTTTTTTCCTGCTTAATTTCCAATGGAGATTCCTATACAGTATATAGCAAGCAGTCTTACCAAAGGTGGCTACACATGCAATCCATCTCATGTATTTGCGAGATTTACCTCTTCGGTCATTTTTTCCTCCGGTAAATTGGTCTCCATGCTGGGGTGGTTGAGCATATGGAATAAAAATAAACTATTACATCTACTCAGCAGTCTTTGCAAAAGCCTCCTGCAAGGAGAAATTAGCACCAAAATTCAAGTGAACAAATTGCATTTTCAGAGATGTCTATTCATGCGGGATTAGTATGATATAAGGACCTCTGGGTTTGACTGAAAAACAGTAGGTAATTGGGACTGGAATTTCCGCTCTCCCAATCTTTAAAAATTAAAGACATGGACGATTGGTATAGGGATTACAATCACAGGAGTGATAGGTAATACATACAATTACAGGAAGTCCTGGGGTAAAACTATTCCTGTGCGAATAGGGCTAAAGTTAACTTCAGTTTCACTCAGCTGCATTGCACCATTGGATATTCAGAGGTTATTTCTCTTTTATTCTGGGAACTCTGTGTTTATTAGCTTCCCCTCCCTTTTTGTTTGCATGTTTGAACATGACATACAAGCGCAAACATTCCGAATCTGTATCCAGGATCTACGTCTGACCGCTGGCTGAACGCCAAAAGTGCCACAGGATTATGTCTTCTTGTGTTGAGCTTTGGTTACGCCTACAGCAACAGGGAATTAAACAGGTATGTTTGGACACACTCACACATGGGGCCTGATTTACTAAGACCTTTAGCGTGTGCAAAACCTTTTATCACACGCAAAACCAATAATATGACAAATGATTGGTCATGGCATTTGTTTTGCACCAATCATTGGTTGTGTTATTAGTTTTGCGTGTGCTAAAAGATTTTTCTCCCGTTAAAGGTCTTAGTAAATCAGGCCCATGATCTTTTGCGTGTTGTATAGGAGTGCTAAAACTATTTTCAACATGTACCATGGATTGTCTGGTGGCGGGTGAAATAAGATCCGCCTACATATTAGAGTGTTGGTAGTGCCGAAAACCATTCTTTATTGTCTGTGCAACTTATCGTTGACTTTGAATAGTATAAAATGGTAACTTGAACTATTCTGAGTTGGCAAATACTGATATCCATCCATATCTACTGCATATCTGGCAGCAGAGTGATGGTTTGAGGCTTGTTTGATACCTCAGACCCTTGATGACTTACAGCCATTTTACCAATCATGTATTCCATACTGTTCCAGCACAATTTACAGCTAAATCTAGTCCCACCCCCCAATTCCCATAGAGATCCATTCAAATGCAGAGACGTTATAGTATCACTTGTAAGAGTACCAGAAAATAAGATATCAAGAGTCTTTTGATGTTGTTGGGTCACAGACATCAGGAACTCATGGCAAGCAAAGGATATGCAATGAAATATTAAAAATTTAAAGGCACAGCCGACTTAGTGTATGTAAACTTCTGACCCACTGGAATTCTGATGTAGTGAATTAAAAGTGAAATAATCTGTCTGTAAACCATTGTTGGAAAAATTACTTGTGTCATGACTCATGCACAAAGTAGATGTCCTAACTGACTTGCCAACACTATAGTTTGCTAGCATGAAATCTGTGGAGTGGTTAAAAATTAGGTTTAATGACTTCAACCTAAGTGTATGTAAACTTCCGACTTCAACTGTAAGTGCTAAACTACACAAATCCAGGTTTGTGCAGCTTGGTTTTTTGAGAATTGCTGTTTGAAATGTTAAATGTGTTCAAAAGACATTTATGAACTGGCACCAATACTGAATATAAAACTACTTATATGGAACTGGTGCTAATTTAAACATATTCTTCTGTTTGAGATGTTTAACCTTATTCAGCATCAGGGTTTGGGATTTTTTTATCAAGGCACAAATGCACATCTCGCTGGATGCATTGCTGACGTGTTGAGAAGACAGCTGTTGTGTTTCCTTTTTTAAGTAATCACAGCTTTTTTTTTCATAAAGCCAGTTTCCACTTCATGAAGAAAGTGGTGGCTTGTCAGCACCACGGATTAGTCTGTTGTTGTCACTCTAGCCTAGGATGCTCAGGAAAGCTTATCACACGTTGAGAAGAGCCTTCTCATCCAACATGAGCAAAAGAGCAGTTATACTCCAGGACCACTGGTGGTAGCTGATGAAAATTAAGTTTAATGGCCTCGTGCTTCCTGTAAACAAAGAAACGACTCTTATTATTCAGTTTTATGGAACATGGAGAACGACAAGCTGGAGTGTTCGTTTGGAGTTAATCTCGAAGCCGCCATAATGGGCGGCCTGTTTTTTCCTGCGGACTGACTTTACTCATTTCAGCACTGATCCGCCATCTCTTTCCTCCATGATTAGAAATTCTATTTTTTAAAACTTCAGAAAAACTGGGCCATATGCGCCCCAGAGGAGAGGACGAATACAGACTTTTTCCTAAACTTTCTTTTGTTGTAGATCTGTCATTTCAGTCTCACTTTGAGAGATAAAAAAAGAAGAACTAAATTCAGCTACCTGGACAGATCAGACACTGTTTGATTAGGGAAAATGGATTGTCTGTCATACGTGGCCTGTAATTGTATTTTATATACAGGAATAATATAGAATGCATATGACATTCTTTGGTTGGAAATTAAACTGGAGCTTTATTAAACTGCGCCTTTTAATAAAAAAAAACAATTGCGTGAAAGAATTGGGCCCCTATTGCTGAATTATGAATCTTTTTTTCAGGGGTGGTGATTCATATTGTTTGTTAAAGGCTTCGCTTTTTGACAAATGGGAGTTGTCAGCTTTGTTTCTACCCTGGATGTGATTCACTAGGCTGCACAAAGTAGTCTAATAACGGATAAGCTTCTCTCTGTTCACTGTGCTATTGTTGGGGAAATTAGTATTCTTATAGAGAGAGAACAGCCTGCTCTATACTCAGCTAAGGGAATATATTATCCATTATGCTGACAGGCTGTGGGTCATGTTCTAGGTAACACACTAAAAGGTAAAAGGAAAGCGTTTCCCATCTTTATATTACCTTGGTAAATGTAACATGTTTTTAAACCTTGATTTTGTTTTTATTGCTAAATACGCCAATTCTGTACTACGCAACTACACTTTGTCAGTTGCTCACTTTGCATATTTCCTCAATCGCTTACTCTTATGACCTGTTAAATTACATGTATAGAACTGAATTTAGCTAATTAGCTTATTAACATGGCATTTTATCTGTGTGTTTAGAGTTTAGAGTGTGTTCACTTTTCTCCGTAAATTCACCACTCACAGTGTGAATTTCCCTAATTGGACACACTCACACTAGTGCATCGGAGGGCTTTCATCAGAAGGAAATGCTGGACTCCCCTGCCTGTTGCCTTTGAATGCCCAGAAACTCAACTGATTTGAAATCATTTTAGCCCTCAGAATTGTGCAGTGATTCATCCTCCCTGCTGGCTACATTAGCTGCATTGTGCCTGCTGGTAGCATTCGCTGCATTGTCCCCCACAGATTGCTGTATTTTACCAGGATGTAGCCTCACTCCTGGGTTCCGGGGTTCAGCTGAAGCCTGGAGGCCCTGTCGTTTTGCCGCGACCACGACGCCGCAGTCATTCAAAAATCATCGGCTGAAGCCCGGAGGAAAAGGAAACGTTGCGATTGTCGATCTCGCGATTACCAGCTGTGCACTGTCAACAGCTTCCGTGCCTTTAGGACTCTCTGCGCTGTTAGCTGGACTCTTTTGCCATTTCTCTGTTTAAAAATGTCCTACCAGAGTTCTAAGTGCATCGTTGGCATGGCCGAACCCTACTGTGCTCAAGTGATGCTGCCTCACATACATATTTCCAAAGGCTGGGCTGTATTAGGACATTTTAAGGAATAAATGAGTGAGATTGCACACTAAATTCTTGTGATTGATTGTTAGCTTATTACAGAGGATAAACCCTGATGCATGCGCTTTAGCTCTTATTAGACTCAAGGGGAAATCCACAGAAGGATCGTGATGCTTTGGGGCCTGCTAGACTGTTCCAGTACCAGGGAAATAAATTATATACGATTCACGATGCACCCGCGTACGTGGAAAGCATGTGCAACTACCAGGGAAATAGTGACACAGTGTAATTTCTGGGTCATGCATATGTAAATTGTGTTATCCACATAAATCCCAGTGCCGAAACGACTCATTTTTATGTAAAGGGGGACAGGGCACGGCTGATTCACAAAAACGCTCGCATTACCACTGACAAAAATGCACTGGCTTTTTAACGCAACTTGAAACCTGCGGTTAATGCACCGTAGTCTGTTTAAAAGACGTGCATTGTATACTTGTCAATGACCACGGGAGCCATTATAGATGCAAAAGGAAGACATCACTAACATATCCTGCAATAGTGGATTGCTTTGTGACAAAGATGACACTAAACCAGCCCCCAGTATTTTGTTTTCTGTCATAATTGAAGTTGAACTTTTCATTGTACGGAGACAAATATTTTAGACAACTCCAATAAGCTTGCTACTTTAATAAAGATAATTCATTCAAAATGGTCCAATTCTATGACTTGAAATAGAAAGTTGTTCCAAGAAATAATGAAGGGATCCATTTGCTGGTCATTCAGCCGATCACATCTGTGGTTCAGTTGTTCTTTTTGTTATTATTCCACCATTATTTATATGCTACATTAAAATTAATTCCTTGCAAAATGACAGGCAAGTTTCCTATTTACGTTAACAAGTCAGACAAGGCATAGCCTCAATATGAACTTTGTATGACCCTCACTCAAAAAATATTTCAGGAAGGCTCAACTGATGCCAAAAATGTATTGTTGGCTATACACTCAAACAATGCTTGAGTGAATCAGTCATTATACAGCTCGGATAGTGTTGTGCAATATAGAGCACTAACCTCGCTCATTATTTTTTTCTTAGCGGATCTACCCCTCAGTTTTTTTAAACCAAAATTAATGATGTAAACACACGCACACACACAGACACACACAGTCTGTATAATCACCTGAACTGGCCTGGATTATTTCCACATTAGCTTACCTCCTAAATAATTGATTACCTCCTATATTGAACATAGAAAATTATTTATATTTAATTAAACCTGACACATATTGTTTGGTTCTCAAAGATAGATACATTTAAAAAAAGGAAAGCTAGTTAGCTATAAATTTGATGGTATAGTATTCCGTAAAGGTTCTCTCTACTTGGTTAACTTGCAGAACTTGCAAGTTCTCCTGTTCTCTGAAAGCATATACAGTATATTCCCAGACTTCTGTATATTCATGAAACCATGTAAGTGGTCTGGGAGCGCCCATTGTTTCAGATCGGACTGTAAAACAAAAGCTTTTGTCCTGAATTATTCAGCACATTTCACAGCACCCCCCTCAATAGTGGCTCCATAGAGAAATTGAATGTGTGTCAAAGCATTCAGTGTGGAGCGGAACGGCGCAGCATGAAAGTTAAAATGTTTTTTTTTCTCCATGTTGTATAAAGAGCTGTACCTTCAGGTGTTTTGTGTCTGTTGAGGTATCTGTGAGTGAAGAATATTGATCAAGCCAGTCCTCCTACTTCGCTACCTTCTTAAGAAAGGTGCTCCGTAAAAAACTAAACGCATTACTTACAGCAGGGATGTCCAATCTTCTCTGAAAAGGACCGGTATGGGCGCAGGTTTTTGTTTTAGCTCAGCACAAAAACACCTGATTCTACTTAGGAAGGTCTTAATTGAAGAGCATGATTAGTTCATTAGTTGAATCAGGTGTCGTCGTGCTGGGCTGAAACAAAAACCCCGCACCTGCACCGGCCCTTTGCGGATAAGATTGGACACCCCTGACTTACAGAGGATGGTATCATTGATCAGCAGTTCAGCGGGCGGTCTCATATGGATGTGTGTAAAACACGGCTCAGAGAGTTATTAACTGCGGGGAGACCAGAAAAGGCCGCGAATGAGCAGCAGGGAGCAGGAGTACATGTTCGCTGTCACTTATCTACAGATCCCAGCTCGGGGAAGCTCAGCTGATCCTGCGGATTATAATTGTGCAGGCTTCCTGAAATGACCCGAGGTGAAGCCCGTTGTCGAATCGAGCATGTTGATTTAAGCTCAGAATGATTGGCGTGCGGTCAGGGCTCTGGACTCTCCTCTCTGTGTGTCCCTGGCAGTTAACATGACAGGTGGCTGACTCAACCGTGTGCTCCCCTGCTCTCTCCCTGCATTCCTTTCCAGCTGGTTACAACTACACACTGGAAAAACATTAAATTATGTTGAATTTACTTTAAAAAATCCCTTTTGCATACCCTCTTTTAAGTATATTGTACATATTATTTTTCAGTAAACTTTACTTTAAAATCCCTTGCTGGCAATGCTCAGATTTATGAGTTTCACTGAACTGTCTTTCCTGAAAAAATTAAAAGTTGTTCAAATTCAGTTGATGTGACCTCATTTTTTAAGTAAAGACAGTTCAGTGAAACTCATAAATTTGAGCACTGCCAGCAAGGGATTCTTAAGTAAAGTTTACTGAAAAATTATATGTTCGATATATTTAAAAGAGGGTATGCAAAAATGATGCACTACTTTTTTAAGTAAATTCAACGTAATTTTTTTTCAGTGCAGGTGCCAGAGCAAAGCATCCTTTTTTCATTTTCCACAAGTGAGGACCTCACATCCGTCATACACACACATCACGGGTGCATCATGGGCATGTCCCACTTCTGACACCAATGTGGCAAGTGGAGTGTTCTCAAGTGTTTACTTTACTTTATAATGCCCATATAAGGACACCGTCATACACGTGCGTGCGGTGGCCATTTTAGGAAGCTGTATCAGAATCAGACAAACATCCATCGCTCTGAGTCTGTGTCACTGTCAGCGAGATTGCAGTCAGGCACAGATGCCTCATTCGTGGCCAGACTTCCGTGGTGTGGAACATACGAGAGTCAGGCGATTAAACGTCACAGGCTAAAAAAAGGTTTTCTTTGCAGGGAGGCGTTTCTACTTTGAAAAGCTTTCCACAAATATGCCATGGCAATGTGAGATTGGTGGGTAGAATTATGTGCACGGATGTGACAAACCCCGAGCTGGATTTTCAGAGTGTGACGGTTAAAAGTAAAATACTTTAGATATTAAAATGACTCTGCTGCTGCGCCATGAGGGATTAGGATGTGGTTGTTTGGTGTTTGTTCTCTGTTATTGCTTTGTGGTTATTCTCTCTCTTGTTATTTTGTGTTTAATCGCTTTGTTGTTATTTTGTGGTTATTCGCTCCATTGTCATGTGGTGGTTAATCTCTCACATTAGTTTCAGAGCTCACAAAGATTAAAAACACATTTTTATAGATTAGATAGACACTGTTGTGGCTAAGAAAGTGATCACATCTTGGGACGACGATCGTGCTACATCGTAAGGAATGGAATGTTGGTATTGCATTGCGATTTAATGGTCCTCCTCTAAAACTGACGGAGGGTCACATTACAGCTCAAATCTCATTATTACGTACATTTGTTGCTGTGTTAATGTCAATATGCCAATGTGAAACCAATAAACGAACAAGTAAAAATAAGAAAAGATTATTCCATGTCTCTTTTCCTCAAGTAAAGTGTGCTCCGTGGACAGTTTTAATGAGACCATGAGCACATATCAATTAACAGTGGTACATATTTCATATTTTCATCTGAGGCTATTTGGGAATAACTCTGATAGGATTCCAACCCTTATTTCAGCGGGCAGAGGTCTGCCTACTAACGCTATCTCTCCAGAGCAGCGATATTACCACTGTTGACATCCTGCAGAGGTATAGCATAGCTCCATTCTTGTTTGCATTACTCAGAACCTATAAATATAAATGTGCCATATCTTAATGCATTTTCCAGCAGCAATTCAAATGTTTTTTTTCCCCCGCTGTAAGTTTGAATTGAACAAGTTTGCCAACAAAAGCAGGTAGAAATCTAGTAATGTGACTGTGGCTAACAGAGAGGTCTTGAAGATTCACAGCATCCTGTGTGCTTTCATTCATTTGGATAATGTGAGGGTGAAATCGGTCACAGTTAATGCGCTGCAGTCGGTCCCAATTAAAATGCTGCAATTGATCTCGATTAATAATAAGCTATTATCTTTCTCTTTGAAGGGATGTTATTGCCAAAGTTTAGTGTCATATATTTGTGAGTGCTGTGACATCAGGAATGGCATGACAAGGACAGGAAGAGTGTGAGTGGACAGAGAGGTTGTGACTGGGATAGGAAGGGTATGACTGGAGCAGGAAGGGTGTGAGTGGACAGAGAGGATGTGACTGGGATAGGAAGGGTATGACTGGAGCAGGAAGGGTGTGAGTGGACAGAGAGGATGTGACTGGGATAGGAAGGGTATGACTGGAGCAGGAAGGGTGTGAGTGGATAGAGAGGTTGTGACTGGGATAGGAAGGGTATGACTGGAGCAGGAAGAGTGTGTCAGGAGCAGAGAGGGCTGTTCTGGCCAATGATTCCTCTATCAGGTCCATGGACAGCATGGACTTAAAGGGTAACTACACTCTAGATCACTTTTTTTCTCGCTGTAAACGTGTTTGTATGCCTACCTTATAATGAAACTTTATTCATGCATTCTGTTATTTCAACAATTCTGAAATAATATTGTAGAAAACTGGTAAAAAAGCGTCTTTGTGCTGCCCCTTATGGTTGAAATTTCCTTTCTGCTCCCCACACTGCCCCCGCCCCAATCGTGATGCCAGAGTACCTCTTTGGAGGTACCTCTACATCATATGGATAATTGTTGTCGCCCACAACGGAAACAGCCGGCACCTGATTGGTCAGACCCGCTACTTTACTTTCGTTTCGCCTCCACGTTTTTAAACTGGAACAACGTGGCGTCCTGTTCAATTCTTATTCTACCTAAATAGTCCACTAAAATATGTTTTTGAAAATATTTGGGGTGAGAAATAGGCCATGCAGTTGCTGAATCTTGATTCATATTTGTTATGCAATGTCTAGTTTGACAGTTTGATCCGAGTTATACAAAATAATTTGTACAGTGTACGTTAATTTATGCAAATGACGATGGACACAGCTCCTCCGCCCCCACCCCTCTCCCTCGCTCACCCCACAAAGTATTTTTCTAAATTGTGTAGTAGGCGGAGACAGTGGATGTAAGTGGTTCCTTCTGAAGTGAAGATACTACATTTGGCGACGAGGATATACGGAAACAGGATGGCTACTTTCGGTAATGTTGGCGAATTTGAAGAGGAGAGTGATTGGTCTGAGTACGTGGAGCGGCTCGGACAGTTTTTCGTTGCTAACGAGGTTACAGATGCGGGGAAACAGCGCGCAATATTCCGCGTGTGTGGGTCAAAAACATACTCGCTCATTAGGAGCTTGGTGGCTCCTCTAAAGCCATCGGATAAGACTTTTAAGGCCATTGTTAAGTCATTCAAATTTCACAGCCGATTTAGGCAGCCTGGAGAGTCGGTGGCGACTTTCGTTTCGGAATTGAGACGTCTTTCTGAACATTGTGAATTTGGAGACATGCTTGATCGATTGCTGAGGGACAGATTAGTTTGTGGAATTCGTGATGACAACATTCAACGACACCTGTTAGCAGAGAGAGATTTGGATTTTAATAAGGCGCGGGAAAAAGCTCAAGCAATGGAGTTGGCGAGACAACACACAAGTGAGATGCAGGGAGCTGCGTCACATCCTGTTCAGTGAATCAGATGCCTGCGCGGAGCTCTGTGCATGCTGAGGTGAGAAACTCTGCTGATTCTCAGCTGAGATGTTACAGATGTGGTGGGTCTCATGATCAAAAGGACTGCAGGTTTTGTAACACTGAATGCCATTTTTGTCACAAGAAAAAATGTGCAAAAATGTGCCGTGGCAAAAATAAATCACAACGATGGGGAAAAGACCGCGGCTCGGCGCATGTGCGCACAAATGTCTTGGAAAGGGAGGAGGACACTGAGTCAGAGACCATGTACAATGTTAAATCCACCAAATCAGAACCAGTAATAGTAACTGTTGAATTAAATAAAGAAAATGTCAAAATGGAAGTGGATACTGGGGCTGCTTTTTCAGTAATGACTAAGAAAACATACCACACACTTTGGTCCCCAAAAGCACATTCACCTCTTTCCAAGTCCACTGTTCAACTGCGCACCTATACAGGACAAAGCATTGATGTAATGGGCACAGCTTACGTGAATGTGCAATACAAAGAACAGTCAAACAGTATGCCTTTGTTAGTAGTGGGCGGCGATGGGCCCACTCTAATGGGAAGCAACTGGTTACACCACATTAAATTAGACTGGAGCAGCATTTATCGCATGGGATCAAACCCAGCGCAGGAAGCCCTGAATAAGTATCCGGAAGTGTTCCAGGAGGGCTTAGGGACACTGAAAGGCACAAAAGCAGAGATCTATGTGGATGCAGAGGCAAAGCCACATTTTTTAAAGCGAGAAGTGTACCCTATGCACTCAGAGAAAAAGTAAGCGCAGAACTGGACCGTTTGGAAGCAGAAGGCATCATTGAACAGGTGGAGTTTTAGCGGTGGGCGGTGCCTATTGTACCTGTAGTCAAGGCTGATGGCTCTGTCCGTCTTTGTGGAGACTATAAACTGACGGTGAACCAGGTCTCCAAACTAGATGCCTATCCGATTCCAAAAATTGAGGACTTATTTGTCACGTTAACTGGGGGCCAGTCCTTTACAAAGCTTGACATGAGTCAGGCGTACCAACAACTGTTGTTGGATGACAAATCAAAGGAGTACTTAACGGTTAACACACACAAGGGCCTATACCGTTACAACCGTCTTGCATTCGGGGTGTCCTGAGCCCCTGGGATTTTCCAGAGAACAATGGAGAACATCCTCCGAGGTCTCCCACAAGTCCTTGTTTATTTGGATGACATCCTCATCACAGGACAGAACGACACTGAACATGTGAGGAATCTAGAGGAGGTCTTACGACGGCTGTCTGCTGCTGGTTTGAGGCTGAAACAAGAAAAATGCAGGATCATGGCTCCTGTGGTTGAGTACCTAGGGCACAAAATCGATGCTAATGGTCTGCATCCTACCACAGGCAAAGTTCAGGCAATTGCAGATGCCCCAGCACCACAAGACACCACTGAGCTGAAGTCATTATTGGGAATGATAAATTATTATCACAAGTTCTTGCCCAATGCTGCAACAGTGTTAGCCCCATTACATCACCTGCTGCGTAAAAATGTCCCATGGCGATGGAATGTTGAACAAGAGGCTGCTTTCAAGGCTTCCAAGCACTTACTACAGTCCTCCAACTTGCTGGTTCATTTTGACTCTCAGAAGCCCCTGGTTGTAGCCTGCGATGCCTCTCCTTATGGCCTTGGGGCTGTATTGTCACATGTCATGGAGGATGGCACAGAGAGACCAATTACCTTTGCATCACGGAGCCTGGCCCCTGCAGAGAGGAACTATTCGCAATTGGAGAAGGAAGCCCTGGCTATTATCTTTGCTGTTAAAAAATTTCACCACTACATTTACGGCCACCACTTCACAATCTGCACAGACCACAACCGGCATGCTAATGCCGATGTCATGAGTCGTTTGCCAGTGAGCACCACAGTAGGCTATGTTCCGCTCCCCGGTGAACTGATTCTCCTACTGGAGAACCTCGCCACATTCTCAGTGAAGGCCCATGATATTCGCACTTGGACGAGGTCAGACCCTGTCTTGTCTGAGGTCTTGACGTTTGTTCGCTGTGGCTGGCCTGCGACATCCAAGATAACTGTCTCTTGTGGGGGAGCCGCGTGGTTGTGCCACCACAGGGGAGAGCGGCGGTTATCAGTGAACTTCATACAGCACATCCAGGGATGTCATGAATGAAGAGTCGGGCACGCAGCCTGGTGTGGTGGCCACATATGGACTCTGTTATTGAGGAAACCGTCAGCAAGTGTGGCACCTGTCAGAGTGTTCAGCACTTACCTGCTGCAGCACCATTGCAACCTACTACACTGGAATTGGCCAGAGGCACCCTGGTCACGTCTGCATGCAGATTTTTCAGGTCCCTTTATGGGAAAAATGTTTTTGATCATTGTTGATGCCCACTCAAAATGGATCGAAGCACATGTGATGGGCACCTCCACCACATTGGCAACAGTGGATAGATTGCGTCAAACGTTTGCCACTCACGGTTTACCAGACATGCTGGTCACTGACAATGCCACTACCTTCACAAGTGAGGACTTTCAGAACTTTGCGAGGCTGAATGGGTTTCAGCATGTGACAGTCTCTCCCTTCCACCCAGTATCCAATGGGCTTGCAGAGAGGGCTGTGCAGACAGTGAAAGAGGGGTTGAAGAGGATGGATGGGGGCACGCTTGAGACTAAGCTGTCTCGATTCCTGTTTAAATACAGGATTACACCTCACACAACCACAGGGGTGTCACCGGCTGAGCTTCTAATGGGCAGCAAGCTCAAATCACATTTGGACTTGGTTCATCCAGGGCTGAAGGAACGTGTGCAAAGAGCACAACAGATGCAAAAACAAGCTCACGACTTACATGCCAAGGCCAGGCTCTTCCACAATGGGGATGCAATATATGCCTTCAATTTTGGAAGTGGAGAAAAGTGGCTACAGGGGTCAGTGGTTGAAAAGACTGGTCCTGTGTCCTTCAGGGTTAAGCTTAGTGATGGTCGTATAATCCGGCGGCACCAAGATCACCTGCGGACCTGTGCCAATCCCGATGAAGCGCTACCAGTAGAGCAACAGATACCAGAGAATACCCCCAAAGCCACAACAACACCCCCAGCAGAGTCCCCACAAGGGGGCGGAAAGGACACTGCACAAGACATGGGCATTCAGGAACAGGGAGACATTGAACATGAAAAGGCAAAGATGCCAATCGTACCAGACGGTATTGAACAGCCCCTGCGTCGGTCTGATCGGAAACGAAAAACACCTGAAAGACTGAATGTATGAAAACCAGTGTACCCGGCTGGTATAAAAAAAATAACAGAATAATGGTAAACTGGTATAAAGAAATCTAAACTGCCATGTTGTGTGGTTCCTTCTGAAGTGAAGATACTACAGTGTAGTTACTCTTTAACTCTCAGCCACAGTGTTGCCCATCAAGGCAGCTGCTACCGGTTGCCTGAGCGATATAAAGGCCTACTCCTTAAGTCTAGGGAGGGAGACCTTTTGGCTGCCCTGCGTTCTACCTCTCCAGACTTTAGGTGGCTGTTTTTAGAATGGTCCCTTTTCGATGTTGATTTTTGTCTTCATTTCCTGTTCTCCTCTCATGGGGAGGAGCTGATAAAGGGTGGTAAGCCACCACCCTGCTTCTGTACGTGTCACCTGTTCACCACCTGACAGGGTGACCCACCCTGCTCCGTGCCACTTTGCTTATTCAGCGGTCAAAATTTGTTCCGTGGGGGGCCCAGAACTTTGGAAGGGCCAAAAACAGGATCTCCTGAGGGGGATTCAGATTGTGCTAGCTTTAATGGCATTAAGAAAACATTTCTTAATTTTAAACAAATTAGCTTTTCAGTGTAGTTTCACAGCATAATAGATGTTTGGTGCAGAAA
This sequence comes from Synaphobranchus kaupii, assembly GCA_029718625.1. Classification (NCBI taxonomy): domain Eukaryota; kingdom Metazoa; phylum Chordata; class Actinopteri; order Anguilliformes; family Synaphobranchidae; genus Synaphobranchus; species Synaphobranchus kaupii. The sequence continues at coordinate 48,633,123 of CM056378.1, forward strand.
TAAGAAGTGTTAGCAAACTGTCTGGTGAAGATGTGTTTCATTTCAAATGCAGTTCAGTTATATGCTAACCTTGAGTAGCTACAGCAATTATGTGGCCTGCAGTGGTGCCATGGAACAGCATGAGGTTAATCTTTTTCACACCGATTCCTTCAGGTGTTGCTTTCAAAATATGGTAACACTTATATATAATAATGTCATAGATCATATAATTATAGATCACTAGTAAGGCATTTGTTATTCAGTTACTTACAATTTATAAATTATTATTTTTACATTCACAAACATCTATACATGTATTAATTAACATGAGTTAAAAGTGTTTTGAGACCCATGCTGGTGATAATGCATTTTAAATAAAATTTTATTGATTTATTGATTTACAGACACACACACACACACACACACACACATGCATCACTCCACCTTTCCACACTCCTCCTCTAATAATTAATTTGAAGATGCAAATGACCTGTCTGATAAGAGTCCAGAGCAAGTACAGTTAAGGGGCCTAGTATCAGCCTCAGCCTGGGCCCCACCCACTGGAAGCAGGAGGATATATAAGAAAAATGGTTAACTTTTTGACCAGCGAGTCTCTGATCTTTACTTAACTCATGTTAATTAATTCATGTATAGATGTTTGTGAATGTAGGAATAATGATTTATAAATTGTAAGAAAATAATGAACAAATGCCTTACTAATGATCTGTTACAAGACATTAGTGTTACCAAAAATATGCATGCATTTGATTGATGATTTGCTTGGCAGAGTAAATTATATGAGAGCACTGTATGCTGATTGTAGGGACAGTTCTTGAAATGAGCGTTTCGTTGAAATGGCTTTCCATCTACAAATGTTCATCACAACAGTTATGTACAATAAGTGTATGCATTGTGTGATTTTCCCAGTAAATAACAACTAATTAAACATATTACTGTTTTCAAATCCCATTGCAAAAATAGAAAAAGTAATATTAATAATAATAATAATAATAACATTAACAATCATCATCATCATTTTTTGAGCAAAGTGCGGAAAATATTCCAACAATTTATGTCTGTCTGTTATTTGGAATGTGACCGCACATTGTGTTTGCCCATGCAATAACCCCATATTCAAATGGCACGACTGTGCATTTTTGTGGGCTTATTAATATTAATTTGATTACTTTCCAGTTAGCTGGCATTACAGGAGCTGTCATGCCTTTGCACTGGATACAATGAAACTGCCTGGCCTTCAACAGTTCCTTTAGAATGTTTGTGTTAATGGAAGTGCTGTTGGAACTGAATGTGGTGCACAATGCAGGAAACCAAGGAAATAAGGGTCTCGCCATTTGCATATATTTCACCACTGTGGTTCTGTTCATCCAGGTCTGATTGAAAAGGTAAACTGTATTTGCAAACTGTATTTATTCACACTGTTGTTTTTATATAGTGTGAACTAATCTGGTCTTAGGTTGTTTATGTACTTGTAAGAGTGACTAACAGCACACAATATACAGTTAAGTGCAATAGTATTGGGGCAGTGACACAATTTGTCTTGTTTTGGCCATCTACTCCAGCACATTGGGTTCAAAATAAAACAATGAATATAAGGTTAAAGTGCAGACTGTCAACTTTAATTTGACAGTATTTACATCCATATTGGGTGATTCGTGCAGGAATTACAGCCCTTTTTATACCTTTTAGACATTCGCTCAATGCCATTGTCCTTGCCATTTATGTTTATTAATGTGTTTTTATTAATTATGTCCTAATTAAACAACCGTAATCTACTGTAGTCAGAATCTAACCTATGGCAGCTAGCTAATAGCCCAGGATGAGGAATCTGTAGTAGCCATCTAATTAGCTCTCTAGCCTGTGAAACTTTATCCAAACATATTCTCTGCTATTCATAGCATCAGGACAACAACATCAACCTAGCTAGCTCTCAACTATGAGGAAATGAATGTATACTAAGCTACTTCCATTTCACATTATTTTAAAGGAGAATCGGCAGCACAGGCTTATTCAATCCTCATAATTTTGCTTGCAAACTTGTTTGTTGTTAAATTCTACCATACCGGGTAAGCTGCATCTAAGTACTATAGACCTAAAAACAATGTATGGTAAATATTATTCCTGCACTTTATAGGCTAATGTTCTCTGTGATAAACAGGTCCTTGTCTGTGATAAACAGGATGTTCTCTGCGATGACCCGGGTGTTCACTGTGATGAGCAGGGCATTCTCAGTGATAAACAGGATGTTCTCTGCGATGACCGGGGTGTTCACTGTGATGAGTAGGGCATTCTCAGTGATAAACAGGATGTTCTCTGCGATGACCGGGGTGTTCACTTTGATGAGCAGGGCATTCTCAGTGATAAACAGGATGTTCTCTGCGATGACTGGGGTGTTCACTGTGATGAGCAGGGCATTCCCAGTGATAAACAGGATGTTCTTTGTGATAGACAGGTTATTCTCTGTGATAAACAGAGTGTTCACTGATGAGTAGGGTGTTATACTGTATGTGATAAACAGGATGTTCTCTGTGATACACAGGATGTTCTCTGTGATGCACAGGGCATTCTCTGTGATGCACAGGGCATTATCTGTGATAAACAGTATATTCTCTGTGATAAACAGGGTGTTCACTGTGATGAGCAGGATGATATTTGTGAAAAACAAGGTGTTCTCTGCAATAAACAGGTCCTTTCCGTGAGAAATAGGGCATTCTCTGTGATAAACAGGTCCTTTCCGTGAGAAATAGGGCATTCTCTGTGATAAACAGGGTGTTGTCTCTGATAAGCAGGTAATTCTATGGGATGAACAGGGGCACATTATGGGCACATCATCAGCACATCCTACTTAACCCTTGTGTGGTGTTCGTGTTTTTATTACTCACCCAGTGTCCGCGGGTCTGGTGGACCCACAACATTATTTGGTTTTTAAAACAATAAAGCCATAACAATTTACGTAAAAATACTTCACAGATATTGACTTTATCTCAATTATAAGAAATATAGACAGCATATATGGTTAATATTGACCATTTACCTCTGCTAGATCACATTTATCAATAAAAGTGATATTTGTTTTTTGTGATAAAATGTGATTTTTGTGTTCTTTTACATGTTTATCACAGAAAATGAGCCACGCCCAATGAGTCTCAGTTATGAATTATGAATTGTATCATTTTTCTTTTAGTAAACATTGAATACGGGTCCCACAGACCCGAACACCACAAAAGGTTTAATATGAAACCAGTGTTGTAAGCAGGGTATTCTCAGGTACTTTTGTTGAATGTGGAATCTGAGCTCTAGTTTCTCACAGCAATAGCATCTGAATGTAGACGAACAATAACAACAATGATAATGGATGAACAATAGCAATAATGTAACTTTCCTTTTTCATTATTTATAAATTTTGGCAGCTGCCATGATCAAGTTTACAAACTATTTACAGACACAGTTTTGAAGAGGCTGTTTTCTGAATAATAGTACTGGAACTGTGGAAAAAGTCATATTTTTGTTGTATTGTTTCACGCAGGTGCAACATCTTTTTTTTGCTCACCCGGAAATGAAAACCTTTGTTCCTCATAGGGATAATTTTGCTGTCTGTACCAAAAATTCTCTGTGAATTAGTAACATAGAACCGGAGGAGCTGTAATATGTTTTATTAACTTCAACTATCAATCATTTTTCCGTAACATTTTGTGAGCAGTAGTCTGTTGTCAATTAAAAATCTGCGCTGTAGGCACAAACTGAATTAATAGGATCTTTCTGTAATAGGCAAGCTAAGAAGGCAAGCTAAGCAGCTAAGCAGAATTAAAGATTAGGAATCCTCTAATAAAGTAAACATGTTTTCATCCTGCACCTTGTAATTTGTGGATCTACCAGTCTATTGAATGATGAATTACAATCACCCAAATTGTCATTCTGAAGTTTGAATTCACCGAACAACAGTGGGTCTGGGATCACCTTGTGATCATGTAAGTCTTATTAGATTTGTCCTCTGTATCATGGAAACAACACGTGAATCCGCAAGATGTCCATGAGATTTTCCATCTGAATACACACAGAGGCGCGCACAAGCATGACTAAAAATATCAAGATTACAATGTGAGATATTAGTAGGCTATTGTGTAGGCTATATCAAAAAATGCATAAAAATAAAAGTAGGTCAAAGACCACATACCTGTCCCTTAGCGAAGGGGAATGCAGCATTAAATTTCTTTCAGCCCACTCCATCAACATCCAGGCGATGTGCGATGCTACGTGTAAGGTTATATGTAGACTCTTCACAATTATCCTGGATCAAGCTATGACTTAGCTTATATTTGCCAGTAGTTCCTATAATCTTCTGGGGGGACAGTCTTCTGTTACGGGACAATGGCTATCCAATAAAAACTTTGTTAATAACACCTATATCAAGCCTAATGCGCAAATTGTCATTTAATGGAAAACTCGTGCACTGCAATAGACAGACATTTCAGTTCTGAAAATGTGCTTCAGATGTCATTACAATACAGGTTTCTTCATGTAGGCCTAGAGTCTGTAAGTAAATATGAATGGTTTTGACTGAAAAAAGTTCAAAACCTTGTCCAGTGTAGCCTATTGTTTTTAAAATAGACTACAGTCCCCCGGATTCGCTGTGCATAAGGTTTTTTCGATAGCCTACGGTTAAAAAATGGAGTTTAATTTAAATTTCACCATGTTAACTGAATCTTAACCTTATTCTTCGTCCTTCATATTTTTAAAATTACAGTGACCATGGTTTCATCTTAGTAAAACCCAGCTGATTTCACCTGTTATTCCACAACTGAACAAAATTATTTTAAAGAGAACTAAGAGACTAAAACAAATTTGCAACACATTACACAATTAATTCATTCTCTGCATGTGCGCTTTAACTTCATGCAGGAGCAGCCAGTCTGTTTCACCTGCTGCAAATTGCACTTTTCATGGTCTTCCCGGGAAAGTGGACTCGTTTTAAAGCGTTGGTCACATTTCCATAAGCAGGACATTATAAAACAAGGGAAATTATGCGTGAACCTATAGGTTGCCAACCTGACAGCTTTATTGTATTTAGTATCAGATCAAAAACGTCTATGACGGAAAAAAAGCCAAGTTACTCACGCATAGCCTACATAGCGCTGTCTATAAGTCCTTAATTCCAACTTGCAAAAACGAGGCCTGCCTTTAAAAGTCTTGATATCAAAATGTGGCCAAGTTACAACTAACAATATTGCCTATCGTAGCTCACACTAAATAAACTAGCTCTATTCCAAAGCAATGCTATCCAAACTTTCCTAAATTATTTAATGCAACTTGGCCCTGTGTTTCTTCATCTTTGCATGTGAAGAGATTGTGCCTCATGGAACAACATATGATTTCAATGAATGTTTTTAAAAGTTGATGAATAATTACACTCCAGAAAGGATATGATTGTACTCTGTTGGCAAGTTTACTTTAGAAAATGTACAGGTTTTAAAATGTTAACTGCTGCTACAGAATTCTTTACAATTCACAAACACATTTATATCAAGAAACATCATGTACAATAGAGAAAGGGGTGATGAATAAATAAATGCAGATAAAAATTAGTAATATTTTTACCTAGAAAATAGCGTACATATAGCATTTTTACAAACGTATCCAGAAATGTTTGTGGGTCAAATGGTGGGAAATAAGTAATAGTACCAATTTTCTTAACATAATAGTATTTATGATATTTGCAAACAGAATTTTGTGAACACAAGGATATCTATGCTCTGTAGGACCACACAGGTTTTGATAGAAATCCAAATAAATAAATCAATAAATACATAATAATAATAATAATAATAATAATAATAATAATAATAATAATAATAATAATAAATTTAATTAATTCTGTGCTTTTCATAGACCAAAGCAGTGGATGCAGACAATTGTTCAAACATGCCCTATAGTGTAGTAATTTTTCTGTTTAATTTCTAAGTGCAACACATCTGAATCAGAGTATTTCCACTATAAATTATTTTCATTTTGCAGTTTGATGTGGCACATACAGTTTCATTGGCCACATTCTCTTGAGATGGTAAAATGAAGAAACACAGGGCCAAGTTGCATTAAATAATTTAGGAAAGTTTGGATAGCACTGCCTTGGAATAGAGCTAGTTTATTTAGTGTGAGCTACGATAGGCAATATTGTTAGTTGTAACTTGGCCACATTTTGATATCAAGACTTTTAAAGGCAGGCCTAGTTTTTGCAAGTTGGAATTAAGGACTTATAGACAGCGCTATGTAGGCTATGCGTGAGTAACTTGGCTTTTTTTTACGTCGTAGACGTTTTTGATCTGATATCACTTATTTTTTATAGCTAACTAATGATGAACAATGCATGAAGATAAACACGGAGAGAGACATGCATTCCAAAGAAATGCATGCAGACATTTGCGTAACCATAACGCCCTCTATTGACAAGAATGAGAACAGTTATGTCGTGGTTTTTAACCCTTTTTCCCTATGCCGTCGTTTTCCTCAGTGGCCACGCGAGGGCGCTGCCCTTTTGGTAGATGCTTGCTCCGCCCCGCTTAGATTGCGGAGCTTCTCTTAGCATCCACACCTGCGCGTGGTCACCTTGAGAGCTATTTAAGCCTTCCGTTTCCTTCTTTCGGGGCTTCTATATTGATTGTTTGATTGTTTGTTCTGTGGTGTATTTTCTGGCATTATTTGTGCTGTTTTGTGTGCGGTTTATTTTGCCCTTTTAAAGTTTACTCGTATGATTAGATCTAGGTTTTTAAGGAGACCGTTTTGCTCCGTTGTGCTTTTATTGGAGTTTTGCGGTACTTTCCTTTGTGCTTTGAGCTTTCAGGTTGAATTCATGTTTTGTGTGCTCATTTCAGTCTCCGCTTTCTGGTCTGTCCTTTGTTTGTCATTTTGCCTAGATCCTTTGCCCTTTACTAAGTGACAGGGCGTTTGTATCATACTGACTTTAGGGTTTTAATTATTCTTAGAGGCAGGTCGGTTATTTTCGATTAAGTTTGCGTTGGTCTTTTGTTACAGCTGTTCTGTTTCGTCCTTTTCACCTGTGGGACGATTTTGTTCGGAACTGTACTTCTGTTCGTTCTCCGGGTGTGTCCCTCCTTATATGGAGCTTGGACGATGCTATGGACATGTTTGTGTTTGATTGCGCGTTTATGAAAGTAACCATGGAACGTTATCTCTGTTCCTCCGCCTCGTTACATTTCCCGTTACTGAGAGGCAGTGCGTGCTATTTTCTATTAAGGTTGCGTTGGTCTTTTGTTGCAGCTGTCCTCTTCGCCCTTTTTACCTGTGGGACGATTTTGTTCGGAACTGTAGTTCTGTTTGTTCTCCGGGTGAGTCTCTCCTTATATGGAGCTTGGGTGGTGTTGTGGACATGTGTGTGTGGGACTGTGCGCTTCTGAAAATAGTCTTAGACCGTTAGCTCTGTTCTTTTCACCTCGTTACATTTCCCATTATTGAGAGGCTAGGGCGTTTATTTTCCACCAAGCTTCTGTTAGTCACTTTGCTAGTAAAGTTATGAGATGACGGTGCTCCGTCGGCTCGCCTGTAAAATGTTTCTCTCTTCTGGGAGATTGGGCGTTTACCCCTTTATGTTTTCTGCATTTTTACTGCGAGCCTATGAAACTAGCCATGGAACTCTGTTCCTTCGCCTCGTTACATTCCTCTTTATCAAGAGGCACGGCATTTATTTTCTATTTAACTCGTGTTAGTCTTTTAGCCGGTAATGTCTGGTGCAGCTGTCCTGTTCGTCCTTTTCACCTGCGGGACAATTTTGTTCGGAACTTTAGTTCTGTTCGTTCTCTGGGTGTGTCCCTCCTTATATGGAGCTTGGACGATGCTATGGACATGTTTGCGTTTGACTGCAAGTCTTATGGAAGTAGCCATGGAACGTTATCTCTGTTCCTTCGCCTTCTCGTTACATTCCTCTTTACCAAGAGGCACGGCTTTTATTCTCTATCAAACTCGTTTGGTCTTTTAGCCGGTGATGTCCGGTGCTGCTGTCCTGTTCGTCCTTTTCACCTGCGGGACGATTTTGGTCGGAACTGTAGTTCTGTTTGTTCTCCGGGTGTGTCTCTCCTTATTTGAAGCTTGGGCGATGCTGTGGACATGTTTGCGTTTGACTGCGAGTCTTCGAGAGTAGCCTTGGAACGTTAGATCTCCGTTCCTTTCGCCTCTTGGTATACTTATTCGTATTCGTTTTCAGTGTTTGTTGGTTGTGTGTGTTTTATGTGTACCATTTATGCTACTCGCCTGTTCTTATGCATCTCGTTGCCAAGACAGGGTGTTTGTTGTTTCTGGCTCTTTCTTCTGTCACTTTGTTCGTAGAAGTATGGGAACCTTGTGCTCTGTTCCATTGGCCTTGTTTGGTTTTCTTGCTGAAAACTTGGCGTTTGCGCTTCTGCTCATTAGTGTGTGACAGTGAGCCGGTCAGTAGCTTTGATACGTCTGTTCTTTGTCTTGTCTCCTCCCTTAACTGCGGGGTTTCCCGCCTTAGGGCTTAAAGAATCCCCTTGCTGCATTTGGCTCCTCCCACCTCACACCCACATTACAAGTTATCCTATTACAGACAGCACACAATTACATTAAAAGAGTTTGTAGATGAGTATTTAATGTGTAATGAAATACAATGAACAGCACCACCTGAGCTATGGATCATGAAGAAGCATGTAAATTAATGAACCAAGTCTACATGGAGACATGCATGCACAATGGGCTAGACGCAAACACATTCTAGCTGAAAGACATACAGCCTAAATAGCTAGTACAGCCTAAATAGTTTGCATCAGTAAAATATGGAAATACAGTTTTAAAATAGGGCTATTAGTATTCTATAGAAAATGAAATACATTTAATGTTAGGCTATTCAACAATGGATTGCGGGATGCGTAACTCCAACCTTCCATGTGTGGGCTACGAGCTAGCGAGTGAGCAAGCGGGTGAGTTCATTCGCAGAAATTCCTTCGCAGTTTTTTTTTCCGGTAGTGTAGAACGTTACCTGCGGGAAATGTTTTGGTACCGGACAGCTAGGTTTAGTTTAGTTTTCTGTAGTGCAATGAATGTAGGCTATAAGGCATGTTGATTCGCTTCGTAGTAGCCTAGCTTGTATCTGCTTCCTGACTAGAAGCAGACTGACGCTTCTCTGGCAACAGTAAGGTTGGCTAACAATCTTAATTGGACAACGCATATTTCCCAGGAACCTTAGCCAGAAAGAAAACAATAGGTACTACTAAGAAAGTACATACCAGAGATTATTCTTCTTCTTATTATTATTATTCTAATTAAATGTGTTTGTAGTAAGCTACATTATCTGCAGAGTAGCATAGACTAGAGCCACATTCGGAGTCTATTGTTGTTTTTCTTTTTAAGTGACTAACCATGAATGAGATATGTTTCGGGAATTGGTGGTTTATAAATCCGATCCCTTGAAGGATTGCAGCTTAAATGAGGCTATCATCAATTCTTAATGTAGGCTATTATCGTAAATTCTTAATTTTCCTAGTAGTTAATTTTATGGTGACATTGTGTTATGTGTGAAAAGGATAAAGTGAACAGAGCTGAAGTGAAGAAATTAATTAATAAAGAAATGTTGGCCGAGGCAAGGGTACGTTGAGGTTCGGTTCCACAGTCAGTCAGTCATGACCGCAAGAGCAGAGCTTAACACCCTCCCCAAACCAGACAAGAGCGAGCGTCGTGTCAGTGAAACATTGAACAGTTAATATTGGAAACCTCTTTTGCCTTTGCAATAAAAATACGTTAATGTGTTAATGTGAAAATTATAACAGTCTAATAAATTAAAAGTACTTAACAGTTGCGCATTGTTTTTGTGGAAAATAAACATGTGCCCAGCTGGGCTCAAACCCACATTCCTCTGTGTGAGAGACAGCGCCTTTATCCATTAGGCCACAGTAACTTCTTGGAAAGCATGAAGCCATTAGCTGTATTAACATTAAAAACCATTAGTATGAAGCGTTTTTATTGGGCGATAAGCTTGATGAGCAGGTATACGGACCATACCCTCAAAGTATAATTCTCCCCATTGGATAACATCGCGACGGAGGCAGGCAGTTTGGCAGGAGAAATGGGAAGAAGAAGAAGCGGAAGAGGAAGGAGAAAAACGGCAAAATAATCAAAGTTTGGGGCTTTATTTTGTGGATGTGTGAAGTTGTATCTGAATGCTGTGTGGTTACATGAGGTCAGAACATACAGAAGTTTTTAAGGGCTCAGAGTCTATGGTCATTGTGGTTACATCTGTAGGAAACCCTGAAAAGTGCCAAACTCTCTGTGCTGTATAGGTATGGAGCAAGCCGTAACTTGGCGGATGGCATACCTGCCATCCCAATTATACTTCCTAAAATCCCATTAAGAGCCATTAAAATGTATTGAAGGGACCTGGTCTTGGCTTTGTTACCAAGACAGACAATATTAACACACATTTAGAAAGAGAATATTGTTCAACGTCCTTAAATATAATCTAAACATGATGTCTAGGTACTTTATGGTGTGCAATTTTGAACAACGTTTTGCCTGTATGGCTGTTAAAGTAAAATAAAGCAAGGGGGCTGAATACTTAAGGAATTGATAGTTTTCGGTTTCATATTTATAAATAATTTGGAACAAATGGAAGATTTTACTTTTCACATTGATATCGTAGTTGTTTGTATTGAATACCAGCAAAAAAGCCTGATTATATACATTTTTATCAAATGTTCGCACACGGCAAAATATGAAAAAGTCTATGGAGGCTGTATACTTTTTCATCCAACTGTGTACTTAATAGTATTACGTGCAACCACTGTCCAACGATTTATTTGTGTGAGTGTATGATGTCACACTATGTCCACCTGTGGTGTGAAATCAGAAGAAATGGCTTCATAAATGTGGAACTTTGAAGGCCTAGATATTTCATACAGAACTCTGTCTGACTGTATGCATTAATATTGAAGCATTATAGTGAAGGATTAACATGTTTTTATTCTTATTACAAGTTATATAAAAGTATGTATTCTGTCCTTTTCAACTGTGCCTGTTATTTCGTGGGAGCTAAGTGTCAATATATCACAGACCTGCCTATCCTTGACTCCTACAGGCCTTGATAGAGAAAAAGGGAGTGTGCAGCTGAAACTTAACTGTTCTACTTAATGAGCTGATTGACCTTAATGCTGACACGAACACCACCGCCATTGTGCTGTTAAATTATGTTGTCACTATATCTACCCGTGGTGTGAAATCAGAAAGGCTTCATAAATGTGGAGCATTGAAGGCCTAGATATTTCATATGGAACTCTGTCTGACTGTTTGCATTAATATTGCAGCATTATAGTGAAGGATTAACATGTTTTTATTCTTATTATTTTGCTTATTATTCTTATTACAAGTTATATAAAAGTATGTATTCTGCCCTTTTCAACTGTGCCTGTTATGTGAGCTAAGTGTCAATATATCACAGACCTGCCTATCCTTGACTCCTACAGGCCTTGATAGAGAAAAAGGGAGGGTGCAGCTGAAACTTAACTGTTCTACCTAATGAGCGGATTGACCTTAATGCTGGCACGAACACCACCGCCATTGTGCTGTTAAATTATGTTGTCACTATATCTACCCGTGGTGTGAAATCAGAAAGGCTTCATAAATGTGGAGCGGTCAAGGCCTATATTTAAGACAGAAGTCTCACTGTATGCATTAATATTGCAGTATTATATGCATAATAATAATAATAATAATGTTGTCGTCATCGTCAGTAGTTGCCCTATTCAACAGGAAGTATAATTGTAATGTATATGCCCTTAGCCTACTTGAGTAGCCTATTAATGTTTGTAAAAGCTTAATGGGCAATTTTGTCTGGGTAAAAAATATGAATCAGTAAATACAAATATCACCATTGCATAATAATAATAATAATACTTAGTAATAAGAAGAAAAACAAGGAAGAAGTTGCTGTTTAATATCTAATATATGTTTTTAATTTTCAATAAAGAGAAAATATTTGTAGCATACTTTATAATTACTGTTTACTTGCCATAATGGCCTATAGCGTAGTCTACTTAACAGACAGAAGCGTGTCGTGCATCATTTTAGATAGTCACTCAGTCGTCAATTAATGTCATTTAATTCATTGTTTATTGGTACGCAGTGCAGGTCGGACGTTAAGACGCGTTGTTTTCTAAAGGGAATTGAGTAGGTTATAGCTTGGTCGTTGTTTTTATTTTTTTCTTGCTTTCTTTTGTAGGTATAGCTTGTTTGCAGTCACGTGATTCTGATGACGCGCGAAATTCAGATGGGGGGCAGGAAGTGAAGAACACTGATTTGAAATGATGGAAAGTCAATACACAAAAGCGTTGGACGGGCCTACACGCAGGAGGTATCATCAAAAAATATATAAACATATTGGATATGATCCGTACACGCTGAGGAAAAGCGATTTTTCTCACGTCTTGGCCGATTTGCCTGGCGTGGAGGCGATCGACATCACAAATTACCTCGTCCTCCAGACCTCCTACTACACGGCTAGCCAGATGAAGGTGTACAAGAGTCTGGAGGCTTATAACTATTTTGTGTGTGGTTGGGTCAACGACCTTGCTGTGGACTCCCTGGACCCCTGTCAAGGACCTCACATCCTCACGTTGAGAACCACTGGCCGTGATAGCTAGCTAACGTTAGCATTGCTAAAAACAAAGACACCGGAAGATAGCGTTAGCTATCTAGCTGCGAAACACAAACACACAGGGTGATATCACAGATGTAACGTTAGCTATGTTTCCAGCAATATTGCCTCCTGGTCTGTATTTTTGTCAGTTTTAGCCAGCTATGTAAGTAGCTAAATTACTGTAGCCTTACCTTTCACAAAGTGGTCACTGCATATACGAGCGTTGTCTGACTCAGCTCCTCCAGACTTAAGACGGAGATTTTTGATCCACGTCTGCCACCGTTTCTCTGTGAGTTTTTTAAACTTCTCCCCTTTATGTGTAACCACTTTCGGGACTCGAATTGTTTTTTTCCCGATTCGATCGGTTGGTACAGCCGTAAACCGCGCAAAACTTTGGCATTTTAATAGTGCTTTCCTAATCTGCAAATCACTTCCTGCCCCCCATCTGCAGGTCGCGCCACTGCAACGCAGTGACATGGCGTCACATGCAAACAACCTATAGGTAATCTGTAGTTGCTCGGGATATTCTAATGAGATAATCTCTCGATATCGGATACAGCAAGAAACTTCCAGAAGATGGATTTTGAATAAGGTTCATGGTCAACGTGTCCTGATGAACGGAATCATAATTTAACTGAAGGCAACTTAGAATCGGGGTAAGCAAGAGTCTCGGCGGCTAACGTTAGCCGTTTTTGTATTGAAAATGATGGGCTAATTATAGCTAGAGTTTTATTTTAGTTTGGTTTTTCTGACAAAGTAGGTACTTGCTTATGGAGGATTATTCAACCCAAAATGAAAACGAAAATGAAAACGAAAATGAAAATGGAAATGGAAAATGAAAATAGAGGATTATTCAGCCCAAAATTAAAATTAAAATCTTTTAATTTTCGTTTTCATTTTCATTTTCATTTTCGAACTGTATCTATGTAAATGAGGGGGTATGGTCAAGCAAGCAGGGTGGGCCTCATACAGGTTTAGTGCAGTAGCACTTAATGAACACTAGGGGGAGCATAGCATAGGGATGGGTAACAGTCTATGCTTGATACTATGCTCTCAGGGCACTCGTACGTTTTAATGGATGAAATTATGAAGAATCTGAGCAGTGTTATAAAGTACAGTCAAGCCGGAAAGTCTGCACACCCCTTTCACCTTCTCCACGTTTTATTACGCTACAGACATATTCTACAATAGATTGAGTTAATTTTTTGTCTCAAAATTCTACACAAAATAGCCCATAATGACAAAGTGAAAACAGGTTTTTAGACATTTGTGCTAATTTATTAAAAATCAAAATGTAAAATATCATATGTACACAAGTGTGCACACCCTTTGATATGACACCCAAAAGTAAGCTGAGGTGCATTTTGTTTCCACTGATACTGCTTGAGATGTTTCTACAACTTAATTGGAGTCCACCTGTGATAAATTCAATTGATTGGAGATGATTGGGGATTGCCAACACCTGCCTATTTAAGGTCCCACAGTTGACAGTTGTTATGCCCTGTGTTAGGGAGCAGGGCATAATAATAGAAACGAATGCCTCCTAGTCGATAGTTATCAAGATATAGTAATAACACTCATTTAGTGGCATGGCGGCTGTGCACTGGGAATGGTGGCTGGTTCAGGAAATTGGGATGATGCCTTATATCCTGATTGGGCGCCGGTCGGTGATTGGGGGGAGGGCATTGCTTGTTAAAAGGGCCAAGATGGTGGGCAGCGAGGGAGGTGTGTAAATGTACCTGCGCTTGGTCTGCCGGCGTGACGATTGACAACCCCCCTTTGTTTCCCGACCAGGCTGTCGTGTTGATTCTCGATTCACTATACCGCTATGCTTAACGAGAGAAACTAGATTTTAAACAAAACTAAACTCGAAAACGAACGGACGCGGAGCTCTTCGCTGACAGAGCGACGGCTTGGGCTAGCCCCGGAAAACCGGTGAAGCGACCTGGAGGTGGTAAGTCCCAGTTTCCTCCCAGTTTCACCATTTCAGGCCAGCCGCCTCCTGTTGTAAGCGACTTTCTATCCCTAGACAAAACGTGACCGCAACACAGTGCATGTCAGAGCAAACTCCAAGCCATGGGGTCAAAGGAATTATCTGCAGACCTCAGAAACAGGATTGTTTCAAGGCATAGATCTGGAGAAGGGTACGGAAAAATCTCTGCAGCTTTACATGTCCCAAAGAGCACAGTGGCCACCATCATTCGTAAATGGAAGAAGTTTGGAACCACTAAGAATCTTCCTAGAAATGGCCACCCGGCCAAACTGAGCAATCGGGGAAGACGGGCCTTGGCCAGGGAGGTGAGCAGGAACCCGAGGGTCACTCTGACAGAGCTCTAGCGTATCCTTGTGGAGATGGGAGAACCTTTCAGAAGATCAACCATCCAGGCAGCACTCCACCAATCAGGCCTTTATGGTAGAGTGGCCAGACGGAAGCCCCTCCTTAGTAAAAGGCACATCACAGCCCGCTTGGAGTTTGCCAAAAGGCACCTAGAGGACTCTCAAACCATGAGAATCAACATTCTCTGGTCTGATGAAACCAAAATTGAACTTTTTGGCCTGAATACCAAGCGTCACGTCTGGAGGAAACCAGGCACCGCTCATCACCTGGCTAATACCATCCCTACAGTGAAGCATGGCGGTGGCAGCATCATGATGTGGGGATGTTTTTCAGCAGCGGGAATGGGGCGACTAGTCCTGATAGAGGGAAAGATGAATGCAGCTAAGTACACCGAGAAAACCTGCTCCAGAGCGCTCTGGACCTCAGACTGGGGCGAAGGTTTACCTTCCAACATGACAACGACCCGAAGCACACAGCCAAGAGAACAAAGGAGTGGCTTCGGAGAAAGTCTGTGCATGTCCTTGAGTGGCCCAGCCAGAGCCCAGACCTGAATCCAATTGAACATCTGTGGAAAGAGCTGAAAATGGCTGTGTACCGACGCTCCCCATCCAACCTGACGGAGCTTGCAAGGATATGCCAAGAGGAATGGGCAAAAATGTCCAGAAACAAGTGTGCCAAGCTCGTAGCTTCTTTCCCAAGACGCCTTGAAGCTGTAATCGCTGCCAAAGGTGCAGCAACCAAGTATTAGGCTAAGGGTGTGTACAGATATGTAACCCCTAAATAACATATTTTTGTCAGTAAAATAAAATTGCATATTTTCTAAAAACCTGTTTTCACTTCGTCATTATTGGCTATTGTGTGTAGATGTTTGAGGCAAAAAATGAACTCAATCTATTGTAGTATAAGTCTGTAACGCAATAAAACGTGGAGAAGGTGAAAGGGGTGTGCAGACTTTCCGGCTTGACTGTATTCTTGTTTTATGAAAGAAACGGAGCTAGCTAGCCAGCGCTACGCTGTGTAGGCTATAGGTCAAACCTGCGAGGTGGAAAATCCAGGTTCAGAAAGTGATAGTCCGCCTCAATCATTTGTTCCAATCACCTGGATTTGCTAATTATCACAATTCTTCAGCCAAGAGGTAGGAGCTAACTAGGCTAATTAGTGAAATTGTGAGTTCATGGGTGGAAGAAACATGGCAGGACTTTTACTTTCTGACCCCTGGAATTTCCACCTCTGCAAACCTGGTAGTAGCCTACGATAGGCTACATTGTGGCAGGTTAAACGTTGGATTGGATGGTTGTGTTGGACTGCTGGAAATAAATGAAATCCTCTCTTAAAATAAATGAAAAGACCGCAAATGAGTCACTGGATCGTTTAAACTTTTAACCTGGTTCCGGTACTTTAAGCGAACATTAAGGCATTGCTTCAAAAAGTCTATCGACAGCCAGATTCTATAACTAGTATATGTTATACAAATTGAGAAATGTTAATGTAGGCTATTTGAAAGTGAGTCGGCTTCGACATACAAAAAATCCAGGGTTAAATCTTAAATTGAGCTTGCTAGCTGTTTATTATTATCCTAAAATAGCAAAACTGCTCGTTGATAGTTCTATTTGAACAGAAAACATCTCGTTGCTAATTCTATTTCTCGTTACTAGTTCTATTTTGTCCGTAGTTATGCAAAAACCTCTCATTGGTAGTTCTGAAAACAATTGATTCTATAAGGAAGCAAATAGTTCCTTCTCAACTTTATACCATAAAATTAGCACCAATTTTGGTTATTTTTGTCATTAGTTACATTATTTAAGAAAATTGCATGAAACCGCAACTCAATTTACCTCCCTATCTCCGTCTTGCTTTTTAAAAATGCTATGGTCACACAGCCTATTAAACAGCCCATGCTAAGGAAATTGCATTTCAGATTAGCATCATGAGATGGGAACATCTAAAAAAATTGCATACCGGTACTATAGATACAAAGTGTGTTACTGTTAGATGTAACTTGTCATATCTAAGACATTTCGCTTGATAAAATGTTTTTTAATACACAGATTAACGTGCTTTGTGAAGTAACTTGCTCGCACTCGCAACCAGCGTTGCTTACGTTAGCGTTACATTACATTAGGTAAAGCCCGACTATGTTAGCTACGTTCATATTTCCAAACTGAATAAATACTGCATCTCTAACCACAAAACTGCTTTACTAGATTAAAGTTGTTGTAACTAAGATATTTGGCGAAGACAAACTTTTAAAATCAGCGGATTTAGCGTTATTTGCCGGCTTTATTAATCAGCTGTTGGCGATGCTATGGTTACCATTCAAAAAAACGGTCTACTCTAATGGTGCTGGCAGCAGATAACGTAGACGGCGTATTCATTTAGAACGGTGATTAAAATGTTGCCAGCGCGGGGGGCGCTGCGGTGGTACAACGGTAAGAGCTACTTCAGAGCCGGGCGGTTAAAGAATTAAATGCCCACCCTCCAGCCAATCAGAATCGAGTATTTATCCAAGCCATGGTATAAGTAATGTTAATGCACATGCTAATGGAACCTGACTAAAACAACAGGGATTTTGTGGTCGGTGAATGTGTTGTAAGAAACGAAGTTAACGTTGATTACATTATATTGGTAGGCTATACACGGTAATAAAACGTTAGACCTAACTAAGGGTTTGTATGTCTGTAACTTTAGCTAAATTATATATTGGCCTTTACATTAATGTAAGAACTTGTCGTTTGCAAGGTAACCTTAGCTACGTTACATTGCAGCGTGGGCAACTTAGAATTGCTTACCTTGGCTGAATTTCATAATCGGTGACGACAAAGACAATAATAACATTGTTGTAAAAGTGGATTTGCCCCTCAATATTATCCCCTAATGAACATAATTCTTTTGAATGATGTAATGCTTGATACTTCGGACACAAATTCTCTAGCAGAGCAGCAGTAAGCTACGTAGCCACGACATTTTGTGGGCGCCCAAGTGGGCGACCTAGCGAATGACAGAGCGCTGTGTGGGGTTAAGTTACAAATTCAGTCCGAGGCTTTTATGGCCTACCTTGTATTAATGTAGCTATTGTTTAATGAGTCATGAAACGATATTACGTGACATTTTTATGTGAAATGATAGAGAACGCATCTCAGAAATGTATAAAAAAGAGCTTCCTACAACGATTATTCAGGTGTAAAAGCAATAGTTTAAATTTTTTTAAATTAAAACAAGCTAGCTGCTGCACAAAACAAGGATGGCGACGGCGACAGTTTTTGGAAAATATTCTGTGGCATCAGAGATGGCATGTTCTATTGGCTGAAGTAGCATCACGTGTGCACTTCCTTATAAAGACAAAACCATGACATGCACATCCTTAGTTCTGTGGATATATATATAAAAAAGCATTATGTCATGCACGTCGTTCATCGTGCCTGTGTATCATGCAGTCTATGTACGACTTTGATAACACTTTGTTATTGGTGGATGAGATGTCGTTATCCAATGGGGAAAATTATTATTTGTGGGCAAGGAACATTTATGATGAGGAATTCGACAGGAGAATGGGAAGAAGAAGCGGAAGGAGAAAAACGGCAAAAATAACCCAAGTTTGGGGCTTTATTGTGTGGATGTGTGAAGTTGCATCTGAATTATGTGTGATTACATGAGGTCAGAACGTGAAGAAGTTAATGTTTTTAAGGGCTGAGAGTCTGTGGTCATTGTGGTTATTTCTGTAGGAAACCCTGAAAAGTGCCAAACTCTCGGTGCTGTATAGGTATGGGGCATGCCCCACTAAGCCGTAACTTGGCGGATGGCATACCTACCATCCCAATAATCATTAAGGCAAAATAATGGCATTTATATTATTAATCAATATTAGAATGCAGGTAATGAACTTCGTATGAAGCTTGAACTTCGAGAACTCCATGAGAACAGCCTCATGGAATTGATGTTTGACAATGCTTCATTGCATAATCAAATGGAATTCATTAAACAAACAGGCTAATTTGGCGTTTTCAAAGGTGAGACGGAAGCCATTGGTAGCTTATTCTAAGCTGTTGCAGGTGCTTTTAACGAAATTTAACCAAATATAGCATATTTTCTAAAATAACAGCACTATCGGGAATTACCGGGAACCCGTGCCGGTGTTAAACTCTAGCCTAATGCTAAAGATTTTTATTGTGTATATCAAAACGCTTCATAATGGTTAGTCCGAGTAATATTGATCATACTATTGATCCATATAGCCTATTCCTTGCTCGCACTAAACACGCACGAGCATGTCTGTTTCGTCATCATATCAGCAATCCATCAAGGTGGAAAAGCAGGCTTTTAAAGGGAATGGAATATGACATTTTGATTGGTTTATTGCATGTTACGCCCAAGACACACCTATAATTAATGAAGAGACTAAGGTCAGCCCATTTGCATGTTGCGCCGTGCTTAGCGCTAAAATAACTCGCCGTCTAACTAGCAAAAGTTGACTTGGACACGCCCTAAATGCACTTTACACCATGTGTTTAGACCAAGCGCTAAGATCGCCAAGATAGAGCCCCAAAAATGTTAAGGGCTTTTTACATGGTACGCGACAGTCGCTTGGTCTCCATTCATTAAAAATTTTTATTTAATATTTTGACAGTGCGGCGCGGGATACACTTTCCCATCAATGCTCTTCAGTAATATCTTTTCTCCCTCACTGGTCTGCTGCTGCTATAACTTACTTACCCAAGCTGGCAGCACTGTGTTGTGATAGGCTAGGCCTACTCCTCTGTAGCCTACCGAAGTAATTGGGGGATGGAAAGTTGATATTGAACAGTGTGTTGAAAATGCACAAGAAATAAATATAATGTCAGCCAGCCACTGCCCCATGTTGAATTCACATAGCTAGCTAAACTTTGCTGTTTATGTTTTAGGGATTCCATAATAAATAGCCTACATTTTTTTTGACTGGTAAATAGCCTATAGGCTACATGGCTAAAAAGTAGGCTATCACGCATCAGTGCTGTGCGACATCAACATATTATCTAGATATAGCGTAATCAGTAACAAGCAAAAAGGCCCTTGGTGTTTTAATGACGTTGCAGATGTACTTGCTTGTCTGGGAATGTTGTTAGCCAAATCTGGTGCTATTTCTCACATAACTCAAGTGGATGTTTTCTCACATTGTAAGGCAAATTAATGCAATGTAATGATGCAATGAAAATTATTTGATAGCATATCCTATATCAAGTGTCGCTGTGCACAGCATTACCTCTGCTGTACTTTTTCGTAGCATTAAAGCTTTTAAAACATAAACACTGCATTAAAAATACTGGGCTTTATAGGTAAAAGAAGCATGGCTAAAACACTGTGCACTGCAGGCCAATGAAAGAGGGAGTTTGCAATTTGTAGATTATTTGGATTGAGAACACTTGACTATTCCGTTGATCTTACTGAGTGTTAAGAGGTGAAAACTTGATGAGTTATTAAATATTAATTAGCCTTCAGCACTTGAATAACCCACAGACATGTGAGTAATTATGCATTTCAGGAAAGAGTTTATTTGCATATTTAAACACTGAGGGGTTTTATGTAGATTTTGTTGCCATGTCATTAGCTCAAAGCCACGTAGGAGAGATGTTTCTTTGGATTCTTTTCAGCTTTCCCAGCAGGGTAGCTCAGAGAAACGTCATGGCTGTTTCTATTTCACATTCAACCAGCTTTTGTTTTGGTGTCTCAGGCAAACGTGCCCTGGGCGTTTCTTTGCTGGACCAATGGTTCCACTTTCCTGAAAATGAAATCTGTGGGGGGTCTGAGGGCGCCCGCCTGTGCCTTTCACTCTCTCCAGAAATAAGCATTTCCACCCGGCCTCGTTCAAGGAAGACCACGGGCCTGGCACGATCCATTTCTGTTGCTATCGATCGGCGCTCTGCGGTATGCCCACAGTGAGAGCCCGGTCAATATTGGTGACAGCACCCCTGGCATTTCCTTTAGTTAACTACTTTTTAAGGTAGCCTGGTGTTTGTTAAATATTGAGGAAGTCTCCCCCATCTCTTGGAAGTCTCCCCCATCTCTTAGCACTACCTACCCAGACCTGGTTTGCCAGAGCTGGGAGTCACCTTCCAACTGAGACTCTGCTGACTGTAACTTATAAAACCATCCCGTCTGGGCAGTTCATCACTAAATGCAATATTGGCACAATTGCATTTATTATTGCATTATTGCATGTATTACCCTGGTTGTAGGGATTGTAGAATTTGCTAAGCAAACAGCAAGTGTAGAGCAAAGTGCCTCTGAAGTAAAGTCCCCGAGGGGGACTTTTTTCTCATTTGTAAAAAAATCCCTCTGTGTCCTAATATTGAAGTTACAAAGTCAAGTGCATTAGCATTAGCTGAATTAATTTAAAAGGCATCTGTCCAAGCACAGTGCATGCCGTTTTGAAACAGATATCTGTAACGTTGCATGGCAGTAATAATTTGTACTGCACGGAGCATTGCAGTGTGTTTCCATGTAGTGTGGGCGATGCTATTTTTTAAGCTCATGTGGTGGCTGGGACATGTAGAAACTGAGCATGCAGGTAAAACCATGAGCACTGGCAAGGGGTTTTGTACAACCCTGGGTTGTTTTTCCCCTGCTAATAGCTGTATTAGGCAAAGCTGAATGAATACTGTGCTGTGTGTCACATATATTCGCCATAAAGTCCATTTTGACAGATTCTTCATAAATACGTTATCAAAAATGCAAAAACTTGAAACATAAATCAAAAGGTCAAGATGAACATTACTTATCCTCATGCTATTTATAATAACTGTGCAGATATGGATAGAAAATTATGCAAATAAAATAGAACACATCAATTTTCAATTAACACTGTAAAAAAAAACATGGAAACGTGTGTGTCTTGGAGCTCTGGAAAATCACACTTTTACAAGTTTGAACTTTGAGAACTCCATGAGAACAGCCTCATGGAATTGATGTTTGACAATGCTCATTGAAAAAATATTCAAGTTACAAAGTCAAGTGCATTAGCATTAGTTGAATTAATTTAAAAAGCATCTGTCCAAGCACAGTGCATGCCATTTTGAAACAGATATCTGTAACATTGCATGGCAGTATTAATTTGTACTGCATGGAGCAAATGCACATGAAGTTACACAAAGAATTTAGAGATGATAAAAGTCAGAAATGGGGCCCTGTGTACTACGGTGGGTTTAGTGCAAAGCCTTTGTGCATGAGCCAGTTGACCAGTGTACTCCTATGTCACTACGTCACACTCAATAATTGATAACGGCATTTGGGTCCCTGTAATCAAATGAAATATTAACGCTTGTTAAATATTGCTGCTCAAGCCAACCCATACTTACAAGGCAACCCAACTGTGAAACTCAGCAGGCCAAATAATTTACCATTCCTGCTGGTTTTTTGGAGAGTTTCAGCACTTAAGCGCTTAAGTTAAGTCATTGATTGGCCAAAGTGCCTACACACCTTTTTTTCACACCACAAGTGTGTGTTGAAAGGAAATAACAGACTCCGGCACCAAAAGAGAGGATATCTCTCATTAAAGGCATGCTGATGTCATAACACATTTATATAGTATTACTGTAGTTCAGTAATGTTCAGTATGACATTTTACTGAAGTGTTGGCTTATTTTCATTATTATTTTAGTAGGGAACAGAAGAAGAAACAAACTTTTCCAGAATCAAAGAATGTGATGCATTTCTGATTGACATAGAACAATGATCTGAATATGCTCTTAGCTGATTACTCTGGATTGTTTTTTTCTTTAAAGTGTTTTAGTTGCAATGATGGAGTCAGCGAAGACATAACCCTGTCACTATCCGATTTGCCTGAGGTCCGTCCTGACAATTTCCAGCTCCAGCTTCAAATTTACTGACCAATAACCAACATGGCTAATGTCAGCCAATCACTGCTAGGATCATGTTGACCATGTAGGGAAAGTTAAGTAATTAAATAACATCCCACTAGCTAAAAAACAAAACAAAAATTGGTTTCTTGTCTTATGAACAGAAAGGTTCTGCATCATACTATCAGTTCAAGCACATGCCGTGACTCAATCTGGACCTAGGTAGCTAGCTTAGCTAGCAATGTTGGCTGTCATCAGCCATGTTGTCACGTGCCGGTAACCGTGCTGGACCCGGAAGTTGCTTACTTTTCTCCTCCTTATTTTAAACTCATTATGTGGCAATTAAAATAGTTATAGAACACAGTCACCATGCATGTAAGCTTGGGAAGCTGTGTTGGCATGGTCAGGCTTTGGAATTAGCCAAATATGAGCAGACAGTAGCTAATCGTATAATGTCCTTGGGATGATTTAAATTTGAAAACATTTTTTTTTTTTTTTTGCCCAGACGACAAGGAGTGGGGACTCTTGTAACTTTAAGGTGGAAAAATTACATTTTTATTTTGTGCGCATGGAAATTTTGTCTTTCTCCATCTGTATTGAGGAGACGATGTCTGAGATGTCTTCCTAAGTCAGCCTCCCCTGGTGCACAATCAAGCCCAGGGACGAGCTGAGCCCACTGTCTGAGACTATGTCTGAATGCAGGATGAAATCATTTTATTATGGTCAAGGACAAAAGCATTCTCCACTGCCCATTTCAGTGCTTCTGGGGGAAGTGTGTCTGAATAGGCACATCCACTGGATTTCCCGTAGATTCTCTTCAAACAAAACTTGTTTAATGGCAAATCTAACTGAACACGAGCAACATGACATTTTCCAGCAGGAAGACAAATCCAGCGGAATGCTTTATTTACACAGAGCCGTTGTCAGATCAGCACTGCAACTGATGCAGTTCAGGTTTTTCATTCCGTGCTGTGACTGTTATTTTAAATGTGCCTGTGTTTTTAACGTATAAATAATATCAAATTATTATCAGATACATATTCTTAAGCGGATTCTACCTTCTACTTTTTTTATTTTATTTCATGTCAAAATATATATTTAGTTTCCGATTAACAAAAAAGAAAATAATGGGAGGAGAATCGTGTGTTCATGGAATGTAGAGGCCTGCAAAAATGCAAAGATGATGATGACGATGATGATTAATCTCATAGTTGCTCATTTTATAATGAGCAATCCTCATATGAAAAAAACAAAAACCTTTAAACACACTGCGTTTGTCGAGCTTTTGCACACGGTAAACATTTCCCAAGGGCCCATTTGAGAAATCAATAACTGTGCTCATGGTAAAACAATACGTAAAAGCCCTGATTCATTAGAATGGATACTACTTTGAGCTCTGGCCTCTTTAACTGGCTGATTTATGAGCTTGCCGGATTTTATTGTGGCTATTGTGAAATGATGTCACCATGTGTGATGTCTCTCTTCAGGCATAAATCTGCTTTTTTGCAACATAAGCAAAGACAATGCAAATTTCCCAAGGATTATTCAGTCTTTTTTTTTTGTGATGTTGTCGATGCACTGATACACTTTGAAAGTTTAAGCTGTGGTGATGTAGAGAGATGAGAATGTAATAACAGAATATTCATGTCATGTAAATTTTATCAATGTTTTTGACTGTATAAATGTAACAGTAGTATGGCTCTTCATGAAAATGAATTTCAAATAAAATATTTAATCAACAGCCTGAGCTCTTGTGAATCAACAAATGATTGACCCTTCTTTGTAGTGCAGTTTTTTAAGAAGTCTAATTCCAAGTTTAAGCTGAAGAGCAAGTTTGGTGTTTTCATTAAAAGCCCTTCTGAAGATATGAAAGGCAGTGTAGACAAAAGAAAATAAAAGGCGTGGAGCGGCTTCTCTCTGATGTTATTCTCATGAAGTTTACCGATACAACTGCTTTACATAAATTAGTATTCACAAAATAAATGTAACATACCAAACACTGTGAATGAAGCTCATGTATAATGCATGCAAATGCAAATGAACATCCAGTTGCCAGCCGCGATAGCTCTGTACTTTGGATACTCCTCACCAGAAGCTTTGTTCTTCGTTGTTTCCAATCAGCTTTCAAGCTCCTTAGAAAAGGCCTCTTCTCCAACGCTCGCAGTAATTTCATGACTGAGGAAACATGCAACCTGGAGCACTGGCCACGCTGATCGTTTGGCGAGACAGCTTGCTGAAGCCAGATTGCCGCAGTGTGCGTCTTCAAACGCCAAGACATTTACTTCTTCTGCGTGTATGTGAGCCTGGGAAGTGATAGCCAAGGGGACTCTCAGGTCTGAAGTGAACAGAAGACTCTTGCTGATCCTGTCATTGAGAATGTCTTGAGTCAGGGCTTGACTGAGATGCAGGTGTCCTTCACTGTTCATATTGATTACACGTAAACGCTGCACTCTGGGGCCTGATTCACTGTGTTTTCACACAGCCATATTCAGCCCCATCCTGGTACACAGCAGCACAGTCGCATGGGAAAATGCTACCGAAATCTGGACAGTACACACACACGCACACACACACACACACACACACACACACACACACAAAACACACAGACAGTAGTGGTGCTTCTTTTTCAGGTTTGCGTGACATTCTCCCTCAGTTTGCGACTTGCAGCCTTGAGCGCTCTCGTCTTTCCTCGGATCTCATCCCTGATATCGTTCCTACCTCAGGCCCATGTCAGGCGGTGCGCTGCTGTTTCCTCTAAGCTCCATGACCTCTAACTGGAGTGCTGAGGGGCTCTTTGTACTCAGTGTTGGAGATTGTATTGAGATTGGATCTGGTATCAGCTTATGTCAGAGCAGAGTCACTCAGGGGTTTGTGGTCATGGTGGGTTGTGTAACTGGCTTTGCCGCTCTTAGGAGTGACCCAAGCATCACAGACACTGCAGTCCACTCATTTGTCTGCAACGAAAAAATCTTATAAAAAAAAAAACCTTATAAATGCTTCCTGGCTTCACATTCCTGGTTCAGAAATCCTTTCGATACAAACTGCATCAGGTCCAAGCAGTTTTCTCGTTATTTTGTATATTTCATATTACAATGTGGTGCAGTTGCCCATAACAATCTACACACAGAAAATGGACACAATATAGCAGGTGTGTCATAATGGCACCATATTTCACACAACCAAGGACGTATCATCTGACTCTCGGCTCTGTCTCGCAACATAGTGACTGAATCGAAGTTGGCGTTAAAAGATGTTTATGTTCCACACGTAATACAGAAAGGCCCATGTTCCAGCTCATGGAATGCACTTTATATACAAAACATTGTGGATTCCAATTGCCAAATCAAGGACCTCTATTATTTCACCAGGACGAAGCGGAGGACTAACAGGATAAGGGGATCCTCTACATATTCCAAGGTTTTAAGGAGCGCTTCTCCGGCAAGGTCCTCAGAAACCAACAGCATGGAGCCGTGTCCTTCAGAACGTTATTTTCTGTGTCTTCTCCTCCCTCCACTGTTTGAGCCTGATCCTTGTGACTGCAAACTGTGTGGTCTCGGCGGTCTCACCTGCAAGAATGCAGCTGGGATGTCTCTCCTCTCCGCGAAAGCAACTGGATGGTCTCCCTTCTCCATGAAAGCGGTTGCGTGGTCCCTGTTCTGCAAGATGAAGCAGGACAGTCTCTGTACTGCAGGAGAAAAGCGGGGTGGTCTCTCTTCTCAAAGTGAGCAGCTGGGTGGTCGGCTAAGCTATTTCAGCAGCAGCTGTCAAATATGTTTAAGAAGCAAATTTGTACATCAAGACCTTATTAATAATAAAACCTACACTCCATTTGCTTAGCCTGAAAAATAAAACACAGGCGAACTTAAATTATGCAAACGTTTTAAATCTTTCATCTCTAAATCCATGTATGAACAGTGTAAAAAATGTGGACTTCAAGATGTATACCTGCATAAAATATATTTATTGAACAGTAGAGCAGACCTCTCTGTTACTTGTGCAGCTCAGTAAACTACACATTTCCCTGCATGAACTGAAGTAATTTTCAAAATGTGAAACAGTTGTACAGTTCAACCAACAGTAAACAATAAACAAATACTCAACATACTAGTATCAACCACCAGTAGAGTACTACCAGTAGCCTACACAAAATAAAGTTCCATGCACTCTATGATAGGGTGGGCCTTGCAAAAATGACAGACACTGAAAGGAAAGTTTTATTATTCTCATTCATGGTAGTTTTTTTATCTTTATATGTTGTCCCTTGTTACCTTGTTAGCTGGGATAATATGGAAGCAGGCTTTTTATTTATTTATTTTTTTTTACAGTAAAACCGTTTGGATATCAATGTCCTTTGTCATCTTGTCCCTTCTCATGACACCATAAATGTCAGCGCTTGGCAACAGCTGGTTGCCATGCCACCTTGCACAATAATTTCTGGCCCTCCAGTACCTCCTGTGATTGTACAAACCTCACTTCCACTGTTGGGACAGTGTATAAAATGGAAATAAAAACAGAAAGCAATGATTTGCAAACCCTTTTTGACCTGTATTCAATTGAAAACATTACAAAGACAAGATATTTAATGTTCTAACTAATCAACTTTATTGTTTTTTGTAAATATACGCTTATCCTAAATTTGATGCCTGCAACACATCCCAAAAAAGTTGGGACAGGGACATGTTTACTATACTGTGTTACATCACCTTTCCTTTTAACAACACTCAGTAATCTTTTGGGAACTGAGGACACTAATTGTTGTAGTTTTTAAGGCAGATTTTTTTCCCATTCTTGCTTGATATAAGACTTCAGCTGCTCAACAGTCCGGGGTATCCGTTGTTTTATTTTGCGCTTCATGTGCCACACGTTTTCAGTGGGAGACAGGTCTGGACTGCAGACGGGCCAGTCTTGCACCCGCACTCTGACTACGAAGCCACGCTGTTGTAACACATGCAAAATGTGGCTTGGCATTGTCTTGCTGGGACGTCTCTGAAAACGACGCTGTCTAGATGGCAGCATATGTTGCTCCAAAATGCATATGTACCCTTCAGCGTTAATGGTGCCTTCACAGATGTGCAAGTTACTAACACAACCCCATACCATGACAGACGCTGGCTTTTGAACCGTTGGTTACAATCGGGATGGTCCTTTTCCTCTTTGGCACAGAGAACATGACGTCCATTATTTCCAAGGCTTGTAAATGCCAGAGCCTTCGTGGATGCTCCTTTTATGCCCAGTCTTGATAGCATCACCTGTTACCTAGTCACCTGTTTACCTGTGGATTGTTCAAAACAGGTGTTTTTTGAACATTCCACAACCTTTCCAGTCTTATGTTACTTCACTCGGCAGCTAGTTCTTGGGAGAAGGAAATGTTAGCTAACGCTGTCTGTCGTAGGCTGTAGGTTAGATCGCATTTGCTAGAACTGGCTATTCATATAATTATTTATGCCAGCTGTAGCCAGATGATGATGGTTCAGAATAAAATTACAGGAATTCGATGTGATCTGTCTATCGTCCTAGAAGTAGCAAGTTTTATGATGCTTTGAACGCCAAATTTGACAGCGGGACAAAGATATCTTGTAGCATAAGTTTATATATCCAGAGTCTTTATAAAATTGGCTAGCTATATAATTCATATAATTCAGCTAGCCATCACTGTCAATTGTAGTGTTTTAGTAAAACTGGCTCGCTGAAAGTTGGTTCCTTTATTTATTTAATCCTTTTCTCCTTTCTGCTGTCAGAAAGGTCCTATTGTAAAATGTCTAACTTAGCTGAGTACCGGGTAACTATACCTGGGATAGAGCGTAACGTTAGCCTTCTTCAACAATTAAAAAAATAAAATATATTGCAAAGTTCCTACACAGTTCTGCGCTTAGAACTTAGCAAAACCATCACTTCATTAGCGAGTTTGGTAACTAAATGGTAAATGTTTCATTGCGTTATTTTTAAACTGTGCAACAACAGAAAAGATTCCGTTGTTTTACTTGGACTCTTGTAGCTGACATTTTTACTGTAACGTTAGCTATAGACTACCACTCTGTAATCCTGCAAATCCTGCTTGTGAATATAAAAAATATAAAAAATAAAAATATATACTTTATTATTGAGTCAGTCTGGCCTTTATCAGATAAGAATAAATTATGCCCATATGACCAGCACACAATCCAAAATCCATCAAAATAATGTAGTGCAAAGCTACTTCCAGCCATCAGATCCACAGAAAAGTAATGTCCCTCAGTTCAATCAAATTCACTTAGCCGTTTTAAGGCCATGTGCAATTCAAGCTCTTTAAGACTGAAAACCCCAAGAATCAGGAAAGAATCAGCCGGAAAATTATGCCAGGACAGGAGACAGGATTTTTATTTTTTTAAGAGCAATTGAACTTACCCTTTCCGTTGGCCTGCCTCCAACTTCACATTCCTCACTTTTTCAAGAAAATTTATAAAATATAATCAAAGAAGGAAATTTAAAAAAATATTTATTGAATAGAGGAATATCAACGAACTTGATCCATGTAACATTTTAGGATTAAAACTATTAAATAATGTAGTCATTTCCCAGATTTGGCTTATAGTATTTTGGGAGCTGGCGTGTATAAAATGTTTTCTTATTTAATAATGAAGAGAAGAGAAACAAACACTGATAAGACTTTCAGAAAAAAAGGCTATTTCAATGGCTAACAGTAGCATAAACCATGCAGATGTCATTCGGTTACAGTGTTCCATACAGTAAATGCAGTTATTTGGTGGTATTCTGATTTTATTGAATGATGAGTAATGAGATCAGCTTTTTCGCAGACATCATACATATGGTACTTGTACTTTAGCTTGCCTCCTAAAGATCACAGCAGTCAACCAGGCTATACTTAATTTCTGTTCATTCTGTGTATTATTTTCTTCCTTCTGGTGCTACATAATAAGACGTTATTTTTTTCACTGAATACTAGTTGCTGGTCTTTTTTAATTGCCTTTCAATCTAAAAATAATGGCACATAAATAATGATAATAAACACGATGTGTAGTCTGGCCAATATTACCTATGCCTCTTGCATTAGTCACTCGATTACAAAATGCCACATAATACATAATACACTGCCTAGGCAAAAAAAAAGTCGCACACTGTAATATTTCGTTGGACCGCCTTTAGCTTTGATTACGATGCGCATTTGTCGTGGCATTGTTTCGACAACCTTATGCAACGTCACAACATTTATTTCCGTCCAGAGTTGCATTCATTTTTGTCCCGGGATCTTGTGTTGACGACGGGAGAGTCGAACCACTCACTCTAAAGTCTTCTCCAGCACATCCCAAAGACTTTCAATGGGGTCAAGGTCAGGGCTCTGGTGGCCAATCCATGCGTGAAAATGATTCCTCATGCTCCCTGAACCACTCTTTCACAATTTGAGCCCGATGAATCTTGGCATTGACATATCCTGGAATATGCCCATTGATGGGATAACCTGGTCATTCCATACATTCAGGTACTCAGTTGACTTCATTTTATTGCTGCATAACATTGCTGAGCCTAGACCTGACCAATTGAAGCAACCCCAGATCATAACACTGCCTCCAGGGGCTTGTACAGTGGGCACTATGCATGACGGGTGCAACAGCAACTTTTTTGGCCAGGCAGTGTAGTAGCACGCACACACATTTTTTCAGTTGATGATATCTCAAGTACAGTGTTACCAAAATGTTTATTCCACAGTGAATTATTATTTGTTTGAATAGGTACTTGTGAACAAAAGTAAAACCAACAGGCAGCTGAAAGCCTTTACATAAACAGTGATTGTCACTTTAAGAAAGTGGAAGCACCTCAGGCGACGTCAAATGTGCGCGCGACATTTAATACAATGCATCACACAATGCTCAGGTGTGAAGTTTGTATGGAAGCTATTTCATGCCACAATTCAAATATCAAACAATATTGTATAGTGTGAATTTGCCCTGCAACTTCACAACCGTTGTAAACTACAGGACTGATAGCACTAACAAGCAAACTTGCAAGTCCAAATTGATATCTCGCCTTCACACTCACCACTGGGACTTAGTTTTAGTTTTGTTTTGTTTTGGTCTCCTGCTGGATACTCAAATACTCACCAGAGTGAAACAATAAAATTTAAGAATTGCACTCAGTGGTACCAGTGAATTTTGGCCTCGAAGGCCAGCTTAACGGACTGAACAGGGAAACACTTGTCCACACTTTCCCGTCTGTTGAAAAAGCTTTTTCCTTCATTTCTTACTTTACCCTTGAGTCACCCTTATTTTTTTAATACCACAACTCTCATTTTTGGCAGATTCCTCTTTTCCCATTTTCTCCTTGTTTGGTTTGATTACGTGAGACGTATTACGATTTCGGTTGTAATAATGCTAAAAACGGTCAGGTTTACGGGCTCATGTTTGCAGTGTCAAACTCAGAAATTTTATGTGAGTTGACACCATCCCGCACGGAGAGAAGTTCAATGCAAGAAGCTGTAAGTGAAGCCCAGCGACAGTGTCAGCAGCATTATGTGCAAAAGACAGCTCAGCTGAAATGGTGACAGACTCAGAACTTCTTGCAATGACAGAAACTTGGATGTCACCTATACATTTGTCAGGATACCAGAATAATCAAATTCTCTTGGAACAGTCCAAGATGGAAACACTCAATTATTGATTATGATTATATACCATAATCTCTGTTCATTTATCCTCTTGAAAGAGAGAAAGACAGAACAGGCGATCACTTAACTCTGCAGAGGCAAGTATTCTGTCAGAACGGGAAGTTGTCCCAAGTAAAACAAATCAACAATAATTACAGGAGAAAACAAGGAGGGGTGACACGGTGGTGCAGTGGGTAGCACTGTCGCCTCAGGGCAAGAAGGTACCGAGCTTGAATCCCGGATGGGACGGGACGTAATCGCGAATGGGAGAAAAAAAGAAGCAAGCCCAAAGTAAAATGTGAAAATGAGCCGGGGTCATTTTAAAATACTAAATGAGTCAATTATAGATGGTGCTAATGGATAAGGTCGACAACAACCAAATAACCCCCCTGAACGAGATGTCCACTAACTCATTCTGAATTAAGATCCAATCATAATAATTATAGTTACATCATAACTCAGATGAAAATAATATTTTTTTTAAAGGTGTTGGTAAGCTACTTCAAAGACATACATTTAAATGTTTAGTTGTTTTTTTATAGAAT
Source organism: Synaphobranchus kaupii (assembly GCA_029718625.1). Taxonomy (NCBI): domain Eukaryota; kingdom Metazoa; phylum Chordata; class Actinopteri; order Anguilliformes; family Synaphobranchidae; genus Synaphobranchus; species Synaphobranchus kaupii. The sequence goes on from CM056378.1 coordinate 48,665,125, forward strand.
TGAGTACATTTTCAAAAAAAAACTATTAAAAAAATCTTACTGAAGTTACTGAACTCGATTTCCAGTTGGTTAAGGTGTCGAACATTTACATTTAGTCTAATTTGTATCCCAATGGACCATTTTTACAGTGGAGTCATTTTATTTGTATGCCATACTTTTCCAGTGTTACCAAAGTGCTTTAATCTCATCAAGCATTACACACAGCCATGCACACGCACACATACAGCTGCATACACACACACACAGTTGCGCACATACAAATAGCCGCATACACAGCTACACACACACAAACACAGTTCCAAACACAGTCAAATGCACACACAGCTGCACACCAACACAGCCGCACACACTGTTTTCTCTGTTCTGATTTGGCTGAAGGTTACATGTGAGTTCTCCCGTAACCATTGTATTCAACCAACACCTCCTGCTATCTACTAATGTGTGTGAGCACCATGGAAGCACCTGAGAGAGTGCAAACGTAGCCCCCAGCCACACCGCGGCACCAGAGAGAGTGCAAACGTAGCCCCATCCACACCACAGCACTAGAGAGAGTGCAAACGTTGCCCCAGCCACACCACAGCACTAGAGAGAGTGCAAACGTAGCCCCATCCACACCACAGCGCTAGAGAGAATGCAAACGTAGCCCCCAGCCACACCACAGCGCTAGAGAGAGTGCAGACTTAGCCCCAGCCACACCACAGCACTAGAGAGAGTGCAAACGTAGCCCCCAGCCACACCACAGCGCTAGAGAGAGTGCAGACTTAGCCCCAGCCACACCACAGCACTAGAGAGAGTGCAAACGTAGCCCCCAGCCACACCACAGCGCTAGAGAGAGTGCAGACTTAGCCCCAGCCACACCACAGCACTAGAGAGAGTGCAAACGTAGCCCCCAGCCACACCACAGCGCTAGAGAGAGTGCAGACTTAGCCCCAGCCACACCACAGCACTAGAGAGAGTGCAAACGTAGCCCCCAGCCACACCACAGCGCTAGAGAGAGTGCAGACTTAGCCCCAGCCACACCACAGCGCTAGAGAGAGTGCAAACTTAGCCCCAGCCACACCACAGCGCTAGAGAGAGTGCAGACTTAGCCCCAGCCACACCACAGCACTAGAGAGAGTGCAGACTTAGCCCCAGCCACACCACAGCGCTAGAGAGAGTGCAGACTTAGCCCCAGCCACACCACAGCGCTAGAGAGAGTGCAGACTTAGCCCCAGCCACACCACAGCGCTAGAGAGAGTGCAAACGTAGCCCCAGCCACACCACAGCGCTAGAGAGAGTGCAAACATAGCCCCAGCCACACTGAGGCGCCAGAGAGAGAGTAAACACAACCCTCCGCCACACCGGGAAGCCAGAGAGAGCCCAAACACAGCCCGCACGCACACTCGTGCACCGCAAGTATGATGGATAGCCAGAGAGAAAGTGAGGAAGGAGTAATGTGTTCTGAGAGAGGTGACGCGAGCAGGAACAGGGAAGTGGCACTGGAGGTGGGGGGAAGGGGGTAAAATGGATAAAAAATTGAGTAAATGGATAAATGGAGAAAAACATTTCAAACCAAAACAGAAATAATGACCAGTAGATGCTGTGGTAGAGGAGTCAGATCTTTTGTAATAGCAGCTTCCAGCATCATTACACTTTAGATATGGGAGGCAGAATATTATTCAGCTGGTGCCATTTTAGCTTTTTTACACTACTGCTTAAAACTGGTAGGGCTGAAATCCAGCTGAGGCTTGCAGATACATCCAGGTATTCCGCACCTGGCCATAAAATGACCTTGCAGTCTCTGTAACAATCTCATTCAGGAGGAAAACTTTCCCAGTCAAGACTGAGTTCTCTTCAGCATTCTTGCTGAATTTTTTATTTTTTTGCTAAGTGACTAATATAGAATTACTCCTTATCTGGATAATCATTTATACTTAACTGCTCTAATCTTATCTGTCTTCTTAAGATCTACTCTATATTCAGGATCCGGCTTTAATGATTGATGATGACATTTTAAAAAGGGACAGCTAGAATACCTAATGTACGGTGGCCCAGAGGTGCAATCCACATTTCTAAAGAGCAATCTTTGTTTCTAAATATAAATCTTTTTTTCTAAAACAAAATCCTTATTTCTAAATTAAATCCTTGTTTCTGAAAGTAAATAATTATTTCTAAAAATAAATCCTTATTTCTAAATAGAAATCGTTGTTTCTAAAAAGGAATCCTTGTTTCAAAATGTAAATCCTCGTTTCTAAATAGAAATCCTTATTTCTAAAAAGGAATCCTTGTTTCAAAATGTAAATCCTCGTTTCTAAATAGAAATCCTTATTTCTAAATTAAATCCTTGTTTCTAAATGGAAATCCTTTTTCTAAATTGAAATCCTCATTCTAAAATGAAATCCTTATTTCTAAATGGAAATCCTTTTTTCTAAATTGAAATCCTCATTTCTAAAATGAAATCCTTATTTCTAAATTGAGATCCTCATTTCTGTAAAGAAATCCTTGTTTCTATAAAGCCTGAAAGCTAAATGCTACAGTTAGCCTTTGCGCAAAGCATATTGGGACCACGTGACGTATGCACGAGTGTGTCTGGAGAGTGCTATTTGTATAGCAAGTCTGGAGAAGCTAGTCCATTGACTGGCATAATGACGAGCACAAAATTGCCGCACTATACAAATAGTACTCTCTTAGACACCACTGCATACGTCATGTGGTCCCAGTATGCTTTGCGCAAAGGTTAACTGTAGCATTTAGCTTTCAGGCTTTATAGAAATAAGGATTTCTTTACAGAAATGAGGATCTCAATTTAGAAATAAGGATTTCATTTTAGAAATGAGGATTTAATTTAGAAATTAGGATTTCTATTTAGAAATGAGGATTTTGTTTTAGAAATGAGGATTTACATTTAGAAAAAAGGATTTCATTTAGAAATAAGGATTTTGTTTTAGAAATGAGGATTTCTATTTAGAATTGTGGATTTTATTTTGGAAACTAGGATTTATATTAAGAAACGAGGATTTATTTTTAGCAAGAAGGATTTTGTTTTAGAAATGAGGATTTATATTTAGAAATAAGGATTTCTTTTTAGAAACAAGGATTGCTTTTTAGAAATGTGGATTGCACCTCTGGGCCACCGTACTAATGTCTAGTCATGTTATAAAATGCCTGGGTGCTAAATTAACTACACTTGCCCGGTTGGTTTTTGGTTTATCAAGTGAAATATTTAATTACTAAAACTACATAATTACAAACTAAAATATAAATCAATCCTTTAATAACAAATTTGCAGACCACCCCTCCAAGTCCCATCTTTGATACAGAGTAACACAGTAGAGCTACTGTTTACTGAAGAAGTGCTGAAAGTACTTAAATGACTATTAAACTTAAAATAATGTTAAAATTTGAAATGGGGGAACTGAATACATTTTTAGCCAGTCTTTATAGTTTTATTTTGGCATCGCTAAGATTCTTTCTCTTTTATGGAAACAAACAGCTTTCTTTATTTCTTTATATTATTTTAAAAAATAGTGAGGAATGTTTCACTCACAAAAGTTTGTATAGCCAGGAGGTTTTGTGTCACATATGAATAATTGCTGCTGAAACAGAAGGACATTAAATCCATCCAAATAAAGAATAATCGCATACAAAACATAATGCGGTTTAGATTAATAGCTTACTTCCAGGATGGAAATAACATCTTATTTACACATGGACTGCATGCTGTCGCTTGCTCTTGATCCGTGTGAGGAAGGGGCGAAGTAGAGCATTGCGTCTGTGCAGATGTTAATCACACACAGACACCCCTGTGATAACGTGATTAAGGTTAGCTGTGCCTGCACTCAGAGAGGGACACAGTCCGCACAGGCACCAGCAGGTTTATGGCTGGTGATACTGTGTGTAACACTGCCATTACCATCTGCACACACATCCCTGTGATTAGCATCTGCACACACATCCCTGTGATTAGCATCTGCACAGAGACCCCTGTGATTAGCATCTGCACAGAGACCTCTGTGATTAGCATTTGCACAGAGACCCCTGTGATTAACATCTGCACAGAGACCCCTGTGATTAGCATCTGCACAGAGACCCCTGTGATTAGCATCTGCACAGAGACCCATGTGATTAACATCTGCACAGAGACCCCTGTGATTAGCATCTGCACAGACATCCCTGTGATTAGCATCTGCACAGAGAACCCTGCGATTGCTGCAGTTCAAACCCATATCTGTTTGCACACGTCAGAGTCACAACTTGACAACAAAGCAAGGTAGGGCTTCCAGCAAGAGAACAGCTATTAAATATACTGTACAGACATTAAATATAACTATATTAAAATAAAATGTATTATCAGCATATTCCAACACTTCACAAAATATGGGAAAATGTATTAATTGTTATAACTGCAAGTATTTGAAGGGAATAAATAGATGTCTCAAACACCTATATGTTTGAGGTATCAAAACAAGGCTGTTACAGTGAGTGGTGATTTTCCTTGGAAAGTTACCGAAAGTTCATTGGAAAATTCCCTCCATTTGCAACACTAACCATAAGTAATGACAATGGTGGTGATCTTTCAATCTATTACAGCTGAACTGTAACATTACTAGGAATTTATACTACACTTCCATGTGTGGCCTAGCCATTCACTATGTTGGGTGCACCAGCATAGTTTTGGGACATAAACAAATTACATGGCAGCTAGTTGTCCCGTATAGTAATCCATGGGCTGGCATATGTTTATATAGTAGATAGTTTAAGTATTTTATATGACCTTGAAAATTGTGTGCTTGTTCTCATACATTGTTAGTCTGACTGGCTGGTAAGAAATGACCATTTATGTCCAGAACGGGGCTGTAGTGGACATTTTTGGCACTGGAAACTAAACTGAGACAAAGCAATTGATTTTCTAAGGGTCATACGATGTAATAATGTGCTTTGAATGGACAATAAAGCTGTGTTCATGTTTGGGTAGGTTTGGAGAGGTTTAGGTAGGTTTTGATATGTTTACGTAGGTCTTCATTGGTTTTCATTGGGTTGGGTAGGTATTTTGACACCTACATCCATTCCCCTAATCTTTTGCAAAAGAAATTCTATAATGATATGGATGCAACTATATTTCCAATGAGTCAAAAGAGTTTATCTGTTGAAAGATTTCGAGTATCTCTTGAATTACTGCGATTATACATTTTGGATAGATTTTTTGACACCAAGGTAAACTGTTCAAATTGCCCCCTGGGACTTGAGCAGTAATACATATCTAATTCATATTTTGTACACATGCAGACAATGTTTGTGAACCAGAAAATGTTAAGTTTTACCCTCTTTACACCATTGACTCTCAGGGGTTTCACTGTAAACTGAGTGGTGGAACTTCATGTTTCACCGGGGGTTGTGCATTCACTGCCAATAATTTACATATTAACTATTAATTGATTTAAGGCATAGCCTAATAATAAATGGTACCAGGGTCTTCTGTAATTTTAGCCATTATTGGTGTTTGCGTTGACACCTGGAGTATATAAAGCTTTAAACAGAACCGTACAAAACAGGTGAAAATGGGCTAAATTAAGCCTCTGCACAAAGGAGTTAAAAAGATTTACGATCATGGGAGTGAACATCCACTGGCAAAATGGTGAGAGATAAGTGGTGGAATTGATCTTATCTAGTCTCACTAAATCGTGACCAAGAGGTTGCAAGCAGACATGCATCAAATGAATCTAATTGTGGGTAAATTTAGTCCCACTCAAGGACCCTGGCATTCATTGGGATTTGTCAGTTTAGTTTAAACACACAACCATCACACTGGCTATATAAATCCACGCATATGAGTCACCTTAAAATAATCATTGCCTTAAATTTGTCCTTAAATTACCCAGTGTTGAACACCAGGCAACATTTTGTTGCATTCTATGAAGCATCTGTCATCTATCAATTTGTTCATTGCACATCTTCTCAGTTGCATATAAAGGTTGCTTTCTAAACAAAAAATGGTTGTTTGGCCTGTTCAATTAGAGAGCCAGTTTCAAGAGGTGGAAGGTCCAGGTTCAGGAAGTAAAAGTCCTCCCCAACATTTTGTTCCAATCAGCTGGATTTGCTAATTAGCACAATTCTTCAGCCAGGAGGTAGAACTAATTAGTGAAATCAGCTGGCTGAGTTCATGGATGGAAGGAACACATGGCAGGAATTTTACTTTCTGACCCCTAGACTTTCCACCAATGCCAGTTTCTTACCACGATAACAGAAAGATCAGTTGAGGTAAAGGGAACACATTTTTAAAGAATCTGTCCTGAACATTTTGTGTTCATTCTTTTCACTTCAGACACAGATGTGTAAACCCAGTGGGTCAATCGCAGCATGCTTAGCCGGAGTCTAAACCTCAGGTTTAAACCCCTAGACCATTGAACTGCATTTCAACTGGAACAGTTAATCCTTATTTCACAGAATCTGGTCCAGCTTGTAATGTAGTTCTGTGGCCTAGGTGAGGTTTAAAATCCAGCTAAGCATGCTGAAATTGACCCAAATAATATTACTAACTGTGTTCCCACTTGAAAAAAAAAAAGATTATCCCTGCATTTTCACTATAACAAACTGGAAATTAAAGTAAGGCAAAAGTTTAATTTTAATTAAGTTATTCTAGTTACATACTGTATGTTGGTAGAAATCCAATTTGAGAAATTGGTTACAAACAGAACACGATACATTAATATATTTAGTTGATTAATTAAATGGAAGATCAAAGAATCTAGTGTGTGTCAGTCTTGGGAGAAATCAATAGGTCAGCTACTATAATCACACCTACACAGACATACTGTATAATTAAATGAATACTTAATGCTAAAAGTATTTATTTTCTAATTAATAAAGTTGGCAAAGTCATGTCTTCTTGAACCATAATAACTGAAACTATAAAGCAGGCATTTAATTTTGGCACCTGCCAGTAGTTTGGTTTCCAAAGGTGTTGACTCTAGCTGATAATGCCGTTCTGGAGAAATATTAATTACCATACTGACTGTATTGTGTGCACATTTGAATGCAGTTTTCATGACAAACAAACCACTCTGCCTTCTGTACCCGTGAACCTAGATATAACCCCTCTCTTCAGAGGAGGAACTGCTTGCATGTAACACTGCTGGGTGTTATTGTAGAGTTGCAGCTAACTTTCGAAACAAACAACTCCAAGATTTAAAATCGATAATAATCACTGAAGGATCTGTCTATCATTCTCAAACTCTTATATTTCACTGAACCTTAAGGATCTGTCTATCATTCTCAAACTCTTATATTTCACTGAACCTTAAGTAAATATAATCTGTCTCTCCACCTTGGATAAAAAGATATCATGTTTGACGTTGCCTTTCCTGTGCTAACATTAAACAGAGAGGATACTATGCTGGAAACATCAGAGGAGACAGAAGACCAAATACGGTGTCGTGGATCACCCACGCGAATACATGGGCTGCTCATTGCTAACGGCAACACATCTGCAATCCTTTGCCTTTCCATCTCATTATGTCCTGTTGCTCAGCACAGAGTCTGGACTGTCTGGATAAAGAGCTTCAGGATTTGCACTATGACACATTTAGTCTGTCAATCACTGGTTAATGCAAATTAAAAAGGAAGTGTGAAAGCACCCTTAATTACATCTACATACAGTGAGTGTTCCTGTATGTAGTGTTCTGTGGTTTACACACCCCGCCTTAACTGGCTCAATAAACCCCTCCCTCGCCGTGCATCGCCCAGGTGTGTACTACATATTCCGTTGGATTCATACTGGCTGCTCTGGTACATCTGAATTGTAGTCGTAAAGGTTTTCTGAAGTGAAAAGCAGGCCGAAAGGTCTCCTGAACTGAGCGCTCAACCAAAATCGAATCTCGGAACAAATTGTAATACTCTATATTGCTAATATTTAATTAGCGAACACTCACTTTCATAGCCACGAGACGTATTAATAATTGCTCATGGATACCGCATTTTTTGTGAAATCTAATGGGGTTTTTTTTCAGGGCAGAATGTCATATAGAGCTATTATTGCTTTAGTTGTTGGCAGCATGTCAGAGTGGGTTTACTTGGCCGGAGCACAGCTGAGAATTGGAGTCAGAGAAAAGTGTGATGGTGCGAGTGGCAGCTCAGTGGAGTTACTTTTAATGACAACAGCACTCAGATGGAATTTAAGAGCAAATTTATCACGTACGAAGCATCGAATATCTAATGACATGTAAAGCAGCTAGTTCTTTCTGTTGTCGTTCCGCGAGCGCTTGACACATTCATCATAACAGCAGGTAACGATGTATTAGGCTACCGTGCTCCAGTTTTAATATGAAAAGTTTCAGTATCTCAGCAAATCTTGAATAAGAAGGATGGCTCTCTTGCGTTATCCGCCGTGGCGTGCGGAACCCGGCGCCGCCGAGCAGTCACATGCCGCGTAAAATACGGCCCTGAGGAATGGTAGGAACAGCAGGGCCTGACAGCACTCAGCTCCCGTCAGCAGCTCCGCCTCCTGCAAGCTGTGCCACCAATCCCAGCAGGGCGGTGATATGCGAGTGACAGCTTCCGACTGCCTGCTTCTCACATATATCGCACTCACCTAATTTATGAGAATGCAAGTTCAGGCAAATAATAATAATAATAATAATAATAATAAATGTAGCTGCATGCACATATTTTAAGTGTTGTGCAGACATTTCACACATAAGTTCAGAGCTGCAATTTTGTGAACGTTTAATAGCTTAATTCCTGAGTTTAAAAATTATTTAAAAATGTGCTTACTGGTCTTGAATAGTCAGACCCTTTACAGCTTGCTGACCGGCACATGTAAGAACAAAAAGAAGAGTGATATACATTTTGAGATATATCTTAGCAGAAGATTGATGTCAGTAAAAGCATTGCAGACCTGTATCTCTGTACACACGAAGCTAAAGGGTTTTGTGCCACCTTTGATTGCATTTATAACCCCGCGACAAAGCACTTTGCGTGACCTGATGCTGGAATGGAACCCACAACCTCGACATGTGAAGCTCAATCACATTACAGCCTTCACCACTCAATGCTTAGATTAGCAGCAGAAATTGGATGAAATGAGTATTGAGGAAGTATATGGCCAAGGCCAAGCCTAACCTAAATGGAAATAATAAGTATTTTCTTAAAGCGTGATCGTGAACCTTGGGGACTTGTTTGAATGTAAATTGCTTTATAGTGGACCAAGATTTATGCTTCTGTTTTTCCGGTATTTTTGGTATTAAGGTTCATTTGTGCCTGTGTGTGCGTGTGTGATATATAGCGCCCCATATGGTGAAATCAATGCCATGACAAGTTTGTGTAATTGTCTTGTAGCCACCTGTATATCTATCAAGCTTTGTCAGTTTTTGAGAATCCATCAGCATTTTTCTAATTAGTTACCTGTAATTGTATTGCCCTGTGGCATCCATATGGTTTTATGAGGACTGAATATTTTAATTGTAAAGAGGATACTCTAAACAGGAGAAAAAAACTTTAATTTAATAGCCCGCCTCCACATATATGCCACATTACCAGATATTTACTATATTGATTAACAATTTGTGCAATAATGTGCTCTGGAAAACTTCTCCACCTTCTCCAACTGTCCAAGTGGAAGATCTTCAGTGATCTAAATATCAGAGCATATTTTAAGGCTTTGGTGTATAAGCCATTAATATGATAAAGCAAAACTATTGACTTTAGTGTCCAGAAAAGGACTTGAATTGTCCAGGAACCAGAATGGAGGTCTCCCCACCTCTGACCAGTCTATGGTTTTACATAAGGTCCAGTAGAATATTCAGTGAAAGTGGTTATATTTTTGTGCAGTTATTCCTTTGCATTAATTAATAATTGTACATAATTAATTGATATAGTAAATAAATACCATATGGTATTTGTTAGGGGGAAGATAAAATTGTCAAACATATTTAACAAAGGTCTTTACTCTCTATGGTAAAATGAGGTCATAATTGAAGACATCATTTTTTAAGTTGACGTGATTTTTTTCCCATAGCTTGCTTTCGTTACTGTACTCTTAAAGTGACGGACAAGTAAAATCAGTGAAAGGCTCCGTTATTTTAGTCCTGTCCGAATCTGCCATGTCTGTAATGCCGGGCATACACTGTACGATTTGAGTACGTTTTTCACCCGATTCAGCTTGTCATGAGCTTTGTAAACTGACCGATTTCTGTTGTGCAGTGTGAGCACCTCAATTGTGGCCTTTGGACATGCACGACGGGCGACTTAATCGTGCAGTATGAGCTGTCATCAATTCACAAGTCGCGCAGTGTATGCCCACGATGCCCACGATGAGTCTCCCAAGTCTTTTTTCCTGGTTTTTCACATATGAGGCACTTGAGGAAGCCGGTTGTGCTCTCTTCAGTCCAAGAGAGCGGGGGGGGGGGGGGGGGGGGGGTTTAGACCACATCCCTACAATCGAGTCCTTTCAAGTCCTTTCAAGAGTTTATTAGCTGACTTTTAGATGTATATTCATATACCTATTGACATTTTCTTGAAAAGATATTTGGTGGGTGTGTACTAGATACATCCCTCTGTGCTATGTTGTGGTTATTTGAAGATTTTTGAGTCCCTTGTCCATCACTTTAAATGGTCAAGTACATTTGAAGCACATACTGCAGTGGTGGACACTGGGAAAAAAAACACGTCAACTTAAAAAATGATGTCCTCAGTTATGACCTCATTTTACCAAAGAGAGCAAGGACCTTTGTTAAATATGTTTGACAATTTTATCTTCCCCCTAACAAATACCATATGGCGATAAGCATTCTAATTTGACATTCTGAGCAATTATGCAGTGGTTGGACAAGTAATCCATATTGACCAACGCAAGCTGTGATGCACTTGGAATTTGCCCTTTTCCAAAAGCATTTAATGTTGCCGACCTCAGTGAAAGCGTTTACCTCATAACTCAATCCAGTTCCTTTTTTGTGAACATTCACCAGGATTCCTGCTGTAATCTGCCTCCAGTGCTCTTTATGCTATAAAGGTTGTCGTAACAAAACATGGACACACAACACACAACATGGACACTGTAACGAGGGCCCATGAAGCTGATTACGGCAGTTAATGGGCAGCCATTATTGGGCTCCATCACAGTGAAAGGAAATTTGCACAGTTGCTTGGCAAACACGGTAATGGGCGGAGTATAGAATGTGTGTCCATGTGACAGCGCAGGAGAACTCGGCCCAGGATATTCGCGGGAGTGATGCCGTGACGTTGGGACCTGTTATTAAGCCGCGGCGCTTTTGCTGGGACGGGTCCTGCGTGTAACCTTCACTGTGGAAATGAGCAGACATTTTGTGAAGAAGAATATTCAAGAATGAAGCTAACACAGAAGGTTAGAAAGAAAAAATAGAAGAAAAAAATCATGAGTGAAGTTGAGACTCCTTATCATGCGACAGCTGGAAATTATATCCGCCAATTGATTCACGAAAGTATTGATTAGAATCAACTAACTGCATCACCACGTCCAAATAATGTCACCCTTTCAGCTGCAAAACATCAGATGAGCCTTGATACAAAAAAACTTTGACTGAGGGTCACGCCAAGTTTCATATGAGCACTTTTTTTAAAACTCAGTCTTGAATCTTGTCAAGTTATGTCCAAAAGTCAAAATAAAGTAAAAGGTTGGCTTTATTCATGCTTTTCTGGCAGTTGGACAAGTGCGGAATGAACAACATTAATTGGGTCTTGCCTGTCATTTTGCAAAGGATTCATTTTAATTTTGCGCACAAATAATGGTGTGGGAATTTTGATTAAAAACCATTGAGCCACAGATGAGACCGGCTGAATGACCAGCAAATTGACCTCTTCAATATTTCTTGGAACAACTTTCTATCTCAATTCATAGAATTGGACCATTTTGAATATGTGATTTTTATTAAAGTAGCCTGGTTATTGGAGATGTCTAAATATTTCTCTCAGTACAATTAAATGGCAAACTTCAATTATAGCAGAAAGATTTTCTTTAGAGGGAGCTGGTTCAACGTCCCCTTTGTCATCAGGCAATCCCAGTATTGCACACCTAAAATGTTAGTGGTGTCTTCCTCTTCCAACTATAGTGGTTGAAGTTAGAATGTACACATTGCATTGCTTTCAAATAGACTATACTGAATTACCACCAGGTTTCAGTTTTTCTTTAAAAATCCATTCTTCTTGCGAGTGCTTATTTGCTATCATCTTTGTGAATTGGACATGCCCTGCATTGAGCCCAATTTGCATAAAAATGAATCATTTTGGCACTGAAATTTATGTAGATAATGCAACTTAAATATGCTTGACCCAGAAATTACACAGTGTCACTATTTCCCTGTTGGCACAGTACGCTGTCCACCCACTGCGGGTGCCTTGTGAATTGTGGGTAATATTTCTTCTGGTACCAGCGATGGTTCTCCTTCAGTTTCTAAAAAAGGAAATAAAGAATTGTACGTGATTACAAATGAATCTGTGCTGCATTCTCAAAAACCTAAAGATCCGAAGCCACCAAATTACTGCAGTTCTCATCTTTAAAAGAGACAGAGCACTGACTGGAATAATGAGAAAGTTCTGCTTTTCCCAATATATGTATACAGAGAGAGAGATAGAAAGTGAGAGAGCGGGATAGAGAGAGAGTGAGAGAGAGCATGCTCAGGATGTCAGGTCGTTAGCTCTCGTTTGCCGCTTGCCTGTGCACCTGCTCAGTGAACGCTGGGACTGGAGCCACGCACTCGCTCTACATGCAGATAAGGGAGAGATGAAGCTGGGTTTAGGACAGGAGAGAGGGCTGGGCTGGCCTGGGCTGTGCTACGCGCACTCAGGCAGCCTTGCAGGATCGCCTGTGGAGGCGAACAGATTGCTTTTCTTTATCTGAATGAACCCAGGACTTGACGGGGAAAACTGCAGGGGACCGCGCAGTCCTGTTACGGGGGTGAGAGCGCGCTCTCAGAAACACACGCACACGCGTTCACGCACTGCACACGCCCACACACATACGCACACACTGCAGAAACACACATGCACACACACATACACACATACACACAATGCAGACACAAACACACACCGCAGACATGCACGCACACACACACACACAGGCACACATACGTGCACAATCACGTACACACACACACACATTTGCACACACACATGCATGGATGCATGCACTTGTACACACACACACACACACATGCTGGCATGCACACACACACACACACACACACACACACGCATGCTGGCATGCACACACACACACACACACACACACGCACACGCACACACAAGCATTACCCTTTCCAGACCCTACAACTGTAAAAAGCACTGTTTCCGGTGCACCCTGCCGTGTGTGTATTTTTCTGGCCGGATTGTGGAGAGAGTGGCTGAGCCCCACTGCGACTCTGAGTCTTTAACCTCTCTACAAACGACTCAGCGGGCATGTAGGTATCAGGCCATTAACGGGAAGGGTGGCTGAATCTCAATTAACTCTCTCCTCTGCATGCTCTGCCAGCCCATTCTCATTCTCTCAGACAGCCTCCCGTGGTAACAACGGATTCGCTTCATGCCCCACGTCTCTCACAGACGCCACTAACCCTCACTGGCTGGCGGGGGCACCTGCACAGGTGTATCTTGATTTGATGGATGGATGTCTTGGGCCACCTAGATGAAGGGCTGCGTGTGGTGGAAGAGGACTCCTGAAGTAGCAAAACAGCCAGCAGCCTGGATTCAACCGCCATTTTCCCTTCACTCTCCCTTTAAATTCAACGGTTTAAGCTGGGTGGCTCGTCCTGTTAAGGCACTGTTCCAGTGTGTGGATGGGCCCCATGGTCTGATATTTCTTAAGGCACTGTTTGACTGTGTGGTAGGGACTGGTATCGGTTAAAGCACTGTTCCAGTGTGTGGATGGGCCCCATGGTCTGGTATCTGTTAAGACACTGTTCCAGTGTGAGGATGGGCCCCATGGTGTGGTATCTGTTAAGACACTGTTCCAGTGGATGGGTTACAGTGTGATCGGGTGCCCGCGATCCGCCTATTGAGCTGCACATGAAGTGTCTTCCTCTGACTCGTGTCTGTGCGAGTTCCGCCTTTCTACTGCGGTGTAAAAAGACCGGCTAACACGACACCCTTCAGCGGAGAGCACATGCTCGTCTGCGCTCTACCGCATCGATAACAGAGACTGCAGTAATGAGCACTGCTAATTAATACTATTTGGCATTCCAAATTATTAAAGAAATGGGGGGGGGGGGAATAAATAAATAATGCAACATTTTTAATCTTCACCGACACACCGCGCTGATTGCGAAGAAATAAAATCAGCACATGCATTTATTTGTGAGGACATAGCATTCAGGCCTATGACGGTGATAAGACGTATTTGTAGCAATATGCTTCAGTTTTGTTTTTAATTCTGTATTCTTAATGAGCTGATGAATTCGTTCTCCCTGATTTTATGTTTTTCATTTGTGTCCTATGTATGTATAATCTCAGTCTCTGCTGTAGTCTTGAAACTAGTAGAGACAAACTAGTTTTCTATCCTTCGCATAATATTCGTTTCGCTCAAAGCACAAATGTTTTGTTTTTTTTCCCGTGGCCTTGCCTTCTATTTGGGTAATTTCCCGGATTTCGTCAGCACGGCCGATGTTAAATCTGTCCAGGGGCTTTTATCTTCCAGCTCTCTGCTGCGATGATTAGATTCTGTTTTATGGTATGAAGTAGATTGGCTGGTGCAGACGGCACGGAGGGGCAGTCACCTGTCAAACACATCAGTCGGCCAATCAGGCTCCTACCGCGTGGACATTTTGGAGACGGTCCGCCGCGCGCAGACGGGTGTAGGTGTGCTGATTATGCTGAGTTGAGGCCCTGCTCCTCCCTTTAATGCGCCTCTTTATTTTCGCGTAAATTGCTTTGTTTTGTTTTTGTTTATCCGAGCCGCGGGATGACCTTTGAGCCTGAAATTTTATCTTCGCCTCGGGTAAATTGACAGGACTGGGGCGCTCTGTGAAGAACGCGCACATTTCAATGAGCTTTGCGCGCTGGCGCCTGGAGGAGTCTGTCTGCGTGATCGTTCCCCACGTACCCCCCCCACCCCACACCCACCAGTGGTGTGTGTGTGTGTGTGTGTGTGTGTGTGTGTGTGTGTGTGCACATCTCAGCCCCCTCCCTGTCATCTCATATGCTCTCGTGCCTCAAAAACTATCCTGGAAACTAGGGCTAAGGGCTCTGCCTCAGACCTGCTTTCTCTCTGCCTCATTCCTGCTTTCTCTGTGACTCAGTCCTGCTTTCTCTGTGCCTCAGTCCTGCTTTCTCTGTGACTCAGTCCTGCTTTCTCTCTGCCTCAGTCCTGCTTTCTCTGTGACTCAGTCCTGCTTTCTCTGTGCCTCAGTCCTGCTTTCTCTGTGACTCAGTCCTGCTTTCTCTCTGCCTCAGTCCTGCTTTCTCTGTGACTCAGTCCTGCTTTCTCTCTGCCTCAGTCCTGTTTCTCTCTGCCTCATTCCTGCTTTCTCTGTGACTCAGTCCTGCTTTCTCTGTGCCTCAGTCCTGCTTTCTCTGTGACTCAGTCCTGCTTTCTTTCTGCCTGAGTCCTGCTTTCTCTCTGCCTCAGTCCTGCTTTCTCTGTGCCTCAGTCCTGCTTTTTTCTGTGACTCAGTCCTGCTTTCTTTGTGCCTCAGTCCTGCTTTTTCTGTGACTCAGTCCTGCTTTCTTTGTGACTCAGTCCTGCTTTTTCTGTGACTCAGTCCTGCTTTCTCTGTGACTCAGTCCTGCTTTCTCTCTGACTCAGTCCTTCTTTCTCTCTGCCTCAGTCCTGCTTTCTCTGTGACTCAGTCCTGCTTTCTCTCTGCCTCAGTCTTGCTTTCTCTCTGCCTCAGTTCTGCTTTCTCTGTGCCTCAGTCCTGCTTTCTCTCTGACTCAGTCCTGCTTTCTCCCTGCCTTAGTCCTGCTTTATCTCTGCCTCAGTCCTGCTTTCTCTGTGACTCAGTCCTGCTTTCTCTCTGACTCAGTCCTTCTTTCTCTCTGCCTCAGTCCTGCTTTCTCTGTGACTCAGTCCTGCTTTCTCTCTGCCTCAGTCTTGCTTTCTCTCTGCCTCAGTTCTGCTTTCTCTGTGCCTCAGTCCTGCTTTCTCTCTGACTCAGTCCTGCTTTCTCCCTGCCTTAGTCCTGCTTTATCTCTGCCTCAGTCCTGCTTTCTCTGTGACTCAGTCCTGCTTTCTCTCTGACTCAGTCCTGCTCTCTCTGACTCAGTCCTGTTCTCTCTGACTCAGTCCTGCTTTACATGTCTCTCAGTCCAAATTCATGCTTTCCACAGCTGTTCAAGGCATCAAAATGTATTTTTGTTATCTTTGTGCTATGTCTTTACAACACATTTTCTGCTTAACATTTAAGGCTTTAGCTAAACTATATATGCTCATTTCATCTTGTTTGTTCCTAGACCTGGATTGATCACCTTGAATTGACTTACAGTTTAGTTCAGCAGTTCTTCACCAAAATGAGCTCACCATGGGGGTTGCTGTGTGGGTCATTCAGTCAAGCCGCCACGCTGTGGTGCATGGATGAGCCCCACAGTCTCAATCGAATCTGGACCGTGCCAAGTGTGGCAGGTAGCTCCATAGTGTGACGCCTAATTGGTGTAATTGCTTCCCCCAGGGTACGGGAGGGTTGAGTCGGTTAGGAGTCCTTGCTTCATCGCTATCTAGCAACCCTCGCTGGTCGATCACATGCCCATGGACTGCAGGTTGAAGCCGCACTTTATGCGAGCTTAGCTGTTGTCTGGGATGTGAAAAGAAGCAGCTGGTAACTCCGCACGCTTCTTCTGAAAACCGGCCACGGTTGCAGATAATTGGACATTTTGAATTAGGATGGGATTTGCATACTTACAGCCCCACATTGGCGCCAAACTTATATTAAAAAAGAAAAGAAAAATAATAAAATAATTAGCTCAGCATACTGTTTTTGCAGGTAAAGCCAGTGTTGCCTGCAGTGTCTGATTCAGTCCAGGCCATTGTCTTAATTTGCCTGTATGATGAAAAGCACACTGTTAACAGGGAAAGATGCCAGCGAGAAGCAGGCTTTTTAAAGGATTTTGCAGAACGGCTGGCAGCCTTTCCAATGATCGCGTGTTCAGGAGACTGGGGAATACATGTGTCCTAGCTCTCATTGCATAGTGCTTGCCACAGCTGAGTGCGTGACGCGGCATGTTTGCAGTACCGTTAACCAGGGCCTGTGTGTGTTGAGCGGAAACATGTGTCGCGTTACTTGCTGATTCTTAACGGCTCCGCGCACACGCAAACAAACAGTGGAGTCAGCAAGATGTCGCCATACACAAATCCCCCCTGCGTTGCTGGCTGGGGGTTCGATCCCCCGCCACGGCACTTTCTGAGCTGCGATTCCCCTTCACTGTCTGTTACCCTCTCTGCTTCCCTCTGTCTGAAAGGCAGTGGCTAGTTATACCGAGGGCTAGTTCCCTCAGCCGTCAGTTTACTAAACAAACTGTAATGAGGAAATCCTGTTAGGCACTAAGCACGACGTGTCAGGTGTGGGTGTGTATTTGCTGTGTGTTTTATATTGTCGTGTGATTCTTTTATGCTTTTATATTGATCTTAATGCTGCACATCAATTGCTCGCTGGGATTATAATGAAGTCTGAGTCTGAATAAAATGAAGTGAAAGGAGGCCAGACTGTCCCCTGTACTGTAAAAAATAAAACAAAATAAAATACCGGAGCTATCCCCATTGGTTCCACATCCCAGTCCAGGTTTGAAAATGAAAGCATGGTAATCCGCCCCGATCTACCACCAGACCACCCCGTTCCCTTTATTAAACTGTACAATAAGAAAACTGTTTAACCAGACCAAACCATCAACTTAATGCTTTGCTTGAATTAGCATGCAATGTTATTTCACCACTTGATAGGCAAATATAGCACGCTAAAGACTAAATGAATGATACCTTTTGCGAGGATGTAGAACTCTGTACCACATTGTCCACACTTAGCTCTGGATGCAATGAATATTTGCCCATAACATTGCCATAAAATTGAACTGAATTGAAAAAATATATACAGTATTTTCAACACTGCAAAAACCAAATCTTACCAAGCATTATAATCTTATATTTATACTTTAGAATCTTATTTCTGTTACTTGCTAATTAAGACAAACTATCTGCCAGTGGGGTGAGATAGCATTTCAAGATTTGCCAGTGGGGTAAGATAATTTCACATGTCAAGCAAAAAGTAACAAGCTAATATTTTCCACTTTTGAGAAAAAAAATAGATTTCTCATTACAAGACTAAAACATTTGTTAAGACAGACATTTTTTGCAGTAAAAGTAAACACTTTTTTTCAGATAGGCACAATCTCTTTGAGTCAAAGTTGGACAAATATTTATTAAACAGACAAAGTGTTGTGCAACAATAGGAAATAAACAGCTTGTACAAAAACACTGGCTCAAGACCAGCATTTGGACAGTTGGGGTTTGAGTGAAAATATTTTTGGCTGTTCGGCGAAGGCTTCTCTGCTTATTAGTTTAATGAGAACGACGGCATTCTGCACTGACCTGGAGTTCCACCTGTGACGTCACAGACCTAGAACATTAGACCCTGAGGGCTTTATCTGACTCACGGGACAACCAAATCTGTGTGTGAGAAACGGGACCTGAATCCTGTTGGACAAACTCCACACAGGAATTTACCATATTCTTTTGTTTTTATAGTCTGGCCTTGTTATTCAGGTACTATCGTGCAGAAATTAACACATTTAAATAGAAGCAGTTGTATTTTATTTCCATAGCAAAGCAGTAAGAGTAGGCCAAAACTGAGAATTGAGCCCCGACTCCCTCTTTCAGTCATAATTCTGGTGTCACTTAGTGTGAAAGATGGGTGTTTCAACGGACTTAGCCTATTTCCATTATGGTATTAACCTACTTTACTGGAGAGCATGAATTTAAGTTTGCCGATTTGTAACATGCATACTTACCAGCATCACTGAACCCTAGAACTGAACCATCCTCTTCCTCTCAAAAGCAAAAGGCCGATTCACTTCAAGCCCAACAAATTTTCAGACACTTGCCAGATCCCTTAGACACCAGGACTCAGTGAAGCCATTTCAGCTGGATAAATACCCAATTCCCAACCAAACATGGCATGTTTTAATAATCGCAGCCCTGTTATTATGAAAAATGCAGCCTTATTGGCCCTAGACCTCAGCAGCTGTACGCCACACAGGAGCTCATTACCATTAAACCGATCCCTGCCTCTAGCGAAATGGCCAGACGTCTCATTTCTGAGAGTGTCAACCGTTTCAAAGGGAACAGGGCATTGTGGGACCTAGGGTTGAGCTCAGCTGCCCTGCCACAAACCTGTCCCGAGTATGACCCCCCCCCCCCCCCAACCCCTGCCAGCCCCAAGCCGGCCCATTTATTTTGTGACTCTCTGTAATTTAATGAGTTGTCTGTTTCCGCTGCTATGCTGGCAGACAGCTCCCGCATGCCGCTCTGCTGGCTCAGGGGAATACGAGGCCCCGTATCTCAGCCAGGGAAACGAACGCTGACAGACAACCAGGGAAATATGTTGGGAGTTTGAAAGGCAAATTAAAGAAGTGGAAGTACTTGTGCGTCTAATTAGCCGGGTTCCTGTCCCTCCGATTCACTTTGCTTC
This sequence comes from Synaphobranchus kaupii, assembly GCA_029718625.1. Taxonomy (NCBI): domain Eukaryota; kingdom Metazoa; phylum Chordata; class Actinopteri; order Anguilliformes; family Synaphobranchidae; genus Synaphobranchus; species Synaphobranchus kaupii. The sequence goes on from CM056378.1 coordinate 48,684,744, forward strand.
GTGGCAGGCTTTCTGCGTTTGCTCTGTCACATGTCATCCGCGGACCAGGTGAGTCGCAAATGATCGCGGTCATCAGCAATCTCTGCGCTCCGTGCGCTGTCTTTGGACTGCCCGTCATCCTTATCCGCTCTCTTTGTCTCTCTCTCTCTCTCTCTCTCTCTCTTTGTCTCTCTCTCTCTTCTCTCTCTCTCTCCCCCATACAGCAGAACCCCTGGACGGGGAGGAGTACCTGGATATTTCGGGGATCATGAGGTCCCAGGCAGGCAAATACGAGTGCAAAGCCAGCAACGACGTGGCAACCCCAGACGTAAAATACGTCAACGTTGTCGTCAACTGTGAGTGTTTTGCGGCAGACAGCCTTATGTCAATCTTCTCTCGAAAAAGGGTACTGGTCCATGTCAAAATCAACACAAGGGTCATGCATTTTACAAAGGTTCCCTTTTGACCTGCATTTCAATATCAATATGCTAATCAAATCACTGCAAATAACACCAGGGTAATTACAAATTGTTTTCTTGATTTTTTCCCCCTCTTAACGATAGTTATTATAGCTAATTAAACATTATTAATAGCAGTGTGGAAGTCAACTCAGGAATTTTGTTTAACACTTTTTAATACTAGGAGGAGTTTTACCTCAGCTCAAAGTGTTATTAGTTTGGTGCATATATTAAAATCAGCAAATTATGCTTTAATAAAATGTAAATTAATCCAGAATGGAGATTATTAAGTAATACAGAACATGGCCTGTTGGGAGGCTGCAAAGATGCGGGTTCCGTATGTGAGATGCTTTAGTTGGCAGGATTGTCCCTGCGCACCAGCGACCTCTGCTGTTCAGGTGGGTGCTTGCAGTCGGCACATGAAGTTTGCTCCTCAGGCACACTGACTGCGCAGCTCAGCGGGTGCTCACATGAAGTGACAAACGGCTTCTGGCATCAGATGTTTCTGGGTAGAGCACATTACTGTTTGCGCTCTCCTGAACTCACGTACGACATTTCACCAATTTGATGGGTCTACGAATGCAGTTGGACATTCCACATTTGAAGAAAAAGTAAAATAAGAAATAAAATCCATTTAACATGGTTAAAAAATACATTTAGAGTGTTTATTTGGTGTTAAGCTCATGGGAGACTGCATATTTATGTTATGCCTATTGCCTACACCACGATTCTCAAACTATATGATTACATTTCTTCTAATGTTAAGACACTGGTTATCTGTGATCGAAATTAAATGTTCCCATCCAAATATTTTGGAAAAAATTACTAGCTTTTTAGGTAATATTTTTTACAAAGTCTTCTGTAGAGCAAAATGCTCAGTGTAACATAAACTCTGATACTCGTTTAACTGTAATAATGTTGATATTTTGTCTTGACTGGACTCATAAAACTAGCATTAGAGATGATTTAACAATCAACATTTTTGCTGTGTATCCAAACTGTTGTCTTGGTTATCATCTTTCATACTTGCTTGAATTAGAGGAGATGACATACTGGCATCTGGAAACTACAGTATTTCAATAGGAAGCTAGCCTGCACATGGCTGGCAGCTCATTTCCGATTATGAATACAGTGTCGTGCTGAAACGTAATCTGTTGTGAACTTGTCAGGTGAGCAACATCGCTAAATAGCCTGTTAGACTGGCAGCTAGTTAGTGTTACTTTATTTATTTGTTACATCGCAATTTCTGCTGTACCGCTACTGTACTGTAGTGGTACTGTACCACAGTTCAGGTACGGCTCGTATGTGTGAATAGAATATGATCTGTGCTTTGGTTCTTAAAAAAAATGTAAGTAAAAGACCAGGAAAGCTATTGCCAGACCGCCCTGGTTCTCTTGCACTGCTCTTATGATAAAAATGTCTGACAAACCTACGGTAACCACAGGGGTCACGTCCGCGCGGATAGGCCAATTCCCACTGAAAGCAGGGATTTGCACCTTTGAACGCGGTGAAATGTTCAGTGTTAACTCAACTTTAACAAAGTTTTACAAGCAAAATTGGGAAATTATGCTTTAATAAAAATGTAAATGAATCCAGAATGGAGATTATTAAGTAATACAGGACATGGCCTGTTGGGAGGCTGAGCCTGCTGAGATGCGGCGCATAACCAAATGTACTGGTGAGACGGAATATTCTGCTCGATCTCAATTTCACCCCCTCGCCCGGAGGTGAAGCAACAGATCAATATGTCAGATGTCTCAGCTCATGACTGCGGTGAAGCGGTAACCATGGTGAAACAGCGACTGCGGTAATGCATTACCAGCAGTGCAGCAGTAACCGTGGTGGAACGGTAACTGTGGTGAAGCGGTAGCCGAGGTGAAGCAGTAACCGCGGTGATGCAGTAACCATGGGAGCGCAGTATTACTTTAGTATTCTCTCTCAGAGTGATGCAGCATCTGCTCAGATACAGGTGCTTTATTATCTCCGACAGGCCCAGACAGTAGTTTCACTATGGGGTCTCATTACATTTTTACAACATAGGACCCCGTTCAAGGTTTATAATTAAAATGGGTATAAAATCCACAAAGCAGATTCTAACTGCGCAGATTTATTTTACTTATTTATTTTATTTCATTTTTCAAATTGGCACCAGTGTAACTTTGCACTTTATACACTGGTACACTGTATCTGTTAATGAGAAGCTCATATGGGGAGACAGCCCCGTTTCCCGGGACTAGCAGGGAACACAGATCCCAATCTCCTGCTTAGCGCGCCACAGACTCCGGCGCGCTGGCCTCGCTCCCCGGGGACTGTGCCTCATTGGCTGCCTCAGATCCTCATGTTTCTTTCACAAAGCGTAATGGACAGTATCGGAGCAAATGGCTGATGGGGGAGGCATGTGAGGAATATTAGGGGAGGCTGGGTTTTAATGTGCCGTGCCCCAAAGGGGAAGCACAACACGGGAAGATGCCTTTGAAGTGCGCCGTGCCGCGACCTGGAATTTACCGCGGCGGCTTTTTTTCTCCCACGCGTTCCGGATACAGATGCTAGCGGATTAAAGTTTTATTCTTATCTGGATGCCATTTGCACAATCACTTTCTGTTGCTGTCTCTGATGAGATCCCAGTGTTAACTGCGGGTATCTCAAAATGTTTGCTTGTAGCTTATTAGCTATAATTTGCACATGCGAATCAAGTGATAGCGTTGTCTGCATACATACATTTTAAACAAAGCCGCGAGGCTATCAGCTAGTTGTTTACAGACGGTTGAAGGTACGTGAATGAATGTCAATATCTCAGTGCTTTTGAAGCATGTGGAAGTTCTCAGGAGAGACGTGTAACTAAGCAAAGCTTATACATTTATGAGTTTTCGAAACGCAAATGAAAGCTCGACTGCTGCACGCTGGAATGCATCAGTAACGGATGGATTGAGGAAGACCTGCTGATGAAGAACTGTTGAGGAAGACCTGCAGAGCCTGTTTTACCTGTAGACATGTCCTGGAGTGGGAATTCTGTGGACCGAGTGTATGTGTCTGTCCTCACTGGCACAGAAAATTTAAAAAGGAAAAGGTGCAGTGCTGTCACTATTAAAATCATTAATTTACTTGAACAAACAAAAGAGTGGCGTGTTACAGTCACCTGACCTCCTTCAGGCATTCCATCCAACCCTGAGAGGACCCTGAGACACCCCTAAACCCCAGTACCTTTGGGCCATGCTGTATAGAAGCACTCAGTCTAAACCAGAGACCCACAAACCCCAGTACCTTTGGGCCATGCTGTATAGAAGCACTCAGCCCAAACCAGAGACCCACAAACCCCAGTACCTTTGGGTCATGCTGTATAGAAGCACTGAGCCCAAACCAGAGACCCACGAACCCCAGTACCTGCAGAGAAGCACTCAGCCCAAACCAGAGACCCACAAACCCCAGTACCTTTGAGCCATGCTGCATAGAAGCACTCTATGTCCAAACCAGAGAGAACCCTCAGTCTCCCAACGCCCCTAAGGACCATTCTGAAATGAGCCAAGGGGCCAATGAGATGTGGCCATCACTAATTTTAAAGCAGGCATTTCCCCACCAGTGCAATGTGCCCGCAGCAGCTTAACCCTTTATGCAAACAGTATCTTGACAGACCTTCCTTATTAACTAAATCACAGAAATCGTAACGTGGAGGAAACCACCATAAAGAACATGCTCACTCTTAGCACAGTAAACAGTCATCAACTTTAGACCAAACAGCCTCGATAAGCCTCCATAGTAAACTATAATTATATATTTAAACTGGCTAATCAGGTTATTAATCAAACATGAATTTGAGTTTATGAATTAGATGCAAATAGAAAAACCTCAGGTCCTCCACCTCCATTAGCCATGGTTTGGTGTTTGTTTAATTGATCCAAATCTGTATGCTAATTTCCTTCTCGTGGGGGTGTATTCAGCCACTGTCCACTGTCTGTTTCGTCGAAGCAGCTGTCAAAAAAAGATCCATGCCAGGCCTTTAGGGTGAAATTCTACTTAGAAAGAGTTAACTGAGAACTGAGTAGGACATCGGGTAGCACATTGAGAAAGTCAGGAGTATATTTATGAGATTTTAAACTTGAAATCTGAAGACAGAACATATTTTTGCTCATGATTTTATTTTATTTGCTTATTATTTGTCTTATTAATATGTATAAGACACATCCAAAGTAAAATTTTATCACAGGCAGTCATTTCCATATGCATTGTATACAGTGGTGCTTGAAAGTATTCATACCCCTACACTTTTTTGCCCATTAATCTACACTCAATAACCCATAATGACGAAGTGAAAACATGTTTTTAGAAATTTTTGCAAATGTATTAAAAATGATGTGCATAAGTATTCATACCCTTTGCTTTAATGTATTTTAAGTATCATATTTCATATTTGGTCGGATATCCTTTGCATGCTGTTACTTCCTGAAGTCTGACCCATGAACATCAAAAGACTCTTGATATCTTATTTTCAGGTACTGTTACACGTGATACTATAACCTCTCTGCATTTGAATGGATCTTTATGGGAATTGGGGGGTGAGACTTGATTCAGCTATAAATTACGCTGGTACAGTATGGAACACATGACTGGCGAAATGGCTGTAAGTCATCAAGGGTCTACGGTATCAAACGAGCCCCAAACCATCACTCTACGGACACATATGGAGGGTTTCTTCTCCTAACTTTTTCCCCCATAGAGTTCTATAGGAAAACGATAGCGCAGACCCTTGATAACTTACAGCTATTTAGCCAGGCATTTGTTCCATACTGTACCAGTGTAATTTACAGCTGAATCTAGTCTCACCCCCCAATTCCCATAGAGATCCATTCAGATGCAGAGAGGTTATAGTATTGCTTGTAACCGTACCTGAAAATAAGATATCGAGAGTCTTTTGATGTTGATGGGTCACAGACTTCAGGTAGTAACAGCATGCAAAGGATATGCGACCAAATATGAAATATGATACTTTAAAAATACATTAAAGCAAAGGGTATGAATAGTTATGCACATGAGAAATTTCAGTTTTTGATTTTTAATACATTTGCAAAAAATGTTTTTCGTTTTTTTCCCAGTTTTCACTTTGTCATTATGGGTTGAGTGTAAATTGATGGGCAAAAATGGCAATTTTATCCATTTAAAATTAAATCTACAAGGCAATAAAGTGTGCAAAAAGTGAAGGGGTATGAATACTTTCGAGCACCACTGTATATACTGTAACTACAGGATGTATACACAGAATAAAAAGAGAAAGAGAGAAGCTCAAAAGGTGAGAAGCTTGTCAAACTGAACTTGTAAATAAGAACTGTGTACTTGTATGAATTTGTTTAAAGTGTAAACCAAAGTGTAAAACAAGTAACGGAATTCATAATGGAATAGTTTTTGATGTTGTGCTGTTTAGTATTCTTAGCAGTAGAAAGCAAGCAAGCGAAATTAACCAACATAACATTATTTTAGCAGAATACAAACGGTTTAGCAGCTCATATTTTCCTCTCACATAGACTGGTGTGCACTTCATAAAGGGGCTGTACCGTAGTAACAGTAATAAATTACCTTTTTCATTGAAGCAAATTTCCTCTCTTTACTGATGGAGATAGGGGTTGTCATATAGGGGTTCAGATTCATGCTATGGAAACAGGTTTGTCTATCAAGGATTACTGGCTAACCCGCAATTTCCTGTTGACTCAACCCCTCACTGAAAGCAGATTCACCATCCTTGGGTTCATTTAGGAATGTAACCCTGGCCGGGTTGTGATCCTCCACAAACTGTTTCCCGACATTCAAGGCAGGGACACTTTCAGTCCCAGAGTAAACCTTGGGTCTCGGGGACGGTACTGCGGCGGCCTTCCCCGCTGAAACAGGCTTATTTTCAAGCATGTCTCCTTCCTCTGAATACGGTCCTGAGAGTCTGACTGCGTCTTTAAAAGCAAGAGAGACTGAGACGACGAGCCCCGCTGGGGGAGAGATTAGCTTAAATCTCAGAGGTGTCACTCAGGCTCGCTGTATGACTGCTGAAGTCGAGCGTCACTGGGGAGGATCTGTGCTTTTATCATTAAAGAGCAGAACCCCTCTCCTTATGGCGGCAGCAAACCGCGCAGTTAAAAAGTCCACCCGCAGCCTCCTGTTATAAATATATCCCATGACTTAACAGTCACTCGTGAGGAAGATGCGTGCTGAACGTGTTGCCAAAATTATCGGGGAAGACCCCTTTTTAAATTAATCAAATCCTCATTGGAGGGAGCTGTGTGGTGTCCCAAAATATCTGCATCTTTCACCTGTTTTATAGAAAGAGGGGGAGTCCTGCTCATTTGCTGAAATTATTTTATATGGATGATTAGACGCTGAATTTAAGAGCCTGTGGTTCTAGTGCTACTTTTATTTTTCTATCAAGGTACTTAATCTGAAATGTTCCTATTAATCCAATCATCTAATGTATGAGACTGCAATGTATGTGCATGTAAATGTAAAATTATTGTGAAAAAATAAAAATGCTTTTTTTACTGGGCAGTGTTAAACTGAAAAGCAGTTTTATTTTGAATATGCTCCTGAATATAACATTAAATGGACATTCTGTGACACTTAAAAATAAATATTCTTAGTTATGAGAGAGAGAATATGAAATAATTGAGATTATAGTGAGGCTGGCATGAGTTTTTTCAATATTGCACCTTCATCCTGTTGTTGCTAAATGATAAACTATCATAGGCTTGGCTCTGCACAAAGAATGGAAATGAGCTTGCACAACTAGTAATTTAAAAATGTAACGTATTGTTCTAGCCCCACAACACAGTAGCGGCTTGTGGGGTCTGGAAGAAAAGAAGCAAGCCTTTTTTTCTTGATGTTTTAGCAGCAGATCTGGCTAGGTGCTTAACCAAGGCGGTACTAGTGCTACCTTGTTTTACTGCTGTCCTAAGGGTACATGGACCTGAAATTGTACTCGAGAACAATTTTGTATGACAATTTTAAAAGCCAAAGTTGCCACACACTGCAATCCAGTAAATTCCATGATATAAGAGCACATTTTCTCCGATTATACTGCCACACTGTCACCACTTGAGACCAAGCTAAATAGCCTAAAATAGACAAGACACCGGCGTAGCCAGTGGCCAGATGCGATTGTTCATAGCACTAGTCTACTGCTGCCACCCCTAGGTAAATTTTAAAATGGAGCATGCTGTCTATTGTCAACCAATTGTCTATTGTTGTGGTACAAATCAGCTGAAAGACACTAAAACTGGCTACAGCGAGCCAGTGTTCTGACATTTCATCCTACCTATCAAGTTATCCTACCGAGTGGTATTGCACATGCACACATCACAATTACATAATTTTTCTCGTGTTACCATCATGCCCATAAATTCATGCTACTTTCGATTTTTGACCAAAGTTTAGTATTGCATGGTTTTCATCATTAGTGTTTTTCTTAAACTTGTATATCATTTGTGATGTTGATTATACCTTTCTGAGACGAGCAGTGAGCAAAGCCGTAGCCATGGAATTAGCAATAGCGAGAATGGACGAAGGGCGAAGCATAAGCTATGTCTGACCTAGTTTGGTGAACTAGTGACGTAAGCTACGTCTGACCTAGTTTAGTGAACTAGTGACGTAAGCTATGTCTGACCTAGTTTGGTGAACTAGTGACGTAAGCTATGTCTGACCTAGTTTGGTGAACTAGTGACAACCGGAGTGAAGACGAGACAACGTGACAACAAATGTGACTTCAAGTCCAGTTTACCCTCATGCTTGTTTGAGTGAAGAGACAAATTAGAAACATGGCACGATTTATTTATTTTAACGTGGGACATTTAAAATAATCAATTTTAGCTCTGGCTACTAGGGGGTGCCCCCCCCCCACCAAACTTCACTTATGATTGCATATGATTACATTAATGTAAATTAATGAATGGTAATCATCCCTTAAATGAAGACTGGTAACAATGCTCTATTGAAGAAGTCACTGGTCAGAAAGTGTTATGGCTCCTTAAAGTACCTAGGGATAGCTCAAATTCTGGCTCTTTTTATTTCGTATAAAATTTTCAGCCATTTTTTAAGCCCTCATAGCTTTATAACTAAAGGTGCTAGCCACATGAAATTTGCAGGGCTCAAAGATGCATTGCAGTTCAAAACTGCAATCAGATCTATTTTACATGCATAACACTTATCACAATCTCAAGCCAAAATCTATTTAGTTCAACTCAATGTTTTCTACAACCAACTTTTTCCACCAATATCACAGGATATATCATCGTATCAATGTTCAAACTTAATGTATTTGGCCAAGACTAATACAAACAGGCATTGGTAGCACATACATATAATCTGTTTTCTGAGAATCTGTCATAGAAATCTCTGAAATGCATAATTTTTACTTTATTTGAAGGTTCATATCACCATGTGGGATAGGTGGTTGGTGAAGTCAAATTGTACCAAATGTTTCCCTAAATTTTGATACCAGGCTCAACCTCTAGCCATGATTCCTTCTATTTCAAAATATATGTCAAACATAGGCATATTTTGATGCTCACGGTTTAGGGCAGTGAAATTGACAAACAACATTGGTACACACATGTTCTATATACTATGTTCTAAAAGTACAACTGACAATGTATACTTATAAATATGATAAAGATATAACTTTGGAAATCTGACAACAGAAAGGGTTAGGAAAGGGTTAGGGTTAGCTTAGGGTTAGGGTCCCATACAGGTGGAGATGCTGAATGCTTCCAACTTTTTCAATGTTATATCTTCATCATAATTATGAGTCTACATTGTCAGTTGTACTTCTAGTATATAGAATATGTGTTGATATTGATTGATTAGATATGGAATGACCCATATACGTTTCATATTTTTTACACATGCAGACAGGAGGTTTGCGAACCAGAAAAAGTTTTACCTTATTCACATATGTGACTCAGGGGTTCACTGTAAACTGGAGTGGTGGGATTTTTTCACTGCCCATGATATACATTAATTTGAGGTATGATCATAAATGGTACAAGGGTCTTCTTTAACTCTATAAACTTTGCCCCCTAGTGGTTGAGATGTATCTGTCTCAATTACAGTTTCCATGTTTGTCTCAAATTATAAACTACAGCTTTAAGAGAACCCTGTAAATTTTGATGCAGAATTGTTTAAAAGGGTAGCCACTTGCGAAAACCTCAGCTTCTCCAGTTACACTGCAGGGCAATAAAATAGGAGGGTGCTATTAATATATACAGTACCTGATGCACTTTCGGTTTAGAAGACATCAAATTTTTTCTCTCCAAAATCTCTCTTATAAATATGTTTATGATGCCAAGTACTTACTAGTATATTCGGCTACAGCTGTTTTCTGATTAACCCTGAAGAGTTTATCTTGTTACATTTCGCCAAAGTCCCATACAGTCGACATTTACACAGCTACCACCTATCGCACTTAGGGCTGAAATACGTTGTTGTTGTTGTGTAATAACACACGCGCTTTTGTACGTTTTTTTAAAAACGTATTTAAATACATTTGGCTACGTATGTTATTATGTATATACTGTATGTGACTATTCTGAAATAAATGTATTCTGTAGCAAATTTCTGAATTATACAGCTTCTTTAAACCATGGATGTGCAGTGAATATTTTTTGAGATATTGACATTTAAATAAAACTAGTAGAAACTGGAGGGCCAAAGTAAATAGAGTTAATTTATTGGTGTTTGTGTAACATTGACATCTGGTGTTATAAAGCTTTAAACAGAACGGTACAAAACAGACGAAAATGGATAAAATGAAGCCTCTGCACAAAGAGGTTAATGTTTATGATGTGTTATGGATGGCTGGTAACTGTACACATATGTAACTTATGTTAATGATTATGATGCATTATCGGTGGTTGGGAACTGTATGCTGTACATATGTAAGCTGTGTTAATGATTATGATGCATTACGGATGACTGGTAACTGTATACTGTACGTAACTAAGGATTACAATGTGTTATGGTTGGTAACTATGCTATATGTAACTTCTATAATCTTCCTGATTATAATGTTTTGAAAGGTTATTTAGTTGTAATCTACATTTTATAATTTCAGCATATTTGATTTGTCATTCATTTCAAAGTACATTGACTCTGGGTCATTTACAGTATGAATGAAAATACAATAAGTATGATCTTAAAAGGTACAGTACACTTCTATAGATTGTGGGTGTACATCAATATTGCATAGGTGTCAACCTCTGGAGGGAGCCGCCCTTATTTTCACGCCTGCAAAACTGTATAAATTCACCAAAAACCAGATCGAACATTATCTATCTATTATCTATTAAAATCATTAACCACCACATTTATTTGTCTGATTCAATTTTATTTCATATATTCCATCCTGTATTTAGTTTTTCACATAATAATGTCCTGTGTACATACAAATTCAGCAAGGTGCTCATTTCTCATCTTAATTTGGATAATTTTCTAGTAACAATTGACTTTGTTAAAGACTGCTAAGTTAGCCATGAATTAATTTACAATGAAACTTGTAACTTCACTAAATTGAGTCATAGCCACAACCTTAAAACGTTACGGAACATTATCTAATTTTGGTCAAAATTCCATAAACATGTACATTGTCCAGTCATAACCATTTAACTGTTCGCTAGGTTAACTAACGTTAGATAATTGTTAGGTATCTTGTGGGCTACTGTGTCTAAAGTGCATTTTTCGATCATAGTCCTGCACTACTTGCTTTTCCCACAGCCTCAGAAATCGAGAGAATAGCAGAAAGAGGGAGAAGGAAAATGTGACTGCTGCGATTAACTTAATTAAGGATTAGGGTTAGGGTTAACGGTTGGGGGGGGAAACATATTAGACTAGATTTCCCGTATCATAACCTTATACGCCCGTATACCTTCGAAAAGGTGGAAAACCCGTATTTTATATCGGCAAACCCTATGGGTTGACACCTATGATATTGTCAATTTTCATACATTTTGTGAGATCTGTTGTTTATAGAGATGTTTATTCAGTATACAGAATGATATCATCGTATTAAAAGTGTTATAATACAGTTTCAAATGAAAAAACTGGAAATTAATTTTAGATATTGCACAAGGCAATATCTACACCTACACCAAAGAATCAATCAATCATGAATGCCTGTGCCAGGATATGACTCCATACATCACAGCTCAAGATAAAAATGTACACTTTCGAAAGAAAGTATATTTTTAAGATATGTTTCATATACTGACAGGGTGAAACCCCTTAATCTTCATGTCTCAAATAAAATATGCAGGATGAACAAAGAGACTGCTTTTGGACTATAGGAATTAAAAAGAAACCTTTGTTTTCATAATGCATGATGTCTGTTTAAAATGTATCTGCTCCTTAAGGAGAGCTGCTGTCCGTAATAAAAATAAGACCATCGGAAAATTTTATTATTGCAGCAAATGTTCATTTGAGTGTATTCTGTGGCGCTCAAAGGAGATTCATCGACAAATATAAATTTATTGGCAGCATTGCACCGTCGTTCCCGCTCGCCTGTACTCCGTAGAGCATTGTCCGTGCATCTTTCTCTCATTCTGATGTGCTGCTCCACAAAAGGAGCTTTTTCATGCAGAATCATATTAAAATGTAGTGTGGTAATTATTTAAACTGCTCCCCGGAGGGAGCAGCACGAGTTTTCAAACCTCTTTTGTTATTTCCAGAGCACATGAAAGGCTTCTTAAAGAGGAGACAGGCGCCACGTAATTAAGAAGGAGTCATAAATATTTGGGCTTCCAGCAAATGCAAACTTACTTCCATTTGATATTGGAATGGTAGATCAGATCAAAAACGTCTATGACATTTAAAAAAAGCCAAGTTACTCACGCATAGCCTACATAGCGCTGTCTGTAAGTTATTAATTCCAACTTGCAAAAACTAGGCCTGCCTTTAAAAGTCTTGATATCAAAATGTGGCCAAGTTACAACTAACAATATTGCCTATCATAGCTCACACTAAATAAACTAGCTCTATTCCAAAGCAATGCTATCCAAACTTTCCTAAATTATTTAATGCAACTTGGCCCTGTGTTTTTTCATCTTTGCATGTGAAGAGATTGTGCCTCATGCAACAACATATGATTTCAATGAATGTTTTTAACAGTTGATGAATAATTACACTCCAGAAAGGATATGGTTGTACTTTGTTGGCAAGTTTACTTTAGAAAATGTACAGGTTTTAAAATGTTAACTGCTGCTACAGCATTCTTTACAATTCACAAACAGACATTTACAGTATATGAAGAAACATCATGTACAATAGAGAAAGGGGTGATGAATAAATAAATGCAGATAAAAATGAGTAATATTTTTACCTAGAAAATAGCGTACATAAAGCATTTTTACAAACGTATCCAGACATGTTTGTGGGTCAGATGGTGGCAAATAAGTAATAGTACCAATTTTTTAACATAATAGTATTTATGATATTTGCAAACAGAATTTTGTGAACACAAGGATATATATGCTCTGTAGGACCACACAGGTTTTGATAGAAATCCAAATAAATAAATCAATAAATGCATAATAATAATGATTATATAATAATAATTCATAGACCCAAAGCAGTGGATACAGACAATTGTTCAAACATGCCCTATAGTGTAGTAATTTTTCTGTTTAATTTCTAAGTGCAACACATCTGAATCAGAGTATTTCCACTATAAGTTTCATTGAACACATTCTCGAGATGGTAAGATGAAGAAACACAGGGCCAAGTTGCATTATATCATTTAGGAAAGTTTGGATAGCATTGCTTTGGAATAGAGCTAGTTTATTTAGTGTGAGCTACGATAGGCAATATTATTAGTTGTAACTTGGCCACATTTTGATATCAAGACTTTTAAAGGCAGGCCTAGTTTTTGCAAGTTGGAATTAAGAACTTATAGACAGCACTATGTAGCCACATTTTGATATCAAGACTTTTAAAGGCAGGCCTAGTTTTTGCAAGTTGAAATTAATAACTTATAGACAGCGCTAAGCGCAGTATTTAATGTGTAATGAAATACAATGAACAGCACCACCTGAGCTATGGATCATGAAGAAGCATGTAAATTAATGAACCAAGTGTATATGGAGACATGCATGCACAATGGGCTAGATGCAAACACATTCTAGCTGAAAGACATACAGCCTAAATAGCTAGTACAGCCTAAATAGTTTGCATCAGTAAAATATGGAAATACAGTTTTAAAATAGGGCTATTAGTATTAGTATTCTATGAAATACATTTAACGTATAACACAAGACAGCCCATTCTGTTACTGACCTGACTGAAGCAGGGACACATGACAGCCCATTCTGTTACTGACCTGACTGAAGCAGGGACACAAGACAGCCCATTCTGTTACTGACCTGACTGAAGCAGGGACACAAGACAGCCCATTCTGTTACTGACCTGACTGAAGCAGGGACACAAGACAGCCCATTCTGTTACTGACCTGACTGAAGGAGGGACACATGACAGCCCATTCTGTTACTGACCTGACTGAAGCAGGGACACATGACAGCCCATTCTGTTACTGACCTGACTGAAGCAGGGACACAAGACAGCCCATCATGTTACTGACCTGACTGAAGCAGGGACACAAGACAGCCCATTCTGTTGATGACCTGACTGAAGCAGGGACACATGACAGCCCATTCTGTTACTGACCTGACTGAAGCAGGGACACAAGACAGCCCATTCTGTTACTGACCTGACTGAAGCAGGGACACAAGACAGCCCATTCTGTTATTGACCTGACTGAAGCAGGGACACATGACAGCCCATTCTGTTACTGACCTGACTATATGGTGGTGTCAAGTCATTCCCGAATAAATCCTTAAATCAGCTTCATGTGGATTCGTAGCAGCGTGGTGGGAGGGGAGTTATGGCCTGTCCATCCTTAGCCGTGTCTCGCCATGCAAAAACTGGGATCTGGCTGCCCATTCCAGCTGTTCGGCAGTACCTCCTGGCTCTGCGTTTGATGCTAAGTTAGAGCCAAATGAGAGCTGAGCTGAGGCTCTCTGCGTTGTCTTCAGAGACATCGCTTCCACCCACCCAGCCACTTTCCGCAGTAGAATAACAACAGCTATGCCGTTGCCCATTTAAACCCGGAGAGGAATGTATGCTCCTGTAACAGCCTATTACTTCACATCCACACAACTATGGAGTTTGGTAAAAAAATTATTATAATAAATAATAATCATCATAATCATCATCATCATAACAGTAATATTATTAATAATAATAATTATTATTATTATTTTGTTTCACAAAAACATTGGTTTTGGATGTCACTCCAGATATACTGTATGTGCCTATAGCAGGGGTCTCACACTCCACTCCTGAAGGGCTGCAGGGTCTGCAGATTTCAGTCAACAGCCAGCCTAGGCCGCGGAAACAAGGTGTGCGGACTCTTTAGCCAATCAATGACTTAAATTAAGAGCTTAAGCACTGAAACACACAGAAAGCTGCCAGACACTGTGGAAACCCTCCAGGACTTGCATTGTATACAGCAAAATGGTGTCTGGAACTAATAACAGCTTAGCTACAGACTAGAGTCAAGCTCTGATTCTGAAAAAAAAAAAAAAACATATTGGACCGCAAGTCTATAGTTAGATTTATTTATAGTTATATCACAGTTAGCATTTTGGAATGCTATATCAAATTACAGAGTTGGCATGTATGTAATTTATTACAAAGGAATGCAGCGCATGTTTTGTGGCACATGAGAGCTGCACTGATATCTGTTCTGAAGTGGGTTTCTATGGTTCTTGTGTGAGAATCGTTCTCCCCTGTGCGGCGAACAGAAAAAGCACATCTCTGCCCGGCAGGTGATTGACACCTGCTAATGGCCACGTGCTTTTAGAGTGCACTGCTTTTCTTTAAGAACACATCACATGGCTTTCTGGGATTGGCTCAGATCTGCTGCTTGGGGTCAGTGCTGGGAAACCAAGTTTAGTAGGTAGGCAAAAAAAAATATTGTTTTACCTCTCTTTTAATTTTCTGAAAAGCACTTTGTGCTGTATTGCTTTGAAAGGTGCTATATTTATTATTATAATTATTATTATTATTATTAATTTCCGTCAATGGAAGACATTCACCTTCCTAGTAGTAGTGATTTGGTTGTAGCTTTGCCCATCTGTAGGAAACCAAAGTGCACTTATTGTAAGTTACTTTGGCGAAATTATTCAGATTAACAAAGCTACACGATGAATCAATTCAAGGTACGCCTCCCGTCATTATTTTAAAGTGCTGACTGAAGTAGGGAAAGTGTTTTTCCATTTTACATTACATTACATTTATTTAGCAGACGCTTTTATCCAAAGCGACGTACAGTAAGTGCGTACAGAGACATCATCAAGATCACTACAGAACAGACGAGGCAAAGCACATCCTTCGCATAATGTAGCAGCTATCCCTAGCAATGAACGTCGACTGTAGTTCCCAGTAAGCTGTGGGTAAGCTGTGGGGCGGCAGTGTAGTATAATGGTTAAGGAACTGGACTTGTAACCGAAAGGTTGCAGGTTCGATTCCCAGGTAGGACACTGCCGTTGTACCCTTGAGCAAGGTACTTAACCTGACTTGCTTCAGTATATATCCAGCTGTATGAATGGATAAATGTAATAAGACGTTGTGTAAGTCGCTCTGGATAAGAGCGTCTGCTAAATGCCTGTAATGTAATGTAATGTAATGGTAAATCAGCAACACCACACTTCCATTCCAAATACTATTATAAACTATAATAAACACAGGAAAACGCAGGGAACAACATTTTATTTTTTTTAAATGTAAAAATCTAATTCAGCTGCATATGAGGGGCACGTAGGTTGATAGAGCAAGTAGGTTGATAAATATTTATTGATAAATAATTAACAAAAATTTAAACTAGTAATTAATCCAAATTCAGCAGCAAATTGTATTTAATCA
Organism: Synaphobranchus kaupii; assembly: GCA_029718625.1. NCBI lineage: Eukaryota > Metazoa > Chordata > Actinopteri > Anguilliformes > Synaphobranchidae > Synaphobranchus > Synaphobranchus kaupii. The sequence continues at coordinate 48,701,117 of CM056378.1, forward strand.
CACATATATCTCAGCAGCTGGTGGGTGGGTAGTAACACTGACAAGGCCAGGGGCAATTATTATGCAGCAATGTATAATGAAGAAATTATAATTATCCCTTAATGTCAGAATCCTTGCTCTCATCATGCCCTTGGAAAGCGAATTCCTGTCACCCCAGCAGGGAGGCTACATCGATCTGAAATTTTGTAACTGCTCAGAACATCTCCACCATTTTGCTTTGCCACTTGGAGATGGGCGCTTTCGTCTACTGTGTACTCGGTTCGTATTCTGCCAAGTAAACTTGTGAAAATTGTGTATTTGCACTGCTGTGCTCTTCAGAATTTTACAACCTCTATCAAAATTACATCATCAAATCCAGTTATTGACCATATCTGAGAGATACCTGGTCTCGGGCTGCATTTATAAAGCTTCTCAAATTTTCTGAAGAAATTATAACAATTGTCGAAATTTACTTCCAGAACTAAAAACAATAGCTATGTATTAATATGCTTTATCCTTAAATGTACTCCAGACTGCTAAGTATGTACATGTAAGCCATCAAGACTTAAGTGAATCAGTCCCTTGGATTTAATCAATATTTGCCCTTGAATATGACTTATAAATAATTAATGTTGGTGATTGTTGAACATGCCACTGTGGTTATGAAGACTAGAATGGGAACACTTGTGTTTAGAGCTTTGGCAAGTTTAACTGTTGATTGAACCCAACTATCAGTAGTATCTCTATTGTTAGCATATTTTGTTTTTAAAAAAGCCTGCTAGTTGAGGCTCTCCCTTTGATTTTATGCCTTCTATCTTCACCAAAGTCAGTTTTATTTACTTCTGAGTTCTGACATGCTTTCTCCCTTCTGAAAAAAGCTGGAAAAAAGAGAATTTTAACAGCTGTCCCTGCAGCCGTAATGTCACGCTGAAATACAGCGTCTACTGTACAGAAACCTCGTTGCGGCGGCAGCAGCAGCGATAAAAGTGGATTTTTATATGTCGTCCCTCTCAGATCCTCCCTTCATCAAAGACGTGAAGAGCTCCGAGACCCAAGTGGGCCGCCTGGGTGTTCTTCAGTGCGATGCCACAGCGGTGCCCAAGCCCGAGTTTGAGTGGTACAGAGATGACAAACGGTAAGCCCTGTTCTTAAACCCGCAAGACTCCAGAACCCTGGGTGTTCTTCAGTGCGATGCCACAGCGGTGCCCAAGCCAGAGTTTGAGTGGTACAGAGATGACAAACGGTAAGCCCTGTTCTTAAACCCGCAAGACTCCAGAACCCTGGATGTTCTTCAGTGCGATGCCACAGCGGTGCCCAAGCCCGAGTTTGAGTGGTACAGAGATGACAAACGGTAAGCCCTGTTCTTAAACCCGCAAGACTCCAGAACCCTGGGTGTTCTTCAGTGCGATGCCACAGCGGTGCCCAAGCCAGAGTTTGAGTGGTACAGAGATGACAAACGGTAAGCCCTGTTCTTAAACCCGCAAGACTCCAGAACCCTGGATGTTCTTCAGTGCGATGCCACAGCGGTGCCCAAGCCAGAGTTTGAGTGGTACAGAGATGACAAACGGTAAGCCCTGTTCTTAAACCGCAAGACTCCAGAACCCTGGGTGCCGTTACAGAAGCGCAATGAAATATACGGAAAATACATTGGCAAAAAATATATTCAAGATACAGTATATATGCAAATATGCAAAACATTTTTCAAAATTGCTATATACAATGCTGAGAAGTACATATTCGATATTCTTATATATTTTGTTAAAGCCCACATATGCAATATATTGCCTCATTTAATTTCCTTAAGGGTACAGGTGTAGTAGCTTGAAAGTAGATTTGCAGATCAGTCTGAATATGCCCAGTTTCTTGTACAGAGACACATGGGTGATTAATCATGAATTGTCAAGAATGCTATGTGAGCCCCCACAACAGGACATTTACATCTGCCCTTATTTTTGACTTACAAACACAGAGCTGAGCTAAACTAAAACTGATGAGGGTAACTGTATCAGTACGCCACAATTACATATGCATCTGCTGCCATTGTGGATTGTGACATGGGCAGAGACTGTCTGCATGTTTTATGAAAAATATAAATATATAAATAGTCCTGTTGCGGTGGGTTGGAAATAATCAATAAATCCATGGGTTGCATCACTAATATCCATTCGCCAAAATGTGTCTGTAAAGAAAACTCATGACACATGGTTAAAGCGGTCGACACATGGTTATTGAATCCTGTCCTTTGATTGTATCAAACCCCTTTAATAGGAGGCCCATTTATAGCAATCCCTTTATGTGACTGTTCTCGTCTTTCTTGCATGCACGAGCTGTTTTTAAAAGCTGGCCTGCAGTTCGTTATTTTTCGACAACAAAAAAACAGATGCCAATTTAGTTTCTTTCCTTTACATTAGAGAGTTTACTGTTTATTAGTAAAGACTGTAATTTCTTTTGTTCTGAATATTTTCCAATTTATAAAATAATTTAAGTACAAGTTGAACACTTTTCGAATCCAGTATAATTATTATACGTGCACGCTTTAGTGCTGATAAAAAAGTTTAGTACTGACAGTGCTTACGCTGATGAAAGATTCTATTAAAAACCAACAAATATAGTTTAAAATACCAAAGAACAGACAAAAGCACAGAACTCACTGGGGGGGGGGGGCTTTCTAATTTGAATTTACTGTGTGTGTCTTTTTAATGAGGTCTCATTATACAGGTGTTTTTATAGCTAACGGTCCTCACAAACACTTATCTGTGCTTCTTAGGCTATCCAACGCCCATGGCATCAGTATTCAGATCTTTGGAACCCGTACTCTCCTCCTGGTGTCCAATGTAACGGAGGACGACTATGGCAACTACACGTGTGTGGCAACTAACAGACTGGGAGTTAACAGTGCCAGCCTGTTCCTATACAGTAAGTAGACAAACATGTCGCTACCTCCTGAGAGTACCACGAGAAACACTCCCTTCATCCTGGTAATCATACGTCAGTATGCGCTCGTGTCCTGTGCAATGGTCTATGAGGGGCCGTTTAGGCCATAATTCATGTTGGACCTCTCACATACATATATTCTCACTCTCACATACATATATTCTTTCTCACATACATATATTCTCACTCTCACATACATATATTCTCACTCTCACATACATATATTCTCTCTCACATACATATATTCTCTCTCTCACATACATATATTCTCATTCTCACATACATATATTCTCACTCTCACATACATATATTCTCACTCACATACATACATTCTCACTCTCATATACATATATTCTCACTCTCACATACATACATTCTCACTCTCATATACATATATTCTCACTTTCACATACATATATTCTCATAAGAGAATGTATGTATGTGAGAGTGATAATATATGTATGTGAGAGTAGAATGTATGTGTGTGAGAGAAAGTATATATATATATGGAAGGCACTTACATGAAACGGAAGTCACTTACATGAAACGGAAGGAAGTTAGTTTATGGAATTGTGATTGGCTCAGAAGCTGACTGGTACCATAGATATACAAACATAGATACCTCAGTTGCCCTATTCAAATCTTCACGGCCGCCAAATTAGGGCGGTCAAGATCTGTGTAAAAACAAACGGTACTGTATACAGGCACGACTTCACACCAGCGTTGCGTTGTGGGTATTATCGGCCTTTTTGCAGACACGCAAACTATAAACATTAACGGTAACGTTAACGTTAGCTGTTATGTTAAGGTGTAACCACCTTGATTGTGTTGGACTCATGCACCTGATGCAAATGACCCCTAGTTTTGTCACACATGCAAACAAGAGTGGAACAGAACTGTAACAAACGGTGAAGCCTTAAAGAAAGACTGACCACATAATTATGTTCTATGTTGTGCCTATTGAAGCACTTAATTGTTCAAGTTTTTGGGCGTTTTCAGCTTTTGCTTCTATTACTTTTTACTTATTATTTACCTTGTGCTTTCAACTTATCCCACAGGGATTTATGTGTGCAATCGTTTTTCTTAAATTACTTGAATGGAATATATTACTGGAATGTATCACTGCCACTTGTGGTAAGCCTAGGCTACTACCAGTTGCACTGTGAACTTCATTGTAGGCTACTACTACCCCAAACAAATTATATTATCCATTTTGTACATTTCATGCAAGTCATTTCTTTTTTGCTAAATAAAGACATTCAGAATTGTATTCATTGTAGCCTACATCGTTTATTGCATTTCACACAACATTACACTCTAGGGGCCCTATCTTACACCCGGCGCAAACCGGCGCTAACGCAAACGCAAGTGTCTTTGCTATCTTACACCCGGCGCTAGGTCCATAATAACGCCTAACGCTTACACCGTCAAACTAGCATGTTTCACGGCGTAACTCTTGCGCCATCATTAGTGAACTGGGCGTGTTGGTCTTAAGATGAGGAGTGGCCAGGATTCTTTTTGGCGTATTGCTATCTTGAGCCAGCAGAAAGCGCTTGCGCTAGAACCACCACAAACCTGGTCTAAAGTCATGTCGCAGTTGTTTACATGCTATTTTAACGGCGCATATAAGTGCGTCTACATAGGCGTGTGCACAACGCGCATACCCTCCTGTCTGTTACACACAGGGGCGTGCACAGGCATGACTAAAATATCTAGATCACAATGTGAAATATTATTATTGTGTAGGCTATATCAAAAATGCATAATAATAAAAGGTTCCATAGGTCCACATACCTTTCCCTCAGCGAAGGGAAACAATGCCACATTACATTGCTCTCAGCCCACTCCATCAACATCCAGGCGATGTGTGATGGTACGGGACAATGGCTATCCATTAAGAAGGAGCTGAGAACACCTATAGCTATCAAGCCTAATGCGCGAATTGTCTTTGCACCTAATGCGTGAATTGTCATTCAATGGAAAACTCGCGCACGGCAATAGACGGACATTTAAGTTCTGAAAATGCACTTCAGATGTCATTACAATACAGCTCTGTTTATCTATGAATACAGCCTGTAAGTAAATAGAATGGTTTGTGACTGAAAAAAGTTCAAAACCTTGTCCAGTGAATATTGCATTTATTGTTTTTCAAATAGCGTAGGCTACAGCGAATTCGCTGTGCATAAGGTTTTTTTCAATAGCCTATGGTTAAAAAACGGAGATGTCACCATGTTAACTAAATTGTAACCTTAGCTATTCTTCGTCCTTCATATTTTTTTAAATTACAGTGACCAGGTTTCCATACTCTCACCGTTTAAAACCCAGCTGATTTCACCCGTTATTCATTAACTGAACAAAACGATTTTAAAGAGAACTAAGCGTCTAATTAGAAACTAAAACAAATTTGCAGCACGTTACACAATTAATTCACAATTAATTTTAATGCCATTCTCTGCACGTGAGCTGCATGTTCTGTTTCCCCTGCTGTAAGTCGCACGTTTAACGGTCTTCCTGGGAAAGTGGATTGTTTTAAAGGATTACGCTACGAGTAAAACAGGTTGGTCACATTTCCATAAACAGGACATTATTAAACAAGGGGAAATATGCGTGAACTTATGGGTTGCGAACCTGACAGCTTTATTGTATGGCTATTTAGTGTCATCATTAAGGCAAAATAACGGTATGTATGTTATTAATCAATATTAGCCTACTATGCAGGTAGCCTAATGAACTTTGGATGAAGCTTGAACTTCGAGAACTCCATGAGAACAGCCTCTTGGAATTGATGTTTGACACTTTCATTGCATAATCAAACGAAATTCGCTGAACAAGCAGGCTAATTTGGCGTTTTCTAAGGTGAGACTGAGCCCTTGATAGCTTATACTCAGCTGTTGCAGGTCCTTTTAACGAAATTTAACCGCACATATTTTGTAAAATAACAGCCCTGTCTGGAATTACCGGGAACTCATAGGCTAATGGTTAGTCCGAATAATATTGATCATACTCCATTTAGCCTATTCCTTGATCACACTAAACACGCACGAGCATGTCTGTTTCGCCATCATAAGCAATCCACCAAGGTGGAAAAGCAGGCTTTTAAAGGGAATGGGATATGACATTTTGATGGGTTTATTGAATGTCACGCCCAAGACACACCTATAATTAATGAAGCGACTAGGTTCAGCCCAGTTGCGCCATGCGCCGTGCTTAGCGCCAAAAAAACACGCCGTTAAAATAGCAAAAGTGGACTTGGACACGCCCTAAATGGACTTAGCGCCATGCGCTGAGACTAAGCGCCAAGATTGCCAAGATAGGGCCCTAGGTTTTCCATTAGAATCCACTATGCTCAATGTCATATTATGTAGGCTATATGCCGTGAGCACAACGGATGTGGAAATGTTGTAATATTTTTTTACGTCTTACAGCCGATACCCATGCCATAGGACGCCTCTTTGTTAGCTCGGCGATCTGACTTCCACCACTTTGCTTCCAAGATGGAAAGCTGTAAAATCGCTCTCCATTTGCGATTAAAACTACATCCAAGATTTGCAGCTATGGCCTAATACGGTTATAATAATCAGAGCTACCAAGATAATAATTAAGAACCAACCTCTACTGCTTTCTAGCAGCTTTAAACAATAAAATCACCATTAGCTCTGACAACATTTTAACAACTTATGCATGCATGATTGTTTCTTTTTACAGAACGTAGCCTACATAGCTACATTTTCAATATTAGTATCGCTGCAACGTTACACAGCGGCTGATGCGACATATATCTACATTTTTATATCCATGGCTGGTAGGCTGTTGTCATAATAGCTACTGTTGTCCGTGCACCATGGAGGGGGAAGACCAGTAACGTTATTAGCCTCCAACCGGCAATCGGAGTAATGCATAAATATTATCGTCACCTGAAACAGTCGGTGCTTCTTGAGAGGCCAGCATCAGCCCTGTAGCCTAGCCCAGGGGTTCCCAAACCGGTCCCGGGGGACCCCTGTGTATGCTGGTTTTCGTTGCAACCACAGTTGCAATCCCAGAATTTTAACAAGCTGTTAATTTTTCTTAATTAGGTGCTTTTCATGTTTGGAGGAATTATTCACCCTCTTAAGACACATTATGTCAGAAATAGCTATGAATGCCATGTAGAACAAACTCCCCATGTTCACGTTGTGCTTATTGTGCTATATTGCAACAATTACATAAAAAGAGGTTACAAAATAATGTATTTTCACTCAAATTAAAGAGTGAAGAGAATCAATAAGCTCCTAATTAGGTTGTTGAACACATGTGTTTAACTCAATTTTTTCTTTAAGCTTATTAACACAATGCAGGTTTGGCTCGTTATCATTTGCTTTGTGTTTGAATTCTTCATTATCTACCAAATGGTTAGTTTTAGTGGCCATGTGTCCACACTTTCATCAATTAGGAGCCTATTGATTCAAATCAGTCTTTAAATGGATCTGTTAAATAATTTTCTTATCTTTTTTAAATAATATAGCACAATAAGCACAATGTGAACATGGGGTGTTTATTCTACATGGCATCCATAGCTATTTCTGATATAATGTGGCTTATGAGGGTGAATAATTCCTCCAAACATGACAAGCACCTAATTAAGAAAAAATAACAGCTTGTTAAAATTCTGGGATTGCAACTCTGGTTGCAACGAAAACCAGCATACACAGGGGTCCCCGGGAACGGTTTGGGAACCCCTGGCCTAGCCTACTCAGCGCCTTCTCACAACACAGCTGACAGCGAGATGAGAGCACTATTTACACCGTAATGTTCACTCCTGAGTGTAGGCTAATGTCCACAGACACACCTTGACTCTCGGCAGAGGAAAACGTAACAAATAACGTTAGCTTACTACTACATTCATTCACTACGCAAACAGACCAGTGGACCGTTATAATTTGGTAATCATGTACTAGCTAATGCTAAAAAATAATCACATCACTTGCTAACGTTAGCTTGTTTAATGCAAGTCTAAGTAGCCAAGGCCGTTGCTATACGAAGCGTTGCTTTTGTTGGTTAGTTAGCTAACGTTAGCAAGTGGTGTGATTATCTTTTAGGATTACTACATGGTTACGAAATGATAACGGTTCATTTGTCTGTTTGCACAGTGATTAAACTTAGTAGCAAGCTAACGTTAGTTGTTACCTTTTCCTCGACCGAGAGTCCCAGTTGCCAAAGTGTTGTGGAGTGTTATATCGTGCAGGATGGCAGACTGTCTCCGAGCAAGTCCAAGCTGACCTGCTGAGGATTCTTAAGGTTGCTACAGGTGCAGAATGACATAGCGCTGACCTGGCCTCAAGAGATGAGGACAATACACTGCCTGTTTTAGGCAGTGATAATATATTATGCATTACTCCGATTTCCTGTTGTAATAGCCTACATGTATCTGGTCTTCCCCCTCCACGGTGCGTGGGAACTGAGCCTGTATGGCATATTATAGTAACAGTGCAGACGTAACTTAACAGGGCGAATGGGAAAATAAGGAATCCAGTAGTTGTTTATATCGATGGTACCAGCCAGCTTCTGAGCCAATCACGATTCCATAAACTAACTTCCTTCCGTTTCGTGTAAGTGCCTTCCGTTTCGTGTAAGTGACTTCCGTTTCATGTAAGTGCCTTCCATATATATATATACTTTCTCTCACATACATACATTCTACTCTCACATACATATATTATCACTCTCACATACATATATTCTCATAAGAGAATGTATGTATGTGAAAGTGAGAATATATGTATATGAGAGTGAGAATATATGTATGTGAGAGTGAGAATATATGTATGTGAGAGTGAGAATATATGTATGTGAGAGAGAATATATGTATGTGAGAGTGAAAATATATGTATGTGAGAGTGAGAATATATGTATGTGAGAGAGAATATATGTATGTGAGAGTGAGAATATATGTATGTGAGAGTGAGAATATATGTATGTGAGAGAGAATATATGTATGTGAGAGTGAGAATATATGTATGTGAGAGTGAGAATATATGTATGTGAGAGAGAGAATATATGTATGTGAGAGTGAGAATATATGTATGTGAGAGAGAATATATGTATGTGAGAGTGAGAATATATGTATGTGAGAGTGAGAATATATGTATGTGAGAGAGAATATATGTATGTGAGAGTGAGAATATATGTATGTGAGAGAGAATATATGTATGTGAGAGTGAGAATATATGTATGTGAGAGGTCCAACGTGAATTATGGCCTAAACGGCCCCTCATAATGGTCTGGTATCTCCTACAACCAGATATTCTTTCTCCTTTTTAATCCATTTGATTTATAGTCCTGTAAAAAAATAACAAAACAGAAATGCATCATGTAATAGGTTAGATCTTCAGGTAAGGACATGTACTTTGTATTCACTGGGAGTGTGTTGTCTATTATATATTATTAGACAGAAGAGGTCTGAGAAGGGAAGTATAGCGTTGGAACTCTGGGCAAAGGGCGGCCTTCCAGATGCACACAAAGACTGCAGAAGTACGGCCCTCTGGACATGAGGGAGAACTAGTGCAGAACATTTTAAAGGAAAGGGGATCTGGCTTGGAATATTTATGCAGCATCTCCAACATAGGACCTCCTGACCCATTTATTTATTTAGATTCCACCAAAGTGATGGAAAGTGCAAAATTTAGACCTGCTATGTTGTGAAAAAAGAGGAATGGGAAGATGGCATGTCTCACTTTTCCCTAGGGGATTCGAGGATATCCCAAAACGATATTATTTCCATCTGCTCTTGTGTTGTGTTGTGTAAGTCTAAGTCCTTATAAGGCTGTTAGTGCGTGCCAGTTCTCCCAGGTTGGGCATCTGGTGTGCTTGTTCATTGGTTAATTAATGCGACCACTGATTAAATATTTCACACAGTTGCTGAGTTGATATATACAATGTGGAAACATGACTGTAAATGGTAATAAGAACATACCACCAACACTACACAGGTTGTATTTTACATGCATCTGTTCACAGCAAATGCTTCTCATATTCGAGGGACCTCATTTAATCTGGATGGGAGATTACTGGGCGCTGATGTTTAGACAGGACCCATCCGTATGATATGAGAATTATATGATATGTGTGCATGCGTGCGTGCGTGTGTGCATGCAGGTATGCGTGTGCATGCGTGTATGTGTGGCTGAAAAGTGATCTAGCATGAAAATATGAGTACCAACATATACAGCATACTGAACTTCCAAAACAAGTATCAGTAGTTTAATTTCTCACATTCCAAGAGAAATGCTAAATCATCTCCTAAAACGCATACTCTAATTGCCTACTTCCCACTCTGAAAAGGGTGTTGTTTGGGGAGATGTGGTGGGGGGGGGGGCTACTGTTTCACTGAACAAGCTGGCGGTTATAGGAACTGTTTCAATGGATGTCTCTTAAACATCTGTAACTCCCGGCAGAAACTATCAGGACTGAAATGATCGTATCTATGCTTACTAGCACTACTCACGCCATTAGTGTCACATAAAATCATATTTCCATATTTTGATAGAGTTTTTATTTGCTTTGTTATTCACTCTTACAATCTCAAAATTATTTATTTATCCTTTATTTATACAGGGTAGGTTGACTTTTACAGCAAAGTCAACCCACCCCCCCCCCCCCCCCCCCCCGCCCCCCAATTAGCCTAACCTAAATGTCTTTGGATTGTTGGATTGTGGGCATGCTAACTCCACAAACGCCCCAGCCGAGATTGGAATCCGGGACCTTCTTGCCGTGAGGCAACACTTGCACAACCATGTGGCCCGATATGAAACAGAAAACTACATGTCAGGAAGTATTTAATTGAACCTATACTACTGACTAAATAGCCATTTTAATGAAGACTTTCCAAGTAACTTTTCATTCAAAAGTAGGCTTAATGTGGCTCCATGGTCCATGCCCCCCCCCCCCCCACTTAAAAGTTCTCCATTGAGAAGTATGTAAGCTCCTTCTTCAGTGTATTTAAGTACAACCTCTCTTCAAGGTACTACAGATGGAAATGAGTTGTTTATCAAACCCTGGCACAGCATTGAGGTGGCCTTTACATAAATGAAATTCATAAATAAAATGTGTTGAAAATTGAAAATCAGCAAGTTTTCACGCTTTGGAGGGAGCCACATAATAAACTGCCGAATGGCACCTACTCGTGTACCGTGCAAACACCTTTTTTAACATAGATACTTTTATTCATTAGAATGGTTGGAAGTGCATTCATTTGAGCTGGGAAGCAAGTTTTATTTTAAGGCTGCTGTTTCAGAAATTAAGGTGAAAACAGAAAAAAACAAAACAACAAAAAAACCTTCTGAAACAATCAAAAATATTACCAGCGTCTTGGAAAGTTCACACCATGTTCACATCTTTTCCTTCGGTACATTCAGTTGAAAATTTACCTTCTTCTCTTGCCTGAATGTAGCTCGACCTTCTCATTTCCATAGAAATTTATCTAATGTTATTTAATTTTGTACATAAGGCCCTCAGATAAATAATGATTCACATTACTGGGGGGTTATGGAAGTAATGAAGTTACGTAAATAAAACTGAAATATATATGCACAGACTGTGCACACACCTGAAATAGTTTGCAAACAGAATTAAATAGATGATGACTAAGCTCCAACTAAAGAGCTTGCGCAGGCATACATTTTAAAAGTCTGCACACACAATGGAAATGCACAATTTTAAGTATCTCAACCACATTCCCGTTGAAGCCCGTTTCAGCTGTGTAGCCAGTCTCGCAGAGCTTCAGCACAGCACCATCAAAATGGTGGAGTTTTGGGTCGCGTGGGCACAAGGTTATGAACCGGACAATAAGCAACACAGCAGCCTGTGTTCCACTGAAATAAGTGTGCCCTCGGACAGGGTGATGCTATACATGACAGAAAACTGAACGATAAGCGCTCTGTACTGGCAGACAATGAACAGACACTACAGGCTATTGCTGCGTGGTTTCCGCAGCGACGCGTTGTCGCCAATCCGTTCTACTTCAGTGCAGCTTGTGCTCTGCAATTCAGTTCCCACACAAATTTCTAACCTCACGAGCAAACCCAGGAATGAAAAGGTTTGGTATGTACGTGCAGTTCTGTTAGGAGGTGTACTCCACCAGTCCAGATGGCAAAGGAAGACCAGCTCTCCTGCATGCTGTCTGGATGCCCCGACCCCCATCTGGAAAGCTTTGCTGTAGAGGGCTCTTACCCAGCTGTTTCCTTACCGAAACAGAGAGCACTGGCCCACTACTCGGGGGCACTGCTCAAAGCATCCCTGGGCACTGTGGACTGGCACGTGCGACACTTCTCCCAGGGCCTCGGATGGAGCAGGAGCTGCAGTATACGGTACAGTCCGGTCTGCACTGGCTCACACGGCAACACCTATGGCATTAAAGGCTCTATCAAGTTCAAATGGAAAATTCACCAAAAACCAAAAAAATGGGATTTGACTGTCGGCAGAGACGGTAGTTAGTGCTCTTTGTTTCACAACAGCTGCCAACACTGTCCAAGCCATATTAATGACTGATAAGTATTGATGAAAAGCAAGTAACCATGTAAGCACAGCCAGGTAGTGAGCGCAGTTCACAAGTACAATATTACACCATTCATTATATTTTTTCAGTTGCAAAACATGATGTTTCAGCCATTAAATGAACCTCCATAAGATATTTTTTGAGCACGGGTCACACCGAGTTTCTGAGCACACAAACTTTTTTGGAACTCAAAAACAAGTCTTGGTGTCAGGTTTCTCTGAATGCACAAATAAAGTAAAAGGCTGGTTTTGCTCAGACCTATATTTGAGGTTCAGCAGGCACGGATTCAATAACATTAATTGGATACTTTCCTGTCATTTTACACAAGATTCATTTTAATTTGGCGAACAAATAATGGTGTGGGAATAATAATGACTAGATGATTGACCAGCACATTGACCTCTTCAATATTTCTTGGATCATTTTGAATGCATGATTTTTATTAAAGAAGAATGGTTTTTGGAGCTGTCTAAATATTTTTCGCCGTACAATGAAACAGCCAACTTCAATTATAGCAATAAAATTCAAAAATAAAATACAGGGTGCTGATTCAATGTCCTAGTATTGCATTATATGTTATTGGTGTCTTCCTCTTGCAACTATGATGGCTCCCATAGTCATTGACAAGTTGACAAGTACACATTGCATGGCTTTTGAATAGTCTGGACCTCATTACTGCCAGCTGTCAGGTTTAAAAAATACATGCCATTTGCGAGGGGTAATATGCCATCGCATTTATGAATAGGACATCCCCTGTGTTGAGCCCCATTAGCATAAAATGTATCATTTTGGCACTGAACGTTATGTAGATAAGACAATTTAAATATGCATGACCTAGACATTACACTGTGTCACTATTTCCCTGGTTGTGCAGTCCACCCACTGCGGATGCTTTGTGAATCATACGTAATTTGTTTCTGGTACTTGCGACAGTTTATCGGGCGCAAAGGCATCGCCGTCCTTTCATAGATTCCCCCTCTGAGGCAGATCTCGGTGAGGCTCTCACACATTTCCATTTTATGGGCACCCACAAAAACACTCGTGTGTAATTACAGTCGCTAGCTAGCTAAACACTGCATTATTGCCCGAAGGCACTTTTACCAACGCTTCCCTTACAAAAATATAGGCCTTCTGTCAAATTAGCGTCATGCATTTGGCATTGTTGCCGCAGCTCATATTTTCACTTGCAAATTAGCTTTGTGGGAACTGCCATTCACTTCTGGCAAAGTTTTTTGTTCACGACTACTGGCAAACTCTGACAAACCTCTGGCAACATTTTGTGGTAAATAATTTAGTTTGTGGCAAATGCGCTACATATTAGCTGCAAGTTTGCAGCAAGGGGTGTCATTACGTCTTAGCTGCGTAACCCGTGCACTCTACGCTTGCCCACGCCAGCCCTAAGGTTCGGCTGCTTGGAAGCCTAAGATAATCTACTGCAGCTCTTAAACTGGGAACTTCTGAGTCTGATTTAAGTTTTGCTTTTCCTTAGCTGTGGGAGAAACGCAGGCTCCGTCGGTACTCGGCTACGTAAAGAAAAGGAGCCGTTACGCGCGAGACATATTCATTACCTGCAGAAGGACACCCGCATTCAGGAGCTGGATTAAAGGCTGATCAATAGCGTGGGGAGCCATCCTTGCTCTCAAGCACCCTGTGAATGGTAAACAGATGGCAAAAGATTTCTGATTTCGCTTTTGGTCTTGATATATTGCACGACTACACAGATTCCTGCATCTCTGTTTTCTTCGAGACAATGTAGAATTCTGTCAAATTGATTCATGTTTTTTTTTGCCTTCAAAGTTAAAAGTGGATGGCAACTCATTTTTCAGGTGCCGTCCGTTTCTTTTGTCAGCCTGCAGTTGTGTGTCAAAGAAATTTGGAGTATGTCTGTGCAAGTAATTAGTTGTGTGGTTGTATAAACACAAATTGTTGAATTCAAGAGACATATTCCTAGAGCACAAGTGGGATGTATTTCAATGGTGTGTAGAACATCGGGGCATTTCCATCCAACAGGTTATGAAACATGTTGTAGTTGTATTAAGCTGTATTAAGTGTGCGTGTGTGTATGTGCTTGCGCTGTTTGTGTGTGCGTGTATGTGTGTATGCATGCATGTGCTGTGTTTGTATGTGTGTGTGTGTGTGTGTGTGTGTGCGCGCCTGCCTAATGTGTCTGCACTGCATACATGTCTTTCTAATATTGATGCGTTTGTCCATAGAAACTTGGTGGCACACCATCTGTAGCTCATTTTTTTGATCTGAATAGAGATTATGGGGTTTATGCACCCATATGTCTGCACAGAAGTCTTTGTGGATTTATAGACACAGGAGAGCTTCTGGCAGCTGTACTGGACACAGGAGACGTGCTATCTGTATTCACTCTCCCTGCTTCTCGGATCAATACATACGCCCTGATCAATACATACGCGCGCGCGAGAGAGGGTTTGCACGTGCGGATTATCCCTGCAAGCGCGAGGCTCGGCTGCGTCGCGGGCTAATCCTGGCCAAGCGACACGGCCGAGTTAATCAATACCAACCCTCAGCTCCAAAGAAGCACCACGCCATTATATCACAAAGGATTGCGTCCCCTCCGCACTGCGCGCAAAGCACGACCACGTTCTCAATCTGTAGTTTCGCCGAACATGAATTCATACGTGGTCGACTCTCTGTGCCGTCCTGTATTGCACCCAGCCGTCAGTCGTCTGTGATCGTGTTTGGGGCCGCACGTTTGACAAACTAATTTCCCCTCGGGGATTAATAAAGTGCATCTCATCTCGTCTCATTTCATCTCAAGGAATTCGGAATGCAGAAGTTCTCGACATCAGTGCTGCAGGTTGGCAGATGGACCGGAGCCGTCGAAGTGTCATGTCATGTAATTGCCATATGCGCCGTCCAATAATTTCCTACACAGCGGCAAGCCTGGTAGTCACTTCAGTTTTCTACAGAGGGGAATACACTTGGCCAACAGGCTCTGACCTCTCCTCCGATTCCTGGCGGGAACTTTATACGTTTTTGTATTGTTTAAAAAAAAAAAAGAAGTCAACCACTCTGAGGAAGAGAATGCCTCTAATTTTACAGGCAGTTTCAAAATGTGACATTTCAGTATGGAAGCGTGAAAAGGACTGAAATAACTCTTTAACTGCTAGAATTATTTGGGTCCCTGATTTGCACCCACAGAAAAAAATATTTTAATGTGTTTTGGTGTAATTGTTTTTACTGGATATTTGGCACAGAGATCAGAATAGGTTTAATTATTATGTAATAGGAAATAGTGTTCCTAAATACGTAAATTAAGCTCCAACTACGACTTGGCACTAGTATGAATTATTGAAATATTTGTACAGTTTAATATAATTAAACTGCACAAATTTAATTAGATAGATCTGGAGGAAACTCTTAGGGTGAGAGGGCTCCTGCTTTCCACATCATTTCAGTTTTTTTAATTTTATGAAATTAAAAACATCTTCCATTTTATTCCCGTTTTGACTGCTTTTCATATTTTAATAGTTCTGACATTCGGTCGAAGGGTAATGCCTGGACCGTATCATGTATCACGCTGCCGTTATTGAGAACATGAATTTTGTTTCTTCTTGTAGGCGTGTTTGAATATAGCAGCATGTGTAATTCAGTAAAGGAAGCATCCATACATCTGAAAATAATTTTTTTAGCCCTGGTGCAACAACGATACTAAGTGAAATAAAGTTTATTTAGTAGAGCTGAGATATCAATCAGTAGACCTTCATCAGAGTATTCTCTGTTGATTGCGATGCCCCGAAGGTCCTGTCTCTGATTGAAAGCTCACCTCTACTCTCTACCTCAGTATGCTGACATTTCTTTGTGTGTGTGTGTAGCGTATACTGTATGTCATTTGGTTTCCCTTCCTGTTTATACCTGATATATTTGGTAATGATAGTCTTTCCACAATCCACACTGTTATGTTTTACTGTTATTTTTATGGTACACTTTCAAATTTAAATATCATTTCTTTTACTTTTTTTTAACTTGCACTGATTTCTGTCTGGTGTTTACTGTTGCATTCTAAATCATTTGAAGTGGGTCACTGTTGCTCATTACAACAGTGACTGCTCAGACGACAAGCTGAGGCTATCATGTTCCTGTAGTCACATGACGTAAAAATACCATCCAGCCAATAGTCACATGACAAAAAATACCATCCAGACTGTAGTCCCATGACATATTCATCTTGTAGTACCAAAATATTGGCCATAGCATAATTAAAATTGAATGTGCAGTAAGGGAAATGCTATTACATATCAAGTGAAGAAATTATCTGTTAGACCTCCAGCTTTCTTGTGTAAGAAATGCAGATTATGAATGAGTGCTAAATATGTATTCTTCTTTTTTCTTAAAATCATCAGGATGTCATGAAATCACAAGATTTGGAAAGAGCTCACGGTGTTTAATCTTTCACATAGGCTTTATGCATGAGGATAATTTTAACCTTGTTAGGTAGGAAAGTGAAATTTTCACATGAGAAAGTGTGGATTGAGGCACACCTCCAAAGAGAAGGATAGAGCTTTTTTCCAGATACAATGGTCTTCTTATCCATTTAATTACAACTATCACAATGGATTAAGCAAGTGCAGCATGTGCTGATTGCCTTTCAAAGTCTCAAGCACGCGCTAAGAAGCACTTCCATTTTATAGCAAGTAATTAATTATTGCTCTGGTGTCTGGTGTTTAAGGATGTTAAAAAGCAATTTAGATGTGCTTTTTCTGTGGTTGAATTGTAGGACTAGTGAGAACGCCAGTACCAGCCAGTCCTTCTGTACAATACATAATCAAATATCCACTATGTATCGAAATGTCACTAAAAGCGCAACTACAGCGCAAACTATTTTTTTTATATTCAATTAAGCTTAGCAGTATGAATATTGGTATTCTTTGTGCCATATTTATTTGCAATGTGTGCGTGACACAGCGGAGAATTTTTATTGTTTCAAAACAACAACAACAACAAAAAAATACCACTGTCAGGGACAATATTTTAAAGTGCATTCCTCAAATTTGTGGTGTAGATGACACACAGATTACTGCGATCAGCCTCCGCAAAGTCATGTTCCGCTGAAGCTGTACTTCACATTTCAGCAGGAACTGTATATGTGTGCAGTCTAAGATGTTCCAGTCTACATGCTAATCCAGAATGTTCCAGGGTGAATTGTTTCATGCCAAAGTTCATATCTAAATGGGAAGTAGTCATTCCAGTGCTCAATAAACTGCCTCTCGCCACATGTGGACCCTGGCATTCCATGTTCCCCATCAGTTGTCATGGCATTTGCTTTCTTTGTCACATGAAAAATGTCTCCAGACGTACAGTGGTTTCCTAAATCAGAGCCTTGCACACGTGTGATGTGTTGTTTCCTCACAACCTGACATCCTAAGACTTATAAATAGCTTCTGAAATGAGAAATGTGAACTCCTGTTTAAATGTCTCATTATTCCAAATCTGAGGCAGCAACGTGTAAAAACCCTGCAAGGATCTGAACAATTTTGCAAGCCACTGTTTCAACGTGTGACTTTAATGTGTGTGCCTTCACTTAGATGCTGTCAGTGTATAGCAAGAGATCACATGACAAAGGGGGGTTTTGTGGATTTTGTTAAAATTGTGACAAGCTTTTTTTTGCAAACCAGAAAGTGTTCCCATTTGAGATTGTAGGTTTACTATCATAAAATAACATTTATAGATATACAAAATATTGACCCTATATTTCATTTAGAGACATACGTTTTTGGAAAGGTCAGTTTTGTTTTTTTATAAGAGATGGTATGTCTGTATATATGCTGTTCACATCCCAAGAAAAGACTTGGTTAAAAACGATTTGCTCCGATAATGTGTGACAATTGATATGATTGGGCGATAAGATTGATTCGCTTTGGCTGTATGTTACAAAGCTGACTTGATCCTAAATCGCTGTTTTCTAACCATGTGAACAAAACCTTTTGTTTCCCCCCCCCCTAGAGCTCGACTTACCCACAATCAGATATCCTACCAGAGGTCAGTATGGATCAGTTCTTTGCTAACAATGGTAATGTTCACATTAAATGTGTAAGCATGGAGCCAAAATGGCTGCTCTGAGTTATAGATAATGAAAAGCGGTGTTTCCATCAAGTTGTCAGGCTCCCATTAGAAACCCTAAGACCGTATAAATTAAGGGTCATGGTGGCGATTTATAAATCACATGCCCTCTAAAACCTGAGCACATGATTAGAAAACAGGGATAAATGTCACCACTTTACAAATAGCACCTAAAGCATCAAGCCTTTGTTTATGTATTTATTGATTTAACCATTGAAGGAAATGAAGAGAAACAAAGCTCTCAGTTTCCAGTGAAAGCGTGATATTAGTGTATGACTGCTGTTCAAGTCATTGGCGTCACTGGCCACATATTTACTGTGAACATCCAACTCTACGTAGGTTACCAGTTGTAGGTGTAGAAACAAAGCGGCTCTTCATAACGAAATTAGCATTTCTTTTCTGTAACTTTTTTTTCGCACAGAAAACTAATTCTTTGGGTCTTTACCTTCTTCTATCCCCTGTCTTGCCTTTACATCTACACTTGCAGCGTGAAAAAAAAACAACCGTTCAAGGTTATGCTGAATGCCTGTAAGTTCACAGCTAACCCAAAGGTTCATGCAAAGGTTACATATTAAAGGCACGGATGAACGGCGTCCTTTAAGTCAGACTGTTGCCGAATTCAATTACACGCAGTGACACCTGCACACGGTCTGTAAAATTCAGAGCAAGTGCACGTTAACAGCTTCCAGCGAACGGCATGGACGCGGAACACTGTCAGATGTTCCGGAATGCGACGTGGGAGAGAGGCTTTTCATTTCACGGTGGAAAAAGTGCTTCGCATTTGGACCATGTTGCTTTGATGCGCAAAACCTGGGCATTATATAAATGCAGATCAAACAGAGATAATGAGGCCCGTGCACAGGGAATATCTCTCATTCTCTGTATATTCATGGCACGCCGTTCCTGTTGCAGTGTATGCTATGCCACAGGGATGGGAGTATAGCGGTAGGCTCTAATTGTACATTGAGTGGGTTTATTCTGAACGCTGCCATGAAAACACGCCTGCGGTTTCTATGAAGGATAAAAGAAAAACTATCACAGGCTTTCAAAGACTTTGTTTATTCCATTGCCAAAAGTTGTTGATCAAAGTTGGTTGACAAGCCATTTCTAGTTTTGTCCTAATTATGCAATATAACAGCAGCCTAATGTAATATTACCGCTCTGTTATAATGCCGCTCTGTAATGATTGCTACTCTGCATGGCAGAAAATGCATTATCGTGTGGCTCATTATTGCATCATGATACCGAGGCCAAAACACTGCAGGGCAGGCGGGTATTGTTTTGTTTTGGGTTGCCTGCTCTCTGTTCTCTGCAGTACTTTTAAAATGTCATTAAATTATCAATAGTCTTACTGCTTCAAGTTGAGGTCCATTAAAATTATGTAGAGAAAATAGATGCGTTCTATATATGGTTTGCATAATTCAGAGCAGAAAAGATGCTATTTTACCAATGCAAATAAGGCCTGAATTACTGGCCAAACCTGATCACAGGTCAAACACCATATTCAAAGTAAAAACAGCCCCACAATTAATTTACTGTATAGCTAACAAGCTCGATTAATAAACAACCAATCGCTTTATTAGTCAATTACAAGGAATTGTGTTTCAGGCATGTTCAACACTTTAAAACATCACGTTACTTCCCAAATATTGTAACAAGTGTATGCAGCTAATTTAAATGTAGGTCTAGCTGCTATCAAATCCAAAACAATAGGGCAAAAGGTTATACATCATTAAAAAACATCACGGAAAATGTTACCGCAGGAGTGAATGGAATAAGTAATGTTCAGGAGTTAAGCCTGACGGATGGATGAGGGAGTTTTCCTGACGCTGTGGGTTGGGACCATCTATATAATTCGGTGGTTGAGACAGAGGCCTGCTATGGATGGCTGTGGAGTTGGATGTCCTGAAACGGGCACTGTACAGTCATAAGGCCGGATTCAGAGATGGCCAAGTCATGTGCTTAAGTGCCTCTCCTGCGCGGATTTAACGCAGGATGAGATACGCCGTATTCTAACCTGCGCTACTCGGGTGCATTTCTCAAAATGTAGGTGGCACAGGGCATGATATTCTAATGACCTGTTTCTCGTACCTGCCCCCTGGGTTGCCAGTCTATCGGGGTTATTTTGAGTGTTTATCCCATCATTTTTGAAGTCAAACTATCGTTGAATCCTTTACTTTGTGCTGACCTATATTCTCTGTAGAAGTACGGCGGCAGAGCGAACATGGCCATTGCAACTTGTTGCTCTTTGTTGTTGTAGTCGACCAGTGCCGGCACTACATTCGTAGGTAACGTAAAGTATCGCTCCGCCGCCGTACTTCCACAGAGAATATAGGTCAGAACAAAGTAAAGGATTCAACGATAGTTTGACATCAAAAATGATGGTATAGACACTCAAAATAACCCTGATAGACTGTCGTCGTATTTTATTTGCATTGGTTGCACTGTGGAGTGTTTAAGTGCGTTTGGTAGTGGATGCTACCGGTTACCATAGAGTTGCGCTAGCATTAGCAACGTGTGTATGTCTAAAAGAAGGGACAGCATGGAATTAGCTGAAAATGGTTTCCATCAATCAACTACATCATGGGTAAGTCGTAATTGAGACATTATGTCCAAAATTCTGAACTATCCCTTTAAGTAAACAAATAAATTGTTGGATTTACAACAAAAAAAAAAACGATTTACCTAATAAAGTCATGTTGTGAGGGGGTTTGGTTTGGAGGACCAGACACGACTGAGGGGGAATTTTAAAGTGATCCACGGCAGTGGAATCACCACAAACGAGGGAAGAATGTCCGCGAACGGATAAGGAAAAAATAAAGAATAAGGAATAAAAACTCCCGGCATAGCACCAAAAGAAAATCAACCCAGGAAAAGAGGGCGAAGGCTCGCAGACTCGAGCAGTAGAAGGAAAGGAAAGAAAATATACCCCTTGCTTTCAAAATGACAGGAGAGCAAATAAAGGCGAAAGGAAAGGAAACAAAATCATAGCGACGCAGACAAATGGGCGAGACTCGAGCAGTAGTAGAGCAGAAGGAAAAAGTACCTCTAGCTCTGTAAAAAACTAAGAGCAAAAAATAAGGAGGTAATGAGAAAACAGTAACAAAGAAAGCAGTCTCAGAGAGACAGAAAAGGAAACCAGGACGAGAGACAGCAAGTGCAAAAGAGAAAGCAAAATCCTAAAAAGGAAACTCTAACGCAACTAAAGGCAAGTCCCTCGTTACTTTAGAGCAAAGCTTTAAAGTGAAGTGGTTGCCTTAATCCTATACCTTACCGGCTCTGTGGCAAGAACGATAATGACACAGAAGCACCGAGACAGGAAGACACAGCGCTTATAAAGCCGGAAGGGCACCTGAACAGGTGCGCTCACTAAGTGCCGGAACAAAGGAAAAACACAGCAGGAGCGCCGTCCCGCGGAATGGAAAAGCAACATCCACAGCACAGAACAGGCGAGTTGCAAAACCATGACACATGTAGCCTACGGTGGTTGAACACAATAGCCTATATGCGACGTCTTCAACATAATCATTTTTGAGAAGCTATGTTGACACAAATCATCTCTCTGTCAAAACGAATATGATCCAGACACTATCAATTAATCCATCTAATATTGGTCTGGTATGATATACCAGACGATCAATCATAGCCGACTTTTACATATTTTTATTTTTATGACAGCTCTCTGATAATTGTAAGTAGGTTAGGCAAAGGAAAATAAGACCAATATTATTTTCAAAGAACATGCACTCATTCTAATATCCTTTTTTTGCGAAAGATGCTGTATTTTTCATGATCATCTATTGGCGGCGCCAGACATAAACTGCCTTTTTTTCAGAACAAAGTTGCACGGAAAAAAATGATTAAGTGAAAACTCTGAATACGCGTATCTTGCACGACTTGCAGACACGCCTCATTTTCATCAAATCTCCACCCCGCGTGCGTAATGCCGCGTATATACTGGAGAGACGATTAAAATGGCGGATAAGTCAAATGTCTGAATCACAAATAGCTTAAGCTACGCGGAACTTGTGCATGCTTATCTGAACTCTGAATCTGGCCCATAGTGTTTTCTTTTTCTTATTCTTCTTCTTCTTCTTCTTCTTTTATTATTATTATTATTATTATTATTATTATTATTATTATTATTATTATTATTATTATTATTATTATTATTATTATTATTATTATTTCCTGACTGCTTTTTCCACTTTTTCCCCTCCAACCACAACTTCCACTGGGTGTTCAGTTACTTGGATGTCTGTCTGTCTGTCAGACCAATCATTTCAGGTTAATCTGGTCTTGTCCTTGGACCCAATGCCATACCGTAACGATTTCTGTTTCAGGCATCTACATCATGCATTTATGCATCTACAGCATAAATGCAAGTGATATGTGACTGCAATCATAATTTATATATTTTTAAAGATTAGATGAGTATGTCGAATGCACATTTGAAAAAGGTGAGCAATGTCAGGAATGTAAAATAATGCCATTGGAAATCAGAAATCCTGTAAGCTGAACAGAAGTCCATTCTGCCTGGGATTCACATGCTACCGACACCGTACAATTATTTTGATACACTGTTTACGTAAGGAAATAAAAATAATTTCATTCTTAAATATAAAACCCATCTTACCTAAAGGCATTTGAAAACTTTATAGATACAAATTTCCAGACTGCAAGCCCCTTCTTTTATCCGAAGCAGCTTTCTTAAATGGGTTTTAATCCAGCAAGCAGTTGGGCCTGACAGTGAGCAATTAAGCCCCAGCCTCCATCTGTGCATCTGCTAGTGGAGAAGTACTTCAGCGCCGTCCATGACTGCGTTACCATGGTCACTGTATGCACTCCGCTGCTGAATTATTCAATGTCTGAATTATACCTCATGTGGTTTTCTTACTCTGTTCTTCCATTGATTTTCAAAGCTCAGCATAGCAGCCTTAACCAGCCTGGCCCCTACTCCGTCTCATCCAGCAAGCAATTTTATAATTCACACGCCCAAAGTCTTGGTGAAACTCTCTTTGCCCTCCTTTTGAACTTTAAATGATTTGACCTTTAAAGATTCTTTTCAACATTTAAATATCCTCCTCTGGTCCGTGGTGTGTTAAAAACCCATAACTCTTTTCTTGACAAGATAACAAGGGCATACAGATAAGAGTAAAGGTTGAACAATCTGGTGCAGAACAGCAGGACATGACTATACTACATCACAAACTCTCGGCATTATTCTATTACTTGTAGTACCATCTGCCTGTAGGCAATGGGGTTTCACCTATTGTTATACGGTCTGTGGGTTTAACACAGCGTGCTACAATCTGCTTTAGTTGGGGAAAAGCGTAAAGTTTAATGGGACAGAATTTTTCACTCTACATTCCCAGATATTGAAGTCTTATATTTAAAATCATGCAGTGAATATTATGTATGAACTTGTCCTTTAAATTTAGATATAAGATATTGTTATAATTACTACTACAGTATTAGCTGTATTACCTTTTTGTATACAACTATTATATAAAAAATGATGACCACTATTTTAACCACTAATGTCTGTAGTCCTTCAGCTGCGACTCTGGTAATTACCTGGTGTTTGTCTTTTTTCTTGAACGTAAGGAGGAAGAGGAGGTAGATCATCTATTGCACTTATATTATTGCACTTCTATGTCATTTCCAGTGCAGGAGCAGCCTCTCAAAAGCGTTAAACTCATTGATGTCTGCATTGAAGAAAAAAGGGCTTCTCTGCGGCTTTCACCCATTATTTTAACAATAGATTTACTGCTGTACAGCTCGGAAAACATTGAGAGACTTCTTTTTACCTTCCTCATACTGTATATGAGCCTTTTATGTCTTTTACTGCTCTCTTCACCAAAGTCTATTTTGAATCCGTTTTTCTCTGAATTCTCACAAATGTTTACTGATTTTTTTTTGTTAATCAGAGGCTTTTATTTGAATATCTACATGGGTATGTTAACCCTGATCTGAGTCAGAAACTTTTGTTAATTTAAAAGAGTGGGGGTTGACTCAAGAGTTGTCAAAAGACTTCTCGGTACCATGCTGGCAGTCCCTCAGGAACAATTGTAAACTTTCCCTAATGATAATGCTAAGTGCACAGCAAAATAACTGGCTCTCAATGAGTGCAACCTCCGTTCTTATGGATTAGGTCTTTCCTGCCGTATTTTGTTTTTTTTTAGACGTTTTGATAAAAGGGAGATAATTTTAAAGATTCTTGTTAATGGTTTATAAATGATCTCTACCTTCTTTCAGAACCTACAGTTGCATTGTATAGTGAAGCCTGCTGACATTTTTGTACATTTTTCTCATTTTTTATCATCACATATTTCAATGTGTCTGCCGCACCCAGACCATTCATTCTGACTGCTGGCATACATGTACAGTAATAACTGAGTCTGTCTGCAATATATTCCACTTCATAAAACAGGCCTCTTGCTCTGTTAATGCGACAGACATATTTCAGTATTGTCCATGAACTGAAACAAGCCACAAGCCTTAAACATGCCTTTTTGCATCTTGAGTCAATTCCTTTTAATGCTTATACCGTGCGGTCCGTAAGTATTTGGACAGTGACACGATTTTTGTTGTTTTTGCTCTGTATTCTAGCATATTGGATGGATTTGAAATTAAGTCATGAATATGAGGTTAAGATGCAGACTGCCAGCTTTAATTTGCGGGTATTTACTTCCATATCGGGTGAACCATGTAGGAATTTCAGCCCTTTTAATACACAGTCCCCCAATTTTGGGGGACCAAAAGTAACTGGACTATTGGCTGCTCAGCTGTTTCTTGGCCAGCTATGTGTTGTTGCATCATTCTTTCATGCACAAGAAAGCCAAGAAAAGGTCTAGAGTTGATTCTTGGTGTGAAATTTGTATTTGGAGTCTGTTGTTGTTGTCTCTCAAGATTTGCAAAAAAAAAAAGTATATTTAAAAAAAACTGTAGAGTTGTGGAACAAACTGTTATGGACAGAGGACATTAGTATTAACCTGTACCAAAGTGATGGAAAGAGAAAAATATGTAGAAAGAAAGGAACTGCTCGTAATCCAAAGAACCCCTCCCACACACACACACACACACACACACACACGCACACACCTTAATCTTTGAAACATGGTGGAGATAGTGCATGTATGGTTACCTCTGAACTGGCTCACTTGTCTTAATTAATGATGTGACTGCCGACAGCAGCAGCAGGATGAATTCTGAAGTGTACAGAAACATCTTATTGGCTCAAATCCAACTAAATGCCTCAAAACTCATTGGACGGCATTTCACATTGCAGATGGCCAGACCCGGCAGAATTATTGGGAAGGACGGGCCTCTCATTTTTTAGGGCGGGCACACATTGATCAATATTTTCAAGCAAAATACCAGCTCATCTACACGGGATATTTTGTTTTCACAAACCACAACCAGTAGTAGGCTATAGCCTACACGATCATGTCGGCATTAAGGATGTCTTAAACACAGCGAAACACAGCTTTCCATAAACATAGCATCACCAAATAGGCTACTTTCCTCCAATCCAAATCAATGAACTAAGGCTGGGCGTTTGTCATGGAAGCCGCAGGTGCCAGGATTTCACTAATTCTGCCCTGTCTACCTTAACGTCGCCTACAGTGTTATTTATATAACCATATTGCCAAATTCTGGGCAAAACAAAGTGCGACAATGTACACAGATTCTCAGCTGCACTGGCTCAAGCATCGCAATGTAGCCTACCAAAACCAACTTTAAAGAAGTAAAAATGGACACATTCATCATTTTAGTAGCCTAATGCAATTTTAGCATGCAACGTTCCGATAAGTTAAAGGCAAAAAAGCATTCTTTCCGTGATTGACCGAATTAAGCCATTACATGCATTTTACTCGTAGGCTACTTGTAGGCTACATACCAGCAGGAAACTTCAGTTGACTTTTTAAAAATTAAAGCACTTATTACTGATGCTACAGCCCAAGGTAGCCTATTTTCCTTCCCTCAGTGACTACTGGAAGGCAGCCGCCACCTCCAAATGCATTACAGAATATGTAAAAATACTTGTCATTCTAAAACACACACCATCTGCGCAAAAGTAGGCGACTGCTATTTAACTGAACAAAACAAAGACCCTCCATGTGCACAAGGGCAATTCTAAGAATTAGCAAACTACGAGCAAAATACCTAGCTACTGTTTGCAGCCTTGGAGGCAGCAGCTGCTTTCCAGTAGTCACTGAGGGAAGGAAAGTACCTTTGGCATTGCTACAGTTGTTATTTCAAACATTTCACATGCACTAGGCTATGAGATCAATTGATTTAATAAATAAAAAATTTTAAAAACACTTTTCTGCCACTAATGTTTTAGGTTTTCCGTGATTTTGCTGTGACTGCTTTGTGACTTTATCCAATAGGCTATTTTCTGTGACAAACACCCAACCTTAACAGACATGACAGCAACTAATTTAGCAACTGCACACACAACACTATAGTTTAGGCTCTTCTTTTAGCCTAAGAACGCAGGTAATCTATCGGTAACCAGCTGGTTTCTTTTGTTTTTGCCATTTTCGAATATCCATGGTGTCTGTTTCACTTTTCAGCTCTCCCTAGCAAAGCAAAGTGAGGTTTCATGCCTCACGGTCTGTCGCGCACATGATCTATGTCGTAGGCGGCCACACAAACACGTAGCCTACACTTGACTTCTGTCAGCGTCCACTCATATTTTACATTTTATTTTACACCATTTTAAACGTTTTTTTAAAATTGGATAAACTTATGTGAAATATGCCTACTATTATTACTATCAGGCTTATAATAATTAATAGGGTAATTATTGTTTGTCAGCAGCTGGAGGGGAGGGATGGGCGGGGGCGGGGGTGGGGGTGGGGGTGGGGGTGGGGGGGGGGGGGGGGGGGGGGGCACAGAAGTCATCCAGGGTGGGCCTGGCCCCCAAATGCCCGCCCATAACGCCGGGCCTGCAGCAGGCAATGATGCCAAACACACTGCTAAAGCAATCAAGAAGTTTTTCAGGGCCAAAACTTTTCTTGACTCGCTAAGTCAATCAACCAGCCAGAATCCAAATGAACATGTGTTTCACTTGCTGAAGAAAAGATGGCAAAGATTTCCCATAACAGGAACTGAAGATGGCTGCAGTACAGGCCTGGCAGAGCGTCACCAGGGAAAGATACCCAGTGTCCGGTGATGTTTATGCATCGCAGACTTCAGGCAGTCATCAAATGCAAAGGATTTCCAACCAAGTACTAAATATGATGACTTTATTTAAGATTATGTACATTTTTTAAATTACATTTGGTCCCCTAAAATGAGGGGTACTATGTGTAAAAAAGGGCTGTAATTCCTACATGGATAACCCAATATAGACTTAAATACCGTCAAATTAAGGCTGACAGTCTGCACTTTAACCTTATTCATTGTTTCATTTCAAATCCAATCTGCTGCGGTATAGAGCCAAAACAAAAAAATATGTCACTGTCCAAATACTTGGACTGCACTGTATATACAGTATGGTACAAAAACGTTTTTCTTGATTTGGCTCTGTACTCCACAATTTTAGATTTGTAATCAAACAATAAAAACCATAATGTTTGGGACATCCTTATTGTGTGATCTGTGTAGGAATTACTGCCTTTGTTACATAGTCCCCCCATTTTATTAGAGCAAAGGGAATTGGAAAAATTTACATAATCTGAAATAAAGTCACATATATTTAGTACTTGGTTGCATAGTGTTTTTGGCATTCAATGACTGCCTGAAGTCTGCGACTCGTAGACCTCACCAGACACTGGTTATCTTCCATGCTGATGCTCTGACAGGCCTGTACTGCAGCCATCTTCAGTTCAAGAACATTCCACTTTTTGGCCCTGAAAAACTCCCTGGTCACTCCCTGGTCACTTTAGGAGTATGTTTTGTCATTGTCCTGCTGCAAGGTGAATGCCGTCCAATGAGTTTTTTGAGGCATTTGGTACATTTCAGAATTCATCCTGCTGCTGGTGTTTCTGGTCAGAAAATAAACTTGTGATCCTCTGAACAAGTACCCGTCTGTAACACATATTTTTCATTCCTCAGTCACAGTTTTCATCACAGTGTTTCAATCTTTTCAAACATTTTTTAACACTTCAAACAATGTTTGTCGATACTCACAAATAAAATCTGCGTTCAAGCTTTATTTATGCAAGATCACAAATGTATTGTCATGTGGCAGGTATAATCCTTTGTAAATCACCAAAAAAGAACCTCACAAGAATCACAGGAATAGACTATGTAAAAATAGCAACATACATAAAAGACCAGCTCAGTGTAACAGGAATATTAGCCAAACTCTCAGCAACCATACGAAACCACAAAGAAAATGTTCTCTGACCATTGGCCATTTTTAGTTACAAAAAAAAAACTACAAACTGTAGACCAGACTTGATAAATCCACTTTCCTCAGCTAGTCAGAAGTCTTGAACATCTCAGGTGGGAATTTGCATTTTCAAACAAATTTGGTTTATGGATTTCATTCATGGAATTGACTTGCATACCTTCAAATAGTGACTTGAGCAAGTGTTCTTTAACTTGAATCATTCTTGGTATTTATTTATTTATGTGATGAGAACCGATCGGAACCACACGCAGACACCAAGTTGTAATAAGAATCAGGCTTTATTCAGGGTCGACAGAAAAGGGTCAGAGTCCAGCTAACAGTGCAATACAGGCAAGCCAGAATCATAGTCAGGTCCAGGCAGAGGTCAGAGTCCAGCAAACAGGGCAATGCAGAGAAGGGAGGTCGAAGTCCCAGAACAGGTAGGGGTCGGAACTGGGAGATCAATCAGAGGCTGGAGAACAGGAGGGTGATGGGCTGGAGGCGGTCGGCCTGGCTCTTCATAACGGAGACATGTCGCAGCAGGGTGGCCCGTGCCCTCCTCCAAGTTCTCCGGGCTCGATGGTGAGGTCCACAGTGTTCCCTTCCGAAGCCGGTAGTCCTGTGACAAAGTCCAACGCAACATGGGACCAGGGGCGGTGGGGTACAGCCAGGGGTTGGAGGAGGCCGCTGGGGCATTGGTTGCTCGTCTTGGCACTGGCGCATATGCCGCCACAAATTTGGCTGTGTCCCTCCTCATGTCGGGCCACCAGAACCGGCGGGATAGAAGAGCCAGGGTGCGGGTGGTTCCGGGGTGACATGCCAACCGGGAGGTGTGAGCCCAGGTGCAGCAGTGAGCCATACGCTACGCCATTGACTATGACGGCTCGCCGCACGCATGCGCTTCCCAGAAAATAGAGCCTTAACTCCTCAACTACTTCGTCTGCATTCAAAATCCTTACATTCCAAGATTTATCAGAGTCAGGTGTTTTGTGTCATTCACAAATGATACATAAGACACAATGATACAAAAATTGTGCGGCATATATTTGCCCAATGCTGCTTAGACCCAGTTAACTGCTGCTTGCCGTTATATTTAGTAATCATTTTCATTCAACATACAATAACATTCATTTGAGATTTAAACGTAAATGTCCCTTTTGCTACAATTGCTGCCCATACAGCTCTACACATTTATTTTATTTTCACCTATCGACTGTGGAGACATTTTATTCAATGTGCTTTTCCTTGGTTTTGAAATGTGTAGACAGAATGCTGAGAGCAATTCTTTTAAATGGGCACCGCTTCTCCAAGCTCCACTTTTTAAAAGCCCAATCTCGGTCTGCACTGCATAGATTTTCTCTCATGGAACTGAAGTCAGCCTGTCAGAAATTGAAAACCCCAGCGTTAGATGAGATGGCTTTGACTTGGCAGGAAAGAAAGAAGGCACAATATGAACACACACTACCACCTGCCAGCTTCTGTGGGATTACTTGTGTGTTAATCTTACTTCTGTCAAATATGATCTTCCTGTAGGAATGTGCGTTTGCTGTGAAGGACAGGAAAATCACACAAGCCTCTGAAGCTTGTTCTTGTTCATATGTTCCGTAAGCCATATTTTATACTGCATGTGTCGTTACATCATTTATCATAGCATAACTTGGCCAAATATGATTTACATCATTGTATTTTGTTTTGAACTGTAAAAATATACTTCGGTGGGTTTCTCTATATTATTGACTTCCAGGCAGTAGTTTAATTGCATGACTATAGTCATGAAACTGCTGATGGATACATGCGTCTTTGAGACCCCCCAGGGAGAGCTCCAGGCTGTATTCCCACTATCACTGCAATTCAATTAAAGGGTTAAAAACATGTACGGAAACAGAATTTTAACATGGCTGTCAATAGTAGCATACAGAATGCCAGCCTGCAGTGTAACCAAATCCTCAGTTGTGATTGCAATGTTCTTTTTCTTTTCAAATGCCAATAGGCTATCTATTCTGTGTGCATTTGGGTGTGAGGTCAAAGGCTGGGAATACATACTGTGTTACATTATTGTAATATAAACTATTTGATTTTGGTCTTAGTACGCTTTCATATTCATTTGGATATAAACCCCATTCTCAGGAGCCAACCATATGCATGCCTTATGTTTTGACTTCAGTCTTCTGTACTGCAGTGTGGAAGGTTTCACACTCAAATATTTGCAAACCATTTGTCTCAGTGGGATAGGAATCAGTGGCCAGTGTCCATATTTCAATGATTATTATCGAACAGAGCAAGTACAAAAGAATTCCATGTAACATTATCTATCCTCCGCCTAACCTTAAAGATATGCTCATCTCTTCTGAATCAATTTGCCTGTGTTAAACATCATTACTTTAGTACTCTACAGGTGTAGTATATACTTTTATTCAGTAATGAGTGACTTTAAAGTAAAATTTAAAAGGCCAATTTGCCTTATCTTAACTGTCCATTAGGATTCCAGGGTAAAATTTAACCCAAATATGAATGGTCCAAGAACAAGGAGGCTGAAGGGTGGGACCGAATAATGGCATATCCAGTTCTGGTGACTTCTAGAAAATATCTCAAAACCGGCCATTAAGAAAAAAGCAGATTGAAGAGTGTTTTTCACTCAGTCCAGTTTTGATAAACCATATTTTTCAAGGTGGGTATTATGTTTCTGATAAATTTGATATTTACCGTTTTATTTTTACACTATTATTCTTAGGGATTTAAGTATTAAAACATAATTTTTTTCCTGCAAAAAACTCGACCAATTTAAAATAAGCAAAAATGTTGATTTTCTCAAAATTCATCAAAGAGGACTGAGTGAGTTTTGGAAAAACACTCTTTGATTGTTCAATGTAAAATATGTGGCGTTTTATCTTCTGCATAAGTTGCACAGTTGTTTAAATGGTTCTGTTAACAGTCTATTTTAACATTTTAACACCCCTGTACTGTTGTTTAGCTGTGCAAAAAAAGAAACCTGTTTAAGTTGACATTCCAGTGAATAATTGCAAATGCTCCATGGCCAATTACACAGATCTCTCTTACCTCATTATCTTCACTCCGTGAAAGCAGGAGACCTCATAGACATCTCATGCTGTTGTCGTTAAGGGTTAGTTTAGAATCCAATTAACAGTGCTAATTAATGTTGTGAATGTACTTATGTCTTTCATGTATGCTTCTGTCTAATTAAAGTGCTGAATTGTTTTGTAGATTTAAAAGGTGAATTGCGCCCAGGGGTTAAATTGGGCCGGAGCAGAGCTCCGTCTCCTTCCGTCCAATATGAACCCAGCCAGAGCTGAGCTCCGCCTCCTCCTGTCACACCTTTATATTTTATTCTCCCAATAATATTTATTCTATAGGAGATGTTATTCATTTGTAATTATTCATAAAAGCAGAGATATTAGAAGCTGAAATCCAGTAATTTTACACCAACGCCAATTAATTGTTATGGTTGAATTGTTATCTAATCATCATCAATCATCACAACTCCACAAACTCCTAGGCAGTGCACCCCTCAGTGTGCATTGCTGATTAAGGGAAAGAAAGAGGTAGGTTTAGCTGCTTAGAGCTGTGGCAATTGTCATTTAAGTATTAAAATGAACATGGCTATTGTCAGCAGTTTAACAATGAATTGTTAATTAATTGTTATTAATGAAAATGACATCAGTTTGTGTCACGGAAAGTATGGATTGATAACTTTGGGCCATCGCTAAAAAGGTTTGTGCACCCCTGAGCTAGACTAACGTTAGCTGTCTAACTAGACCTAGCCCTAGCCTTGTAGCTAGTTAGCTAGCTAGCTGTGTACCGTCTATGGCAGGGGTAGGGAACCCTGGTCCTGGAGAGCCGCAGGGTCTGCTGGTTTTAGTTGTTACTCCCCACTTCATTGATCAATTAAAGCAGTTGATTACACAGTTAACTGACCTCACCTGGTTTCTTTGGTTTAAGTAGTTGCTCTATTTAAGGTGAAAACAAAAACCAGCAGACCCTGCGGCTCTCCAGGACCAGGGTTCCCTACCCCTGGTCTATGGAGATGTGTATAATTTGTTTGCTAATTGCTTCAGAAAGTGTGCAACGTACGCTGCAAAGATTTATGTAATAACACGGGTTTTCCTGGCTTAAAAAGAGGCTTAGGTGGTGCCTAATCGCGGCTGGTCTAGCTTCGTCATTGCGGCTATTTTAACACCTATACCCATTCTATTAGAATTTTATTCTTTGATAGACATCACTTTTTGGCATAGATTAACACCACACTGTCCTAATTTGTGCATTCTTTAGACTTTCAATTTTATTATTTTTTCCATGGCTAAGAGGACCAGAGCAGGTACAGTACATGTCAGTTTTAATTCATCACTTTATTTGTTCCCAACAGGGATCTTGATAGTGGCTTAATTCCATTAGTGATGATTTCCATTGCTTTCACAATCATAAATGATACAGAGGCAACTTATTGAGACAGTGCAAATGGGCAATTTTGCCCACAAATGTGACCAATAATATTTTTTCACCAAACTTTTATTTTCTTAGAGCTCACCATGTTTTACTCACTGATTTTTGTCCTATTTGCTTATCTCTGTCCCTTTTGCATATTTTCCATCTAGGGTCAGCAACGTGCATTAGGTTTTAATTGTCTTTTTTCAGAGAATGCATGTCACTTTGAAAAAGGTAGGCATTATGCTCACGTTTCTTCACATTTTTACATTACAGACGCTTTCATCCAAAGCAACGTACAATGGGTCTCATTCAGGAAACGTGAGCAGAACGAATTTGTGCGTAAATCATTCATATTAGCAATTTTTTATTGTATTTTGGCATTCATCAAAGTTTTCATATCTGAGATTTGTTTGTACGTACGAACAAATGTCACATAAATTTGTAATGTTTTATTTATTTCCAGGCTGCGAGAAAGACCGTGTGCTTGGCAGATGGCGGCAATGTGCTCACTCGTCCAATGCACACGTAGATGCGCAGCTATGCGTTTTGTCAATCCATTTTTTATTTTTTATTTTACTACATTAACAGTTAGTGTGAAGAGTGATCCTGCATTGATGGTACGTGTTATCATCTGCTAGGCCTTTTCTTTACCAATTCATGACACCGGTACCAAAGCCCATAGAGAGAGAAAGCCGTGCCAACTCCAATGACTGCAATGGAACGCCAAGAAAAGTGCAATGGCATTCTTTGAGCAGCAGGGGGCAGTGCTGAGGCACTGCTAAACAGAGTAGAATCTGTAAAAATACATGGAGGTGAATGGAGCTAAATGCTATAAAATTATCATCAGTCGATTTCAAATGTTTTTGCGTAACTGGAGTATTACAGGCAATATTACATGGCCTAATGCTTATAATGAATACATAATAATAAGTCAACATGCAATCGATGGTTGTGTTATGATCTCACTTTCAAAACATTTCCACTAGCATTGATACAACGCAATGTTGCTGAGTTCGCCGGTTCATGAATATTCATTACCGGCGTCTCCTCAGTCAACGGTAGCAACGAGCCAGTAGCTCTCACTTGCTCAGTAAAACCATATATTCTCTAGAAGCTTCTAGAAGATTCTTGTTAAAACCAGATTGTCTATAAGATAAAAGGTGATGTACCGCCGGTACTAGCTAGTATTTTGTTCGTCCACATAGTTGTCATTCTTGTGCTGTTATTACTGAATGATTTTGGCTGGCTGTGGGCCGTCCATCTTGTTTTTGAGTCTCACGTCCAAAGCGGTCATGAATATTCATGACTAAATTTGCATAGCCAGAGAAAAAAAGTAATTTTTTTCCTAAATGGTTCAAGATTTTATTAATCTAAGTGCGTAGAAAAGCATATTTTCTTATTCGCCATCAGGACATTTTCTTTTTTTTCCATCTGCTAATAAAACTTCAATTGCAGTATTGGAATAATTGTTTCTCTTGCTTTTTCTGGGTCACTTTGACTTCGTATGCATCTTTAAATGGAATTCGCAACTTCCTTGTATGGCAATTCATGGGCGTGGATTTATGCTAATCGCAAAATAACGTGCACGCGCCTGTCATTTACGATGAATCGGAATGTATAAACATACATACGGAATACGAACAAATCTGCCTTTCCCACATGGTTTGATGAATCCGGCGTAAACTTGTTTCGTACATAAATGTACATGCATATTTAGGAATGTTTTATGAATGAGGCCCAATAAGTGCACACCGAAGGTCGTTGAAACAACTACAAACAGGCCAGGCAGTGTACCAATTACAGCAACTCCAAACCATCCAAAACAAAGCAGTAAAACTGGCCTACAGATTACCCACCTACATCAACACCAACTACATTCATAAAATCTCTGGACTAGAAATAATCAGTCAAAACTACCTCAACAGAGCCATTCATAACCCATCAATTACACCCATCATTCACAAAGCACAATGGGCCACTAAGACCATGGTCCACCTGTTTAACTTTAAACCACCCTGAAAAAGCACTAATTACACTGGAGCGCATGAACACACAAACGCCCAAGCACTAGCACCTAGCACTTTACACGAGATTATCGCTTGTGCTTTTTAATTACCTTTTATTTATTCAGTTATTTATTTACTTATCATCATTGCTATATTTTATTATCTTTTATTTTTCCTGTTTTACACTAAAAGCCTTGGTAACACATGCCCCGCACACCAATAACAAATCTTTGATCTATAGACTTTTTAAGATGTCTTAGATAATTCTCTTTTACTTTTTTATGTTTTGCTTGTATACTTGCCTCTGCCACCTCCTACAAATCTTTTATTAGTTTTTTTATGGATAGAAAAGAGCCCAGCTCTGTGCTATCCCAACAGGAAACATGACTTTACTACTACTACTACTACTACTACTGTTCACACGGAGGGCAAGAAGTGTGATTCGCCCTGCTGCAGGAGAGTGGAGTGAATGTAATGTAATTATCAAACTGTATGTCTTGATTCAATTATTGATGGCGGTGCGTGCGTTCATCCCCTTATAACACATTGAAATAATACTAAGTAAAATTGCTATTGGTTGTTTTCTGGTGCATTTACTCAGGTAAAAATACTAAAAATCTCAATGGCTCAGTGGTAAGGCACTTGCCTTCAGATCAGAGGATGGTGTTTGATCTCTGCTGGGGACGGCGTGTTTTTACACATAGAAAATTTGGGTGAAATGTGCTCTAAACAAGGTCTAAATGTGAACGTCTAATAGGCAATAGTTTAAAACTTTCACTTTTGAACTAATTTCACAGATGTCTACTAGAGATCTACCATAGATGTCTATTTAACATCTTTTACACCAAAAAATGCTAACTGGATCTGTAGGCCTACAGCGTCTTTGAGACAGTTCTCAGAAAAACGCTATAGGCTACAAATAAAATTGAATTGAATTGAATATATTTTCTTAGTCATCAATTTCGCTTGCCCACTGTCGAGGAGCCACAGTGTGAAAAGTTTCTATATAAATCTAGTCAGAAGTATTCAGCATTGTTATTTGTTATGTAAACTTTGCAGAACCCTTGTCATCATGAATATGAATATAACCTGAAAATTTCAGGCTGAAATGTCAATATTCAGAATCACTGTAGAGCATTAACCAATAAGCTGGGAGTTTAATGTTGTAAGGCGGGATTTATCCAGTGTCCACACTCCAGAAAAAAAAATAAACGGGACCGTTTCTAACCCTGAAGTGCACAAAGCTTGCATTACATCGACTATTCATTTTCAATGAGAGGCAATTCTTCACTTCGGCAAGGCATAGCCTATTGGGATTGCTTGCGGTGCAAGGCAAGTAGGCGAAGCGACGGACAATTAAAGATCCGACTTGTAAATTGTCCCCTATTTCAAATTAGATTTCCCTATTCCTAGTTCTGTCATGGATGACCCATTAATTATTGCATTGCAGGGGATTTCCCATGGAATAAGATCGATATAATTAAATAAACACGGTGTTTTAAAAATAGAAGACACGCACACAAGAGACCGATTGTGGCATTTCAATGCAGGAAAAACCCAGAATGATATATTTTGGAGTGTCTGCTGTATTGCTGAATGCGCATTCATGTTTGACTGTCTCACACCATGTATTGAGGCAAATTTGATAAAGCAAACTGATTAAATGTATGCCAGGAAATGTAAATGTATCATATTCAAATCTCAGGACCTTTACTCAGATTTAGTCAGATAAACCAGTGCTTTCCTTTTCTGTAATGTTCTGTATAGCAAACGATTCCTTTAGAAGGGTGTTACAATTGATTACATTATAGACTGACAGTGTGAAACCAGTGTGAAACCAGTGTGGTCCTAATTGTGGAAAGTGGGGACACCTGGTCTCTGGAAGTAAACAATTTGTGGAAAATTAAAAAGTCTTAATTATTTATGAATAAAGGGGCTATTAATTATTCTTTGAGTAATGTTTTTTAATGTAAAGTGGCCAATTGTAGTTCAGAATGGAAACAGAGACTTAAATGATCTTAATCTTGTCGGTAATTTCCAATCAGGCTCACGTGAGCCGAAGGAGACGAGTTAGCATACAAGATAATTAAAGGGGCGCACTCATGAGGCAGCATAGGGATGTAACTCCCCCACCCATAGACAATGACTAATCTGTCTAATAAAAAACACGACATTAGCAGATTAGACATTGAAAACAAAGACAAATAAAAATGACTGAATGCCACAGGCCCAAAGAGCAAATACCAAAATACTATCAGAGAAGATAGTCTACTCAGTAGCACTACAACGTAGCTAACTGCCACACTAACGAGCATAGAGCACCACAATTAAGTAAATGTACTACTAATAGTGAGAAAGTCCAAGTGCCAACTCTTACCCAAAGAGAACTGTGTTTCCTAGCTACATACCCAAACCTTTACTAATGCCTAACTGTCTTCTTTGAGGTGTGCCGAGTACGAGGCCACTCCAAACGCTGAACTCAGAAACCTCGGGCCTACAAGACTGAGACCAAAAGCCTTGAAATGCGTACCCCGACAGGGGTTGTTGCCGCCAATGTCCCCAGCAGTAAACGAGAATCCAAAGAGAGTTGGATGTTGAGACACGACGGCCGGGCGGTTTTGCACCAGGAAGCGCCAAAATGATCCTTTCTTTGAATTCTCTTAAAGTCAGCTGAAAAGTCATTCACAAAAAAAGGTTCACATGAATCAAGGACGCACAAACGAAACAAGCAGTATTCCAGTGCAGTATTCGTTCTTAAATTCATTCACGTAGCTTGGCTCTGGGTTTCTTCATCTTGCCATCTAGCAATGTAGTATTTTTGGATAGTATCAGCAGAAAGTCTGCAACTAAGGTTCGCTTATGGTAATGTATAGATGTTTTCACACACCATTTTTTAAAACTCTCAAAGAGTCCTTGGTATTTTCTCCTAGCAGGGTGTAGACAGTACGCTTGTGTTATATGAGAAAAGGAGCAAGTGCATTTTTTCGCACCACCAATACTTTCAGACATTGATTTATTATAACAATTATTGTAACAACAAAACAAACATTCAGTGAATCCAGTCAAAAATTCCCAAACAAATGAAATGCATTTAAAGGGGTTTAATAAATGAAAGTTGGTATTGGGTATGTTACATTTGGATTTATTAGAGTAAAGACTACTGAGACAGGGTCACACTTGTCCATAAAGATGAGGTTGTTGTCCCCTTCCATTGAAAACACAGACTTCTAATGGAGATTAAGTCCCAGAGACTGAGATGGCCATTATGCGATAGGATTTTGTGGTCAATTAAAAATTTCTTTGTGGATTTTTATGTTTGCTTGGGGGGTCATTGGCTTGCTGGAAGATCCACTTTCAGCCAAGTTTCAGCCCGCTGGCCAATGTAACCTGTTTTTTGGCAAAACTGTCCTGGTAGAGCTTGTGATGCCCTTGATATTTCTTTGCCTTACTATTAGGGCTGTCTGCGTTAAGGCATTAACTCATGCAATGAATTTTTAATGATTAACGCATTTAACGTTTTTTAAAAATGCATTGCTTTCAGAGTCCTCCACCTGTCTAATTTGTTCTGTGGTCGACTGAACTCAGCATCTTTCATGTGGTCTGCTACAGTCTAAAGTCTTAAGGTGAAAAAATACTGAAGTGCTTTATGAATAAAAATAAATACATACATATACACATACAAACATACATACACAAAGATTTAAATGCAGCAATTAAATTAAACAATGTGTCATTATTTTATTATGGTTTTCATTCACAGATTATTAGAGGCATTTGCAACCAATCTTATTTGGATCTTGCATATTCGGAATAAGGGTTTAACTGGGTTTTGCTTTTCGGATTCAGGTGTTCACATGGGCTGTATCATAACTGGGATACTTGGGTTTTCTGAAAAAGATCTGCTACTGATGATGTGCGTGTAAACGTGGTCATTGACCATAAGCAGGGCCCCAGTACCAGTGTTAGCAAAATAGCCCCAGAACACCAAAGATCCACAACCATATTTAACAGTCGTTATGAGATCCTTTCTACATACGTATCTTTCTGTCAACACCAAAACCACCCCTAGTGTGTGTGGCTCTATTTTTGTCTCATATGACTCGTAGGCCCCCAGTTTCAATCCAAAGTCTCAGTGTCGTTTACTAAACTACAGGCGTTTAGATTGTATCATTGCTGCCAATTATAGACAATTAATGCAACAAAAAAATAAGTACTTCAGTGCATACAAAAAGGCAGTCGCCACTAACGGCACAGAGCACCGTACCATGTTTAATTTAATATTACCTTTCAGATAGTATTAATATTAATTGTTCATTCAAATGTCTGTTTTCAAATTTAAACATTGAAAACTTTAAAACTGCCTGAGGGATCTTAATCAAACTTGAAGGAAAAGTTCTCAGCGGCACACAGACGGGATGTGAAATTGCAGCCCGTTTGACCCCCGCGCACCGCCGAGAAAAACCCTCAAAATCGCATTCACATAGAAAGTGCCTGCAGCCCTCAGCAACCGCATGCTTATAATGTCGTTATTCTGCTCTCTGACAGGCATCGCAATATGGCAGTTTCTGTGACACCATCCGTCTTCGGTTTGAGGACAGAGTAGTGATTTTCAAAATTAATTTGCCATCTAAAACAGACTTGGCGGTGGGGGGGGAATTCTGATCAGGTGGCAGGGGTTCATCTCTTTTAGATTATGAATTAAAGACCACGCAGCCTTTAAAACTTGCTTTTCTATTTTGAGCAACAGGACGTTCAATAAGTGAAGTCGGTGGAGAGCTATGCCTGAATATTTTTAATTTCTCCAATAGTAATGAGGTTCAAAAAGTTAAAAAAAGTGAATCTGTCCAATCATAGTTTTATGACTCATTCTGAACAAGCGTATAGAAATTACAGACTTGTTGCATCATATTTACCTTCACCCAGGATTCATGGATTTTTGTCTGCCTAATAAATGTGCACAACCATGTCAGAAAGACTTTTGTCACTGACTGCCATTGTATTATTCACTGTTATTGTTCCCCTACATTATAAAACCCCTTGATCTCAATTTCCTGAATGCAAACCTGAATAAAAACCTAGTTCAAGGACTGAATCTGATAATATAATGTGGTAATGCAATGCTTCAATCAGTGATATTGTGCTGTATATAATTTTATCTGTATTTTATTTTAGTGGGTAAACATAGACTTTAGGGAAAAAATGCACAACAGGTGCTAGACAAAAATGTAGAAATAAGAAAAAATCTGCACACTGCAAAAATGCTCCCTAATATCAAATTTTATTAAAGGTGACGTTTCGAGCTACCACGCTCTTCATAGGACCTGATGAAGACGTCTGATGAAGAGCGTGGTAGCTCGAAACATCACCTTTAATAAAATGAGATTTTAGGGAGCATTTTGCAGTGTGCACTAGACTTTAGTCATAGCTGGCCTTCTCATGGGTGCGGAGCATCAATTGTTTGTGTAAAGCACACACTTTGTGCAGCATGTAATACAAATGATCTGGAAATAAAGTTGTATTATTATTCAGCAGGGACATTGACATTGTTCATACCTTGTTCCTGTTTTCATGTATTGGTATTTACTGTGCTAAATGCTACATCAGCCCGAAATGGGCCTCATGCTGCAGTATCACATGCAAGACAGTGGAGACACATACCACAAAGGTGATATCTGACTGAATTCCATGGGCTGCCCTGGCTGGATCCACTTGTTAAGTGTGTCTAAGCCCCTTTCAATGTGAAAGAGCTGGAACTGATAGACATGTCTCTGGAAACTGTGAAGAGTGTACCGCGAGTGTGTCCTGTGATAAGACGATGAAAAAAAGATTTGCTCGGTTCCAGTTCTCCACAGTCTCCTATGAAGAGCTAGATAGATGTCAGTACCCCAACCAAATAGATCCCAGTCTTTCAGTGCATTGCATCAGTACATCTTTAACTTAGCAGCACTAATGTCTTAAACTGTGGATTAAGAAAAATGAAATCCAGATAGAAATTAAACTGAAGCTCAATCAAACCCACCCTTGACAGAGACCAGTACTCCCGTATCTGGTGGCAAGCAGGAGAATTTGAGAGCTAAACGGAGAATTGTGTGTAATTATTGTAAGAGGCTTGGTCATGTCGTGTCTGATTGTTGGATCCTGAAGAGAAAGGATAAGTCTTTAAAAGGGGTTTCACTTGTGAATACATGTTTGCCTGCGCCTGGACATTGTGAAACGTTACCCCTTAAGGAAGGATTGTGCTCTCCAGGATTATGTGCCATTCCTTATGGATGTTGTTGTGTCACTGACTGACGAGCCTGGTCTTCTAAGGCCAGTTAAAATGTTGAGACACCGGCGTTTTGGAGGATATTTTACCCCTGTCTGAGAAATCCTCCTTAGGCACCAGTGTCCTTGTGCAGGGATTTGAAATGGGCTTTGTTGATGTGCCATTGCACGCTGTTCTGCTGAAGTCTGACCTTGTGACGGGTCGCGTTATGGTGGGTGTGCGATCCAGTCTTCCTGTGGAAGGGGTAACCTTCATTTTGGGGAATGACTTAGCTGGGGGCAAAGTTCTGGCCGCAAGTGTCCTGTGATGAGACAGAAAGAAAATGTGCTCAGTTCCAGTTCTCCACAGTCTCCTATGAAGAGCCATATAGATGTTGGTACCCCAACCAGATAAATCCTAGTCTTGCAGTGCATTGCATCAGTACATCTTTAACTTGGCAGCCCCAAATCTAACATCTTAAACTGTGGATTAAGAAAAATAAAATCCAGATAGAAAATAAACTGAAGCTCAATTAAACGAACCCTTGACAAAACAAAGAATCAATAAAAATGTATCTGTCAGCATTAATGAAAAGTTTCATTAAAAAAAAGTGGCTTGCCAACAGTAAGAGACATAGCAATTTAGCTGCAGTCACAGTAGCAAACTGATTTGCGCAGTGATACAGGGCTGGGGTGGCCACTGATCATGTGGTGAACAGACAGGGGAAAAAAAAAAAAAAAGTGTTGGAATACTGCCTTTTAATAGAACAACAAACTGAAAACAGAGGAAAAACCCAAGTCTGGCAACCAAAGCTTCTATAACCAAAGGCAGGCAAAAGTCTACAAAATCAACCAAAAAAATAAAGCCACAACGACACAGCGACACAGCAGGGGGGGAGAGGGGAAAATAAATAAATAAATAAAATGTCCACCAAACTGTCCTCCTCAGGCCTGATTACCAGGTCCTTTTATTCTGTCCAATTATGAGGTAATAGGCAGCAGCTGTACTGATTATAATCAATTACACCTGCTGCCATACCTGCGAGTAGGGCCGGTGCTGCCCCCTGGTGGACAGCACTCTAACCACAGTGCATTTGTGCTTTTTGTTCCACATGCATTGTACATGCATTGGATGACACCAATGTTGAAAAATAAAAGCATCATATTTCACATGACCACAAGAGTTCTAAAGCAAATTTGCAGTCTTATTGGTACAAGAGTTTGTTTTTCAATGTCTTTGAGAGTTATTATTATGATAAAACACCTTTTGTGTCTCAATTCTAGTGTTCATTTTAGCTTTCAAGATAAAGTTACTCTTTTCTGCTTTCGGTGTGATTCTCATGTAAAAATCCTGTTTGGGGAGGGTCTCTCTTTTGAGCTTTCCGTGTGTTCCTTGGTGTGGTTTGGGGAGGCTCTGCTCTGGTGTGTGGAGACTACTCCATCAAAGATCATGCT
Source organism: Synaphobranchus kaupii (assembly GCA_029718625.1). NCBI lineage: Eukaryota > Metazoa > Chordata > Actinopteri > Anguilliformes > Synaphobranchidae > Synaphobranchus > Synaphobranchus kaupii. The sequence continues at coordinate 48,744,144 of CM056378.1, forward strand.
GCACAGGTCTATATTATTCTTATCAAAGCATCACAGACTGATCACACACCTGTGGGCTAGTATATAACTGCAGCCTACATTAGAGGGAGAGAAGAGGTCTGTAGAAAAAAGCATTGAGCATCCTAAGATTCACTTGGATCCATGGTTTATTAAAGAATTCCACAGCACTTAGCATTTCCCATCAATGCCTAGAGTTACCTTTGCCTTTGCATGGTTGAAACAAGAAACAATGCCAGTACATCAAAATGCAAACATTGTTTTTTTGTTTCAATAGTGAAAGTACATATGAACATTGTTAATATGCTGTCATTGTGAACTACAAACAGATTTTGTGGTAAATTCCAGCACATATAAGGAAATAGTATTAATTTCCTGATTGTAGTGAACTAATATCCTTATTATAAGTCTCTTTGTTCCAGGAAGTGGTAGTGGACAAAAGCAACTTCGAGCATATTTGTTTACTCACTATCACATCTGCCAAAGCAAAACTTCTTCAAGCATGTGCGTGTGTGATTTTCGAGGCCAAAATTCCATCCAAGTAGACTGAAAAAGCTTGGGGACAGATGGGTCGGTTCGTCATTGGTAAGAAATGTTTTTGCCAATGCTTCCTCCCTCGTGCTTGGAATTTTGATAATTTAGCACAGCTATGCTGTCTGCAGGAAGGTGTTAGTCTTGCTGATAAAACTAGGAAACAGAATTCTCTGTTGCTCTGACCATGAATATTCCCCTTATTGTTTTTATTGTTGCTGTCGTAGTCATTGTTGCCCTTGCTGTGGTGGTGGCGATGGCACTGTCATTCATAAATATGTCTCCATCATTGTTAGATTACACTGCTCACAGTTCAGTTATTATTAGAAATAAGTTTGCGTTTATTATTAATGTCTTTTGTGAGTTCTGTTCTGAGCTGAGAACAGAGAGGTCTGCTCTGTGCCAAACTTGAAGCCAAGAATGGAAAAGAAAGTTCCATATTTTGGCCAACAGATGTCCCCACTGCTTCATGTATGAGTCCTCGCATTATGGCTGCCATTGCAGGCTCGATTGTTTTCTAAAGTCTTGTCCTCATGTTACCCTTTATGTTGCACTTGAATGCCACAGCAAACAACGTTAAGCAGGCTTGGCTTCCTTCAAGTTGTCCTCATTTCCCCTTTTGACACATAACCACTGAGTTTATTTTCTACTTGAATTATATACGATAGGAAGAATCTATGATTTAGGCCATTTATTCAGTGAAGAATATGCAAACTGGAGTCCAGAGCAGCAGTGTTTCTGTATTTTGTGCTGTGAGTGTCGAGGCGTTATGTCGTATTGTGTTTCCTAATCTACAAGAATCTTTTCTAAGAAGATATGGCCTAATTTCGGATTGGCCAAAATACTCTAACTTCAGTGACAATACTGAGCAGCTCAAACTTCCACATAACGCAGCCTCTGTGTTTCCCCCTCTGAGCAGCTGGACTTACTCAATTTTACACAATCTGTGACCTGTTTGTGCTGTAGCATTTGCAATTAACTCACTCATAGACAGAAAGCTGTGCCGCACCTCAGACCTACAGTCAATCGCATTAAGAAAATATCCGTCCTTGTTTTGTGTTGTGTCGATCCTATAGGTTATGTGCACATTACAAAGCTGTTAGAAATGATAAAACCTTTGATTATGTACATATTGGCCCTCCGGTTGTGGTGGAATGTTCTTATTGTGATGTCAGTCCCTGAAGGTCCGAGCCGAAACCTGACTATGCCAGTGTGGTACAGGTTACCAGACAGTATGCCCGGCCATCGGATCACCAAAGGACGAAGGTGAAGCGCTGGCATGGATTTCTCAACTGTTCACACAATAGCGCCTCCTATAATCAGTTGTTTGCGTGTGCTGTCTGTGTCTGACTACACCACCTGTGTCAAGTGTGCGTATCTCTCTCAGGCTACCGTGCAGGGAAAGACATGGGGGTTGGGTGCATGTTTTATACAACGATGAGACGGACCCACTAAAGCATTTGGACAGTCCGAAATTTAGTGACGAGAGAAAAACGGGAACATTAATTTGTTCAAAGGAAAAATGTTGCTATAACTATAACCAGTTTTTAGTCGTTAAACATTACACAGCTCTGCTTCAGTCTTCTGTACTTCAGCCTTACCGCCTACAGCGAGGAACGATAATGAAAGAAAATTTAAATTGTAAAAAATAATAAAAGTCCTTGTGAGTCGAGAAGAGGAAAGCATGATTACGGTTCATTTGCAGAGACAGTCGCTCCTTTCAAACAAACTCAGCAAGAGTGCTTTGAACTCTCTTTTTCTCCATTCAGACTTGAAACCAGAAGTAGAGCCTGTTATCGCACTGAATGTCACAGTGTGTCGCTTGTTTGCAAGGGGACAAAGGGAAGCTGGTAGGGCCGGGAATTCAGCCCAATCCACGAGAAGCCGGCGGCACAAACGCAGCTTTTTTTTGGGAGAAAGGCGGAGACCCAGCGGGGGTTAAAATGTTCCCGTTCACTTCCAGCATCTGCTCCCGGGGTTCCGGGGGAACTCGAGCCAGAGAATTCCCTGTGAAATGCGCGGCTTGCGACGCTGGCGCGGTCCGTGAGCGGGGTCACGCATTTTCAGGGTGTCCTCAGCTCACCCTCTCGGTTCAAATGCATCTACTGATTAACAGCCACGGCTGGGTTTAATGGGGGCCGGCTGAGGGAATCGGTTATTTTTTATGGGATAATAATGAGAAATGTTTGCTTCATATCATCATATCCGTCTAATTACTAAGCACAAAGACCTCTTTGAGAATGGCGGTTATTATGTTTTTTTTTAATTAAAAGGAACTGATTTGTTTCTGGTCAAAGCTACTTTGTATTAAACTGGAATTCATTTTGAATCTGAGAATAATTATATTATTTGGATGCAAAGAATAACACCCATTCTTAGTATGCGTCTTAGCCTACCTTTGTTCCAAAATGTCGCAATTGTTTTAAGCGTAAATCAGTGGAATACTTATCATGGAGCACTTGTAGTGGTGTTACAAATCAATCAGATGAGTCCCTATATATTAAATCTCCCAGGAAGACAGTAAGAATTGTTTCCATAAACAATATATTTTTTGTTGTGTGATAACCAGTGCAACATTGGAAATCCTTACTTACACTGAACAAATTCATCATAAAAAAAGTTTCACGTTTGTTTTTTTACATTTGGGTTTTCTTATTTAAATCGTGTTTATCATGTTATAGGACTTTATAAGTACAGATAAAGGGCATAAAAAGGAGATGATGTGTGTAATGCAAGGTGGGCTGGAGGCTTCAGCGATGGACTGCTAGCATCAGCTGCTCCATGTGGAACTGAACACTGGCACAATTCCCCCGGAGGATTCTTCTCAAATCCTGCGGAGGTAATCATGCCAAGTCAAATTAAAAACGTCTCCTTGTGTCTGCTTACTGGTCAACTTTCATGCAAATCAATGGCAGTAGAGCGTGTATAAATGACCCGCTTACTTGGCCGCAGAGCGTGCATCCCTGTGAAAGATGAGTGAATATTGTCTCGTAAACGACGGTAGTACTGTCAAAGCACACTCGTGTAATGCCCAAATGAGTAGAAATACATTCCTTTTTTATCTGACGTTTGGAAAACATTTACACGGAATGCAAACACCAGGCTCCTCGTCTGCGTGTATAACAGCAGCTTTAGTGGACAACGCTTGGAACAAACAAACTTTGTTACTCACAAAGGCCATTTCCTCCTTTTATGTGTTAAAATGTTCAATTGGACAAAAACAATAATTTAGTCTTTTATTGGGGGGGCGACATTTCCAAATTCCATGTGTGATAAAATGGAAGCATGTTTAGAAACAAGTAATGCTGGTTCAGAATGCACTGGATTGCTATGCATTGACCATAGGCAAACAGCAGGTGGCGGTATGCACTTTGTTCTGAACAAAGCTGAATCACAATCCTGGTAACTGTGACAACCTCTGCAGGGAGGGGCAGAGGGACAAAGAGAGCAAGGCGTGGCTCAACTGTGTGCCATTCCCTGCTTTTGGAATGTCCGTGTCCACATCAGGATCGCTTCCTGTTGCCTAATTTCCTGTGGAATTTCGCAGAATTCCCACCAGCTGCCATTTCACATTTTCACCAAAAAGTCAGCAGCATTTTACCACTCACATCTAATCATAATCATCATCAGTATCAATTTAGGTTCATATACAGCACCACATTTTGCAAGATTCTTTGCAATGATTAAAAAAATGGAGAAGTACATTATTTTCATTGATAAATGTAGATGTGTTTAAATAGGGTTGGTAAATGTTTTACAGTGGACAGTAAGCACTTACTCATTCAATTACACATTAATCAGCCTTCACATGCAACATGGTCCGGACGTGTGCTGCTTTTGTGGATTTAAAGCCTTCATTGTAATCTGTCCCATTCAACACTTGATTCCAAAGTCTCTGTTTTCAGTTAGAGATGATAATTGCAAAATGACCTCGGAATGTGGGTCATTTTGCAACGTCTCATTCGTGCGCAGTTAGAATAGCATCATCTTCAGCTCAAATCCTCACATAGTGCTAAACCTCTGCAGTTTGCACTGGGAGGTTTATTTCATCAAAACGGAACTCAAAAAGGTTTTTTGACATATTAGGGCGTGGCCATGGAGCAAAAAGGTCCACGGTCCCAAAAGGTGCCACACCCAGGTTCAGACCACACCCCTCCCCCCAATATGTACTATAGCTATAAGTTTCTGGTCAGTGTAGACTTTTAAAAGTTTAAAATGGCGTTTGGGTGTGTGTTTGTGTGTGTGAGTACGGTACTGCTACAGTCCACGTGACTGGCGGCAGTTGAAAGGCTGACTGTGCAAAACCGTCCTCCAGGTTCAGTCTCAATATCCCTTTTAGATAGTGCTTCCACGCTATACAATTCCTGCCACGTATTACCTGAACGTCTGAGAATTTAGGAGCTTCTCTGCTGATTTACCGAACGGCAGAATGTGGCAATGAGCCAATGCTGTATTCATGGCAGAGAGCCATCGGGACTGAGGCAGGAGGGTGGTTTCCTTCCAACCATTACAATATCACTGTATTATACAGTCATGGGAGGCAAGGACGCTTGGCACTGTTGAGCTGATTTAAGTGTGCGGCTGTGCCGCACTCTCAGGGCCCTATCTTACACCCGGCGCTAAGCGGCGCTAAGCCAAACGCAAGTGTCTTTGCTATCTTACACCCGGCGCTAGGTTCATTATAACACCTAACGCTTACGTCCTTTAACTAGCATGTATTCTTGCGCCCATTACAAGTGAACTGGGCGTGTTGGTCTTAAGATGAGGAGTGGCCAGGATTCTTTTTGGCATATTGCTATCTTGAGCCAGCAGAAAGCGATTGCGCTAGAACCACCACAAACCTGGTATAAAGTCATGTGCGCAGTTGTTTACATGTTATTTTAACGGCGCATATAAGTGCGTCTACTTAGGCGTGTGCACAACGCGCGTACCCTCCTGTCTGTTACACACAGGGGCGCGCACAAGCATGACTAAAATATCTAGATCACAATGTGAAATATTATTGTGTAGGCTATATTAAAAATGCATAATAATATAAGGTTCCATAGGTCCACATACCTTTCCCTCGGCGAAGGGAAACGATACCACATTACATTGCTCTCAGCCCACTCCATCAACATCCAGGCGATGTGCGATGGTACGGGACAATGGCTATCCGTTAAAAAGGAGCTGATAACACCTATATCAAGCCTAATGCGCGAATTGTCATTTACACCTAATGCGTGAATTGTCATTCAATGGAAAACTCGCGCACTGCAATAAACGGACTTTTGAGTTCTGAAAATGCGCTTCAGACATCATTACAATACAGCTCTGTTTATCTAGGAATACAGCCTGTAAGTAAATAGAATGGTTTGTGACTGAAAAAAGTTCAAAACCTTGTCCAGTGAATATTGCTTTTATTGTTTTTCAAATAGCCTAGGCTACAGCGGATTCGCTGTGCATAAAGTTTAACTTATATGGTTAAAAAACTGAGATAAATGTCATCATGTTAACTGAATTGTAACCTTAGCTATTCTTCGTCCTTCATATTTTTTTAATTACAGTCACAAGGTTTCCATACCCTCAGCTTATTAAAACCCCACTGATTTCACCTGTTATTCCATAACTGAACAAAAGATTTTAAAGAGAACTAAGTGGCTAATTAGAAACGAAATTTGCAGCATGTTACAAAATTAATTTACAATTAATTTTAATGTCATTATCTGCACTTTTCACGGTCTTCCTGGGAAAGTGGATCGCTTTAAAGCATTACGCTACCAGTAAAATAGGTTGGTTGCATTTCCATAAGCAGGACATTATAAAATAAGGGAAAACATGCTGAACCTATGGGTTGCCAACCTGACAGATTTATTATATTTAGTGTCATCATTAAGGCAAAATAACGTTATTTATGTTATTAATCAAAATTAGAATGCAGGTAGCCTAATGAACTTCGGATGAAGCTTGAACATGAGTTCATTGCATAATAAAACGAAATTCGTTAAACAAGCAGGCTAATTTGGCGTTTTCTAAGGTGAGACGGAAGCAATTGGTCACTTATTCTCAGCTGTTGCAGGTGCTTTTAACGAAATTTAACCGCATAGGCTATATTTTGTAAACAGGACTGTCAGGAATTACCGGGAACTCATAATGGTTAGCCCGAATAATATTGATCATAGGCTACTATTGATCCATATAGCCTATTCCTTGATCGCACTAAACACGCACGAGCATGTCTGTTTTGCCATCATAAGCAATCCGCCAAGGTGGAAAAGCAGGCTTTTAAAGGGAATGGGATATAACATTTTGATTGGTTTATTGCATGTCACGCCCAAGACACACCTATAATTAATGAAGAGACTAGGTTCAGCCCAGTTGCACCTTGCGCTGTGCTTAGCGCTCAAAAAACACGGCGTTAAATTAGCAAAAGTGGACTTGGACACTAACTGGACTTAGCGCCATGGGCCCTCAGTGTTTTATCCATGACGCTTATTTCACCCGCAACACTTGCCGAGACGTGCTGCTTTATAGGGAGAGTGACGGTAGAACAAAGATAACAGTACGAGGGAGGGCCTCCCAGTGGTGAGCACGTGCGCTAAGGACTGCTGCAGGACAGGAACTCTTTCTGTATTCTCACAGGATGAGCTTTTTTATTAGAGATGTTACACGTGTAGGTCGACATCCAATCAGACGTTTGTTTGAACATTGACTTGAAAATAAATACAACTCTTGTCTTTCTTCCTTTAGTTCACTTTGCTGCCAGCTGATTTCCAATGATTTTCACCGGTTCATTCAACACTTGCGTTTAATAACACCTCTGTAAGAACTACAGGTTTTTGCTTTGCAGCCTATTCTAGTCATTTCAAATTAAAATGTCGAGGCGTAAATTTGTATGATTTGTATGTTTATAGTTTTACCATTTTCTCCCAATATGCAGAAGTCATTTCCTAATTTTCATGTGCAGAAACAAATATACCAACTATATGACTATACGTATATATATATATATATATATATATATATATATATATATATATATATATATATATATATATATATATATATATATATGATGTTTCAATAAAAGTTAATTCCCTGAAAGTTAAAGATTATTATATATCAAGAACAGCAATTTTAGTAGTGCATGCAGATTGCTCTTCAGTGTCCAGGGGTGCAGGGTAGAATTATGATATGATTCACCTCCAACAATCAAAAGAGAGGCCTCGATTCATGTCAGGCAACAATTCACAACATGCTGGAGTAGCAGGCTGAAAATTCAGTTCTATAAATCAAACGTCTTTCAATCCTGTCCGGTGTCACAGTGAAATCGCTCCCCCTTAGGGAATAAATTATGTCCGCCCCCCCCCCCCCTTACTGAGGGTTAGTGGTGAGGCTGGCCATTTGGTTCCATGTATTATTGATTAGAGTGCTTTGATGAACTGTTCCCACGGGGGTTCCTGTCTGGCTCCAAACAGGCTCCAGTGAGTGGACTGCTAATGAGCGAGGCCGGGCGCTGCGGAGGTCTACGGGAACAGAGATGTCACAGTGGCTATGTGGAGCGCAGCCGTGCTGTGGCAGGTGTTCCCACCTGTACCCCAGCCAAACGGGCCGTACCATCCGCCCCCCCCACCCCCCTGCACTCTTCAGAGAGCACGCCAGAGTGTCCTTTCATGCATTCAGACACAACTGCTGGAGGCGCACCGCGCCAGCTCACTTTGCCAAAGACAGGGCCGTATAAACACCGGGAAGAGATCCACCGCGAGAAACAGATCCCGCTTGTGCTGAGGAAGAGAAGCGAAGGGGCCCTGATTCGGTCCGCTCCGGTCTCCCGTCAGCTGGGGCCTTCGCATCGGCGTCTGAATCTGAATTCATGGACCCTGCCGTCTCTAGCCGGGTTATAGGTGTGCTCTGCACACTTGCTGTTTGTTGTTTTTATTCGATGCTTTGTCCATTTTGACCCTGAGGAACTACCAGTTCCTAAACTCCCCTATGACCTTAGAACATTCAACATAAGGTGAACATAAGGCACGCACAAAAGTACTGAGTAAGCATATGCTTAAAAGTGATGTGCAGACTAAGCTTGCAAGCAGGCCACCTAGGTGAGAATGTATGGGCTGTGCTCTTTGTGAAATTAATTAGCATTTCTCAACTTCACAATTTACAGCACTGTTTTTCCCCCCCCCCCGAGGTCTGAAGAGATTCACAATGTGTGAAAAACATCCTAAAAATTCAGTTCTATAAATAAAACATCATGTTTGAATGAAAGATTAAGGACGGATGAACCTTAAAACATTAAGTACAAATGAACACATTCATTTGTCCTTAATATTTTAAAATCCCTTCCAGAGAGTGACAGCCAAAGCTGGACTAAAGCAGAACAGGAACCATTGTGCGTCCAGTGTGAGCACAGGAACAGTGAGTAAATGGTCGTAAATTTTAAATTGGGGGGTGTGTCCCAATAGTCAAAATATGCCACCTTTCCTCCTCCACTACCACTCCTCTACTCCGTGCCCCAGAAACGGATCTTTGTGTTTTAATCTAATGTCGCTGATTACATCTTAATTACGTATTAATGCTTACATATTCATTAATGTCTCAACGCAAACCGCAATGTCATGTACATTGGATACTGTACATGCAAATACTTGTACTCAAAACGTTCAGGCAGTTTTGCATATTTCCGGGTAGGAGAGGAGTGGTAGTGGGTGAGTGGAGGTGGGGAGGTGGGGAGTGAAGAATATTGGGATGCAGCCGAACACTGCCCAGGGTGTGTTCCAGCCTTTAACCCAATGCATGCTGGGATAGGCTCCAGCCCTCCCACGACCCTGACCAGAGGTAAGCGGTTTAAAAGATGGATGGATGTAAATGGAAAAATCCATTAGCATTCGTGCTAGAGCAGTGTTTTCTGTGGTCCTTGCCATTTGCACTGCACAACAAGAGAGGTGCCGATCTCACCGAGCCAAAGACTAAGGTCTCCAACTAAGGGAACCAATCGCACTTATCCAGGAGCCCCGGTGGTTAGCTATATCACATCCTGTAGCCAACATCCACACTAAGCTCCCAAGCTGTGTTATTGTAAAATGTGCTCATATCTCACGCTAGAAGGTATGGAAGCATATTGGACGGCGAATAAGTAAAAAATGGTCCATGATGTTGGACTCCCAAAAATGTAGCCTAGAGGTGTTTTGTGCTTCAACTTTGCTTTGAATGGCTACATTTCCAGATTTGAGAATTTCAACGCAAATTTCCCTTGCAGTACTAAATGCCAAATGCACTTTTATTTGTTTGCAGTTTGTTTTGAGCAAGCTCCACGTCATGAAGCCATCAATGGCTTGAATTCATCTTTAGCATATGGGAATTTCAGCTGTCGTGTGGGGCAAGAGCTTAATAATGCCTTACCTTATAAGATAGTGATCCAAATTTTTTTTACTATTGTCCTCTGTCACTAAAGCAAGTTGGCTTGTGAATACACGACAATGTTCCTATCTTTAAAACTTTATCTTGAAAGACAGTGTACACAGTAGGCACCCATAGTTCATTGCAAAGTGCCTATGATGTCTAAGAGAAGTGGTTGAAATGGTTGATGGGAATTGTATTACAATGCTGAATCAGAGGTTTTGCAGAGCACATAAATGTTAGAACTTGTAAATGCAAACATGAAAAATGTATGAAAATTCATATCTGGTATGTTACAACAACAATTAACATCAGCAGCAATGGGCATTTATAACAGCAGTTTTGGGTTTCCCCCAAAACTACAGACTTGGTAAAAAAAAAAAAACTGTAAGGCCTTAATTTTTAAAAAGTCATCAAATTTTAATTTCTGTATACAAGGTGCTCATTCCCATTAGTGAAGTCACAGAAAATTTTGAATTGACTTTATAAAGATTTGTATCGATACAATGTATTGTATTTTCAAACCTTGTACAGCACTTTGGTCAACTCTTGTAGTTTTTAAATGTGCTTCATAAACAAATTGACTCGATTTGACTTGAGTGCAACAGAAATGTACTGACTTCAATGGGCCAAAAAATATGAAATGTTTCAGTTTGAGGAGAGAAGGGTTTTAGACGCGACGCTGACTGACGGAGGAATATAAAAGTTATTTTCTCTCTTCCCTAGGACCTGGAACGGGGAGGGACATTAACGGATCCGCCTGCCTGACCCAGTCACTCTGGCTTCTACTGGGCTCTATCACCTGCCTTTTCTTCAAGTGTTAATAACACAGCAGAGCCCCATGAGAACCACAACTAAATTACACCGAGACTGTTTGTACAATGTAACAACGACCCCCCGAGCGCTACAGCGCAAGGAAAAAACAGTATTAAAAAAAAAAACACGAATGAGCTATTAAAATGTTTAGTTAAATACATTCAAAATGGAAGAAAAGTTACATAAGGAACAAACAGTGCTGTTTATAAGGTTCAGTTTTTGGAATATTCTTCTTTTGCCGAAGTCTTGCTTACTGCTGTCAGTATTTCTGTATTTTCTTTTTTTTGGTTTAGTGTGGATTTGGGGAAAGGTTGCAAGGCATGCCATCAAGAAAATTGAAAACTGATGTATAAACATCCGAGTCAACTCAAATATGGCAGGGATTTCAAGCCAACTACAGCCGTCATGGATAACAGTGAGAATAACTGAATATTGTTTTTCAGTTGTTTTTAAAAAAAATCATTTCGACATATAGTTTTACAAGGCTTCTTATTTTACAGTGGGTTATATTAAAAAATTAAGTTCTTTAAAATGACAACAAAAAGGTTATTGTAACTAGTGCATTATGAAACAAAACCATGGCTGCCAAATGTAAGTAGTAAAATGACTTAAAAATAGTAAACACAAACATAATATAAACCTGCTGTAAGGAAAGAGAGGACTGAACATGAGTGAACTCTCTGTGGTGTGTGTAGTTAATTAAAAAAATAAACAAGGGGTAGACTTGCACATTGATGTTAACATCTAAATGAAAAATAAAAAGGTGTAAATATTGTCAAATATCACATTGCTTGTCCCTCAATTCAGAAAGGCCTCATTACAGGAAGAAAAATGTTTTAGAAAAAGGCAAATATTGTACAGTGCAAACAGCAGAGCAGGAAGTGGAAGGGATTCTGACACAGATTCAGGAACTGCCTTTAAGTGCATACAGTAGCTTGTTGCATCATTCAAAGAGGGATTACTTCTTACAAAGCAAAAATACTGTACATAATAAATTTTTGTATTTTTCTTTAAGGAAAACACCTGTTCATTTACTTATAACAACAGTAATCATAATTGCCTAACATACATTATGTATCCTGTAAGATTAAACATAAAATAAATGGTAAGCATATGCTGAGCAGTTTCTCTATGGCAAGCTGTACTTAGCTTCAGAAATTGCCTGCCATATTTGCTTTAGCACCACCAACTTGTCGCATTTAATTTTGTATATGAATTACCACAAGGTTGTATAGCTGGAACCTGGGTAGACATGTATGACGCCAATGAATGAAAAAGTGTTTAATTTCTTGTTTTATTTTAATCTAAGCTTTTGAAATCACTGTCTCAAGTGTTTTTAGGATCCTGTTTTTCCCATTCTTTCATTTTATAGTGTATATACTTGAATCCAATGTCCATATATACAAAAATAAAGATTTAATATATGTCCATGTTTCTAACTAGGTTAGTAATTTGTTGATGATTAACTTGTAGTGGTCTATGGTCGCATTATTTTGCACCATGTGATAAGCATTAGAGCATAATGTTTTTAAAAGGGTTTACTACGTTTTGTGCGCTTATTGTACCTCTCCGAATACAAACAGCTTTTCCCTGGAGTTTGAGGGATTTTCCCCAATGAAAATATTAGATTTATTATAGAATGTATGCATTTCGGTGACTGATGTTTAAAAAATGCCATGGAAGTGACCGTAGAAGGCCAAAACAAACTGTAAACATGTTAATTTCTAATGTGCAGTCAAGCCATCTGTCCAAATCAGACATTTATGATTTACAAAACAAAAAAATACAGCGCTTAAAGAAAACAGGCGTAAACACAGTGTTAAAAAAAAGGATTAAAAGACAAGTGAATGTGTAATTAATGCACATATTTTATTGAAATGCATGTACATGCTGTATTCATACCCAAGCATAAAGTGGTGCGGAACCATGCTATGAGAGTTTTAGTTTCCATTGTCAGTAATATCAATAACTCCTGCCTCGCTTCCTTTTAGCATCACCAGGAAATCACATATTTCTTTCTGAGAAGAAAAGGATGGGTTCTAACACACAAAACTTGTGCATTGAGTTGAGCCTGTGTCTACGTTCATGTATTGATAGTACTCAAAATAAAGATGTGATGGAACATTAAACAAAAAAATGAAAAACAAACAAAAAAAACTGCAGTCATACAACCATTGTGCACAGGAATGGTGTCTGATAGACAGATTCTTCCTTTCACGCTCATGTCCTCTTTTCAGTTTCCTTTGGTTAGATGTAAGGTTCTCTGTCAGCTTTTGAAATGGTATGTATGAAAAGGTACCTAAGAACAAATTCAAGAACAAAATAAAGGTGTTTGATTTCAATGTTCTGTATTTTGAAAGTGGACTGAAATGCTTTGATAAGTTAACCTTTTTGAAGTCAGCTTAAAACCTAATATCTTAATGGTACAATTGTGTTTATCGCCCTGTAACATGCTAAAATAAAATGATATTATCTCGTATTGTTAATTCTCACATGAAGAGTTGTGTTTTGCTACTTGTTCATGACGAATTGGTGTAACCCCTCTTAGAAACATGCACCCCCCCCCCCCCCCCCCCCCCCACTGTGAAAACACAATCATGTCAGTTATGAATGAATGGGCAGAGGTGTAAAATCCAGGTTCAGAAAGTAAAAATCATATTTTGTTCCAACCCAGTATTTTGTTCCAATCACCTGGATTTGCTAATTACCAAAATTTCTTCAGCCTAATTAGAACTAATTAGTGAAATCAGCTGAGGTGGAAGAAACACATGGCTTTTTATTTCTTCCTAACCCCTGTATTTTACACCTCTGTGATAGGGCTTGGAGTTAAATTATAGAATAATTAAAAGCTGCTTTAATAACAACACGTCTTAAAAACAAACAAATCTCATGTGATTTGATGTAAACTAAGTTGCCTTCATTCGCTGTAGTTAATGCATGCCTGGGGGTATGGTCATAATAGACTTTTTTAAAATTATTATTTGAGGGCCGTCTCCTTTGTTTAGGGATAAAACAAATTTGTATTTCTAAAGAATCTTCAGAGACCTGAGGAACACTCCAGGACCCAATTTCCAAGTGTCTGGGTTTTTCTTCCTTTCATAAAGCACACTCCTATATATACATTAGACAACTGTTGCAATGCCAGTGACTCACAGAAGCTCATAGTTTTAATTATGTTTATAAAAAATGCATGGGAGACTGTCAGTTTCCTAATGACTAGACCCTTTTAGCTGAAGCAACTTACAACAAAAGTGCATTTCACATGGTAAGCAAAACTTGCAGTAGTGTTATTTAACAGCCTTGTGCTCTCTGTAGAACGTTCAATTTTACTTTGAAATAATTTCTCCTTGTGAACACTTCATCTGAGTGTCAATTTGAATTGACATCAACTGCTCTCTAAACTGCAGTAATAGATGCAATAATCATTCTACCTGCATAATGTCTGTTATGTGAATCAATACACACAGACAGATATAAAGACACTGACAGACATAGACTCTCTAACAAGCCATCATTGTTGAAATCCTTTAGTTTTGATGGCTGAAGGAGTTGCTCTTGGATGAAACGACACATATGGCAGATGTTCTTCTGAAGATGACCAAATTCCTAAACGCATAAAACATGGCATCATATTAGACATTTTAGCAAATTAAGACAACAAAGTAGTTTTTTTTGTATACATTAATAATTCCTGTTCTATCATTATAAATTTTTTTTTTTACATTGATTTTTTGTCTTTTGTATGAAAAGTCCTTTGTATCCTGTAAATATTTTCCTAATGTGCTCACTGATGTTAGCCAGCTATGTAAAAATGGGAAATTATAAGTATCGCAAAACATCAGGCTAACATTAGCCATTGTCACAAGTTGTTTAACATGGTAGGAAGGTTTACTTATTTGCTCATCAAAACTAGAACCAGAATCTTAGAAAGCTAGCAAAAAGTAACCGGCAAGAACCTTTGTTTGAGAAAATATACTTGCAAGGTTTATATAAGCAATTATTTTCCAAACACCTTAAAAATAAAAGAATAAAGAAAAACGAGCGTCAACAATCTTAGCCAGTTTTTGACTTTAAATTCTGCAAAACACACTAGTCCATGATAAAAGAAAAAAAAACAGCCATTTGTGTAAAATTGAAGGACATCCCAGACTGTGTAATTTTCTAGGCCTCACACTGGTAAATCCTGACCATATTCTGAGGTATGAGCATATATGCATATGTGTGTGCATCTGTGTGTCTGTGTGTGTGTATGCATGTGTGTGCACATATGAATGTGCACCTGTGTGCATGAAAGTGTGTGTGTGTGTGTGTGTGTGTGTGTGTGGTGTGTGTGTGTGTGTGTGTGTGTGTGTGTGTGTGTGTGTGTGTGTGTGTCATAAACCTGTGCTTGGTACACGTGTGGGCCTGGGAGTGCGTGTCGGATGAGATGTCCTTGTCCCATGAGAGACCAACGCTGCCTGCACATGCTTAGCTGCATCTCCCCACTAGAGGACATATAAATAAATAAAGTATAAAAATTCTAAATTCAAGACATATTTTATGTTTTACGCAGAAGCACAATCATAGAATCCATCTGGCAGGATTCAATCAAACACACATACTCCTTATGTGCATATGTAATGAAGTTTGACATGTAATGTCAAAGAAGCACAAACCTTCATGGATTAATCCAGCCAGCGTTGTATCTCAATGCAGTCTGCATTGCTCGCTTTATGTCAATATGGCACCAGAAGTGAGAGGTTCTAGCCCAGGTTTAATTTAGCCCACCTGCTAGCACACATACAGTGATGTGAAAAAGAAAGGAAAGAAGTACACCCCTCTTTCAATTTTACGGTTTTATACATTAGGACATAACTAAGTCCTGTCTAGCTCTCACTAAATCCTGACAGTAGATAAATCTAACCTCATGTGACTCATAACACACAATTTTTACTTAGTCATTATTTTATTCAACCAAAAATAAGTCAACATGCAGAAGCCATGTGTGAAAAAGTAATCGCACCCTTTGATTCAGTAGCTTGTAAAACTTCCTTCAGTAGCAATACATTAAGTAATCATTTTCTGTACAAGTTGTCTGTCTCTTACATCACATCGGAGTAATTCTGGCCAACTCCTCCTTATAAACTTGCTTCAGTCATTAATGCTTGAGGGCTCATTATTATTATTGTTATTTTTATTATTATTTTTTCATTATTGAATGTAAGCCTTGTCTGGCTTAGTTCCTTTTTTTTTTTTTTACACTCCTGCATGATTAAAATGCAAATCCTTATTTGGGCTGAGCATCAAATATTCTGTCAAGCACCTTCCCTCCCACTGCTCTTCAATAGCTTGTCTGATTAAACAAACTTAATTATCACAATTAGCTTAAACCTCCCCAGCTATGATTGAAGTGTGTGTGGTTCATATGGCAGAGGCAGTAACGCACAAGCTGAACTGCGGTGCTATTCAACAGTGCGACATGCACCATTCATCAACCATTCATCAAACATTCTCCAACCATTCACCAAACATTCTCTAACCATTCTCCAACCATTCAACAACCATTCACGAACCATTCTCCAACTGTTCACCAAACATTCTCCAACCATTCACCAATTACTCACCATCCATTCACCATTGGCCTGTGGGCCTAGACCTAAAATCTCATACCGTTGCATCCCTATCAACAGACTCCAGTCTGCATGACATTAGGGCTGAGCGATATGGCCAAAATATCATAGATATTATTGACAGTATGAGGGCATTTGATAGTGTTTGGCTTTCCAGTACAAATTACATGAGAAGTAAAATGAAATATACTTTAACTCAGCCAAGTATATCAAGGATCAATCAAAATGCAGTAATAATCAATTCATCATTTTTATTAGGAACAAACTGAACTGTGTGAAATATTGAATAACATAAAAAAAGACTTTAGTGCACGACAGCACACTCTCAGGAGACACACTCAGAGATTATCCAGAACTGGCCTTATCTCTCTACTCCAATGAGAAGAAGACTACTGCATCAGTTTGGAGTTCAAAGGAGAGGGACATCACTCATAGTTTGGGCCACAGGTTTTTTCATCCTTCACCCATGCAGTGTAGATCACATCTCAAGAAAAAACATTTTCAACGTAAAACAAAATGCCAAGTTACTCACACATAGCCTACAAAGCACTGGCTGTAAGTAATTAATTCCAACTTGCAAAACTAGGCCTGCCTTTAAATGTATTGATATCAAAATGTGGCCAAGTTACAACTAACAATATTGCGTATCGTAGCTCACACTAATTAAACTCCAAAGCAATGCTACCCAATCTTTCCAAAATTGTTTAATGTAACTTGGCCCTGTGTTTTTTCATCTTACCATCTCATCTTACCAAGAGAATGTGGTCAATGAAATGTTATGTGCCACATCAAACTGTGAAATGACAATTATTTATCGTGGAAATAATCTGTGATTCAAGTGTATTACACTTGAAAAATGAATAAGAAAAATTACTAGACTATAGGCTATGTTTGAACAATTGTCTGCATCCAGTGCTTTGGTTCTATGAAAAGCGCAATTATTATTATTATTATTATTATTATTATTATTATTAATTGATTCATTTATGTGGAATATTTGTGATTGAACAGAAACCTGTGTGGTCCTACAGAGCCTAGACATTCTTGCGTTCACAAAATTGTGTTCAAAAGTAACATTTGTTATTATTAGTTATAAGAATTAATACTATTTTACTTATTTGGCATTATTCGACCTACAAACATACAGTAGGATACATTAATGGGCCAAACATAGGCCTATGTCTGGATAGGTTTGTAAAATGCAATATTTAGGCTATTTACTATGTCAAAATACTTCTTTTTTACTTGTATTTATTTATTCATCCCCCCTTTCTCTATTGTAAATGATGTTTCTTGGTAGAGCCTAAATGTCTTTGTACAAAAATGTCTAGCAGCAGTGAACATGTAGCCTACCTGTACATTTTCTAAAGTATGGTAAGATGAAAAAACACAGGGTCAAGTTACATTAAATAATTTAGGAAAGATTGGGTAGTATTGCTTTGAAATAGCTTGAGCTAATTGGTGTGAGCTACTAGCTATAGGCAATATTCTTAGTTGTAACTTGGCCACATTTTGATATAAATAGGCTAGCCTACTTTTAAAGGCAGGCCTAGTTTTTGCAAGTTAGAATTAATTACTTACAGACAGTGCTTTGTAGGCTATGCGTGAGTAGGCCTAACTTGGCATTTTTTTACGTTGAAAAAGTTTTTTGTTGATATATCATTTATTTTTGTAGGCTAGCCTACTGTATTTGTTATGAGTCAATCTTGCCCCACAGGTTCTCGCTTGTGTGCGTTTATTCTATTTTTAAAACACTGTGTTTATTAAATTATAGCATATGGATGTGGCTATGGGAAATCCGTAGCTACACCGCAACAATTAACGGGTCCTCCATGACAGATCAAATTTGGAATAGGGGACAATTTAGCTACAAGTCGGATCCTTAATTACCAGTCGTTTCACCTGCTTGTCTCGCATCATAAGCAATCCCAACACGCCTTGTCGAAGTGAAGAATGGCCTCTCATTGAAAATGAATGGAGGCAATGTGATCGCCCGAGAAATTAGTTTCTTATCACTTTCTGCGTGGCTGCAGGTAAGATCAGTAGCCTACAAACACAGCAGCAGGCTTACGTAGGCTATTATTGAACTAGTCAATTATTCAACCTCATTTTTTACATGTTGTAGAAAGACATTTTCTGACTCGCAGTAGGCTGGGCTGGCTTAGGCATAGGAAGTAGTCTTGCCTACGGGATATATTCAGAAGCAAGCAGATCCCCGTGAGAACGTATGTAGGCGGCTAGTGTTGAAGTGGTTTATAGTGACAGTCTTTGAAAGAAGCCTACGTTTGTTGAGAATGTGTAGCCAATCACAGTTATAATTTTACAATTTTTTTACATCAATGCAACAACGTGAACTTAACCAGATGATAATTTGCGTTAAAACTATTTTCTCTGGCCGACAAATTGGATATTTGTTGGCGTAGACTACTGCCTAACGTGACCTGCGGTGGTAGCGAGTAGCCAAGCTACTGCCTGGTCTGCTGACTTTCACTGTTTCACTTCAGTAGGCTACAAGTGAAACAGTGAACAGTTAATATTGTTAAATGTATTTTATTGTATATAATTATGGTATTGTTGTCTAGCCAGTGACATTTAAATAGTTTAATTATTAATTTAAACTGGACAGAGCTGAATGAAAGGGCAGGCAGGCTAAAGGCTAGCCAGCCCGTTGTAGCCTATGTAAAATGTGGCTACGCGGCTACACCATGTTTTGGTTAAAGAGTAGGCTACGTTAATAGTGAAAAATTCTGTCCGAGGTTTTCATATCATCACATTGTTAAATGTGACGAGCATAATGTAGGCTACACATCCTTGTTGTCGCAAATAAATAAATAAAAATGTAAGTTTTTTTTGCCAGCGATGGATTTCGAACAGAAGCCCCCAAGCATTAGAGTCTGCGATGTTAACATGTGTCCGAATCAGAGCCTGAGATCTACTGCGTCGGCGTCCTGTCTCTCCTGTGTACTGGCCCTTATCAAAGAGAGCCGAATTCTACCATCAACACAATGGGTCTCGTTCATGAAACATGAGCAGAATGAATTTGTGCGCAAATCGATCGTATGAGAAATTTTGTTTTTTGTATTTTGGCATTTGTCGTTTTTGGCATTTGTCGTTCAGATTTGTTCATATGTGAATAATGTTTACACCTGCTCAGGACCACGTGTAGGCTACCGCATTCGTAAAATCTAAATGCAGTCACACTTTAAATTAAGTCTCCATAAAATAGGCTAGCATACAGTTCCCTCCACTATTATTGGCACCACTGGTAAAGATGAGTAAAAGGGTTATAAAATTAACCGTTTTGTGAATTAGCTTAATCTCACACTGAAAAAATAAGAAAAATCAAACCTTTAATTGAAGTAAATTTATTATGAGAAAAAAAATAAAGAAATAATTATTTTTAACAAAACCATGTGTGCCACAATTATTGGCACCCCTGCATTTATATATAGAATAAAGTAATCATTTTTTATATTTGGTGGCATATCCTTTGCATGCCATGACTTCCGGATGTCTGTGACCCAACAACATCAAAAGACTCTTGATATCTTATTTTCTGGTACTCTTACAAGCGATACTATAACCTCACTGCATTTGAATGGATCTCTATGGGAATTTGGGGGTGGGCCTAGATTTAGCTGTAAATTATGCTGGAAGAGTATGGAATACATGGTTGGTAAAATGGCTGTAAGTCATCAAGGGTCTGAAGTATGAAACAAGCCTTAAACCATCACTCTGCTGCCAGAAATTCAGTACATATGAATGGATAACTTGAAGGGTTTCTTCTCCTGACTTATTTTATTCAATTAATTCAATAGGAAAATTTGTCAGGAGAAACAACCCTTAAAGTGAGAGGCCTATGGTCAGTTATAAGGGTAAAATGGGCACCATAAAGATAAATATGGAAATGTTCGCACCCCCACACAGCAAGGAGCAAGAACCTCTCGTTCTGTTTAGGAATATTTCTGTTCCTTCCTGGAAACCCCTTGTGCCAGGTTCTGAACCAGTCCACCTCCAATATACAGTGACTAATGTTAGGTCCAGCATTAGCCAACACCGGCTTGCCATGATGAGTACTTAGTCAGCATGGTTGCTAACTTATGTGGCCCCTAGCAGACAGAGAGCTAGAGCTAAAGTGGATGTGACAAACTGCACTATACCACTCCTACTCTGAGGGCATTGGCAATGTAACTCATAGCCAAAGTTCCCTGCACAGAATGTGCTCCATTGAATGGACAAAGGCATAGCTGTTGTACTAAAATAATGACTATTTTACACCGGCAAATCACAACACAGCCGAGGAACTATATTAAAAGACACACACAATGCTGGCCTAATGCACACACCAGAACCGCTTGTGGTAGCAAATTAAAATGTGGGCAACATGATGAAGTTATTATTAGGACAGAAACTAGCACTCGCATGAATTTCAGGCATAGTAAGATCAATACTGCTCACTCCAATGCAGAGATCACTTAGTCACAATTATACCCCCTCAAATACTGCTACTGAACACCACATGGTCAATAAACCAGTGGGTTAACTGTCAAGCTTGGACAGGCCATCCGGAGGTTCAGGATGAGTCCTGATGAGCCGGTCCATTCCAGTCTAAAGTGGGCCGGTGGTCTAGATTTTTTTTATTTATTATATATAATACATATTACATATGTCATCACCACAAATTTATTTGGGCCTAAGTTTGATTCAGGCTGTTGCCAACCCGCATCTCTCTCTCTTTCTCTGTCATGGTTTTGCAGGTTGCCGTCCCTTCTCTGCGGACGTTTCCTTTCAGTGCCGCGGGACAGCGCCCCTGCCGTGTTTTTCCACTTAACTGGCACTCATCCGTTTCACCTGTACTAGCATCTGCTGGTTATTTAAGCACAGTGATTTCCACTTTCATTGCTTTTGTGTCATTCTTGCCACGCTAAGCCAGGTAACGACGGTATAGGATTTAGGCGACTACTTGTCCTTTGGCTAATTGCTCAAAGTATACGTGGGACTTGCCTTAGTGAGTTAGGAGTTCTCTTTCTTTTAAGAAGTTTTGTTTTCCTTTCTCACTCTGTTCCTTCCTTGGATTTCTTTACCCTGTCTCTGTTTGAGATAGTACCTCGGTTTTGCCTCATTTCCGTTTGCCTTTTATTTTAGCTCTTTGGTAGTTTTTCCCTTTTACTGCTCGAGTTTGCAAGCTTTTCGCCCACTTTTCTGGGTCACTATCCTTTGGCTGTATGCCGGGAGTTATTTCCCTTTTTGTTTATCTTTCTCTGCTCCATTCGCAGAGCTCTAATTCCTTTCCACTTTATTAGTGGTACTCCACATCCGTGGGTACTTTGTGATCCCCTCACGCTCGCGTCTGGTGCTCCGACCCAGCCACCTCACACTGTCACATCGAATGGGCTGGTCCGGAGCCATATTGGGCCATGGTCGCAGAGTCAGCCAGGGCAAATCAGTCAGCCAGGCCACGGCCACCTAAATAGTATCTTAGCCCATTTATCTTGAACCACCATATCCAATTGTGAATGTAGTGGCAATCTATGTTATCTACATAGGCTAACATGCCTTTACTTTTTTAATAATAACTTTTTTAATAATCGTGTTAAAAAATATTTATGTTGCTGCTCACCAGCTATTGAAATAATGTAGCCTAGGCTACACCCGCTATCTACCAGAGTCTCCTAACTTTCACTGATCTTACCGTTTAAGTCATTTAAATCATAGGCTACTGTTTTTCTGACCTATAAGAAGGTTTCATGAATGCAATGGGAGGTGAATGTGATGCAATTGGTTATCATGTTGCTGTGAGAAACTCTTCATATTTTTAAAAAGGCGCCAGAGGTTTATACACCGTCACTAATCTAGTTAGTTTTTGCAATTAAGATACAGTAGCTAGCTTATTAGTTTTTAACAGCTTAGCTAACATGGCCAAAAAAATAGCCGATCAATCATTTAGTTTAAAAAAAGCCACGCTTGTGTAGCGGGTGTAGCTCGGCTAGTTCGCTAGTAAGCACAGTGAGGTGCAGTAAAGCGAAGGCCTTGTAGCAGGTTACCGTGACAACACTCTCTGGCGACGCAACCCTCAGGGTCAAAATAACGACGTTATCCTTAGCTATCGGCGATGTCGTCTTTAGCTGATTGGTAACGCGTTCGCTTGCGAGTGAGAGGAGCGGGGTTCAAATCTCACCTTGGACTTCTGAGTAAAAGTAAGCTTCTCTCTTTCTATACGGTTACACTTGGATCAAACTGAGCAAGACCGGGGAAGTAAAGTACAGTAAAGCTAAGGATGCAGTGTGGCCTACTGTAAAGTCTGCAGACACTTTCCGGAGATGCATACAGAGTTTGTATGTATTTTAGGCAGGCTTGTTCAAAATATGAAAACAGCAAACAGCATCATGTAGCACTAGTGCCAAGTCTTGCAGTGCTAAATCACCTGGTGATGCTATGAACATTTCATTTATAAAGAGAACCCACCAGCAGTGAAATTGGTATTAGACATTGTAATGATGTATGAAAAGCAGGATATTCCACTTTGAGGGCACAGGGAAATGGTAGAGGCACTTAACAAATCGCACTTTATAGAAATATTCAGAAATGTTGTCTTTGGACAATGATGACATAACCATATTCAACACCAAGGCCGGGTGTCTGCATATATTTTTGTGCTCGCCATGTTATAGTTGTTATCTATGGTTTGTTATAGGCGGTCTGTTGGAGTGCGTATATTTGATTTTTAAAAATGCCCACCCAATTTTGCTAAGGCCCACCCGAAAATCAATTCCTGGCTACGCTACCTTGGGTACTGAGGGGGAGATAAGAACAGCCCCTGCCAATTTGGATCAATCCTCGTTTTACTTGAAATCCGATTGGCTCAGTAGTAGTCATCAGGTTTTTATCTCTGTTTGATCAGTGACAGCGAGAGTGACACAGTATTGTTGTTGGCTATTGTTCTGAAATGGAGAAAAGTAAAAAAGGAAAGGGGGTTGCTGAAAAAGCAAGAATAAAAAACCCTAGAGGAAGATGCTGCCAAATGCTTGCACTATTCATATTTCCCTACATCTTTGTGTGCCTAATAAATCACGCAGGTATTGTACTTGGAGGACAATAGTGTTTATTTTGATTCACTGAGCCCATACTTTCAGGTAAATGCTGTGCTGATCAAGTGGTAGGTTTAGATGAGCTGATATTTGTTTTTGCTTCCATTTTGCAGGATGGAAAGTTTTTTTTTTTACAAAACTACTAACCATTACACACAAGTGGGGCTTGCTTCACAAAAATGGAAATGATCGGTGAAAATATGAGTGTTGCACTACGTACGCAAAAGTGGGTAAAATATTGAAATATAAAATTTTAATGCCCCAAGTTCAACTTGGTCTTGGATAAAAAATAGTTTCTGTACTCACACCCCCAGGATGAGGCTTTGGAGCTGAAATAAGTGCAAGATTTCTGCCCCTAGTGGGTAGACCCAGCATGACTTATACATGGTTCCCTCACTGGAATGCATTATAGCGTGGAAATTTGATGGCAATATACATGTATATATTTTCATTTACGTTCTGTTATTCAGTTATGCTTCTCTTTGGATAATGACTAAATTGTTACGCCCCCGGATATGGACTGGACTCAAATGCATTACTCGAACACAGGAATGCCAATACTCAATTATTTTATTGCTTCGACCAGAATTCACTCCTGAAGCATGGGGAGAAAAGGCAAAGGCAGTTATTGTTCCAAGCTGGAACTGGACTTAGGACAGACAGACAGAGCGCGTAGCTCTTAATAAATTATTGCTTCGACCAGAATTCCTCCTGAAGCATAGGGAGAACATTTAAAGACTAACAGTCCGGGTATCAGCAGGGGAGCAGCGGGAACAGGAGAGGCCAGGGGCTGGAAAACCAGGCAGGCTGAGCAGAGGAGGAGCGGGGAGCAGGGCAGAGTGGAGTGGCAGGCGTAGTGCAGGATAGTGGAGCGGAGTCCGGGCTGGACGTGGGCGCAGCGGCAGGACAGCAACAGCAACAGCAGCAGCAGCAGCAACAGCAACAGCAGCACAGGCAGGAGGCGGTCACCGCCGCAGAGTGGAGGAGCTGGAGCCCCGGCTGCATGCACACACGGCAGATGGATGGGCAGGAAACAGCAACACAGGCAGGGGTAGCAAACAACTGCAGGTTGGCAGACTCAAGCAGACAACGTTAGTACAGCGAGGCAGGGAATAAGCGAACAGCAGGAAGCGCCGTTCCAGGCGAGAGCTAGACGGAAACTAGACGGAGTAGAGAGGCGAGTTAACGCCGGTACAAGACAAAGGCTTAAACTGCGAGACTAGACTGGATACTAGGTATCACCAAGACAAGACCAGAGGTTCAGACAAGGAGAGTTAACGAACTGGCACAGGACAGAGAACACCGGTGACTAAATACAAACATTAATTGGTATCAATTAAGTGCCGCGTGCGAATGTATGCGAGGGTGATTAACGGAGTAGAGAGTGTGAGGAATGCATGCAAAATGGAGGAATGGGATAGGCGGAAGAAGAGTAGTGGGACAGAGTGACACAAAAGGGAAAAACCACGCCCAACCTGCAGCACAGGGGAAACGAACTAGGGAGAGACGAACATGAAACAAGGGGAGAAGGAAAACATGGGAAACAAGAGGACGGGAGTGAGAACATCACAGTACCCCCCCCCCCCCCCCCCCCCCAACGGTTTTTGGGGATGCCGTTTGTGGAACTGTTGAATGAGGGAAAGGATCAAGAATTAGCTTTTTGTGCAGCCAGGACCGCTCTTCGGGGCCGTACCCCTCCCAGTCCACAAGATATTGGAAGTCCCGGCCCCTATGGCGGATGTCCAGGACACGTCTTACCGTGTAGGCCGGGGCGTCGTCAATCATCCGGGGTGGAGGAGGGAGGTCCACGGGAGCACTGAGGGGGCTGGAAGCGACAGGCTTGACCTGACTGACATGAAATGAAGGGTGGATTTTAAGTGAGGCGGGGAGTGATAACTGTGACCGGATTTATGATGCTGAGGATGGGGAAGGGACCGATGAACCAGGGCTGGAGTTTCTTGGAGGATGACTGAAGAGGGATAGTGGAGGTGGACAGCCAGACCTGCTGTACGGGCGTGTACTGCGGGGCTGCGGTCCTGTGAAGGTCCGCCAGGCGCTGGGTACGGGAATTGGTGCGGAGGAGAGCGGTGCGTGTCAGCCTCCACACGCGTTTGCATCTGAGGAGGTGGGAACGCACAGACGGGACAACAACCTCCTCCTCCTGGACCGACAGTAGAGGTGGCTGGTACCCCAAGAAGCACTCAAAGGGGGACATCCCGGTGGCGGTGCTCCTCAGGGTGTTGTGAGAATACTCCACCCATGGTAGGAACCGGCTCCAGGAGGAGGGGTTGCGCGCTGACACACACCGCAAGGCGGCTCCCAGGTCCTGGTTGGTCCGCTCCGTCGGTCCGTTGGACTGCGGATGGTATCCTGACGACAGGCTAGCAGAGGCGCCCAGGTCCGCGCAGAAGGCCTTCCAGACCTGGGAGGAGAATTGGGGCCCACGGTCCGAGATGATGTCGGAGGGGATCCCGTGCAGCTTCACCACATGCAGCACCAGGAGCTCCGCTGTCTCAAACGTGGATGGGAGTTTGGGCAAGGGGATGAAGTGGGCCGCCTTGGAGAACCGGTCCATGATGGTGAGGATGGCAGTGTTGCCATCCGACGGGGGCAGACCGGTCACAAAGTCTACCCCTATGTGGCTCCAAGGACGGCCCGGGACGGGGAGGGGGCGAAGGAGGCCAGCGGGAGGCTGGTGGGAGGCCTTGCTCCTGGCGCACACCGGGCAGGCGAGGACATAGGCACGGGTATCCCCCTTCAGGGTGGGCCACCAAAAACTCCTCCTGACCAGGGCGGTCGTCCTGGCGATCCCTGGGTGGCAGGCTAGACGGGAGGCGTGGACCCATTGGAGGACCTGGGAGCGGACGGAGTTGGGGACAAACAAAGTTGTGTTAGGGTTACTGCGGGGATCCGGGTGGGTGGCCTGGGTGGCCTTCACGATCTCCTCGATCTTCCAGGAGACCGCAGCCACAACGCAGGATGCCGGTATTATGGGCTCCGGATCAGCAGATCTGGCATGGGGGGAAAAAACCTGTGATAATGCGTTGGGTTTAATATTGCGGGTACCTGGGCAGAAGGTGACAGTGAAATTAAACCGATTAAAAAAACAGTGACCAGCGTGCTTGGCGGGAATTGAGTCTCTTTGCAGATTTGATATACAGGAGGTTGCGTTGGTCAGTCAGGACGATGAAGAGTTTACCTGCCACCACTCCTCCAATGCAAGCTTAATCGCCAGTAGCTCCCGGTCCCCAACGTCATAGTTACGTTCCATCGGGGTGAGTCTCCGGGAGAAGTAGGCACGGGTGGAGTTTGCTGTCCTGGACTGCACGCTGCGACAGGACCGCCCCTATGCCAGTGTCGGAGGCGTCCACCTCGACGACAAACTGGCGGTCGGGGTCTGGATGACAGAGGATGGGGGCCGTGGAAAATCGGGTCTTTAGGAGATCGAATGCCTGTTGAGCCTTGGAATTCCAATGGAAAGGGAGTGAAGTGGAGGTTAGTTTGGTGAGGGGGGCAGCCCCAACGCTGTAATTGCGGATGAACCGGCGGTAAAAGTTGGCGAAGCCCAAAAATTGTTGCAGATGCTTACGTGTGGCTGGTTGGGGCCAGTCGGTAACGGCTTGGATCTTCGCCGGGTCTGCACGGATCCTCCCCTCTTCCACGATGAAGCCCAGGAAGGGCACAGAGGGAGTGTGGAAGCTGCACTTCTCTGCCTTGACAAATAGTTTGTTCTCCAATAGCCTTTGGAGAACCTGACGAACATGGATGATGTGTTCCTGAGAGTTTTTAGAAAAGATTAGTATATCGTCTATGTAGACGAACACTGACCATCCCAGCAGATCCCGCAGTACGTCAATAACCATGGACTGGAACACTGCTGGGGCGTTTGGCAAACCGAATGGGACCACCAGATATTCGAAGTGTCCGAGAGGGGTGTTAAACGCCGACTTCCACTCATCCCCCTCCCGGATCCGGACCAGGTGGTATGCATTGCGGAGATCGAGTTTGGTGAAGATGGTGGAGTCATTTAAGGGTTCAAAAGCAGAATTAATTAATGGCAGAGGGTACTTGTTACATACGGTGATCTCATTCAGGCCTCGGTATTCGATACATGGTCGGAGTGACCCGTCCTTCTTTGCCACGAAGAAGAACCCCGCCCCCACCGGAGATGAAGAGGGCCAAATAATACCTGATGCCAAGGAGGCATGTATATAGGCTTCCATAGCAGCTTTCTCAGGACCCGACAGGCTGTAGAGTCGGCCAGAAGGTAACTTAGCGCCGGCCAGTAGGTTGATGCAGCAATCCTAAGGTCTGTGGGGAGGCAAGGACACAGCACGAGATTTACTGAATACTTGAGATAAATCATGATAATGATGAGGTACACAGGTTAAATCATGTTCAGGATGGTTTTGGGAGGCCCTGCCTAACCCCGGTGGGGGTAGAGCCGATCGCAGGCAGTTCGTGAGACAGTGGGAGCTCCAGTCCTGTACTTGAGCTGTGCGCCAGTTGATGTGCGGGTTGTGGAGGCCTAGCCAGGTTTGGCAGAGCACCAAGGGAGATTGAGTGGAGTGAATTAGGTAGAATTTAATTTTTTTGCGGTGATTTCCGGACAGCACAAGCTGGAGAGGAGCGGTGGACTGTGTAACTAGGCCCAGGCTTCTTCCATCCAACGCGAGTGCAGAAATGGGGGCAGACAGGGATTCCACAGGAATACCGGTTTTCTTGACAAAGTCGGAGTCGATGAAGTTGGCGTCGGCTCCTGAGTCGACTAGTGCAAACGATGACGCGACTTGATTATTCCAGAGAAGGGTTGCTTTTAATTCGACCCGGTTCTGAGCTGAGTGGACAGTGGAGATAGGGCTCGCCAGTACGCCCAGTCTTACTGGCGAGCCACGCCTTTTGGGCGAATCGGACAAGTGGCTAAGTGGTGATCAGGGTTGTCGCAGTACATGCAGGAATTGGTGCGGATCCTCCGGCGGCGTTCTTCAGCATCAATGGATACCTTGCCGAACTGCATGGGTTCCCCCTCTGATGGAGTTGGCATCGAGGTGGGTGCTTTGCCGGGAGGTGGGAAAACACTTGAGTGGAATGTGGAGAATGAAGTGCGTGGCTGGCCCTTCTTCCTCTCCCGGGCCCTCGCCCGGAGGCGGTTGTCCACTGATATAGCGAGACTGATGAGGCTGTTCAGGGAACTGGATTCTTCACGGGTTGCCAGTTGGTCCTTAAGATCCTCGTTAAGAGCTTGCAGGAAAGCCCCCTGGAGGGCGGTGTCATTCCATCCTGCTTCAGCTGCCAAGGTACGGAAATGGACCGCCATCTCGGCAACACTGCGGCTGCCCTGACGCATCTGGAGAAGACGTTGGGTAGCGTCCCGCCCGCAGACTGGGTGGTCAAAGACTTTTCAGTGGTGAATGAGGTGAAGTGAAAGCAGGTGGGCGACTGGCTCTCCCACAGTGTCGTGGCCCACTCCCGGGCGCTCCCTCCCAAACTGCTCATGACGAACACAATCTTGCTTGTGTCCATGGCGAACGAGGTCAGCTGGATGCGGAACACGATGTCGCACTGAAGGAGGAACTCCCGACACTTTCCCAGGTCCCCTCGGTAGATCTTGGGGTGTTGAACACGGGGTTCCCTGCCAGAAGACGGCGCTGATGCCGCGGGCTGCAGCTCCGGAGAAGATGGTGCAGGGACAGCGTGGACCCTCGGGAGAGGGTGGTGAATCGACATCTGACTCATAAGGTCCGAGAGATTCTTCAGAGTCTCCTGGACGTCATCCATGCGGTGGCTCAGTTGATTGCTGACAACGTACTGGCAGGCGAGGGCGTGATGGATCTGATCCAAGTCGGCTGAGTCCATAGCTTGGCCAGTTCATTCTGTTACGACCCCGGATATGGACTGGACTCAAATGCACGACTGGAACACAGTAATGCCAATACTCAATTATTTTATTGCTTCGACCAGAATTCACTCCTGAAGCATGGGGAGAAAAGGCAAAGGCAGTTATTGTTCCAAGCCGGAATTGGACTTAGGACAGACAGACAGAGCGCGTAGCTCTTAATAAATTATTGCTTCAACCAGAATTCCTCCTGAAGCATAGGGAGAACATTTAAAGACTAACAGTCCAGGTAACAGTCCGGGTAATGGTCTCAGCAGGGGAGCAGCGGGAACAGGAGAGGCCAGGGGCTGGAGATGGAGACGGAAAACCAGGCAGGCTGGGCAGAGGAGGAGTGGGAGCGGGGAGCAGGGCAGAGTGGAGTGGCAGGAGTAGTGCAGGATAGTGGAGTGGAGTCCGGGCTGGACGTGGGCGCAGCGGCAGGACAGCAGCAGCAACAGCAACAGCAGCAGCAACAGCAGCAACAGCAGCAGCAGCACAGGCAGGAGGCGGGCACCGCCGCAGAGTGGAGGAGCTGGAGCCCTGGCTGCATGCACTCACGGCAGATGGATGGGCAGGAAACAGCAACACAGGCAGGGGTAGCAAATAACTGCAGGTTGGCAGACTCAAGCAGACAACGTTAGTACAGCGAGGCAGGGAATAAGCGGACAGCAGGAAGCACCGTTCCAGGCGAGAGCTAGACGGAAACTAGACGGAGTAGAGAGGCGAGTTAACGCCGGTACAAGACAAAGGCTTAAACTGCGAGACTAGACTGGATACTAGGTATCACCAAGACAAGACCAGAGGTTCAGACAAGGAGAGTTAACGAACTGGCACAGGACAGAGAACACCGGGTGACTAAATATAAACATTAATTGGTAGCAATTAAGTGCCGCGTGCGAATGTATGCGAGGGTGATTAACGGAGTAGAGAGTGTGCGGAATGCATGCAAAACGGAGGAATGGGATAGACAGAAGAAGAGTAGTGGGACAAAGTGACACGAAAGGGAAAAACCACGCCCAACCTGCAGCACGGGGGAAAGACGGGAGTTAGAACATCACATAAATTTTGTGTTGTTTTTTTATTTCCCA
The DNA here is from genome assembly GCA_029718625.1 of Synaphobranchus kaupii. NCBI lineage: Eukaryota > Metazoa > Chordata > Actinopteri > Anguilliformes > Synaphobranchidae > Synaphobranchus > Synaphobranchus kaupii. Next base: position 48,774,526 of record CM056378.1, read on the forward strand.
GAATTTTAAAAATCTATTCTTTAAGTCCTAAACCTCTCTCTGCTGACCTGACGTCATCTCTCATCCTTGCCTCCCCTCCCATGGGGAATTGGGTGTGACTGTCCTATAAAATATGAGCCTGTGAGAGCCAATTATGCCAAACAAAATGCCTCTTTCAGGAAATTCAAAGCAGTGTTATGTCTTTATTGTAGAGGAGTGACTAATATTTTAATTGTTATTTCAGCAATTATATACAGTGCTCTCCACTATTATTGGCAACCCTGGTGAAGATGAGTAAAAAGGGTTATAAAAAATTCACCGTTTGGTGAATTAGCTTAAAAAAATTGAAAAATCCAACCTTTAATTGGAGTAGATTTATTATGAGAAAAAAAAATCCATCATCAAGAAATTATTATTTTTAACAAAACCATGTGTGCCACAATTATTGGCACCCCTGCATTTATATATAGAATAAAGTAATCATTTTTAATATTTGGTCACATATCCTTTGCATGCCATGACTTCCTGATGTCTTTGTCCCAACAACATCAAAAGACTCTTGATCTTATTTTCTGGTACTCTCACAAGCGAAACTATAACGTCTCTGCATTTGAATGGATTTCTATGGGAATTGGGGGGTGGGACTAGATTTAGCTGTAAATTATGCTGGAACAGTATGGAATACACGGTTGTAAAAATGGCTGTAAGTCATCAAGGGTCTGAGGTATCAAACAAGCCTCAAATCATCACTCTGCTGCCAGATATGCAGTAGATATGGATGGATAACTTTAGGGGTTGTTTCTCCTGACTAATTTTCCTATTGAACTTTATGGAAAAATAAGTCAAGAAAAGAAACCCTTCAAGTTATCCATCCATATCTCCTGTATTTCTGGCAGCAGAGTGATGGTTTAAGGCTTGTTTGATACGTCATACCCTTGATGACTTACAGCCATTTACCCAACCATGTGTTCCATACTGTTCTAGTGTAATTTACAGCTAAATCTAGTCCCACCCCCCAATTTCCATAGAGATCCATTCAAATGCAGAGACGTTATAGTATCGCTTGTGAGAGTACCAGAAAATAAGATATAAAGAGTCTTTTGATGTTGTTGGGACAAAGACATCAGGAAGTCATTGCATGCAAAGGATATGCGACCAAATATTAAAAATTATTACTTTATTCTATATATAAATGCAGGGGGTGCCAATAATTGTGGCACACATGGGTTTGTTAAAAATAATAATTTCTCATAAAAAAATTTTCTCATAATAAATTTACTTGAAATAAACCCAGAATTAAAGGTTGGATTTTTCTCATTTTTTCAGTGTGAGATTAAGCTAATTCACAAAATGATAAATTTTTTATAACCGTTTTACTCATCTTTACCAGGGGTGCCAATAATAGTGGAGGGCACTGTATATAAGAAATATGAAGGAAATGACGCAGGTCAAAACAAAGCCGTGTCAGAAATGGTTGAAGAGTATGAACATGATGTGTGATAATTGAGATGGATAGAAGCGCTCAGAAGACCATGGGTTGCTTTTAAATAAATGTTTACTGCCTGCGGGCAATCCATTGCACAAGAGCTTCTAATTCAGCATTTTGACAGGATTATGCTGTAAGTGTCACTTCTGCAGAGGGCAGGCAGTAATCAAGTTAAAGTGAAAATGGATGAAAAGCGAAGTGAACTTGAGACCCTACGCTTCACAGTGATTGAAATGAAAATAACCTTGCAGTTGCATATTTTGCCAAAATCCATACTTGTCATTTCACACACAGTATTTATCACAGATTCTATGTCATTTTCCAAGTGCTTTGAGGAAAGGATCAGATGGCAAAATTATATAAACATAAAGTCTGAGTCTGTAGCACAGCCTGTTGGTAGATCACAGAATATCTCAGAATATCTGAGCGAGATATCACAGTCTGATCAATGTTCCCAAGCCTATGTGTAAATCATCCCCATTCTAGCAATCTACCCAAAAAGATGGTAGACATTCAGCAGTGTTTCAGCAGGCTTCTAGGGGGGTCAAAATCGAGGATGAACACTGGAATCAGAATGTACATGGGAATTACATTCTAGGGCTGTGTCCGAGTCAGCACCCTGCCATACTTTTGAGCTTGCTTGTTGAGTACACTGGATGAGAAAATTGTTAAGTAGGCAAAATGTTCTCTAAATGCAGTGTACTTAAAATGCCCAGATGATATACTTATTTCCGAGGGTTTGGCTGAGTATATTCAGGGGAATACTTTCAAAGAAGTAAGCAAACATTTTGGTTGTGTCACGATTCTAGCCTGTCATGTCACGTTTTATGTTTCATTTCTGTCTTAGTTAGATTTCTTGTAAATGTCACGTATTATGTTTAGTCTAGTCACGCCACGTTTAATGTTTAATTCTTGTTACGTTTCATTTTCATGTCATGTCACGTTTCATGTTTGATTATTGTAACGATTTATTTTCTAGTCTTGTCATGTCACGTTTTATATTTGATTCATGTTACGTTTCCCGTTCATTGTTAGCATACACATTTTTGTGTTTTTCCGCAGCCTTGCGTTCATGCTTTCTCTATCTCTCTTGCTGTCGCTCACGCTTCCCTAATTGTTTCATTCTCCCTTGTCTAGTTTACTAATCTACTAACGTTAGATCAGGATTGGGTAATACTAACTCTCTAACCATGTGTTCATGTTTATCTTACGTTTCTCGTGCATGTCATTTACTAATTTACTAACGCTAGGTCAGGATAGGATTATTACTAACGATTACTAATTATCTTGTTACCTTGTCAGCCCTCCACACCTGATTTCCATTTGCATGCTACTCTCAAGCTAAGTGCCTGCACCTGTCTACACCTGCATTTAAGCTCAGTGTTCATGTCTTGTCTTTGCAAAATTGTTGCCTCCTGTTTGTCAGTGCACTTTTGAGCGTTATATCCAAGCCTGCCTTTTTGTTTACGATCCAAGCCTGTTTATTGACCATTGTTACCGACTTCTGTTTTGTTGACCACTGCCTGTCTGTACCACAAGTTTTTGCCTGCTGTCTTTTGTACTTTTGCCCCGCGGAGCGGACTTCGGTCTTGACTCTTGCATTGCCTTCGACCCCGAGCCTGCCTACCGTCTGCCTGTACTTCTGCCCCGCTGACAGCTACTCTGGTTACTGGACTATTGCATGGTGTACCGTTTCTGAGACTGCCTTCTCCCTCGGTACTGTACATTGGTTTTGGCTGGATTTTTTGTATATGAACTTTGCTTGTTTTTTGACCACGCTCATTGGATATTCCTTCATTAAAAGCCCTCACGGGACTTTTTCTGCAACCACTGCTTCTGAGTCGTGCAATTCGGGTCCTTCTCTCATGCATCTGTCTCAGGTTGCATAATATGACGCGCAGCTTTGCGACGTTTTCCTTCAACAACAAAAAAACGACATGTGAGCATGGCTTTGTGTTATGACACTTCCACAGTACGGTTGGAGTATGGGGCATATTTTTTGCATACTGCATGTCATGTACTAAACAGTATACAGTAAACAGTACAGTCTGCTAGCACAAAGGACACAGGACGCAGTAGCTAGGGTTCTGATTCGGACACAGCCTTGGATCCTCTGGTACCGGTGTGGTGACTGGGGGTGGCTGAGTGATGTCACTTAATTTGGTGTGCTTCTAAAAAATGTTAGAACTCCATTCTTATGTTCATTGTCCTAAGTAACCTTTTTTTTAAATTTTATCTCTGGTTATGGCCTGCTAGTAACACCAGTTTAAAAGTAACCAAGAATTAGTCACTTGTTGACATCCCTTTTATCTTGAAAAAAATCCACTGCAGGAATGAGCATCTGTGTAATAAATTAAAATGTAAGTGAACATGTAACTAACCCGGGGGGTATTCCACAAAACAGGATCATCAAGTTATCCAGATAACTGTGAGAATGATAAGGCTGTATCATCATATTAGTGAGATTTCAGTCAATGAAAAGGCATAGAGTCTTTAGAATTTAGGTGTGTGATTTAGTCATACATATTGTTAGCTACTGATATTGAAGAATGTTATATGTTCTATGTTATCTGGCTAACTTGCTCATCGTGGTGTGTAATACCCCACTGGACAACTAAGTGACAAAAACTGGTAACAGGCTTGGTGAAGAAGTAGATCAGAGTGTCCATTCTAGGAAACCCTGGGGCAAAAAGAAAAGAAATTAGAACGAAATGTAGTCAGCTTAGAAGACTTTCTTTAAAAAAGCACTCCTACAGCTACTAGGTGAGAACTTCCCATCACGTCTGACAATTGTGCAAACTCACCAGAGAGCTGGACGGCAAAGGAAGGGGAGGAAGAAAGAAAACATTATACTAATTATTACTGAATGCAAAAAATCTTGTGAATATTTGCTTCAGTGACTCCAAATGATATATCTTCTCTCTTCTGAAGTATGTACTTACAAGTAGAGTGAGCTCTTTTTTTATTGGTAGCTATCAATAAGAATGATATAGAATATTCTACTTGGGTCAACAGGTCCTTTAAAAAATTTTCTATAGGTACTTACAGGGATAGATACCGGGGTGCAACAGTCCTGTGCCTGCACTGACCTGGCCTCTAATAAAGGGATTTAAATATGGGGTGCCGGATGCAACATTAAATGCTATTATTTTACAAAGCATTTTTCCCACATTTAACCTCTTTGTGCAGAGGCTTAATTTTACCCATAATTTTGAGACTGAGACCCTTGTACTGCTAACTAGCTAGTTCAAGTTCAAATGCAAATTGCTTTGTATTACTGCTAACGTTAATATTACGACTTATATCGAGCTACTAAGGCTACGTTAACACTGCAGGCCTTAGTGCTCAATTCCAATTTATTGCTCAGATCCAATTTTTTTTGTTTGGCTGTTCACATTAATTTTTTAATGTGGCCCATATCGGATTCCAGTGTGAACCGATTGCTCTCCTCAAATGACCCGTGCAAATTAACAAAACAAAAGACATAGCGCCTGTTACACAGCCTGCAGAAATAAACAACAACAAAAAGGAAGTCATCAAAGTCACAGCTTCTGCGTTAATTTTAAAGTTAATGTGCAGTGGAGCTAATGATAAGGGTGAGGAGACGGGAAAAAAGCCAAGGTTTTTACTAGCTTTTTGTGCTGCCATGGCTGCTACTTCCGTGCAGAGGGACTCGTGAATGCGAAATCGGAGCCAGGAATGGGGGGACCATGACATGGGCGGTTTCAGTGAAACTCAAGCAAGGCATTAAATTAGTGATTCTTAGGATGGGCGAGTTAAGAAAATGGAGCGCTCAGCCGTTTGGCTAGTGAGACCAGTCGATATAACATTTATAAAACGGATAGTTCCGGGATGCAGATTGGTCAATACAGCGTTCCGGCCGTGTTAAAATACACAATATAAAAAAGCTATCACACGACACATCTGTTCAACTTCATGTGTAACGTTACCTAGGCTATAGCCTAACATCACTGTGCACCCTTAGATTAAACTATTGACACATTATTGAACTGACAACCATTAATATTCGGTAAGCAGCTACATGAGAAAACCGCGAATAATGAATACCGTGCAACAAACCAAGACAATAATATGGACAGTTCTAACATTATTTTAAATCACAAAACGGTTAACGCAGCTGATTATCTAATGATATAAAAACGTAGGCTACTTCCGACTTATTATGGTGTATCGTTTGTGCCCAAAAAAACCCACTGCTTTGCACATTTACCACTTATCTAAAATGACAACACACAATAATGTGAATAATATAATGTGAATCTGTTGCTAACCTACCCTGTACAACAGTGAGTTAACTAGCCCGTGCGCTACGTTCTAATGCCCTGCTAGCTACATCAAAAATGATGTAAAAAGTCACATTAATTCCGATCTGACTGTTCAGACTGCGGTCGCTTTGACACAATCGGTTATGTATCAGAATCTAATACCACATTCAAAAGTGGCCCAAATGAGAATTGGAAATGTCAGATTCAATGTGATTTTCGCTGTTCACACTTCCATAAAAAATCAGATCTGTGTCACATTTGAGGAAAAAATCGGTTCTGGGCCACTTTTTACCTGCAGTGTGAACGTAGCCATAGAGAGTTATTCATCTACAACGTCTGACTTTGGTATCTTTAGCTAACTTGCCTGCATTATGCCAAGGAGTCAGAGGTGTATCGTTCCTCGGTGCAACGCCACCGGCTCTGTTAGCTTTCACAATCTGCCGAGAGATGGAATGTATCGATAAGTTAGGTAATGCAAGGCAGTCTATTGTGTGTGAGTTTAGCCCCGTTTGGTCCAGAGAACTGGTAACTTAGCTAGCTAGCTAGTTATCTTAGCTATCATTTATGAATAATGTTAGCTAATAAATTATAACAATTCTCTCCGGACCAAGTGGATGAGGGCGCTACAACCAGCCATGTTCAATATACTAATGTTACTGTGTGACTGGGTTTTGCTGTGTATTTGAATGTATTTAATAGTAATGTTACTTTAGGCAGACAAACAAGCTAACTTAGCTGGGTAACGTTAGCTCTACCATTCGGTTACATCCCCGGTCCTCTCCTCGCGAAGACGTTGCTCAACCAATACAGCCGGGGCGGTGGCTGCTGCTGCCAGTGGCTCGAATGAATACGGCTGTATTGCCCGAGCAACATCTTCGCGAGGAGAGTCCATGAAGGAATCCTTTCAAACTCCTCCACCTCAAAACTCCCTGCAGTACTGCTGTCACTCTTGTCGCTCGCCATTTTTTTTGTTTGTTTAGTAGTGAGGAGAGAGCGTATTGAATTCAGTGGGGCTGAGTCAGTTCACCAAGACACACCCTTTCACTCCTTGACTGTATGAATATTCATAATATGACTACGTGGCATCATCATCATATGACCTCACCTACTCACGAGTTCCAGTTCAAATTGAAGCAGTAAAAAAGGCCTTAGAAAAGGCTCTGCAGTATCTCTTTAAAGCTTTATAACTCCAGATATCAATGTAAAACAAACACTAGTACTGGCTTAAATGAAAGAAGACTCTGGTACCATTTATTATCATGCCTTAAATTAAATTATTTTCATAACTCAGATAATTGTGCATCACAGTAATTCAGGAGATAATAAAAAATTTTCAACAGATAAACTCTTTTGACTCGTTGGAAATATATTTGCATCTACTGTATATCAGATAATTTATATTAGATAATTTCCAACTTTTGCAAAAGATTAGGGGAATGGTTATAGGTGTCCAAAAACATACCCAAACCTTTCATTACATACATTACATTCATTTAGCAGACGCTTTTATCCAAAGCGACGTACAATAAGTGCATACAGAGACATCATCAAGATCACTACAGAACAGAAAAGACAAAGCACATCCTTCGCATAATGTAGCAGCTATCCCTAGCAATGAACGTCGACTGTAGTTCACAGTAAGCTGTGGGCAAATCAGCAACACCACACTTCCATTCTAGTGATGGGCAAAACAGTTCACTTCAGTGACACGAATCACTAGAATCAGTTCATTAAAAAGATTCGTTCAAAAGATTCGTTCACCGAATCGTTCAGTGCTTGGGCGGAGCTTCGACTGCGTACTGCGTAGTCCGACTCACTCAGTGAACTGATGGCCGAACAGTTCATGCGGAAGTGCTGTTGCTTTGACAAATGCGCCAAACTCCGTTTACAAATCTTGATATTTTAAAAGTTTCCTCGTTGAATATCAATATTGGAGGTGAACGCTGGTTTTCAATGACTTTTAAGTCTTAACTTGCTGGGCCTGATTCTGGCAGTTTGAGCCGCTGATTATCACTCAGGATCACGTCACGTTAACTCACTGTGTCTAGTAGCTTCAGTGAACGGATCACTGAACTTGCACCGTTACGTCACAGTTTAAGGATCTGAGACAGCCTCAGCCACACGTTTTTTTTTCTTCCATATTGCAGGTTTCACCACGCATTGTAAACTCGAAAGGTGGTGAGATTTTAAAAATCTGTAATGTGCATTTTCCCTGTCAAATAAACAAATAAGGTGTGGGCCTATGCAACTAAATGTCAGGTTTTTTATTATAGGCTACTGAAATAAAAACACAAAATTATAAAAGTAGGAAATATAAATTAGAGTGCAAATAACAATATCAACAGAATCCGTGCACACTGTTATAATTTTCCCTCGCAAGGTGTTTATTTTCACCAACAGATCAACGTTTTGATCCAAGCAGGATCGTCAGTACTAAAATGAGAGGGAGCTGGCCCTGTATAGGCTATGCCCTTGACTGGGCTGAAATGAAAACAAGAAATAATATAATAATAATATATATTATTACAGAAATATAAATTACAGTGCAAATAAAACCAGCATCAACAATAACATACAAGAAAATAGACTACAACTGCAGTGCAAAACAAATATTAAATCAAGAGCAAAATAGAAGCCTAATACAATTAATAATGTAGGCTACAAGTCTGCTATTCATATTGTGTATTCATATATTTGTTGCCATGCATCTATTCTGCTGACATGTAGTCTGACTACAGTAGTCAGCCGAATGTAGTCAGTCATGTAGTTGTCATTCATATTTATTGCTGTAATTCACATCTTTTAATGCTATTCATAATTTTGTTGACATTCATTTTGTTCTACCACTAACTTCAATCACTCACTCATATTTTGTTATATTGCTACATGATTCTAAACATGTAGCAACAGAACAAAATATGAGTGAGTGATTGAAATTAGCGACAGAATAAAATATATATGAATGTCAACACACAACAACACTCGTCACGTGGTGCTGTAGCTTCTGTAGCCTACGTGTGTTGCTGTGGCAAAGTAATTTCCCTCCGGGATCATTACTTGAACGCACCCCACACGCATCGTTTTTCTTTTCTTTTTTTCTGGAAATATACACTCCTGCCTGCACCGGTGAGTCTGTCGCTACAATCTCCTTTCATTACGGGCCAGCCTAACATTTTAAGTTTGTTTATCTGGAAGTCTGTTAAAACAACAGGGAACTTGAAAGTGTGCGTTTATGTTAATTCATGTGGCTTTGTAAGTTTAACAATCATGTGCTAACGCCCGGCTCCATTAGGTGTCAGCTCGGAGAAAATAGACCCATGTGAGTCTATCCTATCGCTGCGAACGAATGACTTCAATCACTCGGGGATTTAGTGTTGTGTCGTTCGCGAACGTCCCCCGGGGTATTCGCAGTGAACGAATCAGTCCACTCTGCACGCTCGCTGCGTCGCTCGGCGCCCGCCCGCCCGTGAATTTTTTTTATAATTTTTTTATTTTTATATAAACTTTATTTCGAACAATTTAGGAAACAAATTAGAGAAAAAAAAAACTTTCTAGTATACAACACGCAAACACGGTACTCATTTTGGCTATACAATACTTAGAACAATACGTCCGAAATGGAATAGGAAGAAGCAAATGCGAATGATTCGTTCAGCACAGCAGAACTGGTTCGCAAGGGACGAATCACGTTCGCTCGCGGCAGTCCCTCCCCCTCCCTGCACGGTGCACGCTCGCTGCTGATCAGATCCGTTCGTGAACTGAACTGAACTGAGAAATGAACGGATCTTTTCAGTAAGTGATTCAGTTCAGTTCGTTCACCCAAAAGATTCGGTCTTTTGAACGAATCGTTCGCGAACGACACAACACTATTCCATTCCAAATACTATTATAAACTATAATAAACAGACAGGAAAACACAGGGAACTAGTAAACAGGGAACTGATATTCCTAGGTGAGGATATCAGTCAAGGTGGAGTCTGAAGAGGTGTGTCTTCAGGCCTCGACGGAATGCACGCAGGGTTGGAGTAGAACGTAGGGGAATGGGAAGTTAATTCCACCACTGAGGAGCTAATGTGGAAAAACTCCGCAGTCGGGACAGTTTAATCTTTCCAAACCCATGAAAACCCATGATAACATATGCAAAGTATCCAAGCTGTCCAAAGCTATCCAAACATGAACACAGCTTTAGTGTCCATTTTAAGCACATTATTATGTCCTATGGGGAGGCAATTAATGTGGGGAATGACCCTTAGATAATCAATTTATTTGATTCAATTTAGTTTCCACTGCCAAACATGTCCAACACAGCCCCGTTCTCATCATAAAAGGTAATTTATTACCAACCAGTCAGACTAACAATGTATGAGAACATGCACACAATTTACAGCGTCATATAAATGACTACCATTATTACTATTACAACTACTATAATTATCTCCTATATAAACATATGCCAGCCCATGGATTACTGTACGGGACAACTAGTTGCCGTGTCATCCATTTATGTCCCTATATTAGCTGTGCTTGTTTCACCCAATGTAATGAATGGCTATGTCACACATGAAAGCTTCTACTATAGTGTAGTATAAATTCCCAGTAAAGTTACAGTCTAGCCGTAATAGACTGACAGCTCACCACCATTGTCATTACTTATGGTATATAAATCCAAGTCGCCTCAGGCAGGGACTTTTTTCCACAGACTCCCCATACTTTATCATTGAGCCTTATGCAGGCTTAGCATATAGCCAATACCTAATAGGTTTCTAGCTAACTAGGTATAAACTAAATTAAACCAGAATAAGAGAGACTACAGGTCCTTTAATTCTGAATTCAGCACCACTAATGTAAAACTCTGTGACATCATAAACAATAATAACACAACCTGGGTAACCTTTCTCTGGCTAGCTAGCTATACTATTATGAATACAACACCAAAACATACACGCACATGCACACCTTGTACACAAGACAACACTTAGCTATGGAATCCATGCTGTCTGCTTCAGATGAAGAGTCATGGATGTAAATCTCATCTGAATCTGAGGACAGCAACAGCATCCAACAGTTTCAAGCACTGAAAATCTTTATGTCACTTCGACTTTGCCATTGTACAAATAAAACGATTTCTCACCGGAGTTCCCTTGCAATGCATTGAAATAATCATTGTTTTGACATAATCCAGGACAGCTAAATCTAATCCCACCCCCCCCCAATTCCCACAGAGATCCATTCAAATGCAGAGGGGTTATAGTATCGCTTGTAGGAGTACCAGAAAATAAGATATCAAGAGTCTTTTGATATTGTTGGGTCACAGACATCAGGAAGTGATGGTCATGCAAAGGATATGCGACCAAATGTTAAAAGTTATTACTTTATTCTATATTATGTTAAACTGTCCAAATATTATTTGATGCCCGGAAACCTCATGGTCATTGTATCCTTTCAAACTCAAAGTGCTAGAGTACAGAGCCAAAATAACAAAAAATGTGTCACTGTCCAATGAATTATGGTGCTCACTGTATATACGCTAAATGTTTTATTATTTTGTGGTTTTTAACATTTAGCTAAATGTCTAATCATTTAGCTAAATGCATGAACATTTGTAAGGCATAAAAAAATGTAAAGCATAAATAATGTATTTGGACTACCTTATCAAGTATTATACAATTGTTTGCTTGAACATAATATACTTGTTGCTCATGCACACAAACATGGGAAATGAAAGTCTAGTTGTAGACACCGTCTGTAACGCCACAGGTCACAGTTTGCCACAGGTCACAGTTTGCGATCCGCCACTGAATTCTTTTCAAATATACCGTTTTTTGCAGGGGTGTTTCAGATTTGTTTTAATGTTAGAACAAGAAGTACTGATAAAATTACATTTGGAATCGAATGCTTTCTGTCATGGTTTCTGGCAGCCTCTGGTTATTTCTACGGTCATCCTTTCTTTTAGTGACGTCAGGTCACTCTATCGGATTTTACATATTCCGTTCCGGTGCTTTGCTATCGCTCGGCAGTGATTCCTCACACTTGTTTTGAGTTTCCTGTCGGCTATATAGGCTCAGGGTTTCCGCTTTCCTGTGCTTCGATATTGTCTTTGCTATGTTGACAACGAAGTCGGTAAGGTATAGGATTCGGTCTCTGCATTTCTGGTTCGTTCGCAGCAAGTCCGGTTTAGAGTTAGGAGAAAGACTTATTTTAGTCTTTTTCTTTCCTTTCCCTCTGTATCCTCTAAACACCTCTACCGGTTACATTTTTGTTCTTTCACACCTAGAGCTTAAGGTAACAGGTTCTATTTCTATTTTTCTTTCTCTAGCCCTTTTACACAGGCTTTCTTTTGTTTTTCTCTGACCTCCTGTTATACGATCTTTGTGTGAGAGCTTGAGGTTCTTTTGTTGTTATATTACTCGCTATTATCGAGTTCGCCCTCTTTTGGGGTTGTTTTTGATTTGGCTTATGCCGGGAGGTTTTTATTCCCATTTTTCGTTTCTTTCCTTCCTGCCGCGGAGCTATCCACTTTTGTGGTGTATATTTTACTATATACACTTTTAGAATTCCTTGGCTGTCGCGCCTGGTTCTTGGCTGTCGCACCACTCCCCCTTACACTTTCATTTTGACATTAATTTAAGTAAAACTGTAAATTCATTTAGATTTACATTTAGCTAAATGTTGGATGTTGATCACATCATAACTTAAAAATACAATATAAATGTAGAACTGTTTTGGAGTTTTTCTGATGTCACATACAAAGGCCTGTATGTCTCCCAGTCTGGATGTGACGTGAGGTAAACAAACAAGCTAATTGAGTGAGTTAAACCACCCACAAAGTTTAATCACTCATATGATCTAAATCAAATGTTCAATCTCAAACACTGCAGATTTATAGTTTATGGTTATATAGCTTGCAGAGATTATAATGAAGATTTACTGTCATGCCAGAGACACTTTTCTGAAGATATGAGCACTTCTCTGCTGGGATGGAGTGGGCTAGCTTTTCCATTCTGATTTATATGCAATACTTATATTGAAATATGCTAATATTATTTCAGATAAAAACTAGTGTTGTTTTTTTTGGCAAACTTAACACCCCTGTTGTCTATGCCCCAAATTTAGACAACACTCAGTTTTTCAATTTCATGTTTTTTTTTTTCTCTTCTTGACTTATTTCCTTATTCTTGGAGGGGATTTTATTAGTTTAACTGCTTGCATCCAGTATTTGATTGCTCATCTCTTTGTAAAATCTATCTGAGAATCATCATAATTACCTGTGTTCACGAATGCCACTGTTGAGAGTGGTGTCTGTGATCACATGGCTTCTGCATGTTGGCTTAATTTTGGTTGAATAAATAAATAATGAAAAAGTAAAGTTTGTGTGTGTTATGAGTCACATGAGGTTAGATTTATCTACTGTTATGATTTGGTGAGGTCTAGATGAGGGTTAGTTATATCCTAATATGTAAAACCATAGAATTGAAAGAGGGTCTACTTTCTGATTCACATCACTGTAATTATTTTGTTAAGTATGTACATAACTTGGTTTGTTGCTACTGTGGTAATAGATAACACATACTGATTGCTGCCCAAATGGATCAAGGAACACAACAGCAGTAACTGAGCCTCTTGATTGCACAATTCGCTGTGTTACTTGGTGGGATATGGAACAAGGGGCCTCCGTTTACACACATAGCAGACCCATAAAACTCACTTCGCAGTCTATTTTGGGTAAATTCCCTGGATATGAACTGACTTTAAACAATGACTACATATCAACGTTTCCATAAGCCGCTCTACATTATAATTATAATATGAAAGACCAAATTAAACCGTATTTTAGAATATCAGCGAACAAGTCACCCATAAAAAATTTTTACATATCATTTTTTTTTTAAAGTTACGATCTTGGACCAGGTCAAACAGGATTTGACAGGATTTAACACTTCTGCCTCTAGCACCTCTGGGCATGTTAACTCAGTTAAAATTAATGTGCTCCCTAAACCATTTTTCAGTCTGCTCTTGTTTTCAAACTTAATTTATAATTATTTTATGCTTTTCCCCCCATTTTCTCCCTGGTTTGGAATGCCCATTCATATGGAGTAGACAAGCACACACTCTCCTCTGAAGCATATGATATCACCCGCTGATTCTGTTCACACCGCTGCCCACAAGCTAAGCTTGCACAGACATGAGTCAGAGGAGGACACTTCGTGTGCAGTTTTACAAGCAAACCAAGGCACCTGATTGACCAGTGGGGGTTGCTAGAGAGTGATGAGATACAAATTCCAGCTGACAAAACCCTCCCTAAATCTGGGGGTTGCAATTGCCAATTAGGAATCGCCCTGCAGAGCTCCCAGCCAGTTACAGTCGGTACTCGGTACAGTCAGGATTCCATCCCAGAGTGTGGGACCCATCCATGCACTAGAACAGTAGAACATCCTTAACAGGATCATCCACTGTGCAGCAGCATACAACTATTATTTTTTAACACTCTTTCAGTGTAGTGAAATTAAGCAGGGTCCCTTTTTTCAGAACAAGGCGCCCATACACTCCCATTAGAGGGCCCCTTTTACGGAATAAGGCAGCTTTACATTTATGCGTTTACACATAATACAGCATTTGGAGCCTAAATTTTTGCAGTTTGTCAGTTTTACCAGCTACGTCCGTGAATTGTAACCAAGTGACCAGAAACACACAAAAAAAATCAACTAAATTTCTAGTATTCTACATTAAAGCAGTCACTGCAATATAAAGCTTCAGGATACACCAACTCCTACAAGCCTCTCCTACGAGCCAGTCTACTTTATTTGAATTACGGTCCAAGCTGTCTCTGTTTGAACACAGAATATGTAAACACAGGGTTGATGCGCATAACCCACTGTAGTACTGATTTGTAAAAAGTTTATCTGTGTATCTCTTAACTGCCATGAGATCTTTAATGTAATCAAAACACAGACTGAATGTGACAGAATTGTATTATTTTGTCATATCGAAAGCTACAGTATCTGTTCTCTAACATTTTTCAATTAAAGCTGTTCTATCTCTGTCATCTTTGAAAGAGGAAATATTGTATGATAGTGTGTTGTGATTCCAAATGAAAATTTTTGCAGCCAGCTAATCCAAATTATGACTGCTTAGAAAGTCATTTTAAAACGTTAAAATTCATGGAATATGTAGTCCTGGATTTATCCTGACATCTGTTAAGCATACTGTATGAATGCTTCTCTGAACATGATTCGACTTCAATGTCAGTCTGATACTGTGCAAATAATACTTTTTTTTGTTTTCTAAATCCTGAACAAAGCAGATTAGATAGTGAGTATTTCAATTTATGCACAACAAAAGGAATAAATGAATTACTTTCACCGATTCATTATGCTACACGATAACACAATATAGATTTCTATGATAAATCATAGACTTTCTTTGCAGTTCATACAGTATACATTATCAAAAACATATCTGAACTATAAGTGTAAATATTCTTGCTGGGAACATTTCTTTCCAGTTCATTTCATTCAAAGATGAGATTGAAAGAATTAAAGCACGTAGATACATAAGTCACAGTGTTTTGTCATGCTATACCATTCGGCAAATCTTTTATTTGACAGAAAAAACACACTATACTGTAATTGGCACATTGCTTTATTCTGAAAACAGACAAAAAATTTATTTCCCACCACACTGAATTGAAACCATTTATTCACTATGAATTTTAACTTCTTATATCTAAACGGAACATTGCACTCACTGAACAGAAAATAATCAGAGTAATTTTGTATTTTTTTTATTTTGTTAAATTGTCGTTGTTTTTAATACAGTGCAATAATAATTCCAAATGATTGGTCATATCAAACTGTCATAACAACACCAAGAACACCTAAAAGAAGCCACACTTTTTTTTTTTTCGTATTGTGACTGCAAAACGTTCCTGTCGATTGGGGGGGTTTCCATTGCATTTGTTAAATGACTCAAGCGATTCTTGTCCTGATGAATGAAATTGTTATTCCCTGCTGGGTTTGTATACATTCTACAAGGCAAGCTGCTTGCCGTCCAAACACATTATGAATTTTAAACATGTTTGGGGGGAGGGGGAGGGGTGTGATTAACCAAATACATCAGAAACAATTGGAATAATGTGTAAACAGCCTTGATCAGCTCAAGGTAAAGGAACTGTTCCTTTATGTTTTGCTAGTTTGGAATGTGTAGTCCTGGACTTATCCTGACATCCGTTAAGCATACTGTATGAATGCACACTGATGCTAGCTTGGGCCAAATACCTCATATAGGAACTCCCCCAATTTTAGAAAATCATTGCCACACAAAAAAATAAAATCAATTAAATAAAAATTGACGGTCCTCACAATCAATAGGCTTAGAGAAACCTTTTTTTAATTTTATGTTTAATCCTTTTATTTTCAGACTTTGTCTTGGTTAGCATTAGCTTCTTCATTGCCTGCCTCTACTTGGGCAGAACTTTCAGTCGGTTTGGATTCGTCTGCAGCATCTGAAAAGGAACATAAAGAGAAACAATTATACTTTTCAGTTTTAATTAACAAACGTTTGGAGTCTATGACTGTGGAACAATCACAGTCGCAGTAGGTGTGCCACTCAAAAGAAGAAATTAATTCAGTTCATTATGCATGTCAGCCTTACTGTATATGATACAGAAATGAAAACATGAAGCTGTACTGCTGTCCTTTTAACACTTAACATGGCCTAAAATAAAGGGTTTTACCTTACTTACCTGTGATTGGTTGGTGTTTATATTTGAGCTATGGTATAATGATGAACAACACCACACACTCAGTACAAAGTTACACTACCCATTCCACTCAGTACATCCACACACACAGTACAGCACCACTCACTAAGTACGGCACCATCGACTTACAGTACAAATGGCCTACTTGACCTTCTGTCCACCTGATATCCCTGATATCTTTATACCACTTCCCAAGCAGTCTCAATCTTTCCTTCTTTCAAGGCCCTCTTTGAGTTATCTCCAAAACTCACTGGTGAACCATTTTTCCCATATTCAGACCTTTTCCCTCAAATCTCTACACGTACTGTTGCATTACATGTATTGAATTACATGTAATAAAGATAACTAGTACAGATTAGACAATAATAATTTGTGTAATTACCGCATAAACAAAATTAACAAATAATTTCTGAAAGCTGTCAGACGACAACTGCACTGGACTTGGTAGTTTAAGTAGGATGTGGTTTGGAACTTTATTAATAATTCTGTTGTATCTAAGTTGTACGAAGGTGATAAATACTCAAGTCATCTGCTAGGAAAAATTGTGTGTG
The DNA here is from genome assembly GCA_029718625.1 of Synaphobranchus kaupii. NCBI lineage: Eukaryota > Metazoa > Chordata > Actinopteri > Anguilliformes > Synaphobranchidae > Synaphobranchus > Synaphobranchus kaupii. The sequence goes on from CM056378.1 coordinate 48,791,587, forward strand.
TGCTGTCAAATTGATTACACTTCGCTATCCTTGTGTTAAACGACAACAGTATCGATCACTTAAATGCATAAATACAGACTACATGTGCTGAGTTGAGCTGGTGAGCGTCTCCTCTCTGTACACTAAGCGGATTTGTTTTACAGCGGCTGATATCCCCCTTGAGTGAGGTATTCATAAATAACGATTGTCTTCTCATTTACAAAGCGATCTACTGAACTGCCACCAGTCTGGATGGAGTGCTGGTCACTGGATGGAGGGAGAGTCCTGTCTGTGCGGCCACTGTCTTTCACTCTACAAGTGCAGGCCTGCCATCACTCATTGTCTTCTCCAATCTATCTGGGGCCTTTAACACGACAAAACCGTCCTGTGTTCCCTCCGATAGGTGGAGGGACTGGAAGTGGATGAAGAAGGGCAGTGGGCACACATCAGAAATATTTGAGTGTGAAGCAAACTGATAAGGATGAAGAGATACCCACACATGGTCAGGTATAGTTATCACATACGTAGTGATATCTATACCTCTTTGAAAGTGCCCTGTCCTAGCGTACCTCCTCCTCAATCTCTGCTCTCACACACTCAGGGATCAGGGCTCGCTGCATCTCCCGTTACTGCTCTACCTCTGCTCTCACACGCTCAGGGATCTGGGCTCGCTGCATCTCCCCTTACTACTCTACCTCTGCTCTCACACGCTCAGGGATCTGGGCTCGCTGCATCTCCCCTTCCTGCTCTACCTCTGCTCTCACACGCTCAGGGATCAGGGCTCACTGCATCTCCCCTTACTGCTCTAACTCTGCTCTCACACTCTCAGGGATCAGGGCTCGCTGCATCTCCCCTTACTGCTCTACCTCTGCTCTCACACTCTCAGGGATCTGGGCTCGCTGCATCTCCCCTTACTGCTCTACCTCTGCTCTCACACTCTCAGGGATCTGGGCTCGCTGCATCTCCCCTTACTGCTCTACCTCTGCTCTCACACTCTCAGGGATCAGGGCTCGCTGCATCTCCCCTTACTGCTCTACCTCTGCTCTCACACTCTCAGGGATCTGGGCTCACTGCATCTCCCCTTACTGCTCTACCTCTGCTCACACACGCTCAGGGATCTGGGCTCGCTGCATCTCCCCTTACTGCTCTACCTCTGCTCTCAGGGATCAGGGCTCGCTGCATCTCCCCTTACTCCTCTACCTCTGCTCACACAAGCACACTTCCTCTTCAGCTGGAGATGACCCTCTCAAAAACCCCTTTTCCACCGGGTTCTAGGAATTAAAAGAGTACAGGAACCATCCAAAACAGGGGACTAGATCTTAGAGCGTGTTTGTGTTTGTTTTCCCACCACACCTTGAGAACCGTGAAGATTAGGCAAATAGGAGGAAGAGATGGCAAAAAAAAAAGCCACAGTTACATTTAAGAAGTATTGTGGTCTTTGTTTTGTTTTTTGCAATTCTAGTTCAGTTTTTTCATTTTTAACTGAGCAGTCTATGCGCAGTTCAGCGAAACACAAAACAAATCTTTGATACACCTTTCCGTTTAGGGTTGCCACTCGTTTCTTATAAAACGGAATCGTCCCATATGAAGAATAAAATGTTGCATTCCTTATTGAATCAATATAGGACACAAGTACACAAGTACTCCTATCGCGAGCAGATAGGAGCCATGCCCCAGTAACTAATATCAGCCCTGGTTCCTCCGGTGGAAAAGGGGCTTTAGTTCCTGAGTTCCGCAAAAAGTTCCTGAGTTTCGGAAAAAATGTCCTGCGGTGAAAAAGGCGCTAAAGACACCACACACTTCCTCAACAAGTGGAGATGACCCTCCCAAAGACACCACACACTTTTTCAACAACTGGAAATGACCCTCTCAAAGACACCACACACTTCCTCAACAAGTGGAGATGACCCTCCCAAAGACACCACACACTTCCTCAACAACTGGAGATGACCCTCCCAAAGACACCACACACTTCCTCAACAAGTGGAGATGACCCTCCCAAAGACACCACACACTTCCTCAACAACTGGAGATGACCCTCCCAAAGACACCACACACTTCCTCAACAACTGGAGATGACCCTCCCAAAGACACCACACACTTCCTCAACAAGTGGAGATGACCCTCCCAAAGACACCACACACTTCCTCAACAACTGGAGATGACCATCCCAAAGACACCACACACTTCCTCAACAACTGGAGATGACCCTCCCAAAGACACCACACACTTCCTCAACAAGTGGAGATGACCCTCCCAAAGACACCACACACTTCCTCAACAACTGGAGATGACCCTCCCAAAGACACCACACACTTCCTCAACAAGTGGAGATGACCCTCCCAAAGACACCACACACTTCCTCAACAACTGGAGATGACCCTCCCAAAGACACCACACACTTCCTCAACAACTGGAGATGACCCTCCCAAAGACACCACACACTTCCTCAACAACTGGAGATGACCCTCTCAAAGACACCACACACTTCCTCAACAAGTGGAGATGACCCTCCCAAAGACACCACACACTTCCTCAACAACTGGAGATGACCCTCCCAAAGACACCACACACTTCCTCAACAACTGGAGATGATCCTCCTAAAAACATTTCCTGAGCAAGACATCACTGTCGTCTGATGACTTCACAACGTCAGTGCTGAGTCATGCTTGCAGCTCGTTCAGTGCTCAAAATAATCCACTTATTTCTCACTACAGCTTGTTACATTTACAGATGCAAGGCAATGTGTGTGCCTAACAGTAAGTATCCCATGAAAAAGGGAATTCTGCAAACACGGATTCACAGGCATCTGAATCACACTGAATTCCGTGGCATCCCACCTGATTTTAGCACACCAACAAAGCGGTAATCGCAATGAAATCCAACACTGCAGCAATTCGATTTTTTCAAAAAATTGTATCGATTATGTGCCATCGCGCATTTCACAGTTCCCAGAATGACAAGGAAATCTTATGAGCGGTTTCTTGAAACTATAGATTCCAATCAACGGCAAAAAGATAGAAATAAATCAATGTAGCTGTCTGCCTCCATTAATAATTTGCTGAAAGCAGTAGGACTCCCGTGTAGCACCAAGTGCTTGGGCAGGGGGTATGACTTATTCATACCCGGCCCAGCTGCTGGTGAGGTACCCAATCCCCTCCCCCCACACACAGCTCTGGGAAGCGCAGAGATGACAGCCTGGAATCAAAGATCCCTGCAGCTATTTACAACCTGACTGGGATCCGCTCCTTCGGCTCCCTTTCAGGATGCTCCTCTCATTCTCCCTTACAACCTGACAGCTGTCTCTTGTCGGTGGGCAGAGGCAATTGACCTTTGTTTCCACGCATCTATAATGAAATCCAGCGGGTCTGTGCTATAAAACCACTCGCTGAATCTCACTGTCAATTGCCATTCATGTCTGTTCAGTTTTTTCTGTCTCTTCCACTACTGCAATAAAGCATATAGTCAGAGGTGGAAAATCCAGATCCAGAAAGTAAACGTCCTCCCCAGTATTTTGTTCCAATCACCTGGATTTGCTAATTAGCACAATGCTTCAGCCAGGAGGTACATAGATCTGATTAGTGAAATCAGCTGGCTGAGTTCATGGGTGGAAGAAACGCATGGCAGGACTGTTTCTTTCCGACCCCTGGACTTTCCACTATAGTCAAATGTTCTCTAATTCAGATTTCAGGAGTTCCATCAATAACGTCTAGCTAACAAACAAACTCAGCTAGGCTAATACAAAAGACCAAACCAGCACAGCTGTTTCTAGGCCATTCCATAATTCAAGCTGTGCTTTAATTGTAAATCTATTTTCTGTTAGAATAGGAAATATTTGAACAGCCTCGCCAAAACTAAGTGGCCATATTAATAAGAAAAGCTATACAACTGAATAGATAAAACAGGAAAAATGGCAGCCAGTTTGCTGTTTTGTGAAGTTTTTGTGATGTTTCATCATCAATAAATGTGAAAAAAGTAAGCAATTTTGATCCAGGAACCAAATTAGAAATATTCGACATTTACCATTCTCTACATTTTGAGTCGATTTTTTTCCAGTTGAAGTTTGTATGCATTCAGAATTGCAGACAATTTTGTAAGCATCATGAACTCATGCTAATACTTTAGTGATGTTACATTTATACTCTAATCTGGGAATGCTGTTAGCCAGGTTTGACACTATTTCTCACATTAATCACTTATGTTTATCCTACATTGTAAGTTGCTCTGGATAAGAGCATCTGCAAAATGAAAATTACATTAATAAAGACTTCACACACTATATTAATTACCCAAATTATAAGGTACAAAAAATTTTATACACTTACAGTATTTTGCTATGCACGCTCATTTCCTGACATGTTTTCAGGAAAATAAATGTTCAGGTTAAATAATTCACTCTGCATTAAAACAAAAGCAAATTCGTTTCCCAGTGTTGCCAACGTGCTTTTGTCACAGGATTTGGCACATTTTTGGACTGGATTTTCATGTCTAGCGATAAATATAGCACTGGGAAATATGCAGCATGAGTAGGCTATATGAAAGTGGAACAGATATTTCCCACCCCCATTTAATGTGATTCTGTGTTGCTTACAAAACCAAGCACCATAGCACGCTCCAGTGCAGTCTGCCCCCATGCTGGCTAAAGTCCCACCTTCACAATGTAAACATATATGTAATGTTTACCTCTGGTGCTCCTAGTGCATTGGAATCAGTATCAAGATCCCTTCAGTGATGTGACATGAGAAAAGGTTGCCAAAAGCTCCCTTATGCACATATTCTAAAATATCACACACACATTCCTCCGATGCACCATACACAGGCTATAAACAACACACATCCATTCCCCCTATGCACAGGCTATACACATCACACACCCATTCCCCTATGCACATACTATAAACACCACACACCCATTCCCCCTATGTACAGGCTATAAACATCATACACCCATTCCCCCTATGCACAGGTTATAAACATCATACACCCATCCCCCCTGTGCATAGGCTATAAATCGAGCTTCTGGCCTAACATTGTATTCATGTACTTTGTGTTTAATAGACTGGATAAGAGTTCTGTATGATGCCTCATGTTCAGATTCAGCTTTCTTTCCAAAACTATGGGCTGTATTTAATCAACATTTTGCTCTTAATTTTGACTTAAATGTTACTATTAAAGTTAGTTTTTTCTTTGCAAACAATTTGTGGAGTAATGAAAAGTAAATATGCAAACAATTTATGCATAAACGTTAAGGAGAACGGTTTATTATTTCCAGGTCAAATTGTCACAAAGGGTGGGGAGCTCTGGGTGTTGCTCTGTGTATAGCTCTGTTGCTTGGATAAGCTGAGTACGCCTCACCTTTCTCCTCAGGCAAGCCGGACTCCGTCTCTTGGCTTTGGGCCTTGTTGGGTGTGGTTGCGCTGTCGTTGGCGGCAGGCACATCGGCTTGTTTGGGCTCCTCCTTTTCCTCCGGCTCCGCAGGCTTCGCCGACGGGGTGCTTTCAGCGGGCGCGTCAGCAGCGCCTTCCTCCTTAGCAGCGGGAGTCGTCTCTTTGCTTTCGCTAGCCGGCGCCACCTTCTCCTCCGCCTCTTTGGAATTTTCTTTAGCTTTTGCGGCCTCCTCTGGCTTGGCTTCGTCTTTCCTGGGTTCGGGAGCGGCGGGAGAGGCGGCGGTGGGGGAGCCAACAGTGGCAGCGGCCGCGGGAGAATTCACCGGCTTTTCATTTTCCGGGCTTTTGGCTTCGTTCGTCACTCCACTGCTATCGTTTGCGGGCTTGGCGGCCGCTGACTCGGTCACTGGAGAGGCCTTCTCCTTCTTCTCCTCTCCCTCTGTCGCCCCCTCTTGGATGGGGGGACTGTCCTCCTTCTTGTCGTCCTTAAGCTTTTTTCGGATTATGTGTCCCCGGAAGCTGGCCTGGATTTTGGTTGCAGCCTTGTGGGCTTTGTCCTCTGGCTTGTTGGCATCTTGCTCGATTTTCAGGTCAGCATCTTCATTCTTCTCAACCTGAGGGAATAGAGTTTAATATCATAAGCCAAGAAACTGGAACAAGCCACAAACTGACGCTGATGGTACAAAAAAGTTAGCCTTTTGAACACAAGGTAGCTCAATAACATTGGTACCTCTTGGTAGTTATTACTTATTCTGTATATTGTACATATAAATAAACAGTATTTTTTTATGCCAGTTATGTGATTAACAGCTTAATATTGTGCTCAATTCAAGTGCAGTAATATACAAGACAGCCAAACGTGCTGTGCAGTTCTTTAAGCTGGCAGTCTGCCTGCAAACCAAAAAGAGGCCAAGTACACCGATGAGATTCAATTAAAAAACCTGATCAGATGTGAACAGCACACCAGTTAATGTCGACATGGCCACATGGCCCCAGTCTTTCCTGAGCTAAGAAAAGGTCACCTCATGGTTATTCCCACCATCCTCCAAAAGTCTGTGCGCAAGTTAATTTGTGGTTTTACTGTTTAGTATTCAATCATCATAATCATTGTCAATATAAGCAAAGGAATGATAAAATGTTTTGCATAAACAATTTCTTACCCAAATGCTTCCAGTTTTCCCTCAAATTTCATAAACAGAAAATATGCACTTGTAAAGATGATATATTGGTATACAGGCTCAGCTGTGTATTGAGGCGAATTTTCATTGTTGAACAGTGTTTGAACATTTTAGCTCCCCCTTTCCCTCTTTCATTGAAAACAGCATCTCATCCACCCCCTAGCAGCAGGGAGGGGGGTGTTTTATCACATTTCTGTCAAGCAATGCCAGATATAAACTGAGTGAGAAAGACAGGGAGCCAATCCCAACAGAGGAGACCCGTAAACTCTTCCACAGCTGACTGAGAGCTCCAATGTGGGACAGACTTCCTGATGTCAGTGAATCAATCATTACTGATCTAGAATTCTAGAGTTCACATCCCTAGGCCTTGTGCGTCTGATGAGAGACATTCTCCAGAAGGCTGAGACTCGACTTATAAAACAGCAATACTCTTCACCTCAATACTTGCAACTGAAGCTAAAGAGTAAGCCTGAGGTAGGAGAGAAGAAGGTCTAGAGTCCCTCAGTGTCACCGCACAGCCAAAAGAGATCTGCTCCACATCCACACGAGAGCAGCTCTTCCATACAATACAGGTACACCACACCAGAGCAGCTCTCCCACACAGTACAGGTACACCACACCCACACCAGATCAGCTCTCCCATACAGTACAGGTAAACCACACCCACACCACAGCGCTCTCCCATACAGGACAGGTACCTACCACACCCACACCAGAGCAGCTCTCCCACACAGGACAGGAACACCACACCCACACCAGAGCAGCTCTCTCATACAGGACAGGTAAACCACACCCACACCAGAGCAGCTCTCCCATACAGGACAGGTACACCACACCCACACCAGAGCAGCTCTCCCATACAGGACAGGTACCTACCACACCCACACCATAGCAGCTCTCTCATACAGTACAGGTAAACCACACCCACACCAGAGCAGCTCTCTCATACAGGACAGGTAAACCACACCCACACCAGAGCAGCTCTCCCATACAGGACAGATAAACCACACCCACACCAGAGCAGCTCTCCCATACAGGACAGGTACCTACCACACCCACACCAGAGCAGCTCCCCCACACAGGACAGGTACCTACCACACCCACACCAGAGCAGCTCTCTCATACAGTACAGGTAAACCACACCCACACCAGAGCAGCTCTCCCATACAGTACAGGTAAACCACATCCACACCAGAGCAGCTCTCCCATACAGTACAGGTATACCACACCCATACCAGAGCAGCTCTCCCATACAGTACAGGTAAACCACACCCACACCAGAGCAGCTCTCCCATACAGGACAGGTAAACCACACCCACACCAGAGCAATTCTCCCATACAGTACAGGTATACCACACCCATACCAGAGCAGCTCTCCCATACAGTACAGGTAAACCACACCCACACCAGAGCAGCTCTCCCATACAGGACAGGTACCTACAACACCCACACCAGAGCAGCTCTCCCATACAGGACAGGTACCTACAACACCCACACCAGAGCAGCTCTCATACAGTACAGGTAAACCCCACCCACACCAGAGCAGCTCTCCCATACAGTACAGGTAAACCACACCCACACCAGAGCAGCTCTCCCATACAGGTCAGGTAAACAACACCCACACCAGAGCAGCCCTCCCATACAGCACAGGTACACCACACCCACACCATAGCAGCTCTCCCATACAGAACAGGTAAACCATACCCACACCAGAGCAGCTCTCCCATACAGCACAGGTAAACCACACCCACACCATAGCAGCTCTCTCATACAGTACAGGTAAACCACACCCACACCAGAGCAGCTCTCTCATACAGTACAGGTACCTACCACACCCACACAAGAGCAGCTCTCCCACACAGGACAGGTACCTAACCACACTCACAGAAGAACAGCTGAATCTGTGTGACTGTCTTCTCCAAGGAACCAGACAGACCACAGCAACCGCAAACCATACAACAGCTGTGTACAAAACAACAGCTGTGTTTCAGCAAAGTATATGCTATCTTTTCTCATAATGTCTTTTGCAAATTATTTCTAAATACATGTTATCAGTTACAAATTAATTGGTGGGCTCTACTGGTTGCAAATTGCAATTAAACGTTCACTCATTTAGGAGTTCACTCCTAAATTATTATTAATTGTTCATGATAATTTACTAAGTGGCACCCTGGATTGGAGGAAACCCTTGATCCACCTCTAAATTAGATATAAGGTCATCGCCACTACAGTATATTATACTTCAGCATGTGAGAATACTGAGACTCATTGAGGCTGACATCATCGGGAAGAAACAGGAGGGGATTTGTCTCACTGAATGCCAGGGTTTTTTCTAAAATCAACATTCACAGTGTTTTGTGGCTGGTGTACAGTACACTGTAGCTAACTACCATCAATGCACTACAATTTCAATTTCCAAGACATTGAGTAGAAATTAATTTCTGGTGTACAGGATTACTTGGAAACTACAGACGCTTATGTAAGCATTGGCAGACGGCCAAACCAGACATAGACTATAGGAGGTCAAGAGGGGAGTCTGCCTAATGTAGCTTTTTGTTTAGGACAGAGATCAATCTTAATAATACTGTACATTGAATGGACATAGAGATTGTTCTTGTCCTTCAAGCGGTGGCATGCACAATCTCATTATCTTACTTGAGAGACACAGGGACAAGTGTGTATATCAGCCCTAAACATTAAATAGCTTTGGTATTTGATAATGCACTGCACGTGTTCAGTCAAAAATGATGAGATTATCAGGGCAATGGGATAGAGTGACTGGCCCCTGTTGTCATACAGTAGGCATTCTGAAACACCATTATTAGCATACAGATAAGCATGCCAAACACCAGTTTATCTTCACAACTAATGACTGAGTGAACTGATATTTTAAAAATGTTACTTAGTTTTATTTTCTAAAGCATATTTACCACACTTAATGAAGTAGCACATTGAACTCACACAGATTGGGACACTATCACATAACACAATACACCTCCATGTACTGTTTCACACTTAACACAAGGGAAAAGGTTATTTTAATACAATAAACAAAAAAGAAATGCAATTTTTGTGCAACATTCAGATACAAAAGAGGTATTTTTAGTCTACTAAGTTTGAATGAAAAAGTGTTATTTTCCTGCTGTTACTTTCTCTATTGCCAGTTAAATGTCTTCACCTTATTCCTAAAACTGGTCATTGCTTTTGTCAGGTCATCACCTTTATCGCTGGCAGTGTCTCCAGGAGAAGTCCTCCCGGAGAATGCCATAAACACGTCCAACAAGATTGTTTGAGATGCAGCATTTTGTGACATCTGTCGTGAGTGTTTTCGAAGCCTCCACAATCCAATTTTCCAGAGGTGTGCACAGGAATCTGCCAGCAGGTGTCAGCTGCTGGTCATTCTCTGAGATGCTGCTGCTGTGCTGCCTTCTTAACCTTTCCTTGAATGCCTCCTCAGACATCATTGGGTAAAACTCATAAACCCTATTGGATCTACTACTAGATTTGACTTTTTCACTTGAAAAAATGAGTGGGAACCAACTGGTATAAAATACAATACACTATCCAAGAAGATACATTTTATGGTATCTAATAAGAAACATTCTATGGTATTTAATCAAACACAATCAGTGATATCTAATGAAATACGTATTGTGGTATCTTAAATCATTATTTTAAAAAACTATCCCATAACACAATACACCTCCATGTACTGTTTCACACTTAACATTAAATGAGAAAGTCATGGCATGCAAAGGATATGCGACCAAATATTAAAAATGATTACTTTATTCTACATTATGTTAAACTGTTCAATATTGTTTGATACCCGAAAATGGGGGGGGGGGGGGTGCAGCTATGTACAAAAGGTTCTATAATTTCTAAACGGTTCATCCGATATGGATGACAATACCCTCAAATTAAAGCTGAGAGTCTGCACTTCAACCTCATTGTCATTGTATCCTTTCAACATCAAAGTGCTAGAGTACAGAACCAGGATAACAAAAAGAAATGTGTCACTATCCAAGGAATTATGGTGCTCACTGTACATGGAACTTAGACATAATATTAATGTTTTTACATTCTGCTCATGAAAAACCAAACGATTGACTGTACCACTATACCTATGTAGTGATTTGGAGTAAAGGATTTGTCCATTGAGAACAAGTGAAGTCCAAGTGAACATTTGACTCTGAAGCTCACCTAACACCAGGAAATTCACCAGCGCTCATGTAAATTCCAAGTTTGCTCTATGTGATCTGCTGTAAGTCTGTTTTTGTGGCTCTTTGAACAACAACTGCAAAGACTCATGTTTCGTTTTCACAGTTAAATTGCATTCTTTTTAACAGCCACAGGGAGAGCTATTGCTAAAACTGCTGAATTCTTTTCCCAGTCCTATTTGTGAATGCGGTCTCCGCGATTACCATTTCCGGCGGGCTGGCATGCGCATGGAAACACAGGTTAATTCAAGCAAGAGCACGCACCGCAGGAATATAGGACAGCAGGTCGTCTTGCTCTGCTCTGCGTTCCTGCCTGAAATCTCCTCACCCTGCGGCCTGAGCCATCTGTCTCCATCACCTGAACCCGTTTGCATGGAAAGCGAAGCTTTGCTTACTGAACCCTGCCTGCGTTCTGGCCCACTTTATCAATACACAACAACTACAAACATAATAGGACAGCCACACCATGGCAACACAGGCTTTTACCTTTTATGTCCTCAAAGTTAATTCAATGCACCAAATTCAATGCACTCTTACAAAGTGCAGTGAGTGCAGTTCCAGTAAAATTATTAGCTATTTACACTGCCCTATTTCCCAATGAAAAGGACATTTGAGTCTTTCGTCACCATATGCAACCTGTTTCTGGAGGAGTAGAAGTTCTTACGCTAACAATCTGTTAACAAGAAAACTGTCACAATATTTTTTGAACTCTTCAGTTATCTTGTTATTATTTGAAACCTTTATTTTCAAAACAGGCCTTCTTCAAGTCATGGGAAGACTGATCAGCAAGTTTAATGATCCACATAAAGCCACAGGCGGCACGCAGCTTTGATGCTACATGTAATTTGCATACTCCTGTACTCTACACACTCTGCCTGTTTCCCTAAGGGGACAATAAAGATTTAAGTTCAAAGCTGTGTTTATTTTTTATTTGACTTGAATTTTCATTGATTATCGGTTCTCTTAAGTGAAAAACATGATGATGACATGTGACATTGTTGATTACTGGATTGCCAAAATGCACTTGCAACAGTCTGTAAATTTCATAAATGATTTTGATTCATTGTAAGGTGAGTGCAGCCCTGACGTTTTACGAAACCTTCATGAATGCACATTTGTTATTTGTGCAGCTTTGAATCTGTATCCAAGAAAACAAATCCAAAAGCATATGAGACTGTAATTACCAGCAATAGAATAGAATAGAATAACCTTTATTTGAATGTGGGAAAGTAAACTAAACCTATGGTTGTGTCTAGTGTTTACTGAAAAAACTTGAAATTAAAAGTGGGCTGCCAGTTCTCTGGTGTAACAGAATCACATGTGACCGTATTTTTCTAGCTTCGTAAAAAGTTGTTATTTCCGTTACATACATTGTGGTGCTCAGGAAACATTCCTGCTCCTAAGAGGATAGAGCCCACGGCGGGTATGGCAAAGATGCTTGTGCCACACCACTTTTAAGCACTTTATCCCCCGTAAAAAAAATCTCAAACATTTTCCTGTCATTGTGGTTTGCATCCCCCTGACACAGTTATAAGTACTTGTGGCTTCCACTCTTACATTGCCTTGCAAGCAGTCTGGATTACTTTTGTGGTATAGGCTTAATGTTATCTGATAGATTGGTGGCTACAGATCTTCATACTTCCTATTGTCTTGTATCGATCACCTGACCTTATTTTTACCAATCTCATATTTATTAATACAAACTGGATTGGACGATGATATCAGTCTAGCTTGACAGAAATTACTCCATTTCACTTGAAACCAATCACACAATTTTTTATTGAGAGGCTTGTGAACAGGTACAACCAAATCATTGAGATTTTGCATTTAAGATGCTTTTCGAAGCCTGTAATGTATTTGCAATGACTAGCCAAGTAAATTGAACTTTGGTTAGCTGGCCCATTGGCTATCATGCTTACTACAGAGGTTAATGCATTGCAAATGTGTTGGCAGAGTATGGCATGTGTGTTGTTACTGTCTACAACTGCACATGCTCAAGCTAATCCCCCTTTCTTAGTTTATAGTTTGACAATCGCTGATCGGCTCAAGCTACCTAACACCCACTGATATGACTAGCACAGATGTTGTAATGTTATGGTTTGTTTCGAAGGATTCACATGCGAGTAAATGCTAATAAATTGGGTGCAGAATCTGTAGGCCTTTGTTAGAAACCGATACCGAACAATACAACATGAATGTGGGCTTATTGCAGTGTGTTTGGGTGGGATATTTCTCACACCTATGGTGCTATACTATGTAGTGCAGTGTTATAGAAAATATTAGTTAACATTTGATACACTACCATACGATCTAATACTTGTTTCAGGATGATGTTTTGACTTTAATATGGTAATAATTTTCCAGTGAAGGTTAAATGCATAATAATACCAAGTATTAATTAAACCTCCCGGTGTAAAAACTAAGGAAATGAATCACAAAAATTATGTTTCAAGTGAAATGTTTGCATTTGCCAAAAGACTCAAAAGACAGGGGGCCCTATCTTACACGCGGCGCTAACCCAAACGCAAGTGTCTTTTCTATCTTACACCCGACGCAGGAGTCATTACAGCACCCAGGTGATCTTGCGTCCATAGCAAGTGAACTGGGCGGGTTGGTCTTAAGATGAGGTGTGGCCAGGATAATTTTTGCCGTATTGCTATCTTGAGCCAGCAGAAAGCGCTTGCGCTAAAACCACCACAAACCTGGTCTAAAGTCATGTCACAGTTGTTTATTTTAATGGCGCATATAAGTGTGTCTACACAGGCGTGTGCACAACACGTGTACACCCTCCTGTCTGTTACACAGGGGCGCGCACAAGCATGACTAAAAATATCAAGATTACAATGTGAAATATTATTATTGTGTAGGCTATATCAAAAAATGCATAATTATGAAAGGGTCCATAGGTCAAGACCACATACTGTACCTGTCCCTCAGCGAAGAGGAATGGCGCATTAAATTGCTTTCAGCCCACTCCATAAGTTAAGTTAAGTTAAGTCAAGCCTAATGCGCAAATTGTCATTTACACCTAATGCGTGAATTGTCATTCAATGGGAAACTCGCCCATTAGACGAACATTTGAGTTCTGAAAATTCGCTTCAGATGTCATTATACGCTACAATAGGCCTACAGCTCTCTTCATCTAGACCTACAGCCTGTAAGTAAATAGAATGGTTTTGACTGAATAAAGTTCAAAACCTTGTCCAGTGAATATTGCATTTATTGTTTTTCAAATAATCTAGGCTACAGTCCCTGGGATTCACTGTGCATAGGCCTAAGGTTTTTTCGATAGCCTACGGTTAAAAAAAACTAGATTCATTTAAATTTCACAGTTTTTAATTGAATTTTAAACTTATTCTTCGTCCTTCATATTTTTTCAATTACAGTGACCAGGTTTCCATACTCTCAGCTTATTAAAACCCGCTGATTTCATTCCATTACTGAACAAAACGATTTTAAAGAGAACTAAGTCTAATTAGAAATTAAAACTAATTTGCAGCACATTACACAATTAATTTAATTTTAATTCCATTCTCTGCATGTGCGCTTTAACTGCTGTAAATCACACTTTTCACAGTCTTCTCTGGAAAGTGGACTTGTTTTAAAGCATTAACCTACCACAGGTTGGTCACATTGCGCTTATACCATGGTTACCTACAATGATTATATATAGTTACATTTATATTTATTGATTTTTATCGACTTAATCAGCTGAAATTGAAATATCCTTCTGAGGCCATTTTGGCATGTTTTCAGTTGTCAAGCACAACTACTGAAAACATCTTGTTGCTAATTCTATTTCTGGTTAGCTACTAGTTCTATTTCATCCATAGTTATGCAAAAACCTCTCATTGGTAGTTCTGAAAACAATTGATTCAATAAGGAAATAAATAGTTCCTTCTCAACTTTATACCATAAACCATTTTTGTTATTTTTGTCATTAGTTACATTATTTAAGAAGATTGCATAAAACCGCAACTCAATTTACCTCCCTCCCTCTCTCTGTCTTGCTTTTTAAAAATGGTTTGGTTACGCAGCCTAACCTTGGCTAAGGAAATTGCATTTCAGATTTGCGTCATGAGATGGGAAAATCAGAAACAATTGTTTACTTTAGATACAGAGTTTGTTACTGTCTGATGCAACTTGTCATTTCGCTGGATAAAATGTTTTTTAATACACAGATTAACGTGCTTTGTGAAGTAACTCACAACTAGCATTGCTCACGTTAATGTTAGGCTAGCTACATTACATTAGGTAAAGCCCTACTATGTTACGTTCATATTTCCAAACTGAATAAATACTGCACCTCAAGCCACAAAACTGCTTTTCTAGATTAAAGTTGTTGTAATTAAGATATTTGGCGAATGCAAACTTTTTAATCAGCGGATTTTGCGTTATTTGCCAGCTTTATTAATCAACTGTTCGTGTTGCTTGGTTACCATTCATCGACTCTATGGCGCTGGCAGCAGATAACGTAGACGGCATATTAATTTAGAACGAGATTTGAGCAAGTAACGTGATTGGCCAAAATGCGTTCCACCAGCACTGGTATTTAGTATAACCTTACCATAGAAATAGAACCATAGACATATCATGGAATGTGATAGTAATTTGGAATTCTGAAATGGAACAATTTGGCAGCCATCTTACCTGGGTACAGCTATAATAGGAACCTATGGCAAAGTGTCATGTACTTTCTAACATACTGTGATGTCATAATCGGGTCTCAGAAGCCAGATAGCTGATGATTGGCTCATAGATATAAAACTATGGTTACTGGCCACCATCTTACCTGGGTATGGTCTCAAAAATTGTGCCACTAACTATGACATACGTATGTCACATCTATGGTTCTATATCTATGAATCTCACTGCCATTGCGTTGACGCGTTCTATAGAGTTCTCTTCGGATGAAGCTTGAACTTGAGAACTCCATGAGAACAGCCTCATGGACTTGATGTTTGACAATGCTTCATTGTATAATCAAACAAAATTCATTAAACAAGCAGGCTAGTTAAACAATAGATCATGAGAGGGAGTGCATTATTGAAAATATAATCACTGCGGTGACGTCGCAGCAACGAGAGTACTCTCCGCAGTGATTAGATCGAATAACGTACGAATCCTCGAGTGATCTATTGCTTTTATACAACAATGTTACCATAAACGTTTAGTAAGTAATGAAAAAATATTGAAACAATAACTTTTAACATATTCTTTATTTCGGATTCGCCAAATTGCTAGCACCCTGTTGCTATTGCTATTGTTGTTGCTTATGCTTCCTAGGCAACGCTCTATAGAACGCGTCTACACAATGGCAGTGAGGTTATACTAAATACCAGCACTGGTGGAATGCGTCTCGACCTATCACGTTACTGTATAATTTGTTACATACGTAACAAATTATCCCTTTGTTGTATAATTTGCCATTTTCTAAGGTGAGATGGAAGCCATATTCTGGTAACTTATTCTCAGCTGTTACAGGTGCTTTTATCGAAATTTAACCACATATATTTTCTAAAATAAAAGCACTGTCGGGAATTACAGAGAACCATGCCGGTGTTATACACACTAATAATCTTTAACATTAGGGTTTATCAAAATGCATCATAGTGGTTAGTCAGAATAATATTGATCATACTATTGATCCATATAGTCTATTCATTGCTCGCACTACACATGCACGAGCATGTCTTTTTTGCCCTCATTTAAGCAATCCGCCAAGGTGGAAAAGCAGGGAATGGGATATGACATTTTGATTGGTTTATTGCAAGTTACGCCCAAGACACACCTACAATTAATGAAGTGACTAGGTTCAGCCCATTTGCACCTTGCACCGTACTTAGCGCTTAAAAAACACGCCGTTTAACTAGCAAAAGTGGACTTGGTTGGACTATCGGGTGAACCGTTTACCAATTGTAGCCCTTTTTATACATACCCCGCCCCCCATATTTTAGGGGACCAAAGGTAATTGGATAAATTAACATAAACCTAAATAAAGTCGATTGGATATTCTTTGCATGCCATGACTTCCTGATGTCCAACAACATCTAAAGACTATTGATATATATACTCTTGATAGACAAATTGTATATTCAGGATAATTTTGTTTGTGGTCGTCACCATGGAGACGCATTCACAACATATGCTTGGGAACGTCAGTTGGATCTGCAGCTAGAAAGTTTACGATCGTTCTTCACCGGAGTTGAAGATGTCGGGACTCGGGACTGATCTAGGACTGCAGGCAATCTTCAAAAGGCCATCCGGGAAAAAAGGGAGAGGAGGACGGGGAAGGAGTGAGGCGACGACTGGGAGGCTGAGGGGATTCGACTGGACGGAGACTGTGCGTGCATTGAGGAGAGTCGCGGAGGCAGAGTTTGTGTGTGTCGGCGGGGCTTAGAGTGGAGTAGCTATGATCCGGGAGATTGCTCTGGCCGACTCGGGGAAGATTTTTCCCTGCGGCTGTTGGACTGCTTGGTGACACTGGACAGCTCAAGACAGCAGAGGCAGATGAGGAGCTGTTGTTGCTTTTTGATGCTCGCACTTAAAGTGATACTGCAATCGCTTTTCTAAGCCCTTTTTTACAGCTTCAATTTGAACTTGGAGCCGTGGGTAGGTGTGGTTATATGACGATGATGCCACAAGGTCATATTATGAATATTCATACGGTCAATGAGTGAAAGGGTGTGTCTTGGTGAACTGACTCAGCCCCCTTCCTGCTCTCTGCCACGGAGCTCTCTGCTCACTTTACTACCCGAGACTCCACCTATTTTTATGCTAAGGATTTTGGGACGTCACGAATCCCCGGAAATGCAGCGCATGGTAAGCCGACACAGAAACTCAGACGACACCCACTTCGAAGCAATATGATATTTTTGGATAAAAACTGTTGTGTATGATCATAGTCTAACCCAAAACATCGGTTTTCATAAAGGATGTTCTCAGATCCTTTTTCATTATTTTCCGGTCTCTTATTTCCTTTGATGTCTAGTATTTTGAAGAACTCGTATTGATGAAGCCAAATGACAATTATGGCTGTTGTAGGGATGCTCTGCCACTTGTGTAGGCAATACAACCAGGCAGTGAAGAGAGGCAGTGAAGAAATTAGTTTTATCGAGATGCCTACTCTGTATAGGCTACTGGACAATGGACACATATACTGGAGTGGAAAAATGAAACATAAGGAAATAGGAGTAACATTAACGAAACCCCTCCTCCCCCAGTCCACGATCGCAGCAGCAACCATCCACCCCACAATAACCCCACCCCAGTCCATGATCACGCCAGCATCCCTCAACCCCCCCACCCCCCCTAGTCGGCTGGGTCCCTAAATTGGGGGTACTATGTATAAAAACGGCTACAATTGCTACAGGGTTCACCTCAAATTAACCCCATAGTCACCAAACTGTTATACTGTAATGTTATATATAATGTCATGTAATTTCACTGGTCCAATTTATCAAAATAAGGAAGGAATAATATGCTGCCATGCATGCAAATAACTGGGTATAAATGAGAATACATTCTTGTTCTGTACAAACTAAATATAAACTTTTACCATTTATCTATTACCTATACAGTGTAGCAGTTGTCAAAGCTATGTGCTGATGCACCTTGGTGGAGATGTTAGCATTAGGGCTGGTCAATTTAGTTTCCTGTCTTTTGGGGCTTTTGGCAAATGCAAACATTTCACTTAAAGCATAGTTTTTGTGGTTAATATATACAATCCCAATTGACAGCACATGTGCAGGTAATATTTTGGTTGTACTGGCAATTGACATTTTACTGCAAGAAAAATACACTTTGGAATATTGAATATTTGTTTCATTATGTTTCTGACAAGGCTACAGAAGTGCACCTTGACAAAATAAATGCAGTGCTCAATTTGTGTCAATAAACCAGCTAGTACATAAAACATTTACTAAAATGTTAGTAAAAGGGCCTTCTCAATGGTGGGGCCGGGCCTACGGTCAAATCGCCCTTGTGGAGCCCAATAGAGTAATATTATGTTCGCAACTAAGTAGCAATTTGTTGACAAAATGCAAGATATGTCAACATACAAGACCAGCATAGCACAGGGCCTAGGAAATAATGTTACTTCCCTATTTATTGTTACATTAAATAATTTTATTTATTCCATATGCCCCACAAAAGCTGGGAATAATTACATTAATTAGTTACTTTATCCCAGAAAATACTGAATAATTCAAGATTTTTGTTTTCTTGGAGTATGTCATATTACTTGTACTAAAACAGTGGGGATTTAAAATGTGTAAACAGGCAATCAGCACTGGCTCCAGCTATAACAGCACAGACTTCAGGTCAAACTTCCTGTTGCCTTGATTTTCTTAAGGTGGATCCATATGACCACATGGACGGTTTCATTGAATCCACTAAAAACGATGGCTTGATTGTATTGCATATGCCATTATAGTGGATGAGTGCATTTGACCCTAATCTAGGGCTCAGAGTTTATATGCACTTCTGTAATTTCCTCTTTGAGTGTAGCTTCATTTGCCAAAAGGGTAATGTTCAGTCATGTCGATATGTCACATGTCTGTCTAAATAGCATAAACTTTACCATATTTATCAAATGGCAACAAGTGCCAAGTGTTGATTTTAGCCAATTGCAAAACACATAAGCACAATTATTTTCTGAAAGTCGGGTGCTTTTGGCCAACAGTGAGACAGTTAGACAGTACACATGATTTATTTCACTATTGTACCTCACATACTTGCAGCCTCTGTGCTACACCTTTTTTTACCCGCCAGGCTAGACTAAACTCTCTCTTATATGAAAAGCGTTTAGTATTACTGGAGGGTCAGTCAGCATATATATTATCCAAGAATATGCAGCTATACTGGCTGCATGCCAAGGCTAAAGGAACCGGAAGGCCAGACAGGTACTGCATATTAGACCAGAAAGATGGAGGACCTGGCACTAAAACATAAACACAGAAATCTGGTGAAGTATTTTCCAAACTGTGGGTGGTCTGCGCCGTGCTTGACTCAAAGCTCACAAAGAAAATAGGGTCATTTAAGATCCTTAAAGCAACAATACTTTCAGCCTGCCAGTAGAGTGGGTCGGATTTAGTCAAGCTTTCCCACTTACAAAGCCCCACTTACAAAGAGTGACATTTTTAACCCCTTATCTAGCACCGGCCGGAAGGGGTTCTGTTAATCTGCATGAATTGTCGTTTTTTTACGGACTAATTGTCAATCAATCTGTTCACACAATATAATGTTTGAACGTGATAAAATTCACTATCTATATAAACTATTTTGCGATCCAAATGTTATAGCGAAAGCAGTTCCTTTTTTGTTACATGATACAAAACAGGCTTAATCAAAATGACAACTCTATGTGTTCTGAAAATCTCCTGATGATACAAATCATGGTAAAGTCTTTATCCCGGCAAAAAATAAAAAATCTTTTAGGTAAGAAAAAAACTTCCACTTTCACTGTGTAGAGCTTCTACTCTGGAATTTGAATAGCTTTGGATCTGATCCTACATTTACTAGGTGTGTCCAGAACCAGTGTTTTATTGTATGAGCCAGTGAAAGAGTGAATAGACGCCTGTGTTCAGTATTCAGGCTGGGGTGGTGGTGGGGACAGGCAGGTGTCCCCATTCTCCACTGCTTTTCAAATGATCACAGAGCCCAGATATTTATGGTGTACAGAGAGGGGGAGAAGGGGCAGCTTTGGGGAACCCAAGACCGCTGCAGGGGGTGGGGGCAGTGGGGTTCCATTATCACCTGGGGGGCTCCCGACGGTCGGCTGAAGAAACATAATTTTATCATTAGTCAATGCTAAAGTGTGAAACTGCAACAGGGCATACAATTTTATTATATGCATATGATTTCATTATTAAATAATACACTGCCTGGCCAAAAAAAAGTCGCCGTTGCACCCATCATGCATAGTGCCCGCTGTACAAGCCTCTGGAGGCAGTATTATGATCTGGGGTTGCTTCAATTGGTCAGGTCTAGGCTCAGCAATGTTATGCAGCAATAAAATGAAGTCAGCTGAGCACCTGAATGTACTGAATGGCCAGGTTATCCCATCAATGGGCATATTCCAGAACGACAATGCCAAGATTCATCGGGCTCAAATTGTGAAAGAGTGGTTCAGGGAGCATGAGGAATCATTTTCACACATGAATTGACCACCAGAGTCCTGACCTTAACCCCATTGAAAGTCTTTGGGATGTGCTGGAGAAGACTTTACGGAGTGGTTTGACTCTCCCGTCGTCAATACAAGATCTCGGCCAAAAATGAATGCAAATCTGGACGGAAATAAATGTTGTGACGTTGCATAAGGTTGTCAAAACAATGCCATGACGAATGCGTGCTGTAATCAAAGCTAAAGGCAGTCCAACGAAATATGAGAGTGTGCGACTTTTTTTTTGGCCAGGCAGTGTATAACACAAAGATGAAACACATTTATGCAGAAATTTGGATTATACTATAAAATAGTGGAAAATATATAATAATTTATATACAGTGTGTACGAATTTAAACGACTGGAAATATATGGAAATAAAACTGACACAAGTAATGATTATGACCATACCTTATTGAGTAAAAAAGATTCTTATTTCTCTTTTTTTGTTCCAGTGGACAGAGACAGATATTTGGTTGTTGGAATCATTATATCTATTTCCCTTTCAGTCTTTTGCAAAGTGAATTATGTTAAACGAATCAGTATTTACAGTGAATCCGAGCTGCTGGTCTAATTTACCTTTCATGCTGATTGGATGGGCGGAAAATATCAGAATGCCTACATTTCCCAGGCTTGTCTTTCCTTTCTCCAGAACACCAGAACTGGTACTGGACTCACACCTGCTAGACTGCCATTTTATGCAGATTTGACAAGGTAAACTGTACGAAAGCCACCAAAGGCTGGACATCCCCAACCCAAAGAAGGGCCCAGCACCGGCTCTTGTGTGTTTATAAAGCACTCCTCCATAAACCTTTTAATGTTTCATCTCTCTTACACTGGCATATAAATAAATATCAGACTTGCTCACAGGATTGGCTGGTCCATGAGGTCCCTTGTATTTAGAATAGAAGTGTAGTATAGCTGATTTACCCACAGCTTACTGTGAACTACAGTCAACTTTCATTACTAGGGATAGCTGCTACATTATGGGAAGGATGTGCTTTGTCTTGTCTGTTCTGTAGTGATCTTGATGACGTCTCTGTATGCACTTATTGTACGTCGCTTTGGATAAAAGTGTCTGCTAAATGAATGTAATGTAATGTAATGGTAGCATTGCCTTTAAATTGTTTAACTTGGGTCAAACGTTTCGGGTAGCCTTCCACAAGCTTCTCACAATAAGTTTCTGACATTTTGGCCCATTCCTCCTGACAGAACTGGTGTAACTGAGTCAGGTTTGTAGGCCTCCTTGCTCGCACACGCTTTTTCAGTTCTGCCCACAAATGTTCAATTGGATTGATGTCAGGATTTTGTGATGGCCACTTCAATACCTTGACTTTGTTGTCCTTAAGCCATTTTGCCACAACTTTGGAAGTATGCTTTGGGTCATTGTCCATTTGAAAGAGCCATTTGCAACCAAGCTTTAACTTCCTGGCTGATGTCTTGTGATGTTTCTTCAATATATCCACATAATTTCCCTTCCTCATGATGCCATCTATTTTATGAAGTGCACCAGTCCCTCCTGCAGCAAAGCACCCCCACAACATGATGCTGCCACCCCGTGCTTCACGGTTGGGATGGTGTTCTTCCCCATGTAGTTGCAAACTGTGGATATAGATACTTTTGTACCTCTTCCCTCCAGCATCTTCACAAGGTCCTTTGCTGTTGTTCTGGGATTGATTTGCACTTTTCGCACCAAAGCACGTTCATCTCTAGGAGACAGAACGTGTCTCCTTCCTGAGCGGTATGATGGCTGTGTGGTCCCATGGTGTTTATACTTGCGTACTATTGTTTGTACAGACAAATGTGGTACCATGCTTTTGGAAATTGCTCCCAAGGATGAACCAGACTTGTGGAGGTCCACAATTTTCTTTCTGACGTCTTGGCTGATTTCTTTAGATTTTCCCATGATGTCAAGCAAAGAGGCACTGAGTTTGAAGGCAGACCTTAAAATACATCCACAGGTACACCTCCAATTGACTCAAATAATGTCAATTAGCCTATCAGAAGTTTCTAAAGCCATGACATCATTTTCTGGAATTTTCCAAGCTGTTTTAAGGCACAGTCAACTTAGTGTATGTAAACTTCTGACCCACTGGAATTGTGATATAGTGAATTAAATAATCTGTCTGTAAACAATTATTGGAAAAATGACTTGTGTCATGCACAAAGTAGATGTCCTAACTGACTTACCAACACTATAGTTTGCTAACATGAAATCTGTTGAGTGGTTAAAAATTAATTTTAATGACTTCAACCTAAGTGTATGTAAACTTCCGACTTCAACTGTAGGTAAAACTGCTTTAACCTTCAGTGTAACATGGGCCTGGAATTATCTCCAGAGCACTCTTAAACTAGACACCCTCATTCCATATGGTCCTTTTAAGGCTTTAATTGGAGATGTGATGACGTTTTTTCATGTCTCTATCCTTTCCTGTGTACTTTTATTTCTTTTTTCAGTTTTCTTCTAATGGCTACGTTTAGTTTCTTTGACTCTGTAAGCAGGGCTCCCCTGTGAAAGAGACCTTGGTCTCAGTGGGACTCTTTATTTATTTAAAAATAAATAAGTAAAATTGTCCCACAAAAACAGTTTGCTCAGTTCTGTAATGACTTGTCAAACTGAGTCTGTGATGAAAAAGTGTAGACAATGAATTCAGCAGAGGCTCAATATAGAGAAGAGCTGTTGCCATAGATGCTTCTCTCAGTAGTCTACTATAATGGATGAATAAAAGGGAATTTGAGTAGATTATCTGAATTTAAGGAGTGGAAGAGCATAACTTTGATTTAATTCTCAGAGCTCTTAAATTGAAGATTGGTTATGTAGATATGAATATTATTCTAGACTTTAAAATTTAAAAGAAGTTAATTAACCATCCAATTTTGTTTTTAAATATTCAATCCAATCATTTCTTATTTATTTTGGATTCATTTTATTTTAAAATTTAAAAGTCACTATATTACCAATAAAATTCTCAGACTAGTAGTAACAAAACTACCCGTTACAATATTGGAAGATATATTTTACTAATCCTACTCATGAGAGCAAGAAATGGCTTTAGACTGGATTCATATCCATAACGGATATGTGCATGTGTAGGATATCAGATGTCTGCAGAGGGAAAAATAAACTTTATGCCATCTTATAGATCAATAACCTGTTGAGCACCAGTCAAGCATAGTGGAAGCACTTATGTGAGGTCAGAAGGGTCTACTTTGATCGCACATATTAGACAATTATCATATTATACCTCTCCAGTCATGCAAGTTAATAAGTCAATTGCCACTAAACAATTATTGACAGCAATGGTCCCTTACTGTCCCATGATGCATTCAGTGTGGTTATTAGAACCACATACATGTGGCAAAAGTGTATTTTTATAGTGTTGTGCTATATTGTTGTTTTTTAATATGTAGGAAATAGCCCACACACAGTTAAATTACCTTCACAAAAAATTATAAATATAAGGCTATCCATAGTACTTAAATGATTTACAGCAGGGGCTAATAAAAAATTAAAGACTAAAATTTAGGTTTGAAAATTTATTTTAAATATATAAGTTTAAAACTTTGTGAATGAATTTATTCATGGTTGTAATGGTTTTCACCTATCTTTTTTCCACGTTCCGTTTCGGAGTTTTCCTTCTCCCCGCTAATTATTCAGTTCACCTGTTCTTTTACCTCCCAGGTAGTTAAACCCCTCACTTCCACTCCCTGGCGCTTCTTTGTCATTTTGTGTCTTCACGAAGTCAGGTTTAGTGGTTTTGGTCTCTCTGCAGTTATTAGAAGAATATTTATTTGATTTACGCAGTTGAGACATTCTTCAGCCTAGAAGCCTAGGGAATTCGTTTTTCGTTTCCCTTATTTCTCTTCCCTCTCCTTCGCTCCCACTCTCTCATTTCTGAGAGTGTGAGTTTTATTTTTATTTAATTTATTTCACCATTTATCGGGCGTTATAGCCACGTTCCGAAGGTGTCTTGTTTTTTCTGTTCTTCTCTCGCTATCTCTTTAGCGTTCGCTATTTTGAGTTTTCTCTCTGCCCGTGTTTACGTGGCTAACCGGTTTTATAGGGGTGTGTTATTATTTGGCACTGCCAGGGACTTTCTATCCCTTTTTTCTGTTATCGCGTTTGGCTCATCGTTATTCTGCACAAACCCTCACAGTACAAAGAAGCCATGTTATGGATGAGTCAGCGACTGATCAACCAGGAGACGCTACACCGTTTGAGGGCATTAGAGCCCTACAGTTACAGCAACAAACACTGGCCAGCCAAGTAGGGCAGCTGACGTCCCAGTTGCGAGTACAGGAGGGCTGGCTTCGGGAGCTGGCGGAAGGCATGCGCGGTCTCAGGGTTGCACCTCAACCCCCTGTGCCGGTAGTTCAGGCTTCTCCTCCCCCTGTTCAAGCACTTCACCCACCTAGGGAACCCAAGATACAGCTTCCCCTCCGTTATGACGGTCAGGCCGGCAAATGCAGAGGTTTCCTTGCCCAATGTCTCATTTTTATTAAAGCCCAGTCATCACGGTTTAGTTCACAAGAATCTTGTGTGGCCTTTATTTTATCATTGCTCACCGGAACCGCGCTTGATTGGGCTACTCCTTTAATTCGGAGCCAGTCTCCCATTTTGAATTCTGCTACCACTCTAATGGATGAGATGGAGTCTGTATTTCATCACAACGCTTCGGGCCTTGAGGCATCCAGATGCCTTATTCGTCTTCGCCAGGGCAACGAAACGGTGGCCGAATTTTCTCTTCAGTTTCGTGCTCTGGCAGGAGAGACAGGTTGGCCAGAAGCGCTGATAATGACTCAATTCTCTGAGGTACTCCACGATTCTATTCAGGATGCGCTGGCAGTTTTAGAGCCATCTGAGACACTGGAGCCATTCATTTCCACAGCCATTCGCATTGATAATCACATCAGGGAGCGGGTCCGCGTTAAAAATAGCAGGAAAGACCGCCGTATGAGCTCTTCCTTCGCTCCTTTCACTGCGTCCGCCCCTCCGCTCTCCGTTCCCACTCCTCCTAGTAGCGAGAAGCCCATGCAGATCGACGGGGCTACCTGTTCACCCTCCAAAGATACTCCATCTACTCTGGAGCGGTGTCGTTATTGCAGACGCATGGGTCATAGCATAACTAAGTGTCTCAAGCTTAAGGGAAAAGGAGGGTCTCGTTAGAGGATCCGGGATCTCTAGCGGGAATCTGTGTTACGGCATCTCGGACAATACTGCCTGTTACTCTTGTATGGCAATAGCGCCCTCCCCTGGTTGATGCCTTCTTTGACTCTGGAGCGGTCTAATGTTTTATTGATGCCCAGTGGGCTAAAAAGCACCACGTTCCCGTTCTCCACCTCACCCTGCCCCGAACTGTCACTGCACTTGATGGGCGCCCCTTAGGTTCAGGTATTATCTTTGAGACTACCGATTTTCTCTCCATGCACATTCCTTTTGAGAACCATACTGAGCAGATTCAGTTCCTTTTGGTAGATTCCCCTGCCTACCCCCTAGTGCTGGGCCATACCTGGCTTGTCCGGCACAACCCTCACATTAAGTGGGGAGGGGAGGGTCGCACCATATTGCAGTGGGACCCTCAGTGTAATATTCAGGGTCACTCCACTCCTCCATGCCCTCCTAGTGTAGTAGCTAGAGGGGTTGATTCCGATTCTGAGTCTGATTCCGAGTCCGATTCCGAAGAAATCATCTCCCACGGTAGTCAAGAGAATTCCAGCTTTTGCTCCGGGACTGGTGGTGAAAGTTTGGAATGGGACTCCGTCGGAGAGGGATTCGTTTCGGACGAATTGTCCGATTCTGAGATTCAATGGTCCCCCCAGCCCTCATTCTCAGGTAACTGGTGTCCGTATAGCTGGGCCACTGGAGTTTCCTTTGCCTCCTAATGTCCCGGTTGAGTACTCTAAATTAGCAGAGGTGTTTAGTAAGCAGAGGGCCCCCTCTATTCCTCCTGCAGGGGGCGTCTATTTTTTCCAAACTCGACCTCCGCAACACATACAACCTGGTGCACATGCGTGAGGGCAATGAATGGAAGACCGCTTTTAACACCCATAGCGGTCACTAAGAATATTGCGTCATGCCTTTCGGGCTCACTAGCGCCCCCTCAGTATTTCAGGCGTTGGTGAATGATGTTCTGCGGGAGATGTTAGAGAGATTTGTTTTTGTTTACTTAGATGATATTTAGATTTTTTCTCCTGATCCCGTCTCTCACATCAGCCATGTCAAACAGGTTTTGAAGGCTCTGTTAGAGGCAAAATTATTCGTCAAGGTAGAGAAGTGCTCATTTCATGCCAGCACTGTCTCCTTTTTGGGCTTTATAATTTCGGAGGGCAAAGTCCGGATGGACCCCGATAAAATTTCTGCAGTACTGAACTGGCCCACTCCTCAGTCGGTCAAACAGGTTCAGCGTTTCCTTGGCTTCGCCAATTTTTATCGCTGTTTTATCCGGAGTTTCAGTGCACTCGCCGCACCTATCACTGCTCTCACAAAGAAGGCATCAGCAGGCCAGTTTCGCTGGAACCCCAAGGCTGAGTCCGCCTTCGTGGAATTAAAAAAGAGATTCAGTTCTGAGCCCATTTTAATTACTCCCAATCCCTCCCTCCCGTTTATTGTGGAGGTGGATGCCTCCGAATTAGGAGTGGGTGCCATCCTAACACTCCCCCATCGACCGCAAGATGTACCCGTGTGCTTATTTCTCTCGCGCCCATACTCCGGCCGAGAAGAACTAGGACGTGGGGGATCGGGAGCTCCTGGCTGTCAAATTGGCTCTGGAGGAGTGGCGTCACTGGCTTGAGTGCTGAACACCCCTTCACGGTCTGGACTGACCATAAAAATTTCGAATGCGTCCAACAGGCTAAAAGACGGAATTCCCGGCAGGCATTATTTTTTACCCATTTTAACTTCCTCTTGACGTATCGCCCCGGTTCAAAGAACCTCAAACCTGATGCGCTATCGTGCATTTTTGACCAATCAGACAAACCTACCACTCCAGAACCCATTTTGCCATCTGCCCAGATTCTAGCTCCTGTCCTATGGGACATCGAAATGGCAGTCCAAGAGGCGTTATGCCTTGAACCGGACCCGGGGGGCGGGTACTGCCAACTGTCTTTTTGTTCCTCCCACTTTGAGGTCTCGTGTCCTGCAGTGGCGTCACTCCTCCCAACTGGCTGCCCATCCTGGCATGCACCGCATCAAGGATTTTCTGTCCAGACGTTTTTGGTGGCCTGGAATGGATAAGTATGTACACGATTTTGTCGCTGCTTGCATCATTTGCGCCCGTAATAAAGGTTCTCGTCTTCCTCCTGTGGGTTTATTACATCCCCTACCCGTGCCCAGGCATGGAGTCACATCGTGTTGGACTTTATAACCGGGTTACCTGCTTCTCAGGGTAACACGGTTATTTTGGTCATTGTCGATAGGTTTTCCAAGGCGGCACATTTTCTCGCTTTGGCCAAATTGCCATCGGCACCGGAGACTGCGCAGCTAGTGGTCCACCACGTTTTTCGGATTCACGGTTTGCCTCACGACGTGGTGTCCGATCGTGGTCCTCAGTTTGTTGCTAGGTTTTGGCGATCTTTTTGTGCACAGTTGGGCACGTCCATTAGTCTGTCCTCTGGGTTCCATCCGCAGACTAATGGACAAATGGAGCGCGCACTAATCAGACATTGGAGAACACTCTTCGCTGTTTGGCAGCCTCCAATCCTACTTCATGGAGCCGTCATCTACCCTGGGCTGAGTATGCCCATAACACCCTGCGCAATGCCTCCACGGGTCTTTCCCCTTTCGAGGCCCAGGTGGGCTATTCGCCTCCGCTTTTTCCAGAGCTGGAGAGAGACGTGGAGGTCCCCTCTGCTAGCGCTTTCGTCCAAAGATGTCGTGCGGTTTGGATGCGAGTTCGTGCCTCTCTTTTGCGAGCTTCCGCCAGTCAGAAAACTTCTGCCAACAGACATCGTCGTTCGGGTCCCTCCTATAGGATGGGTCAACGGGTCTGGCTTTCCACACGGGATTTGCCCCTATGGGTCAAGTTTCGCAAACTTGCCCCGCGTTATGTGGGTCCATTTAAGATCATCCGCAGGATCAACCCGGTCACGGTGCACCTCCAGTTGCCACGCTCCATGCGTATCCATCCCACTTTCCACATTTTCCATCTTAAACCGGTTCTTGTTATTGCCCTGTCTCCGGCCGAGACTTCGCCACCCCCTCCTCAGATCGTGGAGGGAGATTCGGTTTATACGGTTTGCCGCATCTTGGCTGAGAGATGTGTGGGTAGGGGCTCCCAGTTTTTGGTGGACTGGGAGGGCTATGGCCCTGAGGAGCGATGTTGGGTCCCATCAAGAAACATCTTGGACCCAGATTTGATTAAGGACTTCCGTAGACATGGTCCTGGGGCATCATCTGGGGCTGTCCCTTAGAGGGGGGGTCCTGTCATGGTTTTCACCTATCTTCCCTCTGTTGCTACGGTTTCTATCCCATTCCCCCTTTTCTTTTCAGTCTAACGGATTTATTTCTGCGTTCCGTTTCGGAGTTTTCCTTCTCCCCGCTAATTATTCGGTTCACCTGCTCTTTTACTTCTCAGGTATTTAAACCCCTCACTTCTGCTCCCTGGCGCTTCTTTGTCATTTTGTGTCTTCACGAAGTCAGGGTTAGTGGTTTTGGTTTCTCTGCAGTTGTTATAAGAATATTTCTTTGATTTACGCAGTTGAGACATTCTTCAGCCTAGAAGCCTAGGAAATTAGTTTTTCATTTCCCTTATTTCTCTTCCCTCTCCTTCGCTCCCACTCTCTCATTTCTGAGAGTGTGAGTTTTATTTTAATTTTATTTATTTCACCATTTATCGGGCGTTATAGCCACGTTCCATTATAGCCACGTCTTGTTTTTTCTGTTCTTCTCTCGCTATCTCTTTAGCGTTCGCTATTTTGAGTTTTCTCTCTGCCCGTGTTTACGTGGCTAGCCCGTTTTATAGGGGTGTGTTATTATTTGGCACTGCCAGGGACTTTCTATCCCTTTTTTCTGTTATCACGTTTGGCTCATCGTTATTCTGCACAAACCCTCACACAAGTATTGTTTTGCTTTCTGCACAAAGAGTCTCACCTCTGTCCCATTGCTGCTTTTTTGTGCAAATAATTAGTAACTGACGAGTTTGGAAGAACAGTTCTTGACAAATCCTGGAATCAGGTCAAGAGGGAGTTTTTTGCAAATGTGCAGACTTGTTGGGGTCATAGACCCAAAGAAGCTCATGGAATTTGTGCACTGGTTGAAATAAACATTTCTTTTGTAGTGCATCAGCGTTGTTGTCAGATTCTCTGCAGCCTCTCTGAATGTTTTGATGCAATGCATTGGCTATTTATTGTTCGTATTATGGTGCTGTACAGGGGCGTACCACAGAATGCTGGGCCCTGTGCAAATGCAGTCTCTGTGGGCCCCCTTACCAATGCAAACTCTTTAGTCCAGGCCTTCTGAGGGCCTCTCCCCACCTTGGGTAGTCAGTTCCACTATTCCCCCGACATCATCATCAAATCCAGTTCTTGACCACATCTGAGAGACACATATAGGTTTAGGGCTGTATGTAAAAAACTTCTCAGAGTGAATTTGAGTAGAAATTCTAAGAATTGTGGAAATGCAGTCAAGCCGGAAAGTCTGCACACCCCTGTCACCTTCTCCACATTTTATTACGTTACAGACTTATTCTACAATAGATTGAGTTAATTTTTTGCCTCAAACATCTACACACAATAGCCAATAATGACGAAGTGAAAACAGGTTTTTAGAAAATATGCAATTTTATTTTACTGACAAAAATAGGTTATTTAGGGGTTACATATCTGTACACACCCTTAGCCTAATAC
The DNA here is from genome assembly GCA_029718625.1 of Synaphobranchus kaupii. Taxonomy (NCBI): domain Eukaryota; kingdom Metazoa; phylum Chordata; class Actinopteri; order Anguilliformes; family Synaphobranchidae; genus Synaphobranchus; species Synaphobranchus kaupii. Next base: position 48,822,356 of record CM056378.1, read on the forward strand.
TTGGTTGCTGCACCTTTGGCAGCGATTACAGCTTCAAGGCGTCTTGGGAAAGAAGCTACGAGCTTGGCACACTTGTTTCTGGACATTTTTGCCCATTCCTCTTGGCATATCCTTGCAAGCTCCGTCAGGTTGGATGGGGAGCGTCGGTACACAGCCATTTTCAGCTCTTTCCACAGATGTTCAATTGGATTCAGGTCTGGGCTCTGGCTGGGCCACTCAAGGACATGCACAGACTTTCTCCGAAGCCACTCCTTTGTTCTCTTGGCTGTGTGCTTCGGGTCGTTGTCATGTTGGAAGGTAAACCTACGCCCCAGTCTGAGGTCCAGAGCGCTCTGGAGCAGGTTTTCTTCAAGGATATCGGTGTACTTAGCTGCATTCATCTTTCCCTCTATCAGGACTAGTCGCCCCGTTCCCGCTGCTGAAAAACATCCCCACATCATGATGCTGCCACCGCCATGCTTCACTGTAGGGATGGTATTAGCCAGGTGATGAGCGGTGCCTGGTTTCCTCCAGACGTGACCGCTTGGTATTCAGGCCAAAAAGTTAAATTTTGGTTTCATCAGACCAGAGAATCTTGATTCTCATGGTTTGAGAGTCCTCTAGGTGCCTTTTGGCAAACTCCAAGCGGGCTGTGATGTGCCTTTTACTAAGGAGGGGCTTCTGTCTGGCCACTTTACCATAAAGGCCTGATTGGTGGAGTGCTGCCTGGATGGTTGATCTTCTGAAAGGTTCTCCCATCTCCACAAGGATACGCTGGAGTTCTGTCAGAGTGACCCTCGGGTTCCTGCTCACCTCCCTGGCCAAGGCCCGTCTTCCCCGATTGTTCAGTTTGGCCGGGCGGCCAGGTCTAGGAAGATTTTTGGTGGTTCCAAACTTCTTCCATTTACGAATGATGGTGGCCACTGTGCTCTTTGGGACATGTAAAGCTGCAGAGATTTTTCCGTACCCTTCTCCAGATCTATTGCTCTGACATGCACTGTCAACTGTGGGACCTTATATAGGCAGGTGTTGGCAATCCCCCAATCATGTCCAATCAATTGAATTTATCACAGGTGGACTCCAATTAAGTTGTAGAAACATCTCAAGCAGTATCAGTGGAAACAAAATGCACCTCAGCTCACTTTTGGGTGTCCATATCAACTTGTGTGCACACTTGTGTACAATTATAATTTACATTTAGATTTTTAATAAATTAGCACAAATGTCTAAAAACCTGTTTTCACTTTGCCATTATGGGCTATTTTGTGTAGAATATTGAGACAAAAAATGAACTCAATCTATCGTAGAATATGTCTGTAACGTAATAAAACGTGGAGAAGGTGAAAGGGGTATGCAGACTTTCCGGCTTGACTGTATACTCATATGTCAATGGATGGATATTATTTAGCCAGAAATGTACTCCTGACTTGCCATGTATATGAGACCACATGAGGTGTCCTTAACCATTTAAGAGTAGCCTGAATGAGTGCATTACCAAAAAAAAAGTCTTAATCAAGAGTACATTCTTTTGGTGACAAATCCCATCAGAGATTCAATTTGACCATCCAGCCATCCAGTTTACAGCTGAAATTAAGTAATTATGTGTTTTCTGTTTATGGTAAAAGCACGCTGCTTTCATAGGTATAAAACATAGGTATAAATACTAGCTAACTAGCAAACATTAACTGACTAACATGAAAACATAACTGTTTCTTCAACAGTTACTAGCTAGTTAGCGACCATAAGTTCCACCATAAGCTGCATCGACCAAGCCTACTAGTAAATCTGTGTTACTTGGTGCTAGCTAACTAACCTTGTAAAGGCTACTTGATCTCCTTACATGAATGAGCAAGCAATGTTAGCCAGTCCAGGCTATCATCTGTCATAAAAAGAATGCATTGGTCCTAGTTAGCCAACTACTAAGCAAAGCTAGTAGTTAAGTTTGCTACTCGCTAGCTAAATAAAACTACTTAGGAAAAATTTTAATAAAATCCTACCAAACACACATAGTTTTCCAGTTTTCCTGTTAGATGTGTAATTCTTACCTACTGTAGATGGGTCCTTCTTACCTACTGTTAGATGTATCCTTCTTACCTACTTTTAGATGTGTCCTCCTTACCTACTGTTAGATGTGTAGTTCTTACCTACTGTTAGATGTGTCCTTGTTAGATGTGTCCTTACCTACCGTTAGATGTGTCCTTCTTACCTACTGTTAGATGTGGCATTCTTACCTACTGTTAGATGTGTAATTCTTACCTACTGTTAGATGTATCCATCTTACCTACTGTTAGATGTGTAATTCTTACCTACTGTTAGATATATCCTTCTTACCTACTGTTAGATGTATAATTCTTACCTACTGTTAGATGTATCCTTCTTACCTACTGTTAGATGTGTCCTCCTTACCTACTGTTAGATGTGTCCTCCTTACCTACTGTTAGATGTTTCCTCCTTACTTACTGTTAGATGTGTCCTCCTTACTTACTGTTAGATGTTTCCTCCTTACTTACTGTTAGATGTATCCTTCTTACCTATTGTTAGATGTGTCCTCCTTACCTACTGTTAGATGTGTCCTTCTTTCCTACTGTTAGATGTGTCCTCCTTACCTACTGTTAGATGTGTCCTCCTTACCTAGTGTTAGATGTGTCCTCCTTACCTACCATCAGATGTGTTCTCCTAACCTCCTGTTTGATGTATCCTTCTTACCTACCGTTAGATGTGTGCTCCTTACCTACTGTTAGATATGTCCTCCTTACATACTGTTAGATGTATCCTTCTTACCTACTGTTAGATGTGTCCTTCTTACCTAAATGCACTTATCCAATGTGTTGCGGCTCTAGACGTACATTGTCTAACCTAATTTGCAAAAATAATATCTGATTAAGTTGATTTTAATTTAAGACCGCTATTAGTTGCTTGTCACATGTAGCCTAAATGGAATGAAACATGAGCCAGTTAAAATTATTCAATCAGGAAATATACATATTGTATTTATATAGCCTCTGTATAAGTATTTATTGGAAAAAGCCATGTGAAAATAATTACGCATCACCAGTCATGTTAAAGACGCAAAAATGTGACCTTTTTCTATTTTTTCTAAGAATGGCCGATCTAGCTTTATTAGAAGACCTAGCAAACGCCACACCCCAGCGTGTGAGAGAATCTTCTATGCCTCCAGTGTAAGTGAAAAATATGCTGGCAGGGGCAAATTGCTGTCGCCATCTTTTATCACCCCTTCCAGGGCAACATTCCCAATGAGGAATGTTCCCCGTCTGCAGGCGAGAGGTCCGGGATAACATGTCCTCCCACCTGTACCACCAGAACTTTTTTGTGAAGGGTTATTTTCTTTATCGCTGTGAGCTTCATATCTGACTTTTTTCTTTTTAAATCTAAGATGTAATTCGCTATTCAGAGAAAGCGCTATTTACATCCCTGGTTATCCTCTGCCACATAACGGCTTTTGAGCTAGGCTGCACACCACTACTAACGCTCACAAAAAGTACACGTTTATTTTAATACTTAATTTAGAAGCATTTTAATTTCACCCTCACAGAAAGATTCTTCTTCTTTCCTTTCCTGTTACCGCCCATGGCCTAGAATACTGAGAAAATTGTGGTGGCATGTGCGTTTTAAAAGACGTGGCCAAATATAGTAGCAAAATGGCCGTGTGAGTATGGTAATTCTTAATGATGTGCACGCGCTTCCTAATATACAATCAAGTCTGATTTATCAACCTGCAAACAAATTTACACTCGGATCAGTGGTTTACACAAGTTTGATGAATCACAAGCAAGATTTCCGTACGCAAGTTGGTACACTCAAATATACGCTAATTTTTACGACCATATTGACAAATGCTGTTTTGTGTGAGGAAGGTCCAAGGGCACCAGTGTGGTCAGGTCAGCCATCTGAAATTGTTCATATTTCATCACTGTACACCGTGACACACACCATACACAACCAAGCACTGAAATATGAGGGTTCTCCCAGAATTCCTTCAAAAGGCATGCACAACCTGAAAGAACACTGCACATACTCCCAATCCTCCAAATGTGCTGAGCGCTCTAGTCGAGTACATTTAAGTATTTGAAATGGGATTATTACGCGGATTAGGTTGCACAAATGTGGGCACATTAATGGAGAGAGTTATTAACATCATATAGCTGGCTAATTATCTACCCATCAAAATCAGGACTTTTCCACTTTGTTAGCCCACGTGATTTGGCCAGCCAGCTGTCTGCCAGCCCTGTAAGAAATTGTTCATCAGCACAGTTAGAGTCCAATATTCTGATCTTTAACTGGACTTGAACCAAAAGTGTTGCGTGACTTCTTGCAACACCTAGAGACTACAGAACAGGGGCAGCAAACTCATTGAACAGACAATGGGTGTAGAATCAGTTTGTGCATTCAGGCAATTACCACAGGGGAATCAGATTGTGAATGCTTTGTTATTTTTCTGTAATTACATTTTGTCCCTTGTTATTATTCTGTTTACATCATTCTACACATGCTTAGGATCAATTTATCAATTTACATTTCCAACATTTGTTATCTCACCAGACTATTTTTTGTACTCTATAAAATGTTACAACAGCTCTATTGTTTTATAAATAAAATCACAATTTGCATGTGGCCTCTTTTTCACCCCCCCCCCCCCCCCCATCATCCCTATCAGAAAAGTTACTGGACTGAAACAGTGTGTGGATTGCAGTCAGCACAGATGGCCGTGCTGCTTGGCATAGAGCCCTGGAGTGAGAGAAGACTTTGCATTTGCTGGAACCCTATATGTTGTTAGTTACCTTGCTGTCCCTATGATTGCATGTTTCTTGAAGTGGTGGCGGTGGCTGTGTTGAAAAATTTACGTTCATTTCATTTCACTAAAAGAATTTCATAGGAAAATGACATGTATGGAGCAATGTGTACCACAATCAATATATCCTGAAAGAATTTAGATTATGTTCATTGAACATTCTACTGTCCTGTACAGAGGCTGTGGTGTAGGAGTCTTGTGCAAATGCTGAACCAGGCGAAGGCAGCGAGTTCATTTTATGACCCTCGGAATTTATGGCATTGATGGATCTTACCCCTGTCGCATATATATTAGTTTCTCTAGATTGGATTTTCAAGAGGTTTTGGAACCATCCTCTCATCTTATCTTAATAAAGAGAAACAAAGTCGATCCCCAGCAGAGGTGATTACGGACGAGTCATGATTCATTCATGAATACGCGATATTGGAGTATCCAGCGGAATATTCCTTGCAGTTGTAATAAACTGGATGGTTAGGTGCACGCGCCTTAAATATGAGAGCATACACTGCAACAGCGCAAGGTATTCCGGCCCTGAAATGTCCATGTGTGCAGGCGATGGAGGCATATAGCAGAGAATATGGGAGTATGGCACAGAAGATGGGCCTGTAGGTATCGCTGCATTTTTCAGATGCCTTAAGGTAAAGAGGGGTTTCCCCCGGCATCAAAAACCAGGTCACATCGCTACAGGCCGAATATCTTTATGCATAAGGACTCTACAGTGTTCTATACCAAGTTGTTTGAGCGATGATATTTTATAGTTCAATTGATTTACTGACAGATGCGTCCAAGAGACCTCCTCGCCTCACCTTGAAAACTAGTGAGATGTTATATAAATGGATGAATCAGAAAAATCTTAGCAGTTTCAAGTCGCATTGAATTTATTTTATTTTATTTTATTTTTTAAATCTTAAAAAATATTTTTCAGTATATCTAGGCAGGTATAGCTTCCACTACCTAGCAAGCTTTCCAGTGTCTGTTGTACAGCAAGACAGACTGGATAACTTATATTCCTTTAACACTTAGATTCCGGTAAGCAGGTACATTTCTAATGAAAATACCGTAGCCTGTATAACCATAGAGTGCAATGCTGTCATGCTTCAGAGGTAAGACAATGCAATGAGATCATCTGCTATCTTGGTGATGATCTCATTGGCACAAGTGTGACTACATGTTCTGCTTAACCCTAAACCTGCCAGACCATTTTTTAACATCTAAAATAGATACAGGATGATTTGCAATGACAAACTTTATTTGTGGAACACTCCTTATAGAGGACAAAAATCACTCTACCAGGCCAAACAGTGGATTTGTTATAAAATGCTAATAGTGTTAATATTGTTATAATTAACCATTGGATTAGCTTAACTGCATGTGTTTTAGAACTCAGGTTCCCTAAACCAGAATCTATAATGGCTATAAACGTCAAAGTATGGAAATTACGTGGTAATAAATCATTAATAATATTTGCCTTTCACAAATGGTTGACCATAAGCAGAACACACTCCACTTAAACAGTCTTTCTTGTGGGTTCAATATTTCCTAGAAGGCTATTAACCCCCCCCCCCCCCCCCCCAACAGCCAATATCCCCTGTTCCTTTGTCATCCCTGCGGGTAAGAAAACTGAGGAGAACCACACCCTTGCTGGGGTGGATGGCTCTTGGTGTCATAAATGGATTTTAAAGTCACCCTGCCCTCTAATGATATACTCTTGCCTCACTGTCGGACTAGATAGGTGGAAACAGCAGCTTTAAGACACAGAGAGCTCAAAGTCATTGGATTATCATGACTAGTTTAGGAGAGAGAGAGGAACAGGGGCATCTGCTTTTTTTTTTAACCTTCTTACAGTAGGTAAGATATGTCCCGACACTCCTTTTCCTCATTTTCACTCTTCACAAATTGGGTTGTTTTAAACGAAAAGGCCTAGCTACAGATTTCACAAATAATAAGGGTATCGCCATTGTCATTCTAATCCACACTATTGGTTTGTCAATCATTTAGCAGTCTACAGATCGATAAGAAGGCATTAGATAAACCTGTGTCTGTTTTGTGTGTAATTTCTTTAGGGCTGGTCGTTTTGGGACTGTGGTGTTGGCAGGGGTGTGGAGGTCTTCTGCGCTGAAATAAGGTGTTTCAGGATAAAAAACGGTCGATTTTTTTAACACATATATATATATTTTTTTCTACTCTGCCTGCGCTTTGCGACGGACAGACGTTAAGGTCCCGGAGAGACAGCAGAGTTATAACAGACGGTTAGATTTAAAGACAGGAGAGGCAGATGCAGTCTGCAGCTCTGTCAGCCCATGCAGACTGTGCTATAATGCGCTGCTGCCCACTCCCTCTGCACCCACACCCTTTTCCCAGCTCTGTTCTGCAGAGCAAGCAGGTGGAGATCGCACGCGCTCGGCGCTGCCTCTCCTTCCCACCACGCCGACTCCCTTTTCTTTTCCTTTTCTCTTTTTTGCAGAGCGCTAAAACACGGCGGCGGCGGCGGTTTTTTAGCCATGTGCCAGGGATACTGCTGACTTTGTTCCAATAATTGAATCTGTCTGCTCTTCCTCGAACAAAGGCGGCGTATCGCTGCCTCAGACGTCTGCAGATTCACCTTACTTCAGCCTCCCAGACAGCGATTATGTACAGTTTTGCTCTACTTTCATATTGCAGCGCAATGGGGCAATGGTGCTATATCCCTTAATGAAAACTGCCCTGAAGCAGCAGCCACACTCACACTCATGCGCTTATCTAATGCTCCCTCCACCTGCCCTCTCATTCATTACCGATTCGTCAAAAGCATAGCATTTCCTAACCTAGGCGTGCACGGCCGTAAGCTTCGGCATAACTGTAACGGCGGGGCTGAGAGTCTGGCCGTTTTCTGTGTAGATATGGCATTCAGAGGCGCATGCAGCGCCAGGAGAGAGAGAGATAGAGATAGAGAGAGAGAGAGAGATGCCTCACCCAGCCCCAAGTATACGGCAGCACCGCTAAAATGACTCATACAAGCTGACATTTAAACAGCTATCTAAAGATGCTGAAATCCTGTGCTGTACGGGCGTGTGGCTCGCTACCCACACACCCTCGAATACTAATGCAGCGTAGAGTGACACACTACAACACACCGGCAAAAAAAAAAAGAGAAACGCTGAATGCTAACATGTAGCTCAGGGCAAGCTTTTACGTGCAAATTAGGGCCTATTTCTCCAAAACACGGATCTCAGATATCGCCTGGAATAATCACATGTTTAGTGCACTCAAAGACCTTTTTTTTTTTTTTTTAAATAACTCTTCTTTTTAAACGTGCTCATTCACTAATTCCTCAGACCCGCCCTCATTCACAGGGCACCTCTCTTTTCTCAAGTGTTATGACATCTTTCATGTGTTAGGTAATGATAGAGGTAAAAGCATGAGTGTGCTCTATAACAAGTGTCGACAGAATGAAGTCCCAGATGACAAGGCCCATTTCTTAACCTGAAGAAATAATAACCCCTTCAAGGCACTAATTCATTTTTTGCTTGTGTTCTCCCCCGAGACCAAAGCCTCGCTTGTTGCCAGAGGAGTTTCAGCTTCATCCAAATTCTCTCTCTCTATCTCTCTTTCCTTTTTTTCTCCTAAAAGTCTTCAACCTGACAACTGGAACATTAATTGTAGAAAAAGGCAATCGCAAATTCGCATCCCAGCATTAGCACAGGTCCTGTACATCTGGTAGCTTTGGTGTCGGCGAGCATGGCGATTATAAGCCGATCGATAGCCTTACAAGTGTTCAATCACATTAACGTGCAATTTGTGTAAGGCATCACCTCCCCGTGTACCCGGGGTGAAATACCTGATATATTTTAACAGTAGAACAGCATCAGAAACACTGTCTGTGCAATCAGGATTCACCACAAAGGATTATCCACACGCCTAACAAACAGGTAAATGCATAAATGCAGATTTTCAAATTACTACTCATTTACCTTGTTACCAATATCAAAGAGGTAAAGAGACTGTATAGTCTTATGAAGAGACTGTATAGCAGCTGCCTGACAATGTAGTGGTCCATTCATTCTCTCAATCTTATTAGTGAGGTGTGTCAGTGGTAATACGCCCACTGGAAGCCAAAGTGGGACAGAAAAAAGTGAATAAGGTTCACAAATCTCATTTAAGCACATCAACATACAATGAAAATCAGATAATTTCAAAACGATAACCTTAGAAAAAGCATTTTTTTAAACATGGTGTAAAAAAATGTTTTTAAAAAATCAGAGAAATGGTAAAGGTGAATTGTGAAGGCAGTTACCGGTTTAGCTCTCCTGATGCAGCACAGCATGATTGTAGTATCCTTTTTCTTTTCCCTTCTTTTTCTCCTTCTTCCCTTTTCTCCTCACTCTTTTCTCTCTTTCGCTCTCTCTCTCGCTCTCGCTCTCTCTCTCCTTTCTCGCACGCGCACACACACACCCTGGCTGTATCAGTAGCTCAGTCTGCTAATGCTTTAACTCATCACAATTTGCGCCGTCTTGCAGTCTGCCTGGCCGCTCCTCACTGTGACTTACTGGCTTACAATGACTACAATCCCACCCTCCGACCCCCCTCCCCCTCTCCTCTCTGCCTCCCCCTCCTCCATCCCACCATTCCTCCCCTCCTCCAGTTCTACCGTCACCCAGGTTTCCGTCGGCGAGCAGAGAGCCAGCGCCGTGCCGCGACGCGACCCCACCCTGTCTTGCTCCCCTTATGAATGATTGAAAAACCTCCCAATCTGGCTACAAATAATTCCCATTTTGCGAGCTTGCCTTTTCTTATGCTTTTTTTTTTGTGTCTGTTGCTATTGCTGTTGTCTTAAAGGCTGTGTACCTGCTAAATAGATGTTATTTCAGAGAAGGAATTTCCTGTGGAGAGACACTATTTTGGATAAGCAGTTGCACAAATTGATTAAAACTGGTAGGTTTTTTTTCCCTTCTTTTGCAAAAAATCTATAAAAATGCTAGTGCAAAATACCAGTAATGCCTACTTATTTTTCCAGTTGCTGGTAACATTATTGATATTATAGGTGAGACGTGATTTAAACATATATTGGAGCAGAATGATCATATACTGTACACCCACGTGTACGATGGACATCCCGCACAGACCTGAGTACACGTACCAGAGCAGCAGGCACGAGGCGGGCGGGTCGTCTCCACGGGCTATTATGGGCTATTTTTTGGGGGGATTTGCGCAGGTTTTTGGTGCGAGGAATAAATGAGACACCCCCTACCCGCCCCATGCATGCGACTCCAGCCCCCCTCCCAAGGGGGAAGAGAAACAGCACGGCAGGGGCTGGACCAGCACAGCCATGCTTCATTATTCCACCGGAAATGTTACGCTAACAGGGAGCTATGTTTTAGCTGCTGGCCGCGCCAGCATTCTAAGGCACTGGTACAGATGAACACCTTGCTTCCATTGCTGTGATTCTGTAGCACACGCCTAGCGCAGCTAGTGACAGGTTAGCAATGCTAGCTCAGCCTTTCATATTACACAGCTGAAGCTGTGTATCACGCTGTAAAAGGAAGGGTCTGACTGCTCAATATCACAGGCTAGCCGTGTACACTGTGGTAATGAGCACTGTAGAGACATACTAATTTATGCAGTATTTTCATATTTCAGAATTAAGATGCACATATTAGAAATAATTACATTTTTCAGTTGTATTTAAAAATTGAATTTTAGCTGCTATATAAAAAAATTATATCAACCCCATACATGTGCAATTTAAAAAAAAATTAAATATACAATACACGACCAGTGATGAACTCAATTTGGGACCAGACAAAAATGAGCAACAATGATGAAATATGTCGGGCTCCTCTGCAAGCATTAAGTACATTTACACTGATCTCATCTCTGCTGAGAATATCAGGTTCACATACTAACCACTACTACTATTTAGCTAACTATACAATTACTAACACTTATAGCGAATCACTGTAAATACCAGGGTTATAGACCGGGTTCTTTTCCTGCATATTCCTTGTGCAGGACATTTAGAATTGCAAATAGGGTATTAAAAATTAATTAAGGTATAATAAATAAAGTAATTTCAGCCAGTTGGGACAGATTGGATCTGGCTGAGTTCCTTTCCTCTCCTGTTATTTTCTGCCTTGAGTGAATTTCTCTCTAGTGGTTCCAGACAAAGGGCTGTTATCTTATTAATGGCACATGGAGGGCCACACCCTTAGAGCACAGATTGTACAACCGATCAAGATACACCAGTGTGTGCTCTTCTAAGACATTATAAACCTGTGCACAGGGAGCAGGCACCTTTATTTGTGTACCTGATGAGCCTAATGGTGTGAAGATTGTGTAACTCATATTAATGGCTCAGTTTCTCTAAGTTACCCACTTCAAGAGCTTCACATTGAAAGCAGCTACAACTTGCTGTAAACTGCTATAAGAGCTCATGCCCATAGCTTTGGGGAAGAAATTTTGGTCACTGCTCCAACCTAATATTCATATTCATAGATTGCAGAAGCTTTTAAACTCAACCTTTGACACCCAATATAGTAAAAATTTTGAAAAACATGCATTTATATATGTGCAGAATCCTGGAGCCAACCAGTACGTGAGAAATTTTTTTATATGAATAACAAATAAACAAGATTAAGGAATCATAATTTGAGGAATGGAGGCATGATGGAAGCCAGTCTGTAGTGAATATTACGCAAAATATAAAATTCAGAATGTTAAAGGTTAATTGAAAGTGGATGCTTCAGCACCATTAAAATTTGTAGCAACATCAACAGATAATACATTAAAAAATCCTACATTTCAAATGTGTCAGTGCATTATTAAATGTGTCAGTGCAGTACTACATGTGTCAGTGTATTACTACATGTGTCAGTACATTAACACATGTGCCAGTGCATTATTAAATGTGTCAGTGCAGTACTACGTGTGTCAGTGTATTACTATGTGTTTCAGTGCAGTACTACGTGTCAGTGTGTTACTACTGTGTCCGTTTATTACTACGTGTGTCAGTGCATTGTTACATGTGTCAGTGCCGTACTACGTGTGTCAGTGTATTACTACACGTGTCAGTTTATTACTACGTGTGTCAGTGCAGTACTACATGTGTCAGTGTATTACTACACGTGTCAGTGCAGTACTACATGTGTCCGTTTATTACTCAGTGTGTCAGTGCAGTACTACATGTGTCAGTACATTAATGCATGTGCCAGTGTATTATTACATGTGTCAGTGCAGTACTACGTGTGTCAGTGTATTAGTACATGTGTCAGTTTATTACTACGTGTATCAGTGTATTATTATGTTTGTCAGTTTATTAGTACATGTCAGTGCATTATTATGTGTGTCAGTGTATTACTACTATGTCAGTGTATTACTACGTGTGTCAGTGTATTACTACTGTGTCAGTGTATTACTACATGTTGCAGTGCAGTACTACGTGTGTCAGTGTGTTACTACTGTGTCGGTTTATTACTACGTGTGTCAGTGCAGTACTACATGTGTCAGTGTATTACTACACATGTCAGTTTATTACTACGTGTGTCAGTGCAGTACTACATGTGTCAGTGTATTACTCCACGTGTGTTCAGTGCAGTACTACATGTGTCAGTACATTAATGCATGTGTCAGTGTATTAGTACATGTGTCAGTTTATTACTACGTGTATCAGTGTATTATTATGTTTGTCAGTTTATTAGTACATGTCAGTGCATTATTATGTGTGTCAGTGTATTACTACTATGTCAGTGTATTACTACGTGTGTCAGTGTATTACTACTGTGTCAGTGTATTACTACATGTTGCAGTGCAGTACTACGTGCGTCAGTGTGTTACTACTGTGTCGGTTTATTACTACGTGTGTCAGTGCAGTACTACGTGTGTCAGTGTATTACTACACATGTCAGTTTATTACTACGTGTGTCAGTGCAGTACTACATGTGTCAGTGTATTACTCCACGTGTGTTCAGTGCAGTACTACATGTGTCAGTATATTAATGCATGTGTCAGTGTATTAGTACATGTGTCAGTTTATTACTACGTGTATCAGTGTATTATTATGTTTGTCAGTTTATTAGTACATGTCAGTGCATTATTATGTGTGTCAGTGTATTACTACTATGTCAGTGTATTACTACGTGTGTCAGTGTATTACTACTGTGTCAGTGTATTACTACATGTTGCAGTGCAGTACTACGTGCGTCAGTGTGTTACTACTGTGTCGGTTTATTACTACGTGTGTCAGTGCAGTACTACGTGTGTCAGTGTATTACTACACATGTCAGTTTATTACTACGTGTGTCAGTGCAGTACTACATGTGTCAGTGTATTACTCCACGTGTGTTCAGTGCAGTACTACATGTGTCAGTGTATTACTCCACGTGTCAGTGCAGTACTACACGTGTCAGTTTATTACTATGTGTGTCAGTGCAGTACTACATGTGTCAGTACATGAATACATGTGCCATTGTATTATTAAATGTGTCAGTGCAGTACTATGTGTGTCAGTGTATTACTACGTATGTCAGTGCAGTACTAAGTGTGTCAGTTTATTACTACATGTGTCAGTGTATTACTACGTGTCAGTTTATTACTGCGTGTGTCAGTGCATTACTACATGTGTCAGTTTATTACTACGTGTGTCAGTGTATTAGTACATGTGTCAGTTCATTACTATGTGTGTCAGTGCAGTACTACGTATGTCAGTGCAGTACTATGTGTGTAGGTTTTAGTACATATGCCAGTGCAGTACTATGTGTGTCAGTGTATTACTACATGTGTCAGTACATTAACATGTGCCAGTGCATTGTTAAATGTGTCAGTGCAGTACTACGTGTCAGTACATTAATACATGTGCCAGTGTATTAAATGTGTCCGTGCAGTACTACGTGTGTCAGTGTATTACTACATGGGTCAGTTTATTACTACGTGTCAGTGCAGTACTATGTGTGTCAGTGTATTACTACGTGTGTCAGTGTATTACTACATGGGTCAGTTTATTACTACATGTTTATAATGTTTTTTTCCAGACATGCCATTGAATCTACCCATATTAACTTAGTAGATTGCATTTATTGTATTGTATTGTAGTACATTCCACATACTTTTTCTAAAAAATAAACTACACGATGGTGAGAAAAAGCCTATGATGTACGTTTCCAGTAATCCAGAGAATAGAAAAGCACTTTATCTAATGAGGATGACTGATATAATGAGCGTGACTCAGCGTGCCGGTCACTAGTGTGCTGCCAAATTACCCATATCCATTATCCTACCGTCCCAAAAAGAAGAAAAGCCCAAATGACACCTTCTTCTTAGCCCGCAATATTTCCCCAGGCCTCTATAGCATTTTTGCTAAACTGTAGACGTGTTTCTCAGTCAGTGTGGGATTAGTCTGATTTTCCGGCTGCAGCAGCCATTAAACTGTGAAGCCCCTGTGGGAAGTGGAGTTTGTAGTCTAGTTAATGTTTACCTCATTGATTTCTTAGACAGTTAGCTAGCGACATGCTCTATAGTTATACAGTGATCAGTTAGCCGCACATGCAAATGACGTGCTATAAATTTTAGTGCACACCCATTTCCTGCCATCAGAAGAGGGAGGCAAGTTTACAGTATGCCATCCAATGCCTGGAAGCTCAAATCAAAGTTCCAGTTTCAGGAATATGATACCAGACAGCACATTTCGTTGGCGGGAAAATGGGATGAATCCCTCCCATAACCGAAGGAGACTCATAAAAGATCATGTGTGACATCAGCTTCCTTTTAAGAGTGAGCTAATCAGTACTGATTGGTAAAGTGGATAAGTGTCTTACACAGGAGTCTCTCCCTCTCTCTCTCTGCCGTGTATCATTAGTGAACAGTTGTGGATTCAGCTTTGTGAATAGTCTGCAAATGATCACTTTTGCCAAACACTTGCATAGAAAGACTGAGAGTCACAAGCTACAGTTCCAGCAACAAACCCAAACCAACAGGACGGTGTCAGAGTGAATCCTGTGGAAAAGGGCCAACCAATGATTCTCAGTAGCATTTCCTTAGTACCAGCTCACAGTGAAAGAATATCAAGCATCCAGCCATCGCACACGGGACAGACAAACAGCCCTGTCTTTGAGGTCCATATCCAGGTAAACAGAATATAGTAACACACATAATGGTATTGGTGGCCTCCGTCCTCTAAATAATGATTGCATTTAAATTTTAATTCATTCACTGCAGCCAATGCTAAAAATATTTATTCTCACTGATTTTTCCTGGGGAAACAAGAATGAATGTAATTCGATTATCCCTTAATTAATTATTCCAACTGCCCACATGAAATGAATGTGTCTGTGAGACTTTGCAGGACATCGCTGTCGTCATAGCCAGTGTGGGATATCTCATAGCCAGCTTGGCATGCCATAGCCAGTGTTGGACATCTCATAGCCAGTGTGCTATATCTCATAGCCAGTGTGGGGCATCTCATAGCCAGTGTGGGACATCTCATAGCCAGTGTGGGATATCTCATAGCCAGTGTGGGAAATCTCATAGCCAGTGTGCTACATCTCATAGCCAGTGTGGGATATCTCATAGCCAGTGTGGACATGTTATAGCCAGCGTGGGACATGTCATAGCCAGCTTGGCATGCCATAGCCTGTGTTGGACATCTCATAGCCAGTGTGCTACATCTCATAGCCAGTGTGCTACATCTCATAGCCAGTGTGGGACATCTCATAGCCAGTGTGGGATATCTCATAGCCAGTGTGGGACATCTCATAGCCAGTGTGGGATATATCATATCCAGTGTGGGATATCTCATAGCCAGTGTGGGAAATCTCATAGCCAGTGTGCTACATCTCATAGCCAGTGTGGGATATCTCATAGCCAGTGTGGGATATCTCATAGCCAGTGTGGGATATATCATAGCCAGTGTGCTACATCTCATAGCCAGTATGGAACATCTCATAGCCAGTGTGGGACATCTCATAGCCAGTGTGCTACATATCATAGCCAGTGTGGGACATCTCATAGCCATTGTAGGATATCTCAGGAGGAGCAGAGATACACTTAAACGTTTGATTGGCACTAACGTTGACTAAAATGTCATGGTTCAACTTCACTGAAGAGCTCATCATTGCTCAAACTAGTAACGTTAGCGGCGGCAGGATTTAAATCGTGGGTGGGTCAAGTTAATTAAGATTGAGGCTGTGTCCGAATCAGAGATTTATCTACTGCACCATGTGTAATGTTACTAGCATAGCCTACTACTGTTAACTGCATACTAGTACGTGCCATGCAGCAGCCTATGCGAAAAATATTCTCTACAGGCTAGCTAGCTATCAGAAAAACCCAGAAATAAGTATATCATCCGGCAATCTTAAGTAGGCTACACCATATTTAGAGAACATTTTGCATACTTAACAACTTTCTAATCCAGAGTAGCCTACTCGACAGGCATACTCAATAGTATGGAAGGGCATTGATTCAGACACAGCCGAAGAGAGTGGTGCATTAATTCAGTTTAAATAGGACAATACGCTAGAACTCTAAAGTAATAATGTTATTTTCATAAAGAGTGCTCAGACATCCTTTCCTCAATTTGTCAAATAGGCTTAAAGGCTATGAAGGACCTGTCAAAAAACACGAACTATTTTGAGGTGAAAATAAATGCGCAGCCCAGCATAGGCCTAATGTCACAAATGTAGGCTAGCATATTCAATACCATTGCTTTGATTGCAACACAAAATAAAAATAAGTAAAAATTAATACAGGGATTCTTGTCATGTCCCATGTCTCTGTGTCATGATTTCCTGGTCTCTCCGTTTCTATGTGTTTTCTGTATTTGAATTCCATTCCACGTTTTCCCTTTCCCCGATTGTGTGTCTCCGCCCCCCGCACCTGACATGTGTTTCCTCATGTATTATCGTCTCACCTGTTCCTCGTTGCCTCGTCATTAGTCTGACATACAAGCTCCCCTGTTTCTCTGTTGTGTGCCAGATCGTCTTGTGCCCTGCATTCGTGCTTGTCTCATTACTTTCCTGCGTTATTTCCTCCTGCGTTATTTCCTCCTGCGTTATTTCCTCCTGCGTTATTTCCTCCTGCTTGCTCCTTGCCTGTTATGAGGTTCTGTGTCGTCCCGTCCTGTCTCTGTTCTCCTGCTTGCCTGCCTTGCCTGTCCTCGTCTAGTCCTGCTCCAGTCCTCCTGTCCGCCTACCCATCTCCGTCCAAGCCCCGCTCCAGCCCTTCGCCCTCCTGTTCTCCAGCCCCACGGATTGATCTCCCGATTCCGACTCCTGCCTGTTCTAGGACTTCGCCCTGCCTTCTCCACATTGCCCTGTTTGCCTGGACTCTGGGACTCTGGGACTCTGACCCCTGCCTGGACCTGACTACGATTCTGTGTTGCCTGTATTGCACTGTTTGCTGGACTCTGACCATTGTCTCTCGACTCTGAATAAAGCCTGATTCTTATTACACCTTGGTGTCTGCGTGTGGTTTCGATCGGTTCGCATAACAGATTCTGGTCTATTTTAATCAAAACAGTTAATTCATAATCAGTTTTCACCGATAATGTCACACACACATTCACCTAAGAACACTTAAGTGGATTTTTATTTGTCATTTACGGCTTTCTCGTAGCCTATTATTTTACAGTGACTTAAATGTAGCCTTACTGTCTTTATTGCATGGCAAAATAATAATCAATAACGTGACGGTACTAATATTTCACTCAAAACAGCTAATTTAGTTAGGTTCTTCTGACTTAATTTCAACAGGTCAAAAATATTAATGTAACCTAAGTCTACGCTCTTTTTTTTTGCTATTAGAAGTGCTTTCTAGGGCCGTCGCGGTAGTACAGCGGTAAAAGCGCCGACTTTCAGTCGGTGCGGTTGTGCTCCGAGGATCGGGGTTCGCGCTCCGGTCCTGCCAGATCCGAGCATAGCCGGCGCCCTGTGGGAGCAGCAATTGGCGGGTGGGGGGAGGGGATCGGAGAGAATCGCTGCGCGCATAGCGGCCCTGGGCGGGCTGGAATCACGGTCAGGAGCTAGGAGGAGTCGCGCCCTGAAGAGGACGTGGCGCCCTCCCCTCCTACCGCAGGCTGACGGGGTTGTGTAGCGGTGATTCTCTAGCGGTTGCTACAAGGGGGAAATTGAATTAGAATAGGGGTTCAATTGGCTACTAAATTGGGAGAAAATGGGGAAAAATCAGAAACAAATTTTTTTTTAAAAAGAAGTGCTTTCTAAGTCAATTTTTTATCAACTTATTTTAGGGTTTTTTATTTTTTCGCAATGACTGACCCCGGAACCCCCTCTTTTGGGTGGGGACCCTCCCCAATGCACCTCCACGTAATTACTTTTCAAACATATTTCTGTGCTCATCTGTCCCCACACCCGCCAGCCACCACGGCTAGCCAGGCCTATAGAACACCCATGAAAAAAACAAGCTCTTTTAGGTGGCAAACCAACCAAAATATCACAGTGCCCCCCCAGTCAAAGAAGTCTAGAACTGGGCCTGTTTGCATGTATTAACTACTATTTTTGTATCACCAAAGCCTTTCCAATTATTAAAAGCTTCGGTGGTACAAAAACAGTGACTGTATAAATTGACTCCAATGACAAAAATGATATAAACAATGATATAACTGATAAGTCACCTTGAAAACTTAAATCTTGATCACTCTTAAAATTATACCCCACAAAGATGCTGGCAAGATCAACAGCAGAAGCATTTGGGTGAAACTGGAAAGGTAACTGGATAAAGTGAAATAAGGTACAATCCTTTCCCCAGCAAAGCAGCCAGTTCATGTAAGGACATTGTCTGCATGAAAACGAATGTGTGATGGGGGTATGCGTCCAATTTTCATGATCTGAGTCAGTTAATTCCAGAGCAGACTGCATGCTGCTCCCAGTGACTGAGAGTCTAATCCTCAGAGCACGTCATCATCTTAAAGGGGGAGAGAGGCAATGACGTGTACAAGTTGTGACTACAGTCATGTGTTGTGCAACATGGTGAGCCAGGTGAACAAACTCCACTACTTGTTTAGCAAGTGTCAAACAACCTTCTGCTGATTTATTAGGGGACCGAGCAGCGTAGCTGCTGGTACCCTATTGTATCTGTTCAGATTCTTTTTTTTTCTTTCTCAGCTTTCACCTAAAATTCCAGTGAGCTGGTTGTGCCTAGAATCACCAAACTTGGCAAGCTTGTTGGGATTGCCCAACTCTTGGATCCTCTATATTATGATGCAGATTGAACACCTGGTGGCGCTGTAGTGCACGTGACAAAATTTTGACATTGACACGTCCCTTTGCTCATTCTGAACACATTTGCGTCAAGGATCCGTAAAGTCCACCATATTGGATTTTTTGCTAATTAGCATTTTTTGTAAAACGCTTAAAATGCTATTCCTCCTACAAAATTTGACCACTTGAGATGAAACTTGGTGTACACACTCATTAGACCATCTCTCATAAAGGTTATACTCAGAATTTTGATATTTTCAAAGATGGCCGAATGACGAGCCAATGAATTTTCACTGGGGGTGGCTTATCACAAAAATGCTAATAATTCCAAAACGATTTGACAGAAAGCTATGAAACTTGGTAAGTCTGTTAAGAGTACAATTAGGACTTGATCTCTACAGTTTTCTACCAATCGAGCCATGTGGTGGCGCTATAGAGTTCCAAATATAAAGAAATATTTAAAAATTCACTAAAAATCACAGTTCCTTTGCAGAGATGTATAACTTGCTACAGTGACAAAGAGTCGGATTTGGATCATAGGTCTTTACTAATTTGGTGGGCGCCATCTTGAATTTGCCGACATTTTGGCTTAAATGTACTCATTTATTACTTCTTTGAGTGTTTCCTTAACCGCTTGGCTGATTCTCATGAAACTTGGCAAATAGTTAGAAGTCGTCATCTCATAAGCTCATACCAAATTTTGTGGCGATAGGCCAGTTGGTGGCGCTGTAGTGCACGTGTAAATATTGTAACGTTGACACGCCCACTGCCGACGCCCCGTTTGACCTAGAGTCACAAAATGTGGTATACAGGTCCCTCTGCTCATGTTGAACAAATTTACCTCAAGGATCCATGAAGTCAGCCATATTGGATTTTCCGCTAATTAGCATTTTTTGTAAAACACTTAAAATGCTACTCCTCCTACAAAATTTGGCCAATTTACATAAAACCAGGTACACAAACTCCTTAGACCATGTTTCATAAAAGTTATATACAGAATTTTGATATTTTAAAAGATGGCCGAATGACGAGCCAATTCATTTTCAATGGGCGTGACTTATCACAAAAATGCTGATAATTCCAAAATCATTTCACAGAAAGTTATGAAACCTGGTAGGTCTATTAAGAGTAACATGAGGAATTGACCTCTACAGTTTCAACCCAATCGAGCCACGTGGTGGCGCTATATAGATCCAAATATAAGAAAATATTTAAAAATTCACTAAAAATCATTGACATGCCCACTGCATACGCCCCGTTTTATCTAGAGTCACAAAATGTGGTATAGAGGTCCTTCTGCTCATACTGAACAAATTTGCCTCAAGGAACCATCATGTTAGCCCTATTGGATTTTCAGCTAATTAGCATTATTTGTAAAACACTTAAAATACTACTCCTCCTATACAATTTGACCAATTTACATGAAACCTGGTAAGCACACTCCATACACCATGCTTCATAAAAGATACATACAGAATTTTGATATTTTAAAAGATGGCCGAATGACGAGCCAATAAATATCCAGTGGGCGTGGCTTATCACGAAAATGCTAATAATTCCAAAACCATTTCACAGAAAGTTATGGAACTTGGAATCTCTTTTATGAGTAAAATCTGGACCTGACATCTCCAGTTTCAACCCAATCGAGCCACGTGGTGGCGCTATATAGATCCAAATATAAGAAAATATTTAAAAATTCATTAAAAATCATTGACACGCCCACTGCATACGCCCCGTTTTATCTAGAGTCACAAAATGTGGTATGGATGTCCTGCTGCTCATACTGAACAAATTTGCCTCGAGGAACCATCAAGTTAACCCTATTGGTTTTTCCGCTAATTAGCATTACTTGTAAAACACTTAAAATACTTCTCCTCCTATAAAATTTGACCAATTTACATGACACCTGGTAAACACATTCCTTACACCATGCTTCATAACACATATATACAGAATTTTGATATTTTAAAAGATGGCCGAATGACGAGCCTATAAATATCCAGTGGGCGTGGCTTATCACAAACATGCTAATAATTCCAAAACCATTTCACAGAAAGTTATGAAACTTGGAAGGTCTTTTACGAGTAACATCTGGACCTGACCTCTCCAGTTTCAAGCCAATCGAGCCATGTGGTGGCGCCATAGAGATCCAAATATAAGAAAATATTTTAAAATTCACTAAAAATCATTGACACGCCCACTGCTGCTGTTCGATATACAGTCACAAAATTTGGTGTATACGTCCAGCTACTCCTGCCCAACAAATTTGCCTCAAGAAACCATGAAGTCTGCCATCTTCGATTTTCCGCTAATTAGCATTTTTTGTAAAACACTTAAAATGCTACTCCTCCTACAGAATTAGACCAATTTGCACCAAACCTGTTCAAGGGACTCAACCCGCATCCCTACATACATGCATTACTTTACTAAGGCGTATGTCAAAAATTGGCCGAACGAGAAGCCAATGAATTTTGCATTGGGCGTAGCTTATCGCATAAATGCTAGTACTTCTAAAACCGTTTGATATAAAGTTCTGAAACTTGGTGGGTTGATTCAGAGTTAGATCAAGACTTGAGCCCTGCAGTTTTAACCCAATCAATCTGCGTTGTGGCACTAAAGAAATACAAATGTTGGGATGGCAGGTATGCTATCCGCCAAGTACACTATCTCTGCTTATCAGGCCGTCTACCTACTATACCAACTGTGAAAGTTCCTGTAGCTTAGTGGTTAAGGCATTTGACTGCCGTGTAGTAGGTTGGTGGTTCAATCCCCACCTGTTCCCAAGTTTTTTTTGAGGCACACAATGTGCACGTCATTGTAAGAATGTTCTTTTTATTGCAAAGGCTAGGAAATTTCACAATATTACCTGTTATCTGTTTGAATTATGAAGTCAGTAAGCCAAAACAATCTGATACCACAACACACAAGTCTTCTTTGGCCTCCTCATTTCTGTTAACTTGCTTTGGCCTAGTGGATACAGTATTGGCTTTCCAAGTATGTGGTCAGCGGTTCGATTCCGGCATGGTACCAATGGCTAGGTTAATGTTTGGCAAAACTATTGTGCAAATGCTTTGCTTCTTTTAATGTTGTTTTCACATTAAGAAACACCTTTTTATTGCAAAAGTTAAGAAATTTAACAGTATTGACTGTTCACTGTTTCACTTGTACTTAAAAGACTTAATACGCAAGCCCTTACTGGATCGGGTTAAGATACTATCAACAATGGCAAAAGCCCTAATTAGAAACAAATATTTGTATTTTGGGTCAACCCTGTCTAGAGTTGTCTACCATTTTGCAGTTTCTGTGTTTGACAAATGCCGCTAATGCCGTTCGGTCCCCGGAAATCGCTGCTTGCAGCTATATTTATTATTATTATTATTATTATTATTATTATTATTATTATTATTATTATTAATAATAATAATAATAATAATAATAATAATAATAATAATAACTATTTGTATATAACCTTTCATTCATATGATGCATCAGAGAGTGCTTCACAGAAAATAAGAGTAAAACAAATGCAGAAACATAAGAGTGTAATTAAAGTAAAAGAATGTAAAAAAATATATGGAACATGAAATGTGAGAAAAAGAAAATGTAATCAGGTATTGGTACACATGTCCCTATGTTCACGTGGATCTAAAAGATCCTATGATATATTATTACCTTTATTTTCCCTCCCTCCCATATCAAAATACTGATATTTGTCTGTTTTTGCAATGCTGATTATTTTTGTGTGGTTGCTGCCATTTCCATTCAAGAGAGAAAATTAATCTGAACTGTGTTACTCTAAATTATTATTCATCTTAATTTATGCAATGGGTAAAATAAAAATAAAAAACTAATTAGCATGAATGACTAAGATCCACTGGATTAAAGGTACTTGCAAATGAAACTGAACTTCCATCAAAGTAGATTTTAATGTAGAACACACAAATAAACTTTAAGACTGTTTCTAACTTTACAAGAAACTATAATGTCAATTCTCTGTAGCACTGCTGTTCTGTAATGGATAAAGCAAGGCGATTTTGCACTTTCACCATTAAGAGTGGTCTGTGCAGAAGAAAATCAAATTAATTTTATACAGATGGAAGCTTACTTATTTATAAAGCAATATCCAGAAAAGGCACATTTTCCCCATGTCTATAAACATTATGGAAAAATGTGGTGGAATCGTGCTCTTGTAATTTGGTGGAGTTGTAAAAATGTCTTTCTCCTGCAGGGAAGAAAATACGAGCGTGACCTGGACCTTTTTACAATGTAGTTGTAAATTTGGGATGTGGGGGAAACATTATAAAAACTTTGTCACAATGTTGTTATTCGGTGCAGCTTTACACCTGACTGCAATGTTGTAAAGAGTGGAAATAAAAAATTTTGTTAACAGGGTAGTCTCAGAAGAGTAATAGCCTCTTGTTCAGAGGGAAGTTGGAGAAAATTTCTAAACGCTACTTACAACCAACCGACTCAACAATGTTGGACCGCAGGCCTTCTGAAGTATCATCAAGTATTCTTCTTTCCTTTAAAGTGGTAATCCGCAATTTTTCAGTTTTGGTGGATTTGGCGACATCTGTGGTGACTGGTAGTCACAACAATTCGTTTTCGTACTCCAAATCCCAGAGTTCCATTCAAAATTAAACTACATCCCCAAACAAAGCAGCATGGTTTTGCTTTTGGGTGTATCACTAGGAGTGCATTGAGTGTTTAATTTTCTTAGACGGTAATCCACAGCAGCATATTTTACAGAAAGACTGCCTAGCGACGATCAACAATGTCTTCGACACGGTAATATTGAGTAAAATATCAAAATCTATTTTAGGTGCTTACTCTCCCGCATTCGACATGCAAGTTCTTGTGCGTGCATCATCACATTTGAATACTTGGCAGGAATGTCACACCCAATGGCACAAATGGAAAATAGCATAGAGGAGCAATTAGAGAATGCAAATACATTGAATGAACATTGCTACAAAAATGCAGATGTAAAAAGTTATAAAATATGGCATTTTTTATATAAAAAATTACGGTTTACAGCTTTAAATCAATAATTGTTAAATTATTAGGGTTATGAGTTAAGTAACTGTACATTTTGCAAAAAGGTTGCCCCACTATTACAAAGCACAATTTTAGTTTGTGCAATATGTATATTCATGTACATCAGAGGAGGTTTCTCTTGGACAAAAGGTGAAGCAGTGCTTCACCAAAAAAATGGGGGGGAAGAACATGTATATGACACAATCACACACAACATAGGCTTTCTTTAATATTGAATCATCACCACAACGACTTTCCCTTGTGAAGCTAAAAAAGTGCCTAGATTAAAAAAATATGCCTTGTATTGTAATGTTCCGCTCCCTTCCTGTTCGTTTTCTGTATTTTCCTGTTTTCCCTCCGTGTCATGTTGGATCCTTTTGTCCGTGTTTTCCCCGCTGCTGCGGTCTGGGCGTTTCCTTCTCTGTCTTGTTCGTCTGGTTGTCTTACTTCCGCCTTTTCACTCCGTCCCCCCTCGTTGCATGCATTTCCTCACCTGGTGTTTCTTAATCACTCCCGTTTATTTTCCACACCTGTTCCTTGTTTAGTTCTGTCATTAACCTCACTATTTATTCCTTCGGCTGGCTGCCAGTCGGCGCCAGTTCGTTAACTATCGTCACGCGGTGTTAATGCTCGTTGTTTGCCTGGTCGCGTTCAAAGAACTACTCGCTTGGTTGTGGGATATTATCCCCTTGCAGCTAGAGTTCCGCTCCTAACTACAGTCTGGTAGTTACCCTCCACGTCATTTCTTGTTGTGCATGCAGCTAACCTGTTTCCCTTCTCCTCCATCTAACCCAGCTCCCATTCTCCCGTGGCAGTGTTCGTTTCCCCCCGTTTTCGTTGTGTGTGTTGCGGTACCTCCACCTCCAGCTCGTGTAGGCTCCGGGTTGGCGTGTTACCTGGCTACCCTCCAGTTGTTCCTGTCCGGCCGAAGAAGCCACCTAGTTCTTCGGTTACGGTTCCGGGAGCTCTGGAGACCAGTCAGCTCCTTCCGGACCTACCGCAGCTACGCCACACTACCCAGCCCTGCCGTGCTTCACCAACCACCTACCTCTCAAGCCCTGCACCTCTGTGAGAACCTCCCGGTCATTTCCGTGCCTTCCCTTGCACTAACCCCACCTGCTGTGTTTTGTTCTGTACCGGTGCAGTCATTCCGGTCCAGTTCCTGTCCTGCCGTAGTGAGCCGCTCCCCAGCTAGTCCAGTCCAGTCCAGGTGTGAGCCGTGCACCTACCTGTCCAGTCCAGTTCCGGTTTGGAACAATCCGTTCCAGACCCTGCTTCCAGTGTGGACCTCCCGGTCCAGTTCCAGTCCAGTCCAGTTCCGGTTTGGAACAAATCCGTTCCAGACCCTGATTCCAGTGTGACCTCCCGGTCCAGTTCCAGTCCAGTTCCGGTTTGGAACAAATCCGTTCCAGACCCTGATTCCAGTGTGGACCTCCCGGTCCAGTTCCAGTCCAGTCCAGTTCCGGTTTGGAACATACCCGTTCCAGATCCTGATTCCAGTGTGGACCTCCCGGTCCAGTTCCAGTCCAGTCCAGTTCCGGTTTGGAACATTCCGTTCCAGATCCTGATTCCAGAGTGGACCTCCCGGTCCAGTTCCAGTCCAGTCCAGTTCCGGTTTGGAACGAAACGTTCCAGACCTGCCAGTCCAGCTCCGGCTTGGAGCAGCCCGTCCCGGGCTTCCTTGCTGTTCCAGCGTAATATTGTGTATTGCCTTTTCTGTACAGTGTTGGGACTACCCCAACACTTAATTTAATAAACCCCCCTTTTTGTGAATCTGTCTCCTGGTCGTTGCACTTGGGTTCGTCTCGTTCCTGGTTCGTAACATGTATGTTCTTATATAGTTCTGAGCTTGTATCGTGAAAAACAGCGCCACCTTTAGACGTTTAAAAGGAACTTCAGTGAGGCAAAGCTATCGTCTGCTTAACTCTACCATTGTAAATCAATTTATGACTTTATGAAATATGATTGGATAGTGACGCGTATGACGCGTTTTTGAGCCCATCTGTGAAGCAGAGCCTCACTAAAGTATCTGAATCATGCGTGTTCTTGTGCTCGTTCTTGTCCTGACGATTGACAGCTTTCCAAGATATAATCATCTTCACTGCCAAATTCGAGTAGACCATTACTGGGTTACTGTATTAGAGAGAGAAAGGGATTTTTATGGTTGTGGCGTTGTCAGTGGTGATTTGTATTGTAAATAGTTAAATTTTTTAACGTGTTGTAGTGTTAATAGCTAGCCAATTGCTAATGTCAGTGATTTAACTAACGTTGCCCTAAACTTAGCTCACATTTTGTAACGTTAGTGTCATGATTTGAAAGAGGCAAATCCCGTGCCCGAATCCAGACCAGGTTTTTGCAAAATCCACCACTCTCCAAAAAGTACACCAGACAGAAGAAAAAGGTAGAAATTATGTTTTATTGTGTACAAAAGTTCATTAAAAATTGGTCGCACAATCTGACAGAGGCTATGCCCGTCTGTGGGTCCCTTTTCCCTCCCTCTCCAATCCTGCCGGACGAAGCAGACCCCTCCCGCAGGTAAGCGTGCCTCCCCACACACAATACACGCTATCACTCACCCCACACATAGACACACTGTGCTAGTTAGGCTTTACTTAGGCTTAGGCACACACACTCGTGATCACCCCTTCAATAGCCCACCTCGAGGCCTGGCCCCACAATGCTTCCAGGGGAAAAGCCCACACACAGACAGATACGGTGGTATTCACATTCATACAATAACCTAACTATCATTCCACACCACAAACAATCGACATTAAACATGTAAAGAATAAGTGTTGTGGAGTCCGACCCACACTGCAACCCTGGGAGGACTACCACAATTAAGAAAAAACAAAAATAAACACAGGCCGTCCAGCCAAAATAATTACACACACACACAAATACATAACAGGACAGCTTTTGTCGTCCTTGGTGCTCACCAACGAGGATTCAGACTGTCCACCCCTTGGGCGAATCACGGAACACAGGCCGTCGCTGCACACCGTTGCCCTCGTCACACTTGCCGGGTTAGACACACCCGCTGCCGCTCAGTTCCCCGCTTGCCCCGGTCTGAGATTCACACACACGCTGCAGCTTTGTATACGTCGTGAACATGTTCCTTATGGTCTGGGGAAGTCAGTTCCCTCAGCAACAGCTCATCAACAGATCTCCCTAGTACACCGGCTCCAACACCCCGATCAGCTCTGCAGTCCGCCGTCGTTGTTGGCCATCAGTTCCGGGTATAACGCCGTTGTTTAGTTTGTTTCTTTCTCCAGTCTCTGGCCGCTTCAGCTCACTCCCGCTGTTTGCCGCACTCAGGTAAGTTCCGCCGTACATTAACACACTTACTGCACACTCACACAAGAATAAAACTTAACCAAACAAAAAAAAAAGAAATCTCCACTGCCACACACTCAGGAGCTCAAAGGCAATCCGCCCTCGCACACTCGTCTCTCGCCAGATCTCCCGTTTAACCCAAGTGCGCTCAGTATATTACCTCAGGGAACCCAGCCCCCGTGTTCCCCGTGCAATCACCTAATTCCCCAATGAGTACCATCCATTCATCCAATCCTCCATTCGTCCAATCATTCACTCAATTCCCCAATCATTCAATCCGGCTCAATTATCTCATCAACCACCGCAGGAACCCCACACATTCCCTCTCTCACTGAGGGAGACCGTGAACATGTTACATTAGCTTTTGCGATTTCATTTGGCAGCATTTGAAAGAAAATGGAACCTGTGAATGTAACGTTAAACATCCTGGATCGGATTCTGCGGGAGTAACGTAACTATTTTCAATCCTTAAACTGTCAAGAAAGATTGCAAGTGAAGGCGGATGGGAGACCGAAGCCTCCTAACAGTTTTATGCAGTGAGTGGGCTCGGTAAGTCAGAGCTTTATCAGTAAATGCTCGTGGTAGCCTACATCAAGGTGGATTAGTTACAGGCAGCTTGCTAATGGAATCACATGTATTGCTGGCCATGTGTGTTGTAAGGATAGCCTATTATTATCCAAGTGTGTTGCTACAGGAGATGTTCAATGTTTGCGAGAGATGGCTTTCATTATTTAGGTTAAGTAATTTCGACGGGTCTGTTAAAATTAATGTAAAATCGAAGGAGCATGTCAGTGTAACCGTGCAAATTGAGCGAGATGGATGCGTGAGGGTAGGACCTGAAATGCACGACTCAGAAGCAGTGGTTGTAGAAAAAGTCCCGTGAGGGCTTTTAATGAGGGAATGTCCAATGAGCGTGGTCAAAAAACAAGCAAAGTTCATACACAAAAAATCCAGCCAAAACCAATGTACAGCACTGAAGAAGAAGGCAGTCTCAGAATCGGTACACCATGCAATAGTCCAGTAACCAGAGTAGCTGTCAGCGGGGCAGAAGTACAGGCAGACGGTAGGCAGGCTCGGGGTCGAAGGCAATGCAAGAGTCAAGACCGAAGTCCGCTCCGCGGGGCAAAAGTACAAAAGCCAGCAGGCAAAAACTTGTGGTACAGGCAGGCAGTGGTTAACAAAACAGAGGTCAATAACAATGGATCGTAACAAAAAGGCAGGCTTGGAAAAACGCTCAAAAGTGCACTGACAAACAGGAGGCAACAATTTCACGAAGACAAGACATGAACACTGAGCTTAAATGCAGGTGTACACAGGTGCAGGCAATTAGCTTGAGAGCAGCATGCGAATGGAAATCAGGTGTGGAAGGCTGACAAGGTAACAAGATAATTAGTAATCGTTAGTAATAAACCTATCCTGACCTAGCGTTAGTAAATTAGTAAATGACATGCACGAGAAACGTAAGGTAAACATGAACACATGGTTAGAGAGTTAGTATTACCCAATCCTGATCTAACGTTAGTAGATTAGTAAACTAGACACGGGAGAATGAAACAATTAGGGAAGCGTGAGCGACAGCAAGAGAGATAGAGAAAGCATGAAGGCTGCGGAAAAACACGAAAATGTGTATGCTAACAATGAACGGGAAACGTAACATGAATTAAATATAAAACGTGACATGACAAGACTAGAAAATAAATCGTAACAATAATCAAACATGAAACGTGACATGACATGAAAATGAAACGTAACAAGAATAAAACATAAAACGTGGCGTGACTAGACTAAACATAATACGTGACACTAACAAGAAATCTAACTAAGACAAGAATGAAACATAAAACATGACATGCCAGCTGAGAATGATCATTTTATTGGATGAAGGTGCACGCATAACAAAATAACGTTAGTGTGGAAAACCGCGTGCCATTCCTGAGAGGTTGATCAATGAGATTCTTGGGTCGTCGTGAGCTGGCATTTAGGGGAATAACAAGAGTGAAAATTGGGATAACAGAGCAGGGAGTTGACTGAGCTAACTTACCTTCCCGCTATAATGACGTTCAGGCTCCACGCTTAAAGTCTGTGCTCTCCGGGATGTCAAATGGCCTATTCGCACTGGACTAGGGTATTAGGCTACCTGGTGACCTCATATGATTTAGTAATTATCCCCCGACGAGCTTCATGTGGCGCATTCGCACGGGATAAACGCAGTCAGTATTTCACTCAAATTTACTTATGAAATCCCAGAGATTATCAACGGGTACGACTGAAATGTAACATTTTTATAGGCTACTTCCATATTCTCAGTTCTTCCATATTCTCAGTTCACATCGTATGCAAATTGGTGTGTTGAAGCTGGCTATAATTAATTTAAATTCAGTTACGTTAAATTTAGCAGTAACATTTAAACACTTTTGGTATAAGAACCGCACCCAATATGTCAGAATTAGCAATAATAATTTCCACCGCAGCCTCCATAAATCTCAACTCGGAAAGATGAAGAAAAAAGCTGGAGAAAAACAAGGAATCCTTGCTGGGAAGAAAATTACTGAGATGTCGATTCACACAGGACTAATATTAACAGTTTTTTGCAAAATATGGTAGGTAACTGCCTATTGATGTTGCCACCTCTGTGTTTAACTCATGCCTCTCTCAGTCCCTCAACTCACTATGTCCTCTTGTCTCCAAACCAGCTCGACTATCACCCCCCTCCCCGTGGCTGATGGATTCACTCAGATCCAGCAGAACCATGCTGCGAGCCGCTGAGAGAAAGTGGAGGACATCCAGATCCCCAGATGACCTGGCCTCCTACCACACTCTGCTGGCAGCCTTCACAGCTGCAACCACATCAGCTAAAACTTCATTTTTCCAGTCTAAAATTGATGCATGTGTATCTAACCATATGCATATGTATTTTCCACCTTCTCCTCCCTGCTCATCCCCCCTCCACCCCCTTCACCCTCCTCCCTCTCTGCAGATGACTTCCTGACCCACTTTGAGGGGAAGGTGGCCATGATCCGGAACTCCTTCATGCATCCGGTGACACCCCACATCCCCCATACTGAACCCATCGCTACACTGTCGTCCTTCAAGATTCTGGAGGACTCAGATGTGCTCCAGCTGGTGACGCGCCATTGCGCAACCACCTGTCCACTAGACCCCATACCTTCAGCAGTCCTCCAGTCTATATCTGCTGAGCTCTTTCCATATCTGTCCTCCATTATTAACACCTCTCTAATCTGTGGCCATGTTCCTGCTGCCTTTAAAACTGCCCGTGTAACCCCACTAAAAAACCTAGCTTGGATCCCACTGATGTCAGGAACTACCGTCCTGTATCTCTCTTGCCCTTCCTGTCCAAAACAATTAAACGTGCTGTCCTTAATCAACTGTCTGTTTTTCTCCACCAGAACCTGCTTGACCCGCATCAGTCCGGCTTCAGAACCGGCTAATCCACTGAAACTGCTCTCCTGGCCGTGACGGAGGCACTCGCCACTGCTAGAGCCTCCTCTCTCTCCTCTGTTCTGATTCTCCTTGACCTGTCTGCGACATTCGACACGGTCAACCACAAACTCCTGATCTCCACACTCGCTGAGATGGGCATTTCTGGAACTGCCCTCTCTTGGTTTGTATCGTATCTCACTGATAGATCCTACCAAGTCTCCTGGAAGGGTTCCGTCTCTGCTCCCCATCCCCTGTCCACAGGAGTCCCGCAGGGATCTGTAATGGGTCCTCTGCTGTTCTCTATGTATACTAAGTCTCTTGGTTCAGTAATTCATTCACATGGCTTCTCATACCATAGCTATGCTGATGATACTCAACTCTTCCTCTCTTTCCCTCCCTCTACCCCACAGGTTAAGGAGAGGATATCTGCTTGTCTGACTGACATCTCTGAGTGGATGGCTACCCATCACCTGAAGCTCTTGACAAGACTGAACTCCTCTTCATGCCATACAAGATCTCCCCACTACATGACCTACATCACCGTTGACGGGACCGTGGTGGCTGCCTCCCGCTCTGCAAGGAACCTGGGGGTGGTCCTGGACGACCAGCTGGACTTCAAAGAGCACATCAGGGCGACGACTCGGTCCTGCAGGTTCCTCCTGTACAACATCAGGAGGATTCGACTGTACCTGACCACCTACTCCACCCAGCTTCTTGTCCAGACCATGGTCACCTCACGCCTGGACTACTGCAACTCCCTGCTCGCAAGCCTACCGGCCTGCACCATTCTGCCTCTTCAACTGATCCAGAATGCAGCTGCCCGGCTTGTGTTCAACCTCCTGAAATTTTCCCATGTAACCCCCCTGCTGAGGTCACTCCACTGGCTGCCAGTTGCAGCCAGGATCAGGTTCAAAGTTCTGACCCTGACCTACACTGCAGCCAATAGGACAGGCCCCGCCTACCTGCAGGACTTAATCCAGAACTATGTTCCTGCTCGACCACTTCGCTCTTCTACAGCAGGACGACTCGCACTTCCCCCCCTCCATGTCAAAGGCTCTCGCTCGTCCCGACTGCAGAGTTTTTCCACCTTAGCTCCTCAGTGGTGGAATGAACTTCCCATTCCCCTACGTTCTACTCCAACCCTGCCTGCATTCCGTCGAGGCCTGAAGACACACCTCTTCAGACTCCACCTTGACTGATATTCTAACCTAGGAATATCAGTTCCCTGTGTTTACTAGTTCCCTGTGTTTTCCTGTCTGTTTATTATAGTTTATAATAGTATTTAGAATAGAAGTGTAGTATTGCTGAGTTACCCACAGCTTACTGTGAACTACAGTCAATGTTCATTACTAGGGATAGCTGCTACATTATGGGAAGGATGTGCTTTGTCTTGTCTGTTCTGTAGTGATCTTGATGATGTCTCTGTATGCACTTATTGTACGTCGCTTTGGATAAAAGCGTCTGCTAAATGAATGTAATGTAATGTAATGTAATTTACGGTGGGGAATTTTGACTTTACAAATTACGGAAATACAGATTCGCTCAGGATTAAGATCACAGACGACCTCCACAAATCACATGAAGTCCCCTCCAGTGAATAGGGCATAAGACTATTCAAAATGAATGAAGCTATTTCAGCTATGGTGCAGGTGGATTTAAGTATTTATCTATTGAATATGCATAGGTGATGAAATAATCTGGCTGCTAATAAATGAGTGTGTACATAACTACATGTCATTGTATTCTATCTGGTGTTATTCAATTGAAAGAAGGCAGCTCAATTGAAATGGTATAGCCATAGAGATGAGTTGTCAAGCAATTTAAACCTGTTTTAAATGGCCACCAGCTCTTTTTTGCCTACAGCTGGTCAGTTCATGTGGTCAGTGTTAAACAACTCAAAAATGGCCTAGCTCAACAGGTAAAGCAGGGGTTCGATTTTCACAGGTAGAAAAAAAACTGTGGGTTTGCTTCACCAAATATTCTTGTCAGCAGCCGCCACTGATGTATATATTTGCCCAATATATCGTTCCGGAAAGGGGAAGACAGCAACCACACAGCTCACTCATGTGTGTTGTAATATAACAAGAGGATGTATTCAGTACTATATTAAAAGAAAGTGAAAGACACAAAAAAGAAAACAGAAAAAAAAACCTATCTTTGAGCGTTGCAAAAAATTAACAGCAAAGAAAAAAAAAATATGTTGACCTCAAATAAAGAATGCTGGCTCTTAAAGGCGAAAGGATTTTTTTTATACTCAAAGGAAACTTTTAGTCAAAATGGAGGACTGGTAATTTGCGCAGCAATCATGCAGATTACTTAGACCAAACAAGATACAACTTTGTTTAAGCAATCATTTCCATTGTGAGGGGAACGGTCTTCCAGTGACAGCCTATATGGGGGTTTGCAGTCAAATAAAACCAGGAGTTTTAAAACCAGTATCTTGTAGGTTTAAGCCACTAGCTGCCACTTTTCATATTTGGATTTTTGACCACTTTATCCACACTTGGCCAGATGTCATGATATTACATCAAGAAAATGTGTTTGGGAAAAATAGTTATGTATAGCCTTGTCAGGAATTAAATCATGCTAGCCTGGCCTAGTGCAATTCTGGTGAATCCTGAAATATTGCTTCCCAAATCACTATGAAATAGATGTTATCAGTGTCTGTTTGGGTGGGCAGAAAATCTTAATCATAAAGATAATTCAACAGCAGACATACTTGAATGTAATTTTAAACAGTGCTACTCCAGATATGTGAAATGGTAAATAAAGATACTGTTACAATGAGACAGAGGTCCATAATCCATGCATAATAGGCAGTATCAGGGACACATTAGTTACAAACTGAAAGGCATATCTAAGGCCTGCAGGGTTCTGCCTGGTGAGAGGGGGGTAGCCATGCCTGCCTGCTACAGTAACTGTAGAGATTAATTCTCAGTAACACTTGTTTGAGCTAGAATCACAGCAAATTTGCACTGAACAAAGTAATACAACAAAGTAGTTGATTTGAAATCCCTTTTTTTTTTTTTTTTTTACATTGGTTTGGTTTAAAATAATTCCTCTGTTTATTTGATATATTTTTGAGATACTAGCCCAAAGAATAATTGTTAAATCTTTAAAATTGAGTTGGTGCTTTATTCGCGCTCGCATATTGCATACATCTCTGACGTCCAGGGCCGGCTTTACAGTATAGGCGACAAGGCGGCCACCTAGAGCACCACGTTGACAGGAGCGCAAATTTGGTGCCCGGCACGCCCCTTCTAAATTTTTGGAATGTCTGCTGCCAGGAGCGGAGCACCTGCTCCTGTTCATAAAACAGTGCATACACACGCATCTCATCTTCGCCGTAACCTGATCACAAAATTAAGCCATATTTCTCATGTTCTGCATTTGCTGGTATTGTCAAATGCGTCCTTACATCTTAGCTGCAACCAGGGGTTGCGTTAATTGTGAATTTCCCATCATTTACAGATTTTTTTAAACTTTGAGGAAAAATACAAATGCCATCCGTCATTTTGACAGAAAAAAATATTTCTGCAAATGTGTTAAACACGAACTGACTGCAAGTATCTGTGAACAGTCTATTGTATAGCCACGCCTTGCTGTGATTGGCACTCCTCCTCCCTTTCCATTAATTCTAGCGTACTAGTTATCGGAGTTGCATCCCTCTCTCAGGTGTCATAAATTTAGCCACTTTACTATAATAATATTATATTAATAATAATAATAATATTTAAATAAACACTTTATTATAAACCCAATTGAATGAAAACATGTTTTTTTAATAAACATGTTCCGCACTTTGTCGTGTAGGCTAATTATTGCGGCTGTAAGGGTAACTCATGTCCTGGGCCATGTCCGAATGAGTAGAGTCGTAGAGTACGCAAAAAATTTTCTAATTGCAGTATACTTCAAACACCCGGATGACACACTTACTTCCAGGGTTCCGCTGAGTACATTCGGGAGCACACTTTTCAAGAAGTACACAACCATTTTGGTCACATAAATATGACGTGAGCTTCGTTTTAAAAAAATGAGGCGCAGCTTCGCTGACGTTTTCCTTCAAATACAACAAAAACAACACGTGACATGGCAGTGCAAGAGTGGGGTGCAGGGTTGCCAGATCTTGTAAGACTTTCCAGCCAAATGGCGACTCAAAACTAGCCCAAATCATAGGTTATTTTTAATCGAAATCAACATATTTTAAATAGAAATAATAATGTTTTTACTTTTTTAAATAAGTGCGTGCTTTGCCATTTTAAATTTTTACCTGTGACTGAACTTTGAAAGTATCCAAATTTAGCTGTAAAACCGTGGACATGGCAACACTGGTGGGACGTCTTATGACCTGCTTACGACACTTCCACAGTGCGGTTGGAAAATAGTATGACGGATATTTTTTGCGGACTGCGAAACAGTGCACATTAAACAGCACACTTCTGCCAGTGCACTGTACACAGGAAACAGGGCGCAGAAGACAGGGCTCTGATTCGGACACAGCCCTGGACTCTTCACATGTCCTTGTTCCCTCACTTGCATGTCTAATCAGTAAATAATCCATGCTTATTTTATCAAGGCTGGAAAACAAATTCCTCTTTCATTCGGTACGGGACTTTATAACGGAACGGTTATAACAGAAAATATAACAGAATGTATATTATAAAAATATAACAGAATGTATATTATATAGGGCAGGAGCGAACAGGTACAGGGAAGCAGGCTGGACGGGCGAAACTGGTTTGGCAGTGAATGGATCTGCTTAAGTACTGTTCCGGAGTACGGGCATCTCCCCCTGCTAAACAGGAGATGACCAGAAACCCCCAACAGCCCCCCAACAGCAGATCATCCAGTACCCAACCTCGCCTGCTGTCTTCTGAGATCAGGAAGACCATATCAATATCCCTCCAGCATGGAGCTAGAACACAGCTGTGATCTTGGACCAGACATTGGCCATACTAACATTATGTGACAGTAGACTATGTGTACAGCAGAGCACCTGCTGTCTCCTGAAGATCAGGAAGACCATATCGATATCCCTCCGACAAGGAGATAGAACACGGCTGTGATCTTTGATGAGACATTGGCCATACTAACATTATGTGACCGTAGACTATGTGTACAGCAGAGCACCTGCTGTTTACTGAAGATCAGGAAGTCCTGAATCGATATACCCATTAACCACTGCACGAGAAACCTGATGACAGCGGGATCGAAAAAGGACATACTAATTTTTAGTCAGTACCCAGCAACCATCCATCCATCCATCCATTATCTAACCCGCTTATTCCTGGTCAGGGTCGCAGGGGGTGCTGGAGCCTATCCCAGCATGCATTGGGCGAGAGGCAGGAATACACCCTGGACAGGCCGCCAATCCATCGCAGGGCACACGCACCGTTCACTCACACACTCATACCTATGGGCAATTTAGAGTCTCCAATTAGCCTAACCTGCATGTCTTTGGACTGTGGGAGGAAACCGGAGTACCCGGAGGAAACCCACGCGGTCACGGGGAGAACATACAAACTCCACACAGAAAGGTCCTCGGCCGGGATTTGAACTCGGTACCTTCTTGCTGTGAGGCGACAGTGCTAAACACTGCACCACCATGTGACGAAATGCAATGCTATTGTATTCCTGGATCAACCTAGTCATTCTACTTTTCACGTGAACCTTGCAATTTGAAGCTAGGCCACACTGTGGCCGCATGGAATACCAACAGAAGCAAGCTATTACTGTCAACTTGCCATAAGGATTTGATTACCATTACTTAGCCATTTTAATTATTATAGCCTATAAAGCAGAATAAGCCTTGCTGTAATAAATTAACCCGGCGATCCAGCAATATGCACTATACAGCAATCCATCAGATATGCAATATGAGGCAGCAAGGTGAAACTTAATAGCAGCAGCTTTATGATGCATGAGAGCTCCTGAGCCTTTGAGCACAATAAAGGTTTGATTTGTTAAAGCTATGAGACGTAGGCAGTAATCCAATACCCAGCGTCTTCCCAAGTTTTTTCAAATTTAGCACATTTCGATTGTTCCGCTCATCAAGTATTGTCTTATGTTTTTATTCCCACATGTAGAGCTTCACATTTCATTTGCCAGGTTCCCACCCACTTCGGAACTATCTTAAGAACTGTAACAGCAAGAAGGTGGCCAAATTAGCTAACCGGCTGCTAGCCGAGTGCTTAACAGTGGAAAAGTGGAAAATTCCCTCTCTGTCCCTTAGCAGCAACAAAGATTTTTACCTTAGGAGCGAATCAGTCTAACCAGTTTGATATGGATTTTAGAACTCTAATATCGATTACAAACTGAAGCACAATGTTATCCTCCTCTGTACTTTCCAAATGCTAACAACTCTTCCACCAAAAAGGAAATGCGCATCTACAGCAGGCACGCACAGAGCAGCAGTTGAAGTAGCACCTATGCAGAGGGAGTGATTTGAGGAAAACCAGACCCATGGTAGCATTGACTTGCGTTGAAATAGCCTGAAAGACTTATACAGGAGCAAACAGCGCTGGCAGCAGGAAGTGAGCGTCAAAATGAAGTCCGGTTTTGCCCCTTGCTTTTAGAGTGTAAGCTACGCACTAACGGGCCCCGCCAGCACCAGTTGCAGATACCGCATACACTAATGTACAGTGCATCCGGAAAGTATTCACAGCGCTTCACTTTTTCCACATTTTGTAAGGGTTATTTCTCCGGACTCATTTTCCTATAGAACTCTATGGGGAAAAAAGTCAGGAGAAACAACCCTTAAAGTGATCCATCCACATCTACTCTATATCTGGCAACAGAGTGATGGTTTGGGGCTCGTTTGATAGCTCAGACCCTTGATAACTTACAGCCATTTAGCCAGCCATGTGTTCCATACTGTACCAGTGTAATTTACAGCTGAATCTAGTCTCACCCCCCAATTTACATAGAGATCCATTCAAATGCAGAGAGGTTATAGTATCGCTTGTAACAGTACCTGAAAATAAGATATCGACAGTTTTTTGATGTTGATGGTCACAGACTTCAGGAAGTAACAGCATGTAAAGGATATGCGACCAAATATGAAATATGATACTTTAAAAATACGTTAAAGCAAAGGGTATGAATACTTATGTAAATGGGAAATTTTATTTTTTTATTTTTAATAAATTTGCAAAAATCTCAAAAAAACTTTTTTCACATTGTCATTATGGGGTGTTGTGTGTAGAATTTTGAGGGAAAAAATGAATTTAATCAATTTTGGAATAAGGCTGTAACAGAACAAAATGTGGAAAAAGTGAAGCGCTGTGAATACTTTCCGGATGCACTGTAGAACTTCCTGGGGTTAGTTCACACTACACCTGGCACACAGGGGGGTCCAACAAGCGTTGGTACACATAGCCACTGATCCATGTAATGTTAGAAGGACCTTGAGCTGACAGACAGGATGGCTTCATTGGTAGCTGGAAGGTCACACACTGTTCTTCATCACTACACATAGAACTTCCTGGGGTTACTTTACACTACATCTGGCACACAGGGGAGTCCAACAAGCGTTGGTACACATAGCCACTGATCCATGTAATATTAGAAGGGCCTCGAGCTGATGGACAGAATGACTTCCTCCGGAAGCGAAAGGTTGTTGCACATAGTCATCACATAAGCACAACACTAGCAGCACTTTGGCGTATGGTTGTTTTTGGGGGTTGTTGCTGCTGCCCTCACCCCATACCCCTGCTTGCTCGCGTTGATTGGCGGGAGGGTTTTTGAACAGAACCATACCGCCAAACCTAAAATGTATTGTTTTAAGAATGTTAATAAAACTTTTACTTGAACAACAGTGGTCCTGACTGAAATCGAGCCTAGCGTTAGTTCAGGCAGGCCACGAGAGTGAAACCCGGCCATAGGTGAATCAGCTGACAGCTCAGCTGAGTAGTGAGGCTACTTAAATGGATTGATTAGTGAATCAAGGCGGTCTATTTAACATGGTGGATCCTCTGATGCCCGCTGCACACAAAAAAACCCCCCTCCACCCCAGCTCCATTCTCTTCAGTTCCCCTTTGCGCACTGACACCTAGCCTATATCGCTCCTGCATGGCTCACTAATATGTTTGAGTGCCTACTGATTTCTTTCCTCTCTCCTTCCCTCTTCGGCAACTGCCGGAGTGGTAGGTATAGATCAACAAACATCGTTCTCCAGAAGCAGCTGGTCAGATCCAGCTCCACGCCGTCCCAGCTGATGACGCCACCTGCTGGCCTTCAATCCGCCTTCCACCACCGGCTCATTATATATTGACATTTTCATATGTTCTGTCTTGCATTTTTCTATTCTGTAATCAGCTATTCAGTTAACCGGTGCCAGTCAGTGGCGGATGGACTCCCCCCTCAGAGTCAGGTTCTGCCCAAGGTTTCTTCCTGCTAACAGCAGGGAGTTTTTCCTTGCCACTGTCGCCCTAGGCATGCTCTATGGGGGTTCAGGCCCGGTTTCTTGTAAATTGTTGTGATAATGACACTTAAAAGTGCCATATACATACAACTGATTGAATGGAATCTGTAAAAAACCATTCTCAGTGCAGCCGGTTCTGTTCTAAGTGCAACCCTACTGGGGGTTGTTGCTGCTGCCCTCACCGCCATACCCCTGCTTGCTCGCGTTGATTGGCGGGAGGGTTTTTGAACAGAACCATACCGCCAAACCTAAAATGTATTGTTTTAAGAATGTTAATAAAGCTTTTACTTGAACAACAGTGGTCCTGACTGAACTGCTATTAAGATGGTTTTACATTGATTTTGTTCCAATTCTAGCCATGGGTTATTGAATTTGTACTTTTGGGTCCATTTGAATAAATATTGGAGTTGATTTGACAAAAAGTAGTGGAGAAAGTTTGGTACTTCTAGGCCGCCTTGTGATTTTCCATTTTGTAATGTTGTAAGTGAAACTCTTGATTTTTTGTTTTTCCAGTAAAATTGAGTTGTTAATGAATCAAGTGTTTTGAACCATTTGTCGGTGGGGGTGGTTGGGAGCATTGAAAAGGAGCTTGGTCCAGCGTTTGAGGTCATCTTCTATTTTTTTTTTAGCAAAGGGGTGTAATTGAGGTTGAAGAGCTCTGACAGCCTGGAAGAGATATTAATGCCTAAATATTTTATATTGCCAATGTGAAGTGGGAGGGGAAAATCTTGGGTTGCAGAATCCCAGGCGTCTTCATACAATGGTAGTATGGTTGATTTATTCCAGTTTATTGTGTAGTGTGAGATTGTGGAGAAGTTGTTAATGATATTGAAAGTTTCCCGTAGTGACACGGAAGAGTTCTGTAAGTACAATAATAAATTGTCTGCATAAAGACTAATTTTATGTTCTGAATTGGCATCCTGAATTCCTTTGATTTTATTGTTTTGTCGTATTGCTGCTGCGAGTGGTTCAATAAAAATGGCAAATAGTGATGGTGAGAGTGGGCATCCTTGTCTGGTTCCCTGATGAAGTGTGAGGCTCGGTGAGGTGACCCCGTTTGTGAATATTGTGGCCCTAGGTGATGTGTACAATGTTCTTATCCAATGGATAAACGACTCTCCAAAACCAAACCTGCGCAGGGTGCTAAATAGAAAGGTCCAGTTTACTTTATCAAATGCTTTTTCGGCATCTAAAGACACAATTATGGTTTAGTTTTGTTTTTTTTGTGAAATATTGATTAAGTTAAAAAGCCTACGGATGCTATCAGAGGCATATCTGTTTTTGATGAAGCCTGTCTGGTCAGGGTGAATTAGCATATGGGTGACTGTCTCTATTCTGGTCGCTAGTGTTTTGGTAATAATTTTTAAGTCAGTGTTGATTAGTGAGAGAGGGTGGTACCTTGAAGGGTGGATTGGGTCTTTATTAGGTTTTAATAGGAGTGTCATCACCGCGGTATTCATGTGCCTGGGTATGGTGGAGGTAAGTTTTGATTTCTGTAGTTACTCTGTAAAATAGTGGTGATAAAATATCCCAGAAGTATTTATAGATTTCAGCTGGAAAACCATCTGGTCCAGGTGACTTGTTATTTGGCATTTTATCCAGGGCTTTATTAAAGGTTGTATCAGCGATTTTGGGTGACGTCACTTCTGAAGCGAAATCCCAAACAAACAGAGCCAGCTCCAGCTCAGAGCCAATTATGTTATGTTTTAAAAAATAGTGTTCAAGCATCCAGAATTATAACCACGTTAATAACGTTTGTAAGAAACCAAACCGTTTGTAAATCCGTCAAGATTTCAGCGAGATAAGAGTATTAGCGTATTAGTATCACCCACCCCTTGTCGGTGATTGGTTGGAATACTGTTTATTTTGGTTTTGAGTGATTGGTAGTACCATTTGTTTTTGTGTACGATCTCGGAGCATAGGCTGCCTACAGAGACGCGGTTTTTTGACGGCCTGCTTATGGGGCGGGCAGCTAGCGGATCGTGAGGAAAAATCAGATGAATGTGATCATTTATGTTTCGACCCAAAATCGCTGATACAACCTTTAAGTTCTTCAGAGGTAAGGGGTGCATCTAAAATGTTTACTTGCTCTCTAGGTAGTGTTGGTAAGTCTAGGTTGTTTAGAAAGGTATCTATTTCTGATTGGTTGGGTTCGTGATCCGAGGACTATAGGTTGGTGTAAAAGTTTTGAAAGACATTATTTATATCCTGTGGATTCTGGGTAATAGTACCTGTAGAGTTGAGTATGGACGGGATAATTGCTTTCTCTTTTTTGCGTTGTAGTAGATTTGCTAGATATTTACTTGACTTATTACTGTATTGAAAGTTTTCATATTTGAGTTGTTGAATAATTAACTGTTTTTTTGTGTATAATGCTTTCTAGTTGGGTTTTAATTTGCCTCAATTCATTTTGTATTTGTTCACTGGGGTTATTGATATATTGGCTTGTTAGATGTTTAATCCTTTGCTCTAATGTATTTTCCAGTTCTTGTTGCTGTTTTTTCTTATATGATGAATATGATATGATTTTACCTCTCATTACAGCTTTGCCTGTTTCCCATAAGAGTGATGGTGAGATTTCTGGAGAGTCATTCATCTCCAGGAAGGATGACCACTCTCTTTTAATCATTGAATTGAAATATACACAACATAACGTTTCCCAACGGGATACAAATACCTAACATTTAACCCGACAAAACAGCAGCAGTATAAACTATCGAAATATCCCGAATTAGTCACAATTACATATTAGCTTTCACGAACCTCCTGACAGTAAATTTGCAAACGAGTATCGTTAGTCTAGCTAATTGACTAACATCCACAATGTCAGCAAAACAAAGTAGCCCATGTAAACACATCCAATTAATGTTTTAAAGCATATGGTGTAGCTCCTGAGGGCTTGTGTAAAACGTTAGCATGCTGACAGGTGTATTTGGCTACTAACAAAATGATAGCAACAACCGGTTGTCAAATTTTGAAAAACACATTGAAGCATCCGAGCTAAGGGGATAATAAAGACCGGGTTACACGGATGATCCGCACGTCTTAAATGGTCATGCTGAATTTGGCGTCAACTTAGCTTTACATGACATAGGAATCCACTTCTAGTAAACTCCAAGAAGACCTTCGCCTTGACGAAAGCATAGGATGCCAGCCACGCAGCAGAGCTTGCAACAACTACATGAGCTAGAATATCCACACAAAAAACACTGTGCAAAACATTTTAAGCAGGGCAAGCCTAGGTTAGTCTCGGCATGGCTAGCAGCAGCAGGGCGCGGCAGAATGACAGCAAATTTCTTTTAACACAAGCCATAAGCAAACAAAGAGCAGCGCATCAGCATTCAAGCAATACAGAGAGAACTGATTCTTGGCTTTAAAAGGGCGCTCCATTAGAGGTGTGTGCATGTGATTGGTTGAGTATGGGACGCTTGATTGCTAGCCGACCATGGTCATGGTCCATACAGAACTTTCTCTGCACACGTTAAAACGTTCACGACGCTCATGAGGTGAGTGCGGAATGCTAGCAGAGGGGGCGAGTGATAGGCTGAGTGAAGATGGGGAGAAACTGAGGAAATAAACGGGGAAGCCACGTCCAGCCTGCACAACACGGAACAGACAGACAAGGTAAATGGAAAAACATGATATGAAACAAGAGGAATGGGGAAAACAGGGAGAACGAAAGGAAGGTGGACTGGAGGGAAACGGCAGATGTCATAGCTAAGTCATAAACATTGAAGTGTTCATTTATTTTTCACTTTCACTTTTATCTTCTGGAGTTAATTTTCATAAATACATGCATTTTTTTGTAGATAAGTTTTTTTTTTAAATCTCTACTATTTTTAGCCCCCCCCATACAGGCGCAAAAATTCAATCTTGCCTAGAGCGCCATAATGGTTTAGGCCGGCGCTGCTGATAAATCTTGAGCGGCAGTTTTTTGTGACAAACTAAAGAAGAATTTTTAAGTTGATCCAACATTTCACTTTTTCAGCCAAGTGAGTCTTTTCATTTAACAGGTATAAGGATCATATACAGCACATTCTTTAAATTACTGTACATTCCCATTAAATTAGGATGCTACAAGTGTACATACCGTTTTGTTTACATGCCTTCAGTTTATTTATGATTACTGCATAATTCATATTACAGGGCTTTTTGTTAATTATATGAGCAACTGTAGGGGTGATATACACACAGCCTAAATTACAGTACTGGAACACCTGTAAATAAATTACATTGCTATTATACCTATTTCAAATATGTAAAAAAGAAGTTGACCATTGTAGTTCACAAAAATCAAACAAGGAAGATGTGAATAACAGTATGATTATTTTCCATCATAATGATGAAATACAATTTTGAATAAATGGGGGTGCCCATGCTAGTAAAATGATCAGACAGCTCACTCCCTGTTGGTTGGCAGGTACCATGGTAACCATTCTGTGCACTGTGACTCTGAAGAAATGTTGTAACCATAGTAACTGCCAGGACCTGTGGGAAGTGGGTGAGGGTGATTTTTATGTGTGGAGCCATAAACCATCACTTGATAGATTTGCCTATTGATTTCCTTCTGCAGAAAGAGTCTGCACCTCTCAGCTGTTTACATATCTTTAAAGATAACTGTTCCGTTTTTAATTACAAATCAGCAATGTGCAAAATGGTACAATGAGACAAAAGGTATGGTAAGCTGTTTTTAACAAGAAGATAGGCAGTCAATGAAATACTGTAGATCTGGAGGAGAGTAGGGAAAAAACAGACATCCTCTCGTGGGGTGGAATTCAAAGGGAGGCATTCTTGGATCTTTCCTTCCTTTTGATAAGAATGTGTAACAAGGCTTGTATTTTCATTACCTAGGAACGGCTGATTTTAGCAGGAGTTGTCTTAGAGAAGTAGAGGTCTTCCGTTGAACATGGAAGTCAATGGAAACCAGAAAAAGGACCATTCACAATACAAAACAGCCCTAAAAGAAAAAGCAAAGGAAGATGAAAGGCAAAATGAAGGGAGTAAGTGAGTACGTCAACCTTTTACCTGCCTTGAGAGAATCAGTGTTTTTGCAAAGTCAGTT
The DNA here is from genome assembly GCA_029718625.1 of Synaphobranchus kaupii. Lineage (NCBI taxonomy): Eukaryota > Metazoa > Chordata > Actinopteri > Anguilliformes > Synaphobranchidae > Synaphobranchus > Synaphobranchus kaupii. Next base: position 48,866,626 of record CM056378.1, read on the forward strand.
TCAGCAGCTCAGGATTAGTGATCCGTTTCACTGATTCCCTTTCTTTAAAATCCCAGCAGCTGTGTTGGTTTAAAATTTTTATTTCCCTTAATATTTACTGAATTTTAAATGAGTGAAATCAATTCTAGTGTGTGGAGATGATTGTGAAATGCTGCACATGCTTGCATGCCTGGTTTTATATATTGTGTGGGGCGCATAGGGTTTCGACAGGTGACTGCACATTTAAAGACATAAACCACGCCCAAACTGCATCAAGGTCAGATGATTTGCTGCAGATTTTCAAGCTGTTCCTTAAAAGGAAGCAACAACACGCTGACAGAGTTGGGTGTGCAAACTGCAGTGCTCATTATAGAATATGTCTTCCAATCAAGAAGGGATAATCTTGGCACTGGCTGGAAGGACCAAATTTTACCGAACATGATACTGCCAATCAGCTGCCAATTTTAGTGTGTCCGTGTGTGAGAATAAATGATCAATTCTTCTCATTTTCACAGTGTTGTTATGTCCAATCTGCTGCTTCAGAACCACATTTTACACCCTACTAGTCACACAGTACTACAGGTAGGATTCGGCTCTGTGGCTAGTAATCTGTCGCACCAGGCGTTCCGTTGTGACAAACTGAGTGCAGTGCTCTTCCAGGAGCCATGGCCAGATTCATGGTTTGCTAATGATGTAATGGCTAGCCTGGTCCGTGTTAATTACATAGTGGCCAGCCTGATTCAGCCTGGACTGAACGATTCACCTCTTTCAGATAACAACAGTTGCTTTGGACTGAGCGACTAGCCTTTTTCAGATGACAACAGACAACCTGGCCTGAGCGACTAGACTCTTTCAAATAACAACAAACGACCTGGACTGAGTGACCATAGCCTTTTTCAGATAACAACAGATGACCTGGACTGAAGACTCACCTCTTTCATATAACAATAATTGACCTGGACTGAGCGACTCTCCTCTTTCAGGTAACAACAGATGACCTACACGGGCGACTAGCCTCTTTCAGAAAAAACAGATGACGTGGACTGAATGACTAGCCTTTTTCAGAAAACAGCAGACAACTGGACTGAGCGATTAGCCTTCAGATATCAACAGCTGACCTGGACAGAGCAAGTAGCCTTTTTCAGATACCAAGATACAACTTGAATAGAGCGACTAGCCTCTTTCAGATAACAACAGCTGGACTGACTGGGCTAAGCACCTAGCCTCCTTCAGATAACAATAGCTGACCTGGACTGAGCAACTCGCCTCTTTTGGATAACAATAGCTGACCTGGACTGAGCAACTCGCCTCTTTCGGATAACAATAGCTGACCTTGACTGAGCAACTAGTCTCTTTCATATAACAGAAGCTGATCTGGACTGATCGACTAGCCTCTTTACAACAGACGATCTAGACAGAGTGACTAGCCTCTTTCAGATAAGTGCAGATGACCAGGGGCCTGCATCACGAAGCAGGATTACTGAGTTAGGTGGATAACTGCACTGAGTAAAACCCAGAACAGTTCTTTTTACTTCAGTCCATGTTCCAGATTTGGGAGGGTTCTGGGTTTTATCCAGCTAACTCAGTAATCCTGCTTCATGATACAGGCCCTTGGACAACGAATTAGCCTCTTAAGTGTTGCGTGGGTGTGTATGTGTATATGTGTGTGTGTGTGTGTGTGTGTGTGTGTGTGTGTGTGTGTGTGTGTGTGTGTGTGTGTGTGTGTGTGTGTGTGTGTGTGTGTGTGTGCAAGTGTGTAATGCTGATTGACAGCTGTCTAGATCCTTCAGTTAGTAACCTATTGCCTATGAAAACACTCTTGTGCAGAGAGGAAAGGTCAGCAGTCATAGGCCTGTTGAGGGAGCTAATTGGCCTCTGCACAATGCTAAAATGGGCTGCTCGGACACACACACACACACACACACACACACACACACACACACACACACACACACACACACACACTAAATTGGGCTTCTTGGAGATGGGGAGAGGGGAGAGGAAACACACTTCCACTGTTCTCCTGTACAGGATGGGAACATTCAATCATCCCAATGGAAGGTACAGGTTTCCTTTTCTAATTTCTAAATATTATTTTTTTCAGTCTTCCTAATGAATCCCACTGGGGCATGTTCACCCCTTCAAGATGAAGTCACAAAGGATAATATACAGATAGGTGACGATTAACATAAGACAACATATTCCATACCCTCCTGACAATAGTTCCACTAATGCAAACACACAGTGTAATGCCACACGGTTTTATCATAGCATCAGCATTGCAGTTCAACATTGCCTGGTCCTTGTTTTGAGTGCTATCCTCTTACATTAAAATACTGTACAGCTAATTATTAATAATATTAATCGGTCAATGTGCATTCATAGCACTGAATCTTTTGACCTAATTAAATAGCATTTGCAATGACATTATTGATAGCCTTTCTAAAGCACACTTCTGCACGTTTATCTTTTTTGGGGGTGGGGGGGCTTATATCTTTTTACCATATTTTATCTCTAATTTCACCATTATGGATTGTCCACTGCCAATTCCTTATGCTTATTTTAAATTTATTTTTGTATTAATAAAAGTACAAATTAAATAGAATTTAAGGTACAGATTAAAAGTTAAATGTGCAGATTATGGTCTTCACTTCTTTAGTGCAAAAACCACTGCAATATGCCTAATATTATGCCAGATTTATGCTCATTTATATTAAAAAATCATCGCTGTTAAGAAAGCAACTCAGTCATAACAATGTGTTATGCATGATATAACAAGTAGTTTATAATGGTGAAGCGTGTTTATTGTATGTAGATATTGGCATAGGTTTCTATACTGTATAACACTATCTTCTCCAGTTGTTATTTAAGTAGAGTTCACTAGAATGGAAGGATTCACTGAAATGAAAACCAGTGTTCAGACAATGTCCTCAGAAGAGAGCGTTTAAGAATTTGTATTTTTTTTTTTTTTTATGCTGGAGTTATTAGGGTCAGATACAGCCTGCATGTATTTATGCAGATGCAGTTAATCTTCTCAGCTAAGGTGAAATATTTCCAAAATGTGGCGGAAGGTTCGAGTTATATTTCCCTTAGGTTGTGAGATAATATTATGAGAACGTTCCCCTAATGTCTTAAAATGCTTTACTATTCCAAAGAAGGTCCATCAACATTTTGAAATACATTTCAGGAATGTTGCGTATAAACCTACTTGCAAAACCCCCTGTGGGTAATCATTTAGTCTTAGTCATGAAAACAAAACACTAACATGGAGAATAAATTTCACAATTTAAGAATGTTACGAATGAATGCACTGAAATGGTAGATTTGTTTAATGTTACTAACATTCTCGATAAAATTTAATTTAACACGTAAAATTACTCTCCACAATTCAAATGATTTGTTAGTGAAAAACTGAATAACACCCTGAGGCTGTTCAAGCAATGTTCCTCATGACTTAAAAGATAGTATCTCAGGGACATCCAGGAAATTTAACAAATATATGTGCTTGGAACATATAACTTTCCTAATGTTCCTGGAATGTTCTGAGAACCGAAAATGGGTTTCAGTCTGAGAATGAAGAATGAATTCTGAGTGACATATGGTACAGTTTCATACAGACTATGGAAATCCCACTGATCTTTTTAACTGTGTTACAGATCTTAAAGGGATTTTGCATACACATCTGATAGCTTATATATCAGTGAAATCAAGTGCTTACTGAGGTCATAACCAAACAGCACTGCAACAGTTTGTTCTTATAGTCTTTCTGTACAAACAGCTCGAGTTGCGTCAAATAAACTAATACTGATGTGGAACTATTTTAGCTGCATAATTTGTAAATAAAACCACTTCATACTGTATTTGTTCTATTTTACATTTTCTATGGCACCTTGAACAGCCGCCAGATTTAATATTCTGGGGCCCCACTTATCAACCATGTACGTATACTCATAATTGTGGATGAAATTCAAAAAATATTTTCAATCATATTCCTATCTGAAAAATAACAGTTTTTCCAACTTTAAAATGTAAAACTTTTCTTTGGTATTGCACTGAAAGCACTCCTACCCCCTGATTGGTTACCGAGTGGAATCCCTTTGAAAGTTCCACCTATCAGGTAATTATCCATCTCTACTTCGGCGCAGTCAAAAAAGTGTGATTGGATTGCCAGGGTTGTTTCCATGGCAACATGACCAAACCCTCCCCCCAAACATGCATAGAAAATTAGACCTCCAGCTGCTTCTGCATGTTCTAATGGTGAATATATGAAATATATCAGAAACAGCTGCACTGGTTTCCTTCTGAAGACAGGAAGTGAGTCCCAGAATCACACCAGGAAGGATTAATTTGCATTTTAAAAAGATGCATGTTAACACAATGCATCTCCACACAATGTCCCCCTCTCTCTGGGGCACTCCCAGGTGAAACTGCCCAAATATTTTACTGACTGGTTTATCAGGTCCACCGGTGAATAACAGACAGGTCTAAAGGTCCAGAAAATGGCTGACTAGTGTGCCGAATGTACTCTTCCTCTGCCAGGGCTGTGGGATTTCCCATGTGCAACGCTTGGTTTGCAAAATCAGGGGCCTAAATTCCAAATGAAAACATACCGCTATGTGTCTCTCCACCCTGTTCTACCAATTACAACATAATTCCCTGTTACACAGAAAAACATTTTGCAATACTTGCGGCTTTTGTTCATTGTCAAAATGTTTGCCTGCCTGATCTTGATCCAATAAGCCAATAAGAGGACACCCTAAATAACAACAGCCCAACATAACCTTACACAATAAAAAATAAAGAAACAAGAGGAGCAAACTAATGTTAAATTAGCAGTGGGCCTCAGTTAGCCTTTCAGGGTCCATTTCTTGTGAAACACAAAACACCGTGTAAGTGCGAAATTTATGAACTGGTGAACCAATTTGCAGTACATCAACAAATAATTCCCAAATAAGAAGGGCCAGGAAGGAGCCACAGTCTTTTAAACTGGGGAACAACTGAAAACTGTACATTCTTATTGGACCAGGGCGGATAAACAAAAGGTTTCAAGCCTTTCAAGAAATGATTGTTGTGTACGTACAATTTGGTTGAGTGGCAGTAGAGAAGCACCCTCAAAACACAATGCCATATATGGATTTATGTTTTTGGAAACGGAGTGATAAGTGGAGTGATAAGTCATATTTTCCTGCATAATTTGTCTCATGTTGAATAGTCCATAGAATTATATTATTTAAATTTGTGTGGAAGCCATGGACTTGGACAATGCAAAACAATACAATCCTGCTGTGTATACCCTTCAAGCAAAATGAATGCTGCTTTGTGGATTTCATTAGAGATTGTGTACTGTATGAGGGATTGCGTGGAGTGTTTGTACACATCCACTCCGGGGTATTTTATGCATTACTGAACGGGGGGCATTAACGTTGAAATTCAAATGAACCTGTAACCAATTTACTGTAACTGAAATTAATGTAAATAAAAATAAGCTGGGTAGTGCATTTACCACATATTTCTGCATATTACTTAGATTGCATTCCCTTGATGGAAGAACATGATTGTTTACACTCTCACAAATTCAGGAGGATGTTTCAGTTTCAATTAAAAGCTTAAAGAACACTGAACAGGTAGTTTTTAGAAATCCCAAGAGACTTCTCCTAGGGAAGCTCTCTGCGGAAGCTTGGTGTTAAAGAGCCTTATAATATATATGAAATAGAAAGTGAGAGCGAGAGAGTGTGTTTGCGTGCGTGCGTGCGTGCGTGTACACACAGGTTATGCATGATAATGCATGCTTATAAAGAGTAATATACATATTTTTCATGCATACACAACATTCTTTGTAGTTTGAATGTAAAACTTGAGTATATATGGGTAAATATGAACCCTTTTCAGTGCAGTCCCACTGAAGCCCTGTAGAGGTCATAGTTGACCATTTTCACATTGCATTTCAGGAGTGTTACGGTAAAGGTTTTCTTGTATTTGATCATTTTTGGACGAATTAGTAATACAGAGTATAATCCAGAAAACACAGAATTCATTGTTCAATTTCAAACCCCATTTCTTCAAGACCAATTCAATAATAACAAACAACCACACGCACGAACGCACGCACACACAGAAATACACACACACACACACACAGGAACTGCTTAACCTCAATCAATTAAGAGAGATGTCCTCTACCTCAAGATGGAATTTACCGAGAAAGTGCAGCACATAAATGTCAAGAGGTCAACTGAGACCAATAACATTAATACATTATCAGCTGAGTCAAACCTGGTGCATTTAAATCCGGCTGGAATAAAAATCAGCACGCACAGTGGGTTTAAACAATCGTTTTGGGTCACATAGTTTATGAGGTGTGAAATCAGCAACGGTAAAGTGTTACTGATGCGATTGGAAGGTGCTTCTATATGTTTCCTTACTGCACAACAGCAGACACAGTACAACACATGAACGTCGTATTTTGCATGAATAAATTCCCAGGTTGGACAGAGCAAACGGAACCCTTGGGGGGAGCCTTGGGGGGGGGGGGGGGGGGGGGGGCACAGGTTGCACTGCCTGAGGAAACTAGTTTGGCCAGAATTTTTCCGTTTTTAAAAACACGAAAGTCTTCTGACAAGCCTAAACCCCTCCCCTTTAGGATCTTATATCCTGCAGGCTGTTCCCTTCTCCAGCTTGGAGGAGAGCGGGTTTATCAGCAGACACACGCGCCTCGTATCACCATGGGGAGGATCTGCAAGGAGGTGACGGGTCAGGTGTTCTGTTTCGTCGGATTCTTGGGGGTGATCATTGTGTGCGGGATCCCCATGTGGAGGGTGACCTCGTACATCGGCGCCAACGTAGTGACGGGCCAGTTGGTGTGGGACGGCCTGTGGATGAACTGCGTGATGCAGAGCACGGGGCAGATGCAGTGCCGCATCCACGAGTCGCTGCTCAAGCTGTCGCAGGACCTGCAGGCCGCGCGGGGCGCTCATCGTCATCGCCATCCTGGTGGCGTTCGTGGGGCTCCTCGTCGCCTTCATCGGAGGCCGGTGCACCAGTTGCCTGGACAGGGACTCCTCCAAAGCCAAGACGGTGATCTTGGGGGGCGCCGTCTGCATCGTGGCTGGGGCCATCTGCGTGATCCCCGTCAGCTGGTCGGCCGCGAACACCATCGCGGATTTCCACAGCACTTTTCTGAGCGAAGACAAGAAGAGAGATTTGGGGGCTGCCATTTACATTGGATGGGTGACTTCAGCCTTGCTGATCATTGGCGGGTCAATGCTCTGTACTTCCTGTCCACAGGAGGAGAACAGGTACGGCTGGAACTACCCGGGCCCACACTACCCACCCCAGTACTACCCAGGGTCTGCAACCTACATGCCTGCCAAGGCCTACATACCCAACAGGTCACATTCTGCCTCGGGACAGTACACCCCCAATAATGCGTACCCCGCCGGAACACCATATTCACCTGTAAATTACCGCTGAGATTACAGGATGTTTAAAGGTAAAAACTGTTTTTTTAATTTATTTATTTATTTTTAGCTCAAGTGATTTAAATTCCCTGTGACTGAAAATCAGATGCTTGAGTTTTCCCATAAGATACAATATGTATTGTGTTCATATGATCAGCTATATATTGTCATCGTGAAAAGGCCTAATCATGTTTCCTATTTTTCTGTTGATAGTGTTGAGTGCGTTCCCTTTCTTTTTAAAACGGTGGTGGGCAATGCGCAGCCTAGTGGTACACGTACGCGCAGCAAGCCGCTTGTATGTATGTAGCCCAGTGACTAAAACGAAAAAGAACTAAGGAAAGAACTAAAACTAAAAATCTCTGTGGATAAATCCTTCACCAAAAAGCATAACGTGTGGAATGTCTGACTTACTTTTTTGTGTTCACCTGAACATTTTATCACTATATTTAATATTTTTCTTAAACCTACACTTCTCCTGTGGGTGAAAGTTAATGGTGCTCAGATACTGGCAACCCCGAGGAGAACCGGGCAGAAAAAGATGAGGCCTCACCCATCACGGTCTCAAAGACAAAATTATTCTGTTTGTAGGAGTACTTATCAAATGAATATGCTTTAACTTCATTCAATGTACAATGACTTGCTTATTTTTAGAATTCATTTAATTAGAATGTAAGATCCTGAATTGAAATCGTTGTGCTTGTGAAGTGTATATTTTGTTTACTAACCCATATAATGTTTGAATCTTTAAGTGAATTCTTTGAATTATTGTCTTGCAATGGTCATGCATGACAAATTTCGTGATTTTTCCGCTGTAATTTCTCAATATTTGTTGACTTTTTGAATAAATTTAAGGTGCAATTTCCTGGATTATGTTATTATTCCACAAAGTATTTGTGATACTCATTTACTTATATGCCTATTTGTAATACAGAAAAGAATATGTACATTCTTATACAAACTGCTTCTCTTTCTGTTGTGAAAATTGTGTATGTATTTATTTATTCCACTGTGAAAAAGTATACTTAACCATAATTATGTATTCTTTAATTACACTTCTAAAGTATACTGAAGTACCTTGTAGTTTACTTCAAGCACACTTCAGAATTAAATTTTTTCTATGGATTGACATCCTCTGCGCAGTTTGTTTATTTTGTTTCTGCAGTAAGTTGATGATTGCAGAATCCTTTATATTTTATTTTTAACGCTTAATAGGGGAACAATGAAAGTGGATTAGCCAATCAGACCCAAGCAGTAGTGGCATCTCATTGGACTGAACTCAATCATACACACAAAGCTGGTGGTCTAACAATACAACTAATTAAATAATGACTAACGTTAAGATTCAGCTCTGCTGTTAATTACACATGCAACACCATGAACCAGAGACAACAAATATAGTTATTAGATTTTTTTAAAATGATAATTAACATATTAGTACAATGAGCTTCCAGCAGTTAAAGGTTGTGGCTGTTTTAATTACTAGGGAGTAGAAACACTTGCATTGCTGATGGCCCATCAAGTCTCCATGTCATTGATCTGGCACTATGTTTGTGAAAGGCAGTTGTCCATCTTAGCCTCTTCTCAGCTTTTCTCGCATGTTTAAAAACTCTGAGCGAAACTCCCCGGCATTCCTCTCTCAAATTGCAAACAGTCAGAGAAAAATGTGGCTAGGCTGCAATTCTACATTGAAAACCAGTTTCAGGCCAGTATGGACAGCCATTAATCACCACAAACCCCCCCTGTTAGTAAAGCCTGTTGAGCAAACGAAGGCTGTGTAAATAAATGGCCTGTTATTTACAGTATTCCCAGCAAGCCAGCATACAATGGACCACTAGTGGCTCACCGTCGGCACAGCAGCGTTTTGCTAATAGGCGCTACGGGAGCCCGCTAGCCGACAGTGGAGGCGATGCAGCGAAACGCGGGCAGCCCAAAAGACGGCAAAGATGGAGGTCTGATATCGGCTTGCTTGGGCTGAGATTGCTGAGCCAGTGGCTGCCCGTTTTACACATCGCCAGAAAACGGCATCGGTGCAAAGGGCTAAAAGGCTCATAATGGGCTCTGAGTCATACCGCAATTCCGGAAACTCTGGATTGCTTTTGGTCTCCCTGTGTGAGAAGGTCAGGACCTTTATTAGTGCAGACCATTTGTGAATGCACATAACTGGGACAGACTTTCCTGTAGATGACCAGCAGGGTCTCTCTCAACCCCAGGAGGCGCGATGCGTGATGGTCATTGGTTGCCATGATTTTCCTTTTGTCCCAGAGGCCTGTTGAACAGCCTGATTCTGCTGGTCAGCTAACACCATAATCAAAGGCGTCTTGCAGTGCCCAGATGACTCATTCAATGCTGCCAACTTTCCTGAGACAAATAAGTAACCTCTCCAACTTTCCTGAAACAAACAGAAAACTTTGCCAAATTTTCTGAGACAAATAAGCAACCTTGACAACTTTTCTGAGACAAATAAGCAACCTCACCAATTTTGATGGTAAAAGCAGTGGATCTGAATCTTCACCTGCCTTTTATTCACTGATCACATTTACCATGCACACAATAACCGCATCACTGTTCACAGTACAATTAAGACAATAGCGTGATTCAGTTATTAACGTGTCTGCAAAAGAAGTGTGTCCCTAATACTCCTGTTTACGCACAAGCAAGGGTTCATCCAATCAAACAGCGGTCTGGGAGAAGTCAGAGGCATTTCCCCGCAGGGTTGCCTGGATACCCACTGTTTCTCTTGTCCCGCCACTTTTTACAAGTCAAGTCATGCTGCAGTGGTACATCTTCATATTTGCCATTTTGCTAATTTTTCAAAACATGCTTCTGCAGAAAGTACTGGCAAACCATTCTGTGAATGGAAGACAGCTCTACAGCAGGTTACAGCCATGACAGTGTAAAGGCCAACTCATAGTCACCAAAAAGTAGTCAGACGTCCACCTAGGCAGTCCGGCAGCAGTCTTTTTTTGTGTCCGTGCAGACCTGTCCTTTCACCTACATGCGTACCTTCGGAGTACTGTCATATTCTTCCATGAGGGACGCCATTGTTGTTTGCAATTTGCACGGGAAAATGATGGGAAATGTAGTCTACAAAGGTATGCTCGACTATGAAAGGCAAAAGTCTGTGGACTGTCTGGCGGACTGTCCGTCCGCGTACGTGTCTGCTCCCTGTTTTAAACACACACCGTAACAGCCTTTAGTGAGCAAGGGGTACCAATTCAGCCATCCTGAATGACCCCCACTGATATAAAACTTAACAAAACATAATCATTTTAAATAATATGAAGTAAAATCAAATATACAGGTAAAGATTTTTTTTTAAAATTATTTTTCTATATGAAAAAATTTGAATCAATCACTGGTCTAAAGGTTATACTGTGCATGCCATTAAACATGACTAATACACATGATTGCTGCCTTATTTTATATTATGTATTGAGGTATTTTTGCATTTGTATGACAGTGCCCTCTCTTCTCCCATCTCTTCCTCCTTTCCTGTTCCATCGCTCAGTGAGGGGACCTTTGTATTGGGCCCTATTTTCCACCCCTCCATGCCTTCAACGGGAAGGAGAGGGGAGCACCGGAGAGAAAGGATGCAGCTGGCCAGTGAAGAAGACAAGGACTTTTTCTTCTACCTAACAAGACCTTTTAAATATATATACACTTTTAAAGAACCACGTATAACTGCCTAGCAACCATAGACCGTATAAGCTAGCAACCTGACATGTAGATAATATTGACCTGTAGATGAACACCAACCCGACCAACCATAATAATAGAATTGGAACTTATGCCATCTTTGAGAAGATTAACTGCGAGGTTGCGGTCTTCTTTTGGTCAACGCACTTCATTTGTAGTAGTGCGTTATTTTCGCTGCGTCTTTACTTGCTTGTCTGGCACTGTTGTTAGCCAGGTCCGGCACTATTGCTCGTATTAACCAGGTGAATGCACTTCCATTTCTCTGATATTGTATGTTTCTATGGTATTGAGCATCTGCTAGATGAATGTAATGTAATGGAGACAATAGCGATAATGCCGCAAGACAATAATCCCAACTATACTGCAAAATCAACCAAAAAATGGTTAACTGGCCACAAAATTGCCGTTTTGCAATGGCCATCTTCTTTGCCAGTTGAAAATTTGTACCTTAAGAGGGCAGTCCACAAACACATGCTGCTGGATTTGGTGAATTTTAAAAGATGAGGGAATGGACAAAGATCCCCACCCAATGTGTTCACAAATCTTATAAAACACTATAGAACAGTGGTTCCTCTCCTCGGGTATCCCCAACCAGATCCAGGTATTTTATGCGTTCCACCTCAAGCACACCTGATAACCCTTGATTAGTTGCATCAGGTGTGCTTGAGATGGAACACATGAAATACCTGGATCTGGCTGGGCCAGAGATTGTGAATACTAAGTATCATTGTGCATTCTGAATTAATTCTCAATTCATTGTTCATTTAATTCTTACACAGTTAATACCAGTAAAATGGATAAAATTGTACTATAGTGTAAAATGTACTCTCTCAGAGCACTGAATAATCACTGTATGAAATTGGCAATCCAATCAAAATAGTTAGAATACTTGAGACGTAGAACAGAATATCAATATCGGGAGAATCACAGATTGTGAGTTGCAATGACAGTTTGTGTTCTTCATTTACGAAATCACAGGAATCTGTAATTTATGTAATGCAAATTATGAAATTTGGCATTTTCTGTCTTTCATTTCAAGCTACACCCTTGTGCATAGTCATGCCCTGCTGACACTCACATAAAAAAATATTCACACTTTCACATATGAAACTCTCCAGAGAATTATGCAAGTGTTTCTGGGTTTTCTTACGTGTGAACATGCATCTGAGAACATCAGGCTGAATAATGCCCCCCCTTTCCCTCTGTCCTACATTATGAGACACCGAACAGGGTAGCTTACCGTGACACAGTCACTATCTACTCTTTGTCTCTTTTTACAGTATTACAGTTCGATAGCTATTTAATCCTCTTAGTGAACCTTTAGTTTTAATCTAATCCCGTGTTCAGTTCTGCATTATGTCTGGCCAGTTTGCACAATGGCACAGAAGGCTCACAAATGCCCTCTGGTGGTTGATAACCCTCCAGTTCTGCCATCCCAAATGTAATATTCCAGGAAAACCAATTAGTCACTCTCAAAAGCTGCCATTTCCCAAGCTCCTTCTCAGCATTGCATCTGCGCATCTGTGCTCATTAGCACACTGATCCGAGAGACTGCCATTTCAAGTTATTGCACGTAAATTTGCCAATATAATGTAGACATCATTTTCCTATTGTAGAGCAGGATATTACAGTATCTCATTGAAAAGAGATGATATGGTATTCTAGATCTTGTAGTAATATCATTTAGAGTCCCCAATAGTAGAAAATAATTCTATCCTGGCCTGTATTTATGTAGTTTAAGGAATTTGCACTATATATCCTATTAATGTTGCACACCACATAAGACTACATTTATTATAGAGTTTGCACTGTTCTGTTAATATTGCACACCACATACGACTACATTTATTAAATAGGGCACATTTCTTAACATATTTAATAAATGTAGTCTTATGTGGTATGCAATATTAAAATGACATAGTGCACATTTCTTAACCCATGTCATTTTAATGTTGCACACCACATAAGACTACATTTATTAGTTAGGTTAAGGAATTTTCACTAAGTCCAGCTAATATTGCACGCTGCATAAGAGAAGATCTCCAGACAACCAAAACAAATGTCACATAAGAAGGGGTTCATTTACCATAACAGAACATGCCGTAATAGAATCCAGTGTTGCCTGTATACAACAGATTTTACATCAAACAATTACACTTCAATTGCATCTTCTGGAACAATGGGTAGCAGAATCACAGGGATGGAGTATCAGCTCCATTGTACTGTATGAGATTACTTTACTGAAGAAGTACAGAAATAGAGAATACTCTAAAACATCTCTATTTAAATCATTACTAAAACACCTAGAAGGCACTGCTGATGTTATAGCAGCCCAATGCCAAAATACATTCCCTGTGAACTTACAGAATTTACAGTGCCTTAACAGCATAATGCAACTCTCTAATTCATCGACTGCATTGGCAAATCATTGGTAAAGTAATAGCATCATGGCATTACTATGTTAATGATAGCAATGGATTTTACTACGGTATGAGTAAATTATTCTTTAGTACTTGCAATGCTAAATAAAAATAAAAATAAATACAATATTTATGCAAAAGAAAAATAATTGTAATCAAAAACACCCCCCAGCACGCACGCACACACACACACGCACACACACACGCACATACACAATATTGTGGCATGTCCTCATGTTCTGTTTCTTGTGTCTTACCAGGACACGAACCCCTAGGGGTGTGCTGCGGAAGCAGAACTCATAATTGTTTATTTAAAACTCTGCCAAAAAAATTATCCTTTTACAAAAAAAATATTTAAAGGAGAACAGACCATTTTAAAACATTCTAGATTATTAAAAGCTGTACATGGTTACAATTAGATGACTATCTATTTACTGAAACTTGGCTAAAAGTAAATGATCGTGTTCCTTTGACAGAAGTCTGTCCTCCTGTCTACAGCCAGCCCCACAAGTCCAAGGCAAATGGTCAAGCTTGTTAGCTTGTAAGGAATACTTTTCAGTGTAACCCTGTTTTCCTGTGTGAATTTTCATTATTTGAGTGACTGACTGAAAACTCTCTGTTTTTAAGTTTTTAAAAGGGCAGTTCACCCACAAACTACTTTCTACCGTAGTACACCAACTGCGTATATCTGTGCAAAGTCTCAAACAAAGCATGCCAGTATTCTAGGGCATACTGTGTTGACATAAGCCCCAGAATACTGGCGTGGTTTGGTTGAGCGGATATGCACAGTTGGCGTACTTTGGTAGTGTCACACGTCGTGACACACCCCTGGGAGAAAGATGCGGTAGTTCTGGGTTTGCACCCTCCAATGCCACATGGAGAGAGAGAGAGAGCGCACCCATACCGACACAAAAACAAATAAACACCTTCACCTTTCCCCCTCACGGGACCCGGGCAAACACAAACTAAAACAACAAAGACAAAATAACAAACTAAAACAAACCCAACTCCACTACCACTTTTGAGCACGTCGCAGTGCCGTCAGCTTTACAGCTCATCCAGCCAGGTTCGTTTCACCTTGTCCCTTCTGTTCTCAGCTCTCTCTCTCTCTCTCTCTCGCTCTCTCACTCTCTCACACGCTCTCTCTCTCTCTCTCTCCCAGTCTCTGCCCCATACCGTAGAGACGAGCACCCTTTAAGCACCTGGGCTGATTCTTTAACACAACCCAGGGGCGTGCGCTCTCTCCACCAGTTGGCATGGCCGAGAAAGTCTTCCCTGGACCGAATGTCACATGACTCGTTGAGGTTTTATAAAACTAGTGAGATCTCAGCAAAACTATCTGGATGGATAGATAGCACTCCGGGTATTTAGAAACATATTTTAATTTAATTTGTGGGTGAACTGCCCCTTTAATGTTAATAAAAAATTCACATTTCCTGTGAAATGTAGAAAACCATGGAAAAAGGGTACAGTTTGTGAGCTGAAATGATATTGTCGAAAAGCACGATGCAGTTGGAGAGCTACTAAGCTGAAAGTACATTCTGAGATTTAAAAACTGTGTCTTATGAGCTATAACAATGCCATTAGGTTGGCCAGATGGTCATTTCTAAAATGATTGAAGATTAAAGGAACTAATAAATCCACCTCCATCTTCCTCTCCATTTGGTAGTGGCCTTTCACCCTCTAGAAGCAAAGCATTCTTTGCATATTTTCAAGAGAAATACAGCACTTCTTGATAGCAGCGTCAGCTTGACCTTTACTATGTGCAAATCAGAGCTGAGTGCCCTTCATTTAATTAAAATGGAGAACCTATTTTTGCCCATTGGACTCTCTCCCACCCAATTCTTTTCAGGATGTTTTTAGCACTCTGTCTAGTATTATCTTAGCTACAGTTCACTCTCTAGGATTTTTCCTGCCAGACAGAAAATCTTTAATCCTTTACTAAAAATGGCTAATATCTTAGTAATTTGTAGTAAATGGGCTTTAATATCCAAACTACCGGTCTGAGCTATCAAACGAGCCCCAAACCATCACTCTGTTGCCAGATATGGAGTAGATGTGGATGGATCACTTTAAGGGTTGTTTCTCCTGACTTTTTTCCCCATAGAGTTCTATAGGAAAATGAGTCCGGAGAAATAACCCTTGCAGTGATCCATCCACATCTACTCCATATCTGGCAACAGAGTGATGGTTTGGGGCTCGTTTGATAGCTCAGACCCTTGATAACTTACAGCCATTTAGCCAGCCATGTGTTCCATACTGTACCAGTGTAATTTACAGCTGAATCTAGTCTCACCCCCCAATTTCCATAGAGATCCATTCAAATGCAGAGAGGTTATAGTATCGCTTGTAACAGTACCTGAAAATAAGATATCGACAGTTTTTTGATGTTGATGGTCACAGACTTCAGGAAGTAACAGCATGTAAAGGATATGCGACCAAATAAAATGAAAAAAAAATGAAATATGATACTTTAAAAATACGTTAAAGCAAAGGGTATGAATACTTATGTAAATGAGAAATTTTAGTTTTTTATTTTTAATAAATGCAAAAATCTCAAAAAAACTTTTTTCACATTGTCATTATGGGGTGTTGTGTGTAGAATTTTGAGGGAAAAAATGAATTTAATCAATTTTGGAATAAGGCTGTAACAGAACAAAATGTGGAAAAAGTGAAGCGCTGTGAATACTTTCCGGATGCACTGTATTTACCTGTGGAATGTTCCAAACAGGTGTTTTTTGAACATTCCACAACCTTCCCAGTCTTTTTTATACCCCTGTCCCAACTTTTTTGGAACGTGTTGCAGGCATCAAATTCGGAATTAGCGTATATTTACAAAAATCAATGAAGTTGCTAAGGTAAAACATCCCGTTTCTTGGGCACCTGGTTTATTTATTTATTTATTTTACCAAGGGGTGCCCTAAAAAATGCAGCCACAGGCAAAAAACTTTTTTTTTTTTTTTTAAAACCTTATAGTTAAGCGTGTAAGCATAATATTTCTGATGTTTTTGTTTCCCATATCATTCAGTTTTGTTATTGCATATGAAACACAACCTTAAATGCTTAACGTTAACCCCGGTCCTTTCAAAACAATATTGAATTTCGCCGTATGTAGCCTATGCAATATGTCACATTTTATCCTATGTTCATACAGTTGAATGCCTCCGTCAAATAACTAAAAAGTATTTGACTCATAAAATCACAGCACATGTTTTCAACTGCAACAGCTCAAACATTAGGCTAACATGCAAGCTTCCTTGCATTCAAAAGCTTTTTTTCCCCTCATTCTCGTAAGGTTTGACTGAGAAATAATAACGTCATTTCAATCTATTTGTGCATTTGCTGTCTTTTACCAAAGCAATTTAGGCCATTACTATTTTGCATCATTTACCTACATATTTCATGCCTAAAAAGGTCTCGGTCATTTTTTCTGAGCTACATATTGCCTTCTCAAAAGTGATCGCATCACTGTGTTTGCGGGGGGAAGCGAAATGAGGTGCCGACTCCAAATTGCGCGTGCAACAAGCGAAGGGCCATCTGTTTGGGAATGCACTCCACCACTGTATAGGCGCACTGTCGGATAAGGTGAGAAACGTAGCCCTATAGTCTGTAATTTTCCTGTCTCAGTAATCAAACGAAGCATTGACATTATTGCTCATCTTTACCGGTACGAGCGCATCCTGGAGAGATGCAGGGCTTTTTTACCGATTAAAGATGTAGGTGTAGCTTAATCAACCATACAAATCACAGATTTAATTTAATTCAGAAGGACATGAAAGTTTACTTATGAAGTTTATAAAAAACATTTTTGAATGTTTGCATTGTCAATACTAAATTACTGAATTAAACAGGCTACAAATAATTGGCGATGCTTTGCAGAACGAATTACACTGCCTGGCCAAAAAAAAAGTCACACACACTAATATTTCGTTGGACCGCCTATAGCCTTGATTATGGCGCGCATTCATCGTGGCATTGTTTCGACAACCTTATGCAACGTCACAACATTTATTTCTGTCCAGAGTTGCATTCATTTTTGGCCGAGATCTTGTATTGACGACGGGAGAGTCAAACCCCTGGAATTCAAATTCTTCCTGGAATATGCCCATTGATGGGATAACCTGGTCATTCAGTACATTCAGGTACTCAGCTGACTTCATTTTATTGCTGCATAACGTTGCTGAGCTTAGACCTGACCAATTAAAGCAACCCCAGATCTTAACACTACCTCCAGAGGTTTGTACAGTGGGCACGATGCATGACGGGTGCAACGGCGACTTTTTTTTTGGCCAGGCAGTGTATATTGCAAAAGCCTAATAAAAAAAATGCACCCCCTCGCAAGCAGCCGATGACATCAGACATCGCCAATGTTTGATTGGCCGATGTGACGATCTGAAATTTGTTGACATCGAACAACCCTACATGCTATCTTTAGATATTTATCTCAAGATCAGGAAATACATATGCACTCATATTTCTAACTAGTATGCATTTTTGAAGTTACAATGGAATGTATTATGTATACAATTTAGAAAATGCAAGTAGGGGCAATGGGTTTTAATGCATCTCAGGTAGCTAGGCTTCCAGTTCAGCATTGATCTCACAGGCTACAAGGAAGCCTCTATAGATAATTTCTGATAATTATTATGTGATCTTGAAATAACCACTTTGGTAACGTCTAAATCTTGACATATTGGGCCCTATCTTACACCCGGCGCTAAATGGCACTAACCCCAATGCAAGTGTCTTTACTACCTTAAGCCTGACGCACACAGCCCAACTGAAGAAATCTAGACTCATCTCAAGTGAACTGGTATAATTCTAGAACGGTTTTGCTCAGATCTTCTCAGATTTCTTCTGGCAACTGGGGGTCGCACCCTGGAGCAACTGGAAAAAATTGAGAAATTCCAACTGCCAACTAGCTGACTAGTCGCAACAAAAAATAGGCCCTTGCTTACTGTAACTTTCCTGGTTTTTCTGTTCTGTGTATTGTTTCTTTTCGTACTTTATTATTTTTCATATTCATTGCCCTTAGCCCTGGTTCCCGTACAGTATGCATTTCCCTCAGTTCCCCGGTCTGTCTGTGTGCTGTGTTCCGAGTTGTCACTCCCCTGTATCGTGCTGGCACTATTCGGGTGATTTCGGAAGTATTCGGGATTTCTGCCTTCCTTCGTGTCTCTTGTTCTTTCTTCAGTCTTTTGTATTAAACTGTAGATACTATTAACAACTACTTATTCCACTTGTGGTTATCTAGTTTAAGTTACACTTACTAAATCTACTAATATGTGTTACTAAACAAGACTAACCCCCGTATTGTAGTTATTTACTAATTGACACTAACATATCTTCTACGCTGTAACATTCCATTCTCGTGTGCTTTACCTGACTCCTGCTGCCTTCGCATATTGACTGCACCTGTCTCTAGCCTGTAACTCCGCCTACCAATCTGAGCACGAGTCTGCCTCTGATCCAGGCCGTGTTGTCTTCAATGTGTTTTCATGAATCCGGTCCACGTCTTTGTCATTCCCCCATTATTGTATTATCGATTCCCATTGTTATCACCTTTGTCTTGTTTGTAACCCCGCCCTCTTGCACACCTGACCCTCCTTTGTCTTATCCTTCTCCAGTGTTTCTTTGTCAAAATGTTGATCATTCCTCTGTGCTGATTTCCTGTAAGCCTGAGTGTATTGAGAGTACTGCTAGACTTTTTTCCATACGACTACGAGCCTGTCTTTCCCTTCTGTTTGTTTGCTGTGTTATTTTGGATTTGAACTTTGCTACGTTTTTTGACTACTCTCTCAACTAGCCCTTGTGTACTGCTGCCTGTGACGTTGAGCCAAATCCACTTATTAGCATCAGGACAGTTGCCAGGCTTTTGAGGATAAAAGCTGGAAGAACTACCGTGTAATTTTATTTTACAAAGTTGACACGTATACTGAGACAATGGGTTAGCCATAGGCTTACACATGTGTCGGCACTGCTACACTATTCAGAGCTCTCCTCACTGCTTCCAGGTGACTTGTGCATTTGTTTCAACAATCGCAAAAGGCAATCCATTTTTCCCGAGAATACAATTTACTCAAAGTTGCATACACATTGTATGAACAATACGGAAATCACTGTGCTGATGTTTACATATAGCCTATATTCCCAGCCATGCGAAACAGGAAACGTGAATTGTGACGCAATTCGATCTAGTAGTTATAATAAAATAATGCCTGTTTATTGGCTGGAAATCGTTCTACCAGTTTTTGTGAGTTTTAAACCCGGTGCACACTGAAAATCTGAGTCCATCCACGACTGACAGATCCAACATGCTCAATCTTCAAATTTGAGAATCTCGACCAAAAACTGGATTTTTTCAGATTCTCAGTTTTTTTTTACGTGCACACAGACCGACTGATAAAAACCAGTTGATTTGAGATGAGTCTAGATTTCTTCAGTCGGGCTGTGTGCATCGGGCTTTACACCCGGCGCAGAGGTCATTATAGTGATCTTGCACCCATAGCAACTGAACTGGGCGGCTTGGTCTTAAAATGAGGTGTAGCCCGGATAATTCTTGAGCCAGCAGAAAGCGCTCGTGCTAAAACCACCACAAACCTGGTCTAAAGTCAGGTTGCAGTTATTTCTATGTTATTTTAACAGCGCGATATAAGTGCGTCTACATAGGCATGGGCACAATGCGCGTACATCCTCCTGTCTGTTACACACTGGGGCACACATAAGCATGCATTCAAGATATCAAGATCACATTGTGAAATAGGGATATTCAGGAATATAATATTTTTCCCAAAAATAAATATATTCTCTTCAACAATAGATGCAAGTTGTCTCTGTAATCCCGGGGAAATGGGCTTGTTTTAAAGGAGCTATATGTAACATTGACAGCCAGCGTTTAAAATGGGTACTGCAATCCAAATTCACAATATTGGAGACAGTTGTCTCCGCCTGTCCCCTCCTCCCCAGACTCGAAGCTCATGCGGGTTGCCAGGTTGAGGAGTCGAGACACTGAACGGACACGAGCGCAAGACGAGCCGAGCGCAACATTATATTTTGAGACGAGCTTATTCTATTTTGAGAGACAAGCGACGACGAGTCCTACACTGTAAGTTGATCAGCTAATGTATACGTTTGCAATTTGTTTATTATTTATTGTTTGCAAATTATAAACCAGCTCAAGTTTTTATAACTCTGTCAATGTTAGCTAGATGCATGGCATATAAGCTAAAGTTAGTGGTATGTTTAGCGAGTAACTATATACATATATATTTAAATCTTTAGCTATCTAAATGGAAACTGTTAGGTGTTGGTGGGGGAAGGACCCAAACGCAGGCAGGAGTACAAAAAAACCAAAGTTTAATAAAGGGCAAGGCAGCAATCCATGGTAAAACAGGCTGGGTCAAAAACCAGGGAGACAGGGCAATGGTACAAAGACAGAGTCCAAAGAGTGGTCACAGAACAGGCAGGGGTCAGAACCGGGAAGGCACAGCAAAAGCACAAAAACAGGATCCAAAAACAGGGTCGCGAGAACACAGGCAGGGGTCAAAACCGGGGAGGCATAAGAGGAACAAAAAGAAAACAAAACGAAGAATAGACAACAAAAAATAAACAACAACGGGGGAAGGATGAGAGAATAACAAAAACTCAGAAACAGATATTACGGAATAAACAGAAAACTCGGAGGATACTTGGAAAACCAGAAAGCAACACAGAAGCAAAAAATCTTGTGAGGAACTCGCGAAGACAGACTGAAATAACAGGGTTTAAATACACAGGGAGAAGATTACACAAAAGGAATCAGGTGTGAAGAGGAGGGGAAACGGGAGAGTACACAGGTGAGAATAATGAGGGTTAACAAGGACCAATAATACAATAACGGGGGAAACGTAAGACACGGACTGGAATACACATAGACACAATGATAACAAATGGCCTGGGGTTAGCAGGTAGACAAGTGCATACTTTCGGATGAGACGTTAAACCGAGGTCCTGACTCACTGTGGTCATTAAAGATCCCATGACACTTATCGTAAAGAGTAGGGGTTTCCCCGGTGTCCTGGCTAAACTCCCAACCCAGGCTCATTCAATCTGCCACCTAATCATCCCCCAGTTTAATTGGCTAAAAAAATTATTCTCTCCCTCTCCACCTCAGCTGATGTGTGGTGAGCATACTGGCGCAAAATGGCTGCCGTTGCATCACCCAGGTGGGTGCTACACATTGGTGGTGGTAGAGGCGAGTTTCCCCCTCATCATTGTAAAGCGCTTTGAGTATCTAGAAAGGCGCTATATAAATGCCATGCAATATTATTATTATTATTATTATACAAGGAATAGGAAAGCGGAAACGAGAGTCAGCTGTAGTTAAGAGGAACCAAAGAAAGATAATTAGTGATAGAACAAGCAGAAAGAGAGACAGCTGCAGCGAGAAACTAAGATTACGTTAGTGAGTTAGGTAATTAGTACAAAACCTAAATCTAAGCTGTTAGTAGTAGTTAGTTCATTAGTATTATATACAATGAGATAATTAGTAATGAAGGAAGCGCGTGACAGAAGAAATACAGATAAAAACCGAAATCACCAAAGGCTCCCGAATAGTGTGATGATGACAGGGAGTGACAGTAATACAAAACATGGAACAGTGAAAGCACAAAATAATCATAATAAATAAATATGGAAAAAATGAGAAACATAAATTAAACAAACTAACACAGAATGCAGAAACCTAACAGGAAACGATGTTGAACTTAGCTTAGGCATTCGTAAATCGGCTGTTGGAGTGTCGGACTACATCTGGTTGTTCGTAATGGGCAGTGGACTCGGAGTCAACTCAGAGAATAGTGAATCACACAGGCCAAAACAAATACAGACGTTCCGACCCGGAATGGAAATTTCACAGGAGAACATACTGGCTGTAGCATTGTTGTCGGAGAAGCCAGTATTTCGACTTAGCATGTTTCCTTAATCTCTGATGACATCATGGTAATTTTATGATTTAGTACAGTAAATTTGTTACATATAGCTCCTTTAAAGCATTAACCAGTAAAAACGTGTTGCTCATATTTCCATAAGACATTATCAAACAAGGGAAGAATGCATGAACCCATGGGTTCCCAACCTGAATGATGACATTTATTGTCATCATTAAGCCAAAACAACGCTATTTATGTTATTATGAGAATGCACGTAATATGAATTTTGGAGAAAACTTGAACTTCACTAGCTGAAATGCATTGTCTGTGATCTGACTGCTTTAAAACATGGAATTGATGTTGGACAATGCTTCATTGTATAATCAAACAAAATTAGTTAAACAAGCAGGCTAACTTGACATTTTCTAAGGTGAGACGGAAGCCATATTCTGTTAGCTTATTCTCAGCGGTTGCAGGTGCTTTTTACCAAAATTAAACCACATATATTTAACTAACAGCACTGTCCGGAATTATCGGGAGCCCATGCCGGTGTAAAACCTTAATGTTAAATATTATTATTGTGTATATCAAAACGTGTCATAATGGTTAGTCCGAATAATATTGATCATAGCCTACTATTGATCCATATAGCCTCTTCCTTGCTCGCACGCTTTAAAGGGGACATGAAGCACTCGGTAAAGTGGCTCTGGTTCGTTAGCTTTTTACCTCACGATACATCGTTGAGCTCACTGAAAGTCAGCTATTTTCCCATAGGAATACATTGAGCAGCAGAGACCGACCAACCTAGTGACGTCACAACCGCAGTTGGTCCAAGATGGCTGCGCCCTAGTGGAAAAAAAGCAAATTTCAACTTCTTTTTCCAGCAAATACGGGTCGGTTTGAGATTTGAACGCACAGTCATATCTAATTTAAGGTAAAAAGCTAACGAACCAGAGCCACTTTACCAAGTGCTTCATGTCCCCTTTAACTACACAAGCACAAGCATGTCTGTTTCGCCATTATACACTGCCTGGCCAAAAACAAATCGCACACTCTAATATTTTGTTGGACCTCCTTTAGCTTTGATTATGGCGTGCATTAGTCGTGGCATTGTTTCGACAACCTTATGCAACGTCACAACATTTATTTCTGTCCAGAGTTGCATTCAATTTTGGCCGAGATCTTGTATTGACGACGGGAGAGTCAAACCACTCCGTAAAGTCTTCTCTAGCACATCCCAAAGACTTTCAATGTGGTTAAGGTCAGGACTCTGGTGGCCAATTAATGTGTGAAAATGATTCCTCATGCTCCCTGAACCACTCTTTCACAATTTGAGCTCGATGAATCTTGGCATTGTCGTTCCTGGAATATGCCCATTGATGGGATAACCTGGTCATTCAGTACATTCAGGTACTTAGCTGACTTCAGTTTATTGCTGCGTAACGTTGCTGAACCTAGACCTGACCAATTGAAGCAACCCCAGATCATAACACTGCCTCCAGAGGCTTGTACAGTGTGCACTATGCATGACGGGTGCAACGGCGACTTTCTTTTTGGCCAGGCAGTGTATAAGCAATCCACCAAGGTGGAAAAGCAGGCTTTTAAAGGGAATGGGACATGACATTTTGATTGGTTTATTACATGCTACGCCAAAGACACACCTACAATTAATGAAGATACTAAGTTCAGCCCATTTGCACCTTGCGTTGTACTTTGCATTAAAAAAACACGCCGTCTAACTAGCAAAAGTTGACTTGGACACGCCCTAAATGCACTCGCGCCATGCGTTTTAGACCAATCGCTACGATCGTCAAGATAGAGCCCATTATATTTAAGTACCAAGTTAAGTTTCTTGTCATCTTGAGAGACTACTTATTTACACATCATAATATCTAAATCCTGACATCTCAATATCACCACTTTGGTAATGATGAAATCCTGATTTTTCCACTCAGGATATCGTGATAATCACGTTGGTTACATAAAATTCCAGTAATTCCAGTCATAAAGTATTTCCATTGATTTCCTCTTTAAAGGGGTGTACCACCCTCTGATGAGTTCGTACAGTCCATGTACTACTGTTTTAAAGTTCCTCATAACTGCTACCATACAATAAATACCCCGCTCTGTGAATCTACCAGTTCATGGAGTCATCACCATGATTTACTGTGTTTGCAGAGAAAAGAACAGCAGTTATTTTTCCCTAAGATTTTGCATAAAAATAAACTTCATCTCACATAGTCTACAGTATACCTATACAATATGCTGTCCCTTGCCATACGCAGTATAACAATACCTAATAAGATTTACTGTTCCACACAGGTTATATTTATAAACAATACAATATACTTTCCCCAAACACAGTATCATTATAGGCTACACAATAAAATATACTGTCCCAAACACAGTGTAATTATACACAATGAAATATACTGTCCCAAACACACAGTATAACTACATAATGAATTAAAGTAATGTTTGCAGGGTTGTATGAGTTTTGCATGCATGTTTTTACCAATTGAGTAGCATTTACTGTGAGCAATACTCTCAGTAGTATTTAGTTGGAGTAGTATGTGTCATGGTTTTGAACCCTGTTTTCCTATGCGGTCGTTTTCCTCGGTGGCCACGCGAGGGCGCTGCCCTTTTGGTAGATGCTTGCTCCGCCCTGCTGAGTTGGCGGAGCTTCTGTTAGCGTTACACCTGTGCGTGGCCACTGAGAGCTATTTAAGCCTTCCGTTTCCTTCTATCGGGGCTTCTATATTGGTTGTTTGTTTGTTGTGGTGTGTTGTGCTTTATTGTGTGTGGCATTATTCAGCCCTTTGTATGTTAAGTCAGTATTATTTTTGGTCTAGGTTTTTTAGGAGACCGGTTCGCTCCGTTGTGGTTCGTTGGAGTTATGCGGGACTCGCCTATGTGGAAGTAGCTATTTGGACTCGTCCCTCCTGGCGTACCTGCCTATGTGGATGTAGTTATTCGCACTCTTCCCCCTTGGCTCTTTTCAGTCCTCGCTTCCTGGTTTCTCCTTTTTAGTCCGTTTGCCTAGTTTTTGACTTTCTATGTCTCTTTTTCCTCTCTCTGTCTGCTTTCTTCCGTGAAGGCGAGAGGAATATTTGTTGGTTTGTATGTATCTACTTAGTAGGTTTTTACTAAGAGACAGAGCATTTTTATCGTACTGATTTTAGGGCTTTATTTATTTGGTGTTAGTTATTCGTACCATTTGGGCTACTCGCCTATTTTATCGCCTCATTGCTGAGGCAGGGCTTATTTCTTGCTGGCTTTTTAGTTACTCATCTCGTGAGCCAGTTAGTAGCTTCGGTACGTTTGTTCCCTGTTTTGTCTCCTTCTTGTGGACTACGTTCCCCTTTGTTGTGAGTCAGGGTTATTCATATTATATTGAGGCAGTGCTTGCTATTAAGTTTGCGTAGGTCTTTTGTTGCAACTGTCCTGTTCGCCCTTTCTACCTGCGAGAAGATTTTGTTGGGAACTGTTGTTCTGTTTCGTTCTCCGGGTGTGTGTCTCCTTATATGGAGCTTGGGCGATGTTGTGCACGTGTTTGTGTGTGACTGCGTGTTTCTTAAAATAGCCTCAGAACGTTAGCTCTCTGTTCCATTTCGCCTCGTTACATATTTCTTTACTGAGAGGCTAGGGCTTTTGTTTTCAATTAAGCTTGCGTAAAGTTATGGGACGACGGTGCTCCGTCGGCTCGCCTGTAAAATGTTTCTTCCCCCTGGGAGATCGGGTGTTTACCCCCTTTATTTTCCGCATTTGACTGCTAGCCTATGAAACTAGCCTTGGAACGTTGGATCTGTTCCTTTCGGCTCCTCAGTTTCTATCGTATTATTTTGCAGTGTTCGTTGACTGTGTTTTATGTTTGTCTTTATGCTACTCGCCCATTCTTATGTGTCTCGTTACCGAGACAGGGCGCGTATTATTTCTGACTGTTCAGAATCCTGTCCTTGCGCTCTATTTGGCGTGTGACAGTCAGCCTGTTAGTAGCGTCTGTAGTGGTGTTCGTTGTTCGTTGTCTTGTCTCCTCCCTTATCTGCGGGATATCCCGCCTTAGTGGCCTTAGGGCTTTAGGATTCCCCTTGCTGTGTTTGGCTCCTCCCACCTCACACGTCACGCCCCATTACAGTATGTTTGTTTTCTAATAAGGACAAGCATAGTATGACCAATTTCTGCCTCACGGTGCGTTTAAAAAAAACTTCAGATACGGCATAAAAATATAAAAGGTACTCATAAGACACAAAAAACAACACAAAACCACAGCATTACACCAGAGACTACTAAACATGGCCTCAAGCCCCCCTCACACACCTGCTTTTAAACAATGCTAATTTCAGCTGTCAGCTGTAATTATCACAGCCTGTGACAAAGACTATTAGCAGTTTAAGGTGGACCTGATCATTCTAGCACACATTTGGTTGATATCTGAAGATGCGCTCCCTTAACACGTTTAAATCAATCATTATGTCACGATCCTGATTAGGGCTGGACCTAAGTGCACGACTCAGAGACAAAGGGGAACAGATAAGGGAGTTTATTAAGGGAAAGCTTGGGGCAGTCCCAAGCTGTACATAGGCAAAACACTATAACACAAGGAATGAGGAAGTCTTTGGCCACAGCTACGTGCTCCAAGCCGGAGCTGGACTTGTAGACCACTCAAGTTCCAAACCGGAACTGGACTTGGGTTCCGAACCGGAAACTGGACTGGAACTGGACCGGGAGGTCCAACGGGAAACTGGAACAGCGGAAACAGCAGATTGTTCCAAGCCGGAACTGGACTTGGGTTCCGAATCGGAACCGGACTGGAACTGGACCGGGAGGTCCAACGGGAACTGGTACAGTGGAAACAGCAAACTGTTCCAAACCGGAACTGGACTTTTGGGTTCCGAACCGGAACCGGACTGGTACTGGAGCTTGGACTGGATCTGGACTGGGTAGTCCAACGGGATACTGGGGCTGGAACTGGACTGGACGGAAGGCACCGTAACACAAACAGGGAGAGGTACACAGCTACAGACTGGCAGGAACAATGAAGGGTGGTTAACAAGACAGGCAGTTTACAAACAGGAAAAAACCACAAAACGAACAAGACTGGAGCAACAACAGCAGGCAGTGAGCATTTAAGCCCCTAGACGGAACCTAACTGAAGTTAGCAACAAGGACAGAGATAACAGGAACAGATTTCAGGAGCCGGGTACAGAGAAGCAAACAGGGTAAGGAAGGCAACACAAGTAATGATCCAACACTGGAGGGGAGACAGCAGGTGGGTTAAATAGGGACAGTGTGATTGGAAACAATCAGGAAAGCGTGAGGAATGTAACCGAGGGGGATTGACTAATTGACCGGTGGGGAATGCATGCAACAAGGGGGGAAGGAGATAGGTTGAAACCAAAGTGGGGGAACAGAGTGAAACAAACAGAAGGGGCACGCCCAGCCTGTAGCAACGGGGAAAACATGGACAAGGGAATCAAACATGACACGGAGGGACAAGGCAAAACAGGGAATACGGACTGGATGGGAACGGGACGTTACACATTATCCCCATTTGCGGAGTGACCCCTAGTGGCCATGCTGCCGGTGCCATGAGATTGCTCAACTGAGACATTCATTGCTCCTGCAACCAAACTATGAGTGGAAACAACAAACTCCATGTTCTTTATTACTACACAATTTGTGACAACTCTGCCGAATAAGGAGTTTCTAAGTGCCATTATTGTGGTGTAGCTCGTCCACAACAAGGATCCCATGCGTAAAACCCCACCAGCTGTTCGTACAGATGTTATGTATTCCAGTTCATTCTGGTTTTATTGACAACTCTTTTAGCCAATAGAGGACATTATTGGATGCTTTGAACTATAATTTACAGCCGGGCATAACATAATTTTTAATTGTATTGGAGGTTTACAACTACAGAACTACAGAAAACGCAGTACTTTAGCTTGCCAAAGCGCAATTGTTGTTTTACTGCTATTTTCAGAAGATGTTACTAATTTGGCCTACTCATTAGCTAGAGAAAATCATCTAATTGCTTACATGGATTTTGGGAGTGAGTCAGAAGTAGACACCATAGTATTGATTCTATCAGAGAATACGCCTATGAACAGGAAGGGGATTTCCAATTCAATATGTAAGTATTACTGCTTGTAATATTTCAATTATGTTTGTTAGTTTTTCCACTCCACCACTGTCTTGTGCCAAATGTTTGATATTGTTATTTTTGGATTTTGAGTGCATTTCACATACTGTAAGGGAAGCATTCATAAATAGCTCAGTGTCAATGTTTTATGTTTGATGCACGGATTTTGATTGTTTTAATTATACCTGTATTACATATGTAGATCTCAAAAGAAAAACAACTTTGCTTGCATTTCTGCGAAGATTTCTTAGTAGTATTGTAATAATAAGTATTGTAAATGGTACAACTGTCTTGCTTCATTGAAGCCATTTGTTTCTGTGATGCTCACATCTGAAGTCATAAAGCCTTAAATAGAACACTACCTAAATGGGCCATTCTAGAGAGGTCGTGCAAATTGAGGTGTAATGGTTACACAGGGACATTTTGGGACTCTGGCTTTCTGATCATGAGACTGCGGAGTCATTCACAATTAACACTCCTGATCAACTGAGGCACAATGGAGTGTCTGTCTAAATTCTTCATGTGACTCTGAGATGAACACAGACTGCTTGATCAATCAGGCACAGGGTTGGGCAGGAACACCCCCCTCTTTAGATACGGAGAGGGGGGACCCACATTTAACACACCCTGAGGTGATTGGAAATAGCTGGTCCATCTATGTTTCATTGTTGGTTCCAAAGGAATCAGCCAATCTATTGTATGGGTGCCCTAAAGCCATCTACCAATTGGGATCAAAGGGATTTTGACCATAAAAACCCACGTAACTTTACCAACTTCGCTCTGATGGGAAAGACGCAGTCTTACCCTTACCAGACGCACCACTGAACCCGGACGGCTCTGATGGGAAAGACGCAGTCTTACCTCTACCAGATGCACCACTGAACCCGGACGGCTCTGATGGTAAAGACGCTGTCTTACGCCTACCAGACGCACCACTGAAACGGACTTCTGCGTTTCCTAACCCGCATCTCGCCTGATCACCGAGACAGAGTTGGCCTGCCACCGTCTACATAATAACCCAAGCTGGTTTATTCTCAACAGCTGTTTTGAGGACACATTTCTTCAAACTGTTGCTCTACGGCCGGACCCAAGTGGAGATGTATGCACGTCCACGTCGACCTGACTGGAAACCTATCGCGACCCAACTACGGTGAAGAAGTCTCCAGGAGTCCACGCACCTGCCGGGACCTTGGACCAGCTGACGAGCTGACATCACTTACGGAATCAGGACTGGCCTCCCTTTGTTACCGTTAAGTATTGAAACACATTTTATTTAGCACTGACATCAATTGATAGGCTAGCATAAAACCTGTAATACCCAGTTGAGGTAATTTTACTCCTGGTTCCTACTTTTGTTTTTATTTTGTTTTGCTATGCGCGTTTTGGTCGGGAATAGCCAATTTCCCTGACCTTATAGTTTTACACTGTTAACTTTATATGTATGAGACCGATAAAATGAGCTAACCACAAAATATAGTTTAGCATGTCATTAACCCATAACACAAACTAACCTTTGTTAATGGTAGGACTGTTAGCTTCTATATTTAGCCGTCACATAATTATAATTTCCTCTGATTAAGATTAAGTCACAGAATGTTATATCAATTATTGTTTCTATTATTCACATATTCATAGTTGTAGCCAATAAAACATGTAATTTTTCCAACCCATTGTCGTGTCTACGTTATTTCACTAAGGTGGGCTCTACTGACGTATAGAATTCTAATTGAGTTTTGAACTTAATTAATTCTGAATAAAAGTGACCAAATCTCATTACAGAGGGTTGGAGAAAAGTGTAAATTTGTATTGTTTTTGCTAAATTCTTTTATAATATATGTGTTAAACTTTATCTGAGATACATAAATATACTAGATGTACAGTGCAATCTCATGTAGTTTTTTCAGAATAAGGATGAATAAGGACTGCTCCTAAATATGTCACAACCAAAACATGGTGTAAACCCTGCTTTTGAAATAAAATTACACACCCAATTGATAAGTTTAATTGACCCCTTTGAAATGACATATTTTAAAAACAATCTTGACTGCTGTTGAATTTGAATCAATTACCCTGAATTTTTAAATCAAATAAAACATTGGATGAATTAAATTTAGTGAAAACTCCGTACAAATGGTCTCTATAAAAAGGGCAGATTTGATCACATGAATTTGATAGATTCTTATTTATGAGATTATATATACCCTCACCAGCACAATATCTTGGATATTTGATTGATTATTCATGTTATTAAATATATTAACAAAACAGCAGGTGTTTCGGTTGTGACCACATTATTGCGGTTGTGACATCCCTTACTGAAACCTGTATTCCAAAAAAGTTGGGGCAGTACGTAAAATGCAAATAAAAGCAAAAAGCAGTGATTTGTAAATTAATTGTAATTTGTAATTTGTATTAATTGTTTTTATTTTTATTTTGCTGAGAGCTACATAAGTGAAATCGGTAATATATATACATTTCCTGGATCATAAACTCCATGTCCACAAGTTTTCCAAAATCTGAGGATGATATGCATAACTACTAAAGGTCTATGATGCAAAATATAGCAGTGTACCCTGTTGTCCATTAGTGTCTCCAAATCTATCCAAATGGATAAATTCTGCACTGCTCTTAAATAAAAAGAAATTATATATTTAACTACAAATCAACAGTTTTGGCTCATAAAACTCACTTTTGCATAATTTTCAAGTGGGAATTACTATATTTTCATCAGTTTAGGGGGGTAGATATCTATGGGTCCAAAACCCCTATGCATAAAATTAATAAAATTATTCATTATTGTATTATAAAGCATATACATTTGCTCCTTCTGATGGCTTAAGATAAAAAACATTGATATCACAGTGTTACATACACCTAAATATGTTGCCTAATCATTCACTCTTGTACCTCAATAAAACATCACTTGTCCCTGTACTCTACAGTATGTATACTTTTGTCCTGTGATTGCATTTTTCTGTATTTTTTGTTATTTTTATTTTTCTATTCATAATGACTCCAAGGAAATTTTTACCTTAATCTACCACATATCAGCGCACAGTAAATTGGAATGAGCATTTGTCATGCCCTAAGAGACGAGTACGCCATAGCCTATATTATGTACAATAACATGAACATAAAATAGTATTCCACCATCTGCAAAATGCTGCCAAATGTTCTATCTTCAATGAACATCGGTAGCCTACATCAAAAATACATTTAACGATTGCACTACAGTAGCTATGTGAAATGCACTCAAAATGCGAAAATAACAATAGGGCTATCAAACATATTGGAAAGACAGTGCTCGAGTGGAAACACGAACGTACATATGTAGCCAGCGAGACCAATGGTATTTTAGACGCAAAAATACTTACATATTGGAAAAGAGAAACTAGTGCGGGTGCTAGATTGGCCTGCCTGCAGTCCAGACCTGTCTCCCATTGAAAACGTGTGGCACATTATGAAAGGGAAATACTAGACTGTTAAAACAAAAACTGCCGTTACACTGGGCTGTAGTAAATTCTTCAAAGCACCGAAAAAGACATGACATATACCGTTGCTAAGGTTATAATGTACTCTATTGGATAAAAAAGATAAAAAAGCCGACAATTAAACCAGAATGAACTGTAATGAATGAGACAGGCTTACAGGGCATGGGGGTATTACGCGTCGATGTTTCAGATAGTGTAATAGCGGTATAAAGTGTTCTATATTTCTCAAACCGATTGTACCAGACAATAAATGACCACTGAATTTTGAAAGGAACATCTCGATGTGTAAAACTGATGGTATTGTATATTTATTGTATATTTATTTCATATTTAGTAGCATATATTGCTAGTAGAATACATGGTAGATTGAGACAGTGCTTTCACAGTTTATTTTGCATTTGAGTGAGCAGGGCTTTTCACGGCTTTTCTGGCATACGATCAGGCTATTGTTGGGTTTATCTCGTTGCTATGACGTTATTCTAATTTTATATAATGAATAAATATATTTATGAACTCAAACATAGATGCTATTGTCCACTATGTCACGCATGGGTAGGTATAGACTAGGTGGGGGGTTGCTTGTTAAATGGACTTGCTACGGGGAAATAGTGACACTTAGAAACTCCGAATTCAGCAGAAATCGTCACAAACCGTCTACCAATAAAGTTAAAACACAGAGTTTGTGATTTCCACTAATAGTTTGACTGCAGTAGCAACGAATGTCTCCGCCGGCGGGACCTTCTACGCAAAGGAGTTAATGTTTTACCTTAGCAACTTCATTGATTTTTGTAAATATACGCTAATTCCGAATTTGATGCCTGCAACACGTTCCAAAAAAGTTGGGATCGGGGTATAAAAAAACTGGGAAGGTTGTGGAATGTTCAAAAAACACCTGTTTGGAACATTCCACAGGTAAATAGGTGAATAGGTGGCAGGTCATGCTATCATGACTGGGTATAAAAGGAGCATCCACGAAGGCTCTGGCATTTACGAGCAAGGATGGGTTCGCAAAAAACTGCATGAGCGAATAGTCCAACAGTTTAAGAACAACATTTCTCAACACACGATTGCAAGGAATTTCACCATCTACAGTTCATAATATTAGTAAAAGATTCAGAGAATCTGGAGAAAACGGGCAAGGCCGTAAACCAATATTGAATGCCCGTGACCTTCGATCCTTCAGACAGCACTAAATTAAAAACGGCATGCTTCTGTAATGAATATAACCACATGGGCTCGGGAATACTTCAGAAAACCATTGTCAGTAAACACAATTCGTCACTGCATCTACAAATGCAAGTTAAGACTCTACTACCCAAAGCATAGGCCATATATCAACAACATCCAGAAACGCCGCCGACTTCTCTGGGCTCATCTGTGATGGACTGACGCAAAGTGGAAACGTGTGCTGTGGTCTGACGAGTCCACCTTTCAAATTGTTTTTGGAAATAATGGACGTTGTGTTCTCCCGGCCAAAGAGGAAAAGGACCATCTCGATTGTTACCAACACAAGGTTCAAAAGCCAGCGTCTGTCATGGTATGGGGGTGTGTTAGTGCCCATGGCATGGGTAACTTGCACATCTGTGAAAGCACCATTAACGCTGAAGGGTACATCTGTGTAAGAATATGGTACTGGAAAACAGAGTGGTGTCTTGGTGTCCAAAAATTGTAATTGACAGTACAATTGGTGTCCAATATTTAACACATCTTTCCCCAAAAATAATTCATATCGATAGAATAAACATGAAAGTATTCGTACATACCTCTATTCACGCAATTTGCTCCACATCAGCTACTTCCTAAGTAGTTAAACTTGGTGCTACGCTCCACTGCAACATTCGTAACCAAGACGCCATTGTAACGAATGTAGTGACCCGGAGTTGAATTTCTGATTTACGGGAGTATGATGGGATAGCGTATGACCTCAAAGCGATCTAGGTCACTGATATTCGAGCTGAAATTGTATACTTCAGTGCAGTGGGTGATGTTACCTTTGCAACGTAAATTTTCTATCACGTAACATTCGTTACAGGTTTGACACCACGTTTTCGTAAAATAGTCAATTTCTATTATTATTGATTCTTGCATTACTGAGGAGTATTTATTTTTCAAGGATAGACATTTCAAGGTATTATTAAGATTGTAGGACCTTTGTAAAACAAGGGAAATGTTCTGATTTTATTTTAGGCATGCTTGAAATTTGTAAGTCTACTTGGACACAACGTGTAACGAATGTTAGGCACTTCTTTCAGGGTATTTTTCGTGGAATTACACGATCGTTTTGAAATGCACCACCACGCATATTTTAATTTACATATTGGTCAGCACAACTACAAAATCGTGTAATCATGCACGCTTCAGACGGCTGTGTTGTTGTTTCATCTTCAATTTGACTAAAAACATGACACCTTTTTTTGACGCCATTTTTAACAAAATGTTATACAAAAACAGCCGTAAATAAAATTACGCAATATTTTTTTTTAATAGGTTAAGTCTTCATACATAATATCTATCATCTGTAACCAGAAAAAATGCAGAAACGGTATATTTATGTAACAATACTGAAAACAAAAATTCCTACCCTAGTGTTTTCCAATACCATACTCTTACACATATGCATTTTGGAGCAACATTTGCTGCGATCTAGACAATCTCTTTTTCAGGGACATCCCTGCTTATTTCAGCAAGACAATGCCAAGCCACATTCTGCCCGTGTTACAACAGCATGGCTTCATTGTCAGAGAGTGCGGGTGCTAGACTGGCCTGCCTGCAGTCCAGACCTGTTGGAAAACGTGTGGCACATTATGAAACGCGTAAAATATGACAACGGAGACCCCGGACTGTTGAGCAGCTGAAGTATCATATTAAGAAAGAATGGGAAACAATTCTGCTTTCAAAACTATAACAATTAGTGTTGTAGTTCCCAAAAGATTACTGAGTGTTCTTAAAAAGAAAGGTGATGTAACACAGAGGTAAACATGCCTCTGTCCCAAATTTTTTGGGAGGTGTTGCAGGCATCAAATGTAGAATGAGCATATATTTCTAAAAAACAATAAAGTTGATTAGTTAAAACATGAAATATTTTGTCTTTGTACTGTTTTCAATTGAATACAAAAAGGACTCGCAAATCATTGCTTTCTGTTTTTATTTACATTTTATACACTGTCCCAACTTTTTTGGAATTGAGGTTTGTACATGTGCATTGATTGTCTCACTATTTATTGTCTTTAATAAGAATTTACGGTGTCACCAACTGAAACAGGCCTGTCAAAACAATAACATTTGTTTCAGTAGTGATTGTTTCGGTTGTGACAATTTTGGCTCATTTCGGCCACAAAACAAAAGATTTAGCAAGCACATGGTTAGCAACCACTTCTCTGTGCAGATGCACCTTCCTTTTAATCAAATCTACAGTTATGAAATCAACTTTTTTTCTCTAATATGAAAACTTGGGTATTTGGGTGTGACGTCTCTTAAAACCACAGACTAATTTTCATACTTTTTTAAGGACAATTATATCAAAACGCTAAAACCTAGCTACTCACCATGTGGCCTTGATTCATATGAAGGCAGTCTAATTTCCTGGTTAAAAAAGGGGTGTGGCTACAAGCAGGTTGACAGAGTGGGAGCGCTAAGCATCCAATAAATAGGCTTCTAACTAATACTCCTGAAGCGTAGGGAGAACATTAAATACAGACAGTCCAGGTATGAAGATGCGGGAGCAGTGGGAGCAGGGAAAGCCAGAGGTGATGATGGAGACAGGTAACCGGGTTGGTTGGAGCAGGGGATGAGCGGGAGCGGGAGCGGTTGAGCAGGACAGTGGAGCGGAGCCCAGGCAGGACGCAGGCGTGGCAGCAGGGGAGCGGCAGTAGCAGCACGGCAACAGCAGGGCGGCAGCAGCGACAGCAGAGGCAGTAGCGACAACACATCAACAGCACCGCAGCACTGGCTGTGAGCGGGCACTGCCGCAGGGTGGAATAGCAGAAGCCCAAGCTGTATGCACACACGTCAGGTGGAAGGCAGGGAAACCGCAACACAGGCAGGGATTTACTGACAACTGCAGGCTGGCAGACTTTAAGCAGACAGAGTTAGTTAGCAAGACGAAACAATGAACAGCGGGTTATGCTGGTCCAGACTGATCAGACTTAGATTAGACAGAATAGCAGGGCGAGTAAACACTGACACAGAACTAAACTGTTTGACGAAGCAACTAGACAGAACCAGACAGGACCAGAGGTTTCAGACAAAGAGCATTAACAAACTGGCACAGGACAGAAAACACCAGGTGACTAAATGCAAACATTAATTGGAATCAATTAGGAACCGCGTGCGAATGTATGTGAGAGTGATTGAACAGAGCGGAGAGTGTGGAATGCATGCAAAACAGGGGAATGGGATAGGCTGAGAAAGGAGCAGTGAAACAGAGTGATACAAACGGGAAAACACGCCCAACCTGCAGTAAGGGGGGAAACACGGACAATGGAGAGACAAACACGAAACAGGGGGAGAGGGAAAACACGGAGAAACAATAGGATGGGAGTGGAATGTTACAAGTTCAACCATTTTGAAGAATTTGTTATTGTTTTACTTACCCCAAAAATGGTATGTAAGGCTGTAGTGATGCTGTCCTGGTCTCACCGTTGTAGCTATCCTGAATTGGAGCAATGCTAACAATTAGCATCTTGCCACTGGATATAATTTCCCCCCGGCTAACATGCTTTAAAAATAACCGCCTAAATCCACTCAAATAAGGTTTAACAACGGCTTTACAAGTGTCCGTGCACGTCATTACCGAGTGCACAAGGACGATATTTTCGCTCAAATTGCTGTACATGATTTATGAAGATCCGGTACAGATACTATACAGATACTACTCAAATCGTTTTGTGGTTTTTTTAGGTAATTGACATATTTGCAAGAAAATGATTTATATTTGAACTATTTGAAAATATGGTAGTCCCATTTAGCTTTTTACAAATTATATTACTTCAGTGGATTGGAAACATTCTTTCACTTTCAAATTGATTGAATATATTTCAATGTAATGGGTTTCTTTACATTTGCATTGTTTGTAAACATCGGACTAAAAACAACCTATATTTTGAGTCATTTTAGGATCTGGTAGATGTAACAGTTTATTCTCCCATCACCAACTCCTATTCTTAAACTACTGCTATATGTGTTTTTACCCAAAATTGATACAGTCATATAAATCACAGATTGATCCTTTTGGGACATCTGAATGTTTAATCCTAATTTTATTTTATTTCAAATTAAGAAACTAACAACAAAATGTGAAAAAGTGTGGTGGGCTAAATAGTTTTTCAGGGCACTGTAGCTAGTATGGCCAAATCTAATTAGCGTTGGGCATTAAAGGGTTAAGGACACAGAGTATTTGCAAAACATCTGAAAAAATCTAATACTGAGTAATTGCACTAACCTTGTTTCAAGTATTTTCTATTTGATTGCTTTCAAATACTTTCAAATGAGTAAAATAATCCAAATAACTGTATTTCCAAATACATCAAATAGTCTTTGTAAATGCATTTTAGTGCATCAAATAATCAAATATGTCTTTGTAAATCCAAAGAGTGAAATAAAATGTATTTAAAAGGCCATTTGAAATACTTGAAATATGTATTTGACCGAAGTCTGCCAGCGTCACATCGCGATACGGAAGTAGTCTGGAAAATAGCTTGCTAGCATTTAGTCTGCCTGTAAACAAAGGAGAAGCAGCTAGCGTTTGTTTTCTTAGCGAAATTTCTGATTATGAAAAAGATGACGGGGTGGAATGTGTAGTTGAACCATAGCCTACTTGTTCAAGCCGGAATATACTGATTTAGAATTTAGAAGAAATGGATGCTGCTCGCGCTGCTGCAGCTACAGGACGACATGAGGAAAATGTTGAGTAATACTTAGTTACTGGCTCTCTTACCGGATGTTCATAAATCTAAACAGAGGCTGAAACAACAATCATATACAGTAATTTGAGCGAAAATATCATCCTTGTGCACTCGGTAATCATATGTGCATTTTCGTTTCCAATGACGACACTTGTAAAGCTGTTGTTAACCCTTATTTGAGTGGATTTAGGCAGCTATATGTAAAGCGTTAGCTGGGGGAAATTATATCTAATGGCAAGATGCTAATTGTTAGCAATGCTCGTGTGGTAGGGGGGCGTGGTTTTAGGCGCTGCCGGCAAGAGAGAGAGTGTGGTTTGTGGAGCCGGCACAGCTGTCGG
The DNA here is from genome assembly GCA_029718625.1 of Synaphobranchus kaupii. NCBI lineage: Eukaryota > Metazoa > Chordata > Actinopteri > Anguilliformes > Synaphobranchidae > Synaphobranchus > Synaphobranchus kaupii. Next base: position 48,904,961 of record CM056378.1, read on the forward strand.
AAATCATGCAATTGGTGATGAATGATTGTTTATTAATTGTGTAATTAACCAATTGCTTTGATTGTTCGGCAGTGAGCCTGAGGGCATAAAAGGAGGCTGCTGGGAGTTCGAGGGGAGAGACAAACTTGTGTGTGTGTATGTCTGTTTAAAACGCAGAGTGAAAGGCGGAAATCAAATAAACGGAGTTATCTCCAACTGAACTGTTGTCTTCGCCTCTTGAACACGAGGGGTGGCACTCGCTTTCGCCACAGTGGTGGCCCGTACGGGGAAGCAGAATACAAGAAAGTTCAAGAGGCAGCATGGACCACAGCCAGGAACAGCCGGGGCAGTCGTTATCAATGGTAGCGCTGGGAAAAATGCTGGAGGGAATAGCTGCCATGCAGGAGCAACAGTCGGCTGCTCATGCCGAGCAGATGGAAGCCCTGCGTGCGCAGGCGAACCTCCAGACCCAGGCGCTACTACAGCTAGCTGCTTCCGGTGAGTCCAGGGGAAGGCAGAGCATCACGTCCCCAAAATTTCGTATACCAAAGATGACCGCGGACAACGACGCTCAAGCCTTCCTAGAGGCATTTGAGGTGGCAGCGGAAGCGTGCAGGTGGCCACTAGAGGAGTGGTCAGTACGTCTCCTGCCCCTCTTGTCGGGGGAAGCGCAGAAGGCTGCGCATAGCCTGCCGGCAGCCGCTCGGGCGGACTTCCGAAATCTGAAGAAGGCGGTCCTTGACCGAACGGGATTCAGCCCGGAAGACCACCGACGTCGGTTCCGGGAGACCTCCCTGACGGAAGAGGACCGACCGTTCGCCTACGCCCAGCGGCTGACGGACATGGCGAGGCGCTGGCTCCGGCCGGAAATAAGATCAGCTGCGGGAATAGTGGAGCAGGTGGTCCTGGAAAGATTCATCGTGGGGTTGCCGGCGGATACAGCCAGCTGGGTCCAGTGCCATCGGCCCACCAACCTGGATAACGCCGTCACCCTGGCGGAGGACCACCTAGCACAACATCCCCTCACCCAGCAGCAGAAACCGGAGCCGGCGCCCTAGAAAAAGTTTTTTCCCCGGTCTATTCCCCTTCCCATTTCCCGTCCCCAAAACCCCTCCTTCCCTCATGTTAATTTCCCTGGTTTTTCTTCCCCTTCTCCCCACTCAGGTTCAGTGGCGGTGCAGTCCGGCCCACAGGGAGCTCCTCAGACACCTGGACCGGGGTGTTGGCGGTGCGGACAGCCGGGCCACCTGCGCCGCGATTGTCCGCTCATGGAGGTGGGGCAGGTGGTCCGTGTGGTCGGCCCGCCCACCTCCGCTCCCGATCCAGGCGGGGCGTACTGCATTCCGGTAAGGGTGCAAGGGAGTGAACACCGGGCGCTGTTGGACTCAGGGGCTAGGCAGACCATGATCCAACAGAGCCTGGTTCGACCAGAGGCTTTGATACCGGCACGTTGGGTGACGATTAAGTGTGTGCATAGGGATATACACAACTATCCTATAGTACCAGTGGAAATTCGCATCAAAAATAAAAAGCATATTTTGGAGGCTGCGGTTAGCTCCCGCCTCTCGCATCCTCTGATTTTGGGCAGATTGGACGGGATTTAAACTGGTAGCGTAGAAATTGATGGGGGTGTGATCACGACCGCTAGGGAAGTGTGAGGTGTGTGCAGTGGACAATGGTGACGCGGGGTCGTCCGACACTGCCGAGGGGGGGGCGGCATCGGGAGAGCCTCTGGTGGAGACTCCCCAGGTGCCGGTGTTCCACCCCGTGGAGGATTTCCCACTCGCTCAGTCTCGTGACGATACCCTACGCTTCGCTTTTGACCAGGTGATATCTGTTGATGGTCAGCTAGTGCGCCCGGACGCTGCACGATCTCACCCATATTTTGAAATTATTAGGGACAGATTGTACAGAGTGAGTTGTGACACTCAAATAGGTGAGGAAATAACCCAGTTGTTGGTACCTAAAAGCCGCCGGGAAATGATTTTCCAGGCAGCTCACTACAACTCCATGTCTGGTCATTTGGGATATGATAAAACACTAAACCGGATAATGGCCCGTTTCTATTGGCCGGGCATTTGGGCGGACGTACGTCGGTGGTGTGCGTCCTGTCCAGACTGTCAGCTAGTGAATTCCTTGGCCATCCCAAAAGCACCGTTGCGCCCTCTACCGTTGATTGAGGTCCCTTTTGATAAAGTGGGCATGGACCTCATCGGGCCATTTGATAGGAGCACCCAGGGTTACCGATTTGTATTAGTTCTGATGGATTATGCAACCCGGTATCCCGAAGCAGTGCCGTTGCGCAATATCTTGGCTAAGAGTGTTGCGCAGGCATTGTTTCAGATAATCTCCCGCGTCGGAATCCCGAAAGAGATTCTGACGGATCAAGGCACCTCGTTTATGTCACGCACATTACGCGAACTGTATGAATTATTGTGAGTTCAGTCCATTAAAACCAGCGTATACCATCCGCAAACGGATGGGCTCGTTGAGCGTTTTAATAGGACCTTAAAATCTATGATTCGGAAGTTCGTACACGATGATAGCCGAAATTGGGATAAGTGTGTTAGTATGTTAGTTCCTCTATTATTCGCAGTGCGAGAGGTTCCCCAGGCCTCCACAGGATTTTCTCCCTTTGAATTGTTGTTCGGTAGGGAACCACAGGGTGTCTTGGACCTTGTTAAAGAAAGCTGGGAGGAGGGTCCAAGTCCCAGTAAAAACGAGATCCAATACGTTATGGACCTGCGAGCAAAACTCCATACACTGGGTAGGTTGTCACGGGAGAATTTGCTCGAGGCTCAGGAACGCCAACAGAGGCATTATAATAAAGGAACTAAGCTAAGGCAATTTTCACCGGGAGATAAGGTCCTAGTATTGCTCCCGACTTCCAGCACAAAATTACTTGCCAAGTGGCAAGAACCCTTTGTGGTCACACGACGAGTGGGGGAAGTCAATTATGAGGTGGAGCGATCAGATAGAGAGGGGGCGAAACAGATTTATCACCTCAATCTATTAAAAGCATGGAAAGAGGTGGTGCCCGTCTCCCTGGTTACGGTAGATCAGGAGCGAGATGAGCTGGGGCCAGAGGTACCAAATTCGACCAATCAAACCTCACCCCTTTCAGATAGCCATCTCTTACAGAATCAGAGAGCAGATCTTGCCTTGTTGCAGAAGCAGTTTGCTGATGTATTTTCCCCCCTACCCGGTCGCACTCACCTCATAAACCACCACATTGAGACAACCCCGGGCGTGACGGTGCGCTCACGGCCCTATAGACTGCCCGAACATAAAAATAAATTAGTTCAAGCAGAAATAAAGGCCATGCTGGAATTAGGAGTAATAGAGGAATCTAACAGTGCGTGGAATAGCCCCATCGTGCTAGTAGGTAAGCCTGATGGATCTATTCGGTTCTGTGTAGATTATCGCAAGGTGAATGAAGTGTCACGGTTCGATGCCTATCCAATGCCTCGGGTCGATAAGTTCTTGGATCGGTTAGGCACAGCTCATTTTTTTTTGACACTGGATCTAACCAAGGGCTACTGGCAGATTCCCTTGTCTCCAGAGTCCAAGGAAAAAACGGCTTTCTCCGCTCCAGATGGGTTATACCAATTTCGGACACTTCCGTTTGGGTTATTCGGGGCCCCTGCCACTTTTCAACGTCTGATAGACAGGGTGCTGTGTCCGCATGCTGCTTTCGCTGCAGCCTATCTGGATGACATTATCATCCACAGCAGCATGGGCTCAGCATGTGCGGCATGTGGGGGCGGTGCTCGAGTCCCTGAGACAGGCGGGACTCACGGCTAACCCAAAGAAGTGTGCAATTGGCCGAGCGGAGGTACGGTATTTGGGGTACCACTTGCGTAGTGGACAGGTGCGGCCTCTAGTGGTCAAAACCGCAGCGATTGCGACCTGCCTCCGACCCAAGACAAAAAAAGAGGTGAGGAGGTTTTTGGGGCTGGCCGGCTACTACAGAAGGTTTATTCCTGCCTTCTCGGAGCTGACCAGTCCCCTAACCGACTTGACTCGGAAAGGTGCCTCAGATCCGGTCCAGTGGACGGAATTGTGCCGGCAGGCGTTTGAGCGGGTGAAGGAAGCTCTTTGTGGGAAACCGCTCCTGTTCACCCCTAATTTCTCTCTCCCTTTTAATTTGCAGACAGACACATTGGACAGAGGGCTGGGGGCCGTTTTGACTCAGCAGGTGGAGGGGGTCGACCGACCAGTGCTGTACATTAGCAGAAAACTCTCTCAACGGGAAGCGAAGTACAGCACGGTCGAGAAACAATGTCTGGCCATTCGGTGGGCGGTCGGGTCCCTCCGTTATTACCTACTGGGTCGCCCATTCACCCTCTGCTCGGACCATGCTCCCCTCCAATGGCTCCACCGCATGAAGGATACCAACGCCCGAATCACTCGTTGGTATCTGGCTTTACAGCCTTTTAATTTCAAGGTGGTTCATAGGCCGGGAGCGCAGATGGCGGTGGCCGACTTTCTCTCTCGCCCGGTGGGGGAGGAGGGGCGGGTTGGTCATCGGCCGGATGGCTTCCCGGCCTAAGTCGGGCGGTGGGGGTATGTGGTAGGGGGGCGTGGTTTTAGGCGCTGCCGGCAAGAGAGAGAGTGAACTTGTGTGGTTTGTGGAGCCGGCACAGCTGTCGGAAATCATGCAATTGGTGATGAATGATTGTTTATTAATTGTGTAATTAACCAATTGCTTTGATTGTTCGACAGTGAGCCTGAGGGCATAAAAGGAGGCTGCTGGGAGTTCGAGGGGAGAGACAAACTTGTGTGTGTGTATGTCTGTTTAAAACGCAGAGTGAAAGGCGGAAATCAAATAAACGGAGTTATCTCCAACTGAACTGTTGGCTTCGCCTCTAGAACACGAGGGGTGGCACTCGCTTCGCCACAGCTCGCTTTCAGGACAGCTACAATGGTGAGACCCGAGGGGTATACTACAAAGCGAGATTAAAGGCCCCACACAATGGAAATTGACCTCTTAAGTGATGAAATGGTAGCGGTAGTTTAATTACTTCAAGGACATGATGCAGACCAAAAACCTTTTTATTTTTTATTTAAAGTTGATATTTGTACGGCTAAATATTTCCCTCACTTATTCCTGTAGGCTGTGTGATGTTTTGGTGACGCGTACCTGTACTGGCAGGCAGTGGAACAAAGTTTTTCCTCAAATTACATTGCTTGATTTTCAACGTCAATGTGAGTGACAGCTATCTTAGAGTAACTTAGGTTGCTCACAGTAGCAAGTTAGCAACTGACATAATGTCAAAGTCCGTGAACACACTAATATATTATCTTTAAAGTAAAAAATGCTAAAATTCTTTGATCTGGTGGAATTTCAAACCGCTCAATTAATGTATAAAGCTAGGTATAGTCTGCTACCAGGAAATATTCAGAAAATGTTCTATGAAAGAGAGGGGGGCTATAATTTGAGGGGGAAATGAAATCTAAAATATCTAAGTGTCCGTACTACTATGAAAACATTTTGTGTCTCGATTTGTGGAGTGAAACTGTGGAACAGTCTGCATGTTAAATTAAAGCAATGTCCAAACATTATCCAGTTTTTGTGATATGATCCTCACAAAGTATAGGGATGAAGAAGGGCTTTGATCACCAGGTGTTGACATTGATTTATAGGAATATTGCTAGGTGTAGATGCGTATATGTGTATGTGTACATGTAGGTGTATGTATGTGTATGTACATGTACATGTGTGTGTATGTATATGTATGTGTATATGTATATATAATGATATGTTTATATATTGATATATCTTTTTTTATAAGATAAGTAAGGGTCTATGTACGTATGTAGGTGTGTAAAATATGGTGGGAACTGTAAGTATTTTGTTATCGGTGTGACAGGTATGTCAGGCTCTATACTTGGATAAATGGAGTTATTGATAACAATCCATTGAATTAAGGGGTAGAAATAAATAAGTTAAATAAGTCTATACTTCTTCCTACTCCTTTTCACGCATGTAAATTGGGGCAAATGACATTAACCTCTTCCTACCGAGGGCAAAATAGGCAAATTTTTGCCTGTTTTCACTAGTGACAAACAAAGGTGGTTATCTCAAAATCTATAAATGGTACAGATATGGTTCATGGCTTTTTATTAAAGCAGACACCTGCAGTATTACGACTAAGCAGTGAGAACTCATAGAAATCCAGTTTTTGATACTTAACTACAACAATTTATGTACAGAAAATATAAAAAAAACTAAAAAACGGGTACCTACATTCAAGTTTAAGAATTTTTACCTGGGGAGCTACAAATGCTATGGAGGAAATGACTCCTCTATCTGATTCATCAATATGCTGCCTACCTCTGCTAACAATCTGGTGTCAATATCTCAAACCATTCAAATTTTACAGGGTTTTTTTCAGGTGAACCTTTTTCGTTATCCAAATGGTGCCAAATGTGCTAAAAATGGCAATGTTCCAGAAAGGTCTCAATATGATTTATTTTTTAGGTTTTTACAATAAAATGAGATAATTTGTCAATATTGGCAATAAAAGTTCATTTTTAGACGTGTTCTTGGTGCTCTTCATATTACACAACTAACTACCCAAGGTTACAAAAAGCTGTCAAAACCCATGTAGCAGCACAGTGAATCTTGTGTATTTCACCAGAGCCCCATTAGCCAGAAATGAGTCCAGGAATGTGCAAACAGGTTTTCAAATGAATAATGGGAATAGTATGAAACTTCCCTACACATTACTGCTTGCCAGTCCTGTCCTTTATTCTGTTGCCACCTCCTATGACAGGGACGTTGGGGTTGGGTTTTAGGAGGCAAAACTTTATACATGACAAACATATATCAACTATATACAAGTGCACTAAGGTGTACTACTAAAAGTGCAGTGGATAAAAAATCTAAAGTCCACCAGTTTCCTAGATAAAAAATAAAAACACCCCTGCTGTAACAAATAAAAAGATCCTTGCCCTCTAATTGCTGAAGTTACCGTATTTACACAAAGAAAGTACAAAATGGCAGGGTCCAAAAAGCTTTAAAAAATGAACTAAAAACAAAAAAAGGCAAAGGATCAAAACAGAGGGTGAGGAGAGATTATTTAACCATTCATACAGAAGCCATTTAGACTACACATTCCCTCAGGAGAGCAATCTGCATCATTACAAACCCCACTAACCCTGTCCATGGAATTGTCCACCATGTTGATATACCCATTAGTCCCCCTTATACAACAACAATCAACAATAATAATAATAAACAAGTACTCCCTCATGTTATCATGTTCTCTCCCTCATACCATGCATAAATTGCCATTTTGTTTACCTGCACAGCCTTCTGTACTGCATACAGAACAATTTACTCATGTGGAACAATGACTTTACTAAACACTTCCAGAAGCCATTTCACACTCAAAAAAATCGATTAATCTCAGACACAAATAGATAGCTAGCTGCTTGTTACCTGTAATTTTGCTTGCTAGCTTGCCACTGTAAAGGTAATACTATCTATATTAATTTAGCTGAGAGGGACCGATTTTATGCATAAGTATATAAGGTTAGTTAGCTTCACAGAAGAAACACAGGGATTCACGCATTGCAGCTAAATTGCACATTTCCTTCGATGCTTACACCAAACTTACCGTTTCCACAAACATCTGTGTTGTTGGCAACGCCACGTAACACGTGCGAGTTTGTCAACACAGACAATATACCCTTCAAGTTTACTTCATAAATTATTTATCATACCGTTGGAATGTGCAATTTGTAATATTAATTGTATGAAAAACAATAAAATACAGTTGACAATGTAATTACGAACCCGCATGGCATTGCGTGAATTCACACTGGAATATAGAAAAATCGGTAATACCACCAGCCCTAACGACGTTACCTGCCATGGCGAAATTCAATGCGTTTATAGCATAACACTGTTAGTATGATAAAACAACTTACATGTCAGCAACATCATCTCGGTCATCAGTGGATTCAGCGTCACTGAGACAGGATGAGTCTCCCTCGGCAAAAACATCTTCTGGCTTATCCAGTTTGTCTAGCACTTGGTGCACGGATAAACGCCTCAAAAATCTCGACATAACTACACAAAAACTGTCTCAAAAATACTCTAAAGTAAAAAAATGTAACTGCGGGCCTTACCTAATTAATTGTGCTTTGCTAAACGGAATGTAGCGAGCTACGCTACAAGGTAAAAACACTGCGCCATCTTGGTTCGATAATTACGCGTGGCCGCCACTTCCTTATACGCAGGGCAGTATTTCCTTTTTTTACGACGGCATTGTGTTAAATGAGGGCTTGTTTGAAAGATAAGAGTCTTGGCTATTGCCTGGAATATTTGACAGACAGTTTTAAAACCCAATGGAAAGCAAATAATACAAAGAGTGGAGGCGGGTGGAAGACAGTTTTTCCCACTTCAGATAGGTCTATTGTGCTATCAGTCAAAGAAATACACCCAATTGACGACGGTTTTGCATAAATCTCTGCAAGCAAGTTCAAAACAACTCTGGCTAACATATACTAAGCCACGGGATTGGTACTCCAGAAACTGGCTGAGTTTCACAATGCAATGAAAGTTTTAAAGTATTTTTTCTTGAAGCCTAAAGGTATAATGATTTTTCAAACCAAAGTATTGTGAAATACAATTAAAGGTTGTATCAGCGATTTTGGGTGGAAACATAAATGATCACATTCATCTGATTTTTCCTCACGATCCGCTAGCTGCCCGCCCCATAAGCAGGCCGTCAAAAAACCGCGTCTCTGTAGGCAGCCTATGCTCCGAGATCGTACACAAAAACAATGGTACTACCAACTACTCAAAACCAAAATAAACAGTATTCCAACCAATCACAATGATCTGCACAAACGTGATGTCACTTCTGAAGCGAAATCCCAAACAAACATACTTATGAATAATTATGTTATGTTTTAAAAAATAGTGTTCCAGAATTATAACCACGTTAATAACGTTTGTAAGAAACCAAACCGTTTGTAAATCCGTCAAGATTTCAGCGAGATAAGAGTATTAGCGTTTGTGCAGATCATTGTGATTGGTTGGAATACTGTTTATTTTGGTTTTGAGTGGTTGGTAGTACCATTTGTTTTTGTGTACGATCTTGGAGCATAGGCTGCCTACAGAGACACGTTTTTTTGACGGCCTGCTTATGGGGCGGGCAGCTAGCGGATCATGAGGAAAAATCAGATGAATGTGATCATTTATGTTTCCACCCAAAATCGCTGATACAACCTTTAAGCAGAACAGTTTACCAGCACATTGTTTATGGTGTGACATCAAGCTGCAATACATGTTTGAGAAGTTTTATCCCGACGTTTTGGGCTTAAAAACCACTTTCCCAGAAGGAATGGATATATCTTAAGGCAGCCTGGTCTCACTCCCAAGTCGTCACATAGCGACGCTTGGGCAGCTCCTACGGCGTCATCTTTAGACGCAGAAGGAGGCCTTTTGCGTCATTATTTGACGCACTCGTCTCGAATTTACGAATCCTACTATGGCGAAGGCTTTGCTCATGATAACCGACTGCGAGCATGCCCGCTCAGTCTTCGCCGTGTCCGCGGAGATCTTTCTGAGTTCGTGATTCCCGTACCCCACCCCCAACCCCTAAACATAACCTCACAGGAGTTCATGTAACTCGGGCTCATGCCCGAACTGTTAAGATAGTGGGCGAGCCCGACCACAAGAGTTCACGTAACTCTCTACCAGATGAAGAAAAAATTAAAATAAAAAAGCATAATATTGAAGTGCCACAACCAAAGACAAATTATGTGGCCACAACCGTCAATATACGACGCAAAAGGCTGCGTCTATATACGACGCAAAAGGCTACCTTTGGCGTCACATAGCAACGCTTGGGCAGAAGCGTCGCTATGTGACGAGTCCGCGTGAGACCACGTTGCTTAAGGATATTTAATCAAAATATTGAGGTGAGCAGTTTATTGTATATTATTAAATTAATGAAATGTATAATTCAATAATTTCCGTAACGCCCGCGTTACCGCTAGGGGGCGTTTGGTATTAAGAGGTTAATGAATGTACAAATCCTGTTATTTTATGGGATGGCCATTAAATAATGAGCTCTATTTTGTTCCTTAGACCATTAGGGTCGTCAACCACGAATGAACCTTCCAGGTGTCCGATGCATCGAGGCTCTTATGTCAACATTTGTCATGGACACGACCCACACGTAGTGACGTAATTCCTCCCCATAAAGGGAGGCGCGTCAATGTGGAAATCCTCTTCGTTTTTCTCGCCGATGCAGAGTAGAGACGTGAGACTGTTTGTATCTTGTGCTAATCCCGAAATGCTTTGTGACTTCGGTCGGGGCTACGATTCTTATCGTCCTCCAAAGGCGGGGATAAGCTCTTGCATGCGATATCCGCTAATAGCTTGGCTATTTTAAGACTGATATCGTTTTCTTGGTTATACTGCTAACGCTAAAAACTGCGGTTGTTTACGATTAGCATATACGTATATTGAGGGCGGTTAGGCACACGGTGCTACCGCGTTTAATTGGTTCACTCAAAAGTAACATATTCACACGGTGAACAGGTTGGTATACAGCAAGTACAGGTTTGTATCCTTCTGTATTTGTATCCAAATCGAACCAGGGCGTGGGTGTACCCCAGTGAGATTTGGTTTTCTTACAATCTGCAAGCTATGGCTCCGCTGTTTGATTCTAAGTCTGGTCTGTCCTGGCTGCAACTGCGCCCCAGTAAGACATTTGATTCACTCCAGCGAAACATATTCACGCGGTGAACAGGCTTGTACACAGCAAGTACAGGTTTGTATCCTTCTGTATTTTCACTGATTCGAAATCGAACCTGAGCGTGGGCGTACCCCAGTGAGATCTGATTTCTTACAATCTGTGAGCTACGGCTCCGGTGATTGATTGCACCGCAGTAAGACTTTCCCAATCGATGAGCGTGGATGCTATATCGATTGGTTTGTGTGGCAGAAGTAGCGTGTCCGTTGCACTATGTGCCCCGGCTTCCCCTACTCAAGACCACCCGCCACGTTTGTGTCCGCGGGTGCTCTTTTATACTGCTATGGCATGAGCGCCTTGTGCACGGAATGTCATGCCAAATGGGGAGCCATGGATATAGCTGATGGGCACACCCAGTGCTGCCTGTGCCTTGGACGAGGGCACCTGGAGGAGGCGTTCTCAGACCCCTGCTCATGCTGTATGGGTATGTCGCTGGAGAACAAGCAGGCCTGATTGGATGCGTTCACATCCCACATGCAACCCCCTTGGCCAGAATGCCAACTGCAACAGAGGTTGCCCACAAACGTAAGGGTATTTCCACCACTAAGGGCCCTTTACGAAAAAAGGGCAAGGCTGGCAACCTATCCGCAGAAGTCACACAGCTACACGCTGCAATGCAACAACTGACTGAGATGCTGGAAGACCGTGTGAAGGCAGAAACGGCTCCCCAGCTCGGTCCCCCACAGGGGCTCCCAGTAGAGGAGGATTCATACAGGGATCCGAATTTGGATGGGTTTGATGCACTCTACAGCAGCGTCAAACTCCCAGTTTGCTCAGTCGGTCTGACACAGGAGACCAGTCTTACAGAGGGTCGGTGGGAGGCTCGGGTTCCACTAACAGTTCAGTGCGTTACTCGGCCTCTCGAGAAACTATTCTCTGTGCAGCCCTGGTGCACATGGGTTGCGATATGCCTCAGGCCAGCACTATGAAGACATCTAGATTTCACTGACGGACCCCCCAGGGGGTGCAGTTTGCCATGCCAGCATCCAACGATTTTCTGGCAGAGCAAAGTAAATGTTAGTCACGCCCCGGCTTACAGCGGGTGGCCAAAACACTGTAGGACATTGGTGTCCATGTCGGACGCGGAGGTCCATGGGCTGCACCGAATGCCCTTTGTGGAACACGCCATTGCGGGAAGCTGGTAGTATCCCCAGAGGAGGCGGTCCAGGCAGACACCCGCTGCCCTAAGCCACAATGCAGAGAAACAGATGATCTGCTCTGTAAGGCTTATGATGCGGCCGCCAGAACAGCACGGATTGGTCATTTCCAGCCAGGTTTTCACAGAAGTAGCCAGACGCTCAAGCGTTCTGTAGAGGCACTAAGATACAGGGAGCGGCAGATGCTCCCCCCCCCCCCCCCCCCCCCCACAACACTCATTGGTCCCAACCGATAGCTAGCGGTGAAGCACAACCATCGTATGGCAGGGGAACTCTTCATCGTCCGTCCGCCTGTGTATTAGCATCGGACTCATGACACGACCCTATGGGTCCATCTGGCGGTCAGGCTAGGGGTCGGCAGACTAACCATCGCCCCCCCAAACAAGGCCCCAAACCGGTATGAGGCCGTGGGGCTGATGGTGGGACAGTATCACAGAGACCGTGGGATTTGTCTACGATTTTAAAAAGGGGTAACGCCTCCAGTTCAACCGGTGGCCCCCGATATTTTCCAGGGTCAGAGACACATGCGGTCTGGAACCCGCCCAGTTGAGAAGGCTGAGACAGGAAATGACAGGCCTCATAAAAAAAGGGCGCTGTGTCACTGGGGCCTCCCTCCGGATAGCCCAGTGGCTTTTACTCAACCTATTTTCTGATACCGAAAAAGGAGGGTCTCCTCAGACCGGGTATGGATCTGAGAGACCTGAATATGTATCTAAAACGATACACTTTCTGGATGCTCCGGATATTGGACGTTGTACACACCATGAGACCAGGGCATTGGTTCACGGCTGTGGATATGAAGGACGCATACTTCCACATCCCTATCTGTGCGGAACATCATCATTTCCTATGCTTTGCATTCCGAGGTCTATTGTCGCTCCGGCTGAGGGGGCTGAGAATCATGCCATATTTAGACAATTGGCTAATATGTGCCAAATCGTACAGCATGGCACTCACACACACTACCCTGACGCTGGAACATATTGCCAGACTGGGCATCAGCGTCAACTATGGCACGAGCCAGCTAGTACTGATACAGTCCATTGAGTACATTGGACTGTTCCTCAACTCAAGAGCATGAAGGCATCATTGACGCCCCGTCGCATAACTACTATGCTCGATGCAGTGTGTCAGTTCTGAGTGAACCGGGTCCAATCTATGGGCTATGGGCCCAATCATGGCCGCCTCAGCAGTCGTGCCTCTCGGACTCCTGACAGCCAGGCCACTTCAATTATGGTTGAATGACATGTTGCTGCACCCTAAGTGGGACCATCACACTCAAATCAGGGTGTGTGTCGATTTTGTCAGCTACTCTGCCTATGGCAACGACTCAGCTTCCTAAAAATAGGGGGTCCGGATGGGCGTTATACCATCACGACGCGTGGTGATAATGACGGACACTTCACTGTTGGGGTGCTGTCTGCCAGCACCGCCCAGCTCAAGGAATATGGTCACAATTACATCAGTCGGACAACATCAATGTGCTGAAACTCCGAGCAGTGTTTCTCACATGAAGGCACTTCTTGCCCATGCTACGGGGCCAGGCTTGCCTCTCTTCATGCCGTACACTAACCAGGTATTCAGAACGGTACAGCAGATGTTCTATCTCACCAGGAGATTCATCCTGGCGAATGGTGTCCTCACGCCGAAGTGGTGGAGGAGATATGGCGACGGTTCGGTCATGCTCAGACAGACCTGTTCGCCTCTCAGGAATCTGCTCATTGCCCCCAGTAGTTCTCGATGAAGAGCATTCGAGCCCTCTGGGGATGGACACATTAGCGCACAAATGGCCGGACGGCCAGCTGTACACTTTTCTGCCAGTATCACTGGTCAAGGCGACCCTGCACAGGGTCAGCACGGGCCACCACAAGCTCTTGTTGGTAGCTGCCAAATGGCTGATGAAACCCTGGTTTCCAATGGTCCTCGGCCTTGTTTACCTGGGTGCGGTTTCCCCCATCCTACGGATGCTACTTAACTCCCCTCTACGAACAAGGCCTGTGGATATATGTGGCGCGGACCCCGTACACTATCCAGCACCTGTATTACTGGATTGTTTGCAATCCTTACTTGACCACGGCAAGGCAGCCAGCACACTAAAGGCCTATGCTGCTCTCATATCCAGCAGGCATGTCTGGTTACACAACAAGCCTGCAGGGAGCCATTACCTTTTCAACCAGTTCCTGAAGGGTGCTACCGCTTCCATCAGACATACAGAGCAACTCTTCATTTACTGCGGTAAATCCAAAGGGAAAGCGATCTCAGGTCAGAGCCTCTCCCACTGGGTAGTGAAGGCGATAGCCACAGCTTATGAGGCTAGTGCTAAACCCTTGCCTATGAATATCCAGGGTAGGTCTACAATAAGTATGGCTACTTCATGGGCAGCCCTGGAAGGCGTACCGCTCAAAGAGATTTGTGATGCGGCAACATGGGTGTCCCCCTGCACATTCTCAAAATTCTATCACGTCAACGTGGTGCCGGGTTCAACGGTCGGTGCAACCATCCTGCCGGTGGCCTTGGCATCCACTTAAAGGTATGATGATCCCTCCTGACACTGTGAGTATTAGTCATCCGTGGTTGACGACCCTAGTGGTCGAAGGAACGAAATAGAACGAACGGTTACGACGGTAGCCATGTTCTATGAGTTCCGGATGACCAGTAGGGGTCATGGTCACTTGGGACCCTTTAAGGGTGAGAAAAGGGTCAGAGGATTTCCGCATTGACGTGCCTCCCTTTACAGGGAGGAATTATGTCACTATGTGCGGGTCATGTCCATGACAAATGTTGACATAAGAGTCTCGATGCATCGGACACCTGGAAGGTTCATTCGTGGTTGACGACCCTAATGGTCATCCGGAACTCATAGAACATGGTTACCGTCGTAACCGTTCATTATTGTTGTTATTCTACTTGACTTTGACAGTGTTTAGTAAATTAATTTAAATTAAATTGATTGTGTTGTATCGTTGTGGTGCTTATGAATAAAGACATACATCCTTGGCAAGCATGGACAGATGGATTAACTTGTATTTCTGATTTTATCTTATTCACACATGACGTTGTCCAAATGCACGATTAAATGCTTGATTAGTGGAAATGTTTGATCATAATATCAATGCACAATGTTGCAAGGTGGGATAATTCGTTAACGGTTGTTTAGCTGGTCCTTTAAAAATGAGCGTCACAAATGTTTTAACGTGCACAGAGCAAGTTCTGTCAGGAAACTCTTATCATAGCTGACCATGGTTGGCTAGCAATTAAGCGTCCCATACTCAACCAATCACATGCACACACCTCTAATGGAGCACCCTTTTTAAGCCAAGAATCCGTTCTCTCTGTACTGCTTGAATGCTGATGCGCTGCTCTTTGTTTGCGTACGGCTTGTGTTAAAAGAAATTTGCTGTCACTTTGCCGCGCCCTGCTGCTGCTAGCCATGTCTAGACTAACCTAGGTTTTCCCTGCTTAAAATGTTTTGCATGGTTGTTTTTGCACAGATATTCTCGCTCGCGTGTAGTTGCAAGCGCTGCTGCGTGACTGGCGTTCT
Source organism: Synaphobranchus kaupii (assembly GCA_029718625.1). Taxonomy (NCBI): domain Eukaryota; kingdom Metazoa; phylum Chordata; class Actinopteri; order Anguilliformes; family Synaphobranchidae; genus Synaphobranchus; species Synaphobranchus kaupii. The sequence continues at coordinate 48,920,416 of CM056378.1, forward strand.
ATGCTTTCGTCAAGGCAGAGGTCTTCTTGGAGTTTACTAGAAGCAGATTCCTAAAGTCATGTTGACGCCAAATTCAGTATGACCATTTAAGACGTGCGGACCATCCGTGTAACCCGGTCTTTATTATCCCCTTAGCTCGGTTGCGTCAATGTGTTTTTTATTCAAAATTTGCCAACCGGTTGTTGCTATCATTTTGTTAGTAGCTAAATACACCTGTCAGCATGCAACGTTCAACATGAGTCCTCGGGAGCTACACCATCTGCTTTAAAACATGAATTGTATGTGTTTATATGGGCTACTGTGCTTTGCTGATGCCCTCCAGTAAAACGGGACTTTGGTAAAGTTACATTGTGGTTGTTGGTCGATTAGCTAGGCTAATGTTACTAACGTTACTAGCTGATTTACTGTCAGGAGGTTCGTAAAAGCTAATACGTAATTGTGACTAATTCGGGATATTTCGCTAGTTTATACTGCTGCTGTTTTGTCGTGTTAAATGTTAGGTATTTGTATCCCGTTGGGAAACGTTATGTTGCACATTATTACCGAGAGATACTCGTTGTTGTTGTAGCCTAGCTACTGCAAAATAGAACCCGGAAGCTAAACTGGAATTCTTAAGTTGGCCTATTATCGCTCATGGTGGCTAGCGCAAATGCTTATCTAATGCCATGCATTCTCTGGCAGCCTACCTTGCACACAAATACGTGTCACCTTTCCCGTCTAACCTCCGAGCCGTAGTTGGAGACACGGGGGAACCGAAGTTGCTAATAATGGTTTGCTATTTTCCGGTTTTAGGACCGAGCTGCAAGCTCACAGCTTCGGGGTAATTGCCCAACTTATCAACGTTATGGTCTCATGCAAATGGCGAGGACGCAGGTTTCGTTCATGTGGCTCTTTATTTTCACCAATGAACATTGTACAGCTTACAGCTTACAGTTGTAAGAAGTCTGTCTCTGAGGCCAATTTGTCTGCTAGCCACACATTCCCTTGATCTTATCATTATTACAAATACTGTTGGTGCAAGGGTAGCATAGCGAACGTGAGTGGGAAATCAGGAACTACTCAAATCAACAGACGTGCCAATTCAATCACAGCAAGACGGCCAATACACTACGGCCTAATTGATAGGTGTCACAAAACACAAAACTGTCTACATCCTTCCTAGTATGTGTATTCAACACTCCGGATCAAAGTTGGGAAACCAGATAAGAAGCAGTCATTTGAAACGTTCGTGATTCAGAGTAACTCCGCTGAATCCAGAGTGCATTTTCTGTATCTCTGACAACTGCCATTCCTGGAAATAAACATAATTTTCACCAAGTTCAAGAGATTTTTTTTCTTACACAGTTTAGAGGGAGAGACCTTAAAACCAGCCGCAAAACACACTCACACGCTACCTAACTTCGTTTGTGACTGTTTCTTTTCCTTCTATCATGTCCATATCTGCCCTCACTCACACAGACCAATCAGGATCTCTTAAGCTACACTACCATGAACCCTCGTTAAAGCTGCATACCCCCATTTACCATCAGACGGCTGAACAATTATGCGTCAGGGCTGGAACGTCCGCAGTTGGAATTTATTAGACAGTCTACGGGCGAATGAATTGAATGACCGGAGGTCAATTCAGTTTTTAGCGCCGGTCTGATGCACGTACTCTGAGCATAGGCGATGTTATGTAACTTCAGTTGCTAAGATAACTGAAAACACTACTGTGCATGACTGATCACTTCCCCTTGTGCAACAAATAAAACCAATGGCGCCAGTTGTCTATCTTGTCAAATCTAAAATCTTTCATTCACATGGTAGCAGTATCATCGAGATGTATACGAACCGGCGACGGCTTGCCGGTTCTGTGGATTCCTATGGAAGCTGCTCATTAGCGCATGAAGCCAATTCATGGAGGCTGCCATCTTAGACTATGGTGCTTTTTGGAACCAGAGCATACGCACTGGGCTAAATGTAAACGCTCATTACTGCAGGAATCGTTTTCACATTTCGTATTTCTCAATGCGTGCTCAATGCAGCTGAAGCAAAAGCAGCATTACATAATGGCTGGAGTCAGAAAATGCTGCCTTCTTGCAAAATAAATTTAGAATTTGATGTGCAAGATTTATGAACAATAAGGAGCTTGCATTTTGTTTCAACATACAATTTATTCTTGTAAATGAGTAAGACCTTTAGTTTATGTGCTCACTGCAGCTAACTAAAATAAATGCTAGTGTGTGCGCTGTTCTGAAGCTAAAAGTGCCATTTGTGTGCTTGTTATATGCATTTGGAGGCTGCATTGGTGTATGCGGTGTCTGCAACTGGTGCTGGCGGGGCACCGTTGGTGTGTAGTTTACACTCTAAAAGCAAGGGGCAAAAACCGGACTTCATTTTGACGCTCACTTCCTGCATGCTGCCAGCGCTATTTGCTCCTGTATAAGTCTTTCAGGCTATTTCAACACAAGTCAATGCTACCATGGGTCTGGTTTTCCGCAAGTCACTCCCTCTGCATAGGTGCTACTTCAACTGATGCTCTGCGCGTGCCTGCTATAGGGGCGCATTTGCTTTTTGGAGGTAGAGTTGGTGGAAGAGTTGTTAGCATTTGGAAAGTACGGAGGAGGATAACATTGTTCTTCAGTTTGTAATCGATATTAGAGTTCTAAAATCCATATCAAACCGGTTAGACTGGTTCGCTCTTAAGGTAAAAATCTTTGTTGCCGCTAAGGGGCAGAGAGGGAATTTACCACTTTTTCCTCCGTTAAGCACTCGGCTAGCAGCCGGTTAGCTAATTTGGCCACCTTCTTGCTGACGGGAGGTTTTTATTTGGTTTTTCGCCCTCTCAGAAGCAAAACTTAACATACATAAGAGTCCGCTTCCATTATTAATTGGCTAACCGTAACCTACTATAATCTGCTCTCAGCTAAACTAGATTTTTTCCTGAGATATAAATAAAATATTAACAGTTCTTAAAACTATGCAGAAGTGGGTGGGAACCTGGCAAATTAAATGTGAAGCTCTACATGTGGGAATAAAAACGTAAGACAATACTTGATGAGGGGAACAAATCGAAATATGCTAAATTTGAAAAAACTTGGGAAGACTGAGTATTGGATTACTGCCTACGTCTTATAGCTTTAACAAAACAAACTTTTATCGTGCTGAAAGGCTCAGGAGCTCTCATGCATCGTAAAGCTGCTGCTAATAAGTTTCACCTTGCCTCTTCACTTTGCATATCTGATGGATTACTGGATATTGCATGTTGCTGGATCGCCTGGCTAATTTCTTACAGCAAGGCTTATTCTGCTTTATAGGCTATGTATATCTGATGGGATGTTGGGCTTATTGCTTTATTCTAAAGGCAAACCATTTATAATGGCAAATAATTCAAATGGCTAAGCATTGTAATGGTAATAAAATCCTTATGGCAAGTTGACACTCATAGCTTGCTTCTGATGGTATTCCATACGGCCACAGTGGCCTGGCTTCAAATCGCAAGGTTCAGGTGAAAATTAGAATGACTAGGTCGATTCAGGAATACAATAGCATTGCATTTCGTCACATCTCTTGAAGCGAGTAGGGTATTGGCCGTGTTGTATAGTGGATGCTCCACTAGTCAAATAACATATCCGGGTAAGACTTTGGGGGGGGGGGGGGGGTTTCCTACCGATATTCAATGTGAGTGTCGCTATGACCGTGACCCCTCATAAGCCTCTGTTCATGAACGATGCCGGCAATGGCTCGTCCAGCGGGTTCTGTGCAAAATTCTGTCATCTCTATACTGTTGACATTTGCTACTTGCTTAAAAAATATACAGTATATAATAATAAATAAAATATTGTGGTTGCTGGGTACTGTTCTGTCTCTGTGCTGGAGGGATATCGATATGGTCTTCCTGATCTTCAGGAAATGGCAGGTGCTCTGCTGTACACATAGTCTATGGTCACATAATGTTAGTATGGCCAATGTCTGATCCAATTTGCTACTTGCTTTAAAAAATAAAATAAAAATTATATATATAATAATAAATAAAATATGGTGGTTGCTGGGTACTGACTAAAAATTTGTATGTCCTTTTTCGATCCCGCTGTCATCAGGTTTCTCGTGCAGTAGTTAATGGGGATATGGATTCAGGAGTTCCTGATCTTCAGGAAGCAACAGGTGCCCTGTTGCTACACATAGCTTTTTTCACTAGATAGTATAAGCCACAGGGTCAGGGCGGCCAGACTACACATAGCCTACTTAGGCGTCACATTGCGTAGTATGGCCAATGTCTGATCCAAGAACATAGCCGTGTTCTGTCTCTGTGCTGGAGGGATATCGGTATGGTCTTCCTGATCTTCAGGAAACAGCAGGTGCTCTGCCGTACACATAATCTACTGTCACATAATGTTAGTATGGCCAATGTCTGGTCCAAGATCACAGCTGTGTTCTATCAATCATCGATATCGTGTGGTTACCCCCCCCCCCCCCCCCAAAAAAAAATCATACTGACTACGCCTGGTACTTGAACTCGTATTTACCTTTTAGGGTCATTTTAACGCACTTGTTCCTAGTTCGAAAATGCACTAATCTACGTCGCTCTGGATAAGAGCGTTTGCCAAATGACTATAATGTAATGTAATGTAATCTCCTTGTCGGAGGGATATCGATTTGGTCTTCCTGATCTTCAGGAGACAGCAGGTGCTCTGCTGTACACATAGTCTACTGTCACATAATGTTAGTATGGCCAATGTCTGGTTCAAGATCACAGCTGTGTAGGGTCAAAGGTATAATTTATATGTATTTATCAGTCTCATGTAAGTATAACGCCCTAGAACGAGAAGTAGCGCATTCCGCTAAAGGAATTGCTTTGTGGAGTACCCGGTTATTCTAGTGGAAGTAGTGTAGAGTCTAATTACTATTAAACATTAACAATGTTCCACGTTGAATTACGGGAGATTTATATTTGTTCTGTGAGTGTGACTTTCTATAAATGCTTGAAATATTCACGCCAAACACCAGATGCAAACAATAGTTTATTACCAAAAGGATAACAATGTTATAAACTGTTATATCCCACGGCGGGGTGATTTGTATATATATATAACACACAAAGGAGGGAAGGATGCATGCGGGTACACGTGGCGGAGACAAAGGAAGAGAGAGAGAGAAAGAAAGATAGAGGTGAAACACAGGCACGCGGGTACACGTGGCGGAGACAAAGGAAGAGAGGGAGAGAAAGAAAGATGGAGGTGAAACACGCAGACGAAGGAGGGAAGTATGAATTCGGCTTCAGCACGCTCAGGCCGAGCCTACTCAAGCCGTAGGAAGATCTGGCACTTTCTTAATAGGCCGAATTATGCCTCTATCACTAGTCGAGCCGTGATTGATTATAGAGGATTTCTTTCTATTAGCACTTGGGGAAGCGCGTTATAAATATCCCGTTATCTAATTACGGTTAGTCTCGAATTAGGATGTTATCGTGCCCAGATCGAAAGAGGGGAATCACACTTAGTACATATATATACAGATCCTTTCCAAAAAATTAGAATATCATGGAAAAGTTTTTCTTTTTCCATAATTCCATTCAAAAAGTGAAACTTTCATAGATTATAGATTCATTACACACAAAGTGAAATATTTCTAGCCTTTATTTGTTTCATTTTTCATAATTTTGGCTTACAGCTCCAGAAAACCCCCAAAACAGTATTTCAAGAAATTAGAATAGTGTGTCGAAAATCAGCATTTACTTCAGTTATTTCAGAGAATGAATGTTTTAGACTGAGTGTCACACTCTAATCATCTAATTTACTCAAAACACCTGCAAAGTTTTTCTACAGATGTGTCGTTAAATTGGACAGGTATCTCAGTTTGGTTCAGTATGGGGAAGACTGCAGACTTGACAATTGGCCAGAGGACCATCATTGACACCCTCCAGAAGATGGGTAAGCCACAAAAGGTCATCGCTAAGGAGGCTGGCTGTTCACAGAGTGCAGTGTCTAAGCATATCAATAGAAAGTTTAGTGGAAGGGAAAAATGTGGCAGGAGAAGGTGCACAAGCAAAAGAGATGATCGTAGGCTTCAGTGGATTGTCAAGCAAAGACGATTCATTCTCTGAAATAACTGAAGTAAATGCTGAATTTCGACACACTATTCTAATTTCTTGAAATGTAAGCCAAAATTATGAAAAATGAAACAAATAAAGGCTAGAAATATTTCACTTTGTGTGTAATGAATCTATAATCTATGAAAGTTTCACTTTTTGAATGGAATTATGGAAAAAAAACAACTTTTCCATGATATTCTAATGGAAAGGATCTGTATATATGTGGCAACACAAAATCATGTAGTGAGGGTATACAGTTATGGAAACTAACAACACATCATATTTCAAAACAACGAGTAAAAACACAGTTATTGCCCAGCATAATCTTATCCGAATAAAACAAATCAATATATTACACAAACATCCTATCGGTATCAGCCAATCTATGCCCAGATAATACGCCCTTACTTGAGATCCAATCTCATGAGAGACCAGACACCGCAGTTGGTAGAGTTTGTCCGACCATCGTCGGGGAAAAAGGAGGGGAGTCCCGGGTTGGACGACTTGGAAACGCAGGTCCAAGCGAATGTCCAAGTGTCTTTTGAGGTGTGGTCCTTTCGGAGTCCTCGCGGGGGAATTCGTGTCGACAAAAAGTCACAAAGAGATCCGGCCGTCTTTGGAACTGGAATTCCCGAACTGCCCGTATAATAGCAGTCTCCAACAGAATTGTCGGGTTCTATGAGTGCACGTACTTCGGATTCTAAGATCTAAAACTATAACCGTGATCAAGGGTTAAAACATTAAAGACTTAGTTCGCAAAGTAAAATGGTCTCTTTTGATGCATACAGTGAGTTACCACACGCCAGAGAGAGCGAACTCAGGGGGGTCCCGTGGTTTTATCCCTTGGGTGAGTGACGTGCATTTCCGGGGCTTACAGTATTGGATACGGTAACTTTTATTACAGTCGGGAGGCGACGTTGAATGCGTCACTTCCGGTATCCTGGGAGTGACTGTAGTTCATTGTGGGGCTTGTAGTCCATTGTCCCAACAGCTGTGTTCTAGCTCCATGCTGGAGGGATATTGATATGGTCTTCCTGATCTCAGGAGACAGCAGGCGAGGTTGGGTACTGGATGGTCTGCTGTTGGGGGTTTCTGGTCATCTCCTGTTTAGCGTGGGGAGATGCCCGTTCTCTGGAGCAGTACTAAAGCAGATCCATTCACCGCCAAACTAAAATAATTATGCAGCACATTCATTCATTAAACATGTCATTTCATACGAGTTGTCCTGACCAAAATGAGCGTCGCAAACGTTTTAACGTGCGCAGAGCAAGTTCTGTCAGGAAACTCTTATCATAGCCGACCATGGTCGGCTAACAATCAAGCGTCCCATACTCAACCAATCACATGCACACACCTCTAATGGAGCACCCTTTTTAAGCCAATAATCCATTCTCTCTGTACTGCTTGAATGCTGATGCGCTGCTCTTTGTTGGTTACGGCTTGTGTTAAAAGAAATTTGCTGTCACCCTCCACCACCCCAGCTTCCACCTGTCGTTTGGATCTGCTTTAGTATGGGGGGTTTTTGGTCATCTCCTGTTTAGCGTGGGGAGATGCCCGTTCTCTGGAGCAGTACTAAAGCAGATCCATTCACCGCCAAACTAAAATAATTACGCAGCACATTCATTCATTAAACATGTCATTTAATACATGAGTTGTCCTGACCGAAATACAAATAAGCTAGTTTCTGCATGGGCTATTTCAGTATATGGTGGACTTCGTCTTATTATAATATCCTAAGCTACCACACAAAGGCACACTTTTTTCAGTTCAGTGATAATTTATTGACTTAGGCTATCTGATGCAATCACTGCATTACATATCCTATAAAAAACAATAGGACTAAAACACAAATGATTAGGTATAGGCCTACTTAGTTAGATTTTAGATTTTAGACATTCCCCTGTGAAACAAATGCATTATTACATTGATCGAATAAATTTTTTTGCGATATTAATGCAAAATTCATATAACGTTATCGTCTTCCACTACAGTCTGCTGTGAGCTATGCGTTCCTCGACTCTGGTCCGAACATAGCGAAATTCAGTGTGCCATGCGCTGTGCCATTAACTATGATGGCTCGCCGGACGCCATGCGCCAGCCAGAAAATAGAGCCCTTCATCAGTTGCGCCTTGATCTGTTAAATAAGGTTAATGTTGTTTTTCGGTGGAATTCCCCTTTAAGTTTTGCATGTACGTACTAAAAACATACCATACACTATATGGCCAAAGGTATGTGGACACACCTTGGTCTGGGGCTGTTTATTATGGTTCAGGCTAGGCTCTTTAGTTCTAGTGAAGGCAAATCTTAACACTACAGCATACAATGACATTCTAGACGATTCTGGATTTCCAACTTCGTGACAACAGTTTGGGGAAGGCCCTTTCCTGTTTCAGAATGACAATGCCCCCGTGCACAAATAGGTCCATACAGAAATTGTTTGTCGAGATCGGTATGGAAGAACTTGACTGGCCTGCATAGAGCCCTAACCTCAACCTCATCAAACACCATTGGGATCAATTGTAAAGGTGACTGCGAGCCAGGCCTAATAGCCCCACATCAGTTAGTCAGTTAGTGATACTGAAGCTCTTGAAAAAGTACAAAGAAGGGCAACTAAATTGGAACTACTTCAACTTTTCAGGCTTAACATAAGGCGACAAAGGGGACATCTGACTGAGGTTTTGACATTCCTAAAAGGGAATGTCAAAGTGAAAAATATTATTTTCAGGTTGAGCTTGTTCAAAGAACAATGGAACATAGATGGAAATTAGCTAAAGGCAAATTCCACATGGAAATAAGGAAGCAATTTTTACACACAGATTTCATTGCATGCCAATACAACTTGCCAGCTAATGGAGTAGAAGCAGACATCCTCCGGTTATTTATCCTCCGTCATTATTTTCTTTGGATTTTAATCGCCTTTACAACATACAATCTTAAGCTGACCATTGGCCATGTGGTTGATTTTAATTCCACAGAACACCTGGATTACCTGCTCAACACCTGACTTTAGTTCATTCATCTCTTCAGTCCACTGATAGACATTTACTGTGTCCTGTTGCAGAGCTGGTGGCATGATGCCACAGGAGCTTAACTCACTAATTAAATGAGTCAATCTTTATGTACTGTATGTGCCCATCATATCTCCAGACAGAAAGATTGATTTCCTTCTGCAACTCCAAGTAGCGGTCTCATAAATTCTGCAATGTTTTCTCTTCCTAAGACAGTTTGTTCCAGAAAACTAGCAGCTGCCACAGATGTTTTCCCTCTCTATTCTAGCCAGAAACACTTAGTGGCCATCTTAACTGTTGTTAACTGTTATCCACATTGAATCTAACAATTATGCCTTCATGTCTGGATGGGTCCTTGTGAATATTTGACCCTGCAGATTTGTGTGTGATTGTGCCTGTCAGGTCTCCTTCAGCACTAGCCTTCCTCCACACACATAATGCATGTGCAGATGCTTGCCTGGTCTTTTTGTTCAAGCCTGGCCATGATATAAACACTCAACATGTAGGTGGATAGCACAGATGTAGTTTGAAAGCCATCCGAAGGGCTCTTCACTTGGGATTACATTAGCAGCTCCTGTGTACAAACTGGTCTGTGCTCTCTGACAGACAAAGTACTTACCTCCCCAGCTCTTTACTGCTTGATAAGCATGCTGGAACAGCAATCCAAATCTGTTCACATTTGAATCTGAGATGCGGATCATGCGTTTCTACACAAAATTGGTTTCAGTTGGCCCAGAACTAGAGGAAAAACCAATGACCATTTTTCTAAGCTGCTTGAATTTCTGGTCTTTTCCCTCATAATGCACTTTGTGATATCTTTTTCCAAATTTCCAGGTGTCCTTTTAGTATTTTTGTAGGTATCCCCCTAGTAATGTCCACCGCATCCAGTCCCCTGTAAAGCATTATCGCAAGTGTGTTCAGCCAATGTTTAAGGATAGCCTGTTACAAGTTCAAATGTCACTGTCAGCCGGATCAGTGCAAGATTTTGCTCATTATCTCTAGAGCAGTGTTTAAATTATGCTTTCTATGATGTTTATAAACTGCTATTTTATAATAATGGGTAGAAAAAGAATTAAAGATATTTGCTGTATTTTGCATTTTATAAGACAACTAAAAAAATTATTCTGTAGTCAGGTAGATTGTTCCATCATAGCGTTCTAAGACCAGCAGTCCCACTCTGTATTAATCCCATTAACCCCTTAGTGCAGATGCCTAGTGACCATGCCGCCAGCACCAAGATTTTGCTGAACTGAGTCATTCGTTGCTCCTGCAGCAAAACTATGAGTGGAAACCACAGATTCCGTGTTTTACCTTTATTGGTACATGATTTGTGACAACTCTGCCGATTAACGAGTTTCTAAGTGTCACTATTTTCCCATGGCAAGTCCATTTAACAAGCAACCCCCCAACCAGCCTTGTCTGCAACTATACCTACCCATGCGTGACATAGTGGACAATAGCGTCTATGTGTGAAATATATTTATTCATCATATAAATTTAGTATTTCATCATAGCAACAAGATAAACCCAACAATAGCCTGATCGTATGCCAAAAAAGCAGTGAAAAGCCCTGCTCACTCAAATGGAAAATAAACATTTATTGAAATTATTGTGTCATTATACCACAGCATTCTCCTATCAATATCTGCTACTAAATATTAAATAAATATACAATCCTACCATTGGTTTTACACATTGAGATGTTCCGTTCAAATTTCAATGGTCATTTATTGACTTGGAGAATCTGTTTGAGAAATACACACCAGTTTAGCATGTTATTACACAATGTGGAACGTCTGTGTGCAGTACCCCAGATGCCCTACCTGCAGCTCTGTAGTATTTCAAGTCATTTTGGATTTATTCACAACTGTTTTATCTGATAGAGGACAGTATATCCTTTTCAAAGGTGCTTGCTATTTTTGGGATGCTTTGAACGTTAAATTACAGCCCAGCATAACAGCATTTTTAATCTAGTCAATGTACTATGACAAACAGCTACAGAAAACGCATTCGCTGACGGGAGTTTTTCATCCTCAATATGAGAAAAGTACTGCTTGTAATATGCGGTTCTTCTCGCTGGCTACATTAGGGGTGTAACGGTACACGTATTCGTAACAAACCGTTTGGTACATGGCACGCACGTTGTGAGCCGAATGAATAGTCTAGCTTTAACCACGCATGTGCAGAACTTTTTTTTTGTGTGCAGAACCTAAATTAAAAACTCTGAGTTCCCCCCCGAAGACATAACTTTTGCAAAGAGCCAGATGTTTTTAGTTCAGCCCATGAGCATTCGTTCTTTTTCATTTCCAACTAGGAATCCTGATATCTGACTAGGGAAAATGTAATAAAACGTCCTTCCAACTAGGAGTTGCATGTCGGAAATCATGGATCGGGAAATCAAAAACCCTGACTAGGAGGAACTTGACATCACATCATCATGGCAGCTCACACCGCAACCCATATTGTGAACAGTAAACAAAGAAAATTTAGAAAATTTTAGCTTTTAAAACACTTCAGCTTTCGTTTTTCAGCATGAAATGCTTTTGTATCGGCCAACATACCGATACAGAATTATAAACATATACAATTAAAAGTTAAAACCTTATTGTTGTAGTTGTTAGCTGTTTTAGCTATATTTACTAGCAAAGCCAAAACCTCCCTGCGAAGGGTGTGCATGACGCCTAGTCCCCAGTTGTGCACCGCGAATGCAGTGATGTCGGTAATGACGCAGAAACTACGCGTTTCCCATATCCGACCTCTGACCATAAACAAAGTGAAGAGCACAAATTAAATATATTTGTTAAAGATTTGTTTGTTTTGCAGTACGGATATTGTTAGCTAATTTGGAGTGCTTTTATTTAACGTCATAATTTTTTTTAACAGCAGATTAATAAATATTGTTCTCAAAAGGCGCTAGAAATGAGCACTTAAGTTCTGTTTTTCAAAAAAAATGTTCCCGGGCGGGCATGCCCCCGGACCCCCCAAGCACTGATGTCCCTCACAGATGCCAAACCACTCCTACACCCTTGGCCCCTTTCATTTGATTCACATTTGTACTATTATTGTAGCATTCATTTGAATCATTCATCTAGGGTGTCGTCAAATAGTTTTTCTAGGTTGATGTGGCCTTTTTTCTCTTTCAGCAAAAGAATAACTGACATTATGTCCTGGGCTAAGCCCTGGGTCTTTACAATGTCTATACACACCCCTGCTGTAGAGTACAGGAAAAGTACAGTTTTATTGAGGTACAAGACTGAATGACTAGGCTACATATTTAGGGTGATATCAAAGTTTTCATCTTAAACCATCAGAAGGGGCAAATGTATTTCTTTTAAAATGGACAAAACTAATTTTATTTATTTTATGATATGTATTGGATAGGGATTTGGACCCATAGATATCTACCCCCTTTAACTGATGAAATGATAGTCATTCCCACTTGAAAATGATGCCAAAGTGAGTTTTATGATCCAAAATGGTTAGTTTTTCCAAAGCATTTTTGTTTGCATTTGTGGCACTTTATTCTGACTTAAAAATTATGAAAATAAACAAATACAAAGTTTGTATTGTAAATGGTACAACTGTCTTGTGTTATGCGAACTGATCGGAACCAATCGCAGACACCAGAAGTAATAGGAATAGGCTGTATTCGTAGTCGACAAACACAGGTCAATGTCCTGCAATAGAGGGCTGGCAGAAACGTAGTCAAATCCAGGCAGAGGTCAATGTCCAGCGATCAGTGCAATACAGGGTAGGCAAGAGCGACGTCCAGGAACAGGCAGGGGTCAGAAGAACGAAGGGCAGGAGCAGGGCTAGGATGGGGAAGGGCAGGTAGGCAGGAGGGCTGGAGCAGGGCTGGACAGGAGCAGGCTGGACAAGCAGGAGAACAGGAACTGGACGGGTAAACAGGACTGGACACAGGAATGAGGAGCAGGCTGGGAGCAGGCAGGGACCCGGCAGGGAACAGGCAGGGAACAAAAACGCTGGAAAGTAATGAGACAGGCATGAAAGCACGGCACAAGACGATCTGGCAGAGAACAAAGAAACAGGAGAGACAAAATACCAAACTAAAGAAGAAACGAGGAACAGGTAAGACGAAACGAATGAGAAAACACAATTCAGGTGTGGGGAAGTGGAGACACAAAATGGAGGGAGAGAGGGAAAACACGGAACTATAGACAATACATATAAATACATATAGACTGCCAGATAGACAATATATATAAACGGAAAAACCAGACTTAGACTTAAGATGTGGAGGCACGGGACGTGACAGTCTTGTTTCATTTAAGCCATTTGCCAAGTTTCTGTGATGCTCACACCTGGAGTTATAAAGCCTTAAACAGAGCCTTAAACACCCCCTAAATAGGTGAGAATTGACCAAATTTGCCATCTGCGCTAATGGGTTAAACTTTATTTTATTTACAGTATATTATAGCTGTCGCTAATAATAAGCGGATGAGTGCATGGGACCCAAAAATGAATGGGGCCCAATGGGGTTAGGAGTCAGAAATTGGCATAAAATCAACCATAAAAGCTAATGTGTCATGAACCTGAACACGGGCTGAACCCAAGTGCAACGACAAGGAGGCAGAGGTACAAGAAAAGGTAGTTTATTTAGAGCTTGGGGCAGTCCCAAGCTGTACACAGAATAAACACAGGGAAGTAATAGTCCGGAGCTTCTCCGGGACTTCAACTTTCTCCGAGCCGGAGCTGGACTTGACAGGAACACTGGATGTTCCAAACCGGAACTGGACTGAACTGGAACTGGTTTGTTCCAAACCGGAACTGGACTTGACTGGAACTGGATCGGATCACACCGGAACTGGACTAGACTGGAACACTGGGTTGTTCCAAACCGGAACTGGATTGTTCCAAACCGGAACTGGACTGTGCGGGTCACTCAGGAATATCCCCGCACCGGGACAGGACTAGACGGATCACCCGGGAGTCATTCCAAGCCGGAACTGGACTTCGCAGGTCACTCTGGAATCGTTCCAAACCGGAACTGGACTTGGCGGATCTGGACAGACGGGACAGATAGGGGGAGCGCTAGGCATCCAATAACTTAAGCTTCGAACTTGTCTCCTGAAGCGAGGGAGGACATAAATCACAAACAAGCCGGTTATGGTTATGCATGAAGTTTTGAGTAGGAATGACCGGGGTGTTACTAGTAACAGGCAACCGGGTAGTAGATGCAGAGGAAGGGGTAGCAGCAGATACGGCAGGGCAGGACAGTGCAGCGGACCTCGGGTCGGCCCGGATGAGGCAGCAGGGCAAACAGCAGCAAGTGCAACCGGAACCGTAACACTGGCGGTTGCCACGGCCGGACGCAGGAACAGCTGTAGAATGGAGGAGCAGAGCGCCCTGCTGCGGGCACAATGTCAGGTGGCAAGCGGGGGGTATCGCAACACAAACAGGGAGTAGCGAACAACTGCAGACTGGCAGACAACAACAGAGTAGTGGTTAGCGAGGTAGATAAGGCGCGGCAGGTAGAGCCGCACAAACACTGGACAGACTAAGATTATCAACAGTTGGCAGAGTGCCTAAAGCACCGAGACAGAACCAAACTGTTGAAAGGTAGGTTGCACAATTAAGCAGGGTGAACGAACACCTAATACGAAACCAAACTGTGCACAAGAACTAGACAAAGGATAACAATGACCAGAGGATTCACACGAACGACGTTAACGAACTGGCACTGGATAGCAGACAGCAGGTGAGTTAAATAGGGAGTGTAATAGGTATCAATTAGGAAAGCGTGCGAATGTATGTGTCGGTGATTGAACAGAGCGGAGTGTGAGGAATGCATGCCGAAATGGGAAGAGGAGATAGGCTGAGGCAGGAGTGGAGAAATGGAGTAATACAAACGGAGGGAACACGCCCAGTCTGCAGCACGGGGAAAAACACGGACAATGGAAGTCAAACATGACACGGAGGGAGAGGGCAAAATACGGAAAACGGACAGGATGGGAACGGAACGTTACATAATGTCCGGTAAATACTTTGCAAGTGACTTAATTTCACTGCCCACCTATGTAGGAAAAATTATAATGTAATAATGACAAATTTCTTCAACAACTCTATTTCATTTATTTTATATTGAAACAAACACTGTGCAACTGCAAATTTTTTGGCTACGTCAAATGTTAATTTTAATTAGATACCGGCAAGAAAACAAAAATCTTTTTTGGTCAAACTGCACTTTGTATAATTCTTAGGTTATAGTTCCTATATATATATAAGTATAAGTATTTTTAAATAAGTTATGATATTATCTCACTTCTAAGGTAGCTAACATTAGCTAACCCAGTATTTTACTTAAAAGCTTTGTTGAACTTCTGAAGATATAACAGAGCTGTTCCTATAACAGAGCTGTTCCTTTAGCTGTCCAATAGGCTACCACTAAGGTTTTGAATTTGATGTGAGCTGATATAGGTAGCCAGTGGAGGGAGATGAGAAGAAGAGTGCCATGACTGAGCCAGGGGACGTTGCAGATCAGATGAGCAGCAGCGTCTGAATGAGCTGCAGATGTCTGATGGCAGGGAGACCAGCGAGGAGGGAGCTGCAGTAGTCCAGGAGCAAAATTCTCAGTGCCTGGACTAAGAGCTGGGTTGAGTAGGTGGTGAAGAAGGGGCAGATTCACAAGATGTTTTACAGGAAGAATCTGCATTCCCGACATACCGCTGTGATGTTCTTGGAAATGGATAGTTTGTTGTTCAGTACCACTCAGAGATTCTTGGCAAATGAAGAGAGTGACACTGTGGTTACATCATGGGTGTTGGATAGGTCCAACAGGGGGGAGGACTTGGACAGCCTCTTTAGTCAAGTGGAGCTGATTTGTCATCCAGCTTGAGATGCGAGCTGAGACCAATGTATCAGAAGGAGGGAGATAAAAAGTTGTTTGTCATCAGTATAGCAATGCTTTTATGACTTTTTAAAAATTATTTGTTTCAGATTTTTCCCCCCATTTTCTTCCAATTTGCTAGCCAATTGTACCCCATGTAATTCAATTTCCCATGTAGCAACCGCTAGAAAATTTGCCGCTACAACCTCATCAGCCAGTTGTAGGGGAGAGGACCCCCGATCCTCAGGGCGCAACCGCACAGACTGAAAGTCTACGCCTTAGACCGCTGCGCCACCGCGGCGCTCCCAGTATAGCAATTATAAGACCGGCTATGGGAGGCCACTTGACTGGAGCCAGGGGCACCACCAGGGATTTTGGGCCCCATGAAAAGATATATCACATTGGGCCCCACCACCCCACCACCACAGGCCACGCCAACCCTGCGCAATTGCTGTGATCACACACCTCCAGAACCCAATTGACCCATTCAAATCAACATAAATATTGTGCTTAAAATGTTTAACCTTAAATAAATGTATTATGGACAATAACTGTCCTTATATGTAATTTTAATGCGATGTAAGGACTGTTTTTGTGGCTTTTAAACTCACATAGTCTCACATAGTCTCACGGTCATTATTTCAGTTGACTTGATCAACTGTCAGAATTCTGAAAGACTGTCAGGTCAATATTTCCGCTGGTCACTCGGTATATCCTGCCTTATAACTTAAAAGTCGAAAGGTTTAAACAGATTTTGAATATTGACATGTCAGGCTCCAATCACGTTTAGTATGACGAGCGTGCCCTAACGATTAATTTGCAAATAACAATGCTGAATACTTCTGATGTAATTTACATAGCAACTGTATGCCCAGATCACACGGCCTCATTGACAGTGGCCAAGGGAAATCGATGATGATTCAGAAAATATATAATTTTTAAAGATTTAATTCCATCTTCTACTGGGACTTTTGCTGTTTATCGAGGGTGTAGGGACAACAGACTACGTTTCCATTCATTACACAGGTAACACAAGTCACATGTTCAAAATGGACCCCAGCGTGACTTCCGTAGCCAATCATGTAGCTCGGAAATACGAGTAAGGGTCATAAAACCATAAAGCAGAGAAGACTGAAGAATTCCAGTCTCTCTCCCCATTCACTTCTTGTCCATCTTTCCTCGATAGTGCTGCACAAGAGGCAGCACTCCAATTTTTTGTCTTCCCTTTTGCTAGCTACACAGCTACAAAGGTGGATCTACATTGCACCAGCAACACCGTGGCAGCAGCATCAAAGGCCGCGGAGAGAGACGCAAACGGGTTAGCTTGCCTACGGCATCTAACCATAGAACTGAATTAACGCAACTCCGACAGAGGTGTGTTCCAGCCACGGACAAAGACGCAGGCCAGGAGAAAGACAAAGGAGACACCCTGACCATCCCTCACAGACAAGCCATGGTTTGCTCCTCTTTTCTTTAACACGTACTAACATTCGCGTGATATGGTCTCAATTCAACTTACTGTAGATAAATACGTTATTTTGTGAAAGAAGTGCGTGAACGTATTTATAGTAACGTCAGATTTGAGATCAATAACCACTATCGTGCTGCGACACAGTTAGCTTGCTCCACGTGATTCCTTTGTTCCCTGAACGCACATGTGGCATAGGCCTACACACCGACACACACACACACACACACACACACACATCTATATGTGCATACACACATATAAATGCGACAATACGCACACCACACAATATGTCTATTTAGTAGAATGTAATATGAATTTTTTCCCCTTGTTTAATAAATCTATTTTTGTTAAACCTGGTGTCTGTTTTGATGTCGTATGAACACGAGAGCTGAGTCAAACCTAATCATTAGAACGTAATACCTTCAACCCTTATGAATTATTAGTTATTAGTGCTTTGGTGGTAAATTGAAGTAGTAGTAATTATAATCCATAATAATCAAATGAGACTGATTTAATTTTAACCTAACTTAAGAATAATAAGGGTAAACCTCATTATTCCATAGTTATTGCCTATATTTCTGGCATCCCATGTAAGAGTTTATATACGTATATATATATAGAGGCATATTCCTTACATTTATGGTGCCCCGTCGAGGATATTCTCTACATTTATGGTGTCCGGGTGAAGACTGGTAAGACGAACATGTTTTAATTGTCTATCACCATTACTGCTAAATGTATATGTAAACACCTTGCATAAGTAATACTCCACATGTAGGAATATAGAGGCATGTTCCCTACAAGGGTGTGTCAGAAATTGTCGGTGCCACTGACCACAATCGAATGATTTCACTTTTACCATTGAACGATTAACGTTAGAAATCAATTTTGTATGGGTTAATGCTATTGCTTTCTGCTAGCTACATCATTCTAGCCTCATATGGGGATCAATAAAGGCTAACAATACACTAGCACTTACTTGTTGTAAGTTTTATCACCACTGCAGTGAAGCAAAAAAATCAACAAACTCTATCAGGAATGTATTGTCAAGCTCACATGAATTCACTGCTGTCTACGTTCTAAAGCTCCGGTTTGCCCTCCCTAATATTAAGTAACTAATGTTAGGGGAGCAAAAGTAGCCTATTTCACTAAGGCCAGCTAACAGGTTAATTTCCACCACTCACGGACTACTACACCCACCTTTGTGAAAAATTGGGTGACATACTGTCTCCCTTTCTTTTCTCCTGTCTTTCTTTTCATTTTTGGAAGTCAGACATGATGCTCCACCGGCAATCCTCACTCACAATTTTCACTGACCGAACCATTTCATGTAAATAGAGGGGGGGGGGGGGCAATACAGAGGCTCTCTGGATGTTTACTTTTTGCCAAAAACAAGAAAAGAAAAAAGAAATCCTTAGTTTTATTAGTACATTGTAAATAAAATATTCTATTAATAATGATAGGTTAATAATTTAATATTGAAAAAAATGTACCTAATGTTATAATAATTTTTTAGGGCCCCTGTTACGTTCCCAAGGGGGGGGACTGGACCCAGACGCAAGACTCAGAGACGGCTCAGGGGAAAACTCCACCAGGGAGTACATTTAATGGGAAGACAGGCAGGGGCAAGACAGAAAGCGGGCATAACAGGTGGCCCGCAGTCGGGAACATGAACGGGCGTGGTGACTCGCGGTCAGGACCAGGCACTCAGCCGAGGGGTTCAGGCTCTCAGCCTAGGGGTTCAGGCGCTCAGCCTAGGGGTTCAGGCGCTCAGCCTAGGGGTTCAGGCGCTCAGCCTAGGGGTTCAGGCGCTCAGCCTGGGGGTCAGGCACTCAGCCCGGGGAGTAGGCGCTCAGCCCGGGGAGTAGGCACTCAGCCTGGGGAGTAGGCGCTTAGCCTGGGGAGTAGGCGCTCAGCCTGGGAGGGACGAGGGAGCCTGGGAGAAACGAGGGAGTCATGGAGGAACGAGGGGGTCTTGGAGGAACGAGGGGACAAAACCCACAGGACATGACACGACGAGAAAGAAACACAAGGTACACAACAAGAACACAAGCGGGAACACAAGACGGTCTGGCCCTGAACAAAGGGAACGGGGTAGACTAAATACAAAACCTAACAAGGACAGAACGAGCAACAGGTGGGGGAAGACTAACAAGGAAACGAGAGGGAAACACAAGTGGAGGGAGAGAGGGAAAACATGGGGTGGACTGACAAACAAGTGGAAAACCAGTAGGGCTGAGCCGAATGCTTCGGAGCTCCGAAGCTTCGTTCGTTGGATTGGGATTCGGATCCTAAATTCAGATTCGAATAGTTCGTTTTTTTTCCTCGAAAAACAACAAAAAAAAAAACTAAACATTTTTCCCCCTCAAAAAAGAAGAAAATTGATGGTTTCCTGGATGTTTGTCAACATATAAGTGTTTATTCTATACTGATTGAGCTTTGAATCGCCTGGAAGTTTATCGAACGTACAAGGATGCGCGGTTCAGCCTTCCACGTGACTTGTCTCGACATTCGCAATGCTGTTGCCCAAAGCCTGAGGTGAAGTTACAAGATGTCAAATAAGTCAGCTGTGTGGAAACATTTTAATATTACCGCTGACAATCCAAAAAATGGCAAATATGCCAGCAGAAATTGGCATACCATGGTGGAACTACGAATTTGACAAATCATTTGAAAAATGTAAGTAGCCTAATTTATATATCTTCGTCAGAGTAATAGCCTAGCAACATTAGCATTAGTTAGCCGATCTGACTAGGCTACATTTCATGATATAGCCTAGGCTAGCATAGCATGACAACCTATTTCCAAAACCAACGTTTTGGAAAGAAAACAATATAGCCTACACTCGGCTTTAGACTTTTTTTTACCCATACCACGCAGTATGTAGGCTACGTGAAGTCTGAAAGTTTAAAGGCCTGCACATAACTGTGGAGACTGCGGCTTATATTTATCTTTTACATTTATTTTGGCCTATGTTTCATGTCCTGAACTTCTGTTCCATTTCAATGTAATACTTTGTTGTTTAAAAAAAAAAAAAAAAAAAACGGCTTTTCTTCATGCGCATATTACTGAAATAGATGTGAGCGCGCCCTCTACTGGACGTATCGTAACATTGTTTTCAAAGACTCAAGAAAAAAATTCAATTATTTTTAATAGATTATTATTAAAACGAAGCTTCGGAGCATCGGGGAAAATTGCCAACGAAGCTTCGAAGTGTAAAAAATGGCATTCGGCTCAGCCCTAAAAACCAGGGACGGAACACGGGACATGATACCTGTCAGTCAGAGGCCC
Organism: Synaphobranchus kaupii; assembly: GCA_029718625.1. Lineage (NCBI taxonomy): Eukaryota > Metazoa > Chordata > Actinopteri > Anguilliformes > Synaphobranchidae > Synaphobranchus > Synaphobranchus kaupii. Next base: position 48,941,103 of record CM056378.1, read on the forward strand.
TTAGAATCGTCCAAACCTTTCCCCCCCTTACGGCGCCCCTGACTGGAGCTACTCTGCAGCACAACAGGAAATGTTCTCTGGCCCTGTTGATGTAATCACACTCACTCAGCCTCGGCGAACCAATCTTATTAACATAATAGTGACAGCGATTATTTCTTCTGATAAAAAAGCAAAAGCACCACTTGGTGGACAGAAGCCTGGTGATCCTAAAAAGCATCCATTCATACATGTAAAATTCAACACATGCTTTGGCAAATTTGAACACAGGGAGTAAGGCCGTTCACTGTGGCAGTTACATAGAACTCTATTAAAAGTCCCAGACTGCAGGTATGCCATCCGCCAAGTTACGGCTTGGTGGGGCATGCCCCATACCTATACAGCACCTAGAGTTTGTCACTTTTCAGGGTTTCCTACAGAAATAACCACAATGACCACAGACTCTCAGCCCATAAGAACATTAAAGGAGAAGTTCTGTATTTAGCATTATAAGCCCTGTTAAAAGGTTATTTATGATCATATACAACGGTCCGTATCAACATTTTGACAAACTTTGCAGTCTTGAGATATATTTACTGTTTAAAGACCGAACTGCAGGACCTACATTTTGACAAACTTTGCAGTCTTGTGATATATTTACTGTTTAAAGATTTATAGAACTATTTTGAGTCGCCTTACAGCCATACGTTTGTAAACTTCCACTTGAAATTTTGGCACGTCTTGGCAGAGTTCAAATTCTACCGTAGAAGAAGAAGAGCCGCTTCTGGGTCACCAGGTTGGGGTTTGCTTTGCAGCTTGTACAAACTCTTCAAAAGGATCCATTTTGCTAAATTAGTGTACATTTATGCGACTGATTCCTTCACTGCGAGCGCACAAGACCGCTAGTGAGAAACATAAAACAACAAACTTTCCAAAACAATTCAGATGTATTTCCGGTTTCCGGCTGCGGATGTATATCTAAACCTCCGTTGGTGTCTATACAAGTCAATGGATTTAATAAAATGATAAATAAAACCCGATACGAAGGATACTTTGCAACGATTTTTGTGTCAGAACATCAACGGACACCAGTGACCACTCCCGTCTTTGAAAACGAGAGTTTATGGGTTTTTTGAAGGATTTTCTATTGTGCACGTCCAGATCCATTGTGTACGTTAGCTGTGACATGAGCAATAAACAATATATCTCAAGACTGCAAGGTTTGTCAAAGTGTTTATATGGACCATTGTATATGATCGTAAATAACCTTTTACCAGGACTTAACATGCTAAATACCGAACTTCTCCTTTAACTTCTGTACCTTATGACCTCATGTAACCACACAGAATTCAGATACAACTTCACACATCCTCACAATAAAGGTAATTGGCTAATTATTGCAATTCTTCTTCTTATTTTACCTGCCGATTTTATCATTAAAAATGCTCCATGCCCTCAAAGAATAATTCTCACCATTGGATAACAGATTTGATCTGCCAATAAGAACGTCTTACCCTGCTGGAAATCCAGGGTTCAAGCCCCCGCAAAAGGCACAAAGGTTACATTTATTTTCAACAAAAACAATGTGCACGTGTTATGCTTTTCACATACAAGAATGTTCTTTTCACATTAAAGAACATATTCTTTTATTGCAATGGCAAATAAATTGAACAATGTTAACTGTTCACTATTTCACTTACTTAAACAGAGGTGGAACTCAGCCGACGTAGTCCAGTAGCCTCTACAACCAAAAAGGATCATCTGGTTAAGATCGCGTTGTTGCATTAATGTAAAAAAAATTAAAAGCCGTCTACGACACTCTAGTCCACTTCCACTTCACTATATCTTGTCCCGCTGACAGTGAAAAATGATGTGCATGTTATGCTTTTCACACATAACAATGTGACCATGTGAAAAACTCAGAATTTTCCCACTGTTAACATTACTCTTTAACCGAAACATGGTGTAGCCAGCTCGTTTTACATTCATAGGCCACAACTGGCTGGCTATTGCTTGGCTTTTCATTCAGCTCTGTTCAGGTAAATTTTAAAATGAAACTACATACAGTTGTGTTCAAAAAATAGCAGTACAACATCAGTAACCTGATGAACCACTGTTATTAGTAGTAGTGATATTTCTGCATGGCAAATAATTTACTTGTAGATGTAGTAGTGTAATAGAAAAACAACAGACCCAACTGTCATGACATGCATGCTGCTTGTTCTGAGTAATTGACTCATTCATTGAAAGGGGCGTGTTCAAAATAATAGCAGTGTGGAGTTTAATTAAAGAATTCATTCATTCTGTGAAAAAACAGGTGTCATTAATTGTCCTTTATTAAGGAAGAAGGGAAGCAAATGTTTCACACATTGTTATAAGATATATTTCCTTCTGAATTGCTAAGTAAAATGGGCCGTTCCAAAGATTGTTCGGAGGAACAACGTAATTTGATTAAAAAGTTGATTGGAGAGGGGAAAACGTATAAAGAAGTGCAAATTATAGGATGCTCAGCTAAAATGATCTCAAATGCTTTAAAATGGCAACAAAAACCACAAACACGCGGAAGAAAACGAGCAACTACTGTTAAAATGGATCGAAGAATAGCCAGAATGGCAAAGATTCAGCCAATCATCACCTCCAGAAAGATCAAAGATGATCTAAAATTACCTGTAAGTGCTGTTACAGTCAGAAGACATTTGATCGAAGCTAAGCTATCAGCAAGAAGCCCCCGTAAAGCACCATTGTTGAAAAAACGACATGTGCAGAATCGGTTAAAATTTGCCAAGGAACACATCGATTGGCCGAAAGAGAAATGGCGTAACATTCTGTGGACTGCTGAGAGTAAAATTGTTCTTTTCGGGTCTAGTGGTCATCGACAGTACGTCAGACGACCCCCGGGTACTGAATTCAAGCCACAGTACACTGTGAAGACAGTGCATGGTGCCGCAAAAATCATGGTATGGGGATGTTTTTAATACTACGGTGTTGGGCCTATTTATCGTATACCAGGGATCATGGATCAGTTTGAATACATCAAAATACTTGAAGAGATTATGTTGCCGTATGCCGAAGAGGAAATGCCCCTGAAATGGGTGTTTCAACAAGACAACGACCCCCCCAAACACACGAGTAAGCGAGCAACATCTTGGTTCCAGACAAAAAGGATTGAGGTAATGGAGTGACCAGCTCAATCCCCCGACCTCAACCCCATTGAAAACTTGTGGGGTGACATTAAAAATTCAGTTTCTGAAGCAAAACCCAAAAATTCACAGGAACTGTGGAATGTAGTTCGTTCATCCTGGGCTGAAATACCTGTTTCTAGGTGCCAGAAGTTTGTTGACTCGATGCAACGCAGATGCGCAGCAATTATCAAAAACAATGGTTATGCAACTAAATATTAGTTCAGTAATTTAAAGTGAAGTTAAATCTTGAAAAATCTCTTCAGTTTATACGGTAAGTGTTTGAGTTTGAAGAGAAAAATGTCGACACTGCTATTTTTTTTAACAGATTAATATTCCTTTTCTTTGCTTCCTGTAAAAGAATAACGCAGACTTGATAAAATGTGTTAATGCTTTGATTTGGAATTGAATGTGTAATGTTTCCACTACATTTGAAATATGGAACTAAAAGCTATTAAAAAATATTTGCACTTTATTCACTTTTCTTAACACACTGCTATTTATTTGAACACAACTGTAAGTGTCGCTGAGTATGTGAGATCAACAAATGCACCCCAGCCAGAAAAAAAAGCAGCGAATGAAATACGTTTGAATGAGCAGGAGATAATATTAGGCTAATAAAAAAGTGTGTTAAAAAGTGTAGATACAACCAGCAACTACAAATATTTGCCATGGACATTAACTACTGTTTTCTATAGCCCTGATATAATGGAAATATAATGGAAAAGGAAAATTAGCGCTCACTTAAAAAAATCTTATTTATTTTAAAAGAAGGTTTTTGTGAGTTCTGGTTTCCTTTTCCATCTTTAAACTGCTTTGAAACACCAGCACCACCCTGACGTAGGCGACTGCAACGTCACAGCGAAAGTTACAGTCTATTAATTTCAAACAGATGAGAGAAATTATCATTGTCAAGCAGCTGCTCCTTCTTTGTTAATGTGTTGTATGCTATCTGTCTAAACTTTATTATTCAGATGGAATCACGTTAAATATTATCAACTGATCAAACAATGACAGTTTACGATGGTTAACTTGCACTCATTTGTAACGTTTGTAACGTTTGTACAGCTAGACAGTAAAGTTTTAATATGACTTCTAATGGCAGCTATATTTTGTATAGTTTTACATTAAATCATTGATCATCCAGTCTGCAGTATTGACTGTGATATCCGACCATTAATATTATTATTATTATTATTTGTATTTGAATATAAACCTGAGTGGTCCTACAGAGCCTAGACATTCTTTTGTTCACAAAATTGCATTCACAAGTAACATTTGTTAGTATTTGACATGTTAAAAACTTTACTATTTTACTTCAACTGACCCAAAAACATACAGTAGGCTAGATTAATGGGGCAAACATTTGTCTGGATAGGTTTGTACAATTCAATATTTAGGCAACTTACTACATCTAATTATTTCAACTTTTTATCTATATTGATTTATTCATCCCCCCTTTCTCTATTGTAAATTATGTTTCTTGGTATAAATGTAGAATAATAAACTTTATTTGTATAGCACCTTTCATACATAAAATGCAGCCCAAAGTGCTTCACAACAATTAAAACAAAATACAGAACAAGAGCAATAAAAGAAAAATAGACATAAAATGAACATAAAAACAGGGATAGAGTGCCATAGTTAATGTACAATAAGATAAGACAAAAACCACTTAATAAAAATATTAAATAAAAAGATAAAAATGAAGATGAAAATAGAATACATAAAATGCAATTTTTGCTTTTTCCTTCACGCCACTTTTCAGTCACAGCACCCGGGCGACCCCGGAGAGCCACTTGTTGCCATTATAGTATGGTTACCCCAGTCACGCTATGAAATAATAAAACACAATACTGGTTGGGCCCACAAGACAAATACCTCAACAGATACTCCAACAACAATCAGCTTGCTACCTGCTATCTGCTGTGCACAGTACATACAACAAGTTTTTTCTCGCCACTGCTCAGTGTTACCTCATTTTGCTGGTTGGGGGCTATGGCCTGGTTTTTTGCTCAATTTTCCTTCTGTCTTCCCTGTGCAGCGTCTTTGTGACAGTTCTCTGTAAAAAAGCGCTATACAAATAAAATTGAATTGAATTGAATTGAATTGAATAAAAATACACACAAAAAATACGAGACAAGCATACTATGTGCTCTTTAGCCCCTTATTCTTTCTGTGGGTGGTCTTTTTTATACTTTTTATGTTATAAATGGTATAGGATGCTGCTAGAAAAATCTTGCAGCATAGAACATTAAAACTTGTACATTTTTTAAAAATGAACAACCAAGTATTAAAACATCCTTTCTGGAGTGTCATTTTTCATGAACTGTTTAAAACATTAATTGATGATGTGTTGTTCCATGAGGCAATTTTTGTTATTTGACATTCAAAGTTTGAATTACCACATTCTCTTCAGATGGTAAGATGAAAAAACACAGGGCCAAGTTACATTAAATAATTTAGGAAAGATTGGGTAGGAATAGAGCTAATTTAATTAATGTGAGCTACAATAGCCAATATTGTTTGTTGTCACCTGGCCTCATATTGATATCAATACTTTTAATGGTAGGCCTGTTTTTTTCAAGTTTTGATTAATTACTTACAGAGAGTGCTTTGTAGGCTATGCGTGAGTAACTTGGCATTTTTGTATGCTCAAAACGTTTTTTGTTGAGATATACATAATGCAACTTGTAGCTCATGCACTATATGCAATGCAATGCGACCTGTATCTCATACACTATATGCAATACAACCTGTAACTAATACAATATATGCAAGTTGCAAACTGCAGTTAATTGGTGAAAGTACAAAATAACACCCGGACACCCTAGCCTGGAGGGACATTCCGTCAGAAATATGTCAGACATTCCTCACTCTTTTAGATTTGAACAAATTTACAGTGTTAGAATGTGCTTTGATTAACCAGAATGACCAACCATTCAGGAGACAGGGGCCAACAAAGTTGACCCATATTGGACCCACCCACCCTAATTAAAGACACAAATATTTTTCAGAAATAAACATAACAGTATGGTTCTGTTCTTATTGGAAAGCTTACAAACAAGGGCATCCACAATTTCAATACTTTTGGTCCAAAATATCATCAGATGATTTTCAAAACTTTTCTTCAGGAGCTTTATGATGACAATTTGGTGGAGACGGTGGAGTTTAAGAAGTGGACTACAACAGTCAGAAGACCATCTGTGAGCCTGTTGATCAGTTCATTGATTCATTCACAAACCATCTTTTTGCACTCTGTCAGCATGACGTCATCACCAAAATGCAGAGACAATATTATAAACATTCTAAAACACTCTCATACGGGTTAACATGTATAAAAAATTGGTTCAAATCTAAAAGGGTGAGGTCAGAAAGTGATTGATTTCTGACAAAATGCCCCTGGAGTCAAACTTCATCCTAAACTTGTTTCACAATTAAATGCAAATGCTCTTTTTATATTATTCACAAACTGCAGTTTTTAGTAATTGTCAAAATGAGTTCACCAAACTGCAATTGTGAAGAAAGAAGCTAACTATTGCATTTACCTCTGTCAGTTAAGTACTAAAGGTGATTAAATCCAGGTGTATGGCTCATAGAAAAGCTACATTCTCATCATTGTGATGCAATACAATTGCTTTGTGCAGATTTTAGGCCAGAGCTTCTGCAGCAAATGTGAAACTGAATGCTGCTCGGTTTGTACATATTAAAAAAACAGGCATGTTCCTTTTATATATATATACACACACACACAGACACACACACACATACATACGTATATACTGTATATATATATAAACAACATTAACATACCATAATCTTTGGGGAATTAATTATATATTGTACAAAATAAAGGTCACTGTTAATTTATTGTGCGTAATAAAAAATATTGAAGCAGTATGAAATGCCTATTTCATGGAAGTACAACTATATATTCTTGGTTATAACAACTGAGCAGTTAGATGTAAGCAGAGATCAGAATGAAAATGCACTGCTGTAGTGCGAGTTTGCAGTGAACATTGAATAGTGATTCAGACCTGAGATAGTCTTGTTCTTTCACATATATTTTACTATCTCCAAATACCACAAATATGACAGTGATTTTTTTATGATTCCATTAGAGGAGAATGAGCACAAAACTTGCGTGTTTATCTGTGCAGGCATAAGGACTGGACCAGTGCTGTTGCTGTTTTTGGCATGGAGATAATTTTTCCATATTGTTTAACTGAATTTGGGGAAATAAGAACCTGGACATTTCTCGTTGTTCTGAAAGGCAGACAAAAAGGAATAGTTTGTACATTAATTAAATAGGTCACAGAAAAAAAAAAAAAACGCATCAGTCTAAATAACATGTCCTCATCCTCTTCCCTGTCACACTTGTGTGTGCTGTGTTAATTCATGCAGAGGAGAATGTTTTTGAGTGTGTGTGCGTGTGTGTGTGTGCGTGTATGTCCGTTTACGCTGTGTGTGTGTGTATGCGTATGCGTGTATGTCCGTCCGTTGTGTTGAAGGGGTGTATGGAGTCCAACTCATAGACTAATTTGCAATACTCTGTCCTCATACATCACATTAGAATATTCAAGCATTACTCGAGCCTTTAAGCTCGTATCCTGTCTAACCCCCTTCCATCCACCTAATACATGCACACATACACACGCGCACACACACACCCCTTTTTTCTTGACATGGCAACCTGATAAAAAAATAAATATACTCTAGCTGCTGAGTATTCTTTGTGCCGCTTCCAAATGTTTCAAGCAGCTATGATTAACCTGATTACCGGCAGTGTCGCATCCACCTACAAATGAGAGCCGTTCTCCTACCCTTTTTCTGTGGTGTTTTTACGATGGCAGGGCATGGCACGCAGAGTCTAGAGCATTGTGTCTGGTTTCACACAGGCAGACTGACCCTCTCTCTCCGGGGACACTGACAGCGCTCTCCACGGAGAGACACACAGACGCAGACAGCACAGAGAGAGAGAGAGAGAGAGAGAGAGTGTGAGAGGGAGGGAGAGAGAGAAAGGGGGGGAGAGAGTGGTGAAAGTGAGAGAAGAGAGGATCAATAACGAGGGCTGAGACGTTCTCCAAATCAGTTTTTTTTTCTTTCATTTTTTAAGAGTGAAGGGGGGGAAAAAGACGCAGAGAAATGGTGTAACATCTTATCGGGAAGAAGGTGGGGAATGCAGAAGGCACGTTTTTAGGGGGGGGAGAGAGAGAAAGGCTGCCACCACAAGGATCTGTATATTTTGAAGGGAACAACTCCTTTTGGCTGAGAAGACGCGCGGGGAGAGAGAGGGATCGGAGAGAGAAAGGGAGACTCCTGGACTGATTAGCATTCACGGCAGGTAGGAGCCGGCTGCCTCTCAGCCAGTGTCGCAGCTGAAATGGAATTACTGTTGTGAGCGATGTGTGTCGGTCTGTGCTGTGAGAGCCGGGGATTGTTAGTCTGCGCCGGCTCTTTGTTGCTCGGCTTTACCTCGGTTCACCCCTTGAGCAGGTGGAATTACTTCAGAGTTAGGTGGGAATTTAGCGCAAGTTTTTGCCGGAGAGGTAAAGGAAGGGGGACGTATGGAAGACGGGCTTTTGTTCCTCCGGACCTGGGCGTCCAGCCACTTTTGGCTCCCGGCCAAGAGAGAAAGGCACCAAGTATTTTAGCCCTCAGAGCGGGGTTGCAGGGGCTGCGATGCTGGAGCCGATCTCCACACTCACTGGCTCAGTCAGCCCCACGCTGTAAGGTGATAGCCCACGTTATTGAATTCCCCAGTGGGGTTTGATCGTTGTGTTACACAGTGCTGCAAAGGAACAACATTAAAAAGAGGAGTGTGGGGGGGGGTGGGGGGGTGGGGGGGGGGGGGTGCATTTCCACAAAAAGTACACTGCCTCTTTCTTTCCCTCTAGCCAAACTGCTTGGGCTTTGGCTGTGTCTGGAACCTGTCTGATATCGCATTACTTTTCACTGGAAGTACAATAGTGAAAAGTGCATGCAGATCGGCTCAGCTTTTATTTCCTGTTGTCATTTTAGGTCATGTCTTGGTGCGGTCGGTATCTTCTTGTTTTTCGTTTGTAGTTTTTCTCATTGAGTGTTCCAGTTGAAATAACTGTCACAGAGAATTCCGTTGGCCTTGCACTGAGGAATATATGAATGCAGACTTATTTAGTCCAGGTTAGAGGGGTCAGTCAGAAACATTTACTGTGTACAAAAGCTCTTCTACTTAATTCATTAATTTCATGATGATATATGAGGCATAAATACTGTATGTATTTAATTACTGTACATTTTCCCCATTTAGAAAGAGTGCACAATGTACATGTGCAATTTTGGTACACATTGTTCTAGTTCTGGAACTCGGAAAACAATTGGGTGCATCATATGGGTATGGTGGCCATTTTGTATTTTACCAAAAAAAAATTAAACAACTTGTGCTCTTTGCAAGATTACGGTTGACATATAAAATGAACACCCTTCATTAATATGTGTTTTAATCACATCATATATTTAATTTAACATTTGCCCTCATAAATGTGTGTCTTCTGAAATTAAATACACGGTAACAAACAAAAAGGATGACACAAAATATTAGATAACAATACAAAATACATTTTCATACAAAAAAGTATGACAACAAATTTTAAAAAATCTTAAAATAACATAATGCTGATACCATTATCTAATTTAATTTCTGGTTCAGAATGTAGTGATGACATGGCACTGATTTGCAAAAGAAAATATATTTGCTTCAACGAGTCCAGTTAAGGGAGCCCATGATGCCCCAGTTTCACCGGCTATACTCTAGCCAGTCTATATTTAAATATTGAGCATGTCTGTACACTGCATAAATTAAAAAATATCATTTCATATTTTGGGGGCCATACAAAATTAACCCATTAATGATCTTTTTTTTTCTTTCTTTTTTTTAAGTGCCAGGAACCCATATAGTTCAAGATATTAAGCCAGAAATTATATTTGTATATTGAGCCCGTCTGCTGTCAGAAAAGATGAATAAGCCCATGTAAATACACAACGTAATTCATATGCACTACATAATGTGAGAATGAGTCCCATGGACATTGATTGGTGCGTTTATATGCAGTGGCTATTCTGAATATTTACTTAGAATATTTACAATGAGTAAACAAACCTTTTTTTTACTGAAAAAAATATTTGATTTAACTGAAAGCAAGTACAATAACGCAATCATAATGGAATTATTGCATATTTAAGTTATTCGTTTGCAAGGGGCTTCCATGGCCGATGTCTGCATTTAACTGAAGAATTGAATTTGCAGCATCTTATTAAATTAGAATATTGCATATTGTGACAATAAGAAGAAATGGACTCCCCCAAACGTGTGCTGACATATTCTAGCTGGTACTTGCAAGTCATCCAATACAAACACAATGTTCTGTGGACACAAACTGTAATGATTAGTATGGCATGAACTTGTGATGCCGTTGCTGTTGATATGCCATATGTCCAAAGCTGTTGTATGGCATTTTTAGTACAGGATGTGGGATGTGTCATGTCAGGATAGTGTAGCTCGCTCGTCCACAGCTCACCCAATACATATTTTACCCGTGAACACTGTGGACATGGGCACGTTGTACGCAATTCCAAAAGATGTTTGCGATTAAGACAGAATTCAATGCGATTCATTTCTGTTCATTGAGGGGCAACATTACAGTTCTCGCCTTGGTCGTTTTCCTGTTCATTTATTTTAGAGATCAACATTTCTTTGTTATTTCATAAGCATTTTCTTGTGGGGAAATTAACTCCGATTGGGGTCTAGAAGCTGACACCTACATTACGATGCTGTTAATCATATTATGGTGCATTTATCCTATAGAAAAGACCAATTATTTCAAGAAATGCATTACAGCTAAATGCATTAGCGTTAATTACCTTGAGAAGACAATCATTTCAATAAGCAAGAGACCCAGAAATATGAGACTGCAACCACATCAACAATTACCGAAGCTACATCATTCCCCAAATAAGTCAATTAGAGACTTGTGATTTGGCTTGGTACTAAACAATGATGGGTCCATTTGTTTTTAAACCCAAATACTGAGAGAAAGAAATATATTATTAACACTAAATGATACAATGTGCAATCCTTAATGGTGTCATATTTCAGGTCAGCATAGTGACGGACAATTAATTTCAGAGGATAATTTTCTCAGTGGTTTTCACACATTTCCCGTGTATAAATAACAATTGTTTTTTGACACATTTCTATTTTTGCTCTCTGTGCCATTTTGGCAATTTAAAAAAAAAAAATATTATTTATTTAATATTTGAACCAGATACAATACTTGAACAATTTCTGCATTAAAAAGGTAGTGGGACTGAGTGCTAGGAATTATTGCATGGCTCTTTTTTTCCCCGTTTTCACCCACTGGATGTTTTTTTCCCTCTTGGGTCATGCCAGGATAGACAGTGGCCTACATATTGCTTCATTTAGAAATGGGAACATTGTGGCTCCTTTAAGCAGTTTCATCACTCGCGGCTGACCCTTTCTGACACGCTTTATTTCTGACCGCGTTGTTTTACGGTTCGCAGCTATTCTGAAACATCAATATTCATTATTCAGATTTAATTTTGGGTTTTTCATACGAGATTGGATCTACATCCCATTTCAGAAAAGTTAAAAGTATGAGATTGGATCTACATCCCATTTCAGAAAGTTAAAAGTGACTTTGCCTATAGAACTGTGGTATAAAAGAGGAGAGACTTTCAAATTGAAATTGAAAGCATGTCTGGATGTTTCCCTGTGAAGGAGGGTGGCAGTGATGGTAGCCCATGAGTTCTACCATCAGATTATGGTTTTATATGACCATGCCAGAATCATGCGATAAAACATGCTTAAAGAACACACCTTTCTCCAATTTTTAAATAAGAGCGTATGTTACATTTGCCAATACGACAGTATATGCAGGTACGTGTAAGGTTACGTGTAAAGTTAAGAGATTGATACACAACGAACATTAAAGAGAATCTTTATAAGTCTTTGTAAGATGATATTCATAATATCGCACCTTGAATTCACCACAGAGATAATATACTTATACAGTAGGTTGTTTTCCATTTTATTTATACAGTAAGCATCACTGTCAGTGTAAATACAAAATGCGAAACAAAATGTTAACCGTTTAGATTTAAGTTGTCTTTTATATTTTGAAGATAAATATGGAACAGTCCAGCTTAATGACTATTACATCAAAATCAGAGGATTTTTGTTTTCGTTTTGGTTAATGCAATTTCAACAGCATGAGAGTACAAAAACATTCAGCACATGAGTACTTGCATACACCTATGAACTTGGATGCCAGTTTTTGTACTGCATATTTTGCAAGCCTGTCAGTAATTTCCAATTCCCTATAAGAAAGTGAATGATCATAGATTCAAAGCCACATACATAATTTATTGTAAATAAATGTAGTATAAAATAATGCAGTGGTCTGAAAGTGGTTTGGTTTTGGGGCACACCTCACATCTCACATCTCACTGTCATCTTTGTCCCCTTGTTGCGACACCCCCCCCCCCCCCCCACGCACACACACACACACACACACACACATTATTTATTTTTCCAGTACCTTTGTGTATACAAAAATCTATTTATCGATGTAAACATCTGAGAGTTACCGCACGCAGTACATATCCTGGCCTTTCCATTGGCCCAGACGTGAGAGTGTTACGGACAAAAAATATAGGCCTCTGTGTTTTAACCACTTTTCTAGAAGTGCTCGCTGTGTGCACTTCAATACCTCTCTGTCCGAATTGTGAGGGCTTCATTGTACAATTTGGCCCAAGTCGGGTCAGCCCAATACTCTGTGACATTTTCAAATGTTAGAAATCTGGCTCATTCAAATAGTGGTTACATAAGGAGGCGTATGTACATTATTTCTCCAACATAATATGGTTTTTATCAAAGGATGGAGTTGTTTGCAATTAATTATTATTATTATTATTATTATTATTATTATTATTATCATCAGTAGTAGTAGTGTTAGTAGTCTTAATATTAATATTCCTGAAATGTATTTCTTCCTTGGGGTAATTCAATACCATGACTTAATGTGTGTTCAATTTTAAACTCATGGTCTGAAGAAATTTCTGAGGAGCAGGAGCTTATTTAGGTCACCATATAGTGTAGATGCTAGCAAATTCACGTTTATCCTAAACTGTACTAAGTTCTAGAAGAGGACTGCCTTATACAACCCAACAGCGAGACCATGGCTCTGAAACACAATTAATGAAAGAGGTAATTAAAAATATATTTCTTTCATTTTATATTTGGCAGCTTTCCCTTGCAGGAGCACTCGAATCATTTGCTTTTTGGCTCTTTAAAATCCGACCACTCCCCTTTTATTCCCAGGTCACAAGGACACGGAGCTCCGCCTGTGACACATGCAGCAGATGACGTCACGCACAAAATCGCAGACAACAAAACAAAATAATTCCGTTCCTCCCCTGGCCCGGCAGATGCTGGGATAAACTGTCTGCCATTTCAAATGGAAGCCGGTGCCCTCATTGAAATTTAGCCCTATTTTATTTATACGAAAGATGTCAACTGAGGTTAATCCTGCTCCCTCCTATTTAACGCTTTCATTTTTTAAAGACATCAGGAAAATTCCGCCAGACACAAGATCATTTTTTTAAATTTTTCACAGTGGACTGAGAAATTACTGCGGGTTTATTTTTTCATTGTCTGGAGTTCTTACAGTGCCCTGAGTGGAATAAACAGAAATCAGCAATGCGCTGCATGTATGTCTGTGGTTCAGGAGACGCTGATGTAATTCGACAGGTGTACACTTGGCGATCAGGCGTGCACAATCTGTTTTTTGTTCCTATAGAGAAATGCGTACGAACCGTCGAGTCGTATAGATCTTGCACAATTCTCATTCTGGATGTTGTAGGATAAAAATGTGACAACGCACATGTTTATATGCCACACAAAAAGGTATATACCTGTTTATGCATTTATAAATTGTGTGGAAAAAGTAGAGGAGATGCCCCCGGTGTGAAAGGAAGGTTCAGTGTGCGCTCAACATTACCCAGACACAGAAAAAACTATGAAATAAATTGTATAATTGCATCTCACAATATGGAGTGAATAACATGGGCAGCTGGTTGAGGTATTTAACACATTTTTTTTGTGTATCATTTAATTGACTTCATTCTGATGAAACAAAACAACATTAAATGTATTCCTATTTTGTTCATTTTCACCTCTGTGAAATAGACTTGCATAAAGGTTCACTGGGTGTATGCACAAACCAGTAAGAACACTACCCATCCTGATTGACAGCTATTTATTTTTTGGCGTCAGTAATACGGTGAAGCAGCCAGCCGAAATCACATAAAGTGTTCACAGATAACCGCATTGGTATTATACAGTTTTGCTGTGATAATTGAAACCAAAATGCCAAGGCGTACCGTGTGGAGAGAATGTTAATTGAAAATTTTCTGTCTTTCCGGATACAGCAGGAGAGTTTTGTTTTCCAAAAAAAAATGCAATGTAGCCCGTGCTAAATCTTATTTTCCAGGGTGCAGCGTGGATTTTGGAATTGTCAAAATGAACAGATTTGTCACACTTTACATTTCCCTATTTTTTTCTTCCTCGCTCTCTGTGCCCCCGAGGAGTCGGTCCCAGACATTTTGTCACAGTATAATCATTGATAAACGCAGCATGGCAACAGTCTCCCGGGGTCTGTGTATCTGGGCCAGGAGAAAGGCCTGTATGAAAAATTCAGCGTCGTTCGCACGACGCTTCCGCGGCGGTTGGGGTCGACTTCTGCGGTATATCAACATTTCAGGTTCGGCATTATCAATCATTTCCACCCTCCTGTCACATCTGACATGCCTGAGGAGCGAGCTATAAGCAGAGGGTACATACGAATTCACTGTAAATGCCAGGTTTGTCAGCCGGGATATCGATCCATCAACTGCACACTGGGGAATAAGAGGACAAACACCAACATATCATGGTTTTATGTAGTTCTCTTTAAGCTCGCAGTTTAATTAAGTATTTTAATTACTTCCTCCACGATTCATAATACGTGGTGCTTAATTTATGTTTATTTGTTCGTATGCTAATGAGCAATACTTGCTTTGCCCAATATAAATATTTAAGAGACATTTGCTGTGAGGGAGAAGGGGGGCATCTGAGGCTAGCGCACCATGAGGACGATTTTCAAATGAAAGAAAGCAGCCAGCGCGACTGCGAACGGCACTCCTACTCCATTTACACAGGCCGCGTGGTTATTCAGAAGCTTAGATGCCACTGAAATGCATGCGCGTCGTACCTGCGCTAAACAGTCAAGAGGCGCGCATCATCTGTGGAATTCAATCAAATGCAAGCACGGAACAGATAAGACCACTTCTGCGGCAGTTTAGTATAATGGTTAAGGAACTGGACTTGTAACCGAAAGGTTGCAGGTTCGATTCCCAGGTAGGACACTGCCGTTGTACCCTTGAGCAAGGTACTTAACCTGAATTGCTTCAGTATATATCCAGCTGTATAAATGGATACATGTAATAAGAAGTTGTGTAAGTCGCTCTGGATAAGAGCGTCTGCTAAATGCCTATAATGTAATGTAATGTAATTCTGATTTGACCCTTATCGTGGGTATCGTTGACCTTAATCACACAGCCTCGTGCAAGTATGACATATACTAACTTGACCAGGTGTAAGGTACTCAAACTTGACCAGGTATTTTTCCGCTAAATAAAAAGGAATCTCTTCCTGACTAAAGACGAAAAAAATCTATTAGGCTAATAAAATGGAATTTCCTCTATTCACAACGGCAAATAGGTCTATGCATTAATTGACAATGACAATTGACGTTAGACTGCAGTGCAGAATAATGCATTTAACAACAAGACAATGAAACAACACATTTACTGAGTATATCAAGCTCATGTACTTTAATTACAGCAATACTTCATGGCATAGAAGCATGAAGCTGCTGATTTGAAATGTGCCATAAGTTCATCTTGAGGAGCCATGTAACCTTCCCTCTGTGCTTTTTATCCAAGTTGTTTTGTGAAATGCATATTTTGACATTGTAAATCTACGAATATTTACTTTTTAAATTAAGTTTATTTCTTATTCTTTCTTCATGAGCCTGAATGTCCAGAAGGCTTTAAATTTCCTACCCAGCCAAAAATATGAAAAAAATAAAGAAAACCCTGTGCACGATTATATTCTTTTTTTATTAACTGAAGAAGCAACAGAAAAACTATCATTAAACAGAGCCAATCATGCGATAAGCCCAATTCTTATTTTTAGAGTGTGATTTGCAAAAAAAAAAGGCATTCAAACACTTAGCTACATATAGCTCTGATATATAAAGTACAACTTTGGGGGACGAAAAAAATAATTTGTTTTATGTGTGGAACAAATACATTTTTTTACAGATACATTTTTGCTATAAAACAGGTGCACATTCACTAGCATTTGCACAAGTGATGAACTCCTGAAATAACTGAACAGTGTGGCGTGAGAGAACCGCTTCTGCTACTGGTTATTAGAGAACCACCATAAACATAGCAGTCTACGCTTGCTTACCAACTAGCTAGCTAGCTAGCTGGAAAAAACCTAAAACATTAGCCAGGCATCTGTGCTATCCTTAGCCAAATATGCCATCAACCCATAAGAGAAATATCACTCACCATATAACCATGATCAATCACCATATCAGTTAAAAAAAAATAAAAAAATACAGGTATTGTGTGCATAAAGGCTTGGGGTACAGGTAATGTGTGCATAAAGGCTTGGGGTACAGGTAGAGTGTGTGCGCAAAGGCTGGGGGTACAGGTAGTGTGCATGTATAAAGGTTTGGGGTACAGGTAGTGTGCATGTATAAAGGTTTGGGGTACATGTAGTGTGTGTGCATAAAGGCTTGGGGTACAGGTAGTGTGCGTGTATAAAGGCTTGGGGTACAGGTAGAGTGTGTGCATAAAGGCTTGGGGTACATGTAGTGTGTGCAGAAAGGCTTGGGGTACAGGTAGTGTGTGTGCATAAAGGCTTGGGGTACAGGCAGTGTGTGTGCATAAAGGTTTGGGGTACAGGTAGTGTGCGTGTATAAAGGCTTGGGGTACAGGTAGAGTGTGTGCATAAAGGCTTGGGGTGCAGGTAAAGTGTGTGCACAAAGGCTTGGGGTACAGGTAGTGTGTGTGCAAAAGACTTGAGGTACAGGTAGAGAGTGTGTATAAAGGCTTGGGGTACAGGCAGTGTGTGTGCATAAAGGTTTGGGGTACAGGTAGTGTGTGTGTGTATAAAGGCTTGGGGTACAGGTAGAGTGTGTGCATAAAGGCTTGGGGTACAGGTAGAGTGTGTGTATAAAGGCTTGGGGTACAGGCAGTGTGTGTGCATAAAGGCTTGGGGTACAGGCAGTGTGCGTGTATAAAGGTTTGGGGTACAGGTAGTGTGTGTGTGTATAAAGGCTTGGGGTACAGGTAGAGTGTGTGCATAAAGGCTTGGGGTACAGGTAGAGTGTGTGTGTATAAAGGCTTGGGGTACAGGTAGAGTGTGTGCATAAAGACTTGGGGTACAGGTAGTGTGTGTATAAAGTATTGGGGTACAGGTAGTGTGTGTGCATAAAGACTTGGGGTACAGGTAGAGTGTGTGCATAAAGACTTGGGGTACAAGTAGTGTGTGCATAAAGGCTTGGGGTACAGGTAGTGTGTGCATAAAGACTTGGGGTACAGGTAGAGTGTGTGCATAAAAACTTGGGGTACAGGTAGTGTGTGTATAAAGGCTTGTTTGGCCACCGTTCCTTTAGCTGCATTGTACTTTATGTTTATTGATAACATGGCATTTTTAAGTTGTTTATTTTTGTCCATTTGTTCCCTTCTGCTGATCCAAGTAATATATTTCTTTTTATAAATCCGTCAAGTTCAGTTGCAGTGAAGCCCAAGAATGCATACAGTTCACACATTACCTCTGACATGTTGGATGTACTTGCCTTGTATGCTCTCTTATTGGATATACTTGCCCTGTATGCTCTAGAAATAAAATGTTCTGTATAAACGTATGTCTTGCACCTTGGAACTAAAGTTTGCCAGTTCTCCGGCCTGTTTGTTACTGTGCCCTGACTATTTACTCCCCCATCAAAATGTGTGAATGTTTCCCATCTTGGGGGTGGCCTAGAATAATAATAATAATAATAATAATAATACATTTTATTTATAGTGCATCATTCACAGAAATAAATCCTTAGCTGAAAGGTGCGTCACAGGGGAGTAAACAGAGCGAATGCATTAAAATAAGTATAATACGTTTGTACATGCAAAATCAAATAACTGATAAAAATAGTAAACAGAAAGATTATTATTATATAAATACAATAATTACAATAATTATGTAAAAGCCACCTAAAAGGGAAAGTTCACCTGAACATTAAATGTTTCTACATACACGGAGTGCTTTCTATCCATTCAGATAGTTTTGCTGAGATCTCACTTGTTTTGTAGATATCCGCAGCAACTCACCTTGACATCACCCCCAAATAACAGACCTCAAGGTCCAAAGTTAGTGGTGGTCAAAGCACCAAAAATCAACAGCAACGTCTCTTTGCAAATATAATTACACGGTTACTCACGAACATCCACGGACCTTGTTGCGCACGTTTTTATTTTATTTTTTTAACTATTTCTACTGAAGTACGCCAACTGTGTATACGTGCAAAGTCTTAACCAACGCACGCCATTATTCTGGGGCTTATGTCAACAGCTTATGCTGTTGATTTTTTTCAAATGTACTGTACATTTTTGGAGCTTTGAGCGCTACAAATTTTGGTCCCATTGAGGTCTGTTCTATCAGGGTGATATCACGGTGAGCTACAGCAGACATCTACAGAACTAATGACTTCTCAGGGAAACTACCTGGATGGATAGATAGCACTCTAGGTATGTAGAAACATACATATCAAAATGTCATTTTTTGGTGAACTGGCCCTTTAAACAAGTGTTGCGCTGCAACTTAGCAATGGACAAAACATTTTTTTTTATGGCAAACTGTTCCACAATTCTCCTGCATATTTCTATTCTGCGTTCCTAACTTTCTATTCTTATGTTTCCCATAGTCACCATTCAAAACTTCAATTACAAGAATATTTCATTTTGGGTAAAATTCTATTTATTTATTTATTTTTTGCCCCTGTCCCAATTTGATGTGTTGCAGGCATCAAATGTGGAATTAGGGTATATTTACAAAAATCTAAGTTGATAAGGTAGGTCTTAAATGGTAATTCCACCCAAAAACAACATTAACCTTATTGAACAGATCAAGGCACAACTAATTAAGTCTTTCTTTGTGGCTGGCCAAAAAAAAATCTGTACTGAGTTATTTGAATATAAAGTTGAAAATTCAGTAGAGGTATACGTCAAAATGACGTATAAATTACATAGGCAAGTAGGCGGAGCCAGCGAGGGAAGAAATGCTAACAGCATCTCACTGTTCTGAGTATAGGGACACATCGTAGATCAAGCTAGCTATCATTGCTATTTTATTATAATGTCAGAAAATTACACTGATAGGCTATGTTATTTCTTAAATATGTTTTGGCAAACTAAACCAAACAGGACTTGAGTGCTGTCGGTTACAGAGTGGAGCTCCTCCAGTATTCCCTGATTCCCTGTAGCCTACATCTTCCTCTGCCTTATTGAATCACCTGTTAAGGAACTATGTCAACTAACGTTACATTATGATCATTAAGTAGACTAACTTTAGCTAGCTGACCATAACTGACCATAATTGAACGGTTTCGCTTCAAGCATTCGATTACAGAAGCAATGAATTTTTTCTGGCCTAGTGCATTACCTGTTGTTAGCAACAGGTTTCTTGGCATAAAACAAATTGTTTTTTAAATATGTTTGCCATTCAGTAGGCTATAGTAGCTAACCTTGCATTCGTTAATATCGGGGTGATATCGGATATCAGGGTGATAAACGTGTCGTTTCCATGTTTTTACCGACATCAGTGCGTTCGAGTTGCACTGGGAAAGTTTTGGCTTTGCTAGCAAACATAGCTAAAATGGCTAACAAGTAGCCTACAACAATTTAACTAGCTAAGTGTTACAGACTGCTGGCTAGGCTGGCTAATGTTTTCACAATACGAAACGTAGATAAATGAAGGGCCGTATTTCTGGAGACTGAGCTAATGATGGTGGCATTTTCTTAGTATAACTGTTATATTAGTGGCTAACTTGCCAGCAGGTTATGTTGCCTCTCTAGTCTCGAAGAATGCTGCAGAAAGGCAGTACACTAGCAGTAAAATGCCCAGCCCCTCGGCCTCCGCTTCTGTAACGTCACTACAGGTAGAAAGTTGGCTGAGAGCTCATTCTAATCAGGAGGAGAGCTACTTTTCTATAAAGCAAACATTTTTGGGTGGAATTACCCTTTAATGGGCTGAACTTAGCCTCTTCATTAATTATAGGTGTGTCTTGGGCATAGAATGCAATAAACCAATCAAAATGTCATATCTAATTCTCTTTAAAAGCCTGCTTTTCCACCTTGGTGGATTGCTTTAATGATGGCAAAACAGACATGCTCGTGCGTGTGTAGTACGAGCAAGGAATAGGCTATATGGATCAATAGTATGATCAATATTATTGGGACTAACCATTATGACGCGTTTTGATATGCACAATAATAATCTTTAACATTAGGGTTTAACACTGGCATGGGTTCCCGGCAATTCCCGACAGTGCCGTTATTTTAGAAAATATAGGCTATGTGGTTAAATTTAGTTAAAAGCACCTGCAAGAGCTGAGAATAAGATACCAGAATATGGCTTCCGTCTCACCTTGGAAAACGCCAAATTAGCATGCTTGTTTAACGAATTTTGTTTGATGAAGCATGAAGCATTGTCAAACATCAATTCCATGAGGCTGTTCTCGAAGTTCTTTACGTGCATTCTAATATTGAGGTGGTTTTAGCGCAAGCGCTTTCTGCTGGCCACACCTCATCTTAAGACCAACCCGTCCAGTTCACTTGCTATGGGTGCACTTGGTATTTAAACAACGTGAGTGCTGGGTGCTATAATGATCCCTGCGCCAGGTAAGATAGGGTCCTAAATACCTTTTCCTTGTACCGTTTTCAATTAAATATATGTAAAGGATAATTTACAAATCACTGCTTTCTGCTTTTACTGTATATGCATTTTACATACTGTCCCAACTTTTTTTGGAATTGGGGTTTGTAGATTCAAAAGTTATTGGTGGGATTTTCTGTAATGATGGAAGATTTTTAAAAAAGCATTGTGCTGTGCTTACTATCCTTCTTTACGTACCAGTTATTTCCAGCATTTGGGATTTTTGTTGAAGAGCTATTGAGTGTCCAAAAGTCAAATATCAAATATCACAGTATTTACAGTTATCAAAAAACATAGCTAGCAAGCAAACATTTTTACAATACAAATTAAATGTAGGTCTCACTTGCCAGGCATTTACATATCCTAGATATAAAAACCTGGCCAGAAAAGCACTGTGTTGGGGGATATAGTGCCTGGTTGTAATGTGCTGTGTTTCAGGATATGAATCCTGGCTGTAAAAGCTCTGTGTTTGAGGATATAAATCCTGTCTGTAAAAGCTGTGTTTGAGGATATACTGTATATCGAGAATCAATTTTAGGGTGAGGTGCACTAATGCAGCCCCACAGTTGTTCCTTGTAACAGTTAATAAACAGAAATACCACGCAAATACAGAAATAGAGACTGAATTTATTACTCTGAGTAGCCAATAGGTATAATTGTGTAATTGTGTGTGAAATTAGTCTGAATTTTAATTAAATGGGACTTGGAAAAATATATTTGCTAACAGGTTTCAGATAGATTGCTTTAATGTTAGGTTATCATGAAAATAAGAGGTTACAGAAACTGTTATTCTTACCACTGTGTGGATTTGTTTCGACTTCATTGCTCATTCCTATCAAATGAAAAACTGTGAAACACTTCCCTCTGTTGCTTATTGGCCATAAAGTGTTTCCCTCTTTTTGGATTCAAATACTTTTATTAAGTATTATTTATTAATTATTTATCACAAGTTATATGCAGGTTTGTTGTCAAAAAATAAGGCCAAATTAAATGATACTTTACCAATTAGCCAAATACGTACTCTTCTTTAGAGGACATTATCTAGCTAACTTGCCTAGCTTAAAATATAGGCTACTTTGCTAACTGGGAGAAGTAAGCTCCGAGCTGCAGTGCTGCCAACTTGGTAATTAACTTAGCTAGTCCCAGAACCAACACAAGGCTGGTAGAATCACTATTGCGAAAGCAAGCAGCTTAGCAGGCTGCCTTGCCATATGTTAATTCCAGACAATTATTGCTAATGCTAATTTGTGAGCCAGCTGACTTGTTTAATCCGCTGGATGCCATAGTCACATGTTAGGAACGACGCAGAGCAGCCACTGTGGGAGCGAGCGATCAGTTCTAGTGTTATCACTAAGCCACCTACTAGAATGATGCTTGTTTTTAATACAATGTTCAGAAAAAGTTTGTGTAGTAGAAAGTAAGAACTCAATTTGTCAGTTAATTTTCTTGACAAAGTGAATCACTGTCTAATCTCTCATTTCTGTCTAATTTTAAATTTCTTTTTACATTACTTTTTAATAAAATAAATATAAAAAGAGATATAAAAGAATATAAAAGATTTAAAAATGAAATAAGTTTGTAACAAAGTTTTCTTTACAAATGAATTACATTAATGCCTATACTGGTACACCACCACAGTGCCCACCAGAATTATTGGGAACCCTGGAAAATATGAGCAAAAAAGGCTACAAAAAATGCCTGTCACGTATCAACATGACCTTGCACTCAGAATGAGAAAAATCTAATTTGTAATTTAGGTAATAATTATTTGAAGAAAAATGAATTCTTCATAAAAAAAATTTATTACTGGCAATGCTAGAAATAGTTAGAAACAAAACCTAATTGAAGTATTCCCATTTATATTTTACTTTTTTAAAGCTCATCTGAGTCTTTATGAACTATTATGCGGTCATTCTCAATTTCATGTTTCACTGGGGTATAAATATGAGGTGACACAGGCCAAAACCCCTTAGTCATCCATTAACATTTGAAAGATCAGAGGACACACAAATTAAATGAGACAAAAGGTTGTTCATAAATCAGACAATGGCAGTAGAAAAATAGTTTAATGTCAGAAACTACCTTTTTCCACCATTATGGTAATTAAGTTTAAAGCAACTGGAGCTGTGATGAACCTGTCTGGATGAGGGCACAAGTGTAGTTTGTCCCGATGCACAGTGAAGAGGATGGTTTGAGAGTCAAAAATGTCTGCAAGGATTACAGTTTGAGAATTGCAGAAGTTGGTTTCATCCTGGGGTCACCAAGTCTCCAAAAGTACAATTAGATGCCACCTCTATGTCAAGTTATTTATAGGGCTCCTAGGATTCCATTTCTTAAAAAGGCAAATTCCACTGTCCAAAAATACTGCCAATACTGTTTTTTTTTATCTTTGTTAAGCCATTTTCTGTTTTTTTATTTTTTTATTTCCCCCATTTTCAGCCCATCCGACCAAAAAAACAAAAAAAACAGCAAAAGCCAAGATTCTGTTTTTGATAGTCAATTCTGCGAAAACGGAACCGTAGGAGCCCTATATTTAGAAAGCTTACCAGAAGAAATGTCATCATACCACAAACATAAGCACCTGAATGTTACTGGAATTGGGAATGGAATCGGGTGCTATTGTCAGACGAGACGAAAATTGAGCTTTTTGGCAATAAATACCAAAGGTGGTGTAATAAGAAGCATAGTTACGCAGAGAAGTGGCTTTTCCTTCCTTCTCCGACCGTTGATAGGCTGTTCATTACTGAATCTCTTGTAGCTGAAAAGAGTGCAGACAGGGACCATCGTCGTTGCCATGCAGTGAAATATTTAATCCTATATGGATGAAGCCATTCACCATCCATGGCCTTATTTAGGCAAACTGTTTGAAATTCTTGGTACAAAATTCCGATTCCTACAGATTACGCTGTCTCCTGTGAATGCCAAAATGGCACGAGATCCTATCGCTCAAAAATTCATCTTCGAATCTTAAAACACGTTGAGGTAATTTATTAAGTAACATTAGGCCATTAGCTAGCTAGCTACACTATGGGTGTTTTTTTTTCTAGCCAGATAACGTAGATCATTGGTTCTCAGACTTGGTCCTCTGGGACCACTGTGTAGACTGGTTTTCGTTCCAACCACAATTGCAATCCCAAAATTCTAAAAAGCTGTTAATTTTTCATAATTAGGTGGTTTTCATGTTTAGAGAGATTATTTACCCTCTTAAGCCACATCATGTCAGAAATAGCTATGCATGCCATGAAGAATAAAATTTCCATGTTCCTACTGTGCTTATTGGGCTATATTGCAATTTTTTTTTTAAACTGATCAAATTAAAGAATGGGGTGAATCAACTGGCTTCTAATTAGGTAGTTGAACACGTGTGTTTTTAAGTTCCCTCATAATCTTTTCCTTAAATGTATTAACACAGTGCAGGTTTGGCTCGTTATCATTTGCTTTGGCTTTTCTTAATTATTTATCAAATGGTTAGTTTTAGTGGCCATGTGTCCGCAGTTTCACCAATTAGGAGCCTATTGATTCACCTCAGTCTTTAATTTGATCAGCAAAAAAAATCTGCTCTTTGCGAAAGTTATGTCTTCGGGGGGGAACTCTGAGTTTTGAATTTAAAAAAGTTCTGCACGTGCGTGGTTAAAGCTAGACTATTCATTTGGCTCACAACACGCACCGAACCGAAAGCCATGTACCAAATGGTTCGGTATGAATATGTGTACCGTTACACCCCTAATGAGAATATTAGACTTTTATTATTCATGACATTCATAGCTATTGCTAACATAATGTGGCTTAAGAGGGTAAATAATACCTCTAAATATGACAAACACCTAATTAAGAACAATTAACAGCTTGTTAAAATTCCAGCATTGTAATTGTGGTTGGAACAAAAACCATCATACACAGTGGTCCCCCAGGACCGAGTTTGAGAACCACTGACGTAGATAACTATAACATTCTATTTTAAAATGTTATTCATGACATCTTAACGTATTACCTATACTACCTATATATCCCCAAATACCTCGACTCGGATGACTACTTTTACTTTTGATACTTAAGTACATTTAAGAGCATGTACTTATATACTTTAACTTAAGTATAAATTTCCAAGTGATACTTTAACTTTTACCTCAGTATTTTCTTATGTGGGTATTTGCACTTTTACTTAAGGGATCTGTGTACTTCTTCCACCTCTGAAAACCTGTGGGGTGAGCTGAAAAGGAGAGTCCACAAATGAGGACCAAGGACTCTGAAGAATCTGGAGAGATTATGTATGGAGTAATGGTCTCAAATCCCTTGCTATGTGTTCTCCAATGTCATCAAACATTATTCTGATAAATGGTATCATAATTAAATTATATAATGTTCTAAGTCTGAGCATAGAAGACATTTGATAAACAATAAACTGAATTTAATCCTGCACTTTATGCTCATATTAATTGACGTTGTCAATAATTCTGGTGGGCATTACTAGATTTTGGCTGTTTGGTGGATTTATGATGTGTCCACCCCAAACTTGGTTTTGTTTGTGTACAGGGGACAATCCGTTTTTGAGTTATATAATTTCATACACTAGCTTTTATTGAGCAAAAGGTTAACTGATAATTATGTTAACACCACAAAAGTAACCATATTTCACAAGTAATTTCATTAGTTACTGTTTAACATTTTTTAAATCATCTGTTTATGATGAGCATCATCATGTTCAGAGATGCTGGTACATTTCATCACCTTATCAATACAAATATAAAGACATTGGAAAGGGTTTGCCGGGTGCCAGACCGGCCTAGAACAGTGACAGTAGCTAACTGAGTGGATGAGTGAGTGACTCCCCATTGTTGGAAGTCGTGCGAATACCTAGGCAGTAAATGGTGATATACTGATCTTGTGGTCTTTCACTTTTTTTTCATATCACGCACATTTGATCTGTTGGGTTAATAAACAAACCCAAACCGTGAAAAGTTGAACTTCGGTGGTGTACAC
This sequence comes from Synaphobranchus kaupii, assembly GCA_029718625.1. Classification (NCBI taxonomy): domain Eukaryota; kingdom Metazoa; phylum Chordata; class Actinopteri; order Anguilliformes; family Synaphobranchidae; genus Synaphobranchus; species Synaphobranchus kaupii. The sequence continues at coordinate 48,967,338 of CM056378.1, forward strand.
ATCGTATACCTAATATACAGTTAAATCACTGTGAGATCTTCGTTTCATTTAACATTAGTTTCACAATGTATGGGTGTGTGTAAATTATTATCAGGGCTTGACATGGATAGTTCACTCATTTTAAAGAATTGTTCATTTAAAATGCGACATGTCGCAGTCTAAGTGAAAAGTCCTAAATCTAGGATTTTTCACAAATTCGAATTACAGAAGCAAATCTTAACTAACGTTAGGAATCGTATCTTTTCTTGCTCCATCCTATCATATCTCAGGCTAGGAAAACCTAAATACTCAATCAGAAATCGTTGGTCAACTTTCATTTCTGTTACCTAACAACCGACGCCCATTTTCTCATATCACACACAACTGATCGGGTTGGGTAAATAAACAAACCGACGTTAGTTCGTTAACGTACTTTGTGTATACATGATATTTCCACACAATAATTTCCCAGGCAGGAACCTTGTCATCACACATGGCACCACTAACAGAATGACTTACTTTTTGCGCTAGGGTGAGAAAGCCATCGCTGGGGCAAGACCTCCAGCTCCCGGCATGCACTAGGTTGACCTTGTCTTGTTTTTTGGAAAATTGTCCTTTTTCTATCCATTTCAGGGACTCAAGTCTCAAAGATAGTGTGGTTCTTGCATGCTTGTGTCTCTCCAGTACTAGATAGCTAATTCCTCCTGGCATTACTAAACACCTTTGTGAGACTGGGCCATATTCAATCAAACACATTTAGACTATTTAAAAACATTTGCAATTCAACAAATCAAGATGAAACCCTCTAGTGCCTTATCTCAATAAAGATTACTGTAATACATTTCTCACTGTATTTAAAAAATATATTTTTAATCTTTCAGTAGATGAAACTAAACGCTAAGGTTTCCATTTCATCCCTACAAAAATACAGCGGCTTGAGTGTGCCGTGCAGTATTATGTAGAAACAAATGTTAAATCATACATCAACAAATCATATGGTAATAAGTGGCTTTCTTTGCTTTAATGCTAAATCCTCCTGAGACCCCACAATTAGTTTTTTCCCCTGTAGGGGACATGAGTCTCAGGTCTTAAAGGGTAAATGTAGCACTCGGTAATGTGGCTCTGGTACGTTTGTTTTTGTTTTTTTTCCACCTTAGTTGACATGCCCCTGCATTCAAATCTCAAATCGACCCGTATTTGCTAGAAAAATTAAAGTGCTTTTTTTGCACTAGGGCGCAGCCATCTTTGAACAACCACGGTCGTGACGTCACTAGTTTGGTTCGTCTCACTCAATGTATTTCTATGGGTAAATAGTTGACTATGAATAATCTCAACGATGTATCATAAGGAAAAAAACAAAACAAAAAATGCACATATGGTCCTTTTGTATGCCCGGGATGAGTATTACCAAACAAAACTTAACAGAAAACATAAAATAATAATATATTTAACTATAAATCAATGGTTTTCACTCATGAAACTCACTTTTGCACCATTTTCTTTTCATCAGTATATAGGGATAGATATCCAGAGGTGGAAATCCAGGGTCATAAAGTAAAAGTCCTCCCCAGTATTTTGCTCACCTGGATTTGCTAATTAACATAATTCTTCAGTGAGGAGGTAGAACTAATTAGTGAATTCAGAGGTGAAATCAGCAGAGTCAATGGGTGGATGAAACACATGGTAGGACTTTTACTTTATGTCCCCTGGATTTCCACCTCTGTAGATATCTATGGGTCCAAAATATTTCCAAAATCTGTCATAAAATGAGTGAAATACTTTTTGTCCATTATAAAGCATATACAATTGCCCCTTATGATGGTTTAAGATTAAAATAAAAACATTGATATCACACTGGTATACACACCTACCACCCACCACTCTTCAATAAAATATCACTTTTTTTCTGTACTCTACAGTATGTAATTTTGCTGCACGCCCTGGGATGACAATTGGTTTTTCTTAAAAAATGTTGCCATTCATAATCACTCCAAGGAGAATTTTACATTCACCTAGCACATACCAGCGCACAGTAAATTGGAATGAGTATTTCCATGCCCTAAGTGACAAGTATAGCCCAGGGAGATACTACTACACCATAGTCTATATTACGTACGATTAGACTGTGATAAAATAATATTCCACCATCAGGAAAATGCTGGCAAATGTTCTAGCTTAATTTTACCCATTTTCGTCTGTTTTGTACCATTCTGTTTAAAGCTTTATAACTTTACATTTTCTGGTTTCCAAACCTGTCTGCATGTGTACAAAATATGAAAGTGATATGCATTACTGCTCAAATCCTATGAAGCTTTTTGAAGCGGTGTACCTTGGTGTCCAAAAATCTACCCAAAATGGATAAAAGCCCATTACTATACATGGCAAAAGAAAAACTGTTTGCCTAGCTCGAAACGTCCACGTTGGTGTATTTGCGTGAGGTATGTTTTCGGCCCTTACCGGTACAACGTAGCATGCGCTATTGCGTATTAACTTAATGGGATTGCCCTGAGACACAACAATAAAATCCCTGTATGAATAAAAAAATGCTAACTACGAAAGATATGTTTCGTAATGTATATAACTAAAATGTCAAACGATTATATTACATCACTACCCAGCATCGAGCAGGCAACATAGGCTACAATGTAAAATTTGACTTGATCTGGTGACATGCCTCTGGCTTCAGTCTTCCAAGTTCCAGCTAAATAAACATCAACGCATTTATTTTTCTTTGATATTTCAGTGTGGTAACGTTAATGTTACTGAGACCACAAAGTAGTTATTTCTTCAGCTAAATATGTATTTGCTACATATAACCATCTTGAGAAGTGTAAAACAGGTCTCACTTACTTGCGGGGTGTTCCATAGTTGTTAGAATTAAGCTAATCGGTAGTTTACCTTGAACAGCAAAACTGTATTTCTGTGTTCGGTAAAATTTACCATTGGCATGTTAATTAGTTAGCTAACGTTAGCTATATCTCCAGCTACATTTAGCCTAATGAGGGAATATTAAGCGCACTGACCCGATCAGAACAGTGAGCTCAAGTTTCGGGCGACAGTTATTGTTGAAGCCTGTAGTTCTATCTATATTAAGTGACGTTTATTTAGCCATGTTAAAAAGTGCTTTCCGCAGATACATGTGGAGATGCAGGACACCATATAGGCCTAGTTTCCTTCCACCTGCTCTCTCGTAGCATGTAGCCACAGGGCTCGTCTTTTGGGATTTCAGATTGGACAGATAGGTTTTTTTTTATTGCATTGGCTGTGTAGTTCACAATGCAATAGCTTTGGGGAATTTTATAGGTTTTTTTCCGGTCTTTGTTGTCTTCTTCCTGCACCGTAGTTTTCTATGGGAACGAGTCTGAATTATTCCCCCAAAGTAGGGCGTGGCATTCACATAAACACTTTAGTGACGTATGACCGCGGTTCTCTATTGGCTGAGAGGACTTGATGACGTGTACTAGTCGCGTTTAAATCACGCCCGATCAAAACCTTGCCTGATCAATTACAGACAATGGTGAAAAAAAGGAAGGCATATCTCAATTTAAGCATATCACTTAGTAATGATATTTTGGGTTGTTTATTCCACCCAACCATTGAAAAGCTGAATCATCGATTTCAGTTGGCAATCCCATTAAAGGTAAAGAACAAAACTTGGATGGGACTGCATTATCTAATAGCTTTATTCATATAATTAATCAAATGTGATGACATTTCTCTGTTCACTAAGTTATTTTTAAACTTCTTTCTTTGGTTGCATTTTATGAATTTATTTGAACAGTGAGGATTTCGAAGCTGGAGACAGACAAACAGATTTTTTGTAGAGGGCAAATTCACTTGCTCTTTAAAAAAAGCTCCCACCTCCAACCTGGGAACCACTAAAAGCCTTAAAGTGCGTTTGACTGAATCTAGGGGAGTGTCTCTATAAAAAACGCCATATAAACAAAATGGAATTGAAAGGCGCTCAATGTATGTGCTGATTACTGGCAATTACAACTAATCCATTTATTCTTGTAAATTTACAGTACATCTTGGCAACTCATTCCTTGCAAATCGACATGCTGTTTGTCATTGATAATTGATGTGAGAATATATATACTGTATATATATATATACTTATTTATTTATTTATATTCCGGAAGCAGAATGTAATGCAACACTTACAGATCCTTTCTTCCATAATTCCATTCAAAAAGTGAAACTTTCATAGATTATAGATTCATTACACACAAAGTGAAATATTTCTAGCCTTTATTTGTTTCATTTTTCATAATTTTGGCTTACAGCTCCAAAAACCCCCAAAACAGTATTTCAAGAAATTAGAATAGTGTGTCGAAAATCAGCATTTACTTCAGTTATTTCAGAGAATGAATGTTTTAGACTGAGTGTCACACTATCATCTAATTTACTCAAAACACCTGCAAAGTTTATCTCAGTTTGGTTCAGTATGGGGAAGACTGCAGACTTGACAATTGGCCAGAAGACCATCATTGACACCCTCTAGAAGATGGGTAAGCCACAAAAGGTCATCGCTAAGGAGGCTGGCTGTTCACAGAGTGCAGTGTCCAAGCATATCAATAGAAAGTTTAGTGGAAGGGAAAAATGTGGCAGGAGAAGGTGCACAAGCAAAAGAGATGACCGTAGGCTTCAGCGGATTGTCAAGCAAAGACGATTCCAAAATTTGGCGGAGATGCAGAGGGAGTGGACTGAGGCTGGAGTCAGTGCTTCAAAAACCACCACGTACAGACGTATCAGGGACATGGGCTACAACTGTCGGATTCCTCGAGTCAAGCCACTCCACTCATTCTCTGAAATAACTGAAGTAAATGCTGATTTTCGACACACTATTCTAATTTCTTGAAATACTGTTTTGGGGGTTTTCTGGAGCTGTAAGCCAAAATTATGAAAAATGAAACAAATAAAGGCTAGAAATATTTCACTTTGTGTGTAATGAATCTATAATCTATGAAAGTTTCACTTTTTGAATGGAATTATGGAAAAAAAAAAACTTTTCCATGATATTCTATTTTTTTGGAAAGGATCTGTATATCTACCTAATAGAAATATCTCACAGAATATGCTATATACACAGATACAAGATAAAAGCACTAAGGGAAGAAGGAGTTAAACAGAACAATTCCACTTATTTTAAAATGGGTGACCAAATAATGCATTGTGGGTAATGACCTAGTAATGAGGTTGCAGTTGCAAACTCTGGAGCCATGGAACACCGCAAAGTGATATCACCACAAGGTCATCACCACAAGGTTATCACCACAATTTAACTACACTGGAAAACTAGGATCACCAATGCAGGGTTGGTAGAATTTGTTAAAATACAAACTAGCTTTTGATGATCGCAAATATCTGTTAATTGTTTTCTTTCGATTTTTATTTTATTTTATTGTGTATCAAGTGGCTTTTTCAATCTAAAACACTGGTTCTCCTCCTATTGGATCCCACAGTCCAGAATTACATCATGCTCATGCCAGTACCAGCCATGGTTGTGTGTATGTGTATTAGGAATGGGCATTTTGGCAATGTTGGAATTTTTACACTTTGGAATGTTTGAATGTGGCACTATACAATAACAATTACTATTACTTAGAATAAAAAATAGTAATGAAAAATGAAACGTTTAGGTGTTTGATCTATTTTGAAGAACTTGTAACTTGTAAGATTTGTACAGCAGGAGCAAAGTTTTTTGAACATGTATCCCCTAAATCAATCTGGTCTGCCAGGTTGTAATTCCTTTGACCCCATGGCTTGGAGTTTGCTCTGACATGCACTGTCAACTGTGGGACCTTATATAGGTTTCCCTATAGCAATCCCCAATCATGTCCAATCAATTGAATTTATCACAGGATCCAATTAAGTTGTAGAAACATCTCAAGCAGTATCAGTGGAAACAAAATGCACCTCAGCTCACTTTTGGGTGTCATATGATATTTAACATTTTGATTTTTAATAAATTAGCACAAATGTCTAAAAACCTGTTTTCACTTTGTCATTATGGGCTATTTTGTGTAGAATTCTGAGACAAAAAATGAACTCAATCTATTGTAGAATATGTCTGTAACGTAATAAAACGTGGAGAAGGTGAAAGGGGTGTGCAGACTTTCCGGCTTGACTGTATATCCTGAGCAACATCACATGAGTACAATAGGTCACATAAATGTGAAATAATGAAATATGAATACTGATTTGTGATTATCATCATGATTGATTTTTCAATTAACAATATTATGAGAAAACAATTACTGCAGAAATAGATTATTTCAAGTGACAACAAGGAAAACAATTAGGCTACTTTAGAAATAAAGTAGATCATTTCAATTAACAACAACAAAAAAACAATTACGGTAGAAACAAATAATTGTCATAATCATGTTTTTTTATTGTACTCATGGGAGAATTCAACCAAGCAGGAATAAAGTCAGCCTTCAGATTTAGCCACAATAGCTTGCTAATAAACTACCCAACAGTTTCACATTCTGATAAACGACACTCATTAATCACTTAGCAAGCTAGCCAGCTGAAATGTTCTAAAACTTCAGGAGGGTGTCACAGGAAGACTTGTTTTTGCTACGTAAAAAAGCTAACATGGAGAGGGGACAGAGACTTTGGTCAATAGAGACAATAAAACATCAAAAGCTTTTCATACACAAATGTGCAAACCTCACATGAAAGAGAAAGAGACATTCTGCTCTTAGTGTTGCACCTTCCATTTCTGACTCTGATGATAGCCACTGCCCTTTCCTACAGTAAAATCATAAGGTATCCACACTCCTCTTTATATGAGTGAAATTAGTTTTTTCACAACAGAAAGCACAACTTTGCCTAGTCACAAATTTTGATATTAATGACATTCCCAACCAGTGGAAGCAGAGAATTGTGGGAAGGCATACGACTAGGGTTTCCACTGGTTCCTGTGAGTCTGGGATCTGTTAAGGAAGTGTTCCAGTGTGTGGATCTGCCCCACAGTATGGAATCTGTTAAGGCACTGTCCCATCGTGTGGATGGACCCAATGGTCTGGTAGGAAGGGGGGGGATTTTAGTCAATGGGATATCTGCACCTCATCGTGCACCAGTGACCCCCTGTGGTCAATAGCGGGCCTGCAAGCTGCTTGCTCATGCTGAACATTCATGTCCTCATCCCAACTCAGTGTGAGTGCTCTTACTGTGTATGAACTTAACTGGCTGTCTCAGTGTGTGTGTGTGTGTGTGTGTGTGTGTGTGTGTGTGTGTGTGTGCGCATGAACTTAACTGATTGTTTCAGTGTGTGTGTGAGCCTAACTGGTGGTCTCAGTGTATGTGAGCTTAACTGCGGTTGTCAGTGTATGTGAGTTTACCTGGTGGTCTTAGTGTGTGTGAGCTTAACTGGTGGTCTTAGTGTGTGTGTGTGTGTGTGTGTGTGTGTGTGTGTGTGTGTGTGTGTGTGTGTGTGTGTGTGTGTGTGTGTGTGTGAGTGAGCCTAACTGGTGGTCTCAATGTGTGTGAGCCTAATTGGTGACTACAGTGTGTGTGTGAGCTTAACTGGTAGTTTCAGTGTCTGTCTGTCTGTGTGTGTGTGTGTGTGTGTGTGTGTGTGTGTGTGTGTGTGTGTGTGTGTGTGTGTGTGTGTGTGTGTGTGTGTGTGTGTGTGTGTGTGTGTGTGTGTGTGAGCTTAAGATGATAGTTTCAGTGGCGCATAAGCTTAACACCTGGACTGCAGTGTGTGTGCGTGTGTGTGAGCGTGAGAGAAAGAGAGAGAGAGAATGAGCTTAACTGGTGGACTGTAGTGTGAGTAATATGCGTGCGTGCATGCGTGTGTGTGTGTGTGTGTGTATGTGAGAGAGAGTGAGAGAGTGAGTGAGCTTAACTGGTTGACTACAGTTTGTGCATGTTTGTGTGTGTGTGCATATGTGTGTGAGTGAAAGAGAGAGTGAGTGAGTTTAACTGGTGGACTGCAGTGTGTGTGCGTGTGTGAGCGTGAGAGAGAGAGAGAGAATGAGCTTAACTGGTGGACTGCAGTGTGAGTAATATGTGTGCGTGCATGCGTGTGTGTGTGTGTGTGTGTGTGTGTGTGTGTGTGTGTGTGTGTGTATGTGAGAGAGAGTGAGAGAGTGAGTGCGCTTAACTGGTTGACTGCAGTTTGTGCATGTATGCGTGTGTGCATATGTGTGTGTGAGAGAGAGAGTGAGTGAGTTTAACTGGTGGACTGCAGTGTGTGTGCGTGTGTGAGCGAGAGAGAGAGAGAGAGAAAGAAAGTGAGTGAGCTTAACTGGTGGACTGCAGTGTGTGTGCGTGTGTGAGCGAGAGAGAGAGAGAGAGAGAAAGAAAGTGAGTGAGCTTAATTGGTGGACTGCAGTGTGTGTGCGTGTGTGAGCGAGAGAGAGAGAGAGAGAAAGAAAGTGAGTGAGCTTAACTGGTGGACTGCAGTGTGTGTGTGTGTGAGCTGATGGACTGCAGTGTGAAAAGAAACACAGTATAACATCACATGTTTCAGCAGTGTGAGTGCGATTGTCTGCACGCTCTTGGTGTAACAGAGGAGGTTACAGCCATGACCGCAAGTACAGTTTTTTTATGTCTTCCTAACTGGTTTCTAATCTTATTATTTTAAAGACTCCATTATAAGATCATTCCTTTAGAAATAAGGTCCTTGGAAATGTGGATAATTTCACTGAAGATCCTTAAGTCTAAAAATGTAGCATGACAAATACAGTGAGAAACTCCTGTGAAAAGCATGAATGTAGCAACACATTTTGTTCAGTTTTTTCCTTCCTGACACTAAAACCTGTTCCAACAGGTTAATTGTATCATTTTAAAAATATCACATCTACAACTTAATACCACTTGAGCATTTGATTCTCAATTTTTAAAAAAAAGTTGCGAATGAATGTTAAATTTAGGTATGTATTCATTAGTAGTCTTTTATACATTTTTGCATTATATTATAGTACCATGGTAGGAGACTCCAGGGAACCTGCAATACAAAGTACTGGGAATCTGGGGTGCTTTGGTTGAAGAGCTCTTCATGTAAATTGGTGCTAATGCTTGGGAAAAATATCACACCAAAATTAATTCCATTCATTGTTAAGTACACTTGAGTTGGATCTACTGCAATTAGTGATGAGTGCAGGGCATATGTAACTTGGACATAAGCGCTGTAAAGTTATCCAGAGACAACCACTTCTTCATGCAAAGCGCAGAGGATTTACATCCTAAATATCATCACAAACTGATCTGGTAAAAGCATGCTCTAGTACAGTGGTTATCAAACTTTTTTTACTAGTGTACCTCCTCTAAGATATTTTTTTCAGCTGAGTACAACCTTCACCAGCACAAAAAATAAATACTGACAAAGGTTTCTTTTTCTTTTTCAGGGGTTTTCCTTCTTTCTCCTTGTTTTCACTCTTATGTTTCAACCACTTATCCATTTTCTAAATTGTTTCATTTGGCTTTCAGAATCAAAGCTCGCTCAGGGTGAAGAAACTTGATACAACTAGCTGGCTGGCGTGAACATCTTCTACTTGTTTTTCATTGGCAGTTGACATACATTGGCATGAAAGTGATATGCTCATTGCTTTTTTAAATAAAAAAGGTTAGAAAAGATTTATTAAACTGGTATGATAGTATCCAGATTTAAGTGATTTTATTAACGTGGGGTTGTTTTAGAATTGTTCATAACCAATATAAAAGCAAAACACATTTAGAAATGTTCTGAGTACCCCTGCAGTACTCCAACGTACCCCTAGGGGTACTAGTACCCCCATTTGAGTAACACTGCTCTAGTACATATTCTGGTGAAAGCGGGGGGGGGGGAGCCTACTCATGCAGCTGTGTCTTTTCCACAGCTATGTTTCGCAAAAATAAAATAATATATTGATTAGAATAAACTGAAATTGACAAACCAGATGCATGAGGGTCCATTAAATCTAAAATGGAACCAGGCTGGCACAGTTTGACATACATGACATGTTTTAGCATGAGGTAACATGACTGGTTAACATGGAGCCAACATTTTTTTTTAAATCCAGCAATGCATTCTGAAATGACGATGGCAAATACTATCTAAGAACTTTAAAAACAGATATTTTAAAATGAAACAACTATGGAAATGGATAACATAAAGGTGACCCGTTTTCTGTAAGATTATAACAAGACTGCAAACAAGAATTAAGTAAAATCATTTGAGCTGGGTCGTGTTCAAACACATTGCCTGTTAAAACCCTCCATAACCCTTCTCTTCACAGAGGAATATAATAAAATGGCTGAACATGACATACGGGAGCATGTGTAACTTGCAAACAAGTTAATTATTTTCTCCTTTCACTGACAAAAACCTTCAAAATCACAGCAACAGACCCAAGAGAGAGCAGAATTCAGTTCCCCGAGTACTTCTGTTTTTCAACTATCATATGCCTATATGTGTTTTTCAACAAAATAGTTTATTAAACTAATAAAATATTGCCATCAAACCACACCATTAAAAAATTGAGGAAGGACTGGAACGAAGAAAATGCATTCATTGACACGAGGGAAGCGTGTCACTTCTGTTTACTCTGTGATTTTTATTCTGTGTTTATACAATACAGTCACCGCTATAGGGAAGTAATGCAAGGAAGATTCAAGCCAAGTTTCAACCAAAAAACAACACTCATTTGCCAAGTAGGCATTTCTGCTGTTCACATTATAGTGATGATGGTGGGAGCGCATTACTCTAATATGAGCAACCTAGCCAAAAGCGGTTATAATCGTGGTGCACGTTATTATGATGATTCACGAGCAGCGGGGTCAAAGGTGATGTCAGTACATTTCTGAGGAAGACATCAACACATAGCGAGAATGATTGTTGCCTCACGATGCCTCTGCATTCATTTTAAGTTCAAGACAAATCAGGCAAGCAAAACAGATAAGCTGACCACAAACTTGAATATGTTTTTTTAGTTTTTTTTAAACAGTGGTGACCCGACACCCTAATAAGTGACTCTGTATTGGTGTTTTCAATTCCGTAGTTCGCAGATGCAATATACCCTTTAAAGGCTCATATTGAAATGAACAGTAGGTAGGTCTGTGATTCAGCTTACCCCCGTCTCGTCATTAGCAGTCCACCGGACTGCCTGGGTGACTGTAGTATGCCTGTGAGGTCAGCTCAGACAGACCGGCTGACTTGATGTGCTTTGGGGAACAGGTGCATTCTTCCTTGAGCTCCTGAATGAGATTGGCAGCAGTACGATGGTCGTTTCAGCATTAAAAACTGTTGGGAGGGGGAAGAGGTTAAACAGGTTTATTAGTCACAGTTTCACTAATCATGAAAAATTGGCCACATATTATTTTCTAGCTAATAAAATAAGATACCAAATTGGAGAGTACATTTGTGGGTTTTGGTCCTGTAGCTAGTTAAGAATAAAAGAATAAAATTAAGATGAATGGAACTGAATTTGCAGAACCACAGCCATTAACAGTCCCCCTCCTCTGGTGGTAGCACCCGGAATACTGTTGATAGATAGCCAGCTTGTCCCTTGTTAAAGGTACAATACGGTTTGCGCCTGTGCTTGATGAATGACAGGTATTTTCATTCATGCACTCTTGTTTAAATGCAACCTTGGTGACCCATGTAATCAAGTTCAAGTCCAATACTTTATTGACATTCCACCTGACGTCACTTTACTGCAGCTCACACAGAAATACAAGAATACTTGTTGACACACACAAATCATAGCAAAGAAAAAAAGGTTTTTGACACAATAAAACATAATGGATATCACACACACAATATGCCGTATATTATAATAGTATAAATAAAATTATATCTATACAAAATATAAATATAAAATGTTAAATAAAATATAATAAAAAATATAATGTAACTAATTGTAAATTTGTATTCACTATGGGCTTGCAGTTACATCTGAATTGGATGATTATCACTTGCTGTTTAATTAATCACTTTTGCTTTTGCTTAAAACACACTATGCTGAAGAGACGAGAGCCGTGTCCTTGAGGTGGACGCTAATAGAGGACCAAGAGGTCGTGTATCCTCCCATAGGTGTGACAACAAGAATTAATAATGCTGACAAAGATAAGGAAATATCAGAATAAGAGGATCCATGTCTGAACCAGCGCTGTCAGAGACACTCAAAATGTATCCTATTTCCAGTGTATCATCAAGCCTGACACACAAAATAATCTTTGGATCAACTTTGAGTCCACATTGTTTTGGAGGTTAGAAAGGCTATGGGATTGTCTACCTTCTCTCTACTTTCCTCTAAATGTTCTTTCTGAAATATGTTCCTGTTTGATTATTTACTGAAAGCTTTCTTATTTGCCCCAAAGAAAAACTTTGATTGGATACAGCAAGCTTTTACATGGGGTAAAGTTGATCACTTGGCAATCTACCCCACCTTCCAAGGGTACACCCAAATTGGTTCTATCTTATTACAGAACCATCTGAACTCTTCACATCTGGAACACCTTTAGAAAACCACCAGATCTCTTCACAAATAGAACACCATTACATAATCACCAGAATCCTTCACTACTGGAACACCATTACAGAACCACTAGAACCCTTCACTGTTAGAACATCATTACAGAACCACCAGAGCCCTTTACTGCTAGAACACTGTTACAGACACACCGGAACCCTTCACTGCTAGAATACCATTACTGTCATGGTTTTCTGCCTGCTTGGTTCGGTTTTGTTGCGTTGCCTCTCGGGGCCATGAGAAGGCACTCCCTTCTTTATTTCCCATTCTCCAGGACTAATTAATTATTTCCTACAGGTGCGCTCCACCCTACTTAAGCTCCGTTTCCTTGTGGCTCGGTGCTTTGGTGTCATTCTTGCTACGCTAAGCCAGGTAACGCGGTATAGAATTTCAGGCGACCACTTATCCTTTTGATTTTCAACAGAACACGCGGGACTTGCCTGTAGAGTGTTAGAGAATTCGGTTAATTTAGATTTCTGTTCTCCTTTGCACTTTATTTCCTGCCTTGGTTTTCGTTTCCCTGTCTCGCTACTAGACAGTAACCTCGGTTTTACCTCGTTTCCGTTTGCCTTTTATTTTAGCTCTTTGATAGTTATTGAGCTAGAGGCATTTATTTTCTTTTCATTTCTATTCTCTGCTCGAGTCTACGAGCTTTGCCCTGTTTTTTGGGTTGTTATTTGTTTGGCTTATGCTGGGATTCTTTTCCCTTTCTGTTTATTTCTCTCTGCTCCGTTCACAAACTTTAGTGGTTGTTCTCACGCTTCGTGGGACAACTTTCAGATCCCCTTTCAGTCGCGTCTGGTCCTCCGTACCCGACCCCTTACAATTACAAAGCCACCAGAACCCTTCACTGCTAAAACACAATTACAGAACAACCAGAACCCTTCACTACTAGAACACCATTACATAATCACCAGAATCCTTCACTACGAGAACACCATTACATAATCACCAGAATCCTTTACTACTAGAACACCATTACAGAACCACCAGAAGCCTTCATTGCTAGAACATCCTTGCAGAACCACCTGAACTTGTCGCTGCTAGAACATCATAACAGAACCACCAGAACCATTTACTGCTATAACACCATTACAGAACCACCAGAACCCTTCACTGCTAAAACAGCATTATAGAACCACCAGAACCCTTCACTACTAGAACACCATTACAGAACCACCAGAACCCTTCACTGCTAGAATATTCTGACAGAACTACCAGAACTCTTCACTGCTAGAACACCATTGCAGACAAATCTGAACCCTTTACTGCTGGAACACCATTGCAGAAGCACGAGAGCCTTTCACTGCTGGAACACCATTGCAGAAGCAACAGAACCCATTCACTGCTGGAACACCATTACAGAAGCACCAGAACCCTTCACTGCTGGAACACTATTACAGACCCACTTGAACCCTTCACTGCTGGAACACCCTTACAGACCCACCTGAACCCTTCACTGCTGGAACACCATTACAGAAGCACCAGAACCTTTCACTGCTGGAACACCGTTGCAGACCCAACTGAACCCTTCACTGCTGGAACACCATTACAGAAGCACCAGAACCCTTCACTGCTGGAACACCATTACAGACCCACCTGAACCCTTCACTGCTGGAACACCATTACAGAAGCACCAGAACCCTTCACTGCTGGAACACCATTACAGACCCACCAGAACCCTTCACTGCTGGAACACCATTACAGACCCACCTGAACCTTTCACTGCTGGAACATCATTACGGAAGCACCAGAACCCTTCACTGCTGGCACACCATTACGGAACCACCAGAACCAGTGGCGGAAGCTAATTATGACAGGCATGTGCAAGATTTTTTACGGTCCCCCTCTCAGGCCGCAATCACACCTGCCATGTTCACAACTCAATGCATCATCGGATTGACGGATACCGGAAGTCATTCATTCCAATGGAGGATGATTAACGGAGAGTTACGGATCTGCGCCCCCTTGTGGCCTTTGGTTCCGCTGGCTAACAGATGACGGATCCTTTGGATTTTTCCAAAATGTGCATTACTAACGGACCGTCGGAATAGCCGGGAGTACAAAAAAGATTAATTTCACCGCTTGTTTCTGTGATAACAACTTGTAAACAATCTTATTTTCCAGCAAACTAATAAAATTATGTTTACAGACAATATTAAATGACACCCGTCTTCATTCTGAAAGGTTTGTTTTATAAAAAATCATACAAATTTTATTAGGCAACTAATTCATATATTCTGAAAATAAATCTTTATATCGAGGGTAGGCTATTTACCAGCTCACTATGACATAATATCATAGTTTGTTTTGGGTAGTAGCCTAGGCTATTTCTTCCATTTAGCATGAGAACCAAGACTCGTAAAGTTCTGCTAGCCTACTAGCTCTAGAAGAAACCTGTTCTGCTAGGTGGCTACTGCAGATAGGCTACTGGGTTCACCCACTGCTGAGATACAGGAAAAAATGCGGGGGACAAGCCTATCATCGACTTTTCCTTGAACTCCAGCTAACTTATTCGGTGAGGAGTTCAAACGGTATTTTCTCTAGTTTTTTGCGTCAGATTTATTATGGCGCTGCATTGCTCTGGTGGCGGGGATTGCATTGAGGATTTAGGGTTCGTAAAAACAACGAACAACATCTTTTATTCTACAATGGAACTTCACTACTAGAACACCATTACAAAACCACCAGAACCCTTCACTGCTAGAACACCATTACAAAACCACCAGAACCCTTCACTGCTGAAACACCATTACAGAACCACCAGAACCATTCACTACTAAAACAACATTGCAGAACCATCAGAACCTGTCACTTCTTGACTACCATTACAGAACCCGTCACTGCAGAAGTCACATAAGTCTCAAAGTGTTTGCACAAATTTGCAATCTACATGAAAACTGAATACATTTGCTAACCTGCCTACTTAATGTAAGCAAAACTTGCAACATTTTCTGAGCTTGCACTACCATTATATAGCACAGTAGGGGAAGGTATCACACCCACAAAAGCTCCATCTATGTTCAAGTTGTAATAGATGCATAACAAAACAACACAACAAAGCTGGCTTCAGTGATCAACTCCAACCTTCACCCGCATTGTAAATATTTAGGCTCATGAAATATTGTTCTGTTGATGTAACTGGTTTATGAATAGGTTACTAGCATATGACATAGGGAGAAACAACTCAATGTGCAAACCATGCAGACTACTGGAAGGGGAAACAGGGTTGATACTGTCAAGTCAAGTCAAGTCAAGTTTATTTGTATAGCACATTTCATACACTAGGCAACTCAAAGTGCTTTACATAAGACATAGAAAGACATTATATAAAAAGTAAATTAGAATTGAAACAATGTTAATAAGAAGTTAAAACAGTTATAATAAAACGCAGTACTGGTTGGGCCCACAAAACAAATACCCAACAAACACTCCTACCACAAACAGCCTGCTACCTGCAATCTGCTACGCACCGTACAGCCTCTCTCTCTGGGTGATATTATACCTGCCAGGTCCGCTGCAGGTGCCTGCCAGCTACGCTGCAGGACTTTTGTAAAAATATTATTAGCCCATGGGTGGGAGCAGCATACAGCCTCTACAGGTAGAGTTAGGGTTAGAGTGTAGGTATTGCACAGGTAGAGTTGGGGTTAGAGTAAAGGTATTGCACAGGTAGAGTTGGGGTTAGATTGTAGGTATTGCACAGGTAGAGTTGGGGTTATAGTGTAGGTATTGCACAGGTAGAGTTGGGGTTACAGTGTCGGTACTGTACAAATAGGCTTTGGGTTGGAGTGTAGACACTGTACAAGTAGGGTTAGGGTTGGAGTGTAGACACTGTACAAGTAGGGTTAGGGTTAAAATCAAAAATTCAAAATGAAAAATTTATGCAGACTGGAAGTTAAAAAATAAAGTTTTTAAAGGCATTTACAAGGCATTTGTTTTGATAAAACTAACATGCCTTTAAAAATACAAGAATGGGTGGCTATGCATAATCACCTGGAAATTAGCAGTAGATGACTAATGATATCTTTCACTGAAAAAAATGCTTAGTTTCCTCACATCCTAGAAAGCTACTGTATGTATCAACATGTTTTTTTCCCAGAACAACTGTTTGAATGGTTTATTTTGTATACACTACATAAATGAGTGTTACAAATGCAGTTATTGACTTCAATGTTTTGAAAACTGAATTGAAACATGCTCATTTCTTCAAGTCAAGTGGAACTGAGCATGTTAAAGGTTTATTCATTTTATTTTATTCTACATTTAATTTATTCATATTTTTTGGAGAAAAATATTGGCTCTACACCAGTTTCATATGTAGAAAGAAAATTGCATTATACATTTTTTTGTTTAATTTTGTTTTTGCTGTTCTTATTCCTTACTGTAGAACAAATGCAATGGTATTACACGCTTTTTAAAGCTACTGTATATCAATGAGTTATTCAAGTTAAAACAAAAAGTGTAACTACACTGTAACTACTATTTCCCACAATGCACTGCTTCCTCTCCTGCCTGCAGCAACATAAAACACATACATGGCATTCTGGGAAAATGATGCACGGTGGAAAAGAGAATAATGAATCAGTGTCAACACTGATGTAGTAATTGCGATGTAAAACACTGATACCATGAAACACCATACCACACGTGTTCTCAATGGAGAAGGTAAACTTAGAATATCCATTCAAATCCATATCTGGCACGTCGCTCTTTTAAAATTAGGATCTTTGATGACTATATCTACAAAAGGCATATTGTGTTTCTTGTGACTTTGTTACACATACTATATAGTAGGTTGAAGACAAAATATTAAAATTACATTTTTGGGTAAACTTGCCCTTTAAGAGTTTTACAGTAAATTGCCGCAGATACTTTTAAAAAGCGAAGCCCATTCACAGTATGCAATTATATAATCAAAACAGCAATATAAATCAGCATTACAAATAGTCATAATGCACCTGTACATCCACAATGTATGATAATACAGTCCAAATAACACATTAACATATTAATACTTTGTCCTCCATTCAATAAATGCCAAGTGCTTCTGATTTGACAAAATGCATGCATAAATACACCTATAAGGAATCACATTTACATATGCCATTATATGTGGCCTACAAAAGGGGCATAATGCCTTGATCCACTGTGGTTGGTGAGTACCTGATAAATGCTTCAGCTTTGGGTCTGCGGAGCTTGTGGCAGCAGAACTTGCTGGTGATTGGTGGATGTCACAGTTGGTTTATCAGTGGTGGACACAAATTGTACCATGTGACAGCTAGACTGAAGGTTGGTGGTGGGGGTTACTGCAGTAGGGAAGAGGCTTTGTGCAGTTCTTCATGGATAAGCTGCAGTATTCTGAGGAAGATAAACGTGTATTTTTTCCCTGCTAAAAAGCACTGGTGGAACGAGGTGTTGTGCAGTTAACAGGAACCTTTTTATATTGTGAGGAAGCTGAACTAATTACATGGTTTGGCATAGCATGGCAGAAATAGCCAATTACATTTACTGTATATTACAGTTTTACGCAGTGCAATATTACATGTAATTAACTTTTATTACAGGTACAGAACTCCTTCCCACCCACTGGGCTATAGGAACCCGGCAAAGAACATGGAATTAAAGTTTTACAACAAATGTCCTGATGGATATAGAAATATATCTTAATTTCATTTTTGGGTGAACCGCCCCGTTAAAATGTGTGACGGGTCCCTCAGCTGCACGGCTCCTTCTTCTCCTTCTGCGGCAGTGTAGTATAATGGTTAAGGAACTGGACTTGTAAACGAAAGGTTGCAGGTTCGATTCCCAGGTAGGACACTGCCGTTGTACCCTTGAGCAAGGTACTTCACCTGCATTGCTTCAGTATATATCCAGCTGTGTGAATGGATAAATGTAATAAGAAGTTGTGTAAGTCGCTCTGGATAAGAGCGTCTGTTAAATGCCTGTAATGTAATGTAATGTAAAAAAAATAAATAAATAAAACTTCATTCCTTCTGCTTTAGTTTTTCCACTCAAACGTCCAATGTCTCATCATCAGGTTTCTAATCTAATTGAGAAGAGTACTGAAGTGAAGACCTTCATTTGCCTTGTCTCAGACAGGCGCGTCACAGCCTTTTTTTCCCCCCCAATTTTATGATGTGAACATAGGAGGAGTCACAGAGCTCAGAGAAGTCTTGTAACTCTACAATAAACCTTCTGATTTGTCAGTACTGATTGGCTCAGGATGAGCAGGTGGTTATAGGTGGTTGGTCCACTCTAGTATCACTCATAATAGGTCATGGGTCTTCCACAGTTACATGGGTACTTGTTCCCCTGCTATCCCGCTGTTTTTTTTAAAGATGATATCAGGTGATGGCATGATGGTACTTTTCTCTGACATGTCTGTTAAACCAAGTGTAGTGAACTAATGCATTGAATTTAAAGGGAAAAGGAATTCCATTAGTAATAATATTGACCTCAACCCTTTTACAGACAGTAGGCTAAGTAACTTTAGGTGATTAGTTAGCCAAATCGCTAGCTAATTAACTTTACTACCACTAACTACTAACTAGCTAGCAGTAGCTCACTACTGTGCCTTGTCTTGGAAACTAGCTGGCTTACATAGCTAATGGATTTCTGCTCAGTCATATACAAATCAACATGGACAACCGTCATCAGCACTGCAGACAAAACGGTCAAAAGGTGTTTATCGCTCAGAGCCTTTCAACATTAATTATTGCAGAATGTGCCAAAGAGAATTTTGTGCTCCCCGCAGGCGTCCTCATTTCTCATTCCACAAACAGATTGCTAAAGCAATAGATTTTTGAATGTGATGGACAATTAAAACAGTCAGTCTTTAAGATGCATTCTGGCTCTCTTTTTATCAATCAATTAGGCAGTCAGAGAACACACTGAATGCATGCTAAACCAGAGAATTCACCAGGTCTATCCCCCTCGCTCAGCTGAAATAAAATCTTTACATGAAATTGCAGTAATTTACACAAACCCACTTCTCATCAATCAATTATACTGGAGTATTTTTCATGCTGTGATTCCTTAATTAACACACAGTTTGTATCAACAAAATAATCACGCCACACTGTATTATGAAAGCTCAAGTCAACACACACACAACTTTGGGCAGCTACTGCGCGTGATTATGTCAGATGTTCACAGGATTTTAAGCTTTGAGCTGTCAACACTTAGTCAAATTTGAGCACCTTAACCTTCCTCACAGCCTCCAGCATAAGCAAAAGGTGCCAGAAATCCCCCAGCTGTGTAACTCTCAATAAACCGAAAGGAATCAAGACAAACAACAACAAAATTCAGGTAGTCTTAACCTGTTTTCCTACGCCAGGATTTTCCTGCAGGAAAATGGTGTGCTGGATCGTTGGGTGGTGGGAGGCACTTACAAAGGTAGTCTGTTATTGGGACAAACATTATCTTTATTTTTGTCATTCTAAACAAACACATTGGGTCGACTGCAGCGTGCCTTCAGTTTTTAATATGTAGCTGCGTATTAAGACGGGTTTCCAAAGTACTGTACTAAAGCAGGTTTAACTGTATCGATTTAGGAAGGTCTTGATTGCACCGTGCAATTTGAGTTCTATATCAGCTGATCCCGAGTATGTCTCCTGCTAATCCTGGAAGTTTTTATGTTTTCCCCGCCGTTGTGTGCATGCTCCTGAGCGGAGTTCAGAGATTTAAAGGTGTAGATACAGGTCTCCCACACAGGACAGGAACTCCACTCCCAAACCAGATGAGCTTTTCCATACAGGACAGGCAGTCTACTCCCTCAGTAGTAGTAGAATCTTTTTAATAAATGACAATACATGTCATTAAAAATATTTTTCAATAGATTATTGAGTGTTGAAAATGTGTATTTTTATTCTAATATATGGACTCTAGATTAAAACAAACTTAAAAGTATTAGCAGATTCCTATTGTAGGATTAATACATTTTTTTTAGCTGTAGTCACATTATTATGGGCAACACCACTACACACAATTCCAATTCAGTAATCTCCGTACTAAAATTCACCCAATTCAATTTCCTCTCTAGGGAAACTCAATTCCCTTATTTCAGTTCCCTTAAATCCCTCAAGTCAATCCACTTAATAGTGAGGCTTTTCTAAATCCATGCAATTATTTTAATTATAGGGCAAACAACTTAATCAGTATAAATGTGAATGCTATTTGGTATAACCAACCATTTCAATCGAGATTAACTATTATTTTTCAAAGGTTAATTTTGACTATAATAATGACAATTGCACTGTTATGGAGAGGATAGCATATACATAAGTAATTTTTGGTTTTACTGAATTTTCTACAGTAAACTGTAATCTTCCTGTTAAATATCATTATTACACCTGATAAAAAAAAGGTTTGTTCCCTGTTTATCCGGTGTTCAGTTACAATAATTTGATTCCAGTTCCAAAAATGTATACTTTTAAAACTACAATTCCAAACTGTTTCAATTCCAATTCAATTACAATTACATTTCTCTTGAAGTAGACTCGACCCTAACAGTGGTGGTAGATAGTTATGACTATATGACTTTATTCTTGACATATCAACATCATGATTGCATTGGTATACATTCCTTATGAACCACGAACCAGCTTATGAACTAGTGAACAAAAAAAAATGTGTCACCTAATAAGGTAATCAGCTGCTCTCACCCCAGGTTCAAACTTGCAGTCGTCTAATCTGAGGTACGTGAACTTTGTATAAATGAGCAGAGACGTCACAACCCTCTTGTGAGAGTCATAATACTGAGTTCCATGCTGGCATTGGCTTCTTATGAAACATCAGAAAATTCAGCCATCTTCATCACCGAAGCTTCTGCCAAACGTGCCCCAAAAAACAATCCTCTCAGTCTCACTGAAGTCTCCTCTTTTAGCCATGCTAGCCAAAATTATAGGCATCCAGGCATCCTGTCCAGCATTTTAACACACGGACCAGGTGTATACTGCAACGTTTTGTGCTTAAAGGTATACTATGTAGTTTCAGAACACTAGATGGCGATATTGAGCACGTAGGAGAAAAGGGCTCCCCGAAAATTGCTTATCACGTGTTCTTCTCAGAGGCGCACGAGGACGCACAAGCATTGTGGTGACGTTTCACACATATTTTCTCTGACCGTGGACTCAATGGAATTGAATTTGCTTTATTGGCATGACAAGACATTGAATCTGTATTGTCAAAGCATACTGCATTAAAACAGTCGAAGACATTTGTTAGTTAATTGAACAGATTGGAGTCACTCGGTAGCTTCGTTTATTTTGAATTGTTTGCAGTTAGTCCGTAGCTCGCTCGCTGTAGTTGGGCCAATTCAAAATAAACTAAGCTACCGAGTGACTCCAATCTGTTCAATTAACTAACAACAGCTGAAAGCAATGAAAAAAGATACGCTTATCTGAGTCCGAGTGTAGCCTAGACGATCCACGACGCAGCAATTATGCACTCTGTTACCGAAGTGTGACTTCAAAACCGAAGTACGTACCGAACCGTGACTTCTGTGTACCGTTACACCCCTAATAAATATTTAATATACATATTAGGAAAATAGTTTGCCTAGTTCGAAGCGTCCACGTTCGCGTATTTGCGTGAGGAATGTTTCGGTCCTAAGCTAAAATAAGAGTTTACCTGGAAGCCTGCCCACATGGCCTGGCCATGTCAATCAAATGAGCAGGAAGCGCCCATTCATGACGTTTACACCATTTTAGCTGTTTCTGGCTTTAAAAATGGCGGCGGGATGTCAACAGTATAACATTCAAAACATTAACAAAAAAACACTTTGCGAACGACTTATGAGGTGGGAAATACATTCAACATGTTTATTAGACCACAAGGACACATACAATGTTGTTTTTTGGGGAGAAAATTTGAATGTAAACAAAGAACAAGTTGTTTACAATGAAACTACATAGTATACCTTTAATTAAAGGATGGGCCACCCCATCTGTTGTACATTCTGCTCTGCACATACTTACTATCCCACACTTACCCATTTCTGTCCCCCACATGCATAAATATAACCTACAAACGTTCTAACCTGCAAATACCCGAGTCAGCCTGCTACATCAGGGTAATCGTGTACTGAAGAAAAAGATTAGTATTAACTCTATTTACTTTGGCCCCCAGAGGCAATTTCCACCTAGTTTCTACTAGTTTTATTTAAATGTCAATATCTCAAAAAATATTACCTGCACATCCATGGTTTAAAGTTCGAATTGAAGAAGAAGCTGTATCATTCAGAAATTTGCAACAGAATACATTTATTTCAGAATAGTCACGTACAGTATATACATAATAACCATAACATAAGTAGCCTAATGTATTTAAATAAGTTTTTTTTAAAACAAAAGCTTGCGTGTTTTTACACAACAACAGCAGCGTATTTCAGCCCTAAGTGCGATAGGTGGTCGCTGTGAAAATGTTGACTGTACGGGACTTTGGCGAAATGTAACAAGATAAACTCTTCAGGGTTAATCGGAAAACAGCTGTAGCTGAATATACTGGTAAGTATTTGGTTTCCTAAACATATTTATATGAGAGATTTTGGAGAGAAAACATTAGGTGTCTTCTAAACCGAAAGTGCATCAGGTACTGTATATAGTACAGTAAGCAAGGGAAAACGGCGAATGTTCATTTGTACAACTCTCTTAAAAAATATTGTTTCTATATGTGAACATGATTTTCTTAGCATCTATAAATGGTGCATTTTACAGTCTGTGCCTGTGGCGAGAGGACGGTCATAAGTGCTTTGGGCTATTAATAACACCCTCCTATTTTATTGCACTGCAGTGCAACTGGAGAAGCTGAGGTTTTCGCAAGAGGCTACCCTTTTAAACAATACTGCGTCAAAATTTACCCTGGCACAACTGCAAGCTACCTCTAAATACAATTCCTATATTCAGTTCCTTCATTTCCTATGCTTCCTATAGCCTACTGAATTGCCTTTTGTTTGAGAAGTATAATTTTAACATGTTGAACGACCTCGGTAGAGACATTATAGCACAGTGTGGGCACTAGTACTAGCTGTACTAACAGTTGATGCAATATGACACAAATATATCTCCAAAAGCAGGACGTTTTTCATCACAGCTCTAACACTATAAACAGAATGGACGAACAAACAGGACTTGAGTGTATTGAGTGTATTCATATAGCTGTGAATGGGGCCCTGAGTAAAGCCCTACAATTCCCATTATTGTGTCTTGGCTCATCTAATGTTAATGGCCCCAACTCAATTGCCTCTCATGGCCATTTCTTGGCGACCACAAAAATGACAGTAACAATGCTTTTCAGTCTCTTGGTTTTCAGTAAACTGATTTTTTCCCCCCTGAATATAACGTGAGTGTGAAATGGGCAGGATTATTTTTGAACGTTATCAGCCTTTACACACGCACCCCTCCCTGTGACACTCTCTTTTCATGCTCTCTGGATGTCTCTAAAGCTTTCTGCAAAGCTGGGAATGGGGAACTGACTTTCCTGTCTGGCTTCTTGTGTCCCCCCTAACCCATATTAGTGTCAGTACAAAATAGAACACAAAGCCAGTGCTTTCAAAAGCGGCCATCTGCCTGTGGACAAGCAAACTAAATCACTCATTCATTTTTTTTTTAACTTAAATTACTTTTAGTCTTTAATTCACAGTAGCTTGCAGTTCTATTTTAGAGGTTGCATATAGCTAATGATGTTACAGTAAACCTAAGCAGAAAGATGGTTGTACCCACGAGCCAACTAAAAGTGTTTAGTGAACATTTCTTAATGCAGTCATCTAGTAACATACATCATTCTTGGGTGCTAGTTAGGTACTTGGTTTCTATTGATACATTTATCAATAGAAACTGAAAATTGTGTCTCCTGGGGATCATACTGTTATGGCACTGTTCCAGTCTGTGGATGGGACCCACATTCTGGTAACTTTTAGGCACTGTTCCAGTGTGTGGACGGGACCCACATTCTGGTATCTGTTAAGGCACTGTTCCAGTGTGGATGGACCCCACAGTCTGGCATCTGTTAAGGTACTGTTCCAGTGTGGACAGGCCCCATGGTCTGGTATCTGTTAAAGGGTATTTCATAAAAGAAAGTGTTTTGTCAAAACGCTAACGTCATACGTGGTACTGTCAACGTTCTTCAGCAGCTTCCCAATGCAACACGCGAAGAGAAATTGACAAGCAGAAATCTAGATGACTACGAGTGAGAAAGAAAGATAAAGACAGAAAGAGAAAATTCAGAGAGGAATGAAAGAGAGTTTAGCCTATGTGGTTAAACTACGAACAATAGAAGAAGTTCAGTCAGGCCACTGTTGTTCAAATAACTTTATTGACATTATGAAACAATACATTTTAGGTTTGGCGGTATGGTTCTGTTCACCAAGCCCTCCCGCCCATCCACGCGAGCAAGCATGGGTATGGCGGCGAGGGCAGCTGCACAACCCCCATTAGGGTTACGCTAGAACAGAACCGCAGCACTGAGAATGGTTTTGACAGATTCCATTCAGTCAGTTATATATATATAGACGGCACTTTTAAGTGTCGTTATCACAACAATTTACAAGGAACCGGGCCTGAAACCCCGTAGAGCATGCCTAAGGCGACAGTGGCAAGGAAAAACTCCCTGCTGTTAGCAGGAAGAAACCTTGGGCAGAACCTGACTCTGAGGGGGAAGTCCATCCGCCGCTGACTGGCACCGGTTACTAAATGCTGATTACAGAATAGAAATTTGTAGACCAAACATATGAAAATGTCAATGTATAAGGAGCCGGTGAGGAAGACTGATTGAAGCCCGGCAGGTGCATCATAGCTGGGTACATGCATGGAGCTGGAGCTGACCGTCTGCTTCTGGAGAACGATGTTTGTTGATCTATAGCTACCGCTCCGGCGGATGCCGAAGCGGGAAGGAGAGAGGAAAAGAAATCAGTAGGCACTCGAAAAATGTTAGTGATTCATGCAGGAGCGATATAGGCTAGGTGTATGTGCGCAATGGGAAACTGAAGAGGATGGAGCTGGGGTGGAGGGGGGGGGGGGGTTTTGTGTGCAGCGGGTGTGCTGACAGGGGATCCACCATGGTAGGGCGAGGCGGTTAAATAGACCGCCTTGTTATGTGAATGGACTGATGGGTGAATCGTCACTACTCAGCTGAGCTGTCAGCTGATTAACTATGGCCGGGTTTCACTCTCATGACCTGCCTGAACTGACGCTATGCTCGATTTCAGTCAGGCCACTGTTGTTCAAATAACTTTATTGACATTATGAAACAATACATTTTAGGTTTGGCGGTATGGTTCTGTTCACCAAGCCCTCCCGCCCATCCACGCGAGCAAGCATGGGTATGGCGGCGAGGGCAGCTGCACAACCCCAAAAATAACCATACACCAAGTGCTGCCAGCATGTGCACACGTGATGACCGTGCAACGACCCTTCGCCTCGAAGGAAGCCGATCTGTCCATCAGCTCAAGGCTCCCCCAATACCACAACGATCAATGTCATGTGCACCAACGCCTGTTGGACTCCCCCGTGCGCCAGATGGAGTGCGGACCAACCCCATGAAATCCATGAGTAGTGATGGAGAACAATGTGTGACCTTCTGGCTACCGATGAAGCCATACTGTCCTTCAACACAAGGTCCTTCTAACGTTACATGGATCAGTGGCTATGTGCACCAACGCCCGTTGGACTCCCCTGTGCCAGATACAGTGCAAAATAACCCCAGGAAGTTCTACGTGTAGTGATAAAGAACGATGTGTGACCTCTGGCTACCGATGAAGCCATGCTGTCCTTCAGCACGAGGCCCTCTAACGTTACATGGATCAGTGGTTATGTGTGCCAACGCTTGTTGGACTCCCCTGTGTGCCAGATGTAGTGTAAACCAACCCCAGGAAGTTCTATGTGTAGTGATAAAGACAATGTGTGACCTTCCGGCTACCAATGAAGCCATCCAGAACAATGTGTGACCTTCCAACTACCAAGGAAGCCATCCTGTCCATCAGCTCAAGGTCCTTCTACATTACATGGATCAGTGGCTATGTGTACCAACGCTTGTTGGACCCCCCTGTGTGCCAGATGTAGTGTAACCTAACTCCAGGAAGTTATAGGTGTAGTGATGAAGAACAATGTGTGACCTTCCAGCTACCAATGAAGCCATCCTGTCTGTCAGCTCAAGGTCGGTCCTTCTAACATTACATGGGTCAGTGGCTATGTGTACCAACGCATGTTGGACTTTTTTTGTTTCCCCTGGGAGCCGGAACATTCATTTACCCAGGGAAATTCTATGTGTGGATCAGTACTATGTGTACCAACGCCTGTTGGACTTCCATGGGAAGTAACTAATCAGGGGAGTTATATGTGTAGTGATAAAGAACTATGTGTGACCTTCCAGCTACCGATGTAGCCAACCTATCCTTCAACTCAAGGCCCTTTTTAACATTACATGAAACAGTGGCTATGTGAACCAAGGCCTGTTGGACTTCCATGGGAGCAAAATTAATCAGGGGAGTTCTATGTGTAGTGATGAACTATGTGTGACCTTCCAGCTCTCGGTCCTTCTGACATAATGTGGATCAGTGTCTATGTGAACCAACGCCTGTTGGACTTCCATGGGAGCAAAACTAATCAGGGGAGTTCTATGTGTAGTGATGAAGAACTGTGTGTGACCTTTTGGCTATGGATGAAGCCTGACATGCCTATGGGGAGAAGCTCTTCATCCCTTCAGGTCCATGCCAATTAATACCATACCAACGCCTGTTGGTCTTCTCCCTAGGGGTGGTGGAGGATGCTGTGCATACTATTGGCTTCATGGCGCCCGTAAGCCTAGGGCCATTCTAACTACTGAAGTTGTATGTAGTATATGTATATGTACCAACCACCTAAAAGCTGTGTGTGACCTTCGGCTACGGATGAAGCCGGCATGCTTATGGGGAGAAGCTCTTCATCCCTCAGGTCAATGCCAATTAATAGCATACCAACACCTGTTGGTCTTCTCCCTGACGTCAGGGAGGATGCTGTGTGTAACATTGGCTTCATATATGCAAGAACAGCGCGAAGCGTGAATTTTTCATAACGCAAGTCCAATCCAATTATGCATAACGCAATCCAGTCCAGGCGTCTACTAGCCTATTGATGAAAGGGACAGATGAGCATCCTTTGTTAATGATGTTGACGGTGGCTTGGTTGTCGCAATAGGCCAAAATTTGTTTCCTTGGCCAGCTGTTTCCCATTGGTTTTTGCTTCTTTTGGTGAAGGGGAGAGGACGCTGGTGTTGTTTGTTCGCCGCTTCTCCGTCTTAATCTGAGTTTATCGAGTTTATCGTTGCTAGTTTAGCTGCCAGTTTTAAATAGTTTTAACTACAAACATTGTTATCCTCTCCGTCTCTACTTTTTAACTTTTAACTTATTTATTTGAATTTCTGAGTCCTAATCCTGACCACCTTGACTGTCTACCTGTTGCTGCACCTACCTGCTACCTGCTACCGGCTACCACCAGCTGTTATCAACGCCTCCGGCTAAGCGTGGACCGTGCTGCTGTTTGGATCCGTCCATCGATCCACCACAGTCGGATCATATTCCTCCACTGCCGCTGAGAGATTATTCGTCCATCGATCCATCACAGATGGACTTAAAACTGCCCTTCAATACCGCTGTGAGGTATTTCCCCAGACAACCTCCCTGCTGTTCTCGGTGCGGATAGCCTTTGTTGCTAGGACCGCTGCCTGCACAGTGAGCTACTGCTCTTTGCTACCAGAGCTGTTAACGTAGTCGGCCAGCTCACCTTCACTCGCTGTTAGCCTGGGTAGCAGACTGCTAGCCCAGGCAAGACCCAAGACTTCCTGGTGTCCTGACATGCTCTGGACTGTCCTTCTCTGCCTGTCAGCTCTCTGTCTCTGGGAGCCTTGCTCGCGGCCACCCACTTGCGACGCTAGCCTACCGGTTAGCAACGCTCTGCTATCTGCTTGCGGAGCTGGGCTACCGGCTAGCGTCGCTTGGCTAGTGGCTAGCGGAGCTAGGCTAATTTCCCCCTCTGGATAATATGATGAACAGCTATTCCACAAACGAACTCCTTCGTTTATATCTCCCAAGCACTCCAGGATACAATTCCACAATCAAGGAACATGGACTTCTGCGTCGGCCCCGTTATGTCCACAGAGGCAGCCGACGCAGGTTTATTTTCTCTGTAAATTCCATCCCCTCTCTGATCAGTCGGTGTCCTGTTTCAACGGCACGACGTCATCACAAGCAGCACGTGCGCACTGTCTGTCTGAGAGCCTTAGCTAAGGCTTCTCAACCCATCAAATACCTATCCCATCTCAAACTTGCTCTTTTCAACACCCGCTCACTCAATAACAAAGGACTCATTCTCAATGAATTTATAACAGACCTCAAACTCGATTTCCTATGCCTCACTGAAACTTGGCAAAAACCACCTGATTATTTCTCACTAAATCAAACTACACCCGCTGGATACTCATACATGGACAAACCTCGCCTGGATGGTCGCGGTGGTGGAATTGCCATCATCCACCGACTTAACATCAAAATTAGCGCAATTTCCATCCAGGCCCCCCCTTCATTTGAATCCCTTTCCTTTAAACTGTCTGGCCCCAAACCCCTTGTCATTGCAGTCATTTACCGTCCCCCCAAGCCTAACCCTGCCTTTCTTTCTGACCTGTCTGAATTTCTCACGCAGCTCTGTGCCATATCTCCATCCGTTCTACTCCTGGGCGACTTTAACATCCACGTCGATTCCACGGACTGCAAAACAGCAATAGAACTTCTGGAAATCTTGGCATTTTTCAACATCACCCAACACGTTGATTTCCCCACCCACAGTAAAGGCCACACCCTAGACCTGGTCTGTTCCACCGGCACCACCATCAGCCACCTGTCCAGCACCGACCTCACTATCTCTGACCATCTGGCCATCACCTTCCAAATCAACACTCCCACCTCTTATGAGAAGCAGAAACGCAACATAACTTTTCGGAACCTCAAGTCTATCAACCCCTCTTCTTTCTCCATATGCCTTTCTGAGGTCATCTCTGACTCCTCCTTTACTCAGAATGTCTCTCCCACTAAACTGGTTAATATCTACAACACTTCACTCTCCTCCTGCCTGGACCAGCTTGCACCCATCCAATCCAGATCTGTCTCTTTCACACACTCCGCCCCCTGGTACACTGATGAGCTACACCACCTAAAGTCCAAGGGACGCCAACTGGAACGGCTCGCCAAGAAAACCGGTCTCACCGTCCATGCAGAGGCATACAAAGAACATCTACATCTTTACAAAGACACTCTAAACACCACCCGTTCCTCCTACTACTCCGGAATTATCCAGTCTGGCAGTGGCAACCCAAGAGTGCTATTCTCCACCATCAGCAAACTCCTCAAACCCATGGACACTATCTCCCTTTCCTTCACTGTCGATAAATGTAATAATTTCCTATCCTTTTTCCAAAACAAAGTTGACACAATCCACAACCAGTTGGCCACCCCCGACCCCCCTGGACCCGAACCCGACCCCCCGCTACTGACTGGACACTCCTTCTCCTCATTTATCAACATCACCCCTTCTGACCTATCCTCTGTGGTTGCAGGCATGAAGTCCTCAACCTGCCCCCTGGACCCGCTCCCAACCACCCTCCTCAAGGCTTGCCTCCCCATTCTCTGCCCACTCATCACCAAGATTGTAAACTCCTCCCTCTCCTCTGGTCTTGTCCCCTCTACCCTAAAGCTTGCCGCAGTCACCCCCATACTCAAAAAACCTGGTCTTGACCCTGTCTCCCCTAACAACTACCGGCCCATCTCCAACCTGCCTTTCCTGTCTAAAGTTCTGGAACGAGTCGTCGCCAAGCAACTCACTTCCTATCTGGACTCAAATGACCTCTATGAACATTTCCAATCTGGTTTCCGCTCCAAACACAGCACAGAGACTGCCCTCATCAAAGTGACTAATGACCTTCTGCTATCCTCTGACACCGGCTCCCTCAACATCCTCATCCTCCTTGACCTCAGTGCTGCTTTTGACACCATCAACCATTCCACACTCATCACACGTCTCAAATCCACCCTTGGCATCACTGGCACTGCCCTCTCCTGGTTCAGATCCTACCTCTCTGACAGACATCAATTCATTTCTATAAATAACTGTCAATCAACCTCAGCTCCTGTTACCCATGGTGTCCCCCAGGGCTCGGTGCTTGGTCCCCTCCTCTTCATCCTCTACATGCTCCCACTTGGACAGATCCTTCGCCGCCATGGCCTTCAGTTCCACTGCTATGCTGATGACACGCAGCTCTATCTCCCCTCCAAAACAATCACCGCTACCACCCACTCCACCCTCACTACCTGCCTGACTGATATTAATAAATGGATGCAAACAAACTTTCTTAAACTAAACTGCAATAAGTCTGAAGTCCTAATCATAGGTCCAGACTCCCTTATCCACTCCGCACAAAACTTTTCACTCAGTATTGACGGCTTCATTATCACCACCCAAGTCCGTAACCTCGGAGTCATCCTTGACCCCACCCTCTCCTTTCTGCCCCATGTCAATCAGATCACAAAAACTGCCTTCTTTCACCTCCGTAACATTGCCCGTCTTCGACCCAAACTGTCACTCACTGCTGCAGAAACACTCATTCATGCTTTCATCACATCCAGGCTTGACTACTGCAACAGTCTTCTTTACGGCGCCACTACCAAAGTCCTCAACAAACTACAATATGTACAAAACTCCGCCGCCCGCCTGCTCACCAGTACCCGCTCCAGAGACCACATCACACCAGTCCTCCAGGACCTTCATTGGCTCCCCGTCAGACACAGAGTCAACTTCAAAATACTTCTCACCACCTATAAAGCCCTTAAAAATCTAGCTCCCCCCTACCTCTCTGACCTCCTTCACCACCATGCTCCCTCCCGTTCACTCAGGTCCGGTGACGCTAACCTCCTTCAAATCCCCAGGACCAAGCGCCGAACCTGGGGTGACAGGGCTTTCTCAGTTTCCGCCCCCTCTCTGTGGAACTCACTCCCAACCCACATCAAAGCTGCCCCTACCCTCTCTTCCTTTGAAACCGCCCTTAAAACCCACCTCTTCAGACTTGCTTTCCCCAGCTAATCCCCCCTCCCCCCTTTATTTTTGTTGCTTTTACCCCACACTATCCTAATCTTTTTATTAATTTTTTGGATTTTAATTATCTTATTTATCTTATTTATTTTACTTATTTATCTATTTACTTATTTTTTAATGTAAAGCGTCTTTGAGTACCTAGAAAAGCGCTATATAAGTTTAATGTATTATAGTTTAATGTATTATTATAGGATGCAAGCAACGATGATTGGGTATAGTTCGAGCAAAGCTATAAATTGAATATTGCGAGGCAGAGTTTGCAGCTCTTTAGGCCATGTTTCTGCAACCATAGTATTATAAAACCCCCAAAAGCAATAGAAAGCGCTGCTTCGGTAAAGAATTTAAAAGTAGCTGATGTTTCGACGTAGTTTAGAGATGGGCATTCCGGCTCTTTCCAGTGAGTCAGATAATTTGCTCGGCTCACCACTAGAGCCGACTCTTCATTCAGTAGCATTTCCGGTTTTTGCAGATAGGCCAAAGTTAGGGATATTTTGACCCATGATTGGTCTTTTATTTTATTATAGCCTATTGATTCTGCATTCTCGGTATATTTGATAGCTTCCCGAATGCGGGCCAATTTATCCGACGGCTGAGAGCCTGCACGATTATCTAAAATAATAATGCCTAGAAACTCGATAACACTAGGCCATTTAAAAGTTTCCTCGGATAGAGGAACGCCCATTTCATTAAACGTGTTTATTTATTTGTTTTAAGCGGTGTAATGCGACGATCCGCCTGGGAGTATGGAAAATCTACCACTAGGAAGTCGTCTAGCAGGTGTAAGACGGGGCAATTGCAGTTTTAAGGAGAATCCAGCAAGTTTTCCGATAATGTACGAAAATAGGGGGACTGCTAGCCTCGACAACCAAAAGTAAGCCTGTCCGAAAAATTAGGCCTACATTATTTTATTTTTTTAACCTACATGACGCCGACAAATGCCATTGGGATGGATGGAGAGGCATGGTTGTTTTTTTTTTGTTTTTTTTTATTTTTTAAATGCCTCCGTTATGTCGGCTTTACCGAGCCAAGCTCCTTTACCGGCATGTTTGATAAATTGAATCGCGTGGTCGAGCGGTTGCAAACAGGGAAAATGGTTGCGGGGGAATGAAATAGCTTGGGCGTAGGTATTATGAGGGGCGGTTAAGTCGATTAGGCGCTTTTTTCTGAATATTTACGTGTGGCTTCTCCTATAAGATTGATGCAAATATTTGAAATGGCGAGCTATCGAACGGGCCAATCATATAACCCTTTTCGACCTCTCTGGCAAGCAGTTTGTTCACTATTTCGGGTTCGTTTACAGCTGATTGAAAATTAGGGAAACCTGAGACTATTTTGGAAGGAAAGAAATCCGGCTGAAAGCCCTGAATTAGACCAATTAATAATAATGGACAACAACGAGTTTAATGCTTCTTCAGAGCTTTTCCCAGCTCTGGGACGTTGACTTTAATCCAAGTGCGGATATTCCAGCCCCGAAATTGGACCTCTTGCTCCGCCTACCCACTTGCTATAAGTTTAAAATCCATGAAAATCAACCATGCGTCAAGAGCACAATGTTGCATAATTAATTGAATTTTGCATCGCAAACGTTAAACGGTCTGAATTGATGATTTAATAGCGACTCACCTTTATTAATAGCTACTAGACATCATGTATTAATGCTTATTATACATCACATTCATTTATACCACGGCATTGTTGAATACTCGGTTCTGATGGGGTCAATACGCATTCCAAGGTTATGCATTGATTTTCACCATGGCATTTTAACAGTGTGTCTTTCGTCCCGCTCGTCTCTCGCTTGCTTTCAACTTGGCTCACGCTAAGTCTCGCAAGCATGTCATTCGAACCTATGCTGTCCTTTAGTCCACAGTTGTATTAAGAAATTATGCATGTTTGGAAAATTCAAACATAAACACACTTATACGACCGAAAACACTTCCGGTTTCGATATTTTACTTTCAGCGGTCAAAATAACTTGGTCTAGCACTCCGCAAAAACGGGACGCACATCACTGGTTCTTTGCAGAGTGAAATGATTACGCGTGTCACATGCTGACTGATCTACGGTATTCGGGTTTCTGTAGTTTTCGCGAAAATCAATGTTATTCTTCGTCCCGTGTTTCTTTCGTCCCGGTTCTCCCCTAGTAGTAGCCACAAAAACTACACGCGTAATGTTGCAATGTGAATTAAGGTTGTCTGCAATCAGTAGTATGCTAGGCTAATATAGCCTACAAATCCCTGGCAATGATACAATTTAGCCGTAATAATGATGGATAGGTTACAACACTTAAATTCACGCAGATGCAGTAGGCCTACGAGCGCAATTATGTCCCGATAAATGAAAATACCATGCAGGATACAGATCGGCCAACGCAATAACGTGCAAGATATAGAATGTACAATTGCATACCCGGTCAACGGTAGCCTAGTCTTCACATCATTACCGATTACACACGCAGACTAGTTCCGATAATAGTTGGAGCAGCAGTGCATTAGAACTATGTAGACTAATCATTTGTCACATTTGTTTATTTATTCATTTTCTCCCCACTTACGTATCAGCATCCGTGAACGGCCACGAACCTCTCGTATCAGAAGCCAGCTCAATGATTAGCCTAGTGGACCGCGTCCACGAAGTATCAGATCTCTTTGGTCTCCCACTTCCAGAACGAGGCAGCGAGTATGCAAACATGACCAACCGATATTCCAGGGCAGGGTGTATGCTTACCGTTTAGGTTAGCCCAAGGATCATATAAAGGTTACCGTGCGTTTTATACCTCTGAAGCCAATATAGTCTGTTAATGTTAGCTAGCAATCCTGTTGGAAGGTTTCGAATACGAGCAATAAGGTCCGGGTTACACGACAAGACACGCGCTTTAAATAGCCAGCTTACGCAACGTGAATATCGCCCTTCCTTGTCCAGGAAATGTTATTTGAATATCGCCAGTTTCCATAGCGGACCATAAGCTTAACGATACTTGCAGTCACTTAGCTTTAGCAACAATTCAGGAATCCCATTCGTTTTCGCTGACAGTGTGCAGTCATGCATGCAGGGAAGCAGGTTTCGAATAACCGAATGTTATTTGAATATATCGCCCTTTTCTTTTGTCTAACAGACCATAAAACTTAAGAATACAGAGCTTGACATCACTTAGCTTTTGTACGTAGAATTTGCAGGATTCCGATTCTTTTTTCCCCGGCGTATAGTAGAACATGCAGGATGTGCAGCGTAGAAGAGGTTTTTGTGTGCAGCGGGTGTGCTGACAGGGGATCCACCATGGTAGGGCGAGGCGGTTAAATAGACCGCCTTGTTATGTGAATGGACTGATGGGTGAATCGTCACTACTCAGCTGAGCTGTCAGCTGATTAACTATGGCCGGGTTTCACTCTCATGACCTGCCTGAACTGACGCTATGCTCGATTTGTAAGAACGCACCCCCCAAAAAAGGATGCTGAATAGCGGCCCATTAAATCAGATGTTTAAAAAAACTACACTGCACCCTGATGAAGGCATACTACTGAAACAGGTTGGTGACTACAATAAAAACGTTGCCCGGATGAACCAGCAAATCTGGCGCATAGACGCAGTACGAGACCGGATGATCAGAATCTTCACGGTGTAATATGCCAATTGTCTTTCTCGCTCATAGTCGTCCAGATTTCTGATCGTTCCCTCGGCTCCTTGAAATCCACAACAAGTCAGGAGACTGCATGCTATTTGAGTGACAGAAAAGTTTTGGTTTCCTTAACGTTAACAGGCCCTTTTCACACTGCGATATGTTAACAGGAAGTGACGGGTTAACTAGGTAACAATGAATCCGGTTAGCTGATCTTCCAGTTCAAGCAGTCGATATTAGTCAGTTCATGTGGGATGGTTCTCAGTAACGTTATACAGCCTAACAAACTCCGGTGCTCTGCCTCGCTTGTCATCTTACGTTTAAAAACTTAAAACTAACGTTATATTTTTACTCTGAGTTTGGCATTAAGACATACAAATCATGAAAGCCAAGACGTTTTTCCAGTAAAATCAGGTGAATAATGTTAGCTTGTAGCCGCGAAAGCAGCCAATGTTTGGTGACAAGCTGGCTAACTTCCAAACAATGTTAACTCCGGTGCTACCTTGTCATCTTACTTTTAAAAGCTTCAAACTAACATAATATTTTTACTCCGAAAGTGGCATTAAGACATAGAGCTACAGATTATGAAAGCCAAGACATTTTTTGAGTGAGGGGGAGAATGTTCCCACGAACCATTAGCGTATTCACCGGTGAAAATGTATTAACGTTATTGTTGAGTGGTATGAGCACTTGAAATAACTAAAATTATCGGGGAAATTTGCCAGATTTAGCTTTCGGTAAGTAGCTAGAGGTACGTACCTAACGCTACATCTGACCAATTTCCCAATAATTTCAGTTATTTGATGTGCTAGCCACTGAGGGACACAACAAAATTTATTGTAGACTGACTGCGCCATTTGTTTTGATGACACCGGAAATGTAATTACCTGGTTACTGAAACCGGCGGAAGTGGCAACCCGGAAATGTGAAAAGGGCCTATTGTCGATTAATTGAACTAACGTTAGCTAACGTTAACTTTGCTTATACATGATCTCAGTAGCTAGCTAGTAGCTCAACTTACTGCATTAACTTAACGTTAGCTTACTAACGTTATGCATCTCAGTCTTAGTTAGCTAGTTAGCTAACATTACCTATAGGCTATGTAAAATGTTTGGGCCACCAGGTGGCCAGTGGAAAAAAAATCTTTAGTGTCTAACACTGCCAATGCACAGAGACAGTTTTCTACTTTTTTTCACAGAAATAGTTAGCTAACACAACTAGCTAACGTTAGGCTAACGTTATACCAGTCTGATCTTCCAACGCGATTCAATTGTCCATTGTCTGTTGGAGGATTTTCTGCGTCCTGGCGTGGTGCGGCATCAGGTTCAAAGTGAAACGGCTCAATAAACATCTTTGCCCATTTGTCCCTGCGCAAAATACTCAAATTCCTCTTCCTCCTCAGAACTGTCAGATTTGAGAGTGTCTGACATTGTTGTATACCGATAGGTGCTAACCAGCTTCCCCCCCCCCACCCAGTCCGAGCCAAGCTCTGCATAAGTGCATACCGGGACACCTCTCCCACATTCAATTTCACATATAAAAGTAGAAAGGGTTGCAGGGCATTGCAAATATATCTGATTTAAAATGATAGACATTTACAATTTACATTTACAGACCAATATTATACACAGTACTGTATGTACAGTAGAGAAGTCTTTGCACTTCCTCCACGTATGACATCATACATCTACGATTCTATTGTCAGCGGATTTTTCAACGGTTTTTTCAAACTAGTTACATAAAAAAAGAAATTGATATTGTTGTCTAGATACCGGTCTAGTTTGTAAGTATAAAGGTTTTCCATTATCTGGTGCTTACTCTTTAATGTTTTACCTTATCAACTTTATAGATTTTTGTAAATATACACTAATTCCTAATTTGATGCCTGCAACACATTCCAAAAAAGTTGGCACAGGGGCAAAAAAAAAAAGACTGGGAACATTTGGAACATTCCACAGGTAAACAGGTGATGATATCATGACTGGGTATTAAAGGGTCTGAAACAATATCAAAAGACTCTTGATATCTTATTTTCAGGTACTCTTAGAAGCAAAACTATAACCTCTCTGCATTTGAATGGATCTCTATGGGAATTGGGGGGTGGGACTAGATTAAGATGTAAATTACATGGGAATAGGACCCCGTGGTTGGCTAAATGGCTGTAAGTCATCATGGGTCTGAGGTATCAAACGAGTCTCAAACCATTACTCTGCTGCAAGATATGCAGTAGATATGGATGGACCACTTTAAGGGTAGTTTCTCCTGACTTATTTTTCAATAGGAAAATGAGTCAGGAAAAACAACCCTTAAAGTGATCCATCCATATCTACTGGTACCTGGTACATGCGCAGTAGTTTATATCTCTGCTCTCACCACAGTCACAGAGTTGGCTGAGAGCTCATTTTAATCGGGAGGAGAACTACTTCTCTACAAATCAAACATAATTTTTCAGTGGAATTCCCTTTTAAGGCACTGTTCCAGTGTGGATGGATCCCAGTCTTGTATCAGATAAGGCACCTTTCCAGTGTGGACAGGCTCCACGGTCTGGTATCTGTTAAGGCTCTCTTCCAGTGTGGATGGATCCCAGGATCAGGCAATAATCTGAATGCGTTAAAGAATGTAATTAATTTTAAGACGACACTAAAATTAGTCAAAGCGATTTAAACATTAGAAAGCATAAATTTAAAGAGGACAGCCTCTTAAGTGTCTCGAATCGTTGAGAGCAGCGCATAATACAGGCTAGAAATACTCATTTACGAAAATCTACGTTGAACATTTGAACATGGAGCATTTAAAAGTCAGAATCTTCGCATGATAACACAACATCATAAATGTCGATATACAAAAATGCAACACAAGTTTATGTTGCACAGAACAATAATGCTATCTCAAAATAACTTGGTAGCCTAATAATTTACTACTTGTTCTTGGTTATTGAGTGAATCAACTATTTGATTGACAATCAGGAAAAGTAAACGGAAACAGATTGAGAGTGATCATCTGTTAAAGGTAAGTTTACAGAAGGCCTAGTTCTACTCCCACGGTACGCCACTGAACATAGGTATACCTAAATCAGTATTTGGTGAGCTAATGGCAATGGCACCACCTGTGAAATGGCATTGAGATTGGTTTTGAAACGGCTGAGATATCGAGGTTCAGAAATCACTGTTTTACATTGGAGAGCTGATCAACGCAAACATACAGTATATGTCAGGTATTGGTCCCCTGACCGGTGATGTATCCCTCCCAGCTATAAATGTTTCCGAGGTGAAACACAATAACATCTCCACCTGAACACAACAATAATATCTCCACCTGAACACAACAATAACATCTCCACCTGAACACTGCAATAACATCTGCACCAGAACACTGCAATAATATCTGCACCTGAACACTACAATAACATCTCCACCTGGACACTGCAATAACATCTGCACCAGAAAACTGCAATAACATCTCCACCTGGACACTGCAATAACATCTCCAACTGAACACTGCAATCACATCTCCAGCTGAACACTGCAATAATATCTGCACCTGAACACGAGAATAACATCTCCACCTGAACACTGCAATAACATCTCCACCTGAACACTGCAATAACATCTGCACCAGAACACTGCAATAACATATCCACCTGAACACTGCAATAACATCTCCAGCTGAACACTGCAATAACATCTGCACCTGAACACTACAATAACATCTCCACCTGAACACTACAATCACATCTCCAACTGAACACTGCAATAACATCTCCACCTGAACACTGCAATAACATCTCCACCTGAACACTGCAATAACATCTCCACCTGAACACTGCAATAACATCTCCACCTGAACACTGCAATAACATCTGCACCAGAACACTGCAATAATATCTGCACCTGAACACTACAATAACATCTCCACCTGGACACTGCAATAACATCTGCACCAGAAAACTGCAATAACATCTCCACCTGGACACTGCAATAACATCTCCAACTGAACACTGCAATAACATCTCCAGCTGAACACTGCAATAATATCTGCACCTGAACACGAGAATAACATCTCCACCTGAACACTGCAATAACATCTCCACCTGAACACTGCAATAACATCTGCACCAGAACACTGCAATAACATATCCACCTGAACACTGCAATAACATCTCCAGCTGAACACTGCAATAACATCTGCACCTGAACACTACAATAACATCTCCACCTGAACACTACAATCACATCTCCAACTGAACACTGCAATAACATCTCCACCTGAACACTGCAATAACATCTCCACCTGAACACTGCAATAACATCTCCACCTGAACACTGCAATAACATCTCCACCTGAACACTGCAATAACATCTCCACCTGAACACTACAATCACATCTCCAACTGAACACTGCAATAACATCTCCAGCTGAACACTGCAATAATATCTGCACCAGAACACGAGAATAACATCTCCACCTGAACACTGCAATAATATCTGCACCTGAACACTGCAATAACATCTGCACCTGAACACTACAATCACATCTCCAACTGAACACTGCAATAACATCTCCACCTGAACACTGCAATAGCATCTCCACCTGAACACTGCAATAACATCTCCACCTGAACACTGCAATAACATCTCCACCTGAACACTGCAATCACATCTCCACCTGAACACTGCAGGAAAATATCAAGCTGCACCATCAAACCCCTTTTTTAAAGTGTACCCCAGATAGCTAACCCTGTGAGTTGGTGCATTGAAATATTTAATAAACTTTGTGGTACTACCTGCAAAGAAAGTAACAGTGACAAGTACAGCCTGTTGGATAGGTCATTCAGGCTTTCGGTCACGTTTCTAATGTTACATCCCCTTCATCTTCTAGCAGCCATAATTGGACCTTAGCCTCCAGGACAGGGTGTTGTCATAAAGGACTTTTCAGCTGGTACTTTAATGGTGTCAAGAGTGTCACGCCACAGGTTTTGACAGCGGTCACAGTTTTATGGCAGCCTTGAATATTAAGTCATACACTGAACAAGCTACACATATACTGTATATCCCAATCACTTAGAGTGAGAGACTAGAATCACATGAAATATAATTATTTGCTGAACACTGGCAAATGCTCAAAGACTGTTATATCTTTGATTTATAGTTCCTGCAGATCTTCTGTGGACGACACTGCACTTTGACTGGATATTTTACAGAACTGAAAGTGTCCTTAGTATTATCAACGTAATATATCATTATCATTTTCTTACAATTTGCCCTTTGTTTCTTTTTATGGATGGTTATCACTATGTGTGTGTTTATGGTTATCGTAACCATGAGCTTACTCTGTTAATCATTTGTTTAAATCATTTACATTAATGAAATTGGTTTCAGATTTGAAATTAAACAGAACTAATGCAATTCACTTCATTGTTATGAGCGTCGCGAACGAGTTCACAGAGTAAATTCTGCGGGCAACCTCTCGCTGTAGCCGACCATGGTCGGCTAGCAATCACACGTCACATACTCAACCAATCACATGCACACACCTCTAATGGAGCTCCCTTTTTAAGCCAAGAATTAGTTCTCTGTACTGCTTGAATGCTGATGCGCTGCTCTTTGTTGCTTACGGCTTGTGTTTAAAGAAATTTGCTGTCACCCTCCACCACCCCAGCTTCCACCTGTCGTTTGGATCTGCTTTAGTATGGGGGTTTCTGGTCATCTCCTGTTTAGTGGGGGGAGATGCCCGTGCTCCGGAGCAGTACTAAAGCAGATCCATTCACCGCCAAACTAAAATAATTATGCAACACATTCATTCATTAAACATGTCATTTAAATACATGAGTTGTCCTGACCGAAATATCATTTTTGTTTGCCTCCCTTACTTTTATTCTGCGTTTTCATATCTGTTTTGTCGTTTGCACCAGTATAATGCACTTCTGCAACATTGAATCTTTATTTTCAGTTTTGGCATCATTATAACGAGTGATAATCATAAAATTGACAATGAGTGGCTAATGTTTACTTGAATTAAGTCATTAGCATGTTTGAGCTGAGAGGGGCTTGAGACATTAATCAGTTGTGATGTCTATCCAGGCATGTACCAACCTTGTTCTGACCTTACTTGAGGAGCACGTTTCTGTGTAGAATTTCCATTTTCTATGTTCTGTCTGTTAATTGCGAGCTCAGCTGTTTGTAGAAAACCATGCCGTGTGAAAGTAATGTAAATTTGAGCTATTTTGGAGGACCAAAGAAGATGGTGTCTGGTGAAGTAATACAGATATGGATCGACACAAACATTACAATTTTGCAAGCAATAGATTTTATTTAGCTTTGCTGTAAATAATATAGTAGGGAGAAGGGCAGGTGCCCCTTTACATCTAATAGATAGTTCTGTGAAGCGCATAATCTAAAGAGCGCTACAGCCAAATGCATGATAGAGAAAATAAAGAGCTTGTTAAATGATACCACTTTTCATCTCATATCTATAGAATCCACTGACAGTTGAGGAAATTTAAATTACATGGACATGATGTGAAAATGAATGATGAAAATTACCTACTCTTAGTCCATACATTTTGCAAGGTTCATAATAGTGTTAATGTGGGTTTGGACTGGGATGTAATTATATACGTAACTACCACCCCAGATGACACTAAACGAATGGTGGTTTTTAGTGTTCCTGAATTTTTTTTTCATGCCATCACACAAAAGGTTTGTTCTGAGCGATTTAACCCTTCTATTATCTTGACAACTTATGACACATTTCATGTTTGGGGTTAAAATTGACCCCAACAGTGTAAGCAACACAAAACCGTAATAGAAACATTTTTACACTTTGTGTGCCACCTTCTTTAAGTACAACTGAACTTTGGTAGAACTTTGGGTTGTGTAGTTACCTGGCCATAATATGAGTCCAAATGGTGCAAAATTTGTTAGTTTAAGTTTGTTAGTTGCTCTGTGCACCCCTGGGGTGATAATCCAA
This sequence comes from Synaphobranchus kaupii, assembly GCA_029718625.1. Taxonomy (NCBI): domain Eukaryota; kingdom Metazoa; phylum Chordata; class Actinopteri; order Anguilliformes; family Synaphobranchidae; genus Synaphobranchus; species Synaphobranchus kaupii. The sequence continues at coordinate 49,009,484 of CM056378.1, forward strand.
AATAGGGTATTTGTCGCTCTCCATTCACTTCTATAGGGCAGCAAAAATGGTCTCAAAATGACACTTCTAGCATGTATACAAACTAGAATTAAGCACATTCTGTCAATACAAACAATAAACAGTCTTCATACATTTTTTTTTTGTGTAATTTAAATTATTTATAAAAGTACTATTTTCTTCAATGTTGTTAGCAAGCTACCAGAAAAGACTAGCAAAATGCCGGCAGGTCGGTTTGTTCACCATAGATATATACTACCCGGAATGCACGCTTCCGTGGAAATTTGTGGTGTGGTTTCTGATGCATAGGCGCATTAACGCTGTTTCTGGCGCAAGAATTACCTACCGGATCTACATTCCAAATAAAATATGAAAAAGACAGGAAAGGGACATTTAAGTTTTTTTTTAAATACGTACGAGGACTGGTTATTGTTTGTATTGAATCCACTTCGTTCGCGTTCGTATATATGCTAGAAGTGTCATTTTGAGACCGTTTTAGCTGCCCTATAGAAGTGAATGGAGAGCGACAAATACCCTATTCTGGATTATCACCACAGAGCAACTAACGAACATATTTCGCCACCATTTGAACTCATATCATGGCCAGGTAACAACACAACCCAAAGTTCTACCAAAGTTCAATTGTGCTTTAATGTCTCCCAATTCGCTAGCCTTTTATTCCTAAACATAAAAAATCTGTGATAAACTTCTAATTTTGGAGGTGGATATAAGTGAAAGTTTGTGAAAACCTGTATGGGAAAGTACAGAGAATCACCCATAAAAAAGATAAATAAAGTTATTTTAGTTTTATAAAGTTTTATACAAAATGACCCCACGCAACACCTGTACTGTATACAAAGTTGGTACAGGATTTATTGTATGATTTTCTATTTAAACCCACCAAATTAGGAAAAGTTATCCAAGATGAAAAAATAAGGTTAACTGGTTTTTAAGAGATGTCAAACACTACATGGGGTCAAATTGACCCAAAACATAATAGGTTCAAATATAGAAACATAATGGGTTAAAATATAGAATATATACCATTATTACACCTGGTCCCCAGGGTCCGTAGTCTCCATAACTATCTTGCGGACAAAAGGCTATCCTAACTAATGCTGAGAAGAACCCCTGGCATCATGGGCAGTGACAGAAATGCCTATAGTACATCATCATCATCAAACCAATCCTGTGAGGACAAATCTATAGTCAGCGATCACAACCAGGGGTGCGTTTCCCAAAAGCATCGTTAAGGCTAAGACGTCGTAAAACCCTTCGTACAAAGCTTCTTGAACTTTGGGTGCCTTTCCCAAAAGCATCTTAACTTAAGACGCTCGTAGAAACGCTCGCAGATTAACGATTACTCCAGAGCAATCCTAGACGGTTAAGTGCGTTATAGAAGCCCATAAATCACATACTTTATTTGATTTTTCGTGTTGTGTTCATTTCATTTTACGGTTACCATAACCACTGATTGTTTTTTTATAGTGATGTTAGATGCAACAATACTTATGTTTATTTATTTTTAATTTACTTATTTATATATATTAGGAAATTACCCATAAAAGCCATTCCTTAAATAGCCCTATAAATAAATAAGTTTGGGGAAATGTTTCCATTGTATGAAATCTCATTGGACGATAGCCTGAGATATTTCAAAATATTAACCCCTTCGCACAGATGCCAAATTTGGTCAATTCTCTTATTTAGGGGGTGTTCTATTTAAGACTTTATAACTCCAGGGGCCCTATTTTACACCCGGCACAAAGCGGCGCTAACCCAAACGCAAGTGTCTTTGCTATCTTACACCCGGCGCTGGGTTCATTATAACGCCTAGCGCTTACGTCGTTTAACTACCATGTATTCTTGCGCCCGTTGCAAGTGAACTGGGTGTGTTGGTCTTAAGATGAGGAGTGGCCAGGATTATTTTTGGCGTATTGCTATCTTGAGCCAGAAGAAAGCGCTTGCGCTAGAACTACCAAAAACCTGGTCTAAAGTCATGTCGCAGTTGTTTACATGTTATTTTAACGGCGCATATAAGTGCGTCTATCGAAAAAACCTTATGAACAGCGAATCGGCTGTAACTTAGGCTATTTGAAAAACTATAAATGCAATATTCACTGGACAAGGTTTTGAACTTTTTTCAGTCACAAACCATTCTATTTACTTACAGGCTGTATTCTTAGATAAACAGAGCTGTATTGTAATGACATCTGAAGCGCATTTTCAGAACTCAAATGTCCGTCTATTGCCGTGCGCTAGTTTTCCATTGAATGACAATTCACGCATTAGGTGTAAATGACAATTCGCGCATTAGGCTTGATATAGGTGTTATCAGCTCATTTTTAATGGATAGCCATTGTCCCGTACCGTCGCACATCGCCTGGATGTTGATGGAGTGGGCAGAATGCAATTCAATGTGGCATTCCCTTTCACTGAGGGAAAGGTAGGCTATGGACCCTTTTATTATTATGCATTTTTTGATATAGACTACACAATAATATTTCACATTGTAATCTTGATATTTTAGTCATGCTTGTGCGCGCCCCTGTGTGTAACAGACAGGAGGGTACGCGTTTTGTGCACACGCCTAAGTAGACGCACTTATATGCGCCATTAAAATAACATGTAAACAACTGTGACATGACTTTAGACCAGGTTTGTGGTGGTTCTAGCGCAAGCGCTTTCTGCTGGCTCAAGATAGCAATACGACAAAAATAATCCTGGCCACTCATCTTAAGACCAACACGCCCAGTTCACTTGCAACGGGCGCAAGAATACATGGTAGTTAAACGACATGAGCACTAGGCGTTATAATGAACCCAGCGCCGGGTGTAAGATAGCAAAGACACTTACGTTTGGGTTAGCGCTGCTTTGCGCCGGGTGTAAGATAGGGCTCCATATATTCTTGCGTCCATTACAAGTGAACTGGGCGTGTTGGTCTTAAGATGAGGACTGGCCAGGATTTTTTTTGGCGTATTGCTATCTTGAGCCAGCAGAAAGCGCTTGCGCTAGAACCACCACAAACCTGGTCTAAAGTCATGTCGTTGTTTACGTGTTATTTTAACGGCGTATATAAGTGCGTCTACGTAGGCGTGTGCACAACGCGCGTACCCTCCTGTTTGTTACACACAGAGGTGCGCACAAGCATGACTAAAATATCTAGATCACAATGTGAAATATTATTATGTAGGCTATATCAAAAATGCATAATAATAAAAGGTTCCATAGGTTAACATACCTTTCCCTCAGCGAAGGGGAATGCCACATTACATTGCTCTCAGCCCATTCCATCAACATCCAGGCGATGTGCGATCGTATGGGACAATGGCTATCCATTAAAACGGAGCTGATAACACCTATATCAACCCTAATGCGCGAATTGTCATTTACACCAAATGCGTGAATTGTCATTCAATACAAACTCCCGCACTGCAATAGACGGACATTTGAGTTCTGAAAATGCGCTTCAGATGTCATTGCAATACAGCTCTGTTTAAATAGAAATACAGCCTGTAAGTAAATAGAATGGTTTGTGACTGAAAAAAGTTTGAAACCTTGTCCAGTGAATATTGCTTTTATTGTTTTTCAAATAGCCTAGGCTACAGCGGATTCGCTGTGCATAAGGTTTTTTCAATAGCCTATGGTTAAAAAATGGAGATAAATGTCACCATGTTAACTGAATTGTAACCTTAGCTATTCTTTGTCCTTATTTTTTAAATTACAGAGACAAGGTTTCCATACCCTCAGCTTATTAAAACCCCGCTGATTTCACCTGTTATTCCATAACTGAACAAAAGATTTTAAAGAGAACTAAGCTGTTATGTTCGGGCGGGGGAGTAGGACCCAAACGCAGGCAGGAGTATGAAAAACCGAAGTTTAATAAAAGGCCAAGGCAGCAATCCGTGGTACAGACAGGCAGGGTCGAAAAACCGGGGAGACAGGTAACGATACAAAGCACAGTCCAAAGAGTGGTCAAGGAACAGGCTGGGGTCAAAACCAGGCAGGCACAGCAAAAGCACAAAAGCAGGATCGTGAGAACACAGGCAGGGGTCAAAACCAGGCAGGCAGAGGAGGAACAAAAAGACAAAACGAAGATCAGACAACAAAACTAAAATAACAGGGGAAGGACGAGGGATAACAAAAAACTCAGAAACAGAAACTAGGAATAAAACAGATCACTCGGGCTGACACTCAGAAAGAAACACAGTAGCAAAAATATTGTATAAGGAACTCGTGAAGAAAGACTGAAATAACAAGGTTTAAATACACAGGGAGAAGATTACACAAAAGGAATCAGGTGTGAAAAGGAGGGGAAATGAGGGTTAACAAGGACCAATAATACAATAACGGGGGAAACGTAAGACACGGACTGGAGTACACATAGACACAATGATAACAAACGGCCTGGGGTTAGCACGTAGACAAGTGCACCGCTTGGAGGGGAGGAACGCGAAAGTGGACACACGTGCAGAGAATGTGAAATCAGATAGATACAGGGATAGGATAACGAGGAGGGAAATGACAGCTGCAGGTAGAAACTCAAGATGAATTAGTAATTAGTAATGTTAGTAGCAAACTCTAAAACCCTAATGTTAGTAGGTTAGCTGGTTAGTATTATATACACGTTAGTTTGTTAGCAGGTTAGTATTAAATCTAATCTAACAGTTAGTATGATTACTACATTAGTATTATATACAAATATAAATAAAGTCAGAAGGAAGAAAATGAGATATGAAATCCAGAGGAAACCCGAATGTTCCCAAAATCACCCGAATAGTGCAATGACAAAGACAGGGAGTGGAATCTCAGAAAACATGGAACGTGGACTGACAATCGCGAGGGAAAAGAAATCAGGAAAAATAATAATAAAGAATAAACAGACAGACAAATTACAGGATCCTAACATAAGCGTCTAATTAGAAATTAAAACAAATTTGCAGCATGTTACATTTAATTCACAATTAATTTTAATACCATTATCTGCATGTGCGCTTTACAGGAGCAGGTCTGTTTCCCTTGCTGTAAATCACACTTTTAACGGTCTTCCTGGGAAAGTGGATTGTTTTACAGCATTACGCTACCAGTAAAACAGGTTGGTCACATTTCCATAAGCTGGACAATATAAAACAAGGGAAAATATGGATGAACCTATGGGTTGCCAACCTGACAGCTTTATTGTATTTATTGTCATCATTAAGGCAAAATAACGTTGTTTATTTTATTAATAAAAATTAGAATGCAAGTAATGAACTTCAGATGAAGCTTGAACATGAGTTCATTGCTTCATTACATAATCAAACGAAATTCGTTAAACAAGCAGGCTAATTTGGCGTTTTCTAAGGTGAGACGGAAGCCATTGGTAGCTTATTCTCAGCTGTTGCAGGTGCCTTTAACGAAATTTAACCGCATATATTTTGTAAACAGCACTGTCAGGAATTACCGGGAACTCGTAATGGTTAGCCCGAATAATATCGATCATAGGCTACTACTGATCCATATAGCCTATTCCTTGATCGCACTAAACACGCACGAGCATGTCTGTTTCGCCATCATAAGCAATCCGCCAAGGTGGAAAAGCAGGCTTTTAAAGGGAATGGGATATGACATTTTGATTGGTTTATTGCATGTCACGCCAAAGACACACCTATAATTAATGAAGAGACTAGGTTCAGCCCATTTGGACGTTGCGCCGTGCTTAGTGCCCAAAAAACACACCATTTAAATAGCAAAAGTGGACTTGGACATGCCCTAAATGGACTTTACGCCATGCGTTTAGACCAAGCGCCAAGATCGCCAAGATAGAGCCCTTAATGTTTATAATGATATTTGCGAACGTATTACTCTAGATCTGGAAGGTTTCATGTAGCCTATGCTATTGATAGACTAGCATATGTTACATTAACATTACAAGTCCACAGTGTAGATTAATTGCGAGTTGAATGGTAAACAATCTGGGTAGAAACAAGCATTCACAGATTCTGTGATATAGGCTAAATGTTCATTTTAATTAAGTTACCACAGTGCAATTGTCGCGAATATGTACCTAAATGTTAATCCACTTTTGATGTAGTTGTCTCTCTCAGACCCAGCGGCAGAATTATTGGGAAGGACGGACCTCAATTTTTTTTAGGGGGGGGCACATGGACGTCGCAGGTGCCATGATTCCACTAATTCTGCCCCGTCTACTTTAACGTAGCCTACAGTGTTATTTATAGGCTAGGCTTCCGCATTTTAACCATATTGCCAAATTCTGGGCAAACAAAATGCGACAATGTACATATATTCTGGAATGCGCTAGCTCAAGCATCGCAATATAGCCTATCAAAACAAACTTTAAAGAAATAAAAAATGGTACACGGGAACCCTTTAGTAGTCTAGCCTAATGCAATTTGAGCATGCATTCCGATAAGTTAAAGGCAAAAAAGCATTCTTTAAGTGATTGACCAAATTAAGCCATTACATGCTTTTTAGCCTACTCGTGGGCTATTTGTAGGCTACATACCAGTTGGAAACTTCATTTGACTTTTTTGAAACTCAAGCACTTGTTATTGTTGCTACAGCCCAAGGTAGCCTATTTTCCTTCCCTAAGTGACTACAGGAAGGCAGCCGCCACCTCCAAATGCCTTACAGTTATATGGGAAAATACATGTTATACTGGAAATTGTTATTTAACTGAACAAAACAAAGACCCTCCATATGCACAAGGGCAATCTTTCTAAGAATTAGCGAACTAAGTAAAATACCTAGCTACTGTTTGCAGCCACGGAGGCAGTGGCTGCCTTCCAGTAGTCACGGAGGGAAGGAAATTAGGCTACCTTGGGCGTTCTACAGTTGTTATTTCATTCATTTCACATGCACTCGGCTACTGTGTAGGCCTTTGAGATCTATAATTTTTTTAAAAACACTCCGTGATCACTTTCCCGTGACGTGACTTTATCCAATAGGCTATTTTCTGTGACAAACACCCAGCGTTAACAGACATGACAGCAACCAATTTAGCAACTGACACAAGATTATAGTTTAACATCTCTTACCTCTTCTCTTAGCCATCCATTTTTGAATATCCATGATATCTGTTTCACTTTTCAGCTTTCGCTGGCTAAGCAAAGTGAGGTTTTGTGCCTCACTGTCTGTCGCACACATGATTAAAATCATAGGTGGCCATACAACCACTTGACCTCTGTCAGCGTCCAATTGTATTTTAGGCCAACACTATTTTAAAACAGTTTTTTTTATTGTATAAAAAGATACTATTTACTTATGTGAAGTCTGTCTACTACTGCTACTAGTAGGCCTATAATAATAATAATAATAATAATAATTAATAGGGTAATTATTGTTTGTGAGCAGCTAGGGGGAGGGACAGGCGGGGGGCACAGAGGTCGTGTGTGTGTGTGGGGGGGTTCCATGTTCATAAACGAACAAAAAAAAGTACAATATGAAATCACAACAGGCAGAAAGGTTTTGTTATGGGGGAAATCGTTTCCATTCAAATGTATAAGGAATGGTTTCATGTTTTTATAAAACTGCCTTTTCATTCTGAGTTGATTATATATTGTACCTCAGATTTTTTCCAGTTGTTATCCAAAATTATTGTTCAGGGTCCCCCAGTTAGGGGGTGGGGGGGTTAGATAAATAAGTAAAAGTCCAGAATATAGTTCTTATAAAAGGTTTTGAAAAGAAAAAAAAGGGAGGGGGGTGAATACTCATAAATTGCAATAGCAATTAATTTTAGACTTGAAAATATGACATTTCCTATATGTAACACCACTTCTGGTCAATGCCCCGCCCACTTCCGTTAAAAAAAAAAAATCCGAATACAGATACAGATTATTTTGATGGTCCATACAGATACAGATAATGGCATCGCTGCACACCCCTAACAGACAGATTATTTCACTTCTAATTCACTATATCACAATTCCAGTGGGTCATAAGTTTACATACACTAAGTTATTTTTATATTTGGTCACATATGCTTTGCATGCCATGACTTCCTGATGTTTGTGACCCAACTACATCAAAAGACTCTTGATATCTTATTTTCTGGTACAAGTGATACTATAACGTCAATGAAACCAGAATGAACCGGAATGAATGAAACAGGTTTGCAGAGCGTGGGGGGTATTCGCATCGACGTTTCAGATAGTGTAATAGCGTTATAAAGTGTGGTTTATTCTCACACGGATTCTCCCAGACAATAAATGACCACTGAATTTTGAAAGGAACATCTCTATGTGTAAAAACAATGCTAGGTATATTTATTTAATATTTAGTAGCAGATATTGATAGTAGAATGATGTGGTATAATTACACATGCTTAATTTGCATTTGAGTGAGCAGGGCTTTTCACTGCTTTTTTGGCATACGATCAGGCTATTGTTGGGTTTAACTTGTTGATATGACGGAATACAAATTTTATGTGATGAAGAAATATATTTATGAACTCACACATAGACGCTATTGTCCACGATGTCATGCATGGGTAGGTATAGTTGCAGGAGAGACTGGGTGGGGGATTGCTTGTTAAATGGACTTGCTAAGGGGACAATAGGGACACTTTGAAATTCCATATTCAGCACAGTTGTCACAAAACGTGTACTAATAATGCTAAAACATGGAGTTTGTTGTTGCCACTCATAGTTTGGTTGCAGGAGAAATTAATATCTGAGTTGAGCAAAATCTTGGTGCTGGCGCCATGGCCACTAGGGCCATGCGCAAAGGGGATAACAGCCGGTTTACTCCTCAATCCTGAAATACCTCCCAGATCTTGTCCACTAGATACAGACTTCATCTCTCCAGTGTGCTATCAAGCATGGCCAACAGAAAGGCCTACTAGGACTTCTCAGACCACGCTGAGAACAGAGGGAACCTACCTTGGTGTTAATGCAGCACCACAGAGTGACTGTCAGTCCATACCAGGATGTGGCAGTGAAATGCCATCTACCTGCCTGAGCTCTACTGCACATTAGTGGGCTTCTTAACTGACAGGGATGGAACTGTGTTTGATAGTGTATGTCTGTGTGCACTGTGTCATCATAATACCCAACGAATCACTGCTACTAGCATGGAGTCAGGGAGTGTCTGTTAATTTACAGGAAACAGCCACGGAGGAGGTAAGTCCTCCTATTCAGGGAATCTTCCCTGTTATTAATCTAACTCCACTGAGGGACTGCATGTAAATCTGCACTGTGTGTGTGTAGGAGAAAAACCATCAGGACTAGCTGTGCACTACAGCTATGCACACTACTGAACATTAGAGTGCTTCTTGCTCAAAAGGGTATAAATTGTTTATTGAGCGATCCATGGGTGGGTCCTCAACAGTCTTAAACTACTGCCACTGACATTCTCAGGAATTAATGAAATTTCAGAGATTCTCCAAAGGTATTTTTTTCTGTAACCTCATGTTCAGAGAGTTCAGGGTGAATTTCTGAGACCCCAGGGTTGGGGACAGATTAATCACTGATCCAAGTACATGAGATTTTAGCCTTTCAGCATGAAGGAACAGCCAAGCAGCCTCGTATCATCATGAGAACTCGCTGGTAAAAATGTGACTGGGAAGATGTCAAACTGGAGAGCTCTGCTAATGAAGGCCTGGGCTATATCTAGAAATTTATCAGTGAAAATAATTTTCCATAAGTGAAATTTATTTCATCTGAGGGAACAAACATGAATTTATGCCGTTTTTAAAGGGGGGCCTCTATGCCTGAGCAGACAAGATGTTGTTTCTTAAAGCTTGTAGATGTAGCTTGCTAAGTATAGAGTATGAAAGAATTCTAAAAGTTAAAATACTGTGATGGAAAGATGCTTACAATAATAAAAAGGGGTGAACCCAAACGCGCTACAAGCCGGCTATATAAACAAGGAACTATAGGTGCTCAACAGAAGGACCAGTGAATAGAAAGAATACCAAACCCGGACTACTTCGCTAGGACTAACCCGAGATAAGGAGGACTGGAGCACACAGAGCTCAGAGCAAAACAAAATAATTTAATGCGACTGAAATGCGCATTCAATTATTTTGTTTTGCTCTGAGCTCTGTGTGCTCCAGTCCTCCTTATCTCGGGTTAGTCCTAGCGAAGTAGTCCGGGTTTGGTATTCTTTCCATGCTTACAATAATGTTTATAATTTTGCTGATAAATGATGACAGTAAAAACATCAACGATAAAGGTTTTATAACCCAGACTTTGTTTTTTGTGTTAGCTAGCCAGTAAAGTTGGAGAGCAGTCAATTGGCTCAGGTTTCCTGTAGCAGCTATGGTTTAGGATGACTACTGTGGCAGCTTGGATTAGGGAGCGAGTCCTACAGCAGTGTATTCTATCATCTGATATCTTCTCTCAGTCCACTATCAACAACAAAAACACAAAGGCTAAACTTATTAATGTACAAGTTAATGTTTAGGTGTCCATTTACCAGATATTTGTGTGTACAAAATCATGTGTAAACTGTTACCACCCACAAAAAATTGTCTGAGGTGTTTAACGAGCTGCAAAGAAGACTGCGTGTTAAAATGGAAAGACACATGGATTTTTCGTTTTTGCAGATTAGCCTGAATTAATATGCAAAATTGGGCATCCCTAAGTTATTTCACGAAATAGTGGGAGGAGGTCATGCAAATAGATTACTTTCGCATGTGTAATGTTACTAAGCCCGAAAGCAGGTTTGGGAAAGGTAATTGCATGTGCATTTTACATATGGGTGTGTTTGGAATATCCACCGCTCCCACTGGTGACAAAGAGGGTCGAATAATACCTGATGCTGGGGAATCGTGAATGTAGGCTTCCATTGAGGCCTTCTCGGGACCAGACAGGCTGTAGAGGCGACTTGACGGGAGTTTAGCACCAGCCAGCAGATCAATACAGCAATCGTAGGGTCTATGGGGAAGTAAGGACACAGCACGGAATTTACAAAACACTTGAGACAGGTCATGATATTGCTGAGGTACACAAGACAAGTCTGGCTCTGGAGCTATAGTAGGGGCTCTGGCGGCCCCAGATGGAGGTAGGGCCGAATTAAGACAATCAGTGTGACATTGAGAGCTCCAGTCCTGAACCTGAGATGTTCGCCAGTTGATGTGTGGATTGTGAATGCGAAGCCAGGGCTGGCCGAGAACCAGCGGAGACTGGGTAGAGTGGATAATATAGAACCGAATAGTCTCACGGTGGTTACCCGATAATACGAGTTGGAGAGGAATGGTGGAGTGAGTAACCCGGGCCAGGATATTTCCATCCAGGGCGTAGGTGTTGAGTGGAGCAGACAGTGGCTTGACAGGAGAGAGTGAGAAGTGGAGATAGGGCTCACCAGTACGCCCAGTTTTACCGACGAGCCACCCCTTTTGGGCGGATAGGACAAGAGGCCAAGTGATGGTCGGGACAACCACAGTAGTAACAGGAGTCAGTGATGATTCTCTGGCGATGTTCATCGGCATCCACAGTTGTTCTGCCCAACTGCATCTGCTCCTCCTCCAGTGGGTCCAGCATCGAAGGAGAATGGAGATGGCGAGTGTGATTTGAGTGTACAGAGAACTGGACTCATCGCAGGTCACCAGCTCGTCTTTCAGTTCTTCACTGAGGGCTTGGAGGAAGGTCCCTTGGAGAGCGGTGTCGTTCCACCCTGATTCGGCTGCCAGAGTGCAGAATTGGACTGCCATTTCTGCCACGCTGCGGTTGCCCTGGTGCAGTTGGAGTAGGCGTTGGGTAGCATTGCGCCTATAGACTGGATGGTCGAACACCCGACGCATCTCAGAAGAGAAGGAGGCGAAATGGAAACAGGCAGGTAGCTGGCTGTCCCACATAGCCGTTGCCCACTCCTGTGCGCTCCCCCCCAGACAGGCCATCACAAAGGCGACTTTACTTGCATCCGAGGAGTAGGAGGCAGGCTGTAGGCGGAACACTATGTCGCACTGGAGTAGAAAACGTCAGCACTTTCCCAAGTCCCCCAGGTAGCGCTCCGGATGTGGCACGCGTGGTTCTCTGCCAGGAAGGAGCGGCGGCGCCGCGGGCTGTGGTTCCAGGGTTGGCGGTGCAGCACTGGCATGGGCCCTCGGAAGGGGCAGATGAACCGCCAGCCGGCCAATCATAGTACCCATCTGACTCACCTGGTCTGAGACGGTTTTCAGAGTCTCCTGGACGTCTTCCAGGCGGTGGCCATGTTGATCGATGACAGCACCCTGACAGGCAAGGGTGTGGTGAATCTGCTCAGAGTCGGCTGATTCCATGGTTTGGCCAGTTCTTTCTGTTAAGGATCCGAGAAGGGACTGGACTCAAATGCACGACTCTGAGACAGAAATCCAATAATTCCAATAATTTATTACTTCGTTCAGAACTCCAGAAGTATAGGGAGAGTTTAGGGTAGGGACTGGATCTTGAAATGGCGCGAGTAGGCAAGGGGCCGAATGGTGGCTGAATCCTGGTTTGGTGTAGCAGAGGAGGAGCGGGATACGGGAGACAGGGCTGCGTGGAGTGGAGCTAGGATATGGCTGCAGGCTGGCAGACAAGCAGAGCAGAACAAGTCGTTAGTTTCAGCAAGGCATGAACAAAACCAGGAAGCGTTAGTTGGCTAGGCAAGGCAAGAATAGACAGTAGCTTAAAGCAAGACAAAGCAAGGCTATGATTTCAGATACGAGACCCAGACAAGACAAGAGTTTTTCCAACAACAAGACTTAACGAACTGGCACAAGACAACGAACAACGGAAGAATATATATGAGGGTTAATTAGCTAATGAATGCGTGCAGCGTGAGAATGTATGCGAGAGTGATTAACAGAGAAGAGTGCGTGAGGAATGCAAGCAGGGAAAGTAATGTGATAGGCGGAGGAAATGTGAGAGGGAATTAGTGACAACAAAGAGGGAAACCATGCCCAGCCTGCACCACAAGGAAGACAAACAGGAAACATGAAAACAAGGCAAGAAATGTGAGGAAAAGGATAAAACAAGTGGGGACGGGGACTGGGAGGAACGGAGAGTGTAACAGGCAAAGTCATGTAGAAAAATTATTTATCTCCTAAAATAACAGGATTTATAAATTTTATAAAATTTGTGAAGTGGGTTTCACTGGCAAGATTGCTGCTTGTCTTTTCATCTTTTTCGAACTAGATATTTTTTTACAGTGTAACCATTGCAAACACACAAAATCTGTCATTTAAATATGGCTGTTTGCGGCTGGAGTCATTTACACAATCACTCTTAGTTGATCACCCGCAAAGTTTGAAATTATAACACGTGCAATTACTTTGGCTGACACAAAATAACACCCTGTATTTGGGATCTTAGTAAATCGACCCCTTAGTGTTTTGGTAGACCCAGTGGGTAAGTAACATTCTTTGCTGTGAAAGCCTAGCCTTATGCTTCATAAACACTGTGCATGTAGTGCATACAGTAATTAACAAACCACAATCAAATCTTCTGACAAATTTTCCTATTGAAATCTATGGAAAAATAAGTCAGGATAAGAAACCCTTCAAGTTATCCATCCATATCTACTGCATATCTGTCAGCAGAGTAATGATTTAAGGCTTGTTTGATATGTCAGACCCTTGATGACTTAGAGCCATTTAGCCAACCATGTTTTTCCATACTGTTCCAGTGTAATTTACAGCTAAATCTAGTCCCACCCCCCAATTCCCATAGAGATCCATTCAAATGCAGAGATGTTATAGTATCGCTTGTAAGAGTACCAGAAAATAAGATATCAAGAGTCTTTTGATGTTGTTCGGTCACAGACATCAGGAAGTCATGGCATGCAAAGGATATGCGACCAAATAGTATAAATTTAAAGGCACAGTCAACTTAGTGTATGTAAACTTCTGACCCACTGGAATTTTGATATAGTGAATTAGTAGCTAAGCAATAATGACCTCGGAGCCAGGCATTACACAGTTTAAATGCCCGACGCGGAGGTAGTAAAAATTTGCCTCCGCGAAGGGCATTTTAACTGTGTAATGCCCGGCTCCAAGGTCATTATTGCGCTTATACCATGGTTACCAACAATGATTAGTTACATTTATATTTATTGATTTTTATCGACTTAATCAGCTGAAATTGAAATATCCTTCCGAGGCCATTTTGGCATGTTGTTTGCCGTTGTCATGCAAAACTGCTCGTTGATTGTTCTATTTGAACAATTAGTTGCTAATTCTATTTCTGGTTACTAGTTATATTTTGTCCATAGTTATGCAAAAACCTCTCGTTGGTAGTTCTGAAAACAATTGATTCTATAAGGAAACAAACAGTTCCTTCTCAACTTTATACAATAAAATTAGCACCAATTTTGGTTATTTTTGTCATGAGTTACATTATTTAAGAAAATTGCATGAAACCGTAACTCAATTTACCTCCCTCTCTCTGTCTTGCTTTTTAAAAATGCTTTGGTCACGCAGCCTATTTTAAACAGCCCAGGCTAAGGAAATTGCATTTCAGATTTGCATCATGAGATGGGAACATCTGAAAAATAGCCTACTATAGATAAAGAGTTTGTTTGTAACTTGTCATATCTAAGACATTTCGCTGGATAAAATGTTTTTTTAATACACAGATTAGCGTTTTGTGAAGTAGACTAACTTGCTTGCATTTGCAACCAGCGTTGCTCACGTTAACGTTACATTCCATTAGGTAGCTAAAGCCCTACTATGTTACGTTATATTTCCTACTATATTTCCAAACTGAATAAATACTGCACCTCTAACCACATAACTGCTTTGCTAGATTAAAGTTGTTGTAACTAAGATATTTGGCGAATACAGACTTTTTAATCAGCGGATTTAGCGTTATTTGCTGGCTTTATTAATCAGCTGTTGGTGTTGCTATGGTTACCATTCATAAAAGGGTCTACTCTAATGGCACTGGCAGCAGATAATGTAGACGGCGTATTAATTTAGAACGGTGATTAAAATGTTGCCAGTGCTAGCGTTGGTGTTGTCGATGATCCGGGGGGGGTGGAGGGGGATTGACCGGACAGCAAAGTGGACTGGAGGAGACGGGCTTGACCTGGCAGACGTGGAACGTGGGGTGGACTTTCAGGGCTGGAGGGAGTCTGAGTTTGACTGCAGAGGGGTTGACAACGGATTCAATGGTGTAAGGGCCGATGAACCAGGGATGAAGTTTCTTGGAGGTGCTTTGTAAGGGAATGGTGGAAGTGGAGAGCCAGACCTGCTGTCCTGATGTGTACTGGGGGGTTGCGGTACGGCAACTCCTTTGCTCCACCCTGGGTGCAAGTGGTGGAGTGAAGGAGTGTGGCACGGGTGTCGTTCCAGACCCTCTTGCAGCGTTGTAGATGGACCTGTACTGAGGGTACGGAAACCTCCTCCTCCTGGGACGGGAATAGGGGTGGCTGGTACCCCAGGGAACACTCAAACGGGGACAACCCGGTGGCAGAGCTGGTTAGTGAGTTGTGGGAGTACTCATCCCAGGGTAGCAGCTTGCTCCAGGAGGAGGGGTTCCGAGCAGCGTAGCGCTGCTTCCAGGTCCTGGTTCGCTCTCTCCGTCTGATCGTTTGGGGATGGTAGCCGGAGGAAAGGCTGACGGAGGCCCCCAGGGACCGGCAAAAGGCCTTCCAAATGTGGGAGGAGAACTGGGGGCCGCAATCAGAGACCACATCCGAGGGAATCCCGTGCAGATGTACCACTTAGTGTACCAGGAGCTCTGCTGTCTCAGAGGCTGTGGGAAGCTTAGGGAGAGGGATAAAGTGAACGCCTTGGAGAAGCGGTCGACAACAGTGAGGATGACAGTGTTACCATCTGATGGTGGTAATCCGGTTTTATTATTGGTCGTGATAAATGGATGGCACTGAAGACAGGTTTGATGGCTGTGGTTTAGACGGAGAGGTGACGCCCTCTGAGGGTGCCTGGACAGATTCCAGGCAGGTGGAGTGACAGTAGGGGCTCCAACTCTGGACTTTGTTGGTGGCCTAATTCATCCGACTTTCATCTTCTTTTTCTTTAATCATAGGCTATCTTGACTCCGACTCCATCCTGAGTTTCCACAAACTTCTCCGTAAGTGTTGTTTTCAATGTTGTCACATTTTTTTTAAACAGACAATTCACCCTAAGTTTATGTTGCAAATTCTTCATCATACTGTTGCTATGTGCTATTTGTAATTTTCACTGGATAAAAAATGAATAAATACCATTGACAACAGTATTGCAAAACCTCATGCCATTGTGTGAATTCCTACCTAAAAAATAAGGTATACTATACTACAGAGCCCTACAGGCAAGGCAGGCTACTAGCAGTACTCACAGGGCTAGCTACTAGCCTGGCTAGTCACCAGGAAGTCACAAATGCTAATTGGAATAGAGATTAATCTTAATTATTACCATATCACCAGTGGTGCTAAACTGGTCTAACGCAAGGTGCCACTGTTCAGATATTTTCATTGGTGGTTGTTTATTTCATAGTATAATGTCTCTATGAGTATGTCATGTTTTATCATCTATAAAATTATTGCTTAGGTTTTATTATTTCACATTTTTGGAAATGTGTACATATCCTGTCCATATCCGGTTTCTGGCAGCCTGCTGTTGTTTCTGCGGTCGTTCTTTTGTTTGACGACTTCGAGGCAATCTATCGTATTTTTCCGCCTCCGTTCCGGTGTTTGAATCTCACCCGGCAATTATTCCTTTCACCTGTTTTGGATTTCCTGCCGGTTATAAATAGCCCAGGACTTCCGCTTTTCAGAGGCTTCGATATTGTCTTCGCTTTTGACTATTGGAGTCGGTAAGGTAAAGGATAGCGGTCTCTACGTTTCTGGTTGTTACTCGTCAGAAATGTAGGTAGTCCGGTTAAAGAGTTAGGGTAAAGATTTAGTTAGTCTTTAGGTTTCCTTTTCTCTCTTTATCCTTTTATATTCCTACCTGTTACCTTTTGTTCAGCTCGTTCACACCTAGAGCTGTAGGTACAGGTTCTTTTTCTATTACGTTTCTTTCGCCCTTGTTACACAGGCTTTTTTTTGTTTTTCTCTGACCTCTAGTAATACGCCTCTTGTGTAAGTGCGTGATGTTCCTTTGTTGTTTACTACTCGCTATCGCCGAGTTTGCCCTCTTTTGGGGTTGTTTTGTGTTGGCTGTTTCATTTCCCCTGTTACTGCGGAGCTGTCCGCTTAGTGGCGTATTTCTAACAAAATACGCTTTCAGATTCCTTGGTTGTGGCGTTTGGTTCTCCGAACCTTACACTCCCCCTTACATATCCTAAATGTATAATTTCACAATGTCTGCATTGCATTCTGTGTGTATTTCACATTATATCACACAATACAAATCAACAGGATAATACCAGCAGGAATATGTCCATGATATAGTTATCTTAAAGTGATACTGCAGTTCTGACTTTTCCCGTTGAAAACCGATGTTTTGAGTTAGATTATAATCATACACAACTGTCTATGTCTGAAAATCTCATGTTTAGTCAAAATAGTTTTATATGAGTTTTTGTGTAGGCTTACCAATACGCTGATTTCCGGGGATTCGTGACGTCACGAGATCCTTAACATAAAAATGGGTGGAGTTGAGGTGGTCCTAGGGGTGGTCTCGGCTGGGCACGTGGTATAAAAGCAGAGACCAACGGGTTTTTTTTCCCTCTTTGAGACTGAGACCCTTGTAATGCTAACTAGTTAGTTCAAGTTCAAATGCGAATTGCTTTGTATTACTGCTAACGCTAATATTACGACTTATATCGAGCTACTAAGGCTACGTTCACACTGCTGGCATTAGTGCTCAATTCCGATTTATTGGTCAGATCCGATTTTTTTTGTTTGGCTGTTCACATTCATTTTTTAATGTGGCCCATATCTGATTCCAGTGTGAACCGATTGCTCTCCTCAAATGACCCGTGCAAATTAACTAAAACAAAAGACAGTGCCTGTTACACAGCCTGCAGAAATAAACAACAACAAAAAGGAAGTCATCAAAGTCGCAGCTTCTGCATTAATTTTAAAGTTGATGTGCAGTGGATCTAATGATAAGAGTGAGGAGACGGGGAAAAAACCAAGGTTTTTACTAGCTTTTTGTACTGCCGTGGCTGCTACTTCTGTGCAGAGTGACTCATGAATGCGAGATTGGAGCCAGGAATGGGGGGACCGTGACATGTGCGGTTTCAGTGAAACTCAAGCAAGGCATGAAATTAACCTCGCTCACTCGCCTGGGCGAGTGATTATGAGCACGGGCGAGTTAAGAAAATGGAGCGCTCGGCCGTTTGGCTAGTGAGACCAGTCAATATAACATTTATAAAACGGATAGTTCCGGGATGAAGATTGGCCAATACAGCGTTCCAGCCGTGTTAAAATACACAATATAAAAAAGCTATCACATGACACATCTGTTCAACTTCATGTGTAACATATAGCCTAACATCACTGCGCACCCTTAGATTAAACTATTGGACCGACAACCATAACGTTCGGTAAGCAGCTACATGAGAAAACCGTGAATAATGAATACCGCGCAACAAAACAAGACAATAATATGGACAGTTCTAACATTATTTTAAATCACAAAACGGATAACGCAGCTGTCCGCGAATGATATAAAAACGTTGCCTACTTCCGACTTATTATGGTGTATCGTTTGTGCCCAAAAAAATCCACTGCTTTGCACATTTACCACTTATCTAAAATAACAACACATGATAATATAATGTGAATCTGTTGATAACCTACCCTGTACAATAGTGAGTTAACTAGCCCGTGCGTACACGTTCTAATGCCCTGCTAGCTGCATCAAAAATGACGTAAAAAGTCACATTAATTCCGATCTGACAGACTGCGGTCGCTTTGACACAATCGGTTATGTATCGGCATCTAATACCACATTCAAAAGTGCCCAAATGAGAATAGGAAATGTCAGATTCAATGTGATTTTCGCTGTTCACACTTCCATTAAAAAAAATCAGATCTGTCACATTTGAGGAAAAAATCGGATCTGTGCCACTTTTTACCTGCAGTGTGAACGTAGCCATAGAGAGTTATTCATCTACAACGTCTTACTTTGGTATCTTTAGCTAACTTGCCTGCATTATGCCAAGGAGTCAGAGATATATCGTTCCTCGGTGTAACGCCACCGGCAATGTTAGCTTTCATAATCTGCCGAGAGACGGAATGTATGGATAAATTAGGTAATGCAAAGCAGTCTATTGTGTGTGAGTTTAGCCCCGTTTGGTCCAGAGAACTGGTAACTTAGCTAGCTAGCTAGTTATCTTAGCTATCATTTATGAATAATGTTAGCTAATAAATTATAACAATTATCTCCGGACCAAGTGGATGAGGGCGCTACAACCAGCCATGTTCAATATACTAACGTTACTGTGTGACTGGGTTTTGCTGTGTATTTGAATGTATTTAATAGTAACGTTACTTTAGGCAGACAAACAAGCTAACTTAGCTAGGTAACGTTAGCTCTACCATACGGTTACATCCCCGGTCCTCTCCTCGATCGCGAAGACGTAGCCTAGTTGTGAGGAGAGAGCAGGAAGGGGGCTGAGTTCAGTGGGGGCCTGAGTCAGTTCACCAAGACACACCCTTTCACTCCTTGACCGTATGAATATTCATAATATGGCTACGTGGCACCATCGTCATATGACCACACCCACTCACGAGTTCCAGTTCAAATTGAAGCGGAAAAAAAGGCCTTAGAAAAGCCTCTGCAGTATCTCTTTAACATTGACATTTTATTCTTTGTGGAACATATTGAAGGCGCCATTGTCTAGAATTTTGTGTTTTTATGAACCTCCTCATTTGATTGTTGAAGCTGACTCATTTCCTCCTCCTACAAATGGCCACAAAGTAATCTTTAAAATATATAATTTGTTAACTGTGCAAAGTGATTCTATTGCTTTCGTAACATAAATTTTGATTAGTGGATTTTTTAATAGTTCTGTTGTCCTGGCAACCAGGAATATTATAAGAATTTACAACTAAATATTATGGAATACTGCAGTCAGCTAGGGCTTCTATAGCACCTGGCAGTATGAAAAATAAGCTTGTCCTTTAAGAGAATATTTTGTGCGACCAATCTGACATATGAAAGTGGACCTTCTTCAAGATTTTATATAAGAGGAAATAAGAATTGAAAAAATGGATTTAAAAAAAATTGGCCAAGCAGGTCTACACATGTTTTGGTTTGGAGTGTTGAACTTTAAAAAAAAAACTTCCATAGAATCGTATTAACCTATTCCTGGATAGGCAGACATTTCTACCCTTTTCATTTATCTCTTTGTATGTTGGAAGCAACAGCAGCCTGGTGATGCTGTAAATAATTAAACAGGACCCTGACAGACAGCGTGTCCTTGAATGAACCACACAAAGTAATGCTAGCTCAGTCTGTGCTCCACTCTTATTTGGCAATTTAAAGGTTTCTGTCTTTTTTTAAAGAACAAAGAAAAGAAGGAGCTATTTATGTTGTTGTTTGCCTGTGTTACAAATGCCACTGATTGTAATCAGATGGTCTGGTTAATCACGGAAGTAGCCTATTGCTCTGTGTCTTGGGTTTCCGATTGTAGCCGGTGTTGTCGGCACAGACTATTGGGACAGCTAAAGTGAGTCAGAGAATGAGTCCCACTTATGTCTTCCAGAAGAAACCACAGCAGCTGAAATCAGAGAAGAATGAGATTATTCACAAGGGCCAACTACTCTGCACTGAGCTGGGCCGTTACTGCCAGCAACCTGTAGCTTGTCCAGCTCCTCTTTACCAGCCAAACAAACACATACCAAGAACCACGTCATCTGACTGTAAGTACACCAGCGCTTTCAAAGCTTCATAAAAAAATCTACAGCATGTTTAATCTGGGAGCTTCAAACAGATCTTTTCTTTTTTTAAATGACAGCCAGCACCAACAGATTTCCCACGTTTATGTAAAAGCCTTCTGTTGTAAATGTGCATTCAACCCTTGTAATATTTTCCATGCTGCAGTAACAAAGCCCAGCTATCCTTGCTGGACAGTGCGTCCTTCTAACCAGATTTAAGAACTCCTCACGGCCATTATCACATACGTCACGCATTATAAAGTGGAAGAAATGCAAAAGCTTTATGATGCATGTTGTTTTTTTGCACGACTTTAGTTTAGAAAGGTTTTTTAATAAACCGGACAGCTTTGTAGCAAAGAGACAGCATTGAAAAGTAACGCAGGCGAAGAGAAACTTAAATCTGGGGTTGAGCCGAACAGTCTGTAAATAATTGTGTAAGTAAAAAGTCTCTAGGACAGAGGAAATCTTGGTGGGATATTTTTCTGAGCAATAAGTACTTCCTGGTATGAAAAAAAGCTTAACTGAATTCTATAGAGATGGGAGTTTTCTTATGTTTGTCACACACATTTGCCGTGCAATTGGCATTATATATCTTACTTTTTTATAGTAATGAGTCTGCCATTTACTTTTGTCACATTAAACAGAATGAGTGACGTGTATTTTACTTGATTAAATATTGATAAACTCAAGAACATTTTGTGTTCGGGAAAATTGACCCTTTCATCAACTGGTTGGTATAATATTGTTAGGTTTCTGGCTGTATAACCATTCTGGTTTTCAATTGTGCTATTTTAAGACAGTTATATTTAATAAATAATAAGCTTCACATGAGACAATCCACAGTGGGGCATGCTGCAGCCCTGGTGTTGATGAAAAGTGAAATCATGTGCACAACAGCATCTCATCTGCTCACAGTTTAGATTTGATGTGGAAGGATGTTATCTTCGTCAAAACTTTTTGTAAAATCATGTGCCCAAGTATGTTCTACATAGCATCCGGTTTGCGAAGCTGTGTACAGACAGCGAGTCACACTGCAGAGCATTGAAATGCATTTGAAATGCAGTCTAGTTTGTATATATGGTAATGGTTCGAACCAAAGCAATGAGAATTACTTGAGAAAAGCACTGTGGGTAAACATTTAGCCCTTGTTTTTTACGCAATGTTGTGCCCCACCAGGCATTTTACTTTTCTCTTGCTATAGCATTCAATGCTGAATGACAGAGATGCAGCGACAAAACTATTTTCTGAAATAGTTTTGCTTTTGTTGTAGTATGTCGAGGTCGGCTTTCGAAGGAATCGCTTTGTCATCTTATATTTACCGCTTGTCTGTTTACAGCTAAAACATCTAAAAGTAAAAAGGGACTGTGTACAAAGCTTGAGAGGACAGAGCATATTTTGGCTGAAAACATTCACAGTATTGGAATCATTAAAGCTGTAAACATTGTACTCTGCAGATCTACCCTGCACTGAATTGTTTTGGATTTGTTGGCGAAAACATTATGTGGTTATGCAGATTGGTTATTGGTATTTCACTGAGTGTAAACATTATTGCTATGTACATGTATGTGTGTACACTTGATTTTTGATGCTGGCATCAGAATGATTTTAGATTTAGAAATATGATTCATATTCATATGTGTTTCTTTTTATCTTGGACAGTGATTGATGAATATCATACATTTTTATCAGCAGAATGTAATAGATGTTTTTATCAACACGCCCTCCCCCCAATACCATTTCACTTTCACTCTGTACTCAAGCAGGTTGGTGAAAGTAGAATACTATATGAATAGTGAAGACAACCATAGCAGCATTGCTACAATCAATCCTCACATGTAATCAATCACTGACAATTCTTCTTTCTATGCCATGGCAAGTCCCTAGACATTTGCTATTTCTTTGCTTAAAATTCATTCACATGCATATTTATGTCCTGTAACATCAATTTACCCCCTTTTTGAAAAAGCACATTCATGATTTTAGATTTAACCATTAGATGGCAGTGTGGTGTAGTAGTAGGGAGCCAACCAAGTTAATGGATGTAAGCAGATTGCAGGTTCCAGTCAAAAGTGAGGCACAGCCATTATATCCATGAGATATTTACTAAACCTGCAATAAATGTGCAGGTAAGTTCATGAGGAATGCGCACACAAAACTGATTCCCCGTTGTGGGAAAAGTGCCCCTGGGCCATAAAAACATTACAGCCTTGGAAGGAGGATCGGACATTTTTCTGTAAGACACGCTAACATGGCTGAGTGTGCACATGCATGACACAGGCCATGATGACGGACAGCGCCAACACAAATGACTCCTCCTTTGCCTTTCCCACAATTGGAGAGTGATTCTGGATCTACAGCCACAGTGACACTAGGGTTGTGTATCGAAAAACGGTGCCTCACCGAAATACGTCAGTCCTACCGAGTATCGAAACATTTAGGAAAAAACAGTACCAAATTTATATACTTTACGGTAGGCTATTTCTCACCATGAATGCTATTCTCGCAGCCAGCAGACAATCCATTGCATCAAATGCAACTACAATTAAATGAAACACCAGTAACACCAGTAATCGAATGTGGTAAAGCATTTGATCGTCCAGTGCTGGGTCTTCAGACTGCTGACAACGACTGAATAACAGATACGGTTCTCGCAAACAGAAGTTTTGGTTCAGATATTAATGATTGACTTGTAGCCTAATAACGTATGCATAGCTGGCTAAAGGCCTAGATATACTCCAGTTCCGTACGTGTACGTATGTACGTACGCAAACGCTACGCAAGCGGCATTGTTCACATACTCCACTGCGTACTTTATCTCTAAATGGTTCTTTAAAAGTTATGTCCACTAGGAGGCAGGTCAGCGACAAAAATTAACCGCCATTGTGTACTACTACTTCTTCGCTGTTTCCTGTTTCCATCTCCTCGTCAGAGGATCTTTGGTATACTGCCCCACGATTTCTGCTGGTATTGCACCTTGCGTATGCGTACACTCAAGGCCTAGGGAGACGTGCACAAAGGACGCACCAAACGAATGCAGGATACGTGCGGCAGCCATCCTGCGTATGCGTACACGTACAGTACTTAGCGTGAAGTATATTACGGCCTTAAGGTGGATGTTAGTTACGTTAACGTTATTAGCTTACCTCGTATCTTTGAAGCTATCATAAATAAACGTTTGCAGTAGACAGCTAGTTGTGAAATTAATCGATCTCCTATTTAATTTCATACTAAGGACCCTCTGTGAAAGCCAGTAGTGTAGCTGATTGCACCCCTTCCGTAACTCCCTTTACTGTAGCAGCAAGTAGAACTAAGCTGAAGAATGAAAAAGGAGATGAGCGGCGCCGTGCTGTTGCATCCTTTCAATACAATTGAATCTCCAAAATGGATGTCCTGACAGTTTTGGAATTGCACTTTATTTTCTTCTGTTGTGCTTATTCTGTCATTTTACAATGACATAGTGTTTACAGAATAATAGCCTACTTATCAGTCATTTTACAATGATAAACTTTTCACAGAAAAATACTTATCTGTCATTTTAGTGACATAATGTTTACAGAATGAAAATGTTTACAAATAGTAAAGATATCAGTTATAATCATTCATAGAAACATAGTTGGCCGATAAACATATAAAGTTTTCATATAAAGCAGGGCTGCCCAACCCTGTTCCTGGAGATCTACCGTCCTGTAGGTTTTTACTCCAACCCTAACAAAGCACACCTCGTTCAACAGCTAGAGAGCTTGTTGAGCTGCTCATTAGTAGAATCAGGTGTGCCAAATTAGGGTTGATATGAAGACCGTCTGGACGGTAGATCTCCAAGAACAGGGTTGGGCAGCCCTGATATAAAGTATCGAAAAAAGTATTGTGCAGGTATGGTCTCGAATTAAGGGTATCGGTTTTGGTATCGGTATCAATAAAATTTAAATGATACCCAACCCTAAGTGACACCTGTATATATGTGTGGTGCTTGTTTTCACTAATCACAGGATACTATTCTACTTATTAACCTAAAACACTAGAAAAGTGTAGGAGATATCCAAAGTAAACAGAAGAATTTTGTGGCCATTTCCCTCACTGAAAAAGAAAGTCTGTCTTAACTAGTGTTTTGGTCTTGTAATGAGATATTTAATTTTCTTTCTCTCAAGTAGAAAATATTAGCTTGTCTTAAGTTACTTTTTTCTTGACAAGTGAAATTGTCTTACCCCGTTGGCAAATCTTAAAATGGGTAAAACTTTCACCTCATTGGCAATCTTTTTGTCTTGTTTAGAAACAAAGTAATAGAAATAAGGTTAAGTCTAAATATAAGACTAAAATACTTGTTAAGATTGACTTAATTTTTGGTATTTGCAGTGGTGTCTCAGATTGTATCCATATCAATGGTATAGTAAGGCAGATTACTGACAGCAGGCCCAATGTCCCCATGCATTTGGATTTGTGTCAACAAAGGTCAGCCACTGAGCCACAGACATAGAGCAGCTCAAACAAGCATCCATGAACTCTGAACCCAAGGGTGTTAATTTCAGGGTGTAAAATTAACACACGCCACCAGCCAAATGTTGGTAAAATGTTGATTGTGGCTGGTATGATTTTCTACTCCAAGTAACTAACCAGGATGTGTTATATTGTAAAGGTAATGTGGCTGATAAAAATGTTGAAAATGGCTGGTGATTTTTAGAATCCACAAGCCACTCTGGCCAGTGGGTGAAAAAGTTAATTTCATGCTCTGCCTTCAATAGTCCATCTCCTCTTGAGGGAGAGAAAATTGGAGCATTTCTGCATCTAGCTCGTCCGGCAGGCAGTCCTGATGCTAACACCTTGATCACAGACTGTTCTGGAAAGCCCATTCCATTAATTACCTTTGTTTGCATTTTTGTGATATTCTTGCTTATTTTATGTTTTTTGTTGATGGTGTTAGAAATCAGTCCTGAAGGTGGAGATCTGTTGTTCTTTACATTATGCTGCCGCACTGACGCTAACATCAAATAAGGGGTTCCAAAAAAATCTCTCAGCTCAGGCTCCACTTAACAATCAAATTTACTGCGACCGGTAAAGCCTGACTTTTGTGCAAATATGGACTGAGAGCAGTTTTTCTACGGTCCCTACATCAGAACAGCAGCATGCATGTCAAGTCTAAGTGCTGCGGTATTTCATTTGACTGATGGGGATGTCAGTGTGTGAAAGCGTAAGATATACAGCATGTATTTACATTTCAGTTTTTCTCACAACCCACAAGTGGGTCCCCGGCCCTCCACTTAAAAACTGCTGTTTCACATTATCTACTTTTAAACAAAGGATAATTGAATGCATGTTAAAATGACTCAATAGCTAATGTTTTATTTTAGTTCCACATGACAAGCTAATCGCATTTAACCCACATTGCCATGCTAGCCAGTGAGCTGCACTATTGCAGACTTTTTTCTTCATTGAAATAGCTATTTCTGGAGTCACTACCCACATCCCAGGCTTTAAATGTAATCATTTTTAGGGCAAGACCATTTTGGCCATGGGGAAGCCGAAATTTAATAGGACACCAAGGTCAAATGGGAAGGCAGTAAGGCCAAAATCTAATTCGACATGATGGAATAAAGGCCAAAAAGCACATTGTAAAAGCACTTATTCCATTCATACAATCAAAAGTCACAAGAGAATGGAGCACTGTTTATACCAAAACTGTTTATTTTTAGTATAAAACAAAATGTAGCAGGTGCTGGTAAGTGCTCAGAATCAAATTGTTTGTGGATTGCTGTATACTTCTAAACATAGTCTACTTGTAGAAATGTAAACTATATTATATATAAATATATATATATACACACGTATATATATATATATTAAAGGGGCTATATGGGCCATTCTACAAAAGTCATGCAAATTGCTGTCCCTCTCTGATAAAAGTAAGAAATTGACCAATAAAATCTTTCAATGCTATATAATTCATTAGATCATGTTATGTTTTAATATAATCCAAGATATAAATTGCAGTAATAATAGTTACATTTATCCAAAATCAACACTTATACTCTTGGGAGTATAAATTCCTATTGGGAGATGGCTGTCCCCACTATGAGTCCTTTTTGTATTCAATTGAAAACAGTACAAAGACAAGATATTTCATGTTTTAACTAATCAACTTTATTCTACATTTCATTCTTTATTCAGCTCATTCTACATTTGATGCATGCAACACCTCCCAAAAAATTTGGGACAGGGGCATGTTTACCTTTGTGTTACATCACCTGTCCTTTTAACAACACTCATCTTTTGGGAACTACAACATTAATTGTTGTAGTTTTGAAAGCAGAATTGTTTCCCATTCTTGCTTAATGAGAGACTTCAGCTGCTCACCAGTCCGGGGTCTCCATTGTCATATTTTGGGCTTCATAATGCGCCACACGTTTTCAATGGGAGACAGGTCTGGACTGCAGGCAGGCCAGTCTAGCACCCGCACTCTCTGACGACGAAGCCATGCTGTTGTAACACGTGCAGAATGTGGCTTGGCATTGTCTTGCTGAAATAAGCAGGGATGTCCCTGAAAAAAGCGATTGTCTAGATCGCAGCAAATGTTTCCACTTTGCGTCAGTCCATCTCAGATGAGCCCAGAGAAGTCGGCGGCGTTTCTGGATGTTGTTGATATATGGCTTACGCTTTGGGTAGTAGAGTCTTAACTTGCATTTGTAGATGCAGCGACAAATTGTGTTTACTGACAATGGTTTTCTGAAGTATTCCCGAGCCCATGTGGTTATATTCATTACAGAAGCATGCCGTTTTTAATGTAGTGCTGTCTGAAGGATCAAAGGTCACGGGCATTCAATATTGGTTTACGGCCTTGCCCGTTTTCTCCAGATTCTCTGAATCTTTTACTAATATTATGGACTGTAGATGGTGAAATCCCTAAATTCCTTGCAATCGTGTGTTGAGAAACGTTGTTCTTAAACTGTTGGACTATTCGCTCATGCAGTTTTTCACAAAGTGGCGAACCCATCCTTGCTCGTAAATGCCAGAGCCTTCGTGGATGCTCCTCATGACTTATACCCAGTCATGATAGCATGACCTGTCACCTATTCACCTATTTACCTGTGGAATGTTCCAAACAGGTGTTTTTTTTTATACCCCTGTCCCAACTTTTTTGGAACGTGCACAACATTAAATATCTTTTAAATATCGTTTTCATTTAAATATATAGACAAGAGAATTTACAAATCACTGCTTTCTGCTTTTATTTGCATTTTAAGTACTGTCCCAACTTTGGAATTCAGGTTTCAGTAAGAGATGTCACAACCGCAACAATGTGGTCACAACCGAAACACCTGCTGTTTTGTTAAAATTTTGAATAATATGAATAATCAATCAAATATCCAAGATATTGTGCTGGTGAGGGTATATATAATCTCATAAATAAGAATCTATCAAATTCATGTGATCAAATCTGTCTATTTTATAGAGAACATTTGTACAGAGTTTTCACTAAATTTAATTAATCCAATGTTTTATTTGATTTAAAAATTCAGGGTAATTGATTCAAATTCAACAGCAGTCAAGATTTCTTTTAAAAAATGTCATTTTCAAAGGGGTGAATTAAACTTATCAATTGGGTATGTAATTTTATTTCAAAAGCAGGTTTTACACCATTCATCCTTATTCTGAAAAAATTACATGTGATTGCACTGTACATCTAGTATATTTATGTATCTCAGATAAAGTGTAACACATATATTAAAAAAGAATTTTGCAAAAAGAATACAAATTTA
Source organism: Synaphobranchus kaupii (assembly GCA_029718625.1). Taxonomy (NCBI): domain Eukaryota; kingdom Metazoa; phylum Chordata; class Actinopteri; order Anguilliformes; family Synaphobranchidae; genus Synaphobranchus; species Synaphobranchus kaupii. The sequence goes on from CM056378.1 coordinate 49,037,962, forward strand.
CACTTTTCTCCAACCCTCAATTTGCACAACTTCTGTAGAATGGCCCATATATAAGATTTTTACATGCATGAATCGCTTTCAATTGCCAATGTATGAACAGATTGTTACGTAACTTAAAAAATGAGACCTTCCCCGACTTTCTTCGTTGTGTATAAGAGCCTACGAATTGATTTTTATGTAAAGAATTTGGGTTGGGTTTGCCTGGAAAATCATTTTGTGAATGAAGGATGTGATGTCTAAGCGCTTCCGAGTGCCTTCCCTCTCTCTGCTGCTGCAGACACAGAACTGGCTGCAGTTCACTTACAGCCAACAGTGTCAGTGATGAGAAGAAATTTCTGAACGTTCTAGCCCCTTTAAAGTATACTGTAGTACTATATGACATGGATGTTGCTCTCAGATTTAAACCACTATTAAAATATTGCAGGTACCTGTAAGTTCAAAGTAAAACTGCTTGATTATGGACGGCTGCACCAAAAATGATGTCAAAACCGCAATAAATGGCAGAAGTCCCACTATATGATGGAATTACAGACAGGTGACAAATTAAAGGAAAAACCAACATAAAGTGCTTAGTAAGGTGCCACTACGAGCCACCAGAACAACTTCAATGCGCCTTGGCATAGATTCTACCCAGCTAACGGAATAGCGTTCTAGGAAGGTTCCCTGTATGTTATTAAGGTTGCTCTAAACATTCCCTGGTTGATGCAATGTTGAGTTTTTTTCAGGTTCTAAGAACTTTCACACAACGTTTCTGAGGAACGTCCCTTTAACATTCCAGAAACATTCTAGGAGCATTCCTCTTAGGTTCTAGGCACATTCTATGTAACATGAGGGTATCGTTCTGGGAACCTTCCTCTTGTGCTCCACGAACAGTTTATATAACATCAGGGGAACATTCTAGGAGCATTCCATGTAACATCAAAGGGGAACATTCTCTGGGCATTCCATAAAATATCAGGGCAATGTTCTATGTTACATGAGGGTATCGTTCTGGGAACCTTCCTCTTGCTTTCCACGAACAGTTTATATAACATCAGGGGAACATTCTAGGAGCATAGCATGTAACATCAGAGGGGAACATTCTCTGGGCATTTCATAAAACATCAGGTCAACATTCTATGTAACATGAGGGTATCATTCTGGGAACCTTCCTCTTGCGCTCTACGAACAGCTTATATAACATCAGAGGAACATTCTAGGAGCATTCCATGGAACATCAGAGGAATGTTCTATGTAACATTAGGGTATCTTTCTCGGAACCTTCCTCTTTTGCTCTATGAACAGTTTATATAACATCAGGGGAACATTCTAAGAGCATTCCATGTAACATCAGAGGGGAACATTCTCTGGGCATTCCATAAAACATCAGGGCAACGTTCTATGTAACATGAGGGTATCGTTCTGGGAACCTTCCTCTTGCGCTCTATGAACAGTTTATATAACATCAGGGGAGTATTCTAGGAGCATTCCATGAAACATCAGGGGAACATTCTATGTAACACGAGGGTAACGTTCTGGGAACCTTCCTCTGGCGCTCTATGAACAGTTTATATAACATCAGGGGAGTATTCTAGGAGCATTCTATGAAACATCAGGGGAACATTCTATGTAACACGAGGATAACGTTCTGGGAACCTTCCTCTGGCATTCTAAGAGTATTCTATATAATATGAGGGGAACATTCTCTGGGCATTCCATAAAACATCAGAGCAACGTTCTACGTAACATGAGGATAACATTCTGGGAACCATCCTCTTGTGCTCTACGAACATTTTCTATAACATCAGGGGAACATTCTAGGAGCATTTCATGAAACATCAGAGGAACGTTCTATGTAACACGAGAGTATCATTCTGGGATCTTTCCTCTTGCGCTCTACGAACAGTTTATGAAACACCAGGGGGACATTCCATGTAACATGAGGGTAACGTTCTGGGAACCTTGCTCTGGCGTTCTAAGAGTATTCTATGTAATATGAGGGGAACATTCTCTGGGCATTCCATAAAACATTAGGGCATCGTTCTACGTAACATGAGGGTAACGTTCTGGGAACCTTCCTCTTGCGCTCTACAAACATTGTATATAACATCAGTGCAACATTCTAGGTGCATTCCATGTAACATAGGGGGAATGTTCTGGGAACCTTCCTCTTGTGTTCTTCAAATATTCAATATGACGTTCCAGGAACGTGCCAGGAACATTCTATATAACATTAGGGGGACGCTCATTTAAAAGGTTTAAATGCAGGGCTAAGTGCCTAACACAAGGGCTCACCAACAGTCATTTTTAGCATTATTTGACAGTATTTAGCGATTACTGATAGCAAAGCAAGGTTGGAAACCATTGAGAATCACAGCAGAGATAGGCATAGGCTGAATGTAAGTCCACAGCTTTTAGGTTATGGTACACAGTGCGATGCAATGAGGGTGCAAGGACACTCCAGGGGGAGTTCTATAACAATTTCCATACAACATTTACAATTACCCAATTTAGACTCTGCCGATGCCGGGACTCGAACTTGTGATCCTTTCGTCAAGAGCTTGCGCCTCTGCCCATTACACCACGGTCTTGAGACGATAGAGCTCATCTCCGAAAACACACTACCAATAACGTAGGACTTTGGTTGTACCAGACCTGTGCCAACGAATACTTGTATTTTCAGTTGTATTCATAAATATTACATGACCAAATAGGAGAACTAATGAGGAATGAAATCTCAAACGTTTGTGACGATGTCATTTTCTGTAGCTAGTGGGTTACCTTACATTTTATAGAGTAGAAAATGTTCAAATCATAATGACATCTATCCGTGCAAAAGAAATATTGCAAGTATCTTATAAGTGACTTTTTAAAGGATGTCGTAGCTGTCCCTTTTAGAGGAAATTTAAAAATTAGGTTGTTTTTTTTCTTGAGAATTTTTTTTGCTTTAACTTGAATTGGGTTTAATTGTGTTCAATTGGCTAAAACTATATTTCTGGCCCTTAACTAAAACCTACAGAAGCCCTGAAAGGCAAGGTGAAAAACAAAATTGTACGTAGCCTATGGCCTACCTACGAGATAAACTTTTTTTTTTTTATTAAAAAAAATAAATTTTTACCTTGCCTTTCGGGGCCTCCGCCGTAGTAGGCTACATTAAGTCGTACGCACGACTTAGCACTGGCATTGGAGAAGGATTTCCGTATCCTAAAACAAACTCATGAAACCAACCTCAATTAGGTGGGATCCAGACGTCGGAGTGGAGAAATCTAGGTTGAGAGACTCTGATGTTTTTTCCCCTGCTGAGTAGGTTAACCCCAGTAAAATTGCATAGCCTAGTTTGAAACGTAGGCAACCAGTTGGTAAGAAAAGCGGAGGTATCTAAACGTGTAAAAAGCCACGTGGAATAGACTACTGCAACTTGCTCTAAGAATTCCAGCTCATTTTGTAGACTAATTATAACTGGGTTATATTTCTGCAGAATGCGATGTCCTGGAGTAAGAAACTGTGGGTGTGCGTCCATTCTTAGGCTACCCCTTGTTAACGACGCTTACCCTATGCACGGTGCCCCCCTAGTGGTAGTTGTTGACGTCCCAATTATAGCGACCTATTCATATTTCTCTGAAATTATAAATGAATTTACAACAAAAAACCTCGACATTTTGACAACTCCTGTAGGCTATAATCGTTAAAAGGCCTTTTGCAAATATGCTAGCTGCTCTGGGAAATTTGGCAATAAGGTACCTGTGTTATGCAGATATTTCTGACGTTTATAACACGAAAATTAGTTCAGCATTAAGGGAGTTATAGACCTAGCATATTTTCTCAGGGGAAGTCTGCATTTGTCAATACACTACAAAAATACGCTGATCTTTATGTGACATATATGTATTATATTAGGCTATATGTAACCTATGAAACAACGCATAAGTGAGCGGTATTTAGTTTTTTATATTTAAGGACTGAGCAACCAATGAGCATAGCTGAACATACCCCTTTCATGCCGACTTGAAATGTATAGGTCTACGACTTGAAATAAATAGGCCTACGCCTTGAAATACATGCCAGTGGATATAAATAGGCTACCCATTGAAATAAATAAAAGAGACGTGAAATAATGAATATTTATTTTGACACACGCCAATAACAGCTTGTTTAGCCTGACCGTCCGAGAAAAAAATCCAAGCGTGATTTTGAGGTTATATGATTACAAAATAGGCATTTGAAGACGAAATAACAATTGTTTTTTTCTGTTACCCAGTGAGCATTTTTGTGTTGAAAAGTCAGCAGAACTACAATGGTGGTGTCATCTGCATATGAGCACAAACCTATATAAACGTTAAAATGTTGGTGAATATAAAATCTACAATATAAATGTGCACATTTTATCTTATAATTGTCATATGTGATTCAGTTGTAAATTCAAAGACAAAACAATATCGATTAATGTGGATGCATTTCTCAAAATGTCATTGCTTTTGCAAGCAAAATCCGGCCGAACCGTAGATGCAATTTCACCGCATGAAGTGTATCACTTAAAATGGCAAAACATTTAGCCAATTTGTTGCGACAAGAAGCTTGGGCAAACAACATGGCATAAGTTTCTATCCTAGGCAGACAGAGTTTCTACCCAAAAATAATGTTGCACGAATTTCTGCTATGCGCATGTGTGTGGACTTGTACATGAGAGTCAACAACTTGCCTGTCCATGCTCGTTTGTGATATTATTCATTAAACACTAAAACACACTGGTAAACACATGGCCTCGATAGCTCAGTGGAAAAGCACTTGTCTTCAGATTCGAGGATTGTACGTTCGATTCCTACTTGCTGTGGTGTTTATTTACATGAAAAAAATTGGTTGAAACGTGGTCTAAACAAGAACTCTTGAAAGAGGTCGACAAATAGATGTAGAAAAAAATTAACTTTTGACCAATTTTAAGAGTTCTTTTCACTGACTGCAATAGACGTTTATTTTAGGGCTTTTAGCCTGAAAATTGCTCGCTGGGAAGGACAAGGTCCTCTAGTAACTCAACCGGGTAAATCGCATGTCATCAGCAATTCCGCTATTCCACAACATGGGTTCAAATCCGGCTCAAGATAAACCTCAAAGGCCATTCTCTCTTTCCCTCTTATTTTCCAGTCTCTCATCGATTACTGTCCAATAAAGCCAAAATGCCACTCAAATATATTTAAATGTGACTACATATCATCATCTACACGGCAGCAGAAGAACAGGCCTAAGATCTAATAATAGTTACGCTATCAAGTTGTAGGAATGTTCTGAGGACTTGAGAGGAACTCAACATTATGACATCCAAGTAACACATTGCAACGTTTGTGACTTTTATGGGATGTTCCTGGAATGTCCTTTTGTTATCTTGGAGTAATATTCCCCTATATATACACCCCAGAATATTAGCAAAATAACGTTTTGTAATGACGTGGCAAGAATGTATGGGGAATGTTACCAATGTACTCCAGTCTCACAATAAGGGAACATTAAGTCCAAGCGTTAGAGAAACCCAAACGGAACGTTTTGACTAACATTCCTAGAATTTTCCACTTATGTTCCATAGAATATTCCTGTCATGTTCGTGGAATGTGAAAGGGAAGTTCGACAATCATGTTTTAGGAATGTTCTGCGGACTTGAAAGGAACTCAACATTATGACATCCAGGGAACGCATTGCAATATTTGTGACATTTATGGGATGTTCCTGGTATGTTCTTCTGTTATCTTGGAGTAACATTCCCCTATACACCCCAGAATGTTCATAAAATAACATTTTGTAATGACGTGGCAAGAATGTATGGGGAATGTTAGCAATGTACTCCGGTCTCACAGTAAGGGAACGTTAAATCCAAGCATTAGAGAAAACCAAAGGGAACGTTTCGACAAACATTCCTAGAATATTCCACTTATGTTACATAGAATGTTCCTGTAATGTTCGTGGAATGTGAAGGGGAAGTTCCACAATCAAGTTTTAGGAATGTTCTGAGGACTTGAAGGGAACTCAACATTTCGACATCCAGGGCACGCATTGCAACGTCTGTGACATTTATGGGATGTTCCAGGAATGTTCTTTTGTAATCTTGGAGTTACATTCCCTTATACACCCCAGAATGTTCCCAATGTAATGCACGGACATTACAGGGCTGTATAGGGAACATTCTTTAAAGATCCCAAACGTTCCTCGTTACCTGGGATACCTCTAGCCTAGCAGAGATTCTCTGGTATCTCTGGAGTCTCTGGAACTGGAGGGATGGAACACTATTCTTCCAAAAGTTATTCCCTCATTTTGTGTTTTGATGATGGTGGTGGAGAGTGCTGTCTAACACGTGGGCTCCCATAGGTGTTCAATTGGGTTGAGATCTGGTGACTGCAAAGGCCATAGCAGATGATTCACATCATTTTCATACTCATCAAACCATTCTGTGACCCCTCGTGCCCTGTGGATGGGGGCATTGTCATCCTGGAAGAGACCCCTCCCGTCAGGATAGAAATGTTTCATCATAGGATAAAGGCGATCACTCAGGATCATTTTGTATTGATTTGCAGCAACCCTTCCAGCAAAGGGGACAAGTGGACCCAAACCATGATATACAAGAGGTACGGTTAGCTGCATAGCTAGATATGTTAGTGAGATGTGTCTTTTCCTTCAGCTAGTTATGTACTGTACCGAACAACACTAGCAGCAACAGACTTTGCCAGGCAAATTAAACTTACCATTCGCTGACTTGTGCCGAACGAGACAAGGGGTGTTTCTCAATGTCTGTACTTGCAGACTTGTGAACTTGTGTGACGTAATATTTAACGGCTAAGTTAAATAGAGTTGCCAGACTGGGGGGGATTAACCCCTAAATGTACGGGATTTTTTTTTAAATGTTGCAATTTAAAAAGAGTCAATGGTGGATTTTAAAAGGAGGAATGGGGGATGAACTGTGAGAAAATTGTTTGGGAGTCAATTGAAGATGGGGAGTTTTCAGAGTTTTCTTGGGGAGTATAGCATACAGTATAGCATTAACATTGGCGACTACTACTTTATATAGTGATTGCATTGTAATGTAGCCTACGCATTCGTGTACAGGAGAGCCAAATTTGGGTCGCGATCAGTTTGTGCGCCGTTGCTTCAGAGCTCAGTGTAGCCTGTTTGAGATGCAATGCGTGCTTCTGACGTTTGGACTGTGGTTTCGCTATACAAACCATAGACTCTAGAAAATAGCTACCAACCGATCTATAGCTAGGCTACTACAAACCAGGCAGCAACTTTTCCTGACAGTCCAGTGCATAAGATTCCCCCGTGTCGTATGTCATCGCTTTTCGCAATGACTGATGGGATATCCAAGTTCGCAAACTTGTTTGGCGAGTTTGCATCCGATGCTGTCGGATGCAAACTCAATGTAAAAGATGTTTTTCAATGTAAAAGACATTGATATCACAGTGTTACATACACCTAAATATGTTGCTTAATTATTCACTCTTGTACCTCAATAAAACATCACTTTTCCCTGTATTCTACAGTATGTATACTTTTGTCTGGGGATTGCATTTTTCTGTATTTTTAAAAAAAAAATTTAATGTTCCTATTCATAATGACTCCAAGGAAATTTTTACCTTAATCTACCACATATCAGCGCACAGTAAATTGGAATGAGCATTTGTCATGCCATAAGAGACAAGTATACACCATAGTCTATATTATGTAGGATAACATGAACATAAAATAGTATTCCACCATCTGCAAAATGCTGCCAAATCTTCTATCTTCAATGAACATCGGTAGCCTACATCAAAAATACATTTAACGATTGCACTACAGTATGTGAAATTCACTCAAAATGCAAAAATAACAATAGGGCTATCAAATATATTGGAAAGACAGTGCTCGAGTGGAAACACGAACGTACATAAGTAGCCAGCGAGACCATCGGCATTTTAGACGCAAAAATACTTACATACAGTGCCTTGCAAAAGTATTCACCCCCCTTGGCATTTTTCCTATTTTGTTGCAGTACAACCTGTAATTTAAATAGATTTTTATTTGGATTTTATGTAATGGACCAACACAAAATAGTCCAAATAGGTGAAGTGAAATGAAAAAAAAACTTGCTTTAAAAAATTTTAAAAAAATAAAAAACTGAAAAGTGGTACGTGCATATGTATTCACCCCCTTTGCTTTAATGTATTTTTAAAGTATCATATTTAATATTTGGTCGCATATCCTTTGCATGCTGTTACTTCCTGAAGTCTGTGACCCATCAACATCAAATGACTCTCGATATCTTATTTTCAGGTACTGTTACAAGCGATACTATAACCTCTCTGCATTTGAATGGGTCTCTATGGGAATTGGGGGGTGAGACTAGATTCAGATGTAAATTACGCTGGTACAGTATGGAACACATGACTGGCTAAATGGCCTCCTGACTCATTTTCCTATAAAACTCTATGGGGAAAAAAGTCAGGAGAAGAAACCCTTAAAGTGATCCATCCACATCTACTCCATATGTGGCCGCAGAGTGATGGTTTGGGGCTCGTTTGATACCTTAGACCCTTGATGACTTACTGCCATTTAGCCAGTCATGTGTTCCATACTGTACCAGCGTAATTTACATCTGAATCTAGTCTCACCCCCCAATTCCCATAGAGATCCATTCAAATGCAGAGAGGTTATAGTATCGCTTGTAACAGTACCTGAAAATAAGATATCGAGAGTCTTTTGATGTTGATGGGTCACAGACTTCAGGAAGTAACAGCATGCAAAGGATATGCGACCAAATATTAAATATGATACTTTAAAAATACATTAAAGCAAAGGGGGTGAATACATATGCACGTACCACTTTTCAGTTTTTTTATTTTTTTTTTATTTTTTAAAGCAAGTTTTTTTTTTCATTTCACTTCACCTATTTGGACTATTTTGTGTTGGTCCATTACATAAAATCCAAATAAAAATCTATTTAAATTACAGGTTGTACTGCAACAAAATAGGAAAAATGCCTAGGGGGGTGAATACTTTCGCAAGGCACTGTATCGGGAAAGGGAAACTCCTCTCCCTAATGTGTTTTCTATAGAGCTTGCGTAATACCAGACCGTTAAACCGAAAACTGCCGATACACTGGGCTGTAGTATATTGTTCAAAGCACCCAAAAAGACATGGCATATACCGTTGCTATGGTTATAATGTACTCTATTGGATAAAAAAGCCGACAATTAAACCAGAATGAACTTTAATGAATGAGACAGGCTTACAGGGCATGGGGGTATTACGAGTCGACGTTTCAGATAGTGTAATAGCGGTATAAAGTGTTGTATATTTCTCAAACCGATTGTACCAGACAATAAATGACCACTTAATTTTGAAAGGAACATTTCAATGTGTAAAACCAATGGTAGGATTGTATATTTATTATTACACTTAGAAACTCCGTATTCCGCAAAAATCGTCACAAACCGTCTACCAATATATTTAAAACACAGAGTTTGTGATTTCCACTAATAGTTTGGCTGTAGTAGCGTCACCTTCTATGCAAAGGAGTTAAGGCCTACCTTCAAACTCAGTGCCTCTTTGCTTGACATCATGGGAAAATCTAAAGAAATCGGCCAAGACCTCAGAAAGAAAATTGTGGACCTCCACAAGTCTGGTTCATCCTTGGGAGCAATTTCCAAACGCCTGAAGGTACCACCTTCGTCTGTACAAACAATAGTACGCAAGTATAAACACCATGGGACCATGCAGCCGTCATACCACTCAAGAAGGAGACGCGTTTTGTCTCCTAGAAATGAACGTGCTTTGGTGCGAAAAGTGCAAATCAATCCCAGAACAACAGCAAAGGACCTTGTGAAGATGCTGGAGGGAACAGGTACAAAAGTATCTATATCCACAGTAAAACGAGTCATAGATCGATATAACCTGAAAGGCTACTCAGCAAGGAAGAAGCCATTACTCCAAAACCACCATAAAAAAGCAAGACTACAGTTTGCAACTGCACATGGGGACAAAGATCTTACTTTTTGGAGAAATGTCCTCTGGTCCGATGAAACAAAAATTTAACTGTTCAGCCATGATGACCATCTTTATGTTTGGAGGAAAAAGGGTGAGGCTTGCAAGCCGAAGAACACCATCCCAACCGTGAAGCACGGGGGTGGCAGCATCATGTTGTGGGGGTGCTTTGCTGCAGGAGGGACTGGTGCACTTCATAAAATAGATGGCATCATGGGGAATCCACAATTATGTGGATATATTGAAGCAACATCTCAAGACATCAGCCAGGAAGTTAAAGCTTAGTCGCAAACGGCTCTTCCAAATGGACAATGACCCAAAGCATACTTCCAAAGTTGTGGCAAAATGGCTTAAGGACAACAAAGTCAAGGTATTGGAGTGGCCATCACAAAGTCTTGACCTCAATCCAATTGAATATTTGTGGGCAGAACTGAAAAAGTGTGTGTGAGCAAGGAGGCCTACAAACCTGACCAAAATTCCAGCAATTTATTGTGAGAAGCTTTTGGAAGGCTACCCGAAACATTTGACCCAAGTTTAACAATTTAAAGGCAATGCTACCAAATACTAACAGAGTGTATGTAAACATCTGACCCACTGGGTGTCAGGGACCGTTCAAAGACCCTAATGCAGACCAGGACGTAGGCGAAAGAGAACGTTTATTTCCAGTCCAATTTCAAAAAGCCAGGTAATCAGATGTAGAGACAGAATAAAATCAGCAGGCAAAAGAATAGTCCAAAATCAATAATGAGAAATCACAGGCAAAGGTACAGAAGACAGCAGGCACAGACGAGGTCACAAAAACAGGCAGGAGTCAAAAACCAAAATAACAAAGGCAAACAAAACAGAATCGGCGGGCAGAAATCGTAGTCGTACAAAGGGTGTCTCAGGAATCTCAACAAATCTCTGGCTTTACAAACACAGGCTCAGGAGAAGTGCATGACAGAGGAAATACAGAGAAAAACCGAAATCACAAAAGGCTCCCGAAAAGTGTGACGAAGACAGGGGAGTGACGGCAATGAAAACATGGAACAGTGAAACCATAAATTAAACAATGCAAAATGAGAAAACCAGAAATATAAATACACAGATAAACAAACAAAATACTTGACACTGGGAATGTGATGAAAGAAATAAAAGCTGAAATAAATCATTCTCTCTACTATTATTCTGACATTTCACATTCTTAAAATAAAGTTGTGATCCTAACTGACCTAAGACAGGGAATGTTTACTAGTATTAAATGTCAGGAATTGTGAAAAACTGAGTTTAAAATGGATTTGACTAAGGTGTATGTAAACTTTCGACTTCAACTGTATATAGCCTCCCCATAGAAATATTGCCAGCACCGCTTTCCGCCATGCTAACTAGCTACATTGGCTGCAGAGATGTACAGTGAGCAACCTAGCAACCCCAGCCATGCACATTTGTTTCTGTGTGATGTCTTTAAATGTAGAGGAAAAGATTTTCTTCTCTGTGATTGCCAAGAGAATGACTAAGTTCCTGCTACAAAACAACTACATCGACACAAGCTGCCAGAAAGCTGGAGTCCCTGGTTTTTCAGGCTGTACGAAACATGCAACTCTAATCTGGGATCAGATCCAGTCCGCCAAGAGAGACAAGAAGGACCTTCATGTGGTATGGCTGGACTTGGAGAACGCATACGGGTCTGTCCCGCATCAGCTAATAAGCTTCGCCCTGGACTTCCATGTGCCGGTGTGTGTCAAGAACATCATTGAGAGCTACTATGCGGATTTGAAGATTTGCCACTCGCTGCAGGCCTATACAACTGATTGGCAGGGGAATAGCAATGGGATGTGCGCAATAGTGGAGTGCGCAATAGTGCAGGCCAACGGTTGCCACCCCTTCGTTGTTTCATGGATGATGTCACAAGCTTATTGCAGACTGCTGCATGCACAGCACGGCTCCTCAAGAGAATTGATGAACTGCTGGCCTGGGCCAGGATGAAAATAAAGACTGCCAAGTCCCGCAGCCTCTCAATACGCAAGGGTAGCCAAGTGGACACCATCTCTTTTCAAGTGTCAGGAGAGAGAATCCCGGTGCATGCAGAACAACCAATAAGAAGCCTAGGCAGAGAATATACAGCTGATCTCACAGACAAGCACATGGCAGCTACAGTCACAGACCAACTGAAAGAGGGACTGAAGAGGATTGACCAGAGCTACCTTCCTGGCAAATATAAAGTCTGGTGTTACCAATTCACGCTATACCAATGTGTTATGTGGCCATTGAAGATGTGTGAAATAACAACAACAACAGTCACAAAACTCGATGCCAAAGCTAACAACTACATCCGGAAGTGGCTTGGACTCCCGAGGTGCCTTTCAGATGCTGCTCTGTTTGGAAGGAATGCGCTACAGCTTCCACTGAAGAACATCACACTTGGATACAGGCTGGAGAAGACCAGGCTGGTGCTGGAATTCAGGCAGTCAAGTGACTAACTGGTCAGGAACGCTGGTGTCAAGATCCGAACAGGGAGAGCATGGAAGGCAGAGGACTGTGTGGACAATGCCATTTCTAGATTAAAACACCAAGAACTTGTCAGAAGAACCCAGCATGGGAGATGTGGTCTGGGCTGGGGAGAGCCACAAAAACTCTGGTCCAAAGCATCCGCGAAAGAACGGAAGAAATTGGTGGTCACAGAAGTGACAAGAATGGAGGAAGACAGGTTCTTAGTTAAGTCTATTAGCCAATGTCAACAAGGACAGTGGACAAAGTGGGAAGGCTTTCTCCCAAGGCCAATGGGATGGAGTGACCTGTGGAAGATTCCCCCAGGCAAGACTGAGCTTTTTAATCAGAGCCACGTATGACACCCTTCCTAGCCCAGCCAATCTGACATGATGGTTCGGCTCAGAAGAGAACTTTGGCCTGTGCGGAATGGCCCAGGTTACTCTCCACCGCATCCTGTGTGGCTGCAAGACCGCCTTGGCCCAGGGTCGTTGCACGTGGCGGCATGACCAGGTGCTAAGGAAGCTTGCAGAACTCACAGAGAACATGAGAGTCTTGGCAAACGAGAAGCCCCAATGTCACCAGAAGCAGCTTGTCCATTTTGTAACAGCTGGACAGGCTGTGCAGAACTGCCCCACACAGAACAGAACATCAGTCCTGGCCCCAGGAAATGACGGGTCAATGAGAGCAGACCTCGACAAGCAGCTACGGTTCCCCACTGATATCACCATCACCACATTGAGACCGGACATCGTCCTGTCGTCAGCAACTGAGAAGCGTGTCTTGATAGTCGAGCTGACAGTTCCATGGGAAGGGGGCATCCAGGAAGCGTATGAAAGGAAAAAGTTGCGGTATGCTGAGCTAGTGGCAGAATGCCAAGAGAGAGGCTGGAGAGCAACAACCTATCCAGTGGAAGTCGGCTGCCATAGCTTTGTGAGCCTCTCAACCAAGCGCTTCCTGAGAGATATTGGCTTCACGTCAGCGAAAGTCAAAAAAGTCCTTAAAGATCTCTCCAAAGAAGCAGAAAAGGGAAGTTTTTGGCTCTGGCTACGAAGAAGAGATAAGAGCTGGGGTAACCGAGAAACCACATAGTGGAACAACCTGATTTTCTAAATCTAGCTGCAGGGAGCGGCAGGGAGACGTCCCTGACCGCTGCCCCACCATCCTGAGATGTTCTGGGATGAAAGGGGCGAAACATCTGTGAAGGATGGCTCCCAGCTGACGACCCTGCAGCTGGTACTTAGGCACCGGCGGAGGTGCGACAGGCAGCAATGCCCTGCAGGTTCCAACATCAACCTGTTACCAAACTAATTTGCGTATCAGCGGAACACCCATACCATCCTGTACACCAGGCTCAAATCAGAGACAGGGCTCTCAAAAATGTAGAAGTTTTCCAGGCTGATTGATTTTTTGCTCATGTTAACTGTCACATAGTTGCTAGAACACACACCTCTAGTACAACATGAAAATTTCTGGATTTAAGGTTTCCTTTAGCTTTAAGTAACAGCCTAGGCTATATTTTCTGAATAATCAGCTGACAATTGTCAATAATACTGTCAATACGTCAATCTTCAGAAACCCTTTAAAATAACTGACCAATAATTTGGAACAATTAAATTTCATGGCTGAATTTATCAAGAAAATATTGACCTGCCTGTCCTTGAGCATTCTGACTATTAAAATTTGAAACTGCCAGAAATGAGAGCATGGAATCATTCAAGAAGAACCATTATTCCACACAGACCAATGTTCCAGATCCCAATATGTCTAAACTGAAAATTCACTCACGGCTGAATCTGTTTCTGCTGCCGTTGGGGACCTACTGTTATTATGGAATTAAAGGAAGGTCGGGGAAATGTGTGATTTAAAGTCACAAAAAATTCAGTATTTTAATAAAACTCTGCAATACATTTAATATGTATGGTTGTATTAGTACGCAATAATGACAGAAGAGCCGGGCATTACCCAGTTTAAATGCCCGACGTGAAGCTAGTAAATTGCCCGATGCGCAGCCGATTCGTTAATTAGTTAATTAGTACAAAACCTAAATCTAAGCTGTTAGTAGTAGTTAGTTAATTAGTACAATATACAATGAGATAATTAGTTAAGAAGGAAGTGCATGACAGAGGAAATACAGAGAAAAACCGCAATCACAAAAGGCTCCCGAAAAGTGTGACGAAGACAGGGGATTGACGGCAATGAAACTTGGAACAGTGAAACCATAAATGAAACTGAATGCAAAATGAGAAATAAATAATTAAGAACATAACCAGAAATATAAATACACAGATAAACAAACAAAATACAGAATCCTGACACTGGGAATGTGATGAAAGAAATAAAAGCTGAAATAAATAATTTTCTCTACTATTATTCTGACATTTCACATTCTTAAAATAAAGTTGTGATCCTAACTACTATTTTAAGGCTTGGTAGTGATTAATTCATGATCAGTAAGTCTGATACACAGAGACACTGTGCCAGTAGATATAGTAAACAGTGTTACTGGCCCAATTTGCACTCTCACTGTACAACAAAAATTAAGACTTGTGCTCAACAATAGATTAAAATGTTCTTGCGGAAAGACAAGAACAACAAGGGGTTTATCCATGCCTATAAAGGTATCCAAAAAGGCCACATTTAAACATAAGTGATACTATTGTGCAGGCAATGAAAACTCTGCCAACTGCCCACCCCCGGGTGAAGCTATGGCCAAAAAGCACCACCTCATGTGACTCCTGGCCACAGTGTCACAACAGTTTAGAGAGAAAACAGTAAGAATGTAACATAGAGACACGAAGAGCAGAGATATAAATAGGGAGGGGTGCTGAGATCAGGGAAGGCCAGCTAACCTGTTTTAGCGAGTGTGCTTTGGTACTTTAGCATGTTTCTGCTGCAGGTTTTAGCATCCCTTAGCATGTTATTGCTGTGAGGCTTAGGAATGAGGTGAAAAAAACACTGTGTACCAAATAGCATGTCCCTGTGTATAATTAAATCCACACAATTGCTAAGCTAATTGTCCCAGCCCTCCAATTTCACCCATATCCACAAGTAAAATCCATTCGCAAAACTAGGACACACAATAACAAAATACTCAGCATAATGTTTTTTTAAATAAAAACATCATGTTAAACAAACTTATTTGACCTTTTTTATGGCTCTGAAATATATTGGCAAAATATTCATTATAAAAGGGCTATTCACAAGGATATTTATTATATTTGGGTATTAACATCTTCACATAGCCATTCAAAAAAAAACATAAACAGTTACCTAAAAACAATACACAAATACACAAACACACAAAAGCAAAGACAAACTGAAAAAGTAGTACAGAGTTAAAAAGCCCAAATGTTGAAATAGGATAATGGAAGGTAGTCATTTATCTGTGGAACAGAAACAAGGAACACTCATTTTAGTTTGTTTAGGTACATTCTAACAGGTGCACTGAGTTGTCCTGGAGGGTGAGGTGTATGCCCCTGTCTGATTGGTTCCTAGTCCCGGACACTATTGTTACACCTATACATTTATGTTATTTTATTATTTTTAGTTGGTTTTTTTTTTTAGGAGGAAAATAGTGCCAGATGTCCAGTGTTTCGTTTTTGTTTTGGGGTAACAGCATTCAGAACCCACATATGAAACTTGTGAAATTCCACTTTCACTACAAAATTACACACAAGATGAATGCAGCTTATTGCCGTTTCTTCACTACCCCTAAACTGATGTGACAATTAAGGCAGTAGTAACACAAAGCCATTATTGTATTTTGAATGAACATTTGCATTTTCCATCCCTGTGAATCTGTCTCATCTGTACAAAGACTAAAAGGGAGCTGACGGTGAATTTTGGTTGGAGAGGGGTGAAATAAATTAGAGAACTCCAGTTCCAGTTTTGACATTTTTTGTTTAGGGGAAGAAATGTTCCACAGAAACAGATGTGCTTATGCAGTTGTTCTGACACCAGATTTTTTTCTTCCATTGTTTAGCGCCACACTTTTTTCCGCATTACTCAGACTTCCCCGAACTGTATTTTGTGAAAACAAGCTGCCGCTGGTGAGCAGGAGAGCAGTGTGGACCACCGTGGTGTCACAGCACCCCCAGCTGTGATCCTCTCAGAGAAAACACTAACAAGGGGAAGCATTTACATACATCTCTAAGGCATTGAAAGATACCTTTTTGTGACATTATATTTACCTAAAGGCAACGATGAAATTGGATAACAACAGTCTAACGCATATCTCCACGCATATGTCTACAAGACAACTCACAGTTCTTGTTTTATGTACAATTAATTGAACTTTAGACAAATTCTGCATCTCTCCCCATAAAAGGCTTATTTCCAGACCTTTGTCTTCCTCAGAATCACCAGGCTCACCAGCACAAATGTAATATTGACATTGAGCGTTTAAAATGGGTACTGCAATCCAAATTCACAATATTGGAGAGAGTCGAGACACTGAACGAACATGAGAGCAAGACGAGCCGAGCGCAACATTATATTCTGAGACGAGCTTATTCTATTTTGACAATGACAAGCGACGACGAGTCCTACTGTAAGTTGATCAGCTAATGTATACGTTTGCAATTTGTTTATTATTTATTGTTTGCAAATTATAAACCAGCTCATGCAGATTTTTTATAACTCTGTCAATGTTAGCTAGATGCATTGCTGGCTATGTTTACGGTCACACAGATATAAGCTAACGTTAGTGGTATGTTTAGCGAGTAACTATATACATATATACGTGTATATATTTAAATCTTTAGCTAGCTAAATGGAAACAATGTTGAACTTAGCTTAGGCATTCGTAAATCGGCTGTCGGAGTGCCGGAGTACATCTGGTTGTTCGTAATGGGCAGTGGACTCGGAGAGAACTGGGAGAATAGTGAATCACACAGGCCAAAACAAATACAGACGTTCCGACCCGGAATGGAAATTTCAAAGGAGAACATAGCATTGTAGTAGCATTGTTGTTGTTGGAGAAGCCAGTATTTCGACGTAGCATGTTTCCTTAATCTCTGATGACATATCATGGTCATTTTATGATTTAGTACAGTAAATTTGTTACATATAGCTCCTTTAAACTATATTAATATTTTGTAGAATAGAAAAACACTCTACAAAAATATATCTCCATATATTGAAAGAAAATTTAGTTATACATTGGATAAAATTTTAATATATGGATGCACTCCAAATATTGTTCAATACATGCCAACATATTATTAACTCAAAAATGCCAATATATTGGATAAATGTACTTGTTATACATAAGGGTGTAAACATTAATCTACGTATTTACAAAAGACTCCTATATGAAAACATCCATAATGCGCCAGCAATCCAGGGTGAGGCAGCACAAGTGCTGGGCCGGAGTTCTGAGTTCTGTCACACGGTGTAGGTCATGTCCACACAAGGCTTTATATATTGACATACCAACAGCATTCAACACCAGAGTTGTCTATAAATGCGTTTATGCCCATGGATATGTCATGCGCCATATTATTGAGCGGGAAGCCAAGGCACTTCTGCACTTGAATAAATGTTCTTAACTTTCTGCCACTCACATTGCTGATTTCCTGGCACTGTTTGAATGATCAGAATGACCTAAAGGTTATGTCCTTAATGGCTGTGTGTCTCCCATCGCGCACCGGCTTCTCTACATGGAACTCTACTGAGAATCTGACTCCAGTGCCAGTGCGCCAACTGCACAACATATTCTGGACGTGTGCCAGGACACTAACTGCTGTGTACTTGACACTGCTTGACCTCCATGTTTAGTGGAGCCGTTTCTCTGGCATTTGACATCATCCCAGGATGACTTGTCTTTCCCATCACCAAATCTACTGTAAGTAAAACACAGCAGAGAAATCACTTCCAGCAGTAAAATCTGAAACTACAGGGGGTCGCTGTGGCTGCTGTCGGGCTCGTCGGGAGAACAGCTGCCTGCGTGCGCAAAGCTTTGCCAAAAACTTTGGCTCTTCCCTTCTGAGGTTGGAATGGGATTGGGTAAACGGCGTCGGGGCAGTGCATTTGTAATGTACGGGGTTGTGCACAGCAGCCGTAATAAGGAAGTTTTCACCCGTCTTTCTGCTCTGGTCCTTTTGCATAATGCACAATTAACACTTGTGACATCACCACACCATGTCTGGACACTCAGTGAAAGATAGTCTGTGCAGAGGGCCAGTGCGACAGACTGAGTAGCTGCAGGGGACACCGTAGAAACCAGGGGTACAGTGTTTTTTTTAACACAAATCTTTTATAATGAAGTCACATTGAACATTCACATTGCTGGATTCAGTGTTTTGTCTGTTATTATACACTGCCTGGCCAAAAAAAAAGTCGCCGTTGCACACATCATGCATAGTGCCCACTGTACAAGCCTCTGGATACAGCGTTATGATCTGGGGGTGCTTCAATTGGTCAGGTCTAGGCTTAGGAACGTTATGCAGCAATAAAATTAAGTCAGCTGAGTACCTGAATGTACTGAATGACCAGGTTATATTCCAGGATGACAATGCCAAGATTCATCTGGCTCAAATTGTGAAAGAGTGGTTCAGGGAGCATGAGGAATCATTTTCACACATGAATTGGCCACCAGAGTCCTGACCTTAACCCCATTGAAAGTCTTTGGGATGTGCTGGAGAAGACTTTAAGGAGGGGTTTGACTCTCCCGTCGTCAATACAAGATCTCGGCCAAAAATTCATGCAACTCTGGACGGAAATAAATGTTGTGACGTTGCATAAGGTTGTGGAAACAATGCCACGACGAATGCACGCTGTATTCAAAGCTAAAGGCGGTCCAACGAAATATTAGTGTGGGCGATTTTTGCCCAGGTATAGTGTATATTCTGTTATTATATGTTATATATATATATTCTAGGTAGTTAGCCAACCAGGTAGACAGTCCAGACAGCTAGTCAGCCAGATAAATAGCTGGCAGAATTCCTAGATAGCTGGCCCGCTCAGTGACATTTCCACTCAAAAAGCCCAAAGATAGCTGTCTCATTTCTGCTTTACTGTTACTCGATTTTGTTGTTGCTGCATGACCATTGGCTGAATGTTCATGTGTGGAAGACATGTCTTGCTGGCTCAATGCCAGTGTGTCTGCTGGCCAAATGGTCCATTGATCTTATCATGACTACAATACAGTTGGTACAATGGTAGAATAACGACCGAGAGTGAGAGATTGGGAACTACTCAAGTCAACAGACATGCCAATTCAATCACAGCAGGACGGCCAATATACTACGGCCTAATAGATAGGTGTTACAGATTCACTACATCCTTTCTATTTTGTGTATTGTATCACTCCTGTTAATGCTTGGAAAATGTATAAGAAAAATCACTGAAAAGGCTCTGGGTTGAGAGGAACTCCGCTAAATCCAGAGTACGTTTCCTATATCTCTGACAACTGCCGTTCCTGTAAATCAAGTTAGAAAAACTTTTTTCCTTAAATGTGACCGAATGGGGCATATCCAATCATATTACAGAGAGTGCCATGCTAAGTAAAGGCCTTTTTTCCACAGATATTGAGCCATAGATGTTTAAGTCTGTAACAGAGACTAGCATTTTATCAGGTCAGATGTGAGATACTCAGCAGGGTTAACGGAATCTGCAGTTATTAGAAGAGACAAGCTCGTAACAGGTTTAAAGCAACTACAGTTATTTGAAGAGACTATTTAATAACAGGGTTAAAGCAACTGCAGTCATTAGAAGAGACTTGTTAATAACAGGGTTCAAGGCAACTGCAATGAAAAGCATAGAACTAACAACTCCAGTAGGTCTGCTAGGTCAGATGGTCAGAAAAATCAATTCAGCAACAAGCTGAATATTCACTACAACTACAACATGGCAAACTATAGAGAACTGAGCCTCAGCTTGGCTGCGTGCAGTGGGATGACATGGCCCCGCTACCAGGGGGTAAGGAAGCGGAAGAGCCATGGGTTACTTTAGAGGCTGATTTGGGCCAGCTGTTAGAGTTGGGTCTGCCCTGAGGCCTTAAGCCGTCTCAGGAGCCTGGGATCAACCACGGAAGGGCCCCCAGCTCCCATTCACAGGACACGCACTAAGGGGCTCAGATAAGTGTGTCAGTTTGGGGCGAAACCCTGTTTAAAGCTCTTCTGCTTTTGACTTGAATGAGCAGGCAGAGAGACCAGCATGTGTGTGTGTTCTGTGGATGAAGAGGCAGAGAGACCAGCTTGTGTGTGTGTGTTCTATGGATGAACAGAGAGACCAGTATCTGTGTGTTCTGTGGATAAACAGAGAGGCCAGCATGTGTGTGTTCTGTGGAGGAAGAGGCAGAGAGACCAGCTTGTGTGTGTTCTGTGGATGAAGAGGCAGAGAGACCAGCTTGTGTGTGTTCTGTGGATAAACAGAGAGACCAACTTGTGTGTGGTCTGTGGATGAAGAGGCAGAGAGACCAGCATCTGTGTGTTCTGTGGATAAACAGAGAGGTCAGCATCTGTGTGTTCTGTGAATGAAGACACAGAGAGACCAGCATGTGTGTGTTCTGTGGATGAAGAGGCAGAGAGACCAGCATGTGTGTGTGTGTGTGTTATGTGGATAAATGGAGAGGCCAGCATCTGTGTGTTCTGTGGATGAAGAGGCAGAGAGACCAGCTTGTGTGTGTTCTGTGGACAAACAAGAGACCAGCTTGTGTGTGTTCTGTGGATGAAGAGGCAGAGAGACCAGCATCTGTGTGTTATGTGGGTAAACAGAGAGACCAGCATGTGTGTGTGTGTGTTCTGTAGATGAAGAGACAGAGAGACCAGCATGTGTGTGTTCAGTGACTATACAGAGAGACCAGCATGTGTGTGTGTGTGTGTGTGTGTGTTCTGTAGATGAAGAGACAGAGAGACCAGCATGTGTGTGTTCAGTGACTATACAGAGAGACCAGCCTGTGTGTGTGTTCTGTGGAAATTATCATTTGGGAAAGAGGACAGTTACAGACCCAGAGAGGCTGAGGCTGAATCATCAGACGTTAATCCCACTGACCTGTACAGTGGTGAGCAGTTTTTTATTCTTTTTTCCCCAACCCAAGCTTTTTCACTGTACACGCAGAGGGCCAAAACAGACAAATGGTAACGAAATAAAATAAATTCATACATGGCAAAGTTTACAAGTTTCTTAGGACACATCATCATTTTTTACAGATACATTGTAGGGCCATTCAACTGGCCGCCCAGATGCTAAAGGCAGATGCTACAGACATACTTTTGGGCCCTTTGATCTTTGAGAAGGAAAATAAATGCCATTCGGATGCATAAAAACTTTGATTATTTCCAGGTCTGCATCTCCACAATGTGGGTGTACCTCCAGCTACTGACAGAATGAGTAACTACTATGCATATTTTAAGGTGTCTACATTATAAATATATAAATAAAAGGTGGACATTTTTAAAAGTAATATGGAGGGAGGAGGACATGTTAGGACTACAATATTAGAGTGGTCATTACGAGCTCTGAGATGTAAAGCTTCTATAAGGTGCATCCTCTCTCTCCCACTTCTTAAGCCTTCCCACATGATTAAATAAAATTAGACCAACACCACATAATTTCACTCCCACGCAAATGACATCCATGCTTTCATTCATGGAGATTCCATGCTTTTGCAGAATAATAAGAGATTCTAATTTCAGCAAGGCAAATGTATTTTCCAGGCCCTTTTGAGAAGCGTCTATTTGGGTCAATTTCACACATGCCAAATTTCATAAAGATTTATAAATTGTTAAATCAAGAGTAAAATGGTAGTCTGCGTGTCTCTCACTGCAGATGAGAGAAAGTTTGTCGCTGTTCATAGTAAATTCAACAGCGAGATCATTACCATTGCTAATCTGTAGGATTATAAAAGAAAAATCACCCTTTCAAAATGTCTTTTTAGACTAGATGTATTTCCCGAGATCCTATAGAATGCAATGCAATAATATACAGTGACATGAAGAAGTGCATCATCTACAAATTAAACCAAAAAGGTTCAAACATTTTATAATGGAAAATTAACAAAATCCCTTTGTGTTCTCCTTCCACAAGAACATGAAAAAGAATACGCTGTAAGAACATGAAAAAGAATACGCTACTCACAAAATCACAATTTAACAATCATTACAAAAAATTACGTTGAGAAAACTGGCACTCGCGAACACGAGAGCCTATAACCAGGCCACTGCAGATTAAGCTTGGGCCATGTCCTAATCCGGCTATGGCATGGAATCTACAGTGGTGGGATACCGTTCACATCATCCTGCCAGGGATTTGGTTGGGCAGGGATCCTTCGAGGTTCTACTACTTTATTTCCTCCCAATGACACCCAGGTGCCCACAGGCTAGTAGTTATTGTAAGTGAGAGTATCGCTCTTTTCAGATACTTGCTCTCCTGTAGTTCCGTTTGTGAGTAGAGGAGGCCACAGGCTTCAGGATAATGGGAAATTTGTAATTGTATAGAAAAAATATTTAGAAAGATAACTAATTTTTCAACAAACAAATATGAATCCACTTTAGTTGGATAGAGACAGAGAATTACTATAATTTTAATGTACAGAAGCTGTTATCGCTAAGCTCTAGGAGGACACTGTGATTCATTCATATTGCTGCTAGCCACAACAATAACATAACACGTACTACTTTAGGCAGATGATAACAGGCTGCTGCACAGTCGTACATCTGGAATCCTGGATGGATACAACAGCACTGTTCCACAAGAAAGTCAACTCACGCATTGTTGATAGAAGTGGAAAATGTTGTCTCAGGTGTTAGAATATACTTAATATATCTTTTTATATTTAGAGAATATCCCCCAAATCCTCAATTGGGCTTAATTGATGAAAGGCATGCCAACCTCACCTTCTAAGGGTATGTGTGCACCAGAGGAGGACCGTCCTCCCAAGAATTTGAAGGGGGAAGAAATCTATTAAAAAAATCATAATAATTTCATAAAAATAACAACTTCAACAAAATCACTGTCATATCCATTTCTAAGATGCACTTTTGCGCATGGTAAAAAAATAAATGTCAACAGCACCCACTAGTGCAATGGAAAAATGTAGCAGGAGGCCACGGTTCTCGCCCTCAATAAACTTCCATTCAAATGTAAGCTCGTACTGTGGCTTCTGCAGTCCTATCTTTTACATTGCAAAGATTGCATATAGGGAGGACAAGCTCCCTAACGCCGTCAGACCAATTAGCTTTAGGAATAAAAGATGTGTCAGAAAGAGAGAGAGAGAGAGACAAGCTTGTGATAAAAAATATAGTTGTGTAAATATATAGATTCTTTAAATTGTAGTTTTTAAATTGGGGTTAATAGGGTGATAAGGAGGGGTGCTAGGAGTAGTCTAATTTTTGCTTTTCATTTGGAGGAGCTTGGCAAAAGAACATATTTTTTCTGACACTACTAGCTAACGATAGGTAACATTAATGTTATTTCATATTGGCTAGCAGAGAGAATCAAGGCAGGAGAGGAGAGCTAGCAGATTAATTGAATTTTGATTGGATTGTAATCGAGAATAAAGATAAACGTCCCAGAATCTATCAGGGTGGCAGCACCACTAACGATTTTGTGACGGGTAGTGAGAACCGGAGGAATTATGTGGCTTTCCAGCACCAGGCCACATATAAGTAACATTTCCACCTAAGGTGAGTTATGATTTAGAAATGGGTGAGTTTATATCGGTAGGCTATATAACCGTTATCTCCGTGGTCATTGTAATGCAAACATTCAGACAGTTATACTGAGGGATAAACTGGTTAAGTTAGCCAATATTCAACTGATATTGACTATAAAACTGGTTGCTAGCCTATATCTTAGCTGACAATACAACTGGACTTTATCCAAAATAATCGTCATCACGCACAGCCGGTCTGACATTGTGTTTCCCATTGATGTAGAAAACAAAGCCATTTTAAATTATTTTTGTCAACAGTAAATATGTTGAAACAAAACAGAAACACATTGCTGTTCTGATATATAAACAAAATATAAGCTGCAAGGATAATTTGATTTTAAAATGAATGGAGCACCATTCTCATGTACACGATGTAACAGGAAACAAGCAGCTGACCAGCTAATACACATCACTCATTTCAACGATTAACAATCTATGGTGTGATGAGTCGTCGACGTCCCAATTATAGCATTCAAATTTCTATGAAATGATACTGATATGTGTCAGTGTTATGGAATGCCTGTCAGCCAAAAATAAATTTATAGATGTTTACTTTTTTGATCAAACTGTATTGTCTGTCATTCATGTTATTCAAGGTATACTGTGTGCTTTGGAATTCTCATGCTTAATTTCAATACCAAATTTTATCCTCACATTTCCATACACAGTGACATCACAGAATGTTTGGTCATGAAAATTTGGTTTAAAGTAATTGAGAAGTCATGGAAATCCATTGGTCAAAATGTGTATGAATCATGTATGGATTTTTTGCATTTCTTTTTTTCCTCTACAGCTCTAAGCCGTATATATTGGTATTTATATGGGGTTTTCATATATTTTATTTAAGATTACATTACGTTACATTACATTACAATCATTTGGCAGACGCTTTTATCCAAAGCGACGTACAATAAGTGCATATTGAAGGTCATTGACGCGACAAGGAAAGCACAACTTTCTCACAGCATAGGAGCTATCCCTAGTAATAAACATGAGGAGTACACACAGTCAGCTATACATTTTGAACTATAAAATAACCAAAAACACAAGTTAAATAGAAAATAAGCAAAAAAAAAAAAGGAAAAAACAGGAAGCGAATACTATAGAATGGCCCTATATAGGTAGTTTAGTCGAGCTGGAGTCTGAAAAAGTGCGTTTTCAGACCACGACGAAAAATAGACAGTGTTTCAGCTGAGCACAGCAGAGTGGGGAGTTCGTTCCACCACTGGGGAGCTAGGGTGGAAAAGCTCCGCAGTCGGGACGAGCGGGAGCCGTTAACACGGAGGGAGGGAAGTGCAAGTCGCCCTGCAGCAGCAGAGCGAAGTGGTCGAGCAGGAGCGTAGTGCTGGATTAAGTCCTGTAGGTAGGAGGGGCCTGACCTTTTGGCGGCAGTGTAGACCAGGGTCAGAATTTTGAACCTGATCCTGGCCACGACCGGCAGCCAGTGGAGTGACCTCAGCAGGGGGGGTGACGTGTGAGAACTTCGGGAGGTTGAACACGAGCCGAGCAGCCGCGTTCTGGACCAGTTGTAGGGGCAGAATGGCGCATGCTGGTAGGCTTGCGAGAAAGGAGTTGCAGTAGTCCAGACGTGAGGTGACCATGGTCTGGACAAGAGTAGTGGAGTAGGTGGTCAGGTACGGCCAAATCCTCCTGATGTTGTACAGGAGGAACCTGCAGGACCGTGCCGTTGCCTTGATGTGTTCTTTGAAGTCCAGCTGGTCGTCCAGGACCACCCCCAGGTTCCCTGCAGAGCGGGAGGCGGTCACCATGGTTCCGTCAACGGTGATGGACAGGTCTAGGAGCGGGGAGGTCTTGTATGGCATGAAGAGCAGCTCTGTCTTGTCGAGGTTGAGCTTCAGGTGATGGCTAGACATCCACTCAGAGATGTCAGCCAGGCAAGCAGATATCCAAAGGATATATGACCAAATATTGAAAATGATTACTTTATTCTATGCAGGGGTGCCAATAATTGTGGCACACGTGGTTTTGTTAAAAATAATTATTTCTTGATGAGGGAATTTTTTTTTCTCAGAATAAATTTACTTCAATTAAATGTTCGATTTTTCTCATTTTTTCAGTGTGAGATTAAGCTAATTCACCAAACGGTGAATTTTTTATAACCCTTTTTCTTTACCAGGGCCAATAGTAGCGGAGGGCAGTGTAGCTATACGGTGATGAAAGCAAGATGCATATCACCACCTTTGGCATGTAAAATATTTGACACATTTGCATATAACATTGTTGTTATTCAGCAAGAATCCTTCCTAGAAATGTAAATTCACTGCAAGTTGGAGAAAATCATACAAGTCATACAAGGTTTGAACGGTATAGTGGGATATTTTTCAAGAAGGAAAGTCTCCAGTTCTTTGAGGGATGTAGGAGGTGGAACTCTACTTTGCACTCTGCACTTCAGAACTTCCCATAAATGTGGAGGGCTGAGTGCAAAGTCGATCTGGTGAGGAAGGCGTTTGACTTCATCCTGGTGTTCATGAAACGACTGTTGAACTTGTTCATAATGTGTATGGAATGGGGGGGTTATCATCTTGGAATATGGGGACATCATGAGGGTGAACCTGGTCTTTTAAAATAGCTTATTCCTTGGCCACTATACAACCATGCAGAGCAATCATCAGACCCAATGACTCTCATAGATTGTTGACCATACAATTACAGATCCACCTCCATGTTTAACAGTTGGGAACAGACATTTGGGTTGATGGCTTCCTTTGATGGCTTTCTCCAAACGTAAACCCGTCCAGATGTAGGAAAAGATGACTCAGCAGATCACATGACATTTTTTCATTGCCCAGGGGTCCAGGTTTTGTGCTCCTTATGCCTGGATATGTCTCTTTGTACGATGGATACATTGCATACAAGTGGTTTCTGAATGGCAGCACTGCCATAAATAGCAGCTTTGTGAAGTTCACAATGTACATTCTGAAACTGGATCACCGTGGCGCCGACTCAATTCTGTGGTAATTTTTGAGGCCAGTTTTGGGGTGTTTAGCAACTATCCTAAGTGTCCAGTCTGACCTGGTTGGTGAGCTTCAACTTGCAACCGTTGTTCCTTTTTAATTGCTGTTGCAGTTTGTGTTTGCTTTGCCATATTAAGATAATTCTTCAGTTTTTGTGACAGAGGCACCTGCAATTCGGTCACCAACTATTTGGCCTTTTTGGAATTAATTTAGTTCCCTCTTGTACTTGCCTCACATAGTGCTGATTGTCAGACCTATTAAATAACTGACACATACTATTAATTGGCATTCAACTTCATATGCTGTAATTGTGATTTAATTTCCTTTTTCGTGTGGTGCTTCCGTTATTTTGTCCAAGCCCTGTATGTGTGTGTGTGTGTGTGTGTGTGTGTGTGTGTGTGTTTGTGTGTGCGTCTGTGTGTTACACATACACATGAAAATGTCTTAGTTCAGCTTCAGTATTCTTGATACAGAAGACAGAGGACAATTTTCTATAATTTAACCATGAAATTTATCATTCTTAAAGCCTATCCTTTGCTTCATGTCTTGAGCACATATTTGTTACCATTATATTTCACTTTTAAATTTAAAAGCATTTTAAAAAGTATTTTATGCTATAATACATTTAATTAAAACTTTTTTACCATAGAACCCTGTCAAAGAAGCCTCCAGAGTTACAATGTTAATCTCCATTTACCTAAACTGACAGTTTTTAAGAGCAACTGGAGGATTAAATTGGAATAGGCCTAACAATGTGCAGACTAAATTGACTGCTCTCCCTGGTCTGTTGCTTGTGGCAGGTGACATCAGTTGGAAGGGGATGACTGAGCACATTCACAACATCAACGTCCACAACTTCAGCAACTCCGTCCTCAAGACCCTCAACGAGCAGCGTAACCGCGGGCACTTCTGTGATGTGACCATTCGGATCCATGGGAGCATGCTTCGAGCCCACCGCTGCGTGCTGGCCGCTGGCAGCCCCTTCTTCCAGGACAAGCTCCTTCTGGGTTACAGCGACATCGAGATCCCCTCCGTGGTCTCGGTGCAGTCCATCCAAAAGCTGATCGACTTCATGTACAGCGGCCTGCTGCGGGTGTCCCAGTCCGAGGCCCTGCAGATCCTGACCGCTGCTAGCATCCTGCAGATTAAGACGGCCATTGACGAGTGCACACGCATTGTCTCTCAGAATGTTGGCTCCGGGGGGTTCCCGCTCAACTCTGGGGAGTCGCTGGACCTCAAGGCCCGGGGGACCCCGGAGTCTGACGGGTCCTGTCCCGGGAGTGACGTCGAGCCCGTCTACATGCACATCCAGTCCAAACAGGGCCTGGAGCACAAGTCCCTCTTCTCCCCCTCCGGCCTCTCCCTGCAGAATGGCTCCCAGGATCGGTCTTACTGCGGGGGGGCCATCCCGGGCGGCTACAGCCCTGCCCTCCCCCTCCAAAAAGAGCAGCACAGGCAGGACCCTATCCACGAGAGCACGCAGCAGCAGATGGAGAGACTCCTCTGTGGCCCTGAGACCACCCACTGCCGGAAGCAGTCCCGGCCCGTGCGCATCCAGACGGACAGTGTCGACATCCTACGGGACCCAGAGGAAGACTATGACTGTTTCGGAGAGGAGCAGATGCAGGGTATGGAGCACAAGGAGGCAGAGGAGCCGGCGGACGCCACCGACCCGGCGGAGAGCGGGGAGAGCGAGCCCAAAGGGGAGAGCTTCGACTCGGGCATGAGCTCGTCCATCAGCACCGAACCCGACTCCGTGGAGCAGCAGTTCGCGGCAGGCTTTGCCCGGGATGGGGGCGTGGACGGCGTGCATGCGGAGGTGACAGAGCTGCTCTGGGAGCACCCGGCACAAACCGATGCAAAAGACTCCCCAGAGCAAACGGACGACGGTGAGGACAGCGGCATGCCCCAGGGCAACATCAATGACAAGATGGTGCTGCAGCATCCCATGAGCCCGGTCATATCCAAGCTGATGCCCAACCCCCAGCAATATCTGCGGCAGCCCGCTTCTCTCGCCAGCAACCTGCGGATGCCCCTCACCATGACCAGCAACACCCAGGTCATCAGCACCACCGGAAACTCTTACCTGCCCACCCTCTTTGCCACACAGTCGGCCGGAAGCACCAAGCCAGTCCTCTTCAGTCTGCCACAGCCTCTGGGGACCCAGCAGAACCAGTATGTGGCCGTTCCTCCTCCCAGCATCCCTTCATACACCACTCAGCTGCTGAACCAGCAGGCGTCAGCACAGAAAACAGGCCAGGCTGGTGGGGGCGCTGGACAAGCAGAGAAGAGGCCGTACGAATGCCCCCTGTGCAGCAAGACCTTTACTGCTAAACAGAACTATGTCAAGCACATGTTTGTGCACACTGGTGAGTAATCGCAAACTTCCTTTCTCTACTGTGTCAAGCTGTGTCCAGTTTTGCCTTGTGCCTTACATAAATGCACAGGTAGGTTTTAGCAAGTGCACCATGATCTGCAAGATTTAGTTTCAAATTTTTTTCCCGTTTTCTCCCAAGTTAGTGGACAATTTTACCTATTTTATTCAATTTGACCGCTAGAGAATTTCGCCGTAAGCCAGTAGTAGGAAGGAGGGCACCACGTCCTCTTCAGGGCGCAACTCCTCCGAGATTCCAACTTCCCTCGTGCCCAGTCCCTCCCCCCACCCCGGGAGCGGCCACCAATTGCCGCTCCGTCAAGGCACCGGCCATACTCGGATCTGGCAGGACCAGGGTTCGAACACCTGATCCTCAGAGTGCAACTACACTGATTCAAAGTCGGTGCTTTTACCGCTGCGCCACTGTGGATCTGCAAGACTTTGCGTTACAGTACTCTGACTCGTCTACAGTTTTCAGATTCAAATCATAAGATTTATTACATGGTAATGATTATATCTGATCTACACAACCTACTCCACACTGTCAAAGATGTGAAGATTTACAATGAGGCCTGCAGAGACTCTGAAAGTGTTAAAGATTCCTAGTGTCCAGATGGCATGATATACCTACCCACTTCCTAATGATTGACATGACCTTGCTCAAAAAGATATTCAGTGACTTTGGAATATTTTTATACAGTTCTCCTGATCTCTGCCTTTCTACAACTTTATCCCTGAAAGCTCATAGTCCTCATGGTGAATCTCACTACCTGACTGAGGGACTTGGCAGAGACAGATGCATTTTTCTGAAATCGTGTGAACCACTATGACTGCACACAGACAGAAGCCATTCAGCTGACTTTATAAATTTCATCTTTCTCCATCTAAGCTTTCTCCATCTTCATCAAAGGATCTGAACACAAATGCAATCAAGACAATTCTGTTTCTTATTTTTAATTAATTTCTTACCCTTAGCGCAGATGCCCTAGTGGCCATGCCGCCGGCACCATGAGATTGCACAACTGAGACATTCATTGCACCTTCAACCAAACTATGAGTGGAAACAACAAACTCCATGTTCTAACTTTATTAGTACACAATTTGTGACAAATATACAGAATATGGAGCTTTTAAGTACCACTATTATCGCTTAGCTAGTCCATTTACCAAGCAACCCACCACCCAGTCTCACCTGCAAGTATACTGACGCATGCATGACCCAGTGGACAATACCATCGATCTGTGAGTTCACCACCAAAAATTTGTATTCTATCATAGCATCAAGATAAAGCTGATAATCTATTATATATAATACATTAATTTAGCAAGTGCTCTTAACCAGAGCAACTTACATTAAAGTGATGGAAAAGGGATTCTAAAGACTTCAAATAATCACAACATATCACAGAGGGATGTATCCACAACACACCCACCAAATATCTTTTTAAGAAAATGTCATATGAATATACATCTCAAAATCAGCTAATAAACTCAGTCTTGAAAGGAATCCACGCCCTCAACCCGATTGCCATCGACGTAATGCAGCCCTACATGTTTTAACCACAGAACTGTTTTTATACAGTTCTGTGGTTTGAACCATAAGTTTGAACCCGGCAAGGAATTAATGCAATCAATTCAAAGTAAAATACAGTGCGGATGCTATCAGGAGATAAATATCACACGCACGCTCGCAATCAAAGTTAAGTTAATTTAAATGCTAAGCAGAGTATTGCAACCATTTGATCTAATGTTAGTCTATTTAAAGCAAGCTAAATTGCAAGGCGACGTTTCACCAAATGCACGTTCCACACAAATCATTACACAATGCCAGGTTTTATCGAGTTTTTAAAATTTATTTAAAGTCCCACTTATTAATTTTGGTTGCTAATCGAACAAAAATGACATGCATGGCAACTAAGTACTTGTGGATTATGGATCTCGTAGTTATTTTTGTTACTGTAACCAGCCACTGAACAATACGACAAAACCATTTCCAAGGCATGGTTTACTTGGCAAGATCTTAGCTATCTATTCTTTTGGATATCTGATGAATGAGCAGTGCACCAGGTAAAAACGACGCATGAGTGATTAGTTTGTTTCCATTATGGTGAGCTGTGCAAGGAGCAAGCTAATGTTACTAGCTAGCACCATGGAGGGATGGATAAAAAGGTGAAAGAGATTGGGAGAGGGATAAAATTGGTATAGGGATAAGGAGAGTTGGAAAAAATATACACTTTAGCTAACTAGCCTAACTATTCCAAATCCAAATGCTGATAATGCAGACAACTATTCTCAAGGGCAAACAAAACGAGTGTTCGGCTCAGACTCAAAGAGGATTTCTTAGTGTGACAGGACAGTTTTATTTGCTCAAACTATGGGAGGAGTTCTAACATGGTTTTAAGCATATTATGGATTTTCCTTGTCCGTCACTTTAAAAGAGAATTTAAGTGCATCCATCAGAGTTATGTGAGCAACAGTGCCAGACCAGGCCAACAACATTCCCAGATCAGCAAGTCTGAGTGCAACATCAACAAACCACTGTAGTTGCAACTGTAAGTTAACTTATACGAATATACAAACATTATGCAAATCATAAATTCATATCGCAAACATGCATACAAATCCATAAAGTGTGCTATTACAATCATTACATAAGAAAATAATTCTAGGAGGTGGGGATAGGAAGGGAGCCAAGATGCAATCTGAGGTGAGTCTTCAGTCTGCATTGGAAAGTGGCTAGTGATTGTGCTTTCCTTAGCTCTGTGGGAAGTTTGTACCAGTAGAGAGTCTAGAGACAGACATTATGGCTGAGAGAAGTGCCCATGCAAGGAGGGTAGAGCCAGATGCCCCCTGGTTGCAGACAGGATAGGTCAGGCTGCTATGTAAGGTTTAAAGATGAATGATGTAATGAAGATGAATGACCTAAGGCCGTCTGCCTTAGGTCATTCATCTTCCCTTTACTCACCTGTAGGCTAGTACCAAGGTTTTAAACTTGATGTGAGCTGTAACCAGCAGACAGTGAAGTGAGATCGTCATCACTTGGAAGGGTTGTATGGATTTTGTATTAGCTGCGGTGATCTTAAGATCACAAAGTAATTCAATGGTTATCTTGAAATCCAGTGTTGAGTAGTAACGGATTACATGTAATCTGGTTTATGTTATCAAACTATTATAAAAATAAAGTAACTAATCAGCCCATTGCAGGATACTCAGATACAAGATATCCAGGTAAAGGTAGCCCTCCTAAACATAAAAATGTATCTGTCAATAAAACTAGCTTTAATTTCCTGTCTAAAAGAAGACGTTTAATTCATAAATGCACTTTTGCATTGTTTTTTTATTTCAGGATGTCCAGTTAAAGCAAGCAATCTAGCGGCTGGCTAATGCTAGCTACCTAGCAATAAATTCTAATGCTAGTAAGTTACACTACAATGAACAACAAATTTTATTTCCACTTAACTATAAATTTTATTTATGTAAATTTTTGTCTTTATGTCTGTATCCACTATAAATTCCAACTAAATACATACAGATTAGAGATTTCTCTATCCCTTAAAACAAATGAATTACTCTCCCTATAAATCCCCCAAACACATTTAAAATTGTTATCATTTAAAATAACTATTTATGCACAGCTTAATACAAATACTGTACATCACTACTTTCCAGTGACAAAAAATGAGATGAACTTACCTCAAAAAATTCTAGTGCAATAAATATGGTCAGCCAGATGAAATGAAAAAATTCAAAAGAGCAGAGACATTGAATAAATGCGTTTAAAGAAGCTATATGTAACATTGACACCAAGCGTTTAAAATGGGTACTGCAGTCCAAATTCACAACATTGAAGAGAGTTGTCTCCGCCCACCCCCTCCTCCCCAGACTCGAAGCTCACGCGGGTTGCCAGGTTGAGGACACTGAACAAACACGGACGCATGACGAGCCGAGCGCAACATTATATTTTGAGACTTATTCTATTTTGAAAATGACAAGCGACGACGAGTCCTAGACTGTAAGTTGATCAGCTAATGTATACATTTGCAATTTATTTATTGTTTGCAAATTATAAACCAGCTCATGTGGATTTTTTATAACTCTTGTCAGTGTTAGCTAGATGCATGGCTGGCTATGTTTACGGTCACACAGATATAAGCTAACGTTAGTGGTATGTTTAGCTAGTAACTATATACATATATATATTTAAATCTTTAGCTAGCTAGCTAAATGAAAACGATGTTGAACTTAGCTTAGACATTCGTAAATCGGCTGTCGGAGTGCCGGAATACATCTGGTTGTTCGTAATGGGCAGTGGGCGGAGTCAACTCGGAGAATAGTGAATCACACAGGCCAAAACAAATACAGACGTTCCGACCCGGAATGGAAATTTCAAAGGAGAACATACAGGCTGTAGCATTGTTGTCGAAGAAGCCAGTATTTCGACTTAGCATGTTTCCTTAATCTCTGATCATGGTCATTTTATGATTTAGTACAGCAAATTTGTTACATATAGCTCCTTTAAATTACATTTTGTGCAATTGATTTATCAGGAATACATTTCAGGGGTGTGGTTTGGGGCGTTTTCCCCCATGTTATCCTATAACACTGCTCACAAGGGCTGCATAAAACATTTAAAAACGGTGGTTATGGGGCTTTTCAGTTTGTTTGATTTTTAAAAATAAAAATATAGGCTACTGTAAATGTATTCACTGTATGAAATATAATAATAAACAAACAATATACCACTGAAAAATTATAACCAAACTCTAAATAAAGTAGGCCAAGCCTAAATGAGTGACACGTGAAATCTGTATTTTAAAGGCTAATTACCACCTGCTTTGCATTGCACGTTGGCATCCTTTCTGTAGCTAATGTTCACATTACTTTGTAAGTTTACTGTTCGGGTTCATTAGAAGCTCGTTCAGAATCCGCTCGCTTTGCCCTTGCAATAAAAACAAATTATATTGCATTTTATTGTCACAAAATTTTACTTGGATCTATGAACGGCATAGTTTTAGTTTTGCATGCCCTAGTTACAGCTACACAGACGCGCATTTCACCGGGTCCACCAAACTAGAGCATGAACCCTGAAGTATAACGTTAACTTACGTCTCTTTAGCAAGGTTCAATACAATTATAGCCAAGTAAAGTTAGGCCATGTAAAAAAAATAAGTTGTTGATCGTCCTTTTTTTTTTTTTTTAAAGTCATAGGGAGAGAGGTTTTTTTTATGTTATTTTTTTATTTAAGCACCAGGTACAGCGGACCGTAGAGAGAAATAAAGAGGACAGAATATATAGAACATTGCGTCTCTCGACCAAATTGCTTCTGTTTAATTGTAGCCTGTCAACATCAGTTTTGCTCATATTGATTGTAATGTTTCATGTATTTTTGGTCAATAAATGTTCCTTGATTGAATTCATCAAACACCTGCGATAAAGTCATGTCGACCTCCACCGAACACCCAAACCAATCTTTAATCGGTGAACGGACTATTGTTAGCACAATAAAAGGCATTGTTGTAGAACGTTTTGTTAATTAAGCAATAAGGTATGAGACGCAGTACTATATCATCAATATAGTCACAGTTAAAGGGTGTTGTTAGGCCGGACGCGTAGCGGAGGGCCGGCAACCCTTTAAATGTGACTATATTGACGATATTGTACAGCGTCGAGTTACCTTATTGCTTTTATAAAACGGTTGCCAGCTATACTGTAAATAATATATAAGGACAAGGTACACTTTCAATAAAACAATTTTTAATTAACGTTATGAATTTAATTTCAGCAGCAGAGAAAATAGTCCCCAGTGTAGCTGTTGCCATGCAACACAGAAACAAAGCTAGGAATGGAATGCTAGCTAGCAAACGGACTAATAGCTAGCATTATGTGCTAATAACATAACATAATAATAATAACATAATGTAATAGTTAAAACGTTAGCTAAAACAGTTATCTATATATAGCCTATACAGATGTGAAGTAACGTTAACTTGCTTTCACACAACCAGGCTATGTTTCTCACGTTAACTTACAGCTAGCTAATTACTAAGCCTAGCTAGCTAAATTCCTACTAAATTCGTATTTCCAAACTGAATAAATACTGCACCACTAACCACAAAAATGGTTTGCTAGATTAAAGTTGCTGTAACGTGCCGAATACAAACTTTTTTTATCTGCAGATTTAATGTTTTAACCGGTTTCATGAATCAGCTGTAAGCCTAAACTGTTGCTATCGTTACTAGCATAAAAGAGACAAATCTGTGGCTCTCCAGTGAGAATGTCACTCCACCGTTAATTTCCTTTCCAGT
This sequence comes from Synaphobranchus kaupii, assembly GCA_029718625.1. Lineage (NCBI taxonomy): Eukaryota > Metazoa > Chordata > Actinopteri > Anguilliformes > Synaphobranchidae > Synaphobranchus > Synaphobranchus kaupii. The sequence goes on from CM056378.1 coordinate 49,073,722, forward strand.
GGATTTGGTTTCCAGTAGCTTTCGATTTTATGTCCACTCACGGACATGATTTCTCTAGCCTCCAGCCCAGCATCAGAAAGTTTTTGCTGCAGACGTGCGGAGTGATATTAATTTAAACGTCCAGGTAAACAGGTGTATTATTGCATCATAGGGGTACTATATCGCGAATATAGACACAGCTTTGAACGCCTCTCAACCAATCATAATGCGTGGTCAGAATTACCCGTTTTATAATATACCATAGACAATCGCATGTGTGAACTCTCGCTATTGTTGATCAAAGATGGCGTGCATTGTTCATTAGCAACCCGTATGCTGCACATGCGCTCTAACAATTTTGCGTGGTGGTCGATAGAGGGCTAGGCCTAGTGGATCGGATAGGATCTCCTAGTGTGGTGTGAGTACGATTTTCTATCCAAATGGCTTAGAAATAGGATTTCCCCGTGTTTTCTGCAACTTCTGGCCATCGTCACGAAAAAAAGAAAAAAAAAAGTCGTCGGGGCCTTTTTCGGATGTCGGGCGGGGACGATCAACAACTTTTTTTTTTTTACATGGCCTTATTGATATCATAAATAGCCTAAGTTAATTAGGCTAAATAATGGTGTATTTAAACATGGATTTTTGTCTTGCTCTGACCACAAAGAATCCCGTTAACTAGCTAGAGTCAAAATGGCTCTTCCTATTGGATGCTCACTAACATTTGCTAGTGACCTGTTACTAGCTAAAGAAGTTAGTGAATTTACATTAGCATAGCCTACTGTGCACAGGTAAGTTAATGGTTAGCCTAACGTTTGCTTCAATGAGATGAGATTGCTTTGGCTTCAATCACCAATCATGCCCCCATTTGAAATGTTTTATTTTAGTAAAAATCCTTATAAAATCAGCATTTTAAAATGACAGATTGTCTTATTTGAACGTAGCCTACACACAATAGCTTTATTCCTTTCTTCACTATTTGAGCTAGCTAAGTTAGAAAGCTAACGGGAAGTTACTTATCCAACTTATCCTACTGGCTTCCATGTGGGAGGCTAGCTAGCTATTACTAAAGTTGATTTCAAGGCAACATAATCACCTTACTTTCGATTTCGGGGTTCACCACTTTCTGCTTTCAATATTTATGTTATTCAACAAGTTTCGCCTGCGCTTTCTGGATGCACAGGAAACTTTCCGTTCGCTGTCGTTTTTCCTCCTGTCTAAATGAGCTGATCGCTCCATAACTAAAGGCTAGAAGGTCATACTGGCAAAAACCCCAGAACCGTGTCCAGTAAAGACAGCGCCAGTGCCTGTGCTAAATATTGCAAACGCTATTATTATTATTATTATTATTATTAAAACATACAAAGGGAATTTTTACATTGAGTAGGCCTAATGTTAATTTAATCATTCAATAACTTAATTCAATCAGCATGCTTAAATGCTGTTACATGGTTCAATTAATTTGCACGGTCATAAGCATGACCAATTACAAATTAATCTGACAGTATTTTAATCATTTTAATTTTGGTAGCGTACATTTCATCCCCATTTTAGCAAACCACGGTTGGTCCTTTATGCCTCAACAATCACTCAATCTTTATTTGTGTATTGCACTACTTTCAAAAAAGGCTGCCACACATAATCTCACATTTGGACATTTACCAGGATCTTTTCTCTTTTTTTTTAAGTTTAGCTAATTTGGGAAAATCTGTACAGTTTTTACGTAACCAATTAAAGAAAATCAAACTGAATTCCAGTAAATGGTGGGTTGCTGAAAATAATAGTTCAGTGAGAAAATGGTCCAGTACTTTTAATTGTGACAGGGTGACTCGGGTCCTGGGATGGCCAGCTCTATGAATGCTCTGAAAATGCAGCCTATTCAAGGATCTGATGCAATTTCTGAATACAGTACAAAGTCCTTGAAGCCTAAGTGGCCAATAGAAAGACATTCCTCAGCAGCTTTTGTTAAGGGCTGATCCTCATCCCTCCAAAATCCTGTACGTGAAGTTCCTGGGTGTGGGGGAAAGAAAAAGTGCATTATCAGAAAAGTCCTAAATGTACGCCATGTTCACTAATTTATCAGTTCCGTGTGCTTATGCTGTCTTCATGTTAGGCATTTAAAATGTGTAAATGCAACAGAGTGAATCAGGTCACGAAACAACAGATTTTGTGTCACTTTTAGGGATAGGTCACTGTCCCTAAAATTTATTTTAGTCATTTTTATAAATATCAAAATACATAGATAATTGCATAATCACTTTTCTAAAAATGATATGCTGAGTTTTGTGCAGTATCTTGGTATCTCAAGATAACCACCTTTTTAAAGATCAAAATCCTGAACGAAGTGTCACGATCTCAAGAAATAACAGCTTGGTAAGATTGAGATTCTGTGATAATGTCAGGATAATGATCTCGTGATCTGGACACAACAAACCCTGACAGTCTCATTTCACAATGGTCCCTTCACTTCGTGTATCTTTATTCAAGACGCGTACCGACAACAATTCACCCTGAAGCTATTATTCATCAAAACCAGGAGTTATCAAACTGCTTTCATTGCTAGCCAGGATTCAGTCCTCAAGTCTGTACAAATACATGTGTTGAGAATGATTCCTGGTGTGTCGCTCTGGCTTCTATGGTGAAATGATATTAGCAGAAGGGGGAGGTTATTTGAAAATAAATGCATTTATTTTGCATCTGGAATTTTAGCATCTCATATGCAACACAGATACTGTATTTTAAGGGCAGGCCAATACCATGTCTTTATTTCTCTGTATTGCTTTTGTTACAGTAACTAAACACTCTTATTTACACCATACCCATTTCTATCATAGCACAGTGATTTTGTTTTCTGAGTAATAAAAAACACTGGAGGATGACAAGCACAGTTCATGACATATTACAGACCAGTTGTTTTAGAGGTCAGAGTTGTGACACATGCAGAGATTTTGAGATTTTCTTAAAATATATATTTTTTTTTTTTTACAGACATATCAACAGGAGTCTTACAATTGAATATCAGTTGCGGTCCATCAGCCATCTTGGTTGCTGGTGACTGAAGCTGCGTATATTCTTGCAGGACTTCTCAACACTGAATTTTGAGGTCAATTAAGAATCTGTGTGTTACTGAGTGCTTTGCCCCGCATCTCATTTGTGGACTGCACTAAAAAAGGGAAAATAAATATTTCTTACTGAGAAAATTGTAATAACTTTTTTTTGTATACTCTGTGCCTGCTATGTGCTAAAAGTACTTTGTCACCGAAGTCAGTTATTTCTCTCATACAACTGGCGTATAAATTAAAACAAATTCCCTATTTGCGAGGGGGATTTTCAGTTTAGATACTTGAGTGCTCAATAATTATTTCCTTTAAGAGGAACCAGTTCCATTAGCCTAGATGACGTGTCAGGAAGGTAACCTAGGTGGGTTATTTGCACCCCTCTGGTATAGCTAATGTGATTTTCAATGTTATATTGGTTATTGGAATACCACTTTTCCTTTCTGTCAGAACAGTAAAAAAAAAAAGGAGAGAATATTTTGTTAATAAATTAAATTGAAGTTTTTTTATTTTTGCTCCAAATATCAATCTTTCGTGTATAAGTATTTGTCAGTCATACAGTTCTGGACATGATTACTTACCTTGGTTTTTACCTATATATAATACTTACCTTAAATCTGCTAACCACCCTTTAAGCTGAAGTACTCTCCCTGGAGTAGGGGTGCCTCTCTTGCTGATGCAGGGTGTTATGGTGAGGGGGGAACAAAGTAGGACATTCCACATGCACATACATGACATACTGCCACGCCTGTGTACCACACCCTTTAGGTTAGCACCGTGACATTCAGAAACCCTGAAACCCAATCCACTTCACCCATTCTTCTTGTGCAGGGTAGTGTTGAGGCGAAAAGAGTTGGGGGGGCAGGGACTTGGATCTTTTTGCACTCCAGCCATCCGGGGAAAACCCTACCACATGGGTACAATTAGGGTATAGCCTACTTGTTTTGTTTGTTTGGGGCTTTTGTAAAATATTTCACTGTTGAAATTAGGACTATTGGCAGAAGCAAGACATTCTAGGCTGAGCGGTACCAGAGCAAACTGGAGCTTGCGGAGAGTTAACATTCTAATAGTGCTCATCACTTTAATTAAATGACGTCCGCTTCCCCTCCTCGCTCGCTCCCGCTCACATACTATGCCACACAGACCTTTGAGAATCAGATTCACTCCATCGCCCCGGTATGCAGGCCAACCTGCATACCCCAGAACAATATTTGCAATACTGCTCGTTCCTCACTGGCTGCATACAGGTGTCCGGGCTGAGCTAGGCTTGCCTAGTCTTGTTTAAGTCCATGGGAGCACTGTGCTGTAGAAGGCACAGCCCTTCGGCTGAGATGTTACACAAATGTCCTGACTCTCTGTGATCATTAAAGATCCCGCAGCATTTTTCAAATAGCAAGGGTGCTAACCCCGGTTCCCACAGAAAACTGTTTTTAGACATCTGGCAACCTAATCATCCTCAACATCTGATTGGCTCCAAGATCCCTTGCATTCCTCATCCACATTGATTGGCTAGGTCATCACTGAAAAAGAGAAATGAGTTCTCATTTGACCACCGATTTAAAAAATAAAAAATAAAAGTCAAATCCATGAACCAACCATCCAAAAACCACATATCAGTGTCATAAGCACATTAGAATATCTATTCTTAGCAATAACAGCAGCTCAGATTATTTGTCTTCCTCTAGTAGTTGTCGGTACACATATAACAGAAATAATTAAAGTAGTATATGGAGCTACCTTCACTGATATTACCTTTAATGGAATTACTATGCATAAGCACTCAACTACTGTAAGGCACTCATCCAAAACACTGACCCTAATTTATAAAACAGATCATGGATGAGAGTTAAATCAGCCTTCCTAGCAGTGCTGATTTTCATGTTATACCATCATTTTAATATTGTTGCACCTTACACTAACCTAAACATCCTAGATTGCAAGCCAGTCAATCATGATAAAACCAATTAGACTTTTAACATCTCATTAAGTCTCCTCAGCGCAATGCCCAGAATGTCCAAATGGGCTCTCTGGTATTTCACTTATTGGTGCTCGGTGAAGAAAACGGCCCTGAAGTTCAAAAGAACAATGAAAGGCGAAGTGAATATGATTCTGTATGAATGGTAGTTCAGTTCAGAATTGGAACTGCGTTGCTTAGTAACCAAAAAACCTGTCTTGTGGAAGGATAGGTATTTTAGCTTATTAAAGTTTTCTATTCAAAACTGAGTTCTATTCAAAACTGTTTTTCTAAAATTCACTCAGTCCACTTTTGGTCAAAGTCAAACTAAGCACTTTTCTGATAAATGGTTAGATATTTGTAGTTTTACTTGAACACTATTATTTTTAGGGATTTAAGTATAAAAACATGTTTTTTTTTCATGCAAAAAACTCCACCAAGTTAAAATAAACAGAAATGTTCATTTTCTGAAAATTGGTTAAAGTGGACTGAGTGAATTTTGGAAAAACACTCTTCAATTCTCAGACCTCAAACCATTATAGGCGAGTGAACATAAGATTGGCACATGGCAGAGTCATGCGCCCTCTCCCAAGAACAGAGACTGAAGCCATGCTGAGGCCAGACACCTAGCACTAGGAATACATTTTTTTATGCATTGAAATGTAGGCTGCAAGACACAAAACTTGATGCCCACTTGTGTGAACATGGTTCCCACTTTCCAACTTTCCATATCACGGAGAAACACATGGATCTGCTACCAGGGAAGCCAAAAGGAGCTGGAGTGGAGCAGGAAGTGGCATCAAGAGAAGTAAGTAGTGTGACTACTGTCAGTGATACCACGCCAAGCATCTAGAAGATTCCCAATGTGAAACACACACAATCTGAGCGGTAAGATATGACAAACTGTAAAAATGTACAGAGGCAGTCGCTGGACCACAGAGGACTGGAGAGAATGGAAGAATGCTCTTCCATTAAAGAGAGACCAAGGGGACACTCTCAAAATGCAACTGAAGCTTGTAGCACTTGAGCTGTGGACAGTGCAGCAAAAGAACATAGTTGGAACTGCCATTTCCCCAAAAAAAAAAAAACGGAAGACTGGAAAAAGTAGTTAAAGAAGAGGAACATTAAATCACATGGCAACAGAAGGAGGTATTTCGAGAGAAGGTGCAGAACCTGGAGAAGGAGGTCATGGGATGTATGGTAGTCCCATGACAAAGTGAATGCTGCTGTAATGTACAGATCCTTGCTGCTGGTCCACGTAATGTACTGGTTCTGAGTGCTGGTCCATATAATGTACAGGTCCTTCTGTACAGGTCCAGAAGGACCGTCTAACTGACAGCTACACCTACAGAGGCCTTTCAATGTGAGAACATGACCTACATGAGAAATGAGTACATCTCTATGGAGAGCCTCTGTGAAGGGCTAGACATCCTGAAATAACATACAGTAATGCAAATGTGTGGCACTTCTATAAGGGTCACATAAGAGGTTTCAGGGAAATGAAAAGAAACTCACCATTCAATTCAATTCAATTTTATTTGTGTGGCGCTTTTACGGAGAACTGTCACAAAGACATTTTCCAGATTAACAGAAGGAAAATTGCAAACAAAACCACGCCAGAAGACCCAAAAAGCAGCAAGAAAAACTCCCCAGTGGGAATAAAAATGTTCAATGGTGGCGGGAAAAAAACTCCCCAGTGGGAAGAAATCTCTGGAGGAATCTGGCTACAGACGGGGAGCCCATCATCCGCTGGCCGGCCCGGTGTAAAGCAAAGCTGGAATGGATGGTAACAGAGATGTAATAAGGGATCTATCACAGCAAATAATCAATAATGGTAATGGTGATGAAATTACATGGCAACAGTGTTTTGGCGGAAGCAGTCACATTCAGGGCCTGGTGACTGTAACTTTGTGGCCTGAGGACATGCCACAAAGCCCAACGTGCAGACTGTTTTCTCCACAAGAAGAATTCAAATAAAAACAGGCTAAATCATAAAATCCCTGAGCTGCAAAAAAAAAAGAAGACCAAGATGAAGACCAAGAGTTTTGGCAAGTAAAACATGGCATTGCCCAGTCGTTAAATGATCCTTTAGGATTGTTCCTAAAGAATAAATGCTATTTATTTGCCTTGCAATCATTTATTTGTTTGGGGCATCTTAGGTACACTTCAATGTACACTGCAATCCGACATAGTCAGTATGTCTCCATAGCAGACATGTCAGATTATGAGATGTCATGTCTATGCGGCTGCCAATGCATTTTCATTACTACTGCTCAAATTGCAATGTCGCTGGCAATGAAGCATGATTCTTAAAAATTTATAAAATGTTTGCAATTACAGACCCGTCCTTTCAAATTATAGCGCTTTACTTTAATTTCCCTGATCCCACAGTTATACATGTTAGGTTATCAAGCACATTTTGCAATTTAATGTTCCCATTGATTTAAAAAGAAAACTCAAATGGAAACACTACAATTTTTATTAAGGTGAACATTCAGAGATTTTAACCAAAAGAGGAATGTGGGGAGAGTTAGAGCAGACTGAACACTGAAAATTTGGCTGAAAGGGAAATGAGCTGTGCTCCCCATTGAACAAAAATCAGAAGTAATTTTTCATTTTGAGAGATGGGCCAGAGGCTAGATATATCAGGATTTTGGCATCGGAAAGGCCATTGTGACTCACAAAACTTTCATCACAGAAAAAAACAACTGTGCTTCAAGTGTAAATGCTGTCATTGTCCTTAGTTTAATTGAGGGAGTTACTGGACATGGAAAGTACAAGTGTGGAGATACAGTAAAATGTTTTACTGTATTTATTAACTTATGCATTCAATTTTCAAACGGCTTCGTATTTTATAATTATTATTCATAATATTGTTATTCTTATTGGTTGTTGTTATTGTTGTTGTTGTTGATGCATTTAAGTATCCAATTTTTCACATGCCTGACATACCTGCAGTGCCAATAGGGTTGGATATCTGGGAATACAGTACATTATACCTTTTCTTGTTTTTCTCCCTTAGAAGGTTCCCCTTACACAGCCAGCGCTGTTAAAGGTATACTATGTAGTTTCATTGTAAACAACTCGTTCTTTGTTTACATTCAAATTTTCTCCCCAAAAAACATTGTATGTGTCCTTGTGGTCTAATAAACATGTTGAATGTATTTCCTACCTCATAAGTCGTTCGCAAAGTGTTTTTTTGTTAATGTTTTGAATGTTACGCTTTAAAGCCAGAAACAGCTAAAATGGTGTAAACGTCATGAATGGGCGGTTCCTGCTCATTTGATTGACATGGCCAAGCCATGTGGGCAGGCTTCCAGGTAAAGTCTTATTTTAGCTTAGGACCGAAACATGCCTCACGCAAATACGCGAACGTGGACGCTTCGAACTACGGGAACAGTTTTTTTTTTGCCATGACATTTGTGAAAGACAAGCCAGAGCGTTGCAGCAAGGGACGCTATAGCAGCAACAACAGTAAACAACTTTCTTGTTCGATCTGTGCTTTCCTCTGGTTTGTCTTTCACAAATGTCATGGCAAAAGAAAAACTGTTCGCGTAGCTCGAAGCGTCCACGTTCGCGTAGCTATTTGCGTGAGGTATGTTTCTGCCCTTACTCATTAGCAAGATGTTTTCAGCTGAGGAGGTAACAATATCATTATAAAAATAGTGTCCATTACATTATAGTCATTTAGCAGACGCTTTTATCCAAAGCGACATACAATAAGTGCATACAGAAACGTCATTGAAGTAACTACAGAACAGATAAGACAAAGCACATCCTTCCCATAACGTAGCAGCTATCGATAGCTAAGGCTATCTATTGTCGTGATGTTTGTTTATTGTTGACAATAGTCTATCATGTTTTACCAAACCTTGATCATGTAAATGGAGACGTTAAATGCTCAAAGCATATAAGTTAGTAATCTTAGCTATTGCTCTGTAAATTTGACCACTGTTCATTTTCATAAAATAATTCCAAATCATAATTTTGTAATTCTGCTCGGTTCATTCTATAGCAATCAACATCCAGTGGTCACAGCCCCAGAGTAAGGGTGAGGGGTAGTCATTACATAAACATTACATTACAGTCATTTAGCAGACGCTTTATCCAAAGAGACAATCGTGTTCATGGTGGGCGAGGCAGGGCCAGGGGAAGAGGACAGCTTGATCAGAGTGACCGTGATAGAGTCAACAGACTCCGGGAGGAGAAACATTGCCATCTCAACAAAGTTGAGACGGAGCGGCACTTTATCACAAAATGCGAAAAATACAATCAAATCAGAAATAAATATTTTCCCTAAATAAATTAGAGATACCCTCAATTAAAAAATTTAACAGACATCCAAGAACTCCCCATCCTCTTAGGACAGGAGAGGACGTGCTGTGACCTGGCAGCACAATATATAGCTGCCTGTCATCGTCTTAGGGACAGTGAGTGACAGAGATCATTATAAACCAATTTTAATTTTTAATATTTATTATATTCACTTTATAAGATCATATGTGTCGTTCTCATCATAATTATCATTTCTATTGATAATTATCATTATTTTTAATTGTACTTTATTATTTTACATTATTGTTATTTCTAAATCCATAATCAAAGAAAAGTTCTTGTTTTCATGTATGGTTACTGTTTATTCGTTTCTAGTCTTTGCAAGCTTTGACAATACAGATTCAATGTCTTGTCATGCCAATAAAGTGAATTGAATTGAGTCCACGGTCAGAGAAAATATGTGTAAAACGTCACCACAATGCTCGTGCGTCGTCGTGCACGTCGGAGAAGAACACCTGATAACAATTTTCGGGGAGCCCTTTTCTCCTATGTGCTCAATATCGCCATCTAGTGTTCTGAAACTACATAGTATACCTTTAACAGTTAGCATTATATTCATGTTCCCTGGCCTATTCAAATCTTATTGGATTTGACCAATCTCTCTTTAGGTATCAGCCTGCTGAAAATCTGGGCTTAACAAATATACTCTCACAATGAATAATAAGTCAGTCACCTCATAGAGATGAATGCAGTTATATGCAAGAATATTCCTTGTAAAAACATTTTGTACTGAAATCTGAATGAATATCAGATTTCTATTTTATATTGTTTATTTAATTACAAAATACAGCAAAGCTGTACAGACTTAGTTGCTCTCGAGACTCATGCTCACTTCTTAATAATAAAGAAAGTTAAACAAGATGTCTGTGCTCATCTCCACTGTGCATGAATTTGGAAACTGGTTGTAGTATGTATTTGTACTATAATGTAAAACAGGGAGATATCAGAATCGCCCTCACCCAATAGCCAGTCAAAAATTGCTTATTGATATCGGCCCAGAATTTCTATATGCATTCCATATGTGCTCTATGTATTTAGCCATGATTATAAATAGGTGGATCGATGTTTGCAATATTTAATTTTTTAATTCCAGAGCAATGTTATTTACTCGTATCCATGTTTGAAGTTGCCCTAATGGAAATCATTCCAGATTGAGAATCTTTCCTTTGCAATGAATAAACTTTTTTTTTGTAGCTTTCAGACAGTGTGCCAGAATGTTGTCTGTTTATAAACTTTTTCCTCCGCCCAACACTCCACAGAAACTACATTTCCATTTGAATGTCACAACAAATTTACCTTGGAGCACAAAAAAATCTTTTGCTTCTAGTTGTGCACAAAAAGCCAACCAAGACAGGTGTTTATTGGGGAAAAGTGGAATCTCACAGTTTCAGAGAGCCTCTTGTCTTACGGTTAATGAGAACTGGATAATCACTTGTTTATGAAAGTGCTGCAACTTTTTAAATTAATCCAAGATAAGGGGTAAGTTGTATGCAAATTACAACTGCTTTAATTAACCTTGGTGCACATTGAGACCGGTTTGCCTTTTCCCAATCTGCCAACTTGCCAAAAAAAACAGTATTTCATTCTCCACTAATTTTCAATTTTACATGCATAATTACTGCTTACTTTTAGCAAGTTGCACAAAACTGTGGAACTTTCTAAAGTTGCACAAATGTATCTGAATTGGAAAATAGTGACTGATATTGGTTGCATGTGTTTCATTATTATCTTACAGTACTATTTAGATTTCTATTTTCCACTACGTTCCGGCTTTTCACTCTCCCGGCTACTCAGCCGTCTCACCTGTGCCTAGTTACCTGTCCGCCTAGAGTCAGTAAGGTATAGTTCTAGGCACTAAGGAGACCACTTTGCTTCACAGCTTGCTTTGAAGTAACACGGGACTTGCCTTCTGTGCAATTCTTTGCTTAGGAAATCTTTTCCTCTGTTTGCACTATCTGTCCTCCGTTCTGGTCTGCCTGGTTCTTTTCTGCCGAGACAGTTTTGTCTTTGCTGTTTCCTATCCACCTCTCTCCGCCTGCTCTCCTTATTGGAGGCGAGAGGGTATTTCCTTGTTCTTGTTTTTTCATTTCTCACCCTTTATTTAGGGTTGTTTAAAAGTTTTTCAGTTTGCGTTCGCCCCTATTTAGTTCCCCTCTTTATCTGAGAGTCAGGGGCAAAATCCTCTTTTCTTTCATCTTCAGTTTCTGTTTCGCCTCTTTTAGTTTCCTCTCTGTATTTCAGTGGTTGAGGTGTATTTTCCTTTATTCTCTCGGGTTTATGAGTATTCGCCTGATTTCCTGCGTGTCGTTTTTATTTCTCCTGTTTCCAGCCTCCCTTTTTCTCTTTTGTAGAGAGTGGGAGCCTGTTTATTTTCGCCTTTTTATTATTTTATTTTCTACGGAGTTTCTCTGTCCTAGTGGTTCCATTCCGTGGAACTTATTGTCGCGCCTACTCCTCCGAACCCTACGCACCCCCTTACATTACCTACCCAGGTATTAATATTTAATATGTAATTTGCAGCTACACACAGGAGTTACAGTAAGTTAAAGTGCTTAATATTCTTAAGTGATACTGAACTGTAATCAGCAACTAGGGGCAGTGAGCTTAAGTGCTTTAAGTTCACTATAACTCTTGTATGTAGCTGCTCATTGCCTTTTATATGTTTACATAGATATTGAACGAAAGGTTACAGCTGTAACCATGTTCTATTAGTTCCGGATGACCATTAGGGTCGTCAATATGGATGGCCTTCTGGGCCAGATGCATCGAGACTTTTATACCAGAATTGTCATGGTACATGACCCCCGTGTAGTAACATAATTCCTCCCATAAATGGGTGAGCGTCACTGCGGAAGTCCTCAGAACAAATTTCTCGCCCTTAAAAAGGTCCCGAGTGACCATGATCCCTAATAGTCATCCGGAACTCATAGAATATGGTTACAGTTGTAACATCGTACAGTCAGTGATGCCTTCATACTCCTTGAATTGAGCAGCAGACCGATGTATTCGATTGATTGTATCGGAATTAGCTGGTTCTTGCCATAATTGACGTTGATGCCCAGCTTGGCAACATGCTCCAACGTCTCGGCAGTGTGTGTGAGCTCGATACCGTACGACTGTGCGCATATCAGCCAGTCCTCCAGGTATGGCTCTCAACCCCCTCAGCCTGAGCGGAGATATAACCGCGCTCATGCAGCGAGTAAACACACGTGGGGCTAGAGACAGACCGAATGGGAGGACATTGAACTCGTATGCCCGACCCCGGAATGCAAATCACAGGAACTGCCGATGCTCCACCCATATAGGAATGTGGAAATATGCATCTTTTAAATCCACCACCGTGAACCAACCTATGGGGTTATGACACCTGTCCGATACTGGTGCACGGGCGGACAGACGACGAAAAACTCCCCTGCCATACGCAGGCTGTGTGTCCCTACTAACCATTAGTAGAAGTACCCTTACATTTGGGCACAAATTCTACTGCCACTGGCTTTCAGCCCGAGGGAGGCATGTGGGTCATGAACGCATCCAATCGGGCCTGCTTATCCTCCCGCGACATGCCCGTACAGCAGGGGCAGCGGTCTGAGAAAGCTTCCTGCAGATTCCCTATGCCGAGGCACAAAAAAAAGGGGTGTGCCCATCGGACAAATCCATGGCTCCCCCACACTCAGTACACAAGGCACTCATGCCTTACACCAATAAAGAGCACTCACAGATGAAAAAACGTGGCGGTGGTCTATAACAGGGGAAGCCCAGGCAGCTAGTGTAGCGAAGCATGCGTACTCTGCCTTACAAAACAAACAAGGTTATAGTTTGCACTGTAGTAGTTCAAGCTGTAGTTCGCCGCTTGTGTGGTAACAGATCTCACTGGGACACTCACCATGTTCAATCAATAGAATCTTGTGCTTTAGTACCATAAAGAGCAACTGCAAATGATAAACCGTGGCAGTGGTCTTTAGCAAGGGAAGTTGAAGCAGAAAGTGTTGCGAAGCACACGTACTCTGCTTTTATAAACCAATCACCGTAGCACCGTCGCTAGCCGATTGGAAAGCCTCACTGGTGTGCTCGCGCAGCTGTAGCTCAACTGTTGTGCGATAACAGATATTCCACATTAGCACAGAATAAAGAGCAGCCGCAGATGATAGAACGTGGCGGTGGTCTTTAGAGAAGTTGAGGCAGATAGTGTAGTGAAGCATGCATACTCTGCCTTATACACCAATCGATATAGCACCGTCGCTAGCCGATTGTTTGGTAATCGATCTCACTAGGATATACTTACCACGCCCAGGTTCGTTCAGTGGAACACTTAAAGAACACCCGCAGACGGTAGAATGTGGCGGTAGTGTTCAGTAGGGAAAGTCCAGGCAGATAGTGTAGCGAATCACGCGTACTCTGCCTATAATCACAGTAAATGCGGTAGCACACGTGCCTACCGCAACAGTATCCAAGAGCTGACTATCTGAACAAGATAGCAAAGCTATTCGCGGATGTCGCTCGTAAGTGCTTACCGGCGCCTTTGAAGGACGATTAGAATCGTAAGAACGAAAAAAACCGTAGCCCCGTCCGAATTCACAAGGCGATAGGGGATTCACACAGGATACAAACAGTCTCACGTCTCACTATGTATTGGCGAGGAAATTGAAGAGGACTTCCACAGTGACGCTCCCCTATTTATGGGAGGAATTACATCACTACGCGGGGGTCATGTACCATGACAATTCTGGTATAAAAGTCTCGATGCATCTGGCCACAGACGGCCATCCATATTGACGACCCTAATGGTCGGAGGAACGAAATAGAGCCATGGTTACTGGCCACCATCTTACCTGGGTATGGTCTCAAAAATTGTGCCAGTAACTATGACATATGTCACATCTATGGTTTTATATCTATGTATTTTTACCTCTCACTCCATCCATCCCTTGCTGCTTCATCACACCAGTGTTACTGGCTCAATCCTCATTTACTTAAATAATGCTCTCAATAAAGTACAGCGCACAAACATTTCCTCCTTTTTTGGCCTCAAACTTGCTGGATAACATATAGTATTCCACATCTAAAATGCGCATTTTGATGAACTATTCAACTGTGAACCCATTAGCTTAATAACCCATAAGGCACTTGCTTTGGCACCCCTAGGAAATCATTTGGCTCACTCACCTGATGTGTTGCTAAAATAAATAGGAGACGGTTGTTTTGTCCGTGTGGCAGCTAGCAGAGCACGGTCCTCCCAACTGATTTTCTGCCCCAGGCTGTATTCACCATCTATGGCAGACAGTACACAGGCATCAACTTTGATTATCTACTCTGTTATTCTCTCGGCAGCAGCCCCAGTGGCAGCCCCGCTGCTTGCTCCAGTGTATCTGCATTCTGCTCGTGTCACCCGGCCGTAGCAGGCAGTTACAATCAAATCTGATCCCTCCTGTTGCATCACGCTGAAGCTCGCCCCCATGTCCAGACGATTGTCATTAAACAGGAGCTCACTCGCCTTCATTATCCTCATTTCTGCTGCAGGTGCGCAGCCAGGGTCTGTGAGATTATGTCATCCCATTGCCAGTTTAGAATCATGTGCAGGGTGTAGGCCCGCCTCTCTCAGATTTGTCCTCTCCAGTGTTGTCAGCAGTGGTTCTAAGAGCTCCGGCTGTTCATGCCTAAGGGGAACTGAGCCTTGAAGCTCCGGCAGCCCTACTAGGACCCCCTTGATGTTCTGCCCATGTGTATCCCACATCCCAGTCATTCTTTAGGTAGTCCAAAACCACCTAGTGATGGAACCTGCCTAGTGGTGTATGACTAATTGTCTCTCCATGACTGCCTATCAGCCCTGAAAAAGTAGCAGTGATTCCTTTTGATTGGTCTCCTCTGTCCTAGTAAGCTATGCCAGGTGGCTGGTTACATTAGGCTCTCTTAAAGTCTATTTTCTCCAGTCCACCCCTTTCCCTCATATAGCAGCTGAGGATCAGTTGTATTTAATTTAATCCTCTTGGATAGGCCCGACTTCCATCAGGTCCAGAAGAACCTTTGACTAGCTCAGTCCAGAATACCTGAAGTGGATAGGGTAGATCTGATGAAGTGTCCCAATATAGCAATATGGATCAAGAGTAGCCTACTTTATGTATTAATTCTGTAGGACCAACATTTCCTGGCCAGGACAGACACCAACACTGGGTCACGTCTGGGTGGTCTCTGCCAGCTTCCACAGATTGAATCTTCTTTCCATCACAGTCGCATGTTACATGTAAGCATGCAGTCATGCCCCCACAACGTCTGGGATCAGTGCATCCACATCTGTGGGCCTTCTTTGAGAGGAATTAGCTGAGGATGTTACTGACTGATTTTTCTCATCACAGACATTTATGATGTCGTAATTGAATGATTGATTACATACTGTATAATTGACAGTCTGCATGATGTCATAATCCTATGATTTATTTTGATGACCTATGCACACCCCATGCATGGTTATTGTTGTTGTGCTGGGCATCTTTATCAAAGTAAAATCTATGCAAGCAAGGGAAGAGGTGAGTGATATGATGGGAGCCTTTTCCTACCTTCCTCATTTTAGGATGATCACTATTAAGAGATATGTGATAGAGCATGTGCAGCTGATTGATAAGAACCATAAATGGAAGGAAACCTGTTAGTTAGCTAGCTGGTGGTTTGTTGGATAGATAGCCAGCTAGCTTCTGGCCAGTGAGCTTGTTGGAATATGAAATATCTGTCTCTGTTGATTGCATATTTTCCCCAGCAGTGTGGCCACGTATATGCTTTGTTCTGGCTGAAGAATGAGTTTTCGACACATGGGCCTTGTTTCCCTGTTTCATGGACATTACAGCCTGAAGGTCTTTTTAAATTTTTAAACTCCCTTTTTCATCCTCATTATAGGATCCTGAATTTATTTCCGAAGGGCGAGGTCCTGCATGCAAGCGCCATTTCACTTCTTCCACTCACCCGGTTCATGGTTCTCTTTTATTATGACTTTTTTCTTAGATCTCTGTTTTCTTTGTGAAAATATATTTTTTTAAACTTTGAAAAGCTAGGCTACAGACTTCCCTTCCTGTAGGTGTAGTGTGTTTGGGGATGCAGTTCAGAGTCATGGCCTGATCTGTGGGTCTGTTTAGAGGAAGTAGACTCCTCCAGGAGGCCCACTTTCTTCCTAGGACTGTTCCTGTTGAATCATCCTGCATTATGTCCTGCCTCATGGGATGTGGCTAAGAGAATCTGACTCGCTCTGCTGCCAACCATGAACTCTGGCTGCGCCTGAGCATTCCTCTCATTTCCGTCTGAATCTTTCTGTTTGGTCCCAGCTGTGCAATCTGGCTGAACGCAAGAGTGTATGATGATGAGAGCAAGTAATTCAAAAGAAGCACTTTGCTAGACTGTCATGGCAGAGGGACCATGTTCCTTACTTACTTTTTCCATAGAATTCAATTGGAAAATGAGTCAGGAGAAACGACCCTTAAAGTGATCCATCTATATCTACTGCATATCTGGCAGCAGAATGATGGTTTGAGGCTCGTTTGATACCTCAGACCCTCGCTGACTTACAGCCATTTAGCCAACCATGGGTTCCATACTATTCCCGTGTAATTTACAGCTTAATATAGTCCCACCCCCCAAATGTAAGTACCTTGCGAGTACCTGAAAATAAGATATTAAGAGTATTTTGACATCCTTTTATACCCAGTCATGATAGTATCACCTGTTTACCTGTGGAATGTTCTAGACAGGTGTTTTTTGAAATTCTGTTTTATCTTTTTATTTTCAATATTTTGTGTCATTTATATCTGCCTGTTTGGTTGTTTGTTTGTTTAATAATTTTTTCATAAAAAAAACAATGGTAAATTATTCTCGATCATGAAATATAAACATCATAGAGAAAATGTAATAAAAAGTATTAAACAATAAATGACTACACCACGGTTGGGATCAATTCAGAATTTCAGAATTTAATGAATTTGAATTGAGAAACTGAACAGGAAGCAGAATTTGAATTTGATGGTGAATTGTCTAAGTTTATGTCTAAGAATTATGTCTAAGAAATTAAATTCAATTTGACTCATGACGTAGCAAATAAATATTTTAAGTGAAATGTATTATATACAAATTATTATATTACATTGTTTTTATAATTACTCATTGTGTAATTTAGAAGTTTAGGTTAACTGTCCAATAATAAAAGCATGTGAAAACATTAAAGTGATACTGCAGTCAAAAACCAACTTTTCCCGTTGAAAACCGATGTTTTGGGTTAGATTATAATCTCACACAACTGTCTATGTCCGAAAATCTCATGTTTTGTCAAAATAGTTTTATATGAGTTTTTGTGAAGGCTTACCAAAACGCTGGTTTCCGGGGATTCGTGACGTCACGATATTCTTAACATAAAAATGGGTGGAGTTTAGGTGGTCCTAGGGGTGGTCTCGCTGGGCACGTGGTATAAAAGCAGAGACCAACGGGTTTTTTTTTCCTCTTTGAGACTGAGACCCTTGTACTGTTAACTAGTTCAAGTTCAAATGTGAATTGCTTTGTATTACTGCTAACGTTAATATTACAACTTCTATCGAGCTACTAAGGCTACGTTCACACTGCAGGCCTTAGTGCTCAATTCCGATTTATTGCTCAGATCCGATTTTTTTTTTGTTTGGCTGTTCACATTAATTTTTGAATGTGGCCCATATCTGATTCCAGTGTGAACCCATTGCTCTCCTCAAATGACCCGTGCAAATTAACAAAAACAAAAGACATAGCGCCTGTTACACAGCCTGCAGAAATAAACAACAAAAAGGAAGTCATCAAAGTCACAGCTTCTGCGTTAATTTTAAAGTTGATGTGCAGTGGAGCTAATGATAAGGGTGAGGAGACGGGAAAAAATTCAAGGTTTTTACTAGCTTTTTGTGCTGCCATGGCTGCTATTGTGCAGAGTGACTCGTGAATGCGAGATTGGAGCCAGGAATGGGCGGTTTAAGTGAATCTCAAGCAAGGCATGAAATTAACCTCGCTCACTCGCTGGGCGAGGACGGGCGAGTTAAGAAAATGGAGCGCTCGGCCGTTTGGCTAGTGAGACTAGTCGATATACATTTATAAAACGGATAGTTCCGGGATGCAGATTGGTCAATACATCGTTCCAGCCGTGTTAAAATACACAATATAAAAAAGCTATAGTATCACACGACACATCTATTCAACTTCATGTGTAACGTATAGCCTAGCATGCGCACCCTTAGATTAAACTATTGACACACTATTGGACCGACAACCATAACGTTCGGTAAGCAGCTACATGAGAAAATTGAATAATGAATACCGTGCAACAAACCAAGACAATAATATGGACAGTTCTAACATTATTTTAAATCACAAAACGGGTAACGCAGCTGTCCGCGAATGATATAAAAACGTTGCCTACTTCCGACTTATTATGGTGTATCGTTTGCCCAAAAAAAAATCCACTGCTTTGCACGTTTCCCACTTATCTAAAATGACAACACATGATAATATAATGTGAATCTGTTGATAACCTACCCTGTACAATAGTGAGTTAACTAGCCCGTGCGCTAACGTTCTAATGCCCTGCTAGGTGCATAAAAAATGACGTAAAAAGTCACATTAATTCCGATCTGACAGACTGCGGTCGCTTTGACACAATCGGTTATGTATCGGCATCTAATCCCACATTCAAAAGTGGCCCAAATGAGAATTGTAAATGTCAGATTCAATGTGATTTTCGCTGTTCACACTTCCATAAAAAAAATCTGATCTGTGTCACATTTGAGGAAAAAATCAGATCTGGGCCACTTTTTACCTGCAGTGTGAACGTAGCCATAGAGAGTTATTCATCTGCAACGTATCTTGGTATCTTTAGCTAACTCGCCTGCATTATGCCAAGGAGTCAGATGTATTGTTCCTCAGTGTAACGCCACCGGCTCTGTTAGCTTTCATAATCTGCCGAGAGATGGAATGTATCGATAAATTAGGTAATGCAAAGCAGTCTATTGTGTGTGAGTTTAGCCCCGTTTGGTCCAGAGAACTGGTAACTTAGCTAGATAGCTAGTTATCGCTATCATTTATGAATGTTAGCTAATAAATGATAACAATTCTCTCCGGACCAAGTGGAGCTGGGCGCTACAACCAGCCATGTTCAATATACTAACTTTACTGTTTGACTGGGTTTTGCTGTGTATTTGAATGTATTTAATAGTAACGTTACTTTAGGCAGACAAACAAGCTAACTTAGCTAGGTAACGTTAGCTCTACCATTCGGTTACATTTACGGTTACATCCCCGGTCCTCTCCTCGATCGCGAAGACGTCGCTCAACTAATACAGCGGCTGCTGCTGCCAGTGACTCGAATGAATACGGCTGTATTTCCCAAGCAACATCTTCGCGAGGAAGAGTCTTCCACCACGAAGGAATGCTTTCAAACTCCTCCACCTCAAAACTCCCTGCAGTACTGCTGTCACTCTTGTCGCTTGTCATTTTGTTGTTTGTTTAGGTGAGGAGAGAGCAGGAAGGGGGCTGAGTTCAGTGGGGGCCTGAGTCAGTTCACCAAGACACACCCTTTCACTCCTTGACTGTATGAATATTCATAATATGACTATGTGGCACCATCGTCATATGACCACACCTACTCACGAGTTCCAGTTCAAATTGAAGCGGTAAAAAAGGCCTTAGAAAAGCCTCTGCAGTATCTCTTTAACACGTGGAAAACTAAGAGAGAAATAGATTTGTAACAAAATTTAGTTTATTGCAATCACAAATTAATCCAGGGTTCCCACACATTTTCACTCATGACATTTCCATGACATGTCCATAAAATTTTACAGAATTTCCTCATGACTCAATTTTAGTACAATAATAGAAGATATGGAAATCAGAGGGGGCAAATTCTTTCTCTGTAAGCATCTGCATAGCAACAGTCACTCAGCCTCCAGTTGGCTGGTTGGTTATATAGATTTACACCATGACAGGTTTAGAGACAAAATACGCTACAGTATGACCATTGATGAAAGCGTACAATTGTTTCAAAACCCTTCAGGGTATTCTTTTAATACATTTCCAACCATTTTCCAGGTCTGGAAAACATAATTCCAAATTACATAACTTTCCCAGATTTTTCATGACTGTGGGGACCCTGTCATTCATTCAGATTGGTTGCATCTGAGTTCATACATGAGATATATATAAAACATTTGAATTTCATGAATTGCAATTCTACTTCCTGAAACTCAAATTCAAATTCTGTTTCCTGCAGGTGGAGCCAATTCAAATTCAAATTCAGATACATGAACTGAATGCAAATTTACAATTCAATTCACAATTTGTCTTAACCCTGGACTATATTATGTTCAATTATTGATAAGTTCATAAACTACTTGGAATTGAGGCTGTTCTACAGAAACATTCAGGCATGCTTTCTCAAGTAACATTCATTGTAATTAAAATATATTTCACCAGATTAAGCCAACGTCTTCCTGTCAGTGTATCCAAAGCAACGTTGTACATTTTAAGACTCATTTTTCACAATTTGTCCTTCACAATTTGGCTTACAAGGTGTTACATTTGTCCTTCACAATCACAGCCTGGAATGTTAATGTTGATGATTATTTAACTCACCAAACTACACTCACAATGACACAAAACTAACATTTGTATTTATTTGTCAATGCCCTGGTCTCTTTTAGGGCATATACAATTTAATCAAACTAAAACAAATCTTCCTGGATTAATCTGGCAACGTATCTCAACAAGAGTTTTTTTCTCGCTTTAATACAGCTGCAGAAGTCACAAGTTCTAGCCAATGAAAATTAGCTTTCGGGAGTGATTGACACCATGGCTTATGTCTGTTCTCTAAGCAGTCATTTCCCTTTTGTTTCTTGACAGAATATGTCCTCCAAACTTTTATTAAACTCCAGTTTTGTCTTTTGATGCTTTTAGATTTCATACCAGTCTATTTCTGTCTTTTGGTTGTCTAACACAAAATTGCATGTTGCGCAAAATTAATTATATGAATTATTGCAGTAAACCAGATCAATATTGTCGCTGTCTTCAGTAATTTTTCTATATGCTATTATTAAATCCATGTTTCTCTTTGTTAACCCTTCATAATCATAATACATCATACATCATAATGAAATTCAATTCAAAGAATTTGATCTGGCAAGCTTTTTCTATCTAAGTAATCCTTGGTGGGTTCTAGTTGCTAAGTTGGTAAGTAATATTGCTAATTAATAATGTAATGTTGCTAAGTAATATTATTTGTTTGAAAGACACACATATAGGCTATACAGCATGTTGTGCATATTCACACGTGCATTCATGCGTGTCTTGTCGAAAAGTGTAGATTCACTTCTTCATACCATGGAAAAGCCAGAACACTCAGAGATGCAATCTTGTAAGAATGTAGCTAAGCAGCTGCATATCACAGTTAACATGGGGTAATTTGGCTTTGGAACACAGTATTGTGGCTTCAGGCTGCTGCACTAATTTTACAGCTGCCCAGCTGGCTAAATTACTCTAGGGAAGGCAACAGAGGAAAGGCCACGATTAATTGACAGTTTGGTTGCTGGGCAACATGCACAGTCATATTTCTACTAATGTTACTAACTTGGGGAGAATTGAGTTTATTCTTTAAAAAAGTATACGTAGAAAAACATTGATGTTTTTCAGTAAATGACTGTGAAGCAACTCTTAGTCTTATAACATGACCACTCATGGTGTGTGTAGGCCCAAAGCTGTCATAAACGGAACCATTAATAAATGTGGACAGATAACATGTTTTAATATGTTTTACATGAAGGCGAAAACAGTTATGGCTGTGAGTACTCCAGGATCAATAAAGCAGATTACAGCAGCATCATAAATAGTAATAAAAAGTATTAAATTGTTTCCCTTTGGCTAGTGCAATATTGCTCATTTGAAGATTTAGCTGTAAATTACATGGAACCCATGGTTGGCTAAATGGCTGTAAGTCATCAAGGGTCTGAGGAAGGGCCGTTTCTAGGGGGGGGGGGGCAATGCCCCCCAAAATGCTCCGCCTGACCCCCTATCTATGCAGTAGATATGGATGGATCACTTGAACGGTTGTTTCTCCTGACTTATTTTTCCATAGAGTTCAATAGGAAAATGACTCAGGAGAAACAACCCTTAAAGTGATCCATCCATATCTTCTGCATATCTAGCAGCAGAGTGATGGTTTGAGGCTTGTTTGATACAGACCCTTGATGACTTAAAACCATTTAGCCAACCATGGGTTCCATACTATTCCCGTGTAATTTTCATCTTAATCTAGTCCGACACCCCAATTCCCACAGAGATCCATTCAAATGCAAAGAGGTTATAGTATCGCTTGTAAGAGTACCTGAAAATAAGATATCAAGAGTTCTGTCAGGACAACTCACATATTCAAATAACATGTTTAATGAATGAATGTGCTGCATAATTATTTTGGTTTGGCGCTGAATGGATCTGCTTACTGCGTACTACTCTGGAGCATGGGCATCTCCCCCGCTAAACAGGAGATGACCAGAAAACCCCCGTACTAAAGCAGATCCAAACAAGCTGGGGTGGTGGAGGGATATCATTTCTTTTATATCATTTCATAGCCAGTCATGATAGCATCACCTTTTTACCTGTGGAATGTTCCAAACAGATGTTTTTTTGAACTTCCCTTTTTTTTTTTTTTTTCTTCTCCTGTTGCAGGCATCAAATTCGGAATTAGCGCATATTTACAAAAATCTATAAAGTTTATAAGGTAAAACATGAAATATCTTTTCTTTGTACTGTTTTCAATTTAATATATGTAAAAGAGAAATTACAAATAACGGCTTTCTGCTTTTATGTGTATTTTACATACTGTCCCAACTTTTTTGGAATTGGGGTTTGTACATGATTGATATAAATGTTTGAATCGTGGAAGGCCACATTTACACCCACCTTTAATGGATTTTTATTAGCGCTCTGTTATCGCCCTCATGAAACATGGGCAGGTGGCCTGAGCGGCTTTTCATTTGACACCCTCCATCTGAGCTGTGCCGCCGTTACACAGGAGAACGTGTACCCTGTACGCTCGTAGGTGCCTGCCGGACTAGAGGACGTGTGGCTGTGGCTTAGTCGGCACTTGCAGCGGTTACCGGCCAGGGGTTCGATTCCAGACTGCAGAGCCTGTCGCCGCACACAGACTCCCAGAGGCCCTTTCTGTGGACTTTTAAGAGAGGCATAAATTGTAGGGGGCATTCCAGATGATTTTAGAAAACATATTCAGTCTGAAGCAACAACACCATGATGCAATGTACTGGTAATATAAAATCCATCATTCGGTCTTCCATACATGTAAAGTCAATTTAGCGAAGCAAAGGGGTCTCTGTGGGTTAGAACAAGGCCTGAAGGCACTTCATTCAGTTCAATGGATGTGTAAACAAATACATACATGGCACACAAATGGATCTGTGGGTAATCATTACAACAAAAAAACCATGCTGCGCAAACATTACCTTCCCCGATATCATCCATGTGGTACTATATCTATCCGGCCATAGAGACCAGTATCAAAATGTGTCCAAAAAAAGATATTACTGTTTTGTGTAATGGCAATGGATAGTGGCTATGGACATTTCTTCACAGTATTTATGTGCTATTTATGCAAAACTGAACTGTTCCAGCCACATGGTTTCCTTCCAGCATTAACAAAATGTGAAGATACTTTTGAATGAGAGGGTAAAAACATTATTTTTGCATGGATGTTAAAGAGATACTGCAGAGCCTTTTCTAAGGCCTTTTTTACCGCTTCAATTTGAACTGAAACTCGTGAGCGTGGTCATACAACGATGATGCCACGTAGTCATATTATGAATATTCATACGGTCAAGGAGTGAAAGGGTGTGTCTTGGTGAACTGACTCAGCCCCACTGAACTCAATACGCTCTCTCCTCACTACTAGCTAAACAAACAACAATATTGCGAGCGACAAGAGTGACAGCAGTACTGCAGGGAGTTTTGAGGTGGAGGAGTTTAAAGTGGAGGAAGAGGATTCCTTCGTGTTGGAAGATTCTCCTCGCAAAGATGTTGCTCGGGAGATACAGCCGTATTCATTCGAGCCACTGCCGACGCCCCGGCTGTATTGGTTGAGCAACTTCTTTGCGAGGAGAGGACCGGGGATGTAACCGAATGGTAGAGCTCACCTTACCTAGCTAAGTTAGCTTGTTTGTCTGCCTAAAGTAACGTTACTATTGAATACATTCAAATACACAGCAAAACTCAGTCACACAGCACCTAAAGCACAACACTGGCACTGCCAAAATTCTTAACCCCCCTGCAAAATGCTGCCTGTTGTAAGCATGTGCTTTAGGGGGGAGAAGATAAATAATATAATGCATAAATGTATTACTTGTAAACTATTATGTATTCCAAGTGCTCTCGTAGTTTATTATCGTGGATGTTAAAGCGTAGCCTACATTGTGGGTCACGTATCACTAGTGCCATTCTGAGGTTCGCATTGCAATGTGTTCATCTTAAAACCTCAAACCAAAAATATGCAATGTTTTTTTTTAAAATAAGTTGCCTCTTGTGATGTTCTGGTGTTTGCTGAGTGGTAGAAACTGTATAAACACTCATTTTGTCGGAAGAAGAGTGCAGATCGAACTAAATGAAAATATAAGCGGCACTGAGAACAAGCGAATGCGCGTTCACTCGAGGGGGGACGAATTCTGGCAGGGGGACACTTTATGGCACAACCCCGTCTCTCGGCAGATTAAGAAAGCTAACAGAGCTGGTACGTGGCGTTGCACAGAGGAACGATACATCTCTGACTCCTTGGCATAATGCAGGCAACTTAGCTAAAGATACCAAACAGTAAGACATAGATGAATAACTCTCTATGTAGTTCGATATAAGTCGTAATATTAACGTTAGCAGTAATACAAAGCAATTCACATTTGAACTTGAACTAGCTACTTACATTACATTACATTACATTTATTTAGCAGACGCTTTTATCCAAAGCGACGTACAGTAAGTGCATACAGAGACATCATCATCATTACAGAACAGACAAGGCAAAGCACATCCTTTGCATAATGTAGCAGCTATCCCTAGCAATGAACGTTGACTGTAGTTCACAGTAAGCTGTGGGCAAATCAGCAACACCACACTTTCATTCCAAATACTATTATAAACTATACTATTATAAATCATTCCAAATACCATTATAAACTATGCTATTATAAACCATTCCAAATACTATTATAAACTATAATAAACAGACAGGAAAACACAGGGAACAGGGAACTGATATTCCTAGGTGAGGATATCAGTCAAGGTGGAGTCTGAAGAGGTGTGTCTTCAGGCCTCGACGGAATGCAGGCAGGGGGGAATACTTAGCAGTACAAGGGTCTCGGTCTCAAAGAGGAAAAAAAAAATAACCCGTTGGTCTCTGCTTTTATACCACATGCCCAGCCGAGACCACCCCTACGATCACCTCAACTCCACCCATTTTTATGTTAAGGATCTTGTGATGTCACAAATCCCCGGAAACCAGCATATTGGTAAGCCTACACAAAAACTCAGATAAAACCATTTTGACTAAACTTGAGATTTTCGGACATAAACAGTTGTGTATGATCATAATCTAACCCAAAACATCGGTTTTCAGCGGGAAAAGTCGGTTTTTGACTGCAGTATCACTTTAAGATAAATAAGGTTGCATCTTCTTGGCTGTCATCTTAGCTTTCTGTATGTGATTGAGAGCTATGAACCCATTAGCAGGCAAAGTTCCCTAACATCAGATTGCGTGACTCTAACTCTCACAAGTCAGAAGCAGGCAGTCAGATCCTTTATTTCTAGTTTGCGTTAAGTTTATGTTGAGCTCGCCGTCCGCTAGCCCTAATCGATGTCTCTAACTGCTGTCTCTAACCGCTGTGTCTTTTGTGTGTCCAGGTCAGAAACCGCACCAGTGCAACGTCTGCTGGCGATCTTTTTCCCTGAAGGATTATCTAATAAAACACATGGTGACGCACACTGGGGTGCGCGCCTACCAGTGCAGCATCTGCAACAAGCGCTTCACTCAGAAGAGCTCCCTAAACGTCCACATGCGCCTGCACCACAAAGAGAAGTCATACGAGTGCTACGTCTGCAAGAAGAAGTTCTCCCACGAGACTCTGCTGGGGAGGCACATGGCCCTGCACAACGCAGGGAGCGGCGGGGGGGGACCGGTCGGTGCCGCCGCCGTGAAGGCCGGGGGTCCGGTCTCTGTCACCGTGGCAGTGGGGGCCCCTGAGGCCAATCCCGGAGACGGGACAGGTGTAGGTGGGGAAATTGCTGAGGCCCCTATTACTGGCTGCTAAAAGTGGACCACTGAGGTGTTCTTTGTTCGCCCAATCAAATTCAACCAAATTGAGCATTTCAGTGACCGTCTGCACACGCATGCCTCAGATTGTAGGAAGGACCTCTTCAAAAGAGCAGAAACAAATAACTAAGTAAAACAGAGCACGAAGAGGTACACATATAGACACTGACACATTAGGTTTTCCAGAGTTTTCTTTTGCGTGTTCTTAAAGAAGCAAATTGATGGTGGCCTTAAGGCTATGTAGTCTGTAATTGGTCCACAGGTTGGACCATGATTACTGGCCTCTAACTATATGTTTTCCTTTATTACTGATTTATATGTCAAGCATGACATAAAGGGCCACTATCTCCAGAAATCTAACAGGCACACAAAAACACACATGCTCACACTCACAACCACGCACGCAGACTCGCACATACTCACTTGCACTCAAACACTCACATTCACTCTCACACGCACACACACAAAAATACTCGCGGGCACACAAACACACGCACACATAAACATGCTCACAGACACGTACAGAAGGTTTTTGTTCAAATAAGGATCATAACAAAATAAACAGTTGAAATACTATAAACACATTTATTTAGAAGCAGTTGATTACTTAGGATACCCTAGCACCCTAAAAATAAGTAATCAACTGTTTCTGTATAGATAGTTAATCTACAAAATGTACAGTTCTCTTATAGACCGTGATGGACACCATAAGAGTCCAAGCTGTGGTATATAGTGGTACAATATATGAGCCTTCTTTGTGAAAATAAAAAAGTACCTGGTCTGTACTTTTGACTTTAATCTAAAGATAATGTTGGTCAAAAGTTTACTTTTTATACACTGAGTAAGAAAAGGAGTTATCAGTACTCTGGGTTATTATTTATTGTAGTATTATGTTATTGATGAGTACAATGAAGCTGTTGTTAGATGCAAGCAAATGTTCAAAATTGTATTGTATTAAATGTTACTTCTTTTGTCATGCATTTCGATGGCTTAGGTGAAGTTCACAACGTTGAAAGTTATTTCAAACAAATGCTTACACTGCCAACATTTACTTGGACTAAAACTATTCAACCCCTCCAATTTTAAAAATTTAAGCATAATTTATTACACATAAGGTTCCTTTTTTGGGACAGTGTTTTGCACTAATGATAGTTTTAAGTCGTGGCATCATTTGACTTTGACGTTTGACTGTTTTGTTATTGATGTTATTTTGAATTCTGCAGCAGACATATCGGCAGTGGGTTCCAACCAGAAATGTCTTCTTGACGAATGATTCTTTCACTGTTGATTCTGGATTGGACCAGATCAAGTATTGTAATGTTTGCTTTCAATTTTCAAAAAAAAGAAAAAAAATAACTCCAGTGGTTTTGTCCCGTGGTACCTCTGTTTCCTGTCAGCAAAATTATGACTCATTTCTGTGTGTAGGTGGTTCAGACTAAAATGTGTGCTTCTGCTGCGTTAGCCTCACCTAGTGGACCAAACTGGATTCATTTTCCCCAGCATTAGAAAAAGCTGTGATAATAAGGCAAAAAAAAAAAAGTAAAAATTAAGCACGCCCGCTATTATTTTATCCACAACAATTTTGGTACAGGTATTATCTTACATTTCAGATTCATATTATACAGAGATAGTGTGCAAGATAATTGAATCTTCAATAGTGCGTACTATTCAAGCCAATTTTTACTACAAAATAATTGTTCTGATGAAGATAAGGATAAAACAGTTCATTGAACAAGAAGTGTCACTGAATTAAATTGCAATATTGTTGAACAACTATTTAAGCTGTTCCAACTGATAATTTTTTAACAGTTTTCACTTCATGATGATATCCCAAGAGGCAGAGACAATCTTACCTGAAGAGTAGTTTTGCACCCTGGTGTCATGATTATTTCCTGTTGTCTTTTATGTGATTTGCATTCCCTGGGTTTGCTTCTCAGCCACGCCTAGTTTAATGGAGCTCATGTTGTGGAGCTCGTCACCAGTGTTCAGCGTACCACACGTGTGTCTTTTGCACAGAAACGTTATCACTGGAAGTTCATCACTTAACACCTAACTGAAAAATTCATGTGTTGCTTACACTTAAATATTATTTTATGTTATCTTAAGAAATAACTACATTGAAATCTATTCAGGGTAGCTAAGCCTTCCAAATTACTGGCCTGCATAAAATAATATTTTCCTATAAAGAAGACATCATTGGGGATGATAGAAACGTCTTTATAAATGTAATGTCTCATAATCCTTGCTTAAATTTCCCTTTCTGCTTCTTTCATACTGATATGAAGCTAGCATTCCCTGAACACTTATAGTAGACGATGTGATTGGCTGATCTTGTGTGGTGTACAGACCTTTAAAAAGATTTCAAATAGAAATATTGCCATCGGCAACACAGGCCTGAATTTACAGTGGCCCTTCAATTAAATATGTTAAGTTTCTGAAGCTGGCAACATTTCTGATTCTCCAAAAAAAGAGCAATGAATGGATTTTGCCTTTCTTGGGTGCAACATAGCTCTGATATGTTAGCTGCTTTTCTTTATGGCATCATGTATGTGAATATAGATAGAAGATATAACAACAAACGTTTGAGTAATAAATAAAGGCTTGGCAGATAATCTAACCCAGAGTATTAATAATACATAAGATACCTGTCGCATTGCTAAATATTTTCAAAGAATATTTAAAAAAATGTGTAGCAAATTTTTTTAGTGTTCACATTGTCTCTGCCTACCTGGGCCAGCATATTGTTAGATAAAAATAAGTTTTAATTTGTTCCATGCACCGAAACAAAAACAATTCAGGCGATCACACTTCAGTGCCTTATCAGGTAGACTTCTCCTCCTCATATACTTATTATATTTCCAGTTCCTATAGCTACACTAAAAGAAATCAAGAGCATTTCACCCAATAGCTTGACAGATCATGTGATTAAAACATATTGGCCTACATAGTTGTCTGTATGTGAGCATTTGTGTGCAAAGATGAGGTTTGTCAGTTCAGGAAACAGGGTGCGCCTCATTCACATTAGATTTTAAGTCCCTTTTCACACGTCATCTCTGTTGTTACAGGTAATTAAAAATAGGAGATCAATACCATGAATTCAGAGATTTGGTCCACCTTAATTCACCTTTCCATATTGAATCAGCCCTTGATCTGCTTGTGTGATTCTTTTGTACTAAAGTAATGGAATTCGTACAATTCTTTTTGGTGTATTCTTAAGAAAATTTATTTTGAGCTGAAGAAGATAGCAGTGCTTTCTTGCATACTTGTTGCACTGTTTAAACCATAAGTGCACTATTGTTACCAGAGTTGTTATAGTTTTAGAGAACAAATTTCAAATATTGAATAAGGTTTAGAATTCACATTGTCTTGAAAAATCTTTGTAATTAAGTATTGAAATATTTCTTAGCATTTGCTCAATCGTGCTACAGTATGTATTTAATTGTGCAGTGTTTGTGCAAGCATTCATCAGTTGAGCAGGTATTGGTGCTCTGACACGTATGAGCCAAACAGAGTTTCTATTAACCACAATTTTAGGGTGTCTTCAGTTAGGAGATCTATCAGGATGAAACTGCTATGCCTTGCTTACTCATCACAGAGATGTTTATTTCTTTTTTTGCACAATTATATCTAAAACGAAAAACTCTGCATGCAGGTAGAATTGCTGACAACTAGTGCCTTTCTGTGAAATCAAAATTCTAGTTATGGTATTTTTTTTTCTTCCAGATTTATATGTATGTATGTGATTCTTCAATAACTGAGCACATTCTACTGGTTGGAATGTCCATGTTATCCAGCCCCCAATACCCACTCCCCACCCAATGCACTGCAGTGTCAGCCCCTATCCCTCAAAAAACTCCCAGTAAACTCCCAGCAAGGCTGACTCTAGAAACAAAAAAAAATAAAATCCCAAGCCAGTCTTTACAAAAACGCAATTAATACCTATTGGGCATAAAAAATACAAGAATTGCTTAATTCACTGTTTATTCCACAAATACAAGACATTATAAATGTGCCTTATGGAACTAAAGCGCAACAAGCTGTCCTGGTTTTATTTGGTAATTTTTTTAAAGAGATGAACTTGGCCCAAATTCTGGTTGATGTAAAAGCCCTCAAGCTACTCTCCTGTATAACACAAACACAAAGAGGAAGAGAGATAGGGTTCAAAAGTCTGTATTATATTTATTTACATACTTTCCTTTCCTTTAACTCCTTGAGGTGTTTTTAAATGTTGTGTTTTCACAAACCAATAGTTTGTGTGTAATTATTTGTTTTTGGGGGAGGGGGGGGTGGGGTGTTCAAAGCTATTCGCTTTTCTGACCGTACACTGGCATGTTGGTTTAAGCAGTAGTACACTTTTGTTGCTATGGTGCATTGAGGAAGTTTTTTTTTTTTTAAAGAAGGGGAAACAGCATGCACTGATAGTTATTTTTAAAAGATGCTGGTTCAAAAACATCATTCCCACCATTGATCATGACCGGTATGGCTGACTCCTTCTTTCATCTTGGCATCTATTTCTAACTAGCTAGAGAGTCACATTACTAAGCACATAATAAAACAACTAGCAAGGAGGCACCACAAATCTGACTGGCAAGCTAGCTAGCTAAGTGGGCACTATATGTGGTAACAATAAATAGATGTCATTAGTCTCAAACTTGCAAGCAATCTAGTAGTGTAGGCCTTTCTTTCTCATGAGTGTCTACTGGGTTGTGGATAGTCCTGATTTATTGAGTGTGTACATTTGTCATCTTCATCAAGTCCCCAAAGACAAAAGCACACATCTTTGAGTCCAGTGTGTGGTTATGGTTCTCTTATCATCTTGTCTTTTGACTTTGCATTAATTTCCCAACCCAACAGCATAGGGAATTAGGCTGGGCCTGTGTTGCAATGCATCAACAAATACTCTTTAAATGGGAAAGCTAGCTAACCATGACATGTTGCTCTAATTTTCCTTTATCCTTTATTTCTTTTACGTTTTAAGCAAAACCCACAAGAGCAATTTAAAGATTGTTAGCTAGCTACAGTTAACTGGAAATGTATCATAAGCTAGTTAAGAAGCAAGCTATAACTGAAATGTCGGTTTCAAGAACGTAACTGTTACACTTTGGGTAAACTATAATGCCGAAACATTCATTATTAAATAGGACATTCTGCAGATGAAACACTGGTGGTCCTCCCTAGAGAACCCAACAGTGTCTGCCATTTTTTTTCAGTCATGCAGGCAGTTCAGCAGTTTCTCTTGACCTTTGACCCCACTCCGTAGCAACTGATTCTAATGTGCTTCAGACAAAGTTATAGTGAGACCTGAGGTCAAGGTAGCTAGATGTACCAATGATAACTATTTGAATCACTATAGATATATATAATTGCTATTCAAACTATCCTCTTGTTTAGATGCTAACTGCCATGGTAGTTTTGATGTGCAAATTGTCTGTGGTGAACAACACTGCTCATTCCCAAGGGTGCATACTTTCAGTTTTTAGCTTTTAACACTGATGATCACAGTCATGTCACTAAGTGGAACTGGCCAATGTTGCAGCAAACAGGCCATGAAACCAAAGCTTTGGATACCACAAAGCACTTGTCATTGTCAATTATTCATCAACTATCAAAACGAATCATTCCATTTCAGTTAACCAGCACAGTAGCCATTTTGGCCACTATTTATGAAATTCAAAATTGCCGAAAGGCAGAAGAAAAGCTGTTGGTCGTTAATGGTTGAATACTTTACGGACTGTTGTAGTTGATGTAAAACCATTAAAGTAGGAATGTGGGAACACTGTTGGATAGAAACATTAAGCTTTAGTGAAAAAGCATTACCCTATCTAAAAAGTCAACACTCTGCTGTACATAATCTTTGGATTTCTTTGTTAAAATGCCTTAGCTTGCATCTAGCTGTATGATTTCTCTTGTGTATTAAATAAAATAATGATTGAATAAATTACTTGAAGGATTTTCCAGAGGTGGACTAGCTGGACATTCAGACGAATGCACTGTATTTGAGAGCAGCTTGGTCCCCACTGCACATCACTCTGAAATAAACTAAACATTCCAAATAACCAAGGACAAAACTTAAGGTTCTTAAGGTCCTTACAAAATGCCTAACAAAGTATCACCAGGAAATAAATCTATCAATCCCACTTGGGGAACATATTGGGGACAAATTAAACATTTTTTTCTTCTAAATAGACACTTTAATTTAAACTGCTATTATTGCACCAAATACAATTTACGCAAAGTGAAGACAGACTACGGCATAAAGAAGGAGCAGAAGAAGCTCCCGCAGCACTGTAACAGATAAATGCCTGCTAGCGTGACCCTTTCAGATCTGCATTTCTACTACTGAGAAAGCCAATTACTCATTACACAATTGTCTGGTCTAGATTGATAATGTATTGCAATAATGTATTGCGATACTGTAAATTATGGTTAATTATCACTTGGCAAATTAAGTTTTCTATATACAAAAAGTACCAATCAAACAATGCATTTTTAAGGTATTTTTATTTGGCATATTTTTGGGTTATCCTGCACTCTATTTTATGAGCACAACAGATTTCAGGGTGGGATCTCCCTTAGATGTAGAGATGTTGCACTTTTGATGATGATGATGATGAAGATGATGATGGGGGTGGCGATGGGGTCGGCCAATCAAGGCAATGCAACAATTACACAAGATATTTTTTAAATGATACATTCATTCATTAAACAATTTTATATCAAAGCTTAATACAAATAAGGGTGCATGAAAAAGCTGTAAATTTGTAACCATTTGTGGAGCAAATGCTAGAATTACAAAAAGCCAAATAAAGATAACTGATCTTAAAAATCACATCTTAAAAGTGACCGGAATTGTGAATGTTAGCATTGGTGATCTCAGCTGTAGAAATGCATGTGGCAGCTTCCAAAAACATCTCAAAGAGTCATGCCAAAATATGTCGGTTTTCACCAAGAGCACACAGTCCAACTGAATTGGGTCCAAGGCAATACACTAAAACACTAAGACTAGTATTTGCACACTAGCGTGTTATCTGTGAATTTGATCGTTTCACCTTTGTGTACTTTGTTCTCCTTTTCTGAAAAAAAAAAGCAATTTCTTATTCACCTGCTTGCACTATGGTTTTCTATTTATTCTGTGTCAACTGTGCCCAACACAATGTTATTGTGCTTATGTGTGTATGTAATGCCAATAAAGCTTCTTTTGGTTTAATTTGACTGAGCTATATTATTGTGTGTGTGTTTTGTGATGATTTATTTGCGGGATTAAGGAGTTATCCAGTTAACTTTTGCAAATATTTTTAATTGAATGACATCCCACTGGATGAGAGCCTGGGTTACTTCTAAATATTTACTCATGTTAGCCAGCACCTTCGTAATCCCGCTTTGTGAAATACCCCTCTGGAGTTTGAGGGATGTTTGTGGTTGAAGGCTAACTCATAAGGAACACATTGACTATAGAATGGTAAATTTCTGCATTTAAAAATAGTTTCAATGCAATGTTTCATAAAAATGTGTTATTATTCAAATTTATGTTTCAAATTATATGTATGCTGGAAAAGCCATTACGTCATCATTTTAATCAAAAATATTAACTGCCAACATTCAGCTCACGCCATATAAGAATATATGATCAATGTTGCTGAATCTGAAGTAGTGAAAAATTCTAATAACATTATTCTCACAAAAAAGCTTTCATTTCGTTCTTTTTGCCCGGAACTCAGCGCGTGTGGGGCCTACATACATTTGATTGTGGGGAACTAACTTACTGGCTGCCTGATCCTCCGATGTTGAAATCGTATGTGTAAATTTCGAGTAATTACGGTAAAAAGTATACTGTCTAACTCCTCGTTGTTAAAAGCAGGGGTCGCCATGCCTAAATTTCGAGTAATTACAGTAAAAAGGCTGCAGCAAAATTATCGTTTATACAAACAACCGATCAGACCTAAACCACCCACATAAGACACAAAGACAACGTAGGCTATGTAAAGCTATTTGCGGGGTGTCATAAGCTACTGTTGGAATTGATTTGTTTCTGTCTGGAGGCTGCAATTCAGTAAACATTCTAAGTAAAGCAAACTCCAAAGTAGATCAGGAGGATATTGTTATTGAGATATTGTTTTTTTGAGCAAATATAAAAAACTTGCTGTCAGTGGGCCACATTCATGAAGCATTCCTAAATATTCGCGTACATTTATGTACGTAACGAGTTGGTATGAAAAATTTATACTGGATTCATCAAACCGTATGGGAAAGGCATATTTTTTCGTATTCACGTACAGTCAAGCCGGAAAGTCTGCACACCCCTTTCTACCTTCTCCACGTTTATTACGTTACAGACATATTCTACAATAGATTGAGTTCATTTTTTGTCTCAAAAATTCTACACAAAATAGCCCATAATGACAAAGTTAACATTTTGTAGACATTTGTGCTAATTTATTTAAAAATCTAAATGTAAAATATCATATAGTACACAAGTGATATGACACCCAAAATTGAGCTGAGGTGCATTTTGTTTTCCACTGATACTGCTTGAGATGTTTCTACAACTTAATTGTGAGTCCACCTGTGAAAAATTCAATTGATTGGACATAATTGGGGATTGCCAACACCTGCCTATATAAGGTCCACAGTTGACAGTGCATGTCAGAGCAAACTCCAAGCCATGGGGTCAAAGGAATTATCTGCAGACCCTCAGAAACAGGATTGTGTCAAGGCATAGATCTGGAGAAGGGTACGGAAAAATCTCTGCAGCTTTACAGGTCCCAAAGAGCACAGTGGCCACCATCATTCGTAAATGGAAGAAGTTTGGAACCACCAAGAATCTTCCTAGACCTGGCCGGCTCCGGCCAAACTGAGCAATCGGGGAAGATGGGCCTTGGCCAGGGAGCGTGAGCAGGAACCCGAGGGGTCACTCTGACAGAGCTCCAGCGTATCCTTGTGGAGATGGGGAGAACTTTTCAGAAGATCAACCATCCAGGCAGCACTCCACCAATCAGGCCTTTCTGGTAGAGTGGCCAGACGGAAAGCCCCTCCTCAGTAAAAGGCACATCACAGCCCGCTTGGAGTTTGCAAAAGGCACCTAGAGGACTCTCAAACCATGAGAATCAAGATTCTCTGGTCTGATGAAACCAAAATTGAACTTTTTGGCCTGAATACCAAGCGTCACGTCTGGAGGAAACCAGGCACCGCTCATCACCTGGCTAATACCATCCCTACAGTGAAGCATGGCGGTGGCAGCATCATGATGTGGGGATGTTTTTCAGCAGCGGGAACGGGGCGACTAGTCCTGATAGAGGGAAAGATGAATGCAGCTAAGTACACCGAGATCCTTGAAGAAAACCTGCTCCAGAGCGCTCTGGACCTCAGACTGGGGAGAAGGTTTACCTTCCAACATGACAACGACCCGAAGCACACAGCCAAGAGAACAAAGGAGTGGCTTCGGAGAAAGTCTGTGCACATTGAATGGCCCAGCCAGAGCCCAGACCTGAATCCAATTGAACATCTGTGGAAAGAGCTGAAAATGGCTGTGTACTGACGCTCCCCATCCAACCTGACGGAGCTTGCAAGGATATGCCAAGAGGAATGGGCAAAAATGTCCAGAAACAAGTGTGCCAAGCTCGTAGCTTCTTTCCCAAGACGCCTTGAAGCTGTAATCGCTGCCAAAGGTGCAGCAACCAAGTATTAGGCTAAGGGTGTGTACAGATATGTAACCCCTAAATAACCTATTTTTGTCAGTAAAATAAAAATTGCATATTTTCTAAAAACCTGTTTTCACTTCAACATTATTGGCTATTGTGTGTAGATGTTTGAGGCAAAAAATGAACTCAATCTATTGTAGTATAAGTCTGTAACGCAATAAAACGTGGAGAAGGTGAAAGGGGTGTGCAGACCTTCCGGCTTGACTGTATGTATGGTCATACAAGCGCATTCACGTTATTGTGTGAGTAGCATAAATAACACCTATGAATTGCCTTATATGGAGGCTGACACTTCCATTTAAAGGTCCATACGAACTCAAAATGGGACAGAAAAAGCAAAAGAAATAATTACTCCAACATTGAAATCTAAGTTTTATTAGCAAATGTTCAATCAAGGAAAAAAAAAATTGTTTAGTGTTGTCAGTACCAGTGTCATGAACTGGTAACGTAAAGGCCTAGCAGGAGATAACATGTACCATCAATGCAGGATCACCCGTTACATGAACTCTTAAGTAAAATAATTAATGGATTAAATAAAATGTTATTCATTTTGTAATTTTTTTGGGGTTTTGTGCATGTGAGTTGTGGTTTGAAATCGGGTAATCACATCTCACAGTCTCACTGAGCAATGGCCAGAGGGGCCGCCATGTTTCCTGACCCCACGGCCAGAGGGGCCGCCATGTTTCCTGACCCCACGACCAGAGGGCCACCATGTTTCCTGACCCCACGGGCCAGAGGGGTCGCCATGTTTCCTGACCCCAGGTTCCCTCGTTCCCTCCAGGCTCCCTCGTTCCCCCCAGGCTGCGTTCCTGACCCCCATGGCCCGGCGTGCCGTCCTTAATCTGGACCCCACGGCCGGGGTGATGTCTTCGTTCCTGACCCCCCCCACGGCCAGAGTGCCGCCGCGGGCCCCCGCGCTATCCGCGGGAATCCCGCACCCGTTCCTGACCCCACGGCCGGCGTGCCGTCCTTAATCTGGACCCCACGACCGGGGTGATGTCCTCGTTCCTGACCCCCACAGCCAGAGTGCCGCCGCGGGCCCCCACACCCCCGCGCTATCCGCTGGGAACCCCGCACCCGTTCCTGACCCCACGGCCGCCTCCTCCTGGAGCAAGCTGCTACCCTGGGTTGAGTACTCCCACAACTCTCAACCCCAGAGTGCTGCCATGTTTCCTGATCCCATGGCCAGAGGGCCGCCATGTTTTCTGACCCCATGGCCAGAGGGCCGCCATGTGGGCAGAGAAAACGAACAGGCAATAAAAAGGTGTGAGAGGAGAAACTAAATAGTGCAGGGAACAGGTGAAGGAACTAATTGAATAACTCAAAGGAGTGAGGAATGTGAGTGAGCAGGAGACATGATAGGCTGACAAATCAAGAGGAGAAACAGGGAACTAATGGGGACCACGCACAGCCTGCACATGAATATACGGAACAGAGACGAACAGGGTAAACTGAAAAACATGACATGGAACACAAGGAATGGGAATACAAAGAAAACGAAAGGGAGGTGGACTGGAGGGAAACGGTGGATATTACAGTACCCCCCCCCCCCCCCCCCCCCCCCCCTTCAACGGGCGCCTCCTGGCGTCCCACCAGGCTTAATCTTCTCTGAATAGTCCTGGTGGAAGTCCCGGATGAGGGAGGGGTCGAGAATGAGCTGGCAGGAAATCCAGCTCCTTTCCTCGGGGCCGTAACCCTCCCAGTCCACCAGATACTGGAACCTGCACCCTCAACGGCGGATGTCCAGGGTGCGGTGAACCATGTAGGCGGGAGCATTGTCGATGATCCGGGGGGGCGGAGGGGGATCAGCCAGAGGGCTAAGTGGGCTGGAGGAGATGGGCTTGACCTGGGAGACGTGGAACGTGGGGTGGATCTTGAGGGCTGGGGGGAGTTTGAGTTTGACTGCAGAGGGGTTGACAACGGATTCTATGGTATAAGGGCCGATGAACTGGGGTTGAACTTTGTTGGAAATGCTTTATAGGGGAATAGTGGAAGTAGAGAACCAGACCTGCTGTCCTGGAGTATACTGGGGGGCTGTGGTACGGTGGCGGTCCGCCACGCGCTGGGTGCAGGTGGTGGAGCGAAGGAGTGCGGTGCGAGTGTCATTCCATACCCTCTTGCAGCGTTGGAGATGGGCCTGAACCGAGGGTACGGAAACTTCCTCCTCCTGGGACAGGAATAGGGGTGGCTGGTACCCCAGGGAACACTCAAACGGAGACAACCCGGTGGCAGAGCTGGTTAGAGAGCTGTGGGAGTACTCAAGCCAGGGTAGCAGCTTGCTCCAGGAGGAGGGGTTCCGGGCCGTCACGCAGCACAAGGCTGCTCCCAGGTCCTGGTCCGCCCTCTCGGTCTGGCCGTTGGTTTGGGGATGGTAGCTGGAGGATAGGCTGATGGAGGCAAAACGCCTTCCACATGTGGGAGGAGAACTGGGGACCACAATCAGAGACCACATCTGAGGGAATCCTATGCAGACACGTGGTGCACCAGGAGCTCCACCATCTCAGGCTGTGGGAAGTTCGGGACAGGTAGAGGGCATAGGAGACCGGCGGAAAGTTTATGGGCAGCCTACCTCCTGGCGCAGAAGGTACACGCGTGCATAAAAGCACGGGCATCAGCCTCCATCAACGGCCGCCAGGAGCTCCTCCTGAGCAGGGATAGAGTGCACTGAACCCCGGGATGGCAGGACAGGTGAGAGGACTGTGCCCACTGCAGGACCTGGGAGCGGACAGCATCAGGAACAAACAGACAAGAATCAGGGGTTAGTTCTGGGGTCCGGTTGCACCTCCTGAGCGGTCTTGATGATTCTCTCGATCTTCCAGGTTACCACAGCCACCACACAGGAGGAAGACAGGATGGTATCAGGACTGGTCTCGGGAGAGTGCAGCCGTGACAGGGCATTGGGCTTGGTGTTGCAGGAACCGGGTCTGTAGGTGATAGAAAAATTTTATCTGCCGAAATTTAATCTGCCTCGACAGGAATTTAAGCGTTTAGCAGACTGAATGTAAGCGAGGTTCTTGTGGTCGGTCCAGACTATGAACCGTTGCTCCGCCCCCTCCAGCTAATGCCTCTACTCCTCCAGAGTGAGCTTGACTGCCAGTAGCTCTCCATTCCCAATGTCATAATTACGCTTGGTGGGGGACAGCCGGTGGGAAAAGAAGGCACAAGGATGGAGTTTTTGGGGTTCCAGAACCGAAGGGTGCGTAGGACCAGAGGTGTGAATCGGGGCCGCTGGGTTGGAATGGAAGTACTGGTTAGAGGAAGTGCCGCAACCCGTCTTCTCCCTCAGGCGGGTCTGCAAACGGTTTTTTGACTTGGATGGCCTGGGAAATTAGCCCGTCCAGGGAACTGGTGATGTTTTAGGGCCTCCCTCATCCCGTTGCAGAAGACTTCCTGCAGGGCCACGTCGTTCCAACCAGATTCCGCGGCCAGCGTACGGAATTCCACCGCAAATTCAGCAGCGCAGCGGGAACCTTGGCGGAGGTGGAGAAGACGTTAGGCGGTGTCTCTGCCGCAAACAGGATGGGCGAAGACCTTCTTCATCTCGGAGACGAAGGGCAGGTAATGAGTGCTAGCGGGAAGTTGGCTGTCCCAGATGGCGGTGGCCCAGTCCCGTGCATTCCCCCCAAGACAGGCTATGATGAATGCGATCTTCAACTGGTCTGAGTGGTAAGAACCAGGTTCTATATTGAATACAAGATCACATTGCATCAAGAAGCCCCTGCATTTCCCCAAATCGCCAAGGTAGTGTTCAGGATGGGGAATGCGGGGTTCTCTGGTCGGGACGAGCGGTGGTGTAGCAGGTTGCAAGGAAGCGGGAGGACTGGGCGGCACCGCAGGAGCTGGAACAGGCAGGCTGATGGAAAGCCGCGACATCTGGAACCCATCTGACTACTTGCTCCGAGACAGACTTCAGGGTCTCCATGACATCGTGGAACAGATGCACCACTGAAACCCAGATGGACCCGCATCTCTCCTGATCACCGAGACAGAGTTAGCCTGTCCACAAAATAAACCAAGCTGGTTTCTTCTCAACAGCTGTTTTGAGGACACGTTTCTTCAGACTGTTTTCTCTACTATCTTCCTTGTGGCCAGACCCAAGTGGAGATCTGTGCACGTCCACGTCAACCTGACTGGAAACCTTTCGCGACCAGCTGACGAGCTGACATCACTTACAGAATCGGGACTGGCCTCTCTTTGTTACCGTTAAGTATTGAAACACATTTTATTTAGCACTGAAATCAATTGATAGTCTAGCATAAAACTTGTAATACCCAGTTGAGGTAATTTTACTGCTGGTTCCTATTGTTGTTTGTATTTTGTTTTGCTATACGCGTCTTGGTTGGGAATAGCCAATTTCCTTGACATTATAGTTTTACGTTTTTAAAACTTTATAGTTATGAGACTAATAAAACGAGCTAACCACAAAATATAGTTTAGCTATAGTTTATAGTATATAATATAGTTTAGTTTTACTAACCCATAACACGAACTAACCCTCGTTAATGGACTGTTAGCTTCTATATTTAGCCATCACGTAATTATAATTTCCTCTGATGAAGGTTGTCATAGAATATTATCCCTTATATTATACAAAGTATTGTTTCTGTCATTCATAGGTGTAGTCAATAAAACATGTCATTTTTCCAAACCACTGTCGTGTCTACGTTATTTCACTAAGTTGGGTTCTACTGATGTATAGAATTGTAATTGAGTGTTGAACTTAATTTGTTCTGAATAAAACGGACCAAACCTCACTACAAATGGCAAAATACGGCCGAATTTACTAATACAAACTATTTACGTACAAATTCGTTCTGCTCACGTTTCATGAATGAGGTCCAATGTGTGCATTCTCTGTGTACAGAAAATGTCAACAGGTTATTAAACTTAATTTATTTTAACTTCACCTCTCCATATAGGCTAATAAAACTATTAGTAACGATTAATACATTTATATTTTATGAACTAAACTAATGTGGTATCTCAACAAAAAATGGCAATGTCCATTTTTATCACAATATATAAACCGGAGCGAACTGGAGCTTGCGGAGTGGTAACGTCCTAATAGTGTGTAAGGGGTCAGGTTCGGAGGACCAGACGTGACAGAGAGGGCATCTGAAAGTTACCCCACGCATGGAGCGCATGGAGCGCGGAAGTTGCAGATGCAGGTTAATTCTCAGGTTAATTCTCTGGGTGATTTTAAAGGAACCCACAAAGCGCGGAGTGAGTCAACGAGACTCCGCCCACAACGGAAGGTCCTGCATGGAGAGTCAAACCCGTTGCCCAACCCAGTAGGAAGGAGCCGGACGGCGACGCCTGTCGGCCAAAACCATTCGTTTAGCCGTGGCGCGCAGAGGTGATGCACGAACGCGCCTCCAAGGACGGCTGGGGATGGGTAAGGGGCGGTAAGGGTGCGAGTCTTGAGCCCTTGTTGCGGGCGCAGACCAAACAGGCGGAAACAAACTCCCGCACATCTTTCTCCATGCTGGGCCACCAAAAGTGCTGAGAAAGGAAATCCCTTGTCCGATGGACGCCTGGATGAGCCGCCAGCTGGGAGGAATGACCCCAATGAAGCACCCGGGACCTCATCCGAGGAGGAACGAAGAGGCAGTGAGGAGGAACCCCACCTGGACCCGGATCCAAGCGCAACACCTTCTGAACGGCCGCCTCAATGTCCCACATAACCGGGGCCAAAATCTGCGCAGCGGGCACATAATTGTATGCCCCTTAAACTTCAATGCTCTCCGAATCAGGGGGCGAATCAGGCAGGGGGTCCCAGGCAATCTCAGAATCAGACAACTCATCAAGTGAACCCTCGCCCCAAAGAGAGTTCCCGTCGGCCAGTGAGTCCCAGGCTAAGCTCTTCCTTCCCTCCTCAGAGAAAGGGACGGAGCTACCTTGATCAGGCAGGGAATTAACCTCCTTGAGGCCACTGACCGAACTAAGCTCAGAGCAATAGCCACGTCCACGAGACACACAGGGAACCATCAGCCTAAAGCGAGACTCACATTGGGGACCCCATTGGAGGATGACAGCCTTGTCACCACCCCAATTAATATGTGGGCTGTGCTGGGCCATAAAGAATGCCCTAAAACTAACGCATAAGCCGGGGAATCGACTAAAAAGAACAGGATAAGTTCTGAATGGCCTCCGTGGAAGGCGCACATAGTCAAGAAACCCGTAGTCTCTTGAATGGTCCCGCTGCCCAACAGGCGGCTATCGAGGGCCGTAACTAACTGGGGCCGCACAAGGCGGTGGATGGGTATTTTATTTTCTTGGGCCCATTTGGCATCCACAAGGGACTCAACTGCTCCGGAATCGATAAAAGCGCCGACATTAGCCGAGCGCTTATTCCAGAACAGTTGAACCGGCAATAACGTCCGAGGGACAGTAACATTATGTCTCACTAGGGTCCTCGGTTCCCCTAGCAAGACCCCCCCATTTCCCCCCAATTTAGGGCACTGATTTGTTAAGTGCCCCCTCTGCCTGCAGTAACGACACCACTCCTCTCACAGCTTAGATTGTCTAGGCTCGCATAGAGAAGCACCGTCCACCTGCATAGGCGGAAGAGGAAGCTGGAGACGTTACCGGAGGGAGGGAGAGATAGCGAGTCGACCGGTCTCTCCTGTCACCTCTCTCCCTCTCGCGCTCTCGCTCCCGGACACGATTATCAATGCGAATGGCTGTGGTCTCCAGGGCATCGAACGTAGCGGGCGGTTCGAGCACTGCCAAGGTGTCTCTAATAGGGTCTGACAACGTGTTAGTAAACAGCGAAATCAGGGAAACCTCAGACCACCCTGTCTCTCCTGCCAGTGCTCGAAACGCAATAGAGAAACCCGCTACCGTATCATTGCCCTGGCGGAGACGGGCTAGTCGCATGGCGGCCTCCTGAGAAATGGCAGTCCCAGTAAGCAAAGCTACCGGGACTCCTGCGAGGAGAACCGTGAGGGCTGGGCTTTAAAAAAAAATCAAACACTGCGTCAGGAAGCCCCGACACTTTCCCAACTCCCCGTCATAGAGGGGCAGTTGGAGCTTGGGCTCCCTCACAAGGACGGGCAAGGGAGGAGGAGCCTCAGGAGCGGGTACTTGTGTGACTGGGGGTTTGGCTGCGACTGTCAGCTGGCGCACACTGTCAGCTAACTCACGGAACCAGCCCTCCTGAATGCACAGCTGATCAACTAGCTGGTTCTGCTGAACCAACATGGTTTGTTGTTGTGCTTGAAGGGCAAGAATGCCCTCCTCATGGGCGATCAATGCCGTGTGCTGCATTGCCATGGCTTGATCCTCTCTTAATGGAGTCGCTTGAACCTCCATGAGGTTTTTGTGTTCTGTAGGGGGTCGGGTTCGGAGGACCAGATGTGACAGAGAGGGGATCTGAAAGTTACCCCACGAACCGTGGGATAATCAGTAAAAGGGAGTCCGTGAACGGAACAGATAAAATATAGAAACGGGAATAAAAACTCCCGAAATAACAAACAACAGACAACCCGGAAAAGGCGGGCAAGAAGCTCGTAGTTTAGAGAGCAAAAATAAAACAGACGGGAATAACAGCTCCCGAAATAAAGAAAACAAAAGACAACCCGGAAGTGCAGGCGAAAAGCCAACAAAGAGAACTTACAAAGAGGTAAAAGGCAACAAAGAGAACCGAGGTTAGTGTCTAGTAGCGAGACAGGAAAAAGAAAACCAAGGCAGGAGAATAAAGTGCGAAGGAGAAATGAAACTTAAGAACAGAATTCTCTAACACACTACAGACAAGTGGTCATCTGAATTCCTATACCTGGCTTTGTGCAGTGGCAATGATAAAACAAAAGCACCGGAAGAAGAAAGCACTGTGCTTATATAGCCAGCAGGAAATCTGAAACAGGTGTGACGGATAATTGCCGGGTAGCGTAAAAACACGGCACTGGCGGCGGAAAAGTACAGCAGGGGCGCCCTCTAGCACCTCCGAGAGGAAGTGTCCGTAGAGATGAGGAGAAGGCTGCCAAACCATGACATAGTGCTCATCAATCTAATTAAATTACATCCGCTTCCCCTCCTCGCTCGCTCCCGCTCACATACTCTGACACACACACCTGCATGCTCCAGACCACTATCCGGCATGCCTTGTCAAATGTTCCCCACTAACTGCATATAGGCGTCCAGGCTGAGCTAGGCTTGCCTAGTCTTGTTTTCAGTACATTAACGTTGAAAATTATGTTGGAATGTGACTGCAATTATAAATGCAGTTCAAAATAAATGCTGAAAACTGAAGATAAGTTTGGCTGCTGTCACAGGTGCTATCATTTATCGATAACCTTACCATTTACCCACTAAGATATAAAGAC
Organism: Synaphobranchus kaupii; assembly: GCA_029718625.1. Classification (NCBI taxonomy): domain Eukaryota; kingdom Metazoa; phylum Chordata; class Actinopteri; order Anguilliformes; family Synaphobranchidae; genus Synaphobranchus; species Synaphobranchus kaupii. The sequence goes on from CM056378.1 coordinate 49,118,406, forward strand.
AACCATTTACCTACCAACCATTCATCATTTACCTACTCAGACATATTTCATAGATTACCTTACCACATACCTAGTCAGATGCTTATTTTTATAGACAACCCATTTGTTGTCTAGTGAGAGATCATTATAACACCAACGAATTTACCTACTAAGAGATCACTTATAGAATAGAATAACTTTTATTATATACTTCAGACAACCTTATCACTTACCTATTCTGATATTTTTGGATGACACTAGGATCGTATACTTGTAGGAATTGCATATTTGTCTTGAATTTCATATTTTGCCATTTGGCATATGCCCTCATGGCATTGGTGGAGTGATTGGAATTTTAATTGTTGCTTACTATTGACCAACAGCAAGAGTTAATTAGATTATTGTAATTATACAATTCTGCTTAGATTACTTCCAATGAGTGCAAATAATGTGTTTGGTTTATTTATCTGCATGTGTACAAACACATCACAGCTGTCCACTTCAATGTGATAACTCATGCAACTTAAAATAATTTCTCACAACAATCAGTTCCCTGAATTGTATTGTACAAATAATAAAAAAACACTTGATTTGTCAGGATAAACGAGGGAGTGAGGGAATGTAATTGCTCCCTCCCCTTTCTTAAATTGGAAAGGGGCTGCGTTCGGATCCAAAATGTATCCTTTCTTCCTGTCGTTCCCTTCCCTTGCTTCAAGGGGGGAATCCCCAAAATTCCAGGATGAAATATGGCAGCCACACCAAGTGGGATTCGGGGTACGGCCCAATATTCTTCACTCCCCACCTCCTTTCCTCCACTCCCCCACTACCACTCCTCTCCTACCTGGAAGTATGCAAAACTTCCAGAACATTTCGAGTTCAAGTATTTAAATGTACAGTATACAATGTACCTGACATTGCGGTTTGCATCGAGACATTAATTAATATGTAACCATTAATGCGTAATTAATATGTAATCAGCAACATTAGATTAAAACACAAAGATCCGTTTCCAGGGCACAAAGTAGAGGTGTTAGTGGAGGAAGGGAGGGTGCATTTTTCAACTATTGGGACGCACCCCGCCTTTCAATTTATGGGGACTAATTATATGCCCTCACTCCCTCATTTATCCTCCCTTCGACCAAGGGTATAAAATGCAAGGCTGCATTCGGATCCAATTTTACACATTTCCTTACCTTGCTCACTTCCTTCGCGTGAGCTATCTTGTGACGTAATTTGCTACGTACAGCAAGCAAACTTAACAGGTGCTCTGCAAGGGAGGATTGACGAGAAACAAACAAAAACAGAACTGAAACAACATTGCAACTTATAGGAAGTGCAACACCAGTTGAAATGTGACCGCCCACTTTTTCTGTGTGGAACATTGCATTGTGGGATTCCCTTCATGCTGGAAGCTTGCATTTTATACCCTTGGTGGAAGGGAGAATAAACAAGGGAGTGAGGGAATATAATTACTCCCTCTCCTTTCTTGGAACTGAATCCCACTTGGCATGGCTGCCATATTTCATCCAGGCATTCTGGGGATTCCCCCCTTAAAGGGATACTGCAGAGCCTTTTCTAAGGCCTTTTTTACCGCTTCAATTTGAACTGGAACTTGTGAATAGGTGTAGTCATATTATGAATATTCATACGGTGAAGGAGTGAAAGGGTGTGTCGATATAAGTCGTAATATTAACGTTAGCAGTAATACAAAGCAATTCGCATTTGAACTTGAACTAGCTAGTTTACAGTACAAGGGTCTCAGTCTCAAAGAGGGAAAAAAAACGTTGGCCTCTACTTTTATACCACGTGCCCAGCCGAGACCACCCTAGATCACTTCAACTCCACCCATTTTTATGTTAAGGATCTCGTGACGTCACGAACCCCCGGAAACCAGCGTATTGGTAAGCCTACACAGAAACTCAGAAAACACCCATTTTGACTAAACGAGATTTTCGGACGAAAACAGTTGTGTATGATCATAATCTAACCCAAAACATCGGTTTTTGACTGCAGTATCACTTTGAAGCAAGGGAAGAAACATAAAATTCAGATTTGAATACAGCCCAAGCTTCCAGCAAGATGGGAATCCCACAATGCAACGCTCCACATGGAAAATGTGGGCGGTCACATTTCAACTGTTGTTTTACTTCCTATATGTTGCGAGGGCGGTTCATTTTCATTTTTTTTTTTCTTCTGTTCAATCCTCCCTTGCAGAGCACCTGTTAAGTTTGCTTACCGCACGTCACAAATTTTGTCACTCGATTACAGGGAGCAAGGGAAGGGAATGTAATAAATTGGATGCGAATGCAGACCCGCTTTCTGGAATACCCCCAAGTTTTGTGCCTTCAACACCCTCTACAAGTCCTACCTGCCTTCAACACCCTCTATGGGTCAAACAGAGCTTTACAGGCTGCTGAACCTGACCCTGAAATTTGGTCTGAAGTGTTCACTGCCTGACTACTGTGTTTATTTTTATTTGAACTGTAATATAATACTTACAATTTTGAATTACTATGATGGCTGTCTTCCTAATGACACCCAAAAAAAGTGAAAAAATAATCAATGTGACAGTACGTTTTCCCTTTTTTTCCTCCTTTAACCCTGTCTAAGCAAACGTGCTTTAAGTGTGTATTATGGAGTGAGATGAGCCTTGATGTATTGTTTCATGACAAAATCAGTTGAAAAGCACCCAAGTTGGCTCAGCTAAACAGAAACTTGCACTAGAACTACAGAATTTATTGCACTTGATTTAATAAGGTATTTTAAAATAACAAAGGATTCCAGTCTCAGTTAAAAATGTGAAAACAGATAAACTGCCAATGCATTTTTTGCTTCAAGATTACATTTAATTTAGATGTTTAAACACACATACACGCACTCACACACGTGCACACATGCACGCACACACACACACAAAATAACAAAAGTAAAAAAAATTTTTTTTTTTTTAAAAGCAGGAAATAAGGGCACATCCACCATTTTACATTGTAATGCTTAATTTGAAATTCATTTTGGAATGATGATCATCAATACTATCTGCTTCCCAGTCTGTCATAGAGTTTATAACCAGCATTCATAAATGTTAATAACTATTCATGCACTGTATATGCCCCACGAGAGGTGGAACTTCAGTTCACTTCAGCATTTTCCTTTGAGTACAGCTCTGTAACATGTCAGAGAAATGAAAACTGTAGAACACAATGTTTCTCATGACTGTCGACATTAAAGGTATTTTGTATGTTGCAAAAACAGCGAGTCATCCCTACAGAAAAAAAAAAAAGCACGATTTAAAAAAAAAAAAATCATTTTAATAGGTTTAAATGGTTGCAATAAAACGCTTATAAACTAAACTCAATAAACTTAACAAACCCCTTGGCCAATACCTATGCTGTCATCTATGTTACTTGGGATCATTCTTCCACTGCCCTTGCACCATGAATGACCCATAATTACAGTCAAAAATATGATTATATGTAAAAAAAAAAAAAAAACAGACCTCCACCTTACTGGGGGCAAGGCCCAGTAAGCGCAATTTGCCACGCAAATGAAGTTGCCACGCAGCACAATTTTGTTCCAATTTAATTTCTTTCAAAACACATTTTAACAAAAAGGCAGTTTGTCTCTCGACGGTAACCTTGTTACCTTGAGCTGAACTAATCATTCCAGAATAGCCATTTTATGGACGCAGACTGCTTTTGCAGAGCGTGTTTCTGTTCACAATGAAGCCAATACAGTACGAAGTGAACACATAGGCAGCAAATACAAAAACAACCTTTCCGAACCTTCAGCGTATCCAGCGCTTATCCCACAGCACAACTAAGAGGGCACAGTGTTAGAAACAGCATGAACACAGTTAAACATGAACATAGATAAACCTTTCAGCTGTATGGCGCTTAATGGTGACCTGTAATTTCAAAGGATTTGCAGTATAAAAGGTGCAAATGGGTGGACCTGCTAACGGAACATCCTTAAGGCCGGGGACACTAATACAAAGCCACAGCCTTGTCACTATGCACCAACGCCACAGCCAACCAATGTATTGAGACAATTTAATAATAATAAAAAAGTAATAAAAAATAAAATTAAATACTACAAAAAAAAACATAAATGAATCACTAGACACCAGGTCAGAACATAAGCGATTCTCCTTCTACAGAGATGTGGGAGTTTAGTGAGATACGAGCCGTCCTCGCCGTACTGTGACGGAGAGAGGCAGTTGCGGTTTGGACGTTTGAACGCTTGGACGCCCGCTCCAGGGTGATGTTGGGATGTCCCCCTCAGTGGGGGGACTGGGGGAGCCCCACAGGAGCTTCAAATGCGGAAGCTCTCCCCCTTGCCGTCGATGTGCCGCAGGCGTAAGTAGACATCCGTCCCGATTCCCTGCAGTGATTGGATGGTGAGGGACCCCCCCAGGTACTCCGCGTATGCCCGAGACGTGGGCAGACCAAAGCCGAATCTGAGGGGGGAGGGACACACACGGATTAGACCAAAACACCGACCAAGAGGGATGGCCTTTTTAATTTTACACCCAACCCGAGGCAGTATACACTATATGGCCTTGGTCTGGGGCTGTTTTTCATGGTTCGGGCTAGGCCCCTTAGTTCTAGTGAAATCTTAATGCTATAGCATACAATGATATTCTAGATGATTCCGTGCTTTTCGTGGCAACAATTTAGGGGAGGCCTTTTCCAGTTTCAGAATGACAATGCCCCCGTGCATAAAGCGAGGTCCACACAAAGGGTTTGTCGAGATCGGTGTGGAAGAACTTGACTGTCCTGCAGAGAGGCCTGACCTCAACCCATCGAACACCTTTGGGAAGGCTGACTACGGCCAGGCCTAATTGTCCAACATCAGTGCCCAACCTCACTAATGCTTCGCTGGCTGAATGGAAGCAAATCCACACAGCAATGTTCCAACATCTAGTGGAAACCCTTCCTAGGAGAGTGGAGGCTGTTATAGCAGCAAAGGGGGGACCAATTCCACATCACCGATACTCAATATCACCGCAACTCAATATCATCGCCCATGATTTTGGAATGAGATGTTGGATGAACAGGTGTCCATATACTTTTGGCCATGTAGTGTATATCCAGTTTCCACTCCAATATGGAATGTCCAACTGTGCAACCGTAGCCGGAAACACTGCGGTGACCTCTAATTTATCTAAGCTACATTTCATGTTATCTAAACCTCTAATTCGGCATTGTGTTCTAGTTATCCCTCTGCTGTTTAAAGAGACAGAGAAGAAGAAGATGATGAAGTAATAGTAGTAGTAATGCCGCTGTAAGAGCACTGCAACAGCAGGTGGTGTTGGTACTCCTACCCGTGCATGGGGCCGGACTGCGGCCCACTGTTGGTGATGGTGTTGAAGAGGTTGCTGACGCGGGGGTCCTGGGTGCTCTCCTCCGCAGTGCTGAAGTGATAGTCCATCACCTTGTTCAGGATGGCATGGGGGACCCCTCCGCCCCGGTCAGAGATCCTGCAGCGGCGCAAGACACGGTTCAACCGCACTGACCGCATAAGCAAGCAACTGCGGCTCTGTGCCTTTATTCTAGTCTATTAAGCCATGTACCTCACAATACTCTGAGCTTGAAATACACTCGAATCACAATGCATTACATATCGTGCATTTCAATACAATGATCTATCATTCACACGTTACAGTACTAAATGTACTGTATTTTAGGTAACGCAGTGCATATCACAAATCACACCATTATAATCTAGTACATACTACACTTATAATACCAGCGTTATAATATCAGCACAAATGTAACCGCATGAAGGACATTTCATCCAAACATCTAAACGCTGAATACAAGGCATCGTACTGGTGGTGGAGCCATGAATAATATAGAATGGGATTCAATGTTCTGTTCTTCCACATGTCTGTAGATTGAATTCTCGTTTCTGATTGGCTGGAGGGTGGGCATTAATTTCCAGTAAAGGGACACCTATGAAGTAGTTCCAACTAAGAGGCTTAATCACCGTTCCAAATTAATACGCCATCTATGTTATCTGCTGCTAGAGCCATAGGGTCGCCTCTTTTATGAATGGTAACCATTAGGGGTGCCCAACCGAATTTTAGAATCGACTCTGAAATTCGGAAACTCGCAGAAATTTCTGGAGTCGTTTTGGAATCGACTCTTCGACTCCAATAGAATTTGGTCGCAAACTGAGGTTTTCAAGTCTGTTGTATATGCGCATGGACCATATCTTCCACAAACACGCACACTCCCACAAACACACACTCTCTCACAAATACACACTCTCTCAAATTTGCTGATACATTACCGATTTTTTGTTATCAGACTTATTGTTTGCTTGTCTGATCGGACAACTGCAATAGCCATTCCACTTTTCCTATCATAGCTAAAGTTTGCTTGTCCTGGACAAGCATGTCGAGCGCTGTCACTCCTTTTCACTTAAAAACTTTAGCCTATCTCTTGAGCTTTATTGCCAGTAGCCAGTTCTCTCCCCCCCCCCTCCCTCTCCCCCTCATGCATTTTACATACTGTCCCAACTTTTTTGGAATTGGAGTTTGAATATTGTTTCCCTGACCCTCCCCTAACCCCTTCCCTATGGCCCTTCAGCCCCTTTATCCCAGACCTCCCCATTGCCCCTACCTCCAGCCTCCCCATCTTATTCAAACATGGCCTAACAACTATCTGGGAGAGTCGCCAGGGAATGAGGCTGAATATATTGAAGAAAAAAAAATAGAAATAAATGAATATATTGAATTTCTTTAGAAACACTGGCAAGTGGTCTTATTTTCTTGTTTAACTGATTCTATAGGCTGTATGTCACAGCTAAGTAGCTACCAATTTACATGACTATTCCTTTCATTAATGAGTATTATCAGGTTTTTACAGTTCACAAACATTTGTTATCAGAACATGCAAGATGTAAATAACCCTGATTGTTATTGTAGATTCTCATAATGCCATTGTCATTCACAATTGTTCTTCAATATATTCAATTTTTCAATGTTTATGAAATTGTCATATTGTCAATATGATATTGTGAAGTAGCTATCGAGGTTGTGTTTCTGAAAGTGGCACACTTCAACTGCGAAGTTCTTGAACAAATGTGGCCGTATTTGTAAGTATTTTGTTATCGTGATTCAAATGGTAAACACTCACAACCACCAATGTATTTAACTTTAATATGATACGTTTGTCCGTGACTTAGTAACGTTAGTTTAATTTGAACAGGTAAAAACCCACAACAACTAATGTATTGATCATTCAAATCATTACACACCATAATGCTATGCAGAATTTTCCCCCGAATATCAGGACTTGGATTAGTTAAGAACTTTGGTCGTAGCAACACTGTCGCTTAGCAACAACACTGACGCGAATGCTCAGGGTGACTCGTAGAAATGGAACATGGTGATGCTAGCGCTGATCGTTACAATGTGGAAACCAAATAAAAAGTTAAAATGTCAATTGAGTGTTTATGTAAACTAAATAAAAAGCACCCTATGCAAAGACCGGACCTCTGAGCTATTTTTTCTGGCAAGTTTGGAGGCGATCGGAGGAATGGTTTGCGGTCCAAATCCGGACAAACAAACAAACAAACAAACACACCGCTCTCCAATTATAGCAGTAGGATATCTATGGTCGGGGAAACAGTGGTGTAGCTACAGTTAGCCTATATAGGCGACAGCGTATCCCCCGAGTTGTCCGGCTTAAATGATTTATGAACGTGATTGGTGACGCCGAACTGCAGTAGAATAGAATGACTTAAATAATCGATTCTGATAGGCATGAATCTCAGAGTTCACGACCCCAGAGTCGACCCCGACCCTGTCCGCTGGTCAGAGTCGAGAATCTACTTTTTCAGAGTCAACTCCCCATCTCTAGTAACCATACAAACACCAACAGCTGATTAATAAAGCTGGCAAATAGCATTAAATCTGCAGATTAAAACGTTTGCCAAATATCTTAGTTACAACAACTTTAATCTAGCGAAGCAGTTTTGTGGTTAGAGGTGCAGTATTTATTCAGTTTGGAAATATTAACGTAACAGTAGGACTTTACCTAATGTAATGTAACGTTAACGTGAGCAACGCTGGTTAATCTGTGTATTATTTATCCAGCAAAATGTCTTAGATATGACAAGTTACATCTAACAAACTCCATATCTACATTTATTATATTTTTTCAGATGTTCCCATCGCATGATGCAAATCTGAAATGCAATTTCCTTAGCCTAGGTTAGGCTGTTTAAAATAGGCTGCGTGATCAAACCATTTTTAAAAAGCAAGACAGAGAGAGGCAGGCAAATTGAGTTGCGGTTTCATGCAATTTTCTTAAATAATGCATGAAAATTGGTGCTAATTTTATGGTATAAATTTTATGGTATAAAGTCGAGAAGGAACTATTTTTTTCCTTATAGAATCAATTGTTTTCAGAACTAACAATGAGAGGTTTTTACATAACTACGGACAAAATATAACTAGTAACCAGAAATAGAATTAGCAACGAGATGTTTCTGTTCAAATACCAACCAGCAGTTTTGCTTGACAACGAGAAAACAACAGGCCAAAAGGGCCTTGGAAGGACATTTAAATTTCAGCTGATTAAGTCGATAAAATCAATAAATATAAAAGTAACTAATATATAATCGTTATTGGTAACCGTGGTATAAGCAGAATAAACCACTCCGGGTTGTCCCGTTATTGCAAAATAATGTACTCGGGCATGGTGATGCTTACCACGCCCAAAGTACATTACTTTCCAATAACAGGACAGCCTGTCGTGGCTTATTCCTTACCTATTGCACTGGACTGCGTCCACCTTACATGCATTACGCATGCATCAAGGAACATCACAAACGCACCAGCACTGCAATTTCCCAGTTACTTTTAAAGAAAAGCCAAAGTTTGAGCAAAGAGCTATAAAGCATATAACTGGAGCTCTTGAGCTTGTTCAAGCAATCTGTGCCCGGGAAACTCACCGAATGACAAAGTCTGTCTCGTTGTTGGCGATGGTGATCACCACATCAGGCACATTATAGGGGGTCTCCAGATGGCTCTCCATAGTAGCCCTAAGAGCACACAGCACACGCAGGTTATTTAAGGCGCTTCCGTTCCCCACCAGGTTGAATCCACACCACTGGTTACACAGCAGCATACTCTGCATTATGGCTTTAGCTTTCAATGAGATTTACTGGAATCATAATCCATGTTTTCGAGACCACATCCCTAAATGACTGCTGAAAATGTACGTAATGTCCACTAAAATAATCTGAGCCGTGTGCAAAATAAGCAGCTGACATCCGTGTTTTCTTCTCAGTAAATATTTTTCGGCTGTCTGGGAGTTAAATGTGAAGCGGTATTTAAAGGTATTTAATGGCGCATTAAATGTATAGAAATGAAGTGCGGGCACATACACATACAGCCATAATTCCTGGGATTAAAGCAAGCGGCTCACCTCATGGCGTTCTTGAGCAGCTCTGGGAGGATGTAGTCCAGCGGCATGGGAATGAAGGGGAAGCGCGCTGCCACATGCCCGTTGATCCGCACCAGCGGGGAGTTACCGTACTGGTGCTCACAGATACGCCTGCCACCCACAGGACAGAGCCATGAGGACACGCACACACACACTCTCTCACAAACACACACATTCACTCTCACACATGTACTCTCGTGTGCTCTCTCTTTCACTCACACACACACACACACACACACACACACACACACACACACACACACACACACACACACACACTCTCACAAACGCACACACTCACAAACGCACACACTCACACAAACACACACTCCCACAGACACACTCGCTCTCACGCACACACACACTCTCACAAACGCACACACTCACAAACGCACACACTCACACAAACACACACTCCCACAGACACACACTCCCACAGACACACTCGCTCTCACGCACACACTCTCTCACAAACACACACATTCACTCTCACACATGTACTCTCTTGCTCTCTCTTTCACACACACACACACACACACACACACTCTCTCTCACAAACGCACACACTCACAAACGCACACTCACAAACGCACACTCACAAATGCACACTCTCTCACAAACACACTCTCCCACAGACACTCTCGCTCTCACGCACACTCTCTCACAGACACACTCCCACAAACACATGCACTCTCTCGCTCTCTCTTTCACACACAGACACACGCACACACACACACACAGACACACGCACACACACACACACACACACACTCTCAAACACACTCCCACAAACAAACACACTCGCTCTCACGCACACTCGCACACACACTTGCTCTCACCCACACACACACTTCCAGATACACTCGCTCTCACGCACACACACTCTCTCACAAACACACACGCTCTCACACACACACTCTCTCTCACACACACACACTCTCTCACGAACACACTCCCACAAACAGACACTCGCTCTCACACACACACACTCTCTCACAAACACACACTCCCACAGACACACTCGCTCTCACACACTCTCTCTCTCACAAACACACACTCCCACAAACAGACACACTCACTCTCACAAACATACTCCCACAAACAGACACTCGCTCTCACGCACACACTCTCTCACAAAGACACACTCCCACAAACAGACACACTCACTTTCACGTGTGCACTCTCTCACACTCTCTCGCCGTCTCCCTTTCATACATACACACACGCACGCACAGACATACATACATACACTCTCTCTCTCTCACACACACTCACACACAAACACACATGTGCACGCACGTACACATATGTACACATACATACACTCGCTCGCTCACACACACACGCACGCACGCACACACACACACGCACACGCGCACACACAACAGAATGGGGCCTTTCCGCTCCAGGCTTGCAGTACAGTTTTACGACACTCAAAAATAAATGATCCAGTATGCAAGAGAAAAACAGTCAACCGATGCTAATGAATGCCATTTAACCTGGGTTGCACAATTTATTTAGTCTTGAGATTGGAGGCAGAAAAAAGAGGATAACGCCTTGCTTCTATCTGCAAAAAGACATGAACATTACAGGTTCACCATCAGAGTGACTAAAAACCCCACAGAAGCAGTCTATATATTAGGTAAAGAATTGTTTGATCCAAACTGGCAACTTACAGAAAATGGCACACAATTTAACGTGATTGTTTTTGTTCTTCTCTCATCCAAATGTATGATGTGATGTATTGTGATACTGAATCAAACATTATCAATGTTTACTGATCAAACATTATCAATATACTGATACTGAATCTCTGCTTACCCTACCTATTAAAAAAACGTATTTAACATGTATTTAACAGAACAGTGGGGCCCTGGTGGAAGATCTGTTATCTGTGATAAAAACCTGTCTGGGACGCCTCCCATCACTCAAACCCCGTTTCACAGCTTGCCAGGAATATGCAAGGCCACTACTAAGTTAATGGGGAAACCTGCACATTAGTAAAGTGCTGTATGTATGTATGTTATAATGTGCAATTGCAAGATCAACTTCAAGGTGAGTACTTGCTTTTGATGGCGAGAGCATACAGGAGTCTGAACTCGCCACCCAATGACGGCATTTTGTTAACATAATGGAGCATGGCTCAGGCACAGAATATGGGGAATAAAATACATAAACTGTTACATTCAAAACCATTCAATTCATAATTATTACAATTTCAGAATTTAAATATTATCGGTACCACAAGGTAGCATACCATCACAATCAGGAAGTATTATACACAATTTAAAAAACCAAAACATCTAAATCCACAGAACCAGAAGAGTACATGCTTTACACACAAATAAACAGAGAACCTGTCGGCTTAAACACACGTGTTCCTGAATTGTGCACGTAATGCAAGTACTCAAGTGACTCGACACTCATTTTGTGCATGTAAAACAAGTACGTCTGGTGATTCAAGATTCATTTTGAGCATGTAAAGCAAGTACTCAAGTGACTCAAGATATGTCTGTGCACATAATGCAAGTACTCAAGTGCCTCAAAATTCTAAATGGGCAGCAGGCTGCGAGGAATATTTGCCTAATTGTGGACAGTGAGGCTCAGGACACAAAGCCCCCAGCAGGTCTGCGGAAGCACAGTCAGCAGGATCTGCAGCTCATGCAGTCCACGGAACGTCAGAAGAGAAACTCAGGAGAGAACATTCAAACCTGCAGAACAACCAGGAATCTGGTGGGACACTCACCGGGCGAAAACCACCCATTTCTCGATGATCTTTTTTGGGGAAAGGCGTCTGCAGATTATTCCCACATAGTCAGGCTGCAACAGACGACAAACGTGTGATTGAACACAGGGAGGCCAGTTACTGTGGCCTTTCTCCTGCCGCCAAACATGAAGAATAAAGACTTATTCATCATTAGACGCCGCAGACCGACTCCCAAAAGCCCTCACTCCTGAGTTTAGGAATTAAATGACAGCCGTCAGTGATTTAACTTCTAAAAAGGCCCCAAGCAGAGGCACTGGCAGATGACAATTATTACACAATTTGCAAAATGCTCTTTATGTCGACATTGGAGAGGAATAACGAGTAAATCATAAATATATGGAAAATATCCTGCTCCTTCTCCTATAAAGCTTCTGATATTCACAGAGGTCTGTGCACAACAGCCAATGATCAACTTTACAGCCAGTTGGCCAAATGGCTGGTGCTAAATATAGTATTTAAGTAATCATAACTCCTGCGAGTTAACTACATTTCTTTTGAAATTGGTGCCCAACGGAGGGCTGAACATGTCCAATTCCCACCCTAATTTGGAATGTCCCAATTAATTATTTGTTTTTGCTATTCGCAATCACGTTCATGAGCGATCCTCACTGTTGATTCGGGAGAGTTGTAGAGTGTAGATCTGCGGTTCTCCTCCGAAACATGTAACCCTCCCATACCCTGGGCGACGCAATCGGCAATATGGAGCTACTGGACACAGTCTGCACTGGCACGGTCCGGATTCTATTCAAGACTGTCGGGCTCATCCATGCACCACAGCATGGTGCCTTAACCAAATGAGCCACACAGCAGCTATATTTTATCTATATATTTTTAAACATGCTTGAATCTCCATTTGACATATTGATGTGAAAATTTTGTCAGTACACCAACTTGCATGCTCTTCTCTTTTAAAGTTACATACATAAAGTTGATGCGCAAAACAAATTGCTGCAGCAAACCAATACAATTGAAGCAGTCATGGCTTTTCACAATCTCACAGCCATGACAGGTCTCCAGTCCTACTGCAGCGGCACAATCCGAACACCTGGTGGCAGTAAAGAGCTTCAGATGAAAACCCATTTTAAAACGCAGTTACTTTGCAAAGATTTGCTTGTGACCACTCCTTTCATTTGGAACTCAAACCTGTAAACCCTTTGGGTCTGGCATCATGAAATGGTTGCCAGTTTGGATATTTTCTGCAGCGTCTCCTCATATACTGCCTGATATTCGTAAGTTATTAAGGGAATGTTTACAGGCTAAATATTATGGCCTTCGCTAATCGAAAAGCAGCAATGCCCTGCATTACAAAAACACCTTACAAAACTGGTTTTTGGTCATGATCTGATATTACGTACATCTACACTCACAGAATCAACCTGCAAAAGTTGACATCAGTTGGTCTCCTGGGACACTACAACAGGTCAGTTCTAAGAACTTCAAAATTAATGGATACATTTTTCCCCAAACGCTACATTGGCTGTACAAGCCTGAAGACCTCAGGCATAAAACCCAACATTGAAAATCTGGCTGTATATTAGTTTGCTTCACTTTGGCTGTTAGTGTTGGGCCCTAGACACCGCTGCTTGGATCGATATTCATGTAAAGCTACCGCTAAAGCGTAGCACCTTCGCAAGCGGTAACATGAACATGTGCAGAAATATACAGCCCTCCACTTAAGTTAGGGGAACAGCGTTATCCTCTGAAGCAACAAATCGGTTACGTAAAAGGTTCAGACCAGGTGCCAGGTACACCCACCCACACCCCTCCACATTTGCCTGAAATTCACACAAAGAATGAACAGTATACATGAGCTGTCAATCATGTCCATCAGAAACATACAGTTAAATGCAAAAGCATTGGAACAGTGACACAATTTTTGTTGTTTTGGCTCGGTATTCCAGCACATTGGATTTGAAGTAAAACAACGAATATGAAGTTAAAGTGCAGACTGTCAGCATTACTTTGAGGGAATTTACATCCATACCTGGTGATCCGTGTAGGGTATTACAGCCCTTTTTATACAATTGTGTCACTGTCCCAATACTTTTGCATTTAACTGTATGCAGCACTACTGTAAAATCAGCATTGTTATGTGCGACATACAGGTATATACTGTATGTAGCTGTGTATTAGAGACATACATTTTCCTCATGTGATGTATTAAAGATGCAAGTTTTCATTCCGTAACATATTAAAAGTGTGCATTATAGATGCAGGTTTTCCTGATGTAACAATAAAAGCTTGTATTATAGGCACAGGTTTTCCTCATGTAACATATTGAAAGTGTGTATTATAGATGCAGGTTTTCCTGATGTAACAATAAAAGCTTGTATTATAGGCACAGGTTTTCCTCATGTAACATATTGAAAGTGTGTATTAGTGATTTACGATTTCCTTGTTTGACATTTGAAAGTGAGTATTAGAGATGCACGATTCCCTTGTTTGACATTTGAAAGTGTGTATTAGAGATGCACGATTTCCTTGTTTGACATTTGAAAGTGTGTATTAGAGATGCACGATTTCCTTGTTTGAGATATTGAAAGCGTGTATTAGAGATGCACGATTTCCTTGTTTGACATATTGAAAGCCTGTATTATACGTACGTTGTCCTCGTGCAGAGAGAGGTGGTGCGTAGCCAGCATTCGGATACCCAGGCGTGAGGTCAGGGTAGTGTCCAGGAAATTGCGGATCAGCGCCTCATCCTGGAACAACAAACAACAGTACAGTATTCTGTGAGCTTAATGAACAGTCTCACATACTGGTTTTTCAAATTGAAGTTTATGTACCGGATTCTGCAGATTTCCGGAAAACGAAACACTGAACCTATAAGCGCAACAAGCGAATCATAATTAAATGGGATGATCTAGAGCAGTGGTTCCCAACCCCGTTCCTGGAGATCTCCTCTACATTTTCATTTCAACCCTAATTTGGCACGCCTGATTCTACTAATTAGCAGCTCAACGAGACCTCTAGCTGTTGAATGAGGTGTGCTTTGTTAGGGCTGGATTGAAAACCTACAGGAGGGTAGATCTCCAGGAACAGGGTTGGGAACCACTGATCTAGAGGGTGCAACTGCTCAAGAGGGAGGATCTCACAAAAACGATCTACAGCAGAGGAGGGCAATCCCGTTCCTGGAGGGCCGGTGTATGCAGGTTTTTGTTTCCACTAATTACCCTAGCAAAATTAGCTAATTGGCTGTATACACAAACACTGCTTCACTGACAGATTAGATCACAGTAAAATGTTTCATATACGACACAAAAACAGTCTTCGGCTGTCATTCATGTGCCTATCAAGAAATGTAGCAAAAATGTCAGTTGGCGAAAACGTGAGGCTAATAAAGTAATTAAGACCAGAAATTGGCACGAAAACCAGAAAGAGATACAGCCCTCGTTGCCCACCTCTGATCTACAGTATATGCAGCTTTACAATACAATGCAAAATTTGATAATATAATTCAGCGACATCGAGAGATTGGGCTACACATTGGAATCCCAAATTTAATTTTAATTTAAAGTTTAATTTAAATTCTTTGTTCAAGATCCCCTGTAAAACCCATATTTGACACATGATTTCCATTCCCTTAAAAACTCATAAAATGCTCTATGGCCCCAGGACTTGCCCAGTTCTCAGTATGAAGTTTGTCATTGTTCAGCTTTTGCTTTTAAGACACTACAGCATGCACACATGGACACACAGGCGCAGGGCAACAAACTGTTATTCTAACAGCTTCTTCATTTCAGGGACCTGACCATCAGCCTCACCTAGGATCATTCTTACTGCACACCTGAGACTCACTGCACACCTGAGACACACTGCACACCTGAGACACATTGCACACCAGACACTCACTGCACACCAGACACTCACTGCACACCTGAGACTCACTGCACACCTGAGACACACTGCACACCTGAGACACACTGCACACCTGAGACACACTGCACACCAGACACTCACTGCACACCAGACACTCACTGCACACCTGAGACTCACTGCACACCTGAGACTCACTGCACACCTGAGACACACTGCACACCTGAGACACACTGCACACCTGAGACACACTGCACACCAGACACTCACTGCACACCTGAGACACACTGCACACCAGACACTCACTGCACACCAGACACTCACTGCACACCTGAGACACACTGCACACCTGAGACACATTGCACACCAGACACTCACTGCACACCTGAGACACACTGCACACCAGACACTCACTGCACACCTGAGACACATTGCACACCTGAGACACACTGCACACCTGAGACACACTGCACACCTGGGACACACTGCACACCTGGGACACACTGCACACCTGGGACACACTGCACACCTGGGACACATTTAGAGGCTGTGGAAAGGCAATGGGTGACGTCGCAGTGGCTTTGTCCATATTTTTATACAGTCTATGGTTCAGGCTAACGTTAACACAAACTCGGTGTGATTTGTCTGTCGTCCTAGACACGGCAGGATTTTTCATGCTTTGATCCCCAAATCTAATAGTGGGACAAACGTATCTTGTAGCCTGAGCCCAGCTAGCCTTGTTCGGGACTAGAGCTCGGCATAACTTCATATATCCGGGGTCTTTATATAATTAGCTAGCTATACAATTCAGCTAGCCATCACTGTCAATTGTAGTGTTTGAGTAAACCTGGCTCGCTGAAAGATTAGTTCCTTTATTTATTTTATACTTTTTTTTTTTTTTTTTATACCTTTATTTATCAGTTATGAAAACCAGCCCACAATTTCAACGCCAGCCAAGCGGCATGTTATGCCAGCCCCACCATCAGCTGTCAGAAAGGTCCTATTGTAAAACGTCTAACTTAACCGAGTACCAGGTAACTAAGTCTGGGATAGAGGGTAACGTCATCAGGAAGACAGCTAACTTTAGACTTAGAACTTTGCAAAACCATCTCTTCATTAGCGAGTTCAGTTATAAAATGGTAAATGTTTCATTGCGTTATTGTTAAACTCTGCAACAACAGAAAAGATTACGTTGTTTTACCCGGAGTCTTGTAGCTGACATTTCTTACGTTAACGTCAGCTATACCAGTCTGTAATCCTGCAATCGTATCTAGAAAACACATTCACAACAAGGTCTATGGAAGCCGTGGGGTGGGGGGTATGTCTCTTTCTCTGTAGGCAGGGTCAAGGTGTGTGATATGACTTTGAAATGTTCTGACAACAAATGCGACCGTTTCATACTCCAGCTTTAAAGGAGCTATATGTAACATTGACACCGAGCGTTTAAAACGGGTACTGCAGTCCAAATTCACAATATTGGACAGTGCTGTCTTCGCCCGCCCCCTCCTCCCCAGACTCGAAGCTCACGCGGGTTACCAGTAGGGTTGGGTATCAAGAACCGGTTCCAAGTTGGAACCGCTAACAAATTTCCAAGAACCGTGGATTCGTTAAGACACGTGCATTTCGATTCTGCTTCTCGGTTCCTAACTGTTGCATACATTTCAGTCGCGCTCCCGAGTGAACTGCAGTGAGCTTTTTACAGTCCATAAGTTTCACTTATCTGCCAGGACCTGCTACGTGGACCTAACGTCACATCATTTGTTACGCATTACGTCAGCGACTTAGCAAAGCACATTGCTACTGTTTACATTCTGGATCGACCGTCATGGCTGACCGCAGCAAACGTTCTAAAGTTTGGCTTAGCTTCACTAAAAAAGATAGCAACATGGCAAAATGCAACACCTGCAGTAAGGTTATTTCGTGCAAGGGAGGAAGCACCTCCAACATGACGAAGCATTTGCTTCAACACGGCGTGAATCTGAAGGAATGCACCGTGTTTGATGCGTTGCGGTCTCCCAGCCACAATTCAGCTAACTTCGTTACAGCTAACGTTAGCGCTAGCAGTAGCAATGTCTCACGCTCAGGTACAAAACACAGATAAGCTGACATTCGCCTTTTATATTAAACGAATGATGTCTACAAATTATTCTTCTAATATATATTTTTCTTAGATATGAGTTCAGAGAGCAGTCAGAGCACCCCTCCACCTCCGGTTAATCCCCAGAGACCCTCCTGTACAGAAACTCCTTTCACTTTAGCCATGAAGGGGAAGATGAGCAAGGAGAAAGTGGATGAATCACCGAGCGGTGACAAGATTTGTGGTGAAGGGGTTACATCCCTTTGCTACGGTTGAGTCTACTCCGTTTAGGTATGCAAAATGCATTATTGATATCTGGTTATTCACAGCAATATCCATATACACCTCCCCCTCGATAAGTCACGCAGATAACTCGCGGTTGTGCAGTTGGCTCCCAATTTATCAATGCATTGAATATCTGTACTGTGATATTACTGATGCTATTGAACAGAATAGACGCGACCGTAACGTTAACTAGGCTCTTACAAGCTTGGCATGCATGCAGCTTTGAGATCAATAGCATGCAGCGCACGCCGGAAGATTGGTCTCAATAGTAACAGTCACCTGTTTGCGTTGTCAATCGATAGTGGATACAGCGTGCTTTCTCGGACAAGAGAACTTCGGACTTTCATTTGACTCATTTGATCAAGTCGGGTTGAGAGAAAAAAAAAAACACTGCTCCATTAATTCTGTCAATTTGGTTTATAATACATAATTTGCAAAGAAACAGCGTGTGCTGCATTCCATACATCTTTAAAATACTTTTTAATGACGTTTTTATTCCTCAGCCTTTAATTTGCGGTAATTACATTTATTTTCGATAAGTCGCCCACCTCGTTAACTCGCGCTTTTTTGATGAAGGGATAAATAATTAATTAATAATTAATCATTTGATAAATGAAGGGAAAAAGAAACCTTCCTGTCACAGACAGTTGATTATAGCCTAAATGTTCCAAGAATAAAGGTGGCTAATTGTTGTTCTTGAAATGTGTTCTTTTTATCTCTCCAAAAAATATTGGAATCGGAACCGAGATTCGATAAGAACCGGATTCGATAAGCGGAATCGGAATCGGAATCGATAAAATTGAAACGATACCCACCCCTAGTTACCAGGTTGAGGACACTGAACGAACATGAGCGCAAGATGAGCCGAGCGCAACATTATATTTTGAGACAAGCTGATTCTATTTTGACAATGACAAGCGACGAGTCCTACACTGTAAGTTGATCAGCTAATGTATAGGTTTGCAATTTATTTATTGTTTGCAAATTATAAACCAGCTCATGTGGATTTTTTATAACTCTGTCAATGTTAGCTAGATGTATGGCTGGCTATGTTTAACGTTAGTGGTACGTTTAGCTAGTAACTATATACATATATATATATTTAAATCTTTAGCTAGCTAGCTAAATGAAAACGATGTTGAACTTAGCTTAGGCATTCGTAAATCGGCTGTCGGAGTGCCGGAGTACATCTGGTTGTTCGTAATGGGCAGTGGGCGGAGTCAACTCGGAGAATAGTGAATCACACAGGCCAAAACAAATACAGACATTCCGACCCGGAATGGAAATTTCAAAGGAGAACATACTGGCTATAGCATTGTTGTCGGAGAAGCCAGTATTTAGACTTAGCATGTTTCCTTAATCTCTGATGACATATCATGGTCATTTTATGATTTAGTACAGTAAATTTGTTACATATAGCTCCTACAGAAACACACATACTGTGCAGTATGGGAAATTAGCCTCTGCTAGTGCAATGAATGAGACCAGACCTTTTCGTGGTACTCCAGCACTCAGTCTCTGCTGTGAAATATTACCTGGGGCTAAATCCAGCTTTTCTGAGGGTAGAAATTTCCATATTATTTTAAGCTGTTTGATGCAATGCAGTTTGGATCTACTCCTGGGTGTTAGCACAGGCCTTTAGCAGACATGTCATTTGAGAGTGCATGACTAAGCATGATACTGAAAAAACTACAACTGTGTTTCCAGTATTTGCACCAACAGTATTTACACTTTTTATTTTCTGCATTGTTTTCTCTGGGCATTTTTTAAGGGAAGCAGGGCCGAAAAGTTTCACTCTATGGCTCAGGTTTACTCGGGTATACCCGCTTTGAATGATGTGGAAAAGGACACGGGCCGTCGGCTCACCATGGCTCGGTACGGGTCTGCACTGTAGTGGAAAAGCGGCATTAGAGACCGTTTTAGCTGCGCTAGAGAAGTGAATGGAGATTATCTGGATTATTACCCTAGGGGAGCACAGAGCAACTAATGAACATATTTCACCACCATTTGGACTCATATCATGGCCAGGTAACTACACAAGCCAAAGTCCTACCAAAGTTCAATTTTTCAATCACATGGCATTGCAAATAATACAATGAACAAATTACCCCATAAATGACAGGAGGACCACTCACTTAAGAGTTTTGAGGCAAAAAAATAAACACACATAAAAATACTAGTACATGCATGCATACTGTGCAGGAATGCACACTCTTAAGACGTGCCAGTTACCTGGATGTGCTTGCGGCTTTCCCGCAGGCCTTGGGCCAGCATGGTGACGACATCCTTGTCATCGTCCAGGAGCTGCTGCACCAGCCTGCTGTACTGAGCTTCGATCTCGCGCTCTTTTATCTGCCAGAGAGGAATCACCATTATTTAAAAAAGACAGCTAAACGTACTCAGCTGTCAGCCTTTGTCAGTCAGGAGAGTTCAGGACAACAGCTTAATATATAAACATATTGAACATGTTGGATATGTTCAATAACACAAAAGTAGGCTACACAAATGTAGGCTACATGCTGGCTGTTCTCAATGAATTGAAACACTTGAAAAGATTCTTTTGAAAGATTTTCTTCAACAGCAAACAAAGGACATGTTCCTTGTGATGAGCCAGTGTCATTTGGCCATTTTATTTCCTTCCTCTGCACCATTATATTGGAAGGTATTTGTTTCCCTGTCATTCTATGTAATAAGCATTTTTAAATTGGCCACAGCACTGGGTAGAGTTAAAGAAGTAGAAATAGCCTAGGTCCATCTCTGAGCACATGTGACCCTCCCCCCAAACATGTAACATGTACGGAGACCAATCCGTAGCTAAAATCACAGAGGAGAAGTATTATGCATTCTCGTAAATACATTCTCTGACAGCCATTTTTTAAAAGAGGGGAAGTGAGGGGGATGACATGGCCCCATCTGTCCCCAAATTAATCTGCTTCTTTTCAGGCAGGGACACGCCCAGAGTCACTCACCGCTGGAAAATCACTCAGCATGCAGTAGGCTCGTATGTACAGCTCGTGCTGAAGGAGACAGAAACACAGGTAAACGTCAGAGCACTTATTCTCTTCATGAGTACCCTGGCCCAGAGCAATCATTCAACAACGTCACATATCACTGTCCTCCATCTTCTAACTAAAACAGATAAAAGTACAACAACGAGAACCGCACTCTTAGTTTGTCTTTTGGCTGTAATCAAGGCTGAAGATGCACATTAGGTAGCTCTGCATTCAATGTCACTGGCCAGTTGCATATATATGTTGAAAGGTGATTTCATTTTAGAGTTGAATGGTTAACATGTTTTTATACATTTTATTAGGGGGTGTAACGGGACACATATTCGTACCGAACCGGTACATGGCTTTCGGTAGGGTGCGCGTTGTGAGCCGAATGAATAGTCTAGCTTTAACCGCGCACGTGCATAACTTTTTTGTGTGTACGGTACTTAAATTCAAAACTCAGAGTTCCCCCCCCGAAGACACAACTTTCGCAGAGCCGGATGTTTTTAGTTCAGTCCATGAGAACAGCAGCTGAATTAATGCTGTATTCGTTTTTTTAATTTCCAACTCAGAATCCTGATATCTGACTAGGGAAAATGTAATAAAACACCCTTCCAACTAGGAGTTCCATATCGGAAATCATGGATCGGGAAATCAACACCCCCAACTAAGAAGAACTTGACATCACATCATCATGGCAGCTCACACCGCGACCCACATTGTGAACAGTAAACAAACATGACTTTTAGAAAATCTTAGCTTTTAAAACACTTCAGCTTTCGTTTTTTCAGCATGAAATGCTTTTGTATCGGCCAGCATACCGATACTGAATGATAAACATATACAATTAAAAGTTAAAACGTTATTGTTGTCGTTTCTGTTTTAGCTATATTTGCTAGCAAAGCCAGAACTTCCCTGCGAAAGGCGTGCATGGCGCCAAGTCCCCAGTTGTGCACTGCGAACGCAGTGATGTCGGTAATGACGCCGATACGGCGCGTTTCCCACATCCGGCCTCCGACCATAAACAAATGCAGGGCCTGTGTGTCCAGTGCAATGGGGTTGTTTCATGAACGCGGTTTGGGCAGATAATTAGACATTCTAAATTGGGTGGGAATTGGATATAGACAGCCCCGTGTTGGGCACCAAATTATAAATAAATAAATAAACAAATGCAAGGTTAGCACAGCCCAGCCTCGTCAGTATGGCGAACTGGTACAAGGAAAAACAGAATGGAGTGCAAACCCAGCTCCCCATGGCATTTAAGCTACCTCCACTAATTCAGACCGGGCAAAACGCCATAGCTTTTAAGAAAGAAAGATATGTGCCTTCCTTTGTTCAGGAAATTATGGCCAATTAGCCACTGTTTACAAGTTTATAACTTCATAATAAATTAAAAGCAATTTTATGCTTTGCACTTCTTTTATTCCGCTGTACCGGTGAAAACATACCAAACCATGACTTTTGTGTACCGTTTCACCCCTACATTTTATTATTACATTTCATTTTACAGGTTATATAACATTATGTATTCTGTCCTATTGAACATTGCTTGTTATTTCTCATCTGACAAGGGCTGGGTCAGTGAAACAGGTGCCAATATATCACAAGCTGGGGCTTATCCTAAACTCCCACAGGGCTTGGGCGAGAAGCAAAAAGGAAGTACAAAAGATAGCAGATGCAGCTGCCCGGTGGGAAAACAAGTTTTACTTTTCTACCTATTGAGGTGGTTGCCCTTGGTAATGACACACATGGTTGCACAGCCTCTCTATAAAGGGTATAAAGTATCGCTGTAAACAATACTTTTTTTAGAACGGTGTCGACACTGTCGGCAGGCGTGCTCTTTCTGCAGAAATAAAGACCATTATAATTGGATCTAGTCTGTAGCATTTTCCTGACTGGATTGCCTCTTTATTACAAGACCAGGGTGGGTTTTTTCTCCTCAACCCAACAGAGTGGCGCTGTATCTTTAGAGATCACCTTCTCACTCCCAATCACATCTCTCATTTTAGTCACTCCCATTTCTAACATGTTGATGCGTTCGAGGAAAAATAAAATGGGACACGTCTCGTTCTTACGTCACCAAACAGGTTTCCTTAATTGCTTCGGTAAAAACACACCTCACCTCACCTCATATTCTCAGCAACAACACAAAACATCACAGACACAGGACAGCTGAGAAGCTACCCATTTCCCATTCAGTAACTAAAGTTAAACTTAAAGAGTTTGATAACTTAAGTTGACTGAATGGGACTGTATGCATCACCTGACCAATATTAAGGGGATGGTATGTGTTATCGCTTTGTCTTGCATTGTTATTTAATAAATATGTGAATATGTCAATACATGACGCAAGATGCGTTAAAACACGCGTTTCACATTTGCTTCATTTTTTATTTAATGCTCACTTTTCAAGCTAATTTAATTTTCTGAATACATTCCCAGCATCATTGGTCAACTATGTGAAACCTATACACGCGTCATCTGTGAATCTCCGAATACGGTGTTGGAGTTGGGACATGCCCCTGCTCTGCACGCCGCAGTGTCCCCACATCTGACACCGAGCGAGGTGAAGGGAGCAGAGATTAACGTACGCCGTCAGGGGAAGAGGACCTCACACTGTATGGAGCGTCAGAAGGGGAAGAGGACCTCACACTGTATGGAGCGTCAGAAGGGGAAGAGGACCTCACACTGTATGGAGCGTCAGAAGGGGAAGAGGACCTCACACTGTATGGAGCGTCAGAAGGGGAAGAGGACCTCACACTGTATAGAGCGTCAGAAGGGGAAGAGGACCTCACACTGTATGGAACGTCAGAAGGGGAAGAGGACCTCACACTGTATAGAGCATCAGAAGGGGAAGAGGACCTCACACTGTATGGAGCGTCAGAAGGGGAAGAGGACCTCACACTGTATGGAGCGTCAGAAGGGGAAGAGGACCTCACACTGTATAGAGCATCAGAAGGGGAAGAGGACCTCACACTGTATAGAGCGTCAGAAGGGGAAGAGGACCTCACACTGTATGGAGCGTCAGAAGGGGAAGAGGACCTCACACTGTATGGAGCGTCAGAAGGGAAAGAGGACCTCACACTGTATGGAGCGTCAGAAGGGAAAGAGGACCTCACACTGTATAGAGTGTCAGAACAGCAGCAATAGCATTAGCATGAGCACAGGGGCCTTGGCGAAGGGGGACGGGATACTGGGGCACTCACCACTTGCAGGATGGTGGGGTTGCAGCCGATGATGAAGGGCAGGCTGCGGAAGCCTTTGATGCGGTGAGCTATGCGCACCGGGAGCTCTTTGTGCAAGTACTTGGCACTGCTCTTGAGAGACAAACGGAAACATGGGGGGGGGGGGGGTTGTGGTGAGGGACACATTAGTCAAGCAACAATCGGTCAATTTCCAATTGTGCAAAACTTTTGTCGGTGCATTACTAGTCCCATATTTGCATTGTGCTATATTGCAAAGGATTACATTAAGAGAGGTAAAAACATTGGCCAAAACATGTAGTAGATAATGAAGAATTCAATGATAAAGTAAATGATAACAAGCCAAAAGCCAGCATACACAGGAGTAAGTTTGAGAACCACTGATATAAGCCATAACCTTTGCTTATCTAAGCTATTATCGGCTGATGCTGATGTCACCACGATATTATCATGCATCCCAAATCTGAGCCCTAGACCAGAAACATCAGATATTTTTTTGGAGATTAAAAAAATAAATTCTTACTGTACAACTAACTAGCACTATGGCTATGGGTACACTAGTCACGTTACGTGACTTCTGGAATCGGAATTCCAACACATCAGGCCAGATTTGATTTGCATCCACATTTGACAGTTCAATGCAAGCTCTGTGATCAAATAGCAGTTCAGATTTAATGATCCTGTGCAATATTTAAATAAAAACAACAAGAAACAACATTCCGGGAAAATGGTGTTCGTGATGTTGTGCTTCTTTTCACTATGTTCAGATGGTATAGTTTAGGCAAGACCTGCACAAAGCGTGCACTGATGAGGAGGCAGCAATGGAGGTATGCTATTAATGTGAGTATTGCGGGTGCATTCTGGGTGCATATGCAACCATATTCTGCATAATTCCACAGATTTCCGTAAGCGAAACCACCTGTGAACAGCTGCAGCTTTGTCTTTACCGACAGCATACTCATCTCCGTGCACCCGTTTCTGTGCACAAACTAATGGCTATTGCGCTGTGGTGGTTTGCCACGGGGTCATACTACCATGCCATTGGTCAATTGTTTGGGGTCAGCAAAGCATCAGTGGGACATATATATAGCCCATGAGGTGTCTGATGCCCTCTACTCCATCACAAAGTGTACATAAGTGAGAGAACTTGTGTGAAACATTCAGATTAATGCGTTTTTAGATGTCTGATTATGTTCAGACTACAAGCAATTCCGGTCACAAAGTGAGCTAGGCCACCTTGCTTGAAGAATGTCACAGTCTTCTGGCCCCTAAACCCCTAAAACAGAATTTCGGTAGAAAGTGTCCTGTGTTCATTTTCATTACTTTTAAGTAATTTCGGTCATAATCATTTCAGTTATTTTTGCTTGTATTTTAAATGGGCTAAAATATCAGCTAATCATAAGAGCCATACCCTTGAACAGCCCTGATAATGGCTGCTACAGGTTTGCTTTGCTGCAATTACAGTTGAAATTCAGTGCGACCAAGGCCATAAAGATAATGTACCCTGTAGTTGGTCTGGTGTTTGCAAGCAACAGAAATTGCTCTTGTAAACATCTATGAACTATCATGTTGTACTGGCTTCCATGAGCTGCACTCAAGAGAAGACCTAGCAAAATTAACATTTCAGAGCAATTCATCAATCCTTTTTTGTTTAGAAAAAATCAGCAAGACAGTGAAACAGGAAAAGTGTAAGAACAAGACAAAAACACAAATCACACATTAGAGCAGCGATGTACCATGACAAATATAAACAAGATGAATGGAAATGAATAACCAGGCAACAAGGTAGAAATTATCAAATGGGATTTACTGTATTCCACAAAAAGCTGTACTTGGTACTGTACATTATTTATCAAATATCTTGAATGTCGATAAATGGTAGTACTGGTCCCATGTTGCTCCAAAAGAGACACACTTGGCTTCCATCCTGTGTTATAGAGTACTCGAGTGAGCACGTCAGACGTGGGCGGAGTCTGGTTTCGGAAGTAAATTCCCTATGACAGATAGAACGGGCTTCGGAGACTATCGACTATTTCTTGAAATCTGATTCATAGAATGAGCCGAAACTTTCCTGGATTAGCCTGTCTGGTATAAGGATATAGACCATATATCGCATGTTCCAATTTTCATTTTTTAAAGTAATGGATTAATGATTGTAGTTCGACTTGTTGTCCACTTTAATGGACTACATATCCAGTACTGCAACGCACGAGTGGTTCTCTGTCTGGACATTTTTGGCAGATGGGAGTACTGCCGTTGAAGACGAGCTAACATTAGCTTGCTAAGTTCAGAAGTCCGCCCGACAAGGTCAGAAACTACGCTACGGTTAACCACATAAAGCAATTCTAGCTTTTAGTCCTTCAAGCTAGCTAGCTAATGTTAGAAAAAAGAGTTTAAAAATGGAGCTGTGTGCTACTGCTGGCTAACGTTATATGACAACGTTTGGAGACAACGGTGCTCGTCTGGAGGGAATTATGGGAGGTCGAGTTTTTAAACAGTGCCAGCGCTGGCATATTCACAAAAAAATACGAAAACGTAAAATATACTCGAAGCTGGTCCAGAAAAATGACATAGTTTGCGAACGAGCATTATACTGAACAATCCAGGAGATTTACGGTAAGACAATCACTAGAAATGGTTTAAAAGTAAGTTTTAGTTAATGTCTACGCTCTAAATTAATGGGGAATTTACTTCCAAAACCAGTGTGACGTAGTCACTTGAGCACTCTATTTGTAAGTTTAGTGTAGTTCAGTTATAGCGTAGACCATCAACCCAAGAATCTGGAGGCACTTTATTCTTAAAGTCAGATTTTATGTCAACAAGTCATGTCAACTTCTGAACTTTATTGCTGTATGCCACATACAGCAATAATCAAATAATTCAAACAATAATATTGCAATAGAAAGGGGTCCACAAATAAGGGTCCACAAATAAATTTGGATATGATTTCTTAATAGTCTATCTGGCCCACACCATAACATATAATGGAAAGATTACCAGGATATGATGTCCATCTGCTGACTTCCCAGAATAGAGCATGGTGAGCGGGGGTCAGTCTGACAGAGGCCTGAGGAGGCAGCATAAAGCATAAGACATGTCATCAAGTGCTTGGAGATCTTTCAATTTAAATTACTTTAGTGACACACACAAAGCCTTACTCTTCTAAAAGAACATGTGGTGAGACATTAAACTTGGTCTCCGCACATGTTCTCAAAGAGCAGGATTATCATGTTTCCCATAGCATACTGTGAGGACTGCATGTAGTTAGTATATAATTTACTATAGGCCTACATATTGTGGTGATATTGTTATTCATTGTTGCCATGTTATATATAGCCTACTGTATATCCACTCCAAAGTGACGTGTTACCTATGCTTATTGATGTTTGCATTTCCACTTTACACAGGTGTTCCTCATTAGTCAGATTTCTTTCAGACACCAATGCTTCGCTCTAAGACTTTCAGTCAAAGTCTGAATAGAGGGCCAGGAAACACATTGTTATTTTCCAGATTTTTGTTTACGTCTAGCAATTGAGAAGAAATCCCGAAATGCCAGTCAAGTCAGTACTGCACAACATGACAAGACAACCCTTTAGCTTTACTAACAAATGTTTCTGTAATTCTGGAGATGCCGCCGAAGGTGGAAGCTGGATTGGATCTGGGGCATATGATGTTAGGTCGATTTCGTTACATTCACAGATTTCAGATGTCAAACCAGAGAAGACGCAGGGGGGAGGTTGTAAATTACACGGAAATAGTGTGGAACCCATGGTTGGATAAATGGCTGTAAGTCATCAAGGGTCTGAGGTATCAAACAAGCCTGAAATCACTTTAAGGGTTGTTTCTCCTGACTCATTTTCCTATTGAACTTTATGGAAAAATAAGTCAGGAGAAACAACCCTATAAGTGATCCATCCATATCTACTGCATATCTGGCAGCAGAGTGATGGTTAGAGGCTCGTTTGATACTGCAAACATTTGATGACAGCCAATGCAATTAAAAAAACACGACTTGCATCTTGCATGTTTGCCACGTCCAATCAGAAATCCCAAAAGACGAGTCCTGTGGCTATATGCTATTACGAGAAAGCAGGTGGAAGGAAACATGGTGTCCTGCATCTCCACATAATCGCGGGAAGCACTTTTTAACAGGTAAATACATGTCACATAATATGGATAGTTAGAACTACAGGCTTGAACATTGACTGTCGCCCAAAACTTGAGATCACTGTTCCGATCATGTCCGTGCGCTTAATATGCCCTCATTAGGCCAAATGTAGCTGGAGATATAGCTAGCTAACTAAGAAACATCCAGAGGCCAACGGTAAATTTCACATTACTGATGATAACTGGCATGTAACACAACATCAGCTATCAGTAATCAAAAACAGAAATACAGTTTTGCCATTCAAGGTAATTGGCTACCGATTAGCTTCATGCTAACAACTACTATGGAAAACCCCAGTAACGTTAATGTTACCACACTGAAATGTCAAAGAAAAAGAAAATTGTTGATGTTTATTTCAGCTGGAACCTGGAAGACTGAAGCCAGAGGCATGTCACCAGATCAAGTCAAATTTAACATTGTGTGCCCCCTCGATGCTGGGTAGTGATGTAATAGAATCGGTTGACATTTTAGTTATATACATTAGAAAACATATATTTCGTTGTTTGTTTTTTTTAGTTTTTTTTACTTATACTTATATTTTATTGTTGTGTCTCAGGCCAATCCTATTAAGTTGATATGCAGTACGCATGCTACACTGTACCGGTGACGTTACTATTTGAAAGATGTGGGTCTCTGAGATTAACGTTACTATTATTATGTGAACAGATCTTTTTTCAGTGGCTCAAACATATGGTACGGTTGCACCACGCATTTTGTTTTGCTAAACGTGTTTGCATTTCTGAGTCTGCGCATAACATACCTCGAGGCTCTTGGGCGTGGCCTGATATTAACTAGCTTTCACGCCCACCCAGGCCTGAAAACTGCATAGTCGGGCGAAAGTGACACAATTCAATCTTCATCTTTTTAGCTGTAGACCCCGAGGAGGTTGCAAAACACCGGAGTGCCAGCGTCAGTGAAGGATCGTTAACACCGTTAAGCAGGTCCTGTGGGAGGCGAGGAACATCAAGGCCTACTAAAAAACAACTGTAGACCTAGTCACTCTCAGGAGGAGGACACAAAACCTCCTCCAGGACGGCGTTATGGTCGACTTCGCAAAGGACAAGCGTCTGGCGAGAGAGAGATGGGGGGTGGACCATTGGAAGGAACTGATCATCTAGTCCACCCCCCTCCATCCCAAAGGAAGAGAGAACTGAAAACCTGAACATTTGCCCGCCCAATAACCCGGGAACGCTCTCTCCTTCTCACTGCTTTTCATTATTCTTTGAACCTTTTTTTTCTCTCTTTAGGAGTTTTTCTTTTGCATGTAGCCTAATGTCAGTTATTGTGGTGTCTTAATTGTTGTGTGTATTTTAATGAATTAAATGAATGGGTATTCTCCCCTTATAAATGTTTTTAAATGTAATAAGATGTCTGAACTGATGCAGTGAATGATGTAAAAATGTTTTAAAATGAATGCTTTTATTGGAAAATGAAATTTAAAAACCAATAAAAGACTTGGTGGATGATTATTTTAATAACGAGGAGTAATGTCAAATAAAGAAAACCACGTTTTAAGCACTTCCCATTAAAAAACAGATTCATCCATTTTGAATGACGTCACTTTCTTCCTACTCGGCAACCCGGAGCTGAGAAATGATACCCGAGTTCCCGACTTGTCAGGCCGTTCCAGTGTATTTTTCCTGGTCGGAAAATAATTACGAGTTCCAAGATGGAACGCAGCATTTGTCTATAGCGTTAGGCCTAGGTAAAGTTATCGAAACATTCTACAGAAAATGCACATGATTACCTTGCTGTCCAAGAATCGTAAATAAATAACGTTACGGGTTTTGTCTTTTCTTATTACACACTCAAATATCATGGCTGCGTCCCAATTTTCTTCACTCCTCACCGCCTTTCCTCAATTCCTCTCCTCCCCGGAAGTATGCAAAACTTTTATTATTATTTTTATGATGCAGAAAACCATGTACAAAACAAATTGGGGAACAAAATGTAACATTACAACAGTAGGCCTACAATACACTTCATTATACAATAAAACAAAAACCTAAAAGGGGGTAACATTAAAAGACATGACATAGATAGCCTACAAACACATCTTACTGAAACATGAAGGCATAAAATCAAAATTAGCTAGCTTAGGTCACAAAGATCCGTTTCCGGACTTAAAAAAGGTGTAATTACGTTTAGCTAACTTTAATGTGAAGCAATAACTAGCATGTTTACGTTACCATCTATCAAACATCAAATTAGACAAGCAACTGAAATAAAACGATGTTTGAAAGTAATTTATGCTCTCTTAATGCCAGGATCTCAGATGGATTTCCTGTATTTGTATTGCCCACGGCTAAGTTAGCTATCTGAATCATGTGCAATTACAACATGCCTTCCTACCACAACTAGATCGTTATTTTTATGTTTGTCAGTTGGCCAAGGAGCAAAACGATGCCCTGAATTTAAGAGTAGCATATTTGCTTGATAATCATTAACTTTCATTCTCTGATTACATTAACGTAAGATGGCAAACTACTACAGTGGAGTTTGGATGAATTAATTATTAATGCTAACGTAATGTTACGTGCACAATAGCAAGCTAACGCCTTAGCAAACGCAGGTAGCTAGCTGTAGTGCAAGTGCTAGCTAACTAACGTTAGCTAACATTGTCCAATACAATGTTACGATTAGCAACTAACGCAAAGCAAACGTGCAGTATACGCAACGTTATCTAGAAAAGGTTTATTTAACGTTTATGTTTCATTGCTGATTAACTTAGCCACTTACAATGCACCATTATATCGCTAACGTTAGCCTACAAGATAACGAGAAGAAAATACCGATTCAGCTTGACCTGATGCGGTAGCTAGCGCTAACCAAGCGGGCTAACATTAAGTACTCACCTTCTCCGCCGATGCATCAATTGCCAACTGGTTGTAAAAGGAGGTCACAGCTTTAGATCTCTCCCTGGCCAGTTCAGAATATCCATGTATCGAGGACGTGGACCGAAACCTTTGGTTAGCACCGAAACTCAAGAAGAACTGCTTGCTGGTTGTTTTACTAACGTTAGACGGGAAAATGCTCGTCACCCCGGGACGAGCGAGTCGCAAGGTACCGCAGCCTAGCATCTCTAACGTCGCATCTGCCGCTCTCCGCCGCATTTTCAGATCGCGGAGGCTCTGGGGTTCGGTAACGTTAATTTAGAATTATTATTTTTTTTACTGTATTGCATTTCCTTCAGTTCCCCATTCCCGACTCTGGAGAAGTCATCTGCTCACAAGTACATAGGAAGTTGCCTATCTTGTTGGTTTTATAGAGCCTTCACCATCTTGCTAACTCAGCTCCCAGCACAAAGCCACTGACGTGCTGACACTTGCTTTCAGATAGAATGGGTGTTCCCACTCCAACCAGATGGGACCAGATTGAGAGCAGATACCCAGCCAGTAGTCTAATGACCGACCCTTGCAGTGTCGATTTGGCTTTAACCGACCTCTTACCTAAACAGAGGAAGTGTGCTGAAATGCGCACACTCCTCTTATCTAAGCAGAGGAAATATGCTAAAATGATGCGCACACTCCTCTTACTGACTGAAGCAGAGGAAGTGTGATAAATGATGCGCACAGTACACTCCTGAATTCATGCGCCTTTTTCAAATACGCCTACAGTAACCGGGAACACAAAGATTAGTTGTCAAGGCAACAGGGACGCATTTGATAGTTCTTCAGTCTCGCAAAATTGAGTGCTATTGATTGCTAATCGCCTATCATCAAGGCTTTAAGTCATTGTTTTTAAAAAAACAATCATATAGAGTGAGCACCATAATTCATTGGACAGTGACACATTTTTTGTTATTTTGGTTCTGTACTCGAGCACTTTGAGTTTGAAAGGATACAATGAAAATGCAGACTGTCAACTTTAATTTGAGGGTATTTTCATCCATATTGGATGAACCGTTTATAAATTATAGAACCTTTTGTAGCTACATAGTCCCCCCCATTTTTGGGCATCTAAAAATATTGGACAGTTTAACATAATGTAGAATAAAGTAATAATTTTTAATATTTGGTTGCATATCCTTTGGATGCCATGACTTCCTGATGCCTGTGACCCAACAATATCAAAAGACTCTTGATAGCTTATTTTCTGGTACTCCTACAAGCAATACTATAACCTCTCTGCATTTGAATGGATCTCCATGGGAATTGGGGGTGGGACTAGATTTAGCTGTAAATTACACTGGAACAGTATGGAACACATGGTTGGCTAAATGGCTCTACGTCATCAAGGGTCTGACGTATCAAACAAGCCTTAAACCATCACTGCTGCCAGATATGCAGTAGATATGGATGGATAACTTGAAGGGTTTCTTCTCCTGACTTATTTTCCCATAGAGTTCAATAGGAAATATTTTCGGGAGAAACAACCCTTAAAGTGATCCATCCATATCTACTGCATGCAGCAGAGTGATGGTTTGAGGCTCGTTTGACTTACAGCCATTTCACCAACCATGTATTCAAATGGTCACTTGAATTGGCTCAGAAATCCATTTTAATCAATACTCTATGAGAGTCTTGATTTGAGGTCACATGAGGAATTATTTGAAATTTCTAATGAGTGAAATCTAAAAAAGTTCTCTGCAGTTCCCCTGTCAGAATTTTGGAGCTCTGTGAAAAATCAATAGGCTACCCAGTAGTGGGAGAAAAGGCCATCTGATGCCTTCTATCATTTGCAACAATATAGCCTTACTGTGTGGCTATGTTGTGAGGACTTTCTGTCTACACTGAAAGTACTCAAAACATAACAAAGAGTGTATCAAACCCGGACTACTTCGCTAGGACTAACCCGAGAAAAGGAGGACTGGAGCACACAGAGCAAAAAAAATATTTTAATAAGACTGACGTTTCGACGTCGTTGACGTCGAAACGTCAGTCTTATTAAAAAAAATTTTTTTGCTCTGAGCTCTGTGTGCTCCAGTCCTCCTTTTCTCGGGTTAGTCCTAGCGAAGTAGTCCGGGTTTGGTATTCTTTCTATTCACTGGTCCTTCTGTTGAGCACCTACAGTTCCTTGTTTATATAGCCGGCTTGTAGCGCGTTTGGGATCACCCTCTTATAACAAAGAGTGTGTCTGCATGTGGAGGATGACATGCAATTGTCACTAAGCCAGCTACAACCCAGAATCAACAAACTATGCGGGAATGTCCAAGCACATCCATCTCACCAGTGAGGGTAGGCCTAAATTCAATTTTTGTTGTGAGATTTGCACTTTTTCCAGAGAGGTTTAAGTTAAAATGTCTCTTCGGTTTTATTTGTGTAACATTGTTGATTTTATATTGTCTCTAAATTACATGCACTTCACACGTACTACTGCATAGCAGTCTATTTATGGGGAGAAAATGCGTACATGCGCAAATGCTTTTTTTTTTTGGGGGGGGGGGGGTCCTCAGACAGAACCTAGTCTGTTAAGGGGGCCTTGGCTGTCATGGTTTCTAGCAGCCTCTGCTGTTTCTGCGTTCAAGTGTCCTTTTGGCGTCGTCGGGACGCTCTATCGAATTTTTTCCGCCTCCATTCGTGTTTTGCCCCACAATTATTCTCTGCACCTGTTTTGCGTTTCCTGTTGGCTATAAATACCGCAGGACTTCCGCATTTCCACACTTCAATATTGTCTTTGCTATGTTGACAACGAAGTCGGTAAGTTAAAAGATTCGGTCGCTGCATTTCTGGTTCGTATGAATAGGAAACGCAGCAAGTCCGGTTTAGAGTTAGGAGAAAGATTTATTTTAGTCTTTTTCTTTCCTTTCTCTCCTTATCCTTTGTACTCTTCTGCCAGTTACCTTTTTGTTCAGCTCATTTTCACCTAGAGCTGTAGGTAACAGGTTCTAGTTTCATTTTCATTCTCTCGCCCGTTTGTACAGGGCGTTTCTTTTGTTTTGTTTCACTACCTCTTGTTACTCCTAATTATTTTAGTGCGTGACGTTGTTTTGTTAGTTATTCTCGCTTTTTATCATACTATTAGGGAGCCCACACTCCAATTACCGCTGCGTTATGGTGGAGAACCGGGGAAATGCCGCCCCTTTCTGACACAATGCCCTATTTCTTTTCAAGCACAACCCTCCCGTGTTACCACTTCAGAATCCCACGTAGCTTTTATTTTATCCCTCCTGTGCGATCAAGCTCTCGCTTGGGCTGACCCTTTAATTCAGGCCAACGCCCCCTGTATTCGTGATTCCATCCAGCTCATGAAGGAAATGCAGCTGGTCTTTGATCACAAGGTTTCAGGTGAGGAGGCAGCCAGGAGATTGACCAACTTGCGTCAAGGCACTGACACTGTAGCGGCTTTTTCAATTTCATTCCGAGCATTAGCCGGGGAGACAGGTTGGCCTGACGGTCTGTTCAAATCTTTATTTTTAAAAGCATTATCCAACCCCATTAAAGGATAAGTTCGCTATTTTGGACCTTGGACCCTATTTGCGGTCTGTCTTCCATGAACCTGACACATTGAGTCCATATTTTCGCTGATCGGTCCAGTATTGAGCTAGCTACAGATTTCCTGTAGGCTCTCACTGGGCTACAATAGAAGTCAACGGGGCAATTAGAAATGTTATGGAAAAACAACGATAAATGTGCTTTCATGTACAATAAATGAGACGGGGAGCTCAGGGTGTATTGTTACCGGTCTCAGTATGCTCTCCTGTGAAATGTATCTCAATCCGAACATTTTTACGTGCTTGGCATGGCTTGGAAGTAAGCATTTCTCTGTTGCTTGTTTTCGCTGCTCCCGCGGAGTACTATGTGTCGGGGGTGGGGGAGCGGGAAGGTGTGCCGGCCGTTTACGAAACTATCTATGTGAGCAGTCTGCGTTTGTTTACCTGCAGCAACGTAGGCTACCATTTCCACAAAAAAACTTGGATGATGGATGACTATAATGATTACGAAGACGAAGAATTCGATTTTGACTTTGACGTTACTGGCTACAGATTTGAGCCAGAATACACGGACACGGAACTAACGTTACAAGAGATGGATGATAAGAGAGCAAGAGAAGAGAGAGAGGCTGAAGTTGCGCAGGTAATGTAAATTATTACAAATGATGATTACAAACACTGCGTTACAAATAGTTCTGCTGTAGGCTACTAGCTAGTAAACTCCAACGGGAGGTCAGGATTTGTGATCAACTGCTTTTCAAGCGGCCTCTCTACTCTCTACGTAGCTAGACTGCGGA
The DNA here is from genome assembly GCA_029718625.1 of Synaphobranchus kaupii. Lineage (NCBI taxonomy): Eukaryota > Metazoa > Chordata > Actinopteri > Anguilliformes > Synaphobranchidae > Synaphobranchus > Synaphobranchus kaupii. The sequence goes on from CM056378.1 coordinate 49,154,322, forward strand.
AGTTTACAGTGCGAGGTAGTGCGGTCGGAGAAATAGTTCTGTTTCAAATTGAACTGTTGTTTCAACGTTCGGTTTGCATTTGCGATAGCCTACATTTCACAGGAGAGCATACTGAGACCGTAAGAATACACACTGAGCTATAAAAGCACATTTATCGTTGTTTTTCCATAACATTTCTAATTGCCCCGTTGACTTCTATTGTAGCCCAGTGAGAGCCTACAGGAAATCTGTAGCTAGCTCAATACTGGACCGATCAGCGAAAATATGGACTCAATGTGTCAGGTTCATGGAAGACAGACCGCAAATAGGGTCCAAGGTCCAAAATAGCGAACTTATCCTTTAAGGACGCGTTAGCTCAGCTCGAGCCTCCTGCTATGTTCAGTGCTCTGGTTACCACGGCGATTCGCCTGGACAACCGCGTCAGGGAGCGAGAGCGAAAGAGAGAGACGGGGAGCGGAGAGACCGTTCGGTTCCCCATCTCTCTTCCTCTCCGGTAATGTCCCCATTTCCTCTTCCCACCCCTCCCTCCCTTAACGGGGAGGAGCCTATGCAAGTGGACGGTGCTTCTCTGCGCAAGCCGAGACTGGCTAAGCCGCGTGAGGAGTGGTGCCGTGATGGCAGGCGCAGGGGCCATTTTAAGAATTCCTGCCCTAAATTGGGGGGAAATGGGATGGTCTTACTAGGGGAACCGGGTACCCTACATAATGGTACTGCCCCTCGGACATTATTACCAGTTCGACTGTTCTGGAATAAGTGCTCGGCTAATGTCAACGCTTTTATTGATTTCAGAGCAGTCGAGTGTCTTATGGATGTCAAATGGGCCCGGAAACATAAAGTTCCCATACACCCCCTCATTCGTCCTCGTCTGGTCACTCGACGGCCGTCCGTTTGGCACCGGGTCCATTAAAGAGACCACGGGTTCCCTGACCATGCGCGCTTTCCACAAGGCTCATCTCGATCTTATTCAGTTCTATTACAGAACACTCAATGTGCTAGGCAAAATATACTGACTGTATACACAAGCCACAGTGAAAGGAGATAAATGCATTATGTTCTGTGTGGAGGCTTTCTTGGACAGTCTTCTTTTCATTTAACATATTCATCCTTCATTATGTTTTGGCCCACACAGGAGGACATTTGGATGACTTTCTGTGGAAGAGCGGAACGGAAAAGACTGCATCTGGAATTACTTTGGACTTTGCGTCGAGAGCAACGTATTGGGAGTACAAGTTCAAAACGAAAACCATCTGCAGTTGTTTAAGGTTGAAAGCAGATTTTCTAGAAACAAGAACATCTATGATCAATATAGACAGCATTTCTGTCCAAGGTGCCAGAATAAGAGCACTACAAGTAATTTCACAGATTTAGACTATATGCAGAGAAGCATTTCCTGTGTTTAACAGCCAGCATTCTCTGTCTTTAACATCTGGACAATTGGCTTTGAATTTTTGATTCAAGTATCTGGCGTATTGCTGATTTACAGTGTTCTCATACCTCCTGTGGACCGTTGATCAATCTTTGTAAGGATAAGATTGATATTTTTTAAAGTTAATTTTTGGTACGTAAGGACTTTAACTATAGACAGAAAAAGTAGCCTGTTGTTTGTCTGTCCAGTGCCCCTTTTGAGCCGTTTGTCTGTCCAGTGCCCCTTTTAAGCCGTTTGTCTGTCCAGTGCCCCTTTTAACCCGTTTGTCTGTCCAGTGCCCTTTTCAGCCGTTTGTCTGTCCAGTGCCCCTTTTAACCCATTTGTCTGTCCAGTGCCCCTTTTAACTCATTTGTCTGTCCAGTGCCCCTTTTAACCCGTTTGTCTGTCCAGTGCCCTTTTCAGCCGTTTGTCTGTCCAGTGCCCCTTTTAACCCATTTGTCTGTCCAGTGCCCCTTTTAAGCCGTTTGTCTGTCCAGTGCCCCTTTTAACCGGTTTGTCTGTCTAGTGCCCCTTTTAACCGGTTTGTCTGTCCAGTGCCCCTTTTAACCGGTTTGTCTGTCCAGTGCCCCGTTTAACACGTTTGTCTGTCCAGTGCCCCTTTTCAGCCGTTTGTCTGTCCAGTGCCCCTTTTAACCGGTTTGTCTGTCCAGTGCCCCGTTTAACACGTTTGTCTGTCCAGTGCCCCTTTTAACCCATTTGTCTGTCCAGTGCCCCTTTTAAGCCGTTTGTCTGTCCAGTGCCCCTTTTCAGCCGTTTGTCTGTCCAGTGCCCCTTTTAACCGGTTTGTCTGTCCAGTGCCCCTTTTAGCCCAATTTGTCTGTCCAGTGCCCCTTTTAACCCATTTGTCTGTCCAGTGCCCTTTTCAGCCGTTTGTCTGTCCAGTGCCCCTTTTAAGCCGTTTGTCTGTCCAGTGCCCCTTTTCAGCTGTTTGTCTGTCCAGTGCCCCTTTTAACCGGTTTGTCTGTCCAGTGCCCTTTTTAGCCCATTTGTCTGTCCAGTGCCCCTTTTCAGCCATTTGTCGGTACAGTGCCCCTTTTAACCCGTTTGTCTGTCCAGTGCCCCTTTTAAGCCGTTTGTCTGTCCAGTGCCCCTTTTAAGCCATTTGTCTGTCCAGTGCCCCTTTTAAGCCATTTGTCTGTCCAGTGCCCCTTTTAACCCATTTGTCTGTCCAGTGCCGCTTTTCAGCCGTTTGTCTGTCCAGTGCCCCTTTTAACCCGTTTGTCTGTCCAGTGCCCTTTTCAGCCGTTTGTCTGTCTAGTGCCCCGTTTAACATGTTTGTCTGTCCAGTGCCCCTTTTAGCCCATTTGTCTGTCCAGTGCCCCTTTTAACCCGTTTGTCTGTCCAGTGCCCCTTTTAAGCCGTTTGTCTGTCCAGTGCCCCTTTTCAGCCGTTTGTCTGTCCAGTGCCCCGTTTAAGCCGTTTGTCTGTCCAGTGCCCCTTTTAACACGTTTATCTGTCCAGTGCCCCTTTTCAGCCGTTTGTCTGTCCAGTGCCCCTTTTCAGCCGTTTGTCTGTCCAGTGCCCCTTTTAACCCGTTTGTCTGTCCAGTGCCCCTTTTCAGCCGTTTGTCTGTCCAGTGCCCCGTTTAAGCCGTTTGTCTGTCCAGTGCCCCTTTTAACCCGTTTGTCTGTCCAGTGCCCCTTTTAACCCGTTTGTCTGTCCAGTGCCCCTTTTCAGCCGTTTGTCTGTCCAGTGCCCCTTTTAACCCGTTTGTCTGTCCAGTGCCCCTTTTCAGCCGTTTGTCTGTCCAGTGCCCCTTTTAAGCCGTTCGTCTGTCCAGTGCCCCTTTTATGCCATTTGTCTTTTCAGTGCCCCTTTTAAGCTGTTTGTCTGTCCAGTGCCCCTTTCAAGCTGTTTGTCTGTCCATGTCATGGTTTTTAACCCTTTTTCCCTATGCGGTCGTTTTCCTCAGTGGCCACTCGAGGGCGCTCCCCTTTTCGTAGATGCTTCTATCATGGGCGAGTCTTCCCGAATATAAAAATCAAGGTACTTTGTAATTACAAACAGACTCACCCAGATAATCGCTTCCCTTCTCATTCACGGCTCACAAACTCAGCTCGCAGGCAATGGGCTGAAGAGTGCGGCTGTAGGACAGTATGATCTCCCCTCGATAATTCCCACCAAGACAGGACCAGCGCAATCTTCGCTCCGGATAGCGACCAGCTCCTTCTTGTTTCTTTTATTTGTTCAAGTTTTAGTTATTTTTCTTAAGACAATCAGCGCCGCGGCTGTGTGTGTGTCAATCCTCTTCTCGGCCTCTTTTGGGTGATCCTCGCACAAATCCACTCTCTCGAACATCCCGGCAGCCACCTTAAAATACTCTCACCTGCCGCCACAGGTGAGACCACCTGACCACACACACACCCCCTTCCGCCCATTGCCAATAATGATGGATGTAATACTCTAACATAATTAGAATTAGAACTACCGACTTTAGACATAACGGGAAATACCGCTAATTCATCTATAGCTAATCTAGGAGGAAAAACGTTCATAACACTTCTGTTAGCATCCACACCTGCGCAGTGAGCCGGTTAGTAGCTTTGGTACGTTTGTTCCCTGTTTTGTCTCCTTCTCGTGGACTACGTTCCCCTTTGTTGTGAGTCAGGGTTATTTCTATTATATTGAGGCAGTGCATGCTATTTTCTTTTAAGTTTGCGTTGGTCTTTTGTTGCAGCTGTCCTGTTCGCCCTTTTTACCTGCGGGACGATTTTGTTCAGAACTGTAGTTCTGTTCGTTCTCCGGGTGTGTCTCTCCTTATATGGAGCTTGGGCGATGTTGTGGACATGTTTGTGTGTGACTGCGTATTTCCGAAAATAGCCGTGGAACGTTAGCTCTCTGTTCCTTCGCCTCATTACATATACTTTTACTGAGAGGCTAGGGCATGTGTTTTCAATTAAGCTTGTGTTAGTCATGTTGGATAGTAAAGTTATGGGATGACGGTGCTCCGTCGGCTCGCCTGTAAAGTGTTTCTCTCTCCTGGGAGATGGGGCGTTTACCCCTTTATGTTTTCTGCATTTGACTGCGAGCCTATTAAACTAGCCATGGAACGCTAAATCTCCGTTCCTGTTTGCCTCGTGATATTCCTCATCATGGAGAGGCAGGGTGTTTATTTCTACTAACTCGTTTTGGTCTTTTAGCCGGTAACTGTCCGGTGCAGCCTGTCCTGTTCGTTCCTTTTGGTACCTGTCTCCGTACATGGAGTTTGACGATTTTGTTCGGAACTATGGTTCTGTTTCGTTTTTCGGTGCATGTCTTCCTATGGGGAAGATTGGGCGATGTTGTGGACATGTTTGTGTGTGACCTAGTCTGAGAGTAGCCTTGGAACGTTGGATCTGTTCCTTTTGCCTCCTCAAATACTATCTTATTATTTTACAGTGTTTGTTGACTGTGTGTTTTATTTTTTGCCATTACGCTACTCGCCCGTTCTTATGCGTCTCGTTACCGAGACAGGGCGCGTATTATTTCTGGCTATTTGGAAACCTGTCCTTGCGCTTTTACTTATTGGCGTGTGACAGTGAGCCGGTTAGTAGCATCTGTAGGCATGTTCGTTGTCTTGTCTCCTCCCTTAACTGCGGGGTTTCCCGCCTTAGTGGCCTTAGGGCTTAAAGAATCCCCTTGCTGCGTTTGGCTCCTCCTACCTCACACGTCAGGCCTCATTACAGTCCAGTACCCCTTTTAAGCCGTTTGTCTGTCCAGTGCCCCTTTTACGTTTTGCTCCTGGTGCCCCTGTAATGAAAACAGTGCAATGCACAATTCAGGTTGATATGGGCCTTTCATGGTACTGGGTTTTCAAAGCTAAGGGCTGGTGTGGCTAAAGGTTCTACAGGTGACCCATGGGAACAGCCTAGTTACGATAAAAACTTTCTACCAAACTAAACAATAACATGAACCAGTAACAATGAAATGTTACTATTTCATATCAATATTAACATGTAACAGACAGAAATGCAACGCTCTGTATAATAAATGGAAAAAATGTTTTCATATAATGTCCCAATCTAAGATTTAAGACAATATACTCTGGGGTGACATTTTGGCTCTAAGTCAATTCAGTCCAGGCCCTGGACTTTAATTTTTCAATCCAGCATTCATATTACTATAGAGAAAAACTATCCAGGTATTTGGTTACTGGCTACTGACCATCTGTCTAGCAATGCAGAATGAATGGTACCATATGGAATTATTGGCTTCCTGTCCAGTTTGTAATGCCTTTATTTAGAGAGGCAGTGGGATGCTGGAACTGGCCTCTCTCTCCCGGACCCTGGTGGAGCAGCCTATAGAGAGTGGATGTAGAATCCTTATGGGAGAGCACAATCCATGGCTGTATTACACTTTTAAAGTTAACCAACATCCATATTCCAGTGTTTGTATCATAGCATGCCTTGAGAAACTAAAAATGCATTCAAAAGGCAAAGATAGATTTCTTGTGAAACTGTTATGCTACAAATAAAAATTGTTTTATATTGGAATTGTGTTCATTTACATGTTGTAATATCTCTTAATTGCCATACTGTTTTCCTAGTATTTCTGCTGTCAAAATATGTATTTATGTAAAGTTAATTTGGAATAAACACGTATTTACCTGCAATGTTGTTTGATACATTTTAAATACCCAGTTAATTGTGTTCCTGCTCATCACTTCAGCCTTATTGTGCCATATTGCAAACAATTAAATAAAAACAAAATTATTTAACTGATCAAATTAAAGACCAAGGTGAATCAATAGACTCCTAATTGATGAATGTGTGGACACAAACTAACCATTTGGTAGATAATGAAGAATTCAAAGACAATGCCAATGATAACGAGCCAAACCTCCATTGTGTTAATAAGTTTAAGGAACAATTATGAAAGAACATAAACATTAATGTTTTCAAGTACTTAATTAGGAGCCTATTGATTCAATTCAGTCTTTAATTTGATCAGTTAAAACATTTTGTTAACTCTTTTTGTGTAATTTCTTGCAATATAGCACAATAAGCACAATGTGAACATGGAACATTTAATCTAAATGGCATGCATAGCTGTTTCTCAGATAATGTGGTTTAAGAGGGTAAATAATCCATCTAAACATGAAAAGCACCAAATTAAGAAAAGTTAACAGCTTGTTCAAATTCTGGGATTGCAACTGGTTGCTACAAAAACCAGCACATACAGGGAGGCCCCAGGACCGTCCTTGAGAACCATGCCTTACTGTCAAAGCTATGCATATAAACTAAAGGTTTTAAAATAAAAATGATACAAAATAAAATGATTATCTTTTGAGATATTGCAATCAAAGTACACACACAAATCTTGAATCAATGTGTATTTATTTAAATTTGATGTCTCACACAGCTCTTTACTTTGGTATCCTGTTCAATAAACACCAATTTGCCACCAATTTGCAAGTTGAAGCACCCAAACACAAATATCTGATTAAAATAACTTTACTGGCCATGAGTATGTTCCATGACTGTTCTTATGAATAAAAAAATCTATTCATTCTTGCTTTTACATGTCAGTGAAAGTTAAGGGAAAGGTTGATTGAATCCCAGCCAATTTGTAGTAAGCTATTAAGATTTTTTCCATAAGTATTTGGACAGTGACACAATTTTTGTTGTTTTGGCTCTGTACTCCACACATTGCATTTGAAATGGAACAGTGAGGTTAAAGTGCAGACTTTCAGCTTTAATTTGAGCGTCTTTATGTCCATATCAGGTGAATGGTGTAGCAATTGTAGCAATTTATATACATAGTCCCCCCCCCCCCCCACCATTTTACAGGACCAAAAGTAATTGGACAAATTAACATAAACTTTAATAAAGTTATCATAGTTAATATTTGTTTGCATATCCTTTGCATGTCATGACTTCCTGATGTCTGTGACCCAACACCATCAAAAGACTCTTGATATCTTATTTTTAGGTACTCTTACAAGCGATACTATAAACTCTCTGCATTTGAATGGATCTCAATGGGAATTGGGGGGTGGGACTAGATTAAACTGTAAATTACATGGGAATAGTATGGAACACATGGTTGGTTAAATGGCTGTAAGTCATCAAGGGTCTGAGGTATCAAACCATCACTCTGCTGCCAGATATGCAGTAGATATGGATGGATCACTTTAAGGGTCGTTTCTCCTTACTCATTTTCCCAGAGTTCAATAGGAAAAAAGTCAGGAGGCTTGTTTGATACCTCAGACCCTTGATGACTTACAGCCATTTAACCAACATCAGAAAGTCATGACGTGCAAAGGATATGCAACCAAATATTAAATATGATAACTTTATTAAAGTTTATGTTAATTTGTCCAATTACTTTTGGTCCCCTAAAATAGGGGGGACTATGTATAAAAATGGCTACAATTGCTACACTGTTCACCTGATATGGACGTAAAAACCCTCAAATTAAAGCTTAAAGTCTGCACTTTAACCTCATAGTCACTGTTTCATTTAAAATCCAATGTGCTGCAGTACAGAGCCAAAAAAACTAAAATTGTCCAATAAGTCCAAATACTTATGGACCTGACTGTACGTACTACTTCAGAGCAGAATTTCTTTCTTATCAGCTGGTTCCTCAATTTAAAATTATGAATGTTGTGGAGATGCTGCTACAGCATTATAATAAGAACCAAAAGGCCAATGTTGACTTTTATTTCATGGAATAAAATTCTGGAATTCACAACTGTAGGTATGTAACAGATGATGTAAGATGTTCTTAAATGTTCACTAAAGTGCACTTTACTCCCAGTAGTGTGTAAGTGAGGTCACTGAGCATGTGCGTGTACCTACAGATTATACATGAGGATAACATGCGCCATGCAGGGTTCTGTAACAGACCCACATGAAGACAGCCAAAGAAGTGTCCAGGGCATTCTGAACAGAAGCAATGCAGGTCACTAATCTCCAATTATCCAAGATGTCATCCCTCTCAGATTAGAAACAGCCCATACCTCCACCCTGCCCCCTCCAGAGCTGGGTTAAAATACAGACTCGCTGGCCTACTGTCAACCCAGACCTGCAAAACTGAGACGGAACTTCAGACAGTCACTGGCCATCTCCTACCAAACCAAGACACACCTGACACGCTGCCTGGAGATTCTCTACTCTGGTAAAGGACTACATTCTGACAACATGGCACTGATGAGGTCTGGATGGCTCTGGAGACAGAGTGAGTGATCTCCTGATTAATTATGACCATATTTTTGTATCACAAAAATGTAATTAATTGATAAACTCAAATGCATATCTAATCAAAATTCATTTTAATAATCTTGTTAAATACAAATCACAGTTGAAATATGGTTCGTTATTTGAGTTAAACTAATGGCTACATGATTAGAAAAACAATCTGGATTTGAGATGACATTGTCATGTGGTACATGTTACAGTGTATATTGATATTTATTCCCTAGCTTTTGTCATGATTCACCCTCTAAGCTTGTGTAATATATCACTTATGTAAATACCCAAATGTGGTGCAAAGATGTATTTTTGGGGCCTGGTATGTATTATTATTTAGCTCATATAATTATTTTTCAAGTGAAACACATTGGAACATATTGAGAGCAGTGATCAGTGTAACAGTGAAAATTTCTGCCTATTCACAAGCCACCAAATGGCCTAAAAATGGGTGGTCCTGTGACTAAGGCAAAATGGGCCACCATGGTAATCCTATTATTGTCTTTATCGAGGAGCTACACAAACAAGTAGAGAATATCCACTGTCTTGATGACAGACAAAAACCGAGATGCAGACAATTGGTCTTTGACTTGAACCATAAAATACTGCCCAAACCATTTTGAGACCTGAGAATCAAAGGGTTTTATCTGCCATTTCTGTTCTGATATATTGCGTTTTAAAATGTCAGTTCATTGGTTTTTATCACTTAGAACAGGGATGGGCAACTCCCGGCCTCGTGGGCCAACCAATTACCAATTATTTTAGGTGGTATTTAGAGTCCAATCATTTACATTATCTGATATTTTAGCAACATTGCAATATGAAAAGAAGCTTATGAATGTTCCTGTGCCTGTATGTATGTATTGTAGCCTTTTATTGTGGTCTAATTTATGAGTGAATCGGTGTTGGTGTATATGACTAATTAGCTGATTGAGCCAGGGTAACTGGCAGCAAAAACCTGCATACACAGCGGCCCACAAGACTTGGAGTTGCCAATCCCTGACTTAGAACTTCTTCAAAACTGGAATTACACACAGATTTTAAACTTTTTATAACATTTTTAACACCACATATGTGTAAAAAAATAAATAAATACAGCATTGATTTGTATACAAGTCATTTTTGACAAAAATGTAACTTAGAACCTTGTAATTCTCAAGTCGTGATTTGTTAGAAAATATTTTATAGAAGCACTGCAGGACATAATATGAATTTGATACTGTGACTTTAAAAAAACATTTGAATGCAATTACGGAAGTTATGCAACACCCAGGTTATTATGTGTCTCTAATCCCATTACCTGGCAATGGTTAATGTGGAAGAAAATGACTGTTACTCAACATGAGCAATGTGAAAACCAAGAAGATTAATGTGCTGAAATTTGTTTAACAAAACACAATAACATAAGGTTAACAAGGTGAACTGAACATGCCTTTGATTGCATGTTGGGAGGACACTATAAATCAATGAATGAATGAATCAATAATCAATCACTCAATCACTTGTTTCTGTTTGGAATTGTGTACATGCAGGTCACCGCACAATGCTTCACAGCGGGCCTGGTAACTACAGAAGATCTCTGGCCAAGAAAAACACAATTTAATCAGGGTCTAGACCTGGATTACAGTGAACAGGATTATAGACTATAGAGTCTTGATTTAAAGACTGAGAGAGTTTCTTCTTCCCATATGACTTGCTCTTGGTTTTAAGCTTTTACATTTTTGGGCACAGTGAGAGTGTGCATCCTGTTCTCACCATAGGGTCCTATTTAGGTAACACTGAGAAATAAGATTACTCAAGTATGCTGACCTGAACTGATGCAACACTTTCTAGGTTAGAAACAAGATATTGTTATTAACACTGCAATTAACAGGGAGCCAATGAAGAGAAGCATGAATGACTGTAAAATGGCCATATTTCTCATTGGTCTTAGTCAGGAGCTTTTCTGCCACATTTTGAACCATCAAAATATAGTTTGGACTCACAGATGACAAAACATTTGAGTAGTCTAACCTTGAAGACAATAAAGCTTGAATAAGATGAGTTTTGAGTCATTTTGAGATATAGAAATCAACGTCTCTAAGATGGAAGAAGGCATCGCTTAACACACTTTTTACATGATGTTGCATAGATTTTTATCAAGTATTGCTCCAAGATTTGTGATTTTTTGGACAAAGGGAGAGATCATCTACCGTATATTTAACACAAAGTATAACCTAATATCAAGAAGCTGAGTGGAACCAAGAAACATAATCTCGGTTTTTTCAGAGGTAGGAAGTAGATTTGCGGACATTCATGGAGGCATGATGCAAGTTTTTCAACCTGCAGTGTCAATTGGTTTAATGAAATATATAAAGCTGAAGGACATCAGCATAAGAATGAAAGTTTGTCTCATGAGTGTATTGGTATCTTCTTTTAATGTACAATGAAATGACTGAGCAGTTCACATGACATCTGAGCTAGACTTGTGTGCATACATCTGCTGATGCCTCTGGACACATCTTCAGTGATGTTCTTGGAATCATCGGGTGTTTCTGGTCTTTCAACATCATACACCCTCCTCGAGGTGACCTAGCTGGGGCTGATCAGACCCCAGCTTGTGTCCAGATGGCTAGCTACTTATGACTCCATGGCTCTCCTCTTTTGAGTCACATCCATCTTGAAGCCCTCTCTGCCGCATCGGTGGTACTGCGGATGGCTCTCCTCTTCCTCTCTCCCACGATGCCCAAATATCTGAAGGCTCTGGCTAAAGAACGGGCTGTAAATCCCCTGCATCCAAACTCCACTGGGAGACACCTCGCTCTCCATCCAGCCTGCTGACAGTTGCTGACCAGTCCTGCGTACTTGGAGAGCTTCCTTTCAAAGGCCTCTTCCAAGCGATCGTCCCATGGGACTGTGAGCTCCAGCAGGACAGCTTGCTTGGTGAACTCAGACACAAGGACAATGTCTGGTCGCAGGGTGATGGCTACAATAAATTTTGACTGCTCCCCAGCTCTGACAAAGGCGATGGCCTGCTTGGAGGGTCAGGACCGCTTCGCCCACTCAACTCCTGCACTGATGGCTTCAGCGATGGTCGTCAGGACCTGATCATGCCTCCATCGGTACCGTCCCCAAGTGCCTTTGTGCAGCAGCTGAGGATGTGCTCCAGGGTTCCTCGCTTGGAACACAGTGGGCACGCTGGTGACTCTGCCTTGCCCCATGTGTGCAGATTCGATGGGCTTGGAAGCACATCGTACACTGCCTGTATGAGAAATTTGATGCGGTGTGGCTCGGCTTTCCAAAGCTCAACCCATGTCACTTTCCTCTCGACCGCATTCTCCCATCTTGCCCAAGCTCCCTGTTGCTTCATTCCCACTGACTTGCAGGATCTCGTCTCCTCCACTGCTGCTGTCACCTCCTCCTGAACTAGGCGGCGCTTTTCCTTCCCTCTGATGGTGTTCATTTGGGGACCCTAGCCCAGCTCGGCCTCGTGTGACCACTCCCACCAGCCTCCTGTGACGCAGCCTTGCCTCTGCTTCCTGAACAGTTTCCTCTGCCCTCCACTTCAGCTAGAGGATATTTTAGTATTTATTAATTCAATTCATAGTTTAAAAAAGAGAACTACACAGTAGGTAGGAGGAATTAAAAGATGAATATAAAAATTAAGTGACTGACAGCGGTTCTCACTTGTTCTTTCAGGCTCAATTCTGAAACGATGGAAGCTGAATTTTTTCGACCTGTGGGTGGATGGGAACTTTGTCTGCTATAAAGACGACAGCCGCAGTGACTACGAGACAACGTTGCGTCTTAAGGAAAAGTGTGTCAGTATCAAATCTGGGCTGGAGTGCACAGGTAAGAGGGTCAGTATATCCATAAGCCTAAATTATGGAAACAATACTGATTTCCTGCAATACACACACTGTTGGCGGGTGGAAATAGATCATATATAGGGCCTATACTTGACCCAAAATAATTTATTTTTCATAAGGAAATGTGTAAAATACTGACTGATGTTGTACAATCAACACATTGTTTTCTTTTGGAAATAGATCATATATAGGGCCTATATGTGATTCTAAATAATTTCATTTTCGTAACATGTGTTTGTTGTAACTGGAAAAAGTTATTTTACCAGCTCTTTCTGGGTGATGTGAAGTGAGTAATCTGAATTCAGAATTGTTGATTATGATTGCGATGTTTGCAGGTGTGTGCCCTCCTGAAGCCCGTCCAAGAGAATGCCTGCTGCTGGTGCTCCTGAGAGACAGGTCCACCCTGGTGATGTGCGCCAACAGTGAAGATGAAGCACTGTGAGTGGCTGTTTGATCTTCATTTCCCAAAAACTCTGAATATGGTTTTAGTGAAGCTCAAGACAATATCAGTGTCTGAATCAGAGCCCTCTCTATATTTAGAGAACATTTTGCCTACTTAAGAACTTTCTCATCCAGTGCACTCGACAAGCATACTCAATAATAGGCTCCTTATTTCCACCTCCTAGAATAATTTTCTTATGTAATCACTGTAAAAGCATTCTTTATGGATTTGTATGGAAATGAGCTATGTTAATTTTCAATTTGTATTGTGGCTCTAGGTTGACATAAGGTTAACTCACGTTCAGTGCTTTAATGATATTGCACAAAGACTTACTGGTCTGGGAATGGTGTTATCCAGGTCTGGCACTGTCCGTCCTATTAATCAGGTGAATGCACTGCTGTTCTCTCTTCCTGTAAGTGCCTCTCAATGAATACATTCAATACAGTATGATGTACCTGATCTTCTCTCTCATAATGCATGCATTATGTCCTGGTGGATGTTTGACAGATCATGGAAGCTGGCATTAATGGAGGCAAAGAGAAGTCCAGTAGGTATCTTGCTGCTCTTTCCTGTGAATGTGGGGTTTTATGTGCATGAATGCCAGGGGAAATCCAGGGAGGAGGGGTTGGGAGAGAGAGCAAGAGTGCGGAGGACTGTGGTGTCTTTGAAACAGCAGAAAATGAGCAGCACCCAGGTTGATTATCAATCATCCACAGATACCTGCATGCATAAAGTTGGGACAGTATGTACAGGAATAGTATGTAACCCATAGTTGGCTAAATGGCTGTAAGTCATCAAGGATCTGAGGTATCAAACGAGCCTCAAACCATCACTCTGCTGCCAGATATGCAGTAGATATTATATGGATGGATCACTTTAAGGGTTGTTTCTCCTGACTCATTGTGTCTCCTGACTCTATTGAACTATGGCAATATAAATCAGGAGAAACAACCCTTAAAGTGATCCATCCATATCTACTGCATATCTGGCAGCAGAGTGATGGTTTGAGGATCGTTTCATACCGCAGACCCATGATGACTTACAGCCATTTAGCCAACCATAATTTACAGCTTCATCTAGTCCCACCGCCCAATTCCCATTCAAATGCAGAGAGGTTATAGTATTGCTTGTAAGAGTACCTGAAAATATGATGTCAAGAGTCTTTTGATATCCCTCTTGATGTCAAGAGTCTTTTGATATATTTACCTGTGGAATGTTCCAAACTGGTGTTTTGAGAACTTCCCAGTGGTTTTTTTTTTTTTTTTTTGCCCCTGTCCCAACTTTTTTGGAGCGTGTTGCAGGCATCAAATTCAGAATTAGCGTATATTTACAAAAATGAATAAAGTTGATATGGTAAAACATTAAATATCTTTTCTTTGTAATGTAATTAAACATATGTAAAAGAGAATTTACAAATCACTGCTTTCTGCTTTTATGTGCATTTTACATACTGTCCCAACTTTTTTGGAATTGCGGTTTGTAATTTGGTGCATCTGTGTACTGTAGTAGTTGCGCTTGTAAGGTTCTAGTACAGTACTCACTTGTAGTACAGAACTAGTACAGTTCTGAAGGGATAACTACTACCATTCTATGTCAGGTACAAATTGATATGATATACTGACAACCAGGAACCAATCAACATAAGTTATCAACTATGTCAAACTTGTGCATTCAATGGACAGTCCACCCTCCATTCATACACTGCCTGGCCAAAAAAAAAGTCGCACACTCTAATATTTCGTTGGACCGCCTTTAACTTTGATTACGGCGCGCATTCGTCGTGGCATTGTTTCAACAACCTTATGCAATGTCACAACATTTATTTCCATCCAGAGTTGCATTAATTTTTGGCCGAGATCTTGTATTGACGACAGGAGAGTCGAACCACTCCGTAAAGTCTTCTCCAGCACATCCCAAAGACTTTCAATGGGGTTAAAGTCTGGACTCTGGTGGCCAATTCATGTGTGAAAATGATTCCTCATGCTCCCTGAACCACTCAAACCACAATTTGAGCCCGATGAATCTTGGCATTGTCGTCCTGGATTATGCCCATTGATGGGATAACCTGGTCATTCAGTACATTCACCTACTCAGCTGACTTCTATGTCAATGAAAAACTTCATTTTATTGCTGCATAACGTTGCTGAGCCTAGACCTGACCAATTGTAGCAACCCCAGATCATAACACTGCCTCCAGAGGCTTGTACAGTGGGCACTATGCATGATGGGTGCAACGGCGACTTTTTTTTTGGCCAGGCAGTATATTTTTCACTTCATTCAGACAGGTAGAAGCCAGAGAGGGTAACACAGAGAAGAGATCACAGCTCAAAAAGTGCCATGGCATGGGATACACTTTCTGTACTACAATCCCATCTCTATGTGTAACCCTCTCTGCTTTCCTCCTGTCTGAATAAAGTGGAAAAAATACTGTACGTACGAAGGACAGAATGTACACTTTAAAAAAATATAAAAATAAATATTACAAAAAGTTCTTCTTCTTCAGCATTTCAACACACTTGTCTTATATTTCATAGATATTGTACTGCCTCCTTCTCCTCAGGTGTACACTTATGATCCTTATGATGACAACTACCAGTTTGTCCCTGTAGATAGCCACAATGCCATTTACATCAGTCCCGGTTACCCTGGATACGGATATGGAGGTAATGTCTCGACTTTCTTACATGCTAAATATATGTTCAAGAGACATCCTTACCAGAAATCAGGAACAGTCATGGAGTTAGGTTACGGCTCAAATGTAACATTTATTTTTTTTAAATAACGTGATGAGTGAATACAGAATGCAAATAAATATCTGTAATATGCTCACCTGAATCTTAACATGTAGATTCCATTATGGCAGAAAAGAGAGATCACATGGAACTTGTCCATCTCTGTGACTACCAGAAAAATGTACATGCATTTTTTGTGCTCTGATTTCAATGATATTCACCCCAAAAATCCCATGCCGGTGAGATATGACCTCACAAACAGGTCCAGAGTGAAAAACAGCCCTTTACTGAGAGTATCACTCTGTGTGAGCTTTTAATAATACTGTGCAGTAATAATGTATAAATTATTTGATTGTTGAACCATAATAGCCAAAGAAGCTCATTTAAGTTACTGATACAACGCTGCACACTAACTGACCCTCTTGTCTGTAAATGTAGGTACCCACCACGTTGTGATCCACGAGGATCCATGTGACGGAATGGGAGAGGAAGTGGCATTGGGGCTATTAGCAGGGATGGCCACTGGGGCGGCGCTGCAGTCTTTCCTGTGGATGCCATTCTGGTTCTGCTAATGTGGCCAGCGACTGCAGTGACCAGTCTCCTGATAGACTGCAATTTTAACCTGAAAATGTCTGGGCTCTCAAGCCCCGTGAGACAACTGCTCTAGGCTTTGGCTTAACTAGCCTGTTTTGCTTAAATGTTTCTGTATGTGTTTACGCAATAACAATATGTGGTTATATATATTTCTCATGGAAGTTACAATTGGTTACTTTTGTAATCCCAAAATCATGATCGTCTCTACATAGACTGAAAGAATTAAATAGGCCTACTGCTTAATACATTTTTGTACTTAATTAACCTTCAGTGACAATTGAAGATTTCATCTTGATTTCATAAATCAAAATATGATATTAAAATAGGATGAGAACCATACTAAAATTAGGTAATTGTACATTAATTATTTCTAAATTTCCAAGGCTTCTTGAAAAACTGAGAAAGTTAAAATATAGGACCTATGTTCATGTATGTTCATAATGGATTACTGTATTTAACATACATTTCTAAACAGAGGAAGAGACCAAATTACAGTTCTAGTACATGACCTATTTTTCTTCATAAGCAAAGCATTTATAGTAAGTTTAGCAGTACAACAATGAGCTTCTCTTGTTACCTGAGGTTCACAGAAGTATAACACAAAATGTTTGATGGTAAACAACACAGAACATAACCTTTCAGAGATAAAAGTGATGCGATGTGATTAGGTAAACCTGAATAATAGCAATAGCCTATCATTTTCTCAAAAGGCACTGATGAATTCAGTTTGTGAATGAAATTCTGCTTGTGTTGTGCAAAAATGTTTAAAGGATAAGTTCGCTATTTTGGACCTTGGACCCTATTTGCGGTCTGTCTTCCATGAACCTGACACATTGAGTCCATATTTTCGCTGATCGGTCCAGTATTGAGCTAGCTACAGATTTCCTTTAGGCTCTCACTGGGCTACAATAGAAGTCAACGGGGCAATTAGAAATGTTATGGAAAAACAACGATAAATGTGCTTTTATAGCTCAGTGTGTATTCTTACGGTCTCAGTATGCTCTCCTGTGAAATGTAGGCTATCGCAAACCGAACGTTGAAACAACAGTTCCATTTGAAACAGAACTATTTCTCCGACCGCACTACCTCGCACTGTAAACTTCCGCAGTCTAGCTACGTTGTAGAGAGGCCGCTTGAAAAGCGGTTGATCACAAATCCTGACCTCCCGTTGGAGTTTACTAGCTAGTAGCCTACAGCAGAACTATTTGTAACGCAGTGTTTGTAATCATCATTTGTAATAATTTACATTACCTGCGCAACTTCAGCCTCTCTCTCTTCTCTTGCTCTCTTATCATCCATCTCTTGTAGTTCCGTGTCCGTGTATTCTGGCTCAAATCTGTAGCCAGTAACGTCAGTCAAAATCGAATTCTTCGTCTTCGTAATCATTATAGTCATCCATAATCCAAGTTTTTTGTGGAAATTGTAGCCTACGTTGCTGCAGGTAAACAAACGCAGACTACTCACATAGACAGTGACGGCTCCAGGAACTTTTCTCTCCCTGGGCTAAGGGGGGGGCTAGGTCAAGACATGGGGGTGCTAAGCAAATTAATCAATTTTCATGACTTTTGAGTTACTTTATAGGGAAGATCTTGTTTTTTCAATAAAAGCATACGGCACACTTGATATTGGCCTAAATGTAGTTCTGAATAGAATTTTGACAATGAAATGTCCAAGCTTATCTATTAGGGACAGTTCACAATTTATCAGAAGTGGGTACTGGAGGAAAACAGGGGAGGGTCATGCTTTTTAAATTTTAGTCTGAGGAAGGGTTACTATTTTTTATTTTAATCAATCAAATTTCCATGTTTTTCAGCGTTTCAGAACTAATTGAGTTTTGACTTTGCTCAATGCTCTCTCTCATTCTCCTGGCTATTGGAGCTGAGATTGTATATATTAAATATGCTTACCTACACTGCCTGGCCAAAAAAAAAGTCGCAGTTGCACCAGTCATGCATAGTGCCCACTGTACAAGCCTCTGGAGGCAGTGTTATGATCTGGGGTTGCTTCAATTGGTCAGGTCTAGGCTCAGCAACGTTATGCAGCAATAAAATGAAGTCAGCTGAGTACCTGAATGTACTGAATGACCAGGTTATCCCATCAATGGGCATATTCCAGGACGACAATGCCAAGATTCATCGGGCTCTAATTGTGAAAGAGTGGTTCAGGGAGCATGAGGAATAATTTTCACACATGAATTGGCCACCAGAGTCCTGACCTTAACCCCATTGAAAGTCTTTGGGATGTGCTGGAGAAGACTTCACGGAGTGGTTCGACTCTCCCGTCGTCAATACAAGATCTCGGCCAAAAATTAATGCAACTCTGGAGGGAAATAAATGTTGTGATGTTGCATATGGTTGTCGAAACAATGCCACAACGAATGTGCGCCATAATCAAAGCTAAAGGCGGTCCAACAAAATATTACAGTGTGCGATTTTTTTTTTGGCCGGGCAGTGTATATGCCTCACTGACATAAGGAGTCATATTAATATCAGGCCTTGAAATTATATCTATATGGTTATTGGTTAACTAGAGAAACCTTAAAGAGAAGGTGTCTTGAAGATCTTCAAGATCATCTGATGATCTTTGTACTCCAAAAGGATAAAATGAATGCCAAAATATTGCAGCTCACACACTGTGTGCACTCGCATGACATAACAGATTCACTCTGTGTCCCCTCGGTTCTTTCAGGTGTATTTAAATGGGATTTCTAAAATTAGTTCACAGAAATATAATGCTAATCATTCTGTGGTTTTTGATGAGTATGGGCCTATTTGATGGGGGAGGGTTATAATTTTTTTTCCAAACACTGTGGGGGGGTCAAGTAAAATATATTTTTGTCAGAGGGAGGGTCATACATTTTTATTTCAGAGATTTTTATTTCAGTTATTTCAGAGTAGTTTTAATCAAACTAACATTTTATTCAAATTGTCCATTATATTCGCTATAGGGCCTGGCTGGTAATATAGGTGTACCCTCTATTTAAATAATGACACCACAGCTGTTGTAAACAAGTTAGCTATCACAATCTCAGCAATCAAATGGAATGAATAATTAAACAATACATCCAAAATGCAACCACAATAAGAAGTGCATTTATTCCAGGCATAGGCCTAATCAGACAACTGCATTGGTACAATATTTCGGATGAAATGGCACAATCACAACGGCACAATAACAATATCAGAAATTCAATAAAATAATGTTTCAATGTAATGGAATTACAATATCCAAAATGCAGCCAGAATGAGAAGTGCATTTATCCTATTCCATATGCCTCTCAACTATGCACACGACAGCAAAAATAACAATAGGCCTAACTTGGAGGCCAAGGCAAAAGCGTTCCACTTCAGACCAATCAATCCTGGCTATTCCCACCACCGGACAGACACACTCTGTCAATGAAAATAAGTCTTTTCAGTTGCAAATTCATAATAATAGATTAGGTACAACAGGCACAAAAGTCTACAAAATTAACTTAATAACCAAATAGTAATAGCCTAAGGGCATATGATATATAATAAATAAATCAGTTACTCGCTAAGTGTTGTTTTATAGCAGGACAATGCGTCTGTTGCTGTGGTTGAGTGCAAAGGCATCTATAATCTTTCTGACATCCAGGGCCTTGGTTCTTGCTGCGCTTATAGACAGGAGGGCAAGGTTGCTGTGTCGAGCATCTCCTGTTCTATTTCTAAGATATGTTTTCACACGCCGCATGCATGAAAAACTGCGCTCACATGACGCTGAGGATACAGGCAGTGTGACCGATATGGATAACAGTTTATAGAGGTCCACGAAGGCGTCTTTGTAAGGTTTAAGCAAGGCCAAAAACTCAAGTGTGCTGCTAACTGTTACTCCCTGTTCTTCTTTTCTTTCTAAGAGCCGGTGCACTTGGTGGATCTCGGCCAGCAGATTGTCCTCTCTGATGCCATAGTGCTGTGCCATGGGAAAAAGGCTCTCCTTTTGGAGGAATGTGGCATGCTTGGGGTTGAGGGCTGATGTTCCTGTGAGAACTGCACCTGCCTCTGTGGAAAAGCGTCGCGTCATTTCATTCACCAGTCGGTCAATGACAGGGTAGAAAGAGGACGTTCGGAGTGCATCAGGGGAGGACATGGTTGGATGTTCTGTTTCGATTGGGGCTTCAACAATGAAGTCCTGTAGATGATGAGGTGGTTGGGATTGTCTTCTCTCATGCGGGGGCTTTTGTGGAGCAACACCGACCTTTGCGCACAGGCCCTTTGCCTTGCTCCATATGGCTCTCCAAGTGTCCTCGGTGCGCTTCTCTTTTATTGTCGTGATGACTGAGTATGCAAGGTCAGTGGCAGTCTCGAGCAAAAGATTGGGGGACTGTAGAGTGTCAGACATGAACTTTGCTGTGCGGAACAGATCTTCAAAGAGTATGAGGTGGAGGATGAATTCCTCGTCAATGAGTGAGAGTAGTGCCCGCGCGTCAGTCGATCTACGTGCATGTGGCTGCAACTTAATGTCCTTTAATATTGCAAGGATGACTGGGAGGGTTTTCTGCACTGCCCACAGAGCAGAGTACTGGCAGGACCATCGTGTATCAGACAGTCTCTTGAGCTCAACAGGCTGCTCTGAAGGTTGAAGTTCCTTTTGCTTCTTAAGGAACTGGTCATGGACAAATGAGCCAGAAAAAAAATTGTACAGGTCTTGCACAATCGTAAAAAAATCCCCTGCTGCCTTCACATTGCTAACACAGTCCACCAAAACTAAATTAAGACGATGCGCATGGCAATGAATGTAAATTGCTTGAGGGACTTCTTGTCGGAATTTTTCCTGTACCCCGTTGCTACAACCCGACATAACGGCTGCGCCGTCATAGCACTGAGCAACACACGTATTATGGTCAATATTGCATTTACCAAGTGTCTCTTTGATTGTTTTGAAAAGCGAATCAGCATCTAAGCCATCGGCAGGGGTGAAATGTAGGAATTCTTCCACAACGCCACCATTGTTTATGTAGCGCACAACCACAGAAACTTGTTCTTTTTTGCTAATGTCCTTACTTTCATCTACCATCAATGCAAACATTTCGGCTTCTCGTATTTCACCACTTATCTGATCCCTAATCATATTTGCCATAATGTCTAGTATTTCATTCTGTATGTCATGATGAGTATACTTTGCATTTCTAGGATTGTCTAAGCTTTTTTGTGCAACAGTTTTGTCGAACTTGCCAATTACCTGCAACAGTTCAATGAAGTTTCCCCGGTTCACACACAGCTCGTTTTCCGTGTCTCCTCTCTGTGCAAGTCCCTGGCATGCAGTAAAACGCAATGACTCCACAATTGCTCTCATATACTCTCTGTTCTCTCTCACTATTTTTAAATGTCCGTCACTCAGTGCCTTGCATATTTTTGACCCAGACACTTTCTGAATAGTCCACTCATTCCACGCTGCCATTGCATGTTTATGCTCCACACTAGCGTCATGTGTCTTGAACGAACCTGTCGCCTTCCGCCAGTTGTGGTACCCATTTTGGATAAAGGCCGCCTTCTCACCGTGACTTCCCACACGAGAAAAGTGGCGACATGCGAAGCAGAAAGCACAGTCCTTCAAAATGGAATATTCCAGCCAGATATTCTCCTCATACCATTTTCGATTAAAGAATCGATCCTGTTGTCCAACTCTTGTGGCCGGATAACGCCGGAGAACAGGGCGCCGTGGTCCTTCAGCTGGTGTCTGGCTTAAATCAGAGGGGGTGCTAGAGGTGGCAGTAGCTGTGCTAGCAGTGTTAACGTCGACCAAATGCTCTGGTAGGGCTACCTCGGCACGGGCTCCCTCACGATTTTCTCTCTCTGAGTCGGATTCTTCTTTCTCTTCTCCTTCTTCGGCCGCCTTGGAGACAGGATCTGCATTAGGGGGACTTCTTTCTACCCGTGGTTTTTTATGGATTACAAAGCGGTCCATTGCAACGGAGTGAGAGATGAATAGTGCTAGCTAACGTTAGAAATTACGTTATTTTGTCATTTGCGTGAGCGTGAGCTCCCTACGCACGCACCCCCACGCACGTACATTAGGCTATAGCGTAGGCTACACACCCTGCGTATATGCGCTGATTCTGGTGAATATCAGAAAGGGATTAGAATTGTTGATTTACTTTTATATATTGACTTTTAGATTTGATACATTTCTTTATTAAAAAGATAAAAATTGTACTAAAATGCCTGGGGGGGCTAAACCGGGGCTAAGCAGATTTGTGACGGGGCTATAGCCCACCCTTGCCCCGGTGTAGCGCCGTCCATGCACATAGATAGTTTCGTAAACGGCCGGCACACCTTCCCGCTCCCCCACCCCCGACACATAGTACTCCGCGGGAGCAGCGAAAACAAGCAACAGAGAAATGCTTACTTCCAAGCCATGCCAAGCACGTAAAAATGTTCGGATTGAGATACATTTCACAGGAGAGCATACTGAGACCGGTAACAATACACCCTGAGCTTCCCGTCTCATTTATTGTACATGAAAGCACATTTATCGTTGTTTTTCCATAACATTTCTAATTGCCCCGTTGACTTCTATTGTAGCCCAGTGAGAGCCTACAGGAAATCTGTAGCTAGCTCAATACTGAACCGATCAGCGAAAATATGGACTCAATGTGTCAGGTTCATGGAAGACAGACCGCAAATAGGGTCCAAGGTCCAAAATAGCGAACTTATCCTTTAAGTAAAGCTTGAAAAAAACTTTTGTGTCTATACTTTTAATGGATTGAGTTGGCCTGTCATTAAGGGCCAAATGAGCATGTTTAATCCTGGGTCTCAAACTGCAGTCCTGGAGGGTTGCTGTGTCTGCATGGTTTTGTGGTTTCTTTTCCATCGCTATCCAATTTAAGTTTTGGAAACAAGATGTGTGGATTCTTTAGAGAGTCGATGACTCCAGAAAACCACGGACCACAACGTCTTAACATACACGTTATTTTATTAGTCTTGTTCGTACTCCAGACCGCCACATCTCAACAACGTGCTTCCCAACTGCTGTAAACTGACTGACGTAAAACTAACGTAAAGCTGCAGTGTGTCGCAGCACTACAGCCACAACTGTTGTGGCTTATACACAACAGTGTTGAAGATAGATCTCAGGCAATTAGGCTACATAAGATTACTTCAACTAATCAGCTGTTCAGCAAGGACAGTTGTGGTGCACGTCCTGAAATTTGCATATCCTGAGCACAGCTAATCCCCTTCACCTGTCCCTTTACTTGTCCTTACTCTAATGTGGTACTTCTTTCTGCTGCTGTCTGATAAGTCCCTGGCGTGTCTTCTCTTACTCCTCTTTGATTCTGTCCATTTCACAGTCCCTTTGTCACAGAAATTATTCAATCATCTGGGCCAGCACTGTCTTCTGTTTCATATTTCTATAATCACTACATCCAGTCCAAAGGAAAGACAGAAACTACTCCTGTTGTTACACTTTTGTGGCCAGCTAACAAAACTCACAAGTCATGTTATCCGATGAAGATAATTTACTTTTCAATTCCGGTCTAATTCCGTGGAAGAAGTGTTCAGACAAAACGAGGAAGCAAAGAAAAAAGAACCTGGCATGATGAAAATGAAAACATTTGGCTGCAGCATAGAACCAAAGCCCATAGAGAGAGAGAGCCTTGCCAACTCCAATGACTGCAATGTAACGGTAAAAAAAAAAAGTGCAATGGGATTCTTTGAGCAGCAGGGGGCAGTGCTGAAGCACTGCGAAACAGAGTAGAATCTGGAAAAATACATGGAGGTGAATGGAGCTAAATGCTATAAAATAATCATCACAGTCGATTTCAAATATTCTCGCGTAACTGGATTATTACTGGCAATGTTACACGGCATAATGCTTATAATTAATACATAATTATAAGTTGACATGGAATCAATGGTTGTGTTATGATCTTACTTTCAAAAACATTTCCACTAGCATTGATGCTACGCAATGTTGATGAATTTGCCGGTTCATGAATATTCATTCAGTAGCTCTCGCTTGCTCAGTAAAACCATATATTCTCTAGAAGCTTCTAGAAGATTCTTGTTAAAACCAGATTGTCTATAAGATACAAGGTGATGTACCGCCGGTAGTACTTTGTTCGCCCACATAGTTGTCATTCTAGTGCTGTTATTACCGAACGATTTCGGCTGGCTGTGGGGCCGTCCATCTTGCTTTTGAGTCTCACTCCAGAGCGGTCATGAATATTCATGACCAAATGTTTTTCCGGAACGGTTCAAGATTTCATTAATCTAAGTGCGTAGAAAAGCATATGTTCTTATATGCTGTCTGCGAACTTTCTCGAACTTACAATAAAAAATTATTATCTCTTATAGACTTGGGTTTCTGGAAAAAAAATCCATAGACCCTCATTCATTCTCCTCTGTTTAGCCCAGTTTTAGTGCTCATAGTCGCCCCTAGAGGTGAAACATGATATTCATGCAGCATAGAACACATTCTGCGCAGACGGCCCCCCAATGCTCCTGCAAGCTGATTTGCCTGAACACACTACACAGCCGTATTTGTAACAAAGCTACAAAATGGAGGCAAGGATACAACTCCAAAGCGACTGGTACACGGCGTTAAGGTAAATTGCTTTAAACACTCATCGAATTACTGTTTTCCTAATTGATCCGGATATATAGTATGACAGTTAGTCTCACATTGTGTGTCGTCGTTGTTTTATTTTTGCAGAGAAAATGAAGGGGAAGTCTGGGTTTCATGCAAAATACCAGGTACGACGAGAACGGAGAGGTACTAACGTATTTAGTCAACCGAGTCGCAAGGATCAGTGATGTTAACAGCTAGCGTTACAGCAAAGCGAGTAGAAAAAAATGATTTTCAATGACAGCATGAGGATGTAACTTAACGTTTGTTTCACTGTTTATATAAACAACTGGTCAGTTAACCAATGTGCCACGTTGTCATAAAATCTCTTATGAAAATCGACGATTTTTTTTACATTCTCGGACAGATGTTAGGGAAATCTGTCAACACGGCGGCACTTTCGCCACAAGTCAGCAATTATATCGGGAAATGCCCTCTTTGAAAACAAAAAAAGAAATAAAAGAAAAAGGCTATACTGTCCGAGAATGTAAACAAGTCTTCGATTTTTATGACAACGTTGTCATAAAACTTCTTACCGTGAAAATCGACGACCTGTTTACAATTTCGGATAGATGTTAAGGTAAATCTTCTATCACCACGGCGGCACTTTCGCCATAAGTCAGCAATTATACCGGGGAAATGCCCTCTTTGAAAACAAAAAACGAATGAAAATAAAAAGACTAGTCTGTTACTGAATACCAGTTTTTGCTAAAGCTGCATCATCGCTATGATAATGCGGAGCTGTCAAAACTATAACAGCGCGGAAACCCTTTAAAAAAACAAAATAAAAACCGTAGCTAGGCTACACGTTGTCATAAAAAATTCTTCCTACCGTGAAAAACGACGACATCTGACAGATGTTTAGGTAAATCTATCACCACGGCGGCACTTTCGTCACAAGTCAGCAATTATACCGGGAAATGCCCTCTTTGAAAACAAAAAACGAATGAATATAAAAAGATTAGTCTGTTACTGCATACCCGTTTTTGCTAAAGCTGCAATAGCTATCAAAACTATAACAACACGGAAACCCTTAAAAAACAAACAAAATAAAAACCGTAGCTAGGCTACACGTAGCCTATGGCTATGACAAATTACGGACTAAACAAGCCACAATTTAGTTAATAAAACTCAAGTAAGCTAATTTAGATATCCAGTGAGCACAAGTGGCATACAGAACTAGTTTACTTTTTTTAGCAGCATTTTTTTGTAAGTATAAACCGAACTATTTTTTTTAAAATACAATTAGTTTGATTTATTTATTTAAGTATGAGCCGATGTATGGCTTCCTGGCGTGTCTCCCCGTGGCGCAGTCTGTAGCGTGTCCTAACTAGGATTCCCGTGCTCTTTGCGACATTGTCGGTTCGAATCCGACCTTTCCTCTAGTCTCTACACTGTGCTGTCCAATAAAGCTCAAAGACTATTACACCTATTTTAAAAGTATAGTCCATTTTAGTACTTATAAACTTTTGTAGCCACAATTTCCTCTATATTCTCAGCTACCTTGAATTGAGAGAAAATGCTGTCAGCTATAAGTTAGAGTGAAGGAAATGTAGAGACCTAGCTACTCACTCCAAAAGTCTCTGGGACCTCAGATGGATATCTGGCTTCTCTGTCGAACATGAGGTTGAATGGGGAGTGCTTGGTGGTGATCTGTACTTTGGTGCGCAAGCCAAACATGGCTGCACTGAGGTCCCAGTTCCAAGGATTCTCATCCACCAATTTGGTGAGAGTTTTGAAACATATTGACATTGTTATGAAATACTATTTCGATTGTAAAGCATAGCTTATGACTGCGATGTGTGACCCAAATCACACTGCTTAATACAATACCAAAATAGAATACTTAACACAGTGACTATAGTACCATTTAGTGGTGTAAATGGGTCAAGGTCAGTTTAGTGTCAAGTCCACATTACTTTGTCACTGTCCCATTCATTCTTTCAACCAATACACTGGTCTGTGGATGGTAAGGTGTGCAGAAGCTCCTCTCGATGTCCAGATTCTGGCAGAGAGCCATATTCAGCTGAATTTAATGGACAGCAGTTAAATGTACCTGACAATATAGAGGAAATTGTGGCTACAAAGGTTTATAAGTACTAAAATGGACTATACTTTCTTAAAATAGGTGTAATAGCCTTTCAGCTTTATTGGACAGCACAGTGTAGAGACAAGAGGAATGGGAGCGAACAATGCGAAAAAAGGTTGGATTCGAACCAACAATGTCGCAAAGAGCAGGGGAATACTAGCTAACCCGTGCTACAGGCTGCGCCACGGGGAGACACGCCAGGAAGGTGTACTTCGGCTCATACTTAAATAAATAAATCAATAAATAAATGATATTTTTAAAAAAATTGTTCGGTTTATACTTACAAAAAAATGCTGCTAAAAAAAGTGAACTAGTTCTGTATGCTACTTGTGCTCACTGGATATCTAAGTTAGCTTACTTGAGTTTTATTAACTAAAATGTGGCCTGTTTAGTCCTCAAGTTGTCATAGCCATAGGCTACGTGTAGCATAGCTACGGTATTTATTTAGTTTTTTTTAAAGGGTTTCCGCGCTGTTATAGTTTTGACAGCTATCATAGCTATGATGCAGCTTTAGCAAAAACTGATATGCAGTAGCAGACTAGTCTTTTTATTTTCATTCGTTTTTTGTTTTCAAAGAGGGCATTTCCCCGGTATAATTTCTGACTTGTGGCGAAAGTGCCGCCGTGGTGATAGATTTACCTTAACATCTGTCCGAAATTGTAAACAGGTCGTCGATTTTCACGGTAAGAAGAAATTTTATGACAACGTAACCTTAGCAAAATAAGCTAGCTAACATAGCCATCATGCAAACTAACTTAGCTGGAACAACATATTCATCAGTTTGTTAATATGTTGTTATTCTAGGAAAGCCAACGGTGTATGGTAGCCTGAAATGTCAGGGGGTCAGTTACGACGGCATACCCGCGGTCACGGCATCCGAGGAGTTCCAAGTACTGCAAGTTTCAAAGGTGCATTTTTCTTATTCATTGACACATAGCAAGGATGTAACACCACTCGATAAACAACAACGGCTTGCATTAGCAGGCGGAAAGTTTTTCCCTGTAGTTTAGTTTTTTTGTCACATTTTCGTAAGCATTGCTTGTTGTGTGCTTAACTGCCGAAGGACTGCTGCCATGTAGACTACTCAGAGACCGTTTCTGGGAGAGCATCACCGAAATCTAACAATGCAAATCGGTCAGTCCAAACAAACATACAGTTGTCGTAGATTTTTATAATGTTTCATGCTGCAATGCAGGCGAGGGGCCAGACTAAGAATGGTTCAAAAGGACTCCATGCTACAACATAAAAAGAGTTCAGTGACCCTGCCTGGAGGAAGCCCGGGGCCCACTTCTGGAGCCAGGCCCAGAAGGAGGACCCGTCAGCGAGCGCCTGGTGGCCGGGCATGCCACGGAGCCCGGCCGGGCACAGCCCGAAGAAGCAACGTGGCGACCATCACCATCACTACTGAAACTCCGTCATCCCGCGGGCCCACCACCTACGGGAAGAATCACTGGGGTCGGGTGCGCTGCCAGACAGGTGGCAGTGAAGTTAGAGGGTCTCGACGGACCAGACCCGGGCGGCAGAGGCTGGCTTTGGGGACGTGGAACGTCACCTCTCTGAGGGGGAAGGAGCCGGAGCTTGTGCGGGAGGTGGAGCGCTACCAGTTGGATCTGGTGGGGCTTACCTCTACGCACAGCATTGGCTCCGGAACCTTACTCCTGGATAGGGGTTGGACTCTATTCTTCTCCGGAGTTGCCCAAGGTGTGAGGCGTCGGGCCGGGGTGGGGATACTCATAAGCCCCCGGCTGAGTGCCGCTACGTTGGAGTTCACCCCGGTGGGCGAGAGGGTCGCCTCCCTGCGCCTAAGGGTTATGGGGGGGAAAACTCTGACTGTTGTCTGTGCTTATGCACCGAACAGCAGTTCAGAGTATCCGGCCTTCTTGGAGACCCTGAATGGAGTCCTACATGGGGCTCCTGTAGGGGACTCCGTAGTCCTGCTGGGAGACTTCAACGCGCACGTGGGCAACGATGGAGACACTTGGAGAGGCGTGATTGGGAGGAACGGCCTCCCTGATCTGAACCCGAGCGGTGGTTTGTTATTGGACTTCTGTGCTAGTCATGGATTGGCCATAACAAACACCATGTTCGAACATAAGGGTGCTCATAAGTGTACATGGTACCAGAGCACCCTAGGCAGAAGGTCGATGATCGATTTTGTCATCGTATCATCGGACCTGATGCCGTATGTATTGGACACTCGGGTGAAGAGAGGGGCAGAGCTGTCTACTGATCACCATCTGGTGGTGAGTTGGGTCAGATGGCCGGGGAAGCCTCTGGACAGACCTGGTAAACCCAAACGTGTAGTGCGGGTGAACTGGGAACGTCTGGAGGAGGCCCAGGTCCGGGAGACTTTCAACTCACACCTCCGGCAGAGCTTTTCTGGCATCCCTGTGGAGGCTGGGGACATTGAACCAGAGTGGACAATGTTCAAAGCTTCCATTGCTGAAGCTGCGGCTGAGAGTTGTGGTCTCAAGGTCTTAGGTGCCTCAAGGGGCGGTAACCCTCGAACACCTTGGTGGACACCGGTGGTCAGGGAAGCCGTCCGACTGAAGAAGGAGGCCTTCCGGGATATGTTATCCCGGGGAACTCCAGAGGCAGTTGCAAGGTACCGACAGGCTCGAAGGACTGCAGCCTCAGTCGTGGCAGAGGCAAAGCAGCGGGTGTGGGAGGAGTTCGGAGAAGCTATGGAGAAGGACTTTCGGTCGGCACCAAAGCGGTTCTGGAAAACCGTCCGACACCTCAGGAGGGGGAAACGGGGAACCATCCAAGCTGTTTATAGTAAGGATGGGACACTGTTGACCTCAACTGATAAGGTGTTAGGGCGGTGGAAAGAACACTTTGAGGAACTCCTGAACCCGACTAATCCACCCTCTGTAGTAGAGACAGAGCTGGAGGATGATGGGGGATCAACATCGATTTCCCTGGAGGAAGTCACTGTGGTAATCAAACAACTCCACAGTGGCAAAGCCCCAGGGGTTGATGAGATCCATCCAGAAATGCTGAAGGCTCTGGGTGTTGAGGGGCTGTCATGGATGACACGTCTCATCAACATTGCGTGGAAGTCGGGGGCAGTGCCTAAGGAGTGGCAGACCGGGGTGGTGGTTCCCCTGTTCAAAAAGGGGGACCAGAGGATGTGTGCCAACTATAGAGGCATTACACTACTCAGCCTCCCCGGGAAAGTCTACTCTAAGGTACTGGAAAGGAGGGTCCGACCGATAGTCGAACCTCAGATTGAAGAGGAACAATGTGGATTCCGTCCTGGTCGTGGAACAACGGACCAGCTTTTCACTCTCGCAAGGATCCTAGAGGGGGCCTGGGAGTATGCTTTTCCGGTCTGCATGTGTTTTGTGGATTTGGAGAAAGCTTATGACCGGGTTCCCCGGGAGATATTGTGGGAGGTGCTGCGGGAGTACGGGGTGAGGGGGTCACTACTCAGGGCCATCCAATCTCTGTACACCCAAAGCGAGAGCTGTGTCCGGGTGATCGGCAGTAAGTCGGATTCGTTCCCGGTGGGGGTTGGCCTCCGTCAGGGCTGCGCCTTGTCACCTATCCTGTTTGTGGTATTCATGGACAGGATTTCAAGGCGTAGTCGTGGAGGAGAGGGGTTGCAGTTCGGTGGGCTGAGGATTACATCGCTGCTGTTTGCAGATGATGTGGTCCTGATGGCATCATCGGTCTGTGACCTTCAGCACTCACTGGATCGGTTCGCAGCCGAGTGTGAAGCGGCTGGGATGAGGACCAGCACCTCTAAATCTGAGGCCATGGTTCTCCGCAGGAAACCGATGATTTGTCTACTCCAAGTAGGGAATGAGTCTTTACCCCAAGTGAAGGAGTTCAAGTATCTCGGGGTCTTGTTCTCGAGTGAGGGGACGATGGAACGTGAGATGAGCCGGAGAATCGGAGCAGCAGGAGCGGTATTGCGTTCGCTTTACCGCACCGTTGTGAGGAAGAGAGAGCTGAGCCAGAAGGCAAAGATCTCAATCTACCGGTCAATCTTCGTTCCTACTCTTACCTATGGTCATGAAGGGTGGGTCATGACCGAAAGAACGAGATCGCGGATACAAGCGGCCGAAATGGGTTTTCTCCGGAGTGTGGCTGGCTTCTCCCTTAGGGATAAGGTGAGAAGCTCAGTCATCCGTGAGGGACTCGGAGTAGAGCCGCTGCTCCTTTGCGTAGAAAGGAGCCAGTTGAGGTGGTTCGGACATCTTGTAAGGATGCCACCTGGTCGCCTCCCTAGGGAGGTGTTTCAGGCACGTCCAGCTGGAAGGAGACCACGGGGCAGACTAAGGACCAGGTGGAGGGACTATATCTCCAAGCTGGCCTGGGAACGCCTTGGGATCCCCCAGTCAGAGCTGGTCAATGTGGCCAGGGAAAGGGAAGTTTGGGGCCCCCTGCTGGAACTGCTACCTCCGCGACCCGACTTCGGATAAGCGGTTGAAGATGGATGGATGGATGGATGCTGCAATGAATTAAGTTGTTTTTTTAACCACGTGACCGGCTATCTACTATGCGTCTTCATCATCGCTCCCCTCTGCAAACATGCACAGTTCTGTGAATTAAAAAAAATAAATTAAAAAAACGGCGTGGATTTTAGCCTTTTAATTTTTTTAAGTGGTGGGAAATCGGCACTGAATCAATGCTAACCCGCACAAGAGCAGTCCCATAGCCTGCAGATAGGCAGGTTCATTTGACATTCACACATGGTTGCACTCACAATTTGGCTAAACTAAAAATGGAATCCAGGATTCGGCCAAATATTATGCCTAATCCTGTATTTAGTGGCAAAGTACTGAATGTCAGGTGCGCTTCCTCGTCAAGCCTGTTGGCTGGGTGCTCTGCCACAAAAAAATGAATCAGACAAAAAACCATAAGTCTAATAAAGGCTATGGAGATGGCGGCACACCACATAGAAAAAAGAGAGACGTGACCTCTTAACACCATTTATTGTGCTTTTGGCTAACACGCTTCGGCGTGGAGCCTTCATCAGAGCATGAGACATGATACTGCAAGCCAAACTTTTATATGCTAGCAGCTGTAGTGATTAATTAGATAGATTAGATAATAGTATGCCTCACCTGTATAGGGCAAGGATAATCAGTTAGACAGACACATGATCAATTAAAAGTTGAACAATTCAACATCAAGGAAATACATAGATTGTCCACAACCAGACACATAAAACGTACAAAAAGAAAATTAAAAAATAATAATAATCAATGTATTTAGTGGGTCGGTATTAATAATGGCTTTCATTATTGGCAGCTGTCCTGTGTTTTGTATTCAAAGGGATCTGTAGTGGAATCTTTTTATGAAGTGTGCTATCATAACAATGTATTTTTGTTTTGTCTATAGAGAAGCATCCACCTTTCCTGTCCTTCTGGAAGAACATCATCCAAATTCTTAATTCCCTACACATCTTTTCCAAAGATTCATGATAAAAGCGTAAGTAACATTTTGTTTTGTATTAAACCATGTGCCGTACCTACAGTTTTACAGCCTATGGTCAGAAGTTTGTGAAAATTAAGTTTTAAATTAAGTTTTGTTCAGTAATACTCATTTGAGCATCTCAGGGCAATACAGAAGGACCATCCGTACATTTTTTGTTTTATTTTTTCCTCACGATACGATCGTTGAGCTCATTGAAAGGCAGCTATTTTCCAATAGGAATACATTGAGCAGCTGAGACGAACCAACCTAGTGACGTCACAAGAGCAGTTGGTCCAAAATGGCTGCGCCCTAGTGGAGAAACGGCAAACTTTTAACTTTTTTTTCCAGCATACGGGTCGATTTGAGATTTTAACGCACGCCCATATCTCATTTAAGGTAAAAAGCTAAAAAACCAGACCCACTTTAAGGAATGCTTCATGTCCCCTTTAAAACCCCGTATGATACACTTCGCTGAGTATATTCGGGAGTACACAAACATTTGGTCGCATAAATATGACGTACAGCCTTGTTTTTAAAAAATGAGACGCAGCTTTGCCGATTTCTTTCCTTCAAGAACAACACGTGACATGGCAGTTTTAAGCTTACCCTTTTTTTTTTTTTTTTTTGTCTTTGCTGCCGTCTTACTACCGTACAATGAAACCTCTCGGATGGTCACGCTATCCAAAAAACACAGGTTTCTACTGGTTTTCATCACGCATCTCTAGTGCTGGCCTGAATACCATTTTGCAGGCTTCGAATATTCATTGGTGTTTCCAATCAGAATAATTGAATATTCATTCTTAAAAACTAAGGTTTAAAACAATAATATTAATTTAAAAAAATTTCTAAAAGCTTGCAAACTACAAAACAAATGTAGGCCTACTATTAGGCAACTGTTATGGCAATATCTATTTCTATTAGGCCTAACTCTGGGCACGGCATTGTCGGAATATCTGCCGGCCATGCAATATTTGTATGTTTAATATTTATATAGTGACGCCGGCTTTAGATTGTACTGTAGCATAATGCAAATGAGCCGATTCATATCGGAATAAGGAATAGGGGTCTATAAAGCCAACGTTTGGTTTTCTTAGATATTATCTGATATGCCATGATAAAGTTCCCTGATGTGGAGGTGAGCTAAACAGGAGATCAGCTCCATTAATCAGGGGATGGAGTTACTGCTTTTAGCCTGATTTTAGGGCCGGGTTCTAAGTCCTGTATTAGGCGTATTTGGTATGTCGTTGTTTATTGTCTATTCGACATCACTAACATGTTCAATAGGCCTACAGTTGAAATTTCAGTTTGCATTTGAATTTTATTTTTGCACAGTATCCCACCTGCTGTTTCATTCAACATTATAAATGGATTTCGAGATATGATAGTGAGTTGCTTGGTATGGAAGACCAAATGTGACAAAATTGAAACAATGAAATAAATAAATAAGCAATTAAATAAATACCTATTCATTATTTTACGTTTCTTATTTATTTCATCGCATGTTTATTTCCACTCGTATTTATTTCAAGGCGTAGGACCTATTTCTTTCAAGGCGTATTTGAAGTCGTGTTTATTTCAAGGCGTATGATGGGGGATGGGGGGAATTTACTTGTGTGAGCACTGGGTGTGGTTGGCATTGCAAGGTCATTGATTGATTCATTTATTTATGTTTTTATTTTTTTTATTCTGATGTATGGCACTTTTGGTGGATTCAATAAATCAATACAAATATGCCAAATAAATAAAGTTTCATCTCTCAACTTATTAATAATTACAGGTGCTGCATCAGCCAGCCACTCAGCAGTAGCCTACTTAGAGGGATATCATGAAATCTATAAAATCAAAAATATAGTGTTGGACAGTTGAAGAAATATTGTATTAATTGCATATGTATTACATTATCCCTCAAGCCAGAAACAAGCCTTTGAACATTAACATCCATATTACCTTAATTTGCTAGTTCAATGTGTAAGCAGTGTAAGAAATAAAGTTAATTTGGGTTTAAATGCGTGGACAAATATTATAGGAGACCATGTAATTTAATATTTACCATTTGGTGGGCACATGGGGCAAGGCGAACTATTTTCTGTATGGAGAAAGTAGCAAACACTCAGAAATATTTATTTCAACTGTCCAAGGTGATATAAGTAACACATTTGAATGATTAAAATAAATGGTATCCCCCTTCACTGAAAAATAGTGTACCTGATCATACAACCTACCTACAACCTTCTACCATTTTGTGTCCAATTTGAACAGCCTGCTTTTACATCTGACAAAAATTTGACTTGTATTTTTTTTTTTTTTTTAAAGTTTAGTTTTTTTTTTATACTAAAATGTTCAGATTTATTGTTGTCCAAAACGAGACTAAAATGCCCAGAGTTTTTGTTGACTAAAATTAGAACAACATGTCCATATTTGTTGTTGACTAAAACTAGACTAGAATGCCCACAGAATTAATGTGGACTAAAACTAGACCCTATGTCCATAGCTATTGATGAGTAAAAGGAGATGAATATGTCCAGATAGTGTTTTTGTTTTTTTTGTCAACTAAAATAAACTAAAACTATGAAAGATAAAATTGACTAAATGTAATTAAAACTCACTTGCACTTTTGTCACATGACTGAAACAAAAAAGTCAGTTTAAAAAACTGCCAAAATGAACACTGCCTTGGTGGAAGGGAGGATAAACTAGGGAGCGAGGGAATATAATTACTCCCCTCCTCTTTCTTAAATTGGATCTGAATCACACTTGGTGTGGCTGCCATATTTCATCCTGGCATTTTGGGGATTCCCCCCCTTGAAGCAAGGGAAGGGAACGACAGGAAGAAAGGATAAATTTAGGATCCGAATGCAGCACCGGTCTTGTTCACAATATAGCCAGCCTTTGAGAACATGCGCTCTGCTGGGGTTGAAGTGGCCGGGACGCAAAGGCTGTGTTGGGCTGCCAATGCCAGTTTTGGGTAATGGTCTGTTTTTCTTCCACCACGCAAGTGGGCCAGAGTGGACTTTTGTCATGTCCCTCAGGTATTGCTCCATCTCTTTCTTTGTGCTTTCTCCATCGTGTTCTTCTACCTCATCATCGGACATCAGCAGCATTGCAATCTCCCGCTGCTTGCTCGTCTTCTGTTACTTAATTTTTTTTGTAGCGGCACTACAAAAAAGTCTCCTCTTCTCCATCGCTTGCTCGCTCTTCTTCAAACTGTCAATCGGCGGTACAGATGTGCAGCAAGGATTGCATTCAAATCTGCAGATATGTCATGCACAAGATGAAATAAAGTGCCATAATATAGTAGCGGGGTAGGCTAAAAGTAGTATCGTAGTGGCATAATGGAATAGGATAAATAAATAACAGCATAACACTAATAAAATATTAGTCTAACCTCAAAGTAGAAGAGATCCTTCTCATCTCATCCCACTCTGTAACCGACAGCACTCGAGTCCTGTTTGTTTTAGTTTGCCAAAACATCTTTAGGAAATAACGTAGCCTATCAATGTAATTTTCTGACATTATAATATGATAGCTAGCTTGATCTACGATGTGTCCACAGTACCACAGAACTCGTTCTGTCCCTATTCAGAATAGTGAGATGCAGGCAGCATTTTTTCCCTCGCCAGCTCCGCCTACTTGCCTTTGTAATTTACACGCCCACTTTACCACTTCCTGGTCTCTGAAAGACTACAGTGTTTGAGGTATATGTCATCAGATCAAAAACGTCTACAACGTAAAAAAAGCCAAGTTACTCACGCATAGCCTACATAGCGCTGTCCATAAGTTCTTAATTCCAACTTGCAAAAACTAGGCCTGCCTTTAAAAGTCTTGATATCAAAATGTGGCCAAGTTACAACTAACAATATTGCCTATCGTAGCTCACACTAAATACTGAGGCATACTAGCTCTATTCCAAAGCAATGCTATCCAAATTTTCCTAAATTATTTAATGCAACTTGGCCCTGTGTTTCTTCATCTTTGCATGTGAAGAGATTGTGCCTCATGGAACAACATGTGATTTCAATGAATGTTTTGAACAGTTCATGAATAATTACACTCCAGAAAGGATATGGTTGTACTTTGTTGGCAAGTTTACTTTAGAAAATGTACAGGTTTTAAAATTTTAACTGCTGCTACAGCATTCTTTACAATTCACAAACAGACATTTATATGAAGAAACATCATGTACAATAGAGAAAGGGGTGATGAATAAATAAATGCAGATAAAAATGAGTAATATTTGTACCTAGAAAATAGCGTACATAAAGCATTTTTACAAACGTATCCAGACATGTTTGTGGGTCAGATGGTGGCAAATAAGTAATAGTACCAATTTTCTTAACATAATAGTATTTATGATATTTGCAAACAGAATTTTGTGAACACAAGGATATCTATGCTCTGTAGGACCACACAGGTTTTGATAGAAATCCAAATAAATAAATCAATAAATACATAATAATAATAATTATAATAATACATTTTATTCATTCTGTGCTTTTCATAGACCCAAAGCAGTGGATGCAGACAATTGTTCAAACATGCCCTATAGTGTAGTAATTTTTCTGTTTAATTTCTAAGTGCAACACATCTGAATCAGAGTATTTCCACTATAAATTATTTTCATTTTGCAGTTTGATGTGGCACATACAGTTTCATTGACCACATTCTCTTGAGATGGTAAGATGAAGAAACACAGGGCCAAGTTGCATTAAATAATTTAGGAAAGTCTGGATAGCATTGCTTTGGAATAGAGCTAGTTTATTTAGTGTGAGCTACGATAGGCAATATTGTTAGTTGTAACTTGGCCACATTTTGATATCAAGACTTTTAAAGTTTTTGCAAGTTAGAATTAAGAACTTATGGACAGCGCTATGCATGAGTAACTTGGCTTTTTTTACGTCGTAGACGTTTTTGATCTGATATCACTTATTTTTTATAGCTAACTAATGATGAATAATGCATGAAGATAAACACGGAGAGAGACATGCATTCCAAAGAAATGTATGCAGACAATCGCTTAACCATAACGCCATCTATTGACAAGAATGAGAACAGTTATCCTATTACAGACAGCACACAATTACATTAAAAGAGTTTGTAGATGAGCAGTATTTAATGTGTAATGAAATACAATGAACAGCACCACCTGAGCTATGGATCATGAAGAAGCATGTAAATTAATGAACCAAGTCTACATGGAGACATGCATGCACAATGGGCTACATGCAAACACATTCTAGCTGAAAGACATACAGCCTAAATAGCTAGTACAGCCTAAATAGTTTGCATCAGTAAAATATGGAAATACAGTTTTAAAATAGGGCTATTAGTATTCTATGAAATACATTTAACGTTAGGCTATTCAACACTGGATTGCCGGATGCGTCACTCCAACCTTCCATGTGTGGGCTACGAGCTAGCGAGCGAGCTAGTGAGTTCATAAGCACAGCAGAGTTAGGCTCTTCAACACTGGATTGCCGGATGCGTAACTCCAACCTTCCATGTGTGGGCTACGAGCTAGTGAGTTTTTTTTTCCGGTAGTGTAGAACGTTACCTGCGGGAAATGTTTTGGTACCGGACAGCTAGGTTTAGTTTAGTTTTCTGTAGTGCAATGAATGTAGGCTATAATGCATGTTGATTCGCTTCATAGTAGCCTAGCTTGTTTCTGCTTCCTGACGAGAAGCAGGAAGTAACGTTGGCGAACAAGCTTAACCCTATTTACTTTGGCCTATTTTATACAATTTTCGCCTAGTTTTTACTAGTGTCAATTAAGTGCCAATATCTCAAAAACTATTCACTGCACATCCATGCTTGAAAGTTTCAATGAAAGAAGAGGCTTGTACCATTCAGAAATTTGCATCAGAATAAATTTATGTAAAAATGGTCACATACAGTTTATACATAATACACATAAAAAAACAAAAAAAAGTACAAAACGCCTTGTGTTTTTACAGTTTAGCACTGAATATTTCAACTTCAAAGTACTGGAGCAAGCCAGAATTCCTTACACTAGTGCACTGATATGTTGTCCACTTGTGTATAGAATTTGGTAAAGATATCTACAGGCTTTCCTTATCCATTGGTAATTTTTCCAAAACTGTGCCCAGTGTCCCAATATTTATCCGAACGTCTCCAAATATAAAACATGTGCATATCTTTCTGTCTAGGCATGTCAATCATCAGAAAACTTTATTTTTCTTTTAAAACATTTTTTGTAATACAGAATGTGAAGAAAATTAACCTACACATGTTTTGTGTTTATGTGTATGAGGGTATTCTCTTACAAAGCGTGCCCAAAAGTGCCCAAATACCTCTCCGAAAAGGATTATTTACCCTAATGTTATCCAACCAATCTGCTTTACATCTAAAATGGCACTGTACTTCAAAGTTAGATTTACCAGAGCCCCATAAGCCAGCAGAATAACAGGTTTATCTATAACAAGCCTTCAACTTGACTTTTTACAGCAAAAGTAATGAATTATACATCACTATTTGGCAAACCTGTCTGTTACCACCTCCTACGACAGAGGTGTCAGGTGGGGGAGGGGTGTCTTCACTGTCCTCCCTGAAAAAGACAGATTCAAGTACATTACTAAGTAGAATCACTAAAAAATGAGAACACAAATTATCTCAAAAAGACATATGGCAAGTATTACAATTAAGTGGGAAAAAAAATGTATTTTATTTTTAAAAAAAATATATATATATATATACACACACACACACACACACACACATATATATATATATATATATATATATACGTATATACATTAAAAAATCTTACATCCACAGTACGTCTGATATTAGCTCCAACATAATTAGCAATCGTAGCTAACTAGGATTTATGAATTAGTTTGTCAGCTTGCACGAACTAAATTACATTATTATAATACTGTAATGTCTTGACTGAACCGTGAAATAAAGTACTGAGAATGGATGTCGTTTCATGCGTAAATTCAACAACTAGCCCTTGTGTTGGTTGCTGCACAAAGAAACTGCGAATGAACGCTAGAAAACAAAGAGCAGGCGCTGCTTACCAGCCTGTGACGCCATAGAAGCTAACTAGCGAACTCCTGCGAGAATCCATTTATCACCAAACTAAAAATACTCTAGATAATAGCGCTCCATACTGTTGATAATTATGATGATAATAATAACAATAATAATAATAATTTGTATTATATATTTTTAAAAACACTTACATGTCCAGGCACGGGTCCATGCCAGAGTCATTGCTCTGCCAGAACACAGACTTCTTCGCCTCTGGGACACTTCTTCACCTCCAAAACCTGAGCAACCGTGAAATAAGCGCTCTTCTTTCCACCGTTGATTGCCACGTTCGCGTATAAATGTATAAAATAATCGTAAACTTTGAAGCAGCAAAGACATCACCAGCGCAATTGCATCATACAGCTGCCCGTGTCTGCGTACAGAGAAAGACTGGTCTGTGACGTTTTTTCAGCTCACAAAAAAAGCTACACATTGCTAAATACATCGGGATAGACTGAAAACGTAATTGTAACAGCAATCCAGCCCATCCCTTCCAGGATAAACTCAGTCAAAATGGCCACAGGCGTCATATGATGCTGTCGACAGTCAGAAGCGCACAGCCGATTGCCCTATGGGCTGTCTTTACGCGTGGATACAGCGCCGTTCACAGTCGCTTGAATATGACATGTTTTACTTCGTTAGAAAGGGCAGGAACCCCCGTAGAAGATAATCTACGTGTTTTACGTTAGATCATTCCTGTAGCAGTCTAGTAATGCTTTTACGCAACGGTAGTAACGTAGTACAAACGCAAAAGCGAAGGGTACGCACTGTGGAAATTGAGACTTTCCTGGATAATGGATAAATGGGTTACGAAAAAACGTTGAGGATTCTTCAGAAAAGGGTTATAACTGCATAACCAGGTATCGTATTTGGTTGCTTAAACATGTTTATCAAGAGAATTTGTAGAAAATAAAATGTATTTATACAAAACCGGAAGTATATCGGTTGTATGCATACTGAAGTGAGCACGGGAAAAAAACACCTAATGTTTATTTATACAACTTTTCAATAATATACAATTGTTCCTGAATCGGATCTTGATTTTTTAGCGTGTTGAAATGGTACCAAGAGCTTTTGTGATACGCATTTTATTGCCTGTGACTGCGGCGAGGTGAAGGCTGTAAACAAATAAAAAAAGTGGGTTGGGCTATTAGCACCCTGCTGCTTTATGGCTCTGTAGTGTAACCTGAGAGCTGATAAGCATATAAACGAATGTGTTCGCAGGCTGTGACTGTTTTTAACAATTTTGCGTCGAAAGTTCCGTGTTTTATTAACGTTATAATTTAGAATTTAAGAGAAATATGAACACTATAAAAAATTGAGACGCATGCGTCCCACCACTAGGGGGCCAAAGCCTATAGAGTTAATTGGACAACGCATATTTCCCAGGAATCTTAGCCAGAAAGAAAACAGTAGATACTACTAAGAAAGTACATACCAGAGATTCTT
The DNA here is from genome assembly GCA_029718625.1 of Synaphobranchus kaupii. Lineage (NCBI taxonomy): Eukaryota > Metazoa > Chordata > Actinopteri > Anguilliformes > Synaphobranchidae > Synaphobranchus > Synaphobranchus kaupii. Next base: position 49,195,136 of record CM056378.1, read on the forward strand.
CTTCTTCTTCTTCTTCTTCTTCTTCTTATTATTATTATTATTATTATTATTATTATTATTATTATTATTATTAAAAGTGTTTGCAATAAGCTACATTATCAGCAGAGTAGCGTAGACTAGAGCCACATTCAGAGGCTTTTTTTTTTTTTTAAGTGACTAACCATGAATCAGATATGTTTGGGGAATTGGCGGTTTATAAATCCGATCTCTTAAAGGCTTGCAGCTTAAAAGAGGCTATCATCAATTCTTAATTTTCCTAGTAGTTTATTTTATGGTGACCTTGTGTTATGTGTGAAAAGGATAAAGTGAACAGAGCTGAAGTGAAGAAATTAATGAATAAAGAAATGTTGGCCGAGGCAAGGGGTTTCCACAGTCAGTCAGTCATGACCACAAGAGCAGAGCGTAACACCCTCCCCAAACCAGACAAGAGCCAGCGTCCAAGTGAAACATTGAACAGTTAATATTGGGAACCTCTTTTGCCTTTGCAATAAAAGTATGTTAATGTGTCTGTGAAAATAATAACAGTCTAAGGAATGAAAAGTACTTAACAGTTGCACATTGTTTTTGTGGAAAATACACATGTGCCCTGCTGGGCTCAAACCCACAATCCACTGTATGAGAGACTGCAGTTCAAACCACTAAGCCACAGTAGCTTCTTGGAAAGCATGAAGCCATTAGCTGCATTAACATTAAAAAACATTAGTATGAAGCGTTTTTATTGGACGATAAGCTTGATGAGCAGGTATACGGACCATACCCTCAAATAATAATTCTCCCCATTGGATAACATCGCGACGGAGGCAGGGAGTTTGGCAGGAAAATGGGAAGAAGAAGAAGAAGCGGAAGAGGAAGGAGAAAAAAAAAAATCCAAGTTTGGGGCTTTATTGTGTGGATGTGTGAAGTTGTATCTGAATGCTGTGTGGTTACATGAGGTCAGAACATACAGATGTTAATGTTTTTAAGGGCTGAGAGTCTATGGTCATTGTGGTTACTTCTGTAGGAAACCCTGAAAAGTGCCAAACTCTCAGTGCTGTATAGGTATGGGGCATGCCCCACCAAGCCGTAACTTGGCGGATGGCATACCTGCCATCCCAATTTTGACGTATACCTCTACCAAATTTTATATTCAAATAAGTCAGTGCAGATTTATTTTTTTTGGCCAGCCACAAAGAGAGACTTAATTAGTTGAGCCTTGATCTGTTCAATAAGGTTAATGTTGTTTTTGGGTGGAATTACCCTTTAAAATCTGGCTCCGCATTTCACTGTGCATAATTGGGGCCTGTGAAAATACTGGAACGTTTGGCAATAGTGTAGCCAAGCTCCATCTTCTTCATTAATTTTCTTAACCCCGCACCCTTGACGGTGTTAATGGGCCTCATATCCATCGCACAAACTCTGCTATGGCATCAGTTAACTCTCTTTCCGTGATTGGTTTTTTGAAAACTTAGTTTTTGTGTAGGTTGAGGATGCTGATGATGGCTCTGATACCTGGGGCTGCAACTACACTAAAAATGGACCAGTTAACATTAGCTAACGTTAGCTAGCTAGCCTAGCCTTAGGGTATAGAATAGGCATACTTACAGATTTCAGATGATTCTGAAGTAGGGCTGGGCGATTAAACAATGTCGATAATTTCCGCGATAAAATTTGCCGCGATAAGGATGAGGTTTATTTTCGATAAACCTATCATTTGTGTCCGTTTCGTCTACTTACCCAAATACAACATGAACAGCCAATCAGAACTAGACTTGCACGTTGCTGATGCGCCCACCCACTCAAAACAACGCTACTCAGGGTGACCACGTGTGTTTAGCTGACATAGGAATGAGTCACCGGCGAAATCAACCGAAAATTGTAGTTAGTAGCCATTGGTTGACGTTAACTTGTCCAACTTTATACAGAAATAATTTATATATTGGATCAACGGTAGATGTCCAATAACAAATAAAGCATCAACATCAGGCGCACCTACTTTGCAAACCATTAGTATGGCTGAAAGTTATATTTCTCCTAACTTATTGGTAACAGAACCATGACGGTAATAAAGTTAACTTCGCTAACGCTGGCTATCATAGCTGCCTACGCCTGCTGCAGACAGCCCTTCTGAAGCCAGAAAAAATCTCTGTAACTTTTCTTACTGTTCATGCATGCTTACTGTTCATAGTGAATAACAAAGAAACGTGGATGGGCAGTTGTGAATGCGATAAAGCTTTAACTCCTTTGCATAGTTTTGCTCAACTGAGACATTCGTTGCTACTGCAGTCAAACTATTAGTGGAAATCACAAACTCTGTGTTTTAACTTTATTGGTAGACGGTTCGTGACGATTTCCGCTGAATACCGAGTTCACTATTTCCCCGTAGCAAGTCCATTTAACAAGCAACCCCCCACCTTGTCTATAGCTACCCATGCGTGACATAGTAGACAATAGCGTCTATGTTTGAGTACATAAATATATTTATTAATCATATAAAATTAGAATAACGTCATAGCAACGAGATAAACCCAACAATAGCCTGATCATATGCCAGAAAAGCTGTGAAAAGCCCTGCTCACTCAAATTCAAAATAAACTGAAAGTACTGTCTCATTCTACCATGTATTCTACTAGCAATATATGCTACTAAATATGAAATAAATATACAATCCTACCATCGGTTTTACACATCAAGATGTTCCTTTCAAAATTCAGTGGTCATTTATTGTCTGGTACAATCGGTTTGAGAAATATACAACACTTTATACCGCTATTACACTATCTGAAACGTTGACGCGTAATACCCCCATGCCCTTTAAGCCTGTCTCATTCATTACAGTTCATTCTGGTTTAATTGTCGGCTTTTTTATCCAATAAAAACATTATAACCTTTGCAACGGTATATACCATGTCTTTTTTTCCAAAGTTTCTTTGCATTTGTGGCACTTTATTTTGACTTAAATTATGAAAATAAACAAATCTAAGTTTGTATTGTAAATGGTACACCTGTCTTGTTTCATTTAAGCCATTTAGCAAGTGTATGTGATGCTCACACCTGGAGTTATAAAGCCTTAAACAGAGCACCCCCTAAATAGGTTAAATTTGCCATCTGCGCCAAGGGGTTAAAGGTGCACTATGCAGGATTTTCAGCCTTGCTGTGGTCCTGTGTTTACATCCTCTCTTGAGGCAGAGATTGTAGCTATAATACGGGCAAGAAACGCATGAAAAATGTCAAGTGAAGATAAAATGAAAATAAAATCTTTAGCAACATGCATTGTTTTATATGGATGGTAACGATACGCCGATTTGGATAAAAACGTCTGCTAAGAAGCGTGTATCTAGCTCATCGTTGCTGTCTACATACAGATCTCACTTCATCCCACATCTGCTAATTTTTAGCTTATGCAAAAAATAAATAACTTTTTGTTATTATGGCTGAAATATAAATATTTAAATGTTATTTTTAGTTGGACAACCCAGAATTTTTCAATAGCTGAAGTGGTCTAGTCTAGCTAGAATCTAAACTCCAAAACCTAGCAGGCAGTTTAAGATCCACATCCGCCAAAGATGGCGGCCAGTCCCAGGTGCCATACCAACTGACCAAACATCCCAAGCTCTATTAAGAGCTTGTGCTTTTGCCTCCTGAGAGGATGTTTGATGTTTTGGGTGCTTGCTTACCGAGAATACAACAACGTCTGCTGTCTGAATGTCACAGATAACATGTTTGGACATTTCCAGTGGAGGAGGTTTGGGAGTTTCCACCAGCACAGATGGCTCCATGAAGATCTGGAACTGCAAGAATGGGGATAGAAGGGTGAGCAATAATTTGGGTGCACACATTAAAGATAGATGGGTAAGTGATAATCGGGGTGCACACATTAGACAGAAGGGTGAGCAATAATTGGGGTGCACACATTAAAGATAGAAGGGTAAGTGATAATCGGGGTGCACACATTAGACAGGAGGGTGAGCAATAATTGGGGTGCACACATTAAAGATAGAAGGGTAAGTGATAAACGGGGTGCACACATTATACAGAAGGATGAGCAATAATTGGGGTGCACACACTAAAGAAGGGTAAGTGATTATCAGGGTGCACACATTAAAGGCACTTGGTCCCCTTGTCAAAACATTGTCACATTGGTGCAGCTTAGAAGCATTTAAATTACTCTGCCACTGTGTTTAAAATGTTCCTGAAAACCCTATTCATTCTAAATGATTATGTAAAGAGGAGTGTGGCGAAGTGAGCACCACCGCTCTCGTGCAGAGACAGTAATCAGGCGTTTGTAGTGAGAGAACACGGTTTTTATTCGGTTCTCTCCGTAATCAGTATACATTTATAAATACATGTGGTCTTTCGCTCTTCTCCCCGCAGATGTTCCGGCAGGCTTTTATGCACTCAGGCTCACTGTCGAACAATCAAGGCAATTGGTTAATTGATACAATCAATAACACAATCAATCGTTACCAATTACGTGATTCCCGAGAGCTGTGTCGGCTCCACAAACCACACGAGTTCACTCTCTCTCTCTTGCCGGCAGCGCCTAAAACCACGCCCCCCTACCACAAGGAGTTTTTAAGATCTGTGTTTAAACATCCCCCGTGTGTGGTTTCTGACGGAGAGAAATGACTGTATTGTGTGTGGTTTCTGACGGAGAGAAATGACTGTTCTGTGTGTAGGGCTGTGCCGATGATTGTATAATCGGGTGATCGCGTTTATATAAAATTACAAATAATTTATATAGTCTTTTGATTCCATAAACTCATAGTTTGTGTTTAACTGTCTGCCATTGTTTCGCTATGTTAATAGTTTCAGATCAACTTTAAAACTGCGCTGATTAAACGTTATTAATGAGAGCATGCGCAGCGATCTGATACAACGGCAATAGGCGTAGTGAAAAACTGCTTGCAAAGAAAGTGGATCTCATTACAAAACCCCACACGACTTCTCCCATCAGGGCACAAATGACAGAGAACCCAAAAAGTTAGAGGAGGCGACTTGCCACATTTGTCTGAAAAAGGTTGTAGTCAAAGACGCCAACACAATGAAGCCACATGGGAATCAACCAACGACCAAATTTGCGCAACTAGGAATAACCATTGCCGCAAAAGTATCCGCCATCTCGGCAGGTTCACCTCGGCTGCTGGATCTCACAGTGGCTTTGGGCCATGTCACCAAATATAGCCGAGACGGCAAAACGTGCCAAACGGTAACGACAGTGTGACAAGGTATGTAGCGGATAGAAATACTAGGCCTACATTCATTCGACCTGTTCTTTATAAAGGCTTAGTCCATTTAAAGTATTGCTTGTGCTATAACCATAGCTGTCATGTGCAATTTATTTTGGTTTACATACAAAGCACTAACAGTAAGGCACTTAAGTTTTATTTAAGTATGTTCATGTTTATTACCAATAAATTGATCTTCCATAAAAGGTGTGTTTCTCATTGGAGCAATAATAATTAGGCGAATACTGTAATATTAATAAAAAATAAATAAATAAACAAATCGTTACTCGCAATTATCCGTCAGCTAAAAATCGTCACAGCCCTAATTGTATGTCGTTTCTGACAGAGAAATGACTTGTGTGTGTGTGTGGTTTCTGACAGAGGGAGCTGACTGGATTGTGTGTGGTTTCTGACAGAGGGAGCTGACTGGATTGTGTGTGGTTTCTGACAGAGGGAGCTGACTGGATTGTGTGTGGTTTCTGACAGAGGGAGCTGACTGGATTGTGTGTGGTTTCTGACAGAGGGAGCTGCCTGGATTGTGTGTGGTTTCTGACAGAGGGATCTGACTGGATTGTGTGTGGTTTCTGACAGAGGGAGCTGACTGGATTGTGTGTGGTTTCTGACAGAGGGAGCTGACTGGATTGTGTGTGGTTTCTGACAGAGGGAGCTGACTGGATTGTGTGTGGTTTCTGACAGAGGGAGCTGACTGGATTGTGTGTGGTTTCTGACAGAGGGAGCTGACTGGATTGTGTGTGGTTTCTGACAGAGGGAGCTGACTGGCCACGTCTACGATGTGAACTGCTGCAGGTTCTTCCCTTCGGGAATGGTGGTTCTGAGCGGGGGGATGGATGCGCAGGTAAAGGTGTGGTCCTGTGAAGATGGAACCTGCCCCGTCACGTTTAAAGGGCACAGATCAGGTGGGTCCACATATGCTGAAGGTCACAGTGAGGCTGCAAGTCTTTCTTTACACAAGTGATCAAGGCTGTTAGCCACTGCATAAATGCATGCATTAATTTTACCAATATAGGGCCATCTGCATGAATACATGCATTCATTTCACCAATGCAGGGCTCACTACATTAATAAATGCATTAATTTCACCAATGCGGCACCCACTGGATGAATACGTGCATTCATTTCACCAATGCAGGGCCCACTGCATAAATAGATGCATGCATTTCACCAATACATGGTCCACTGCATTAAAAAAAACAATGCCGATTAGGGCGCTCATAATATTGCATGTCAAAGCCGCATGGTACCTCCCCCGGCAGCGCTCTGTGCGAGCTTAGCTGCGTTTCTGCGACACGAAAAGAACCAGCTGTAGGACGGCACAGGTTTCGGAGGAGTACTGCGGGTGTCCCAGCTCTCTCGAATTGGCAGGGTGGTTTGTGCATGGAATGCAGCTGCAGTTGCAGACAGTTGGACATTCCAGATTGGCAAGGGAATTGGATATATAGCCTGATCGTATGCCAGAAAAGCCGTGAAAAGCCCTGCTCACTCAAATGCAAAATAAACTGTGAAAGTACTGTTTCATTCTACCATGTATTCTGCTAGCAATATATTCTACTAAATATGAAATAAATGTACAATCCTACCATTGGTTTTACACATCGTGATGTTCCTTTCAAAATTCAGTGGTGATTTATTGTCTGGTACAATCGGTTTGAGAAATATACAACACATAATACCGCTATTACACTATCTGAAACGTCGACGCGTAATACCCCCATGCCCTGTAAGCCTGTCTCATTCATTACAGTTCATTCTGGTTTAATTGTCGGCTTTTTTATCCAATAGAGTACATTATAACCTTTGCAATAGAGTACATTATAACCTTTAATTTTAACGGTCTAGTATTACGCAAGCTCTATAGAATAAGCTTTAGGGAGGGGAGTTTCCCTTTTTTGATATGTAAGTATTTTTTGCGTCTAAAATGCCGTTGGTCTCGCTGGCTACATATGTACGTTCGTGTTTCCACTCGAGCACTGTCTTTCCAATATGGTTGATAGCCCTATTGTTATTTTTGCATTTTTAGTGCATTTCACATACTGTAGTGCAATCGTTAAATGTTTTTTTGATGTAAGCTACCGATGTTCATTGAAGATAGAACATTTGGCAGCATTTTGCAGATGGTGGAATACTATTTTATGTTCATGTTATCGCACATAATATAGGCTATGGTGTATATACTTGTCTCTTAGGGCATGCCAAATGCTCATTCCAATTTACTGTGCGCTGATATGTGGTAGATTAAGGTAAAAAAAAGAAAAAAAAATTCCTTGGAGTCATTATGAATAGAAAAATTAAAAAAACTACAGAAAAATGCAATCCCAGGACAAAAGTATACATACTGTAGAGTACAGGGACAAGTGATGTTTTATTGAGGTACATAAGTGAATGATTAGGCAACATATTTAGGTGTATGGAACACTGAGATATCAATGTTTTTTTATCTTAAGCCATCAGAAGGAGCAAATGTATATGCTTTATAATGGACAAAACTAATTTTATGACATGTTTTGCATATGGGGTTTTGGACCCATAGATATCTACCCCCCTATACTGATGAAAATATAGTAATTCCCACTTGAAAATTATGCAAAAGTGAGTTTTATGAGCCAAAACTGTTGATTTGTAGTTAAATATATCATAATTGTTTTAGTTTAGAGCAGTGCACAATTTAGCCATTTGGATACATTTGGAGACACTAATGGACAACAGGGTACACTGCTATATTTTGCATCATAGGCCTTTTTTTCCTAAGTTTCTTTGCATTTGTGGCACTTTATTTTGACTTAAATTATGAAAATAAACAAATCTAAGTTTGTATTGTAAATGGTACACCTGTCTTGTTTCATTTAAGCCATTTACCAAGTTTACGTGATGCTCACACCTGGAGTTATAAAGTCTTAAACAGAGCACCCCCTAAATAGGTGAAATTTGCCATGTGCGCCAAGGGGTTAAATAGAACACCCCCTAAATAGGTGAGAATTGACCAAATTTGGCATCTGCGCGAAGGGGTTAAAAGGACGTCACTTGTGAGAAGCACTCTTAATTTGTGGAATCAGATCTAGATTTTAAAATTATATCTACTGATCATTTTCTCTTATGTATAAATTGTGGAATGGACAATCGAGCTTTAAACTCCCAACTGAAAACTGAATCATATTTGTATAGGAGCAGTTGGTTTTGAGTTCATGATTTTTACCCCCCCCCCTCCATTTAGGTATCCTAGATACTTCTGTCGTGGACCGTGGGAGAAATGTGGTGTCGTGTTCACGGGATGGCACAGCCCGACTGTGGGATTGCGGGAAATCGGCCTGTTTGGCTGTGGTGGCGGACTGCGGCGCTCCAGTCAATGGTTGCAGCGTGGGAACGGCTGACAACAGCATAAATCTGGGGACCCCTCAAGAGAATCCAAGTAAATACCACAGGTCACTTGTGATATTTCAGGTGTCTGAGTTTAACCTGACCTGTGTGTTTTCATATTAAATTCTCTGCATTGAAAAGGAAAGGAAGAAAGCAAATTCCTGTTTTTGTAGTTGTGGTCTGTATTGTTAAACTTGAACGTGAAGGTTTTACACAGACATCCCGTCCAAAAACTGAAGAAACTAATGTTTCAACATAATGATTTTCCTCTGAACTGCTGATGGGACATTTTTTCCATTGTTTTGTGATGGGAATTGTGGATGATTGCTGTTGCAGTTGCCAGAGAAGTAGGAACTGAAGACAAGCTCCTGCTTCTGGCCCGAGAAGACCGGAAACTCCAGGGAATTGGTCTTCAGAGCAGAACTCCTGTATGTTGAGTCCATGTTAACCCACTGTGTTACATGCCATCATGCATTATGGTGTAATTTTTTTGGAGTTCAGTTTTTGTAGTCCCTGTAATGCCTTCAGTAAGGAGCAAAGTAAATATAAGAGGGCAATATCAACCCCACTATCTTAATTTATCTTAATTCCTCACTGTTCAAACCTCACAGACTATATATACGAAAATAAATGAATTCTGCAGGGCCTTTGGGTGGCTCATCCTGCTACGGCCCTGAGGTCCGGTGTGTGGATGCACCCCACAGTCTGGTATAGAATCCTGAACCAGTTGCGGACCCTGGTTTATTTTTTCCCAAAATTTGGAATGCCCAATTATATCCATAGGCCTGTCTTAAACCCTGCACCATCCTGCATTGGTTCAGGGGAGCGTATACGAGCACATGCTCTCCTCCATATGTCATTCTGTTAGCTGTCACTCATTTTCACACTGTAGTCTAGAGGTGTGCATTCCCGCGGGACTCCTGCGGGACCCAGTGCTTTAACGTGCGGCGCGGGACAAATCGTCAGTGTTGCAGGCGGAAGTGGGCGGTCAGCCTGCCAGTGCGTGCGGGCGTGGGATAAAAAGACAAGGAGAGAAATCCTGCAAAAGATTGAGGGGTCGATTTAAGATCCCAAATAAGGGGTGTTATTTTGCGGGCGCAGCCAAAGTATTTGCAGGTGTTAACATTTCACACTTTGCGGGTGATCAACTAGTCATTATGCAAATTACTCCAGCTGCAAACAGCCATATTTAAATGAGAGATTTTGCATGTTTGGAATGGTTATACTGAAAAGAAAAGAAAACGGTGAAAAGTCTCGCATTAATGTTGCCGTTTTTATGGTATTTTTTTTAGTGAAGGGTATAAACTACTGTTACACTGAACGAGCTAGCGGTTTATTACTAACTGTTTCATTGGATGTCTCGGTTTCTGCCGGGAGTTACAGATGTTTGTCAGGACATGTTTGTTTGTTTGATGCAAATGCGAGTTTCTCTTGTATTCTGTAACACAATTTGCTTCATGATTTCAAAATATATACACTATTTAAATGCACTGTCGACGCTTATATTTTGCATCATAATCACAACAGTGTAGCCTATAGATCATCGATATTCACCTAACTATTCCTATCTACAATCATTTTACTATGTAGGTATAATGTGATAAACAAGCTGTTGTTACCTGTACAAAAATAATTAATTTCCGAAATTGGTATGCGATACTTTACTGAAAACGAGCACGTTCCTATGCACCTCCCACTATATCGAGAAATAACGTAGGGAGGCCCAGTGTTGCATAGCCTATTCATTCAGGCTAACCCGCATCAACGTATCTTCAATTTTAACCTGCTGTTAAATTCTAATTGTCTAGACTGTTTATTAGTGTGGTTGCTGCATTATTATTATTATTCCAGTTTTTCCGCTCAAATGTTGTCACGTTTATGGCATATTTTGGACGTCAGTAGCCTCTGCAGATGGGAGCGCACAAAACTTTTATGTTGCGGGCGGGAGCAGGACGAACTAGTCCAGTTTTGTGCGGGAGCGGGTGGGAGTGGGATGGTATCTTGCGGGAGTGGGCGGAAGCGGGATTAAATAATCAGTCCCGCGCAGACCTCTACTGTAGTCCACCAGGTGAGGTACAGTAATTATGCAGAAATGCTCTTCTTGGTTAGAATTAAATGTATGAATAACCATTTCTGCTCTTTACATATTTGTGATTTGACATTTGACTTCAGTATAAAATGATATATCAGTTTTATATTTACTAAACCTGAAAATTACCTTATTTTTTGGGTAAAAAACATCTGTTACAAAAAATACATGTTATTTTCTCATGGGATTTTGAATTGCTGGTCATGAATGTGCAGTACTAGCTTTCAGGTACCTTCCTTATTTACCTCCACAGGCTGAAAGTAAAATGTGTAATTAATGCTGAGTTAATGTCTCTGTTGGCAGGTTTTTGAATTTCATGGGACAGATGCCTTTAACTGCTGCACGTTCCTCTCCAGTGTGTACATAGCTGCTGGTGCTCAAGACGGAAACATCTACCAGCTCGACCTGAGATGTTTGAGGTGAGATTGCAGCCAGTGTCAATTTAACTGGCTTAAGTCAAGTCAAGTTTATTTGTATAGCACATTTTCATACACAAAGCAACTCAGTGCTTTACATAAGACATAGAAAGACATTATATAAAAAGTAAATTAGAATTGAAAACAATAAACAATCTTAATAAGAAGCTGCAAAACTACTGGTTGGGCCCACAAGACAAATTCCTCAGTAAACACTCTAACAACAATCAGCTTGCTACCTGCTATCTGCTGTGCACAGTACATACAATAAAAATATGAGACAAGCATACTATGTGCTCTTTAGCCTCTTAGCCTCTCTGTGGGTGGTCTTTTTTATACTTTTGCCTGCCAGCAACCTCTCCTGAGGCTACGCCAAAAGGACTTCCTGCAACCTGTATAGAGGTCTTTTGCCCCGCTTTATAGAGGACTTTTCAAGTGCTCAACAGACAACAAGCAATAACTGATCACTGTATTACGTACAGGAGATAACAGTATTTATTTAAGTATATGCGGTGCAGAACATGAATGTTTTTAGCTTAGTTTTGAACATGAATGTTTTTAGCTTAGTTTTAAAAGTGGTTAGAGTTTTGGCATTTCTAATATCTTCTTGGAGTTTGTTCCAGCTGTGAGTAGCATAGTAACAGAAAGCTGCCTCTCCATGTTTTGTTTTAACTCTTGGAATGGTTAATAAGCCAGCATCAGATGACCTTAGGGCTCTGAGGGGTTCGTATGGCAAAAGCAGGTCAGAGAAATATGAAGGCCCTAGCCCATTTAGTGACTTGTACACAAGCAGCAATGCTTTGAAGTTAATTCTCTGCTTGATTGGGAGCCAGTGCAAAGACCTAAGAATTGGTGTGATATGATCAAATTTTCTTGTTTTTGTTACAAAAAACAGCAGCAGCATTTTGAATAAGTTGCAGTTGGCGAATCGCTTTTTTTGATAGGCCTGTAAATAAGCCATTACAATAATCCAATTTGCTGGAGATAAAGGCATGAATAAGCTTTTCTAGGTCCTGTTTAGGCATAAAGTCCCTGATTCTTGCTATGTTTTTTAGGTGATAGTAAGCTGATTTTGTTATTGAATTGATATGGGTATTGAAATTTAAGTCCAAGATTACACCAAGATTTCTAACCTGGGTTTTAGTCTGAAGGGACAGGGAATCAAGGTGAGCACTGACTCTCAGTCTTTTATCGTGAGTTCCGAAAACAATGATCTCAGTTTTATTCTTGTTTTAACTGCAGAAAATTTTGACGCATCCAGATGTTAATATGTTCAATGCATTGACAGAGCGAGTCGATTGGACCATAATCATTTGGTGAGAGAGCTATGTAAATTTGGGTGTCGTCTGCGTAGCTGTGGTAAGCGATATTATTCAATTTGTGGCATTCTTATTTCTAAATTGTTGAAATGAAGTGTCTCTTTATATATGTCGTGGTGAATTTGAAGGTTTGATTTTCGCCATCTGCGCTCTGCCTTTCGGCACTCACTCTTCATGGCTTTTACCGACATCGCATTTCTCCAAGGAGCTTTTTGCTTACCAGAAATTAATTTAGTCCTAACAGGTGCAATAGAATCAATAATTTTACTAATTCTTTTATTAAAATGATCCAGTAGATCATTTACAGCAGTTGAAGTGGGGGTTAGAGTAAGAGCAAAGGCCTCCATGAACAATTCAGTAGTATTTTCATTGATAAACCGTTTTTTTAACAGTTTCAGATCTAATATGAATATCAGGGGTTATAGAGAGATCAAAGAAAACACAGCAGTGATCGGATAAAGCAACATCATTACAGTGACATTTGAAATATTCAAACCCTTTGAAATAACTGAATCTAAAGTATGGCCACGATTATGAGTTGGCTCATTCACATGTTGAGACAGTTCAAAGGTATTCAGTAGGGTAGAGAGTTCTTTAGTGGTGCTATTGTTGGAATTATCCATATGAATATTAAAATCACCAGCAATTATAAGACAATCAAATTCCCTGGAAATGATGGATAGCAGTTTGGCAAAGTCATCAAAAAAATACACAATATTTAGGTGGCCTATATAATGTTAACAATAAAATTTGGGGAGATCCTTTCAATATGGCAGCAAGATATTCAAAAGATGAAAAATCACCATATGATATTTGCTTACATTGAAATACATTCTTGAATAAGGCAGCTACTCCACCCACTCTCCTCTCAGCTCTACTAACATCCATAAAACTGAAGTTGGGAGGTGCTGTTTCAATGAGAATTTGTGCACCTGCATGTTTATCTAACCATGTCTCATTTAAAAAATATAAAATCAAGTTGGTGAGAAGTAATAAAATTGCTAATTAAGAACGACTTGTTTGCTAAGGATCTAACATTTAATAGGGCTAGTTTTATTATAATTTTGTCCTTAACAGGCTTCAAGGCTGGCTGTTGTAGACAGGGTATTGAGACCAGATTAGAGAAGTTTACAGAGCGATAGGAAAAGGATTTATTTGTTAACAGGTTTGAAAATGTTTGGTCTTTCGTTACATGAGCTTTCATCATTCTGTTTCTACGCATGACTGGGGATAGGTGATGATGGTTCAGGGCTCGATGAGACCTGGGAGGTGGCTTAGGAGTGGATGGTGGAGCTGTAGGGGGGACTGCGGTGGGAGAAGGAACTATCCTCCTGGGGGGGGCTGATTCATCCTCAGGGTGAAGGCCAGAGGGGAGGGAGGGGGGCAAAGATTAAAAGAACCAAAGACAGAGGATCCCTCGCTGTCTTCAGAGAGTGGTGAAGGGGGGTGAGTAGAGCTGTTATCTCTGTTCACGCAGACAGGGGGCTGGACAGAGCCATCAGTGACACAGGTGTCCCAACTTCGCTTTTTGGGTCAGTGGGATTTGCCTTGGTCTGTGTTTTCTCAAATGCAGTTGGTGTGGGCGTCCTGAGCTTGCTTTTTGGGTCTGTGGTGGGTGCAGCGGATTCCATGGTCTGTGTTATCAGAGACACAGTGTTCTGGGCTGTTGTGTTTGTTTTGATACCAGAGAGAGGTGCATTAGATAGCACCGGCTGAGCTATCGTGGACACGGTGTTCTGGGTTGTTGTGTCTGCTTTAAGGGCTCGGCGAATGTTCAAGAACAAAATGTTTTCACCAGCTCTGTTCAGCTGAGATCTGTTTTTCCTAAAAAGGTGGTGTTGCTTCCAGAAATGGTCCAAGTTGTCAATAAACTTCACATTCCATTTAATACAGGCCGAAATCAGCCATGCGTTAAATCCAAATGTTCTGGAGAATTTTTCTGAGCTGATTTTTATTGCAGGTAGAGGGCCGGAGATGTACATCTTAATGTCAAGAGAGCTAACAGCTTATAACAGAGCCTCAAAATTCTTTTTCAAAGTTACTGATTCTGGCTGATGGGTGACTTTAGCGTCTACCTGCAAAATAATATTGCTTATGCTTTGATTGGAAGCCATAATGACAGGGATTTCTTCCGCGATGTCAAGAGGTAATTTATTTGGAAAACAGTAGCTTTTGATGTTATTACCTGCAATCTGATGTGTGTCTTGAGTAGAAGATGTAATAAAAGCAGTGGTGGTGGGGGGCTTCGTTGCCTTGACAGATGGCGATTCTGGCTGTGATGATAGTGGTAGGAATCTGTTGCTCAGTTTAAGCTTTCCCGGTCCGAGGGAAACGGCTTTCTTCTTGTTTTTTCTTCCCGCTGGTGGAAAGTTCTCTTTGTTACTCCTTGTTGCGTTAGCAGATAGTTGCGTAACGTTAGCATTTGGTAGTGGAAGCAACCCTGTGTTGGTACCCACTGTTTTGCATGTCGTTAGCCTAGCCGTTAGCTTAGTGGGTGACGGATTTCGAGAAGGCAATTCATTTATAGATCCACCTTCTTGCATTCTAATCTTTTTCTCAAGAACAGTAATCCTCTGGAGATGCCTGTCGCAATCTTTGCAGTGCTTCATTTTGCCTGTTTGTGTGTGGTTTTTTTTAATTTATTTTTTATAAAGATAAAAGTAAGAAGTAACCAGAAAAAAATTCATAAATTTAAAAGATATAAAACAAGTAAAACAATAAAATGAATCAGCTGTAAGCAGATGGAAAAAAAGTAAAGCAAAGCAGGAGCAGCAAAGAAAATGCGTCCTCTCTCCTTGAGCTCTATCTCCCACTTAAATGCTCACTGTCAGAAGGGTTCCATTCCTCCTGCTCACTTGTAGATTTACCTCAATGAAACGATTATCTTTTCTTATCAGTCTATGACAGAGTTTTTGTTTGTTTATGCGGCATTTCAAAGGCAAGTGAAGCAGGGAAGTGTACCTAGGTAACGTTACTTATCGATGCTAAATCTGTCCAATTTCCAGATAATTGCAGCTATTTGATGTGCTTGCTAGCTAGCTCTTCCAAACATTAGCTCATAACACTCAACATTACTGCATGTTTCATGACACAAGCATCTTCACTTGCCCCACACTGAATTGTTATTTATTAGGTGTGGTTGAAAAACCACACCTATTGTTGTCGCTCAGACTGACCGTTATTATTCTTCTGCCGATTTTTGAGAACCTATCTCCTCCTACACCGTTCACACCATCGACACCATTCATACCTCATATTATACCTTTATACCCCCTCCAGGTTGCTATTACTTTTTACCTTTATACCACATACACTTTTTGAGACATTTGACATTTTATCACCAAAAAATGAATGGAGGTCAATGGGCACGTGCAGTAGGCTAGCTCACGGTGAGAATGCTCAGTGTGAGCACTGAGCTGATTTTTGAATCACTTAACGTTCTGTCAACAACCTTGGAAAAATGCCTACGAGAAATTCCATAGCTAACGACGTAGGTCTGCAACTGAAATTATCATACTCACTTTAGCTTTCAAAAATAATAATCATTGCCATTGGACTATAACTACAACAAATGCTGCATCAAGCGCAATGCGCTCTTTCGCCATGAACACGCAGGCTATTAGCCCTATCTACGGTGCTAGCCTAGTCGTCGATGTCCCAATTATAGTAGCCTATTCATATTTCTCTGAAATTGCAAACAACTTTAAACCCTCAAAATTCCAATGTTGGATTGCTGCAGAGTCGCTGCTTGTGCACACATCAACCTCTCAAGTTGCACTGCACGATAAAATAGCCCAAACCCATTTACAACCATCTTGCCACAGTCATACAATAACATGCATAAAATGTACCCTTTCTACACACCACAGGCTATTATTAAAAAGTTGAAACTGTTACAAATAAACATTCGGTGCATTTTCCTTGTAGCCTAGCTACTTTAGGTATAACGTTAAAAAGAATTTTCTACAAATCTCTGATAAACAGATTAAGGGACCAAATATCCTACTTCATAATGATTCTACAACTGATTTCTGTTGAATGTTGAAGAGATTCTTATTCCATTTTGCCACTGCCCAGCAACGTTGATGTTTCCACAGCGCTATCGCGGCTGTAATAGCCTATGTTGCTGTTATGTAAAAACACACGTAACGTTACTTTTTAAGGTATATAAATACATTGGGCTACTTATTTTATCCGAATTATGCACATACCTGTTCCGTTGTATTATGAATGGACTGTATGTGATAATTCTGACATCGTAGCTATCAGCAAGTGTTTTCCTGTGGGTCAGAAACATAGACTGTATAAAAATATGGACAAAGCCACTGTGACGTCACCCATTGCCTTTGCACGGCCTCGTAAAAACTGAATTGAAGCTCGGAAGTCTTTTTCGCCGGCCGTTTGTACAAACTGCGCCTGCTTCGTGGAGCCGAAGTGACCTTGGCTTGGAGCAGGGTCAACCGGATATGGCCCGGGCACAGTATGATTGACAGTTCGGGGTGGAGAAGCCACAGAACTATAAAGCCCACAGAACGATATAAAGCCCATGACCTGACCAAACCCACCATTTTGCAAAACGAACTCGCTGTAAACTTCCTTAAGTTGCTAATGTTTTATAATATAACATTTAATTTTCATCCTCGATTTTACTGTGTCATTTATTCACATTGAATGTGTGGTATTCGTTACGTAATTAACGTTTATTCAGTTATCTTCAATTTATATTCAGCTAACATCAGCTAATTTGATTAGCTAGATAGCATACCAGCTGAGCTCGGTAGCCAAGCTAGACGCTATGCATCACCACCACACGAACAGGGTAACGCTATTGCCATCAACTATATTGACGGTCAATTAATCACATATGTTATTTTGTTAGACTACTTTTATTATAAATGTCCCTAGCGCCGCTAGAAAGGTAGCAAGCTGACCCCATAGTCTTAAATGAGCAAACCACCACAGTCTTTTTGGCTAACCACTAATTAACTCGACTGTGGCAGAGCAGTCTGTCACGGTTTGCCGCAGCATGAAACCCCGTTCTGAAAACTCTACCAGATAAAGTGGGGATTAACCCCTTGGCGCAGATGGCAAATTTCACCTATTTAGGGGTGCTCTGTTTAAGGCTTTATAACTCCAGGTGAGAGCATCACATAAACTTGGTAAATGGCTTAAATGAAAGAAGACAGGTGTACCATTTACAATACAAACTTAGATTTGTTTATTTTCATAATTTAAGTCAAAATAAAGTGCCACAAATGCAAAGAAACTTTGGAAAAAAGAATTTAAAAATATTTTTTTTTAATTTTGCTGAGAGCTACATAAGTGAAATCGGTAATATATATACATTTCCCGGATCATAAACTCCATGTCCACAAGTTTTGCAAAATCTGAGGATGACATGCAGAACTACTAAAGGTCTATGATGCAAAATATAGCAGTGTATCCTGTTGTCCATTAGTGTCTCCAAATCTATCCAAATGGCTAAATTGTGCACTGCTGCAAATAAAACAAAATTATGATATATTTAACTACAAATCAACAGTTTGGGCACATAAAACTCACTTTTGCATAATTTCCAAGTGAGAATTATATATTTTCAGCAGTATAGGGGGGTAGATATCTATGGGTCCAAAACCCCTATGCAAAACATGTCATAAAATGAATAAAATTAGTTTTGTACATTATAACGCATACACATTTGCTCCCTCTGGTGGCTTAAGATAAAAAACATTGATATCACAGTGTTACATACACCTAAATATGTTGCCTAATCATTCACTCTTGTACCTCAATAAAACATCACTTGTCCCTGTACTCTACAGTATGTATACTTTTGTCCTGGGATTGCATTTTTCTGTATTCTTTTAATCTTTTAAGTTTTCCTATTCATAATAACTCCAAGGAAATTTTTACCTTAATTTACCACATATCAGCGCACAGTAAATTGGAATGAGCATTTGTCATGCCCTAAGAGACTAGTATACGCCATAGCCTATATTATTTATGATAACATGAACATGAAATAGTTTTCCACCATCTGTAAAATGCTGCCAAATGTTCTATCTTCAATGAACATCGGTAGCCTACTTCAAAAATACATTTAGCTAACGATTGCATTACAGTATGTGAAATGCACTCAAAATGCAAAAATAACAATAGGGCTATCAAACATATTGGAAAGACAGTGCTCGAGTGGAAACCCGAACGTACGTATGTAGCCAGCGAGACCAACGGTATTTTAGACGCAAAAATACTTGCATATCGCAAAAGGGAAATTCCCCTGCATAATGCGTATTGTATAACGCTTGCGTAATACTAGACAGT
The DNA here is from genome assembly GCA_029718625.1 of Synaphobranchus kaupii. Taxonomy (NCBI): domain Eukaryota; kingdom Metazoa; phylum Chordata; class Actinopteri; order Anguilliformes; family Synaphobranchidae; genus Synaphobranchus; species Synaphobranchus kaupii. Next base: position 49,213,860 of record CM056378.1, read on the forward strand.
TAAAACGAAAACTGCCGTTACGCTGGGCTCTAGTAAATTGCTCTAAGCACCCAAAAAGACTTGGCATATACCGTTGCGAAGGTTATAATGTACTCTATTGGATAAAAAAGCCGACAATTAAACCAGAATGAACTGTAATGCATGAGACAGGCTTACAGGACATGGGGCTATTACGCGGCGACGTTTCAGATAGCGTAATAGCGGTATAAAGTGTTGTATATTTCTCAAACCGATTGTACCAGACAATAAATGACAACTGAATTTTGAAAGGAACATCTCGATGTGTAAAACCAATGGTAGGATTGTATATTTATTTAATATTTAGTAGCATATATTGCTAGTAGAATACATGGTAGAATGAGATAGTACTTTCACAGTTTATTTTGCATTTGAGTGAGCAGGGCTTTTCACGGCTTTTCTGGCATACGATCAGGCTATTGTTGGGTTTATCTCGTTGCTATGACGTTATTCTAATTTTATATGATGAATAAATAAATTTATGAACTCAAACATAGACGCTATTGTCCACTATGTCACGCATAGGTAGGTATAGACTAGGTGGGGGGTTGCTTGATAAATGGACTTGCTACAGGGAAATAGTGGCACTTAGAAACTACGTATTCGGCAGAAATCGTCACGAACCGTCTACCAATACATTTAAAACACAGAGTTTGTGATTTCCAATAATAGTTCAGCTGCAGTAGCAACGAATGTCTCAGTTGAGCAAAAAAGGTCCCGCAGGCGGGACTATATGCGCGAAGGTGTTAAGGTTAGTAGGTTAGGTTCACATGCTAGCTAAAAGCACAGTAGCTACATCGTAGCTGGCATTAACTTTCATCTGCATCCTGTAAACTAATCACAAACATTGCAAACATTTACAAACGCAGCCTCCGTATTCTTTTCCGATAAATTATTGGTTTTATTTTAAACATCTCCCGTATTGAGTCAGTACAAACTGCTAACACTTTGGCTCTATTCCCCGCACATTTTCGTAATTTTTGGGAACTAAAAAAATTATCCAGGTGTAGAAATGTCTGGTTAGATTTCTAGCTAGAGCAGCTTTAAGGAAGTCGAATAACTGTTAAATTAAAATGGCTTGCCATAAGCTATCGTTAGCTTGCTAGCTAGCTAACCCAGCATTGATAAGCAATGGTAACGTTCATGACAGGGGAGTACAGGGGGAGTACATGACAGGGGGCGATTGCGTACGGGAGGGGTTGGAATAGCTAAATTAATATCTAAATTGATAAGGTTATACAGGTATGGAGCAATTGATTTGAGATACTTAACCCACAGTTTGGCTGCTTGCTCCGAGACACTGGGCCTGTAGTGTAGCTGCAACATCCCCTTCTGTCTCATCTTACGAAACAGTATGTTTTTTCGTAGTAGACACATCATAACTCGCTCCAACCAAAATGAATATGCGATAACAAACATGTTGAAGATGAGCGGGTAAGGCACTCAATTTATTATGCTACGAACTGCGTCCACAAAGCAACAGCTTGTTCACGGTAGGCTACTAAGGGATGTTCTCCATCGACTTCCACTCAAAAATACAGCGTGTCTCCCTGTCCCAAGCATAGACTGTATAAAAATAGGTCCCGCCCCTCCGACTGAGGGCAGTGAGAACCATATAGAACCTATCTATGCCAGTGATCCCAGGACTCAACCTGTCCCTCTGATTGGTCCTGAACAAATGTTAATCCCCTGTCCAATATTTTTAAAAAATCAGCACATGCACAGGCATTAGATGAAGGAAAGGCACCTATTGCAATTACATTTTTTTCTGTAAAAAAATTATTGACTGAGTATTTTGACCACATTGTTGCCATTGACTTACATGGGGAAAGACCTATACTGCAGCCAACCGCAGTGGCGCTAGTGAGCAACGGCACCAGGAACTGTGGTATCTGCAGATTCATAGACTAGAAAAATAAGGAGAAGCACTGAAATAGCTTGAGTAAGGAACAGTGCCTACAGTGACTGAATGGGAAAACTACAGGGTCGGCAGTTATTTTATTCACTGATTTTTATTTTTTAAATTATATATATACTTTTTTCAGTTTATGATTGAGGCGAGGCCCCTTTCAGTTGAGAGGCTCGTTTCAGGTGAAATGAACGAAACATAGCAAATGCCACCTATGCTTCCCGTCTCTGATCCAAATCCAAATGCTGTCACGTAACGTTATGTTGTGGCTACAATTGAATTAACAAAACATATTTTTAGCGCTGTTTAAATTTTTGCCTATGTTTTAGCTAAATGCTCATCTAGCCTACTAATCACTCCATTCAACATTATTCAGTAGATGTGGATGGATCACTGCAAGGGTTATTTCTCCGGACTCATTTTCCTATAGAACTCGATGGGGAAAAAAGTCAGGAGAAACAACCCTTAAAGTCATCCATCCACATCTACTCCATATCTGGCAACAGAGTGATGGTTTGGGGCTCGTTTGATAGCTCAGACCCTTGATAACTTACAGCCATTTAGCCAGCCATGTGTTCCATACTGTACCAGTGTAATTTACAGCTGGATCTAGTCTCACCCCCCAATTTCCATAGAGATCCATTCAAATGCAGAGAGGTTATAGTATCGCTTGTAACAGTACCTGAAAATAAGATATCGACAGTTTTTTGATGTTGATGGTCACAGACTTCAGGAAGTAACAGCATGTAAAGGATATGCGACCAAATATGAAATATGATACTTTAAAAATACGTTAAAGCAAAGGGTATGAATACTTATGTAAATGAGAAATTTAATTTTTTTATTTTTAATAAATTTGCAAAAATCTCAAAAAAACTTTTTTCACATTGTCATTATGGGGTGTTGTGTGTAGAATTTTGAGGGAAAAAATGAATTTAATCAATTTTGGAATAAGGCTGTAACAGAACAAAATGTGGAAAAAGTGAAGCGCTGTGAATACTTTCCGGATGCACTGTAGCTACAGCAAATAAACTATCCACTACCCATGATTGGGTTATAATCTCAAGTTTATAATCTAAGATACTATTAGCCAAACAATAGCCTATGTTTAATTATTGCTTTAGATAGCTGCATGCTAGGTAGGCTGAATAGAATGCTGAATTCAGCACAGGACATGTGGTTTGGACTTCACAAAATGGTGAGATCTGTAATCGGAATCAGAGTTCGTTTAATAAAGTGGAGAAATCAATCGATGAGCATTTGGTTAAAACCTAGGGAATAATTGTATGAACCCATATTTTTCTACAAACACAACTACGACTGTGTCCGAATAGACAAATCAGCACACACTACTATTTGAGTATGCCAGTTGAGTATACTTTTTTTGAAAAGCTGTTAAATTAGGCTAGCCTTACCTGCGTGGCCAAATTGAGTGTTATGAATATCCCCAGATGATATAGCCAAAGAGTGTAAAGGAAACAGATATAGTCTAGGCTACTTGTGTCCAGGTTTATATGGAGGATATTTCGCATACTGCATGTCACTGCAGTGTAGACTACAGTAAGCAATATGCTAGTGCACAGGACGCAGTAAATTGGGCATTCACAATGCCTTCCTCTACAACACTGTTATGACCCAACAATACTATCCCAGATGATTTGACATTACCTTTTTTTGCTTTTATCACAATACATTACTTCTTTGTATCACTTCCAGGTTCTTTAGACTACTTACCACAAAATAGGCTACATCACCATATTTTAACACTTTCGCCTTCACTAGATCCCTTTATTAACAGTTCATACCATTTCCACCTTTTATTTTCCACCTCGCACTATATATTACCATCTTTCTATGCCATTTCCAGCCATTGATATTTGTGAAGCAACCACACCTACAATTTCTTTAGGAATTGTTAATCTAGTTTTTGGTGTTATCTAATGTGCTAGCCAGCTAGCTAGTCCAAACCTACAGTTGAAGTCGGAGGTTTACATACACTTAGGTTGAAGTCATTAAAACTCATTTTTAACCACTAAGTACCTTGCTCAAGGGTACAACAGTGTCCTACCTGGGAATCGAACCGGCAACCTTTCGGTTACAAGTCCAGGTCGGTTACAAGTCCAGTTCCTTAACCATTATACTACACTGCCGCCTATAGTGTGTCATGCACAAAGTAGATGTCCTAACTGACTTGCAAACAAGTAATTTTTCCAACAATTGTTTACAGACAGATAATTTCACTTTTAATTCACTATATCACAATTCCAGTGGGTCAGAAGTTTAAATACACTAATTGACTGTGCCTTTAAATTTTTAATATTTGGTCGCATATCCTTTGGCTTTGCATGCCATGACTTCCTGATGTCTCTGACCCAACAACATCAAAAGACCCTTGATATCTTATTTTCTGGTACCCTTACAAGCGATACTATAATGTCTCTGCATTTGAATGGATCTCTATGGGAATTTGGGGGTGGGACTAGAATTAGCTGTAAATTATGCTGGAACAGTATGTAATACATGATTGGTAAAATGGCTGTAAGTCATCAAGGGTCTGAGGTATCAAACACGCCTCAAACCATCACTCTGCTGCCAGATATGCAGTAGATATGGATGGATCACTTTAAGGGTTGTTTCTCCTGACAAATTTTCCTATTGAACTCTGAAAAATAAGTCAGGAGAAGAAACCCTTCAAGTTATCCATCCATATCTACTGTATTTCTGGCAGCAGAGTGATGATTTAAGGCTTGTTTGATACGTCAGACCCTTGATGACTTAGAGCCATTTAGCCAACCATGTGTTTCCATACTGTTCCAGTGTAAATCTAGTCCCACCCCCCAATTCCCATAGAGATCCATTCAAATGCAGAGACGTTATAGTATCGCTTGTAAGAGTACCAGAAAATAAGATATCAAGAGTCTTTTGATATTGTTGGGTCACAGACATCAGGAAGTCATGGCATGGAAAGCCAAAGGATATGCGACCAAATATAAAAAATTTAAAGGCACAGTGTATGTAAACTTCTGACCCACTGGAATTGTGATATAGTGAATTAAAAGTGAAATAATCTGTCTGTAAACAATTGTTGGAAAAATTGCACAAAGTAGATGTCCTAACTGACTTGCCAACAAAAATCGTTTTTCAATAGAAACACCGAATTATGGAATAATTTACCATTAAATATACGGAAAAATATACATTTTAACAACTTTAAAAAACAGCTCAAAACTAATCTTATAAATAAACAAATCTGTCAACACCTATAATTAATTTCAGGTCACGCTGTGTCTGCTCCTTAAACACTCACTTTTTTCTTTGTTTCTACATATTTCTTTTTGAAATTTCTCACATTTTAATTACTTCACATCTATAGATTTTTTTACTCTTGTCTTTTTTTATTTCTCACATATTATCTAGGATAAACTATCTCAAACAAATGATTTCCTTTCTCTTCATCTCTTTTCTTTCTATGCTGTAGGACAGGGAACCCTCTGTAAACCAGTAATGTACTGAGTAGGGCCCAAAGATTTTAGAACTTCTATGTACTTTTATCTTTTTTCCCTGTATTAATAAAAGAAAAGAATGTCTCTATATGTGTATTTACAGTAGGCTAATGTGCATTTTTACATGTGGTGCTGATTGCTAATTTTGGAGTTAATCAAGTAGTCAAGACTTTCTCTACTTATTAAAATGTCGCTATTTATTTTATTCATCCAACATCTCCCGTTTGCTGTAACTATACAGCGAACATAAACATAACGAATGCAGATGTGGGGGGCATTTTCATGGCATGGTTTGGGTCCACTTGTCCAAGTTATTCTGAGTGATCACCTTTATCCTATGATGAAACATTTCCATCCTGATGGGAGTGGTCTCTTCCAGGGTGACAATGCCCCCATCCACAGGGCACGAGGGGTCACTGAACGGTTTGATGAGTATGAAAATGATGTGAATCATCTGCTATGGCCTTTGCAGTGACCAGACCTCAACCAAATTGAACACCTATGGGAGATTCTGGACCTACGTGTTAGACAGCGCTCTCCACCATCATCATCAAAACACCAAATGAGGGAATATCTTTTGGAAGAATGGAATTAGAGTTCCAGAGACTTGTAGAATCTATGCCAAGGGACATTGAAGCTGTTCTGGCGGCTCGTGGTGGCCCAACACCTTACTAACTTACACTTTATGTTGGTTTTTCCTTTAATTTGTCTCCGTCTGTAAGTGTGCATTGAATAATATGTCTAAATAATGGACTGTATGGATGTTGATATTTACTATGTATGATGTGTCGTGGTAATTATGGTTGGGGATTAGGGGTGTTAACGATTAATCGTTGATCGATTAATTGCCGTTAATAATTTGATCGATCGACCATTTCAAATTTAACGATCAAATTGAACTATTTGCGATCTCATCTTAATTGTGTCAATGGGAGCTGTTGGTGAAATGCAATCATTAAGTTAAACATAAGGGGGCCAGATTGACAGCTTGCCCACCCAGGCCCACCCATAGATCCGCGACTGTGCAGTATTAGCTTTTACTCTAAACTAAAATGTAAGAGTTCTGGTCAGATAGCGAAACGGACGAAAGTGCGCCATTTTGCGTAGAGGCGGAAACTATAATTACACCCTCATAATATCAGCGCTGCCATTGAAAATTTTAATTAGGCCTAACGGGAAACCGAAGCTGTCTTGGCAAGGGTTTTTCCAGATGCTATTTTGATCATTCCAGCATTCTGCGGTAAGGGAAATATTGCAGCTACATAAAAAAAGATTATATATAAAAAAAGAATAATATTTAAAAAATCTTTTTAATTAAAATTATTTATTTTCCCTCTTGTCCAAGCCGGGCGGCACGTGAGGCCCGCCCGGCCAAGATAATGGTAGGGGAAACACTGAACATGCTATTAACTTTACACAGAAGAAGACTCACTCGACCATGAAGCACGCTACTTATGCGTGCCTGGGACATCGGTCCCATCGGAACACGTATTTTCAGCAGCTGGTCTCGCTGTAAACCGACTGCGCACACAACTCACCCCTGATAACGTAAACATGCTTATATTCTTAAATAAAAATCAGCAGGCCTAGGTATTTACTGCACTTATGCAGTTTAAGTTTTAAACTGAGGCCTGAGCTGTCGTACTTTGTCGTAGCTTTCTCATTTCAAGAGGGAACCTATTATAGTTTTCAAAAACGTTATTTATCTTTATCTATTTCATAATCATTTTGCAAATTTAAGTTTTTAATTAAGGCTCATCTTATTTTTGTATATGTCATAGACGTACGTGTTAGTCACTGATTCGCCTTGGAAGAGTGAGCGCAATTTCCCGTGCCTTATTAAAATATCATACTTAAACAAAACAGCGTTCATAATTATATTTGTGTTATGCTATGAAACAGGCGTATTTCTCAAATGTTTCAATAAAGCTTTGATTGAGGAAAAAAACATGCATTTTGTATTTTCTATGTCATAAGCTATTTTTAGCTGTTTTGTTATCGATTGATCGATTGATTGTTCATTAACGTTGACGACTATCGATCAAGGAAATTCCTTAGAATTTGCAACCCTATTGGGGATCCCTGGGGCGGTCAATCCCTCCAAATGTGCTATGGGCCAGAAGAGGAGTTCTTCACCGTAGTGGAATGTGGTGAAGGTGATGCTGTTTGTGGTATGAGATAGTAGTGGTGCCAATGCTGAAAAAAGCTACCTGTATACATAGGTTTTTGTTTTGATATCGTCAACTTGTGGTTTTTTCATATATGGGGATTTTTGGACCTTCGCACTTTTGCACAACACCCTTGCACCAAAGTGCTGTTTTTTACCATATTGCCATCATTTTATTTACAAGATCAGTGCCTTATGGCCAGAACTACTCTCACCCATAGTCGGGGTGTGAAAGGACACTTTGTGGGTGCAAAGGGGCGTATTTGAGTATGGCGTTGACTGTACGCTCCATAGCTTCTCTGACGGATGAACTGGGCCTTTTCTCAACAGCACACCTGTACAGATATTCCACAGATCTGGAGCCCCTGTCCATTCTATAATACCAATCAGGGAGGGCTTTATCGCCAGCCAAGGTAAGATCGGCCTTGTACTAAACTACAACTGTGTGTGTGTGTGTGTGTGTGTGTGTGTGTGTATAGACATACCCAAGGTGTGTTTTTTTTCTTACCCCATATAATGTGCAATGAAACTGAAATGGAATGGAAGTAAAGGCACTCATAGGCCATAAAAAGACGAAAGGGAATGAGTGGCACAGTGGTTTATTAACTGTGTTATGTCACAGCTTTCAGCTTACCATGTCATGGGGGGACTAAATGGCTACACGGTTCACCCGATATGGATGTAACACCCCTCAAATTAAAGCTGAAAGTCTGAACTTTAACCTCATAGTTTCCATTTCCAAATCCAATGTGCTGGAGTACAGAGCCAAAACAACAAAAATGTGTTGCAGTCCTAAACATTTTGAAGTGCACTGTAACTTTCTATCTTAGATGGAACACATGGTTGGCTAAATGGCTGTAAGTCAACAAGGGTCTGAGGTATCAAACAGGCCTTAAACCATCACTCTGCTGCCAGAAGTACAGTAGATATGGATGGATAACTTGAAGGGTTTCTTCTCCTGACTTATTTTTCCATAGAGTTCAGTAGGAACATTTGTCAGGAGAAACAACCCTTCAAGTGATCCATCCATATCTACTGCATATCTGGCAGCAGAGTGATGGTTTGAGGCTCGTTTGATACCTCAGACCCTTGTTGACTTACAGCCATTTAGCCAACCATGGGTTCCATACTATTCCAGTGTAATTTATAGCTTAATCTAGTCCCACCCCCCAATTCCCACAGAAATCCATTCAAATGCAGAGAGGTTATAGTACTGCTTCTAAGAGTACCTGGAAATAAGATATCAGGAGTCTTTTGATATCCTTTTGTACAGAATCATGATGGCATCACCTGTTTACCTGTGGAATACCTGTTTGACCTGTTTTTTTCACAGAATGAATGAATTCTCTAATTAAACTCCACACTGCTATTATTTTGAACACGCCCCTTTCCATGTATGAGTCAATTACTCAGAACAAGCAGCGTGCATGTCATGACAGTTGGGTCTGTTGTTTTTCTATTACACTACTACATCTACAAGTAAATTATTTGCCATGCAGAAATATCACTACTACTAATAACAGTGGTTCATCAGGTTACTGATGTTGTACTGCTATTTTTTTGAACACCACTGTATGTCACCCACTGAACTTAATGGGTTAAGGCACTAAACGGTTACGACATTACAAGTTACAATCCACTCTTTGCAGGGCAGGAAAAAAGTTTTAGACCTCGATTATGGGACCCATGAATGATTATTCAAATATTCGACTACTGACTCATCCCTAGCAGCAGCTACCAATGGTCAGCTATGGCTGCCGTTCAAACGCTCTCAGCCATGCTCATTTGCATATTAACTTGACTAAACAAATCGTTTTGCTACCTGCTTTCTAGCAGGATTAACTAGTGTGGTTGCTGCTTCCTTCCAGAACTAAACTGTGTGTGAATTTTACTGTATTAAGCACTAAAAGGAAGACGGATAACCGTATTCGGTGTTGGTGCAAACGAGACCTAAGAATTCCAGTGAAATCTTTGAAATTTCTATTGTAAAAATTTTTTTTTATTATTTGATAAAAGGGGAGAATAAGCCTGTACAACATTAAAACACTTAACAAGTTTCAGTAAAGCTAGCTTAAATGTTTCTATGGCCCCACGGGTTAAATGTCACCCAATTTGGTTCATAACCCACAAATGCGGCATTGCCTTTTAAATGTGTTTAGCTTTTCATATGACTTCCATGAACACATAACCCCGAATGTACTCTTACAGGTGATGGCAGCTGTTTTATCATTCAGCAAGACCTCGACCATACCATTGAGCTAACTGGTCCTGATGCTGAGCCCGTCTATAAGGTAACCCTTCCTAGTCCAGGCAGGTTAATTCTGTGATAAGCCAGGGGCTCTGAGCCCTGGACCTGGGGTGCCTTTGTGTGTGCTGGTTTCTGTTAAAACCTCAAGTACAAGTTCAAGTGTAAATAGCTGTTCATTGTTTTGAATTAAACTATTTTCATATTTACTGATGGAAAATGTACCCTCTAAATGCCACGTTAGGAAAAGAAAATGCATATTCATGCTCAGATAATGCTTTTATTTTCTGTAACATTCTGTGGTGAGTTGTAACCTTTTGGAAAAAAATAATAACATCTCAAATTGATTAACTGATTACCTAAACCATTTGTAGAAAGGAGTTCAAAGACAGAGGAAACTGAAATAAGTAAAGCCTGCATTGCAAATGAAATATTTCAGCACATGCCTCCATGACTAATGTTCTGACCCCTGTGATAAGCCATCTGTGTTTTCTTGGCGGTTTGTTTTCTTTCTCGGGGTGCAATACTAAAATACGCATTTTTCTGTGATGTAGGTGGCTGCATGGGAGAAATTCATTTTCACGTGCTGCAGAGATGGACTGGTCAGAAAGTACCAGCTGTCCAGCCTATGAACTATGACCTCGCTTTCTGCATTGGCAGTGTCCAGTGATGGACAGCAGTGGAAGTCTCCAAGCATTCCAATAACATCTCAGGCTTATTCTATAGGCCTCTTGAAGTTTCCCCTGTGCTGTTGGCTTTCTATGCATTTTGATATTCAGAGTGGGCAGGAATTATGTTTGGACACAAAGTTTCAGCTTAAAAAGTCATAAATTGTGCATAAGCAGTAATTACGCTCTACTTGAACAGGTGTTCTTTGTCTACAGGAAATGAGTTGTGGGAAAATAAAGTTTCAAGTTTGAAATGTATGCACTTTGCACTGAACGATAAATTCAGTTGGGATTTTTGTGAATTTAAATCTATTTACTTAACATTTATTTTTTCCTTTAGAAAATATAAAGGTGAGGCAAATACTGCAGCATTTGTGCCACAAACTTGTCCAGCAACAAAGCTTTATTGTACATATACCAGTGTTTTATTCGGGTTTTTTTAAATAAGAATTGCAATTTTGGAATAGACCATTTAATGCTCATAATGTATTCATTTTCATAATTGTAGAATATTCAGGCACTGAAGCACTCGATCACCTTGGAAACTAAGTTACAGTGTAGTTTGGAGTAGTCTTCAGGTTGCTGTCCTGGCATAGTAAAAAGTTGGAATTCTGTTGTAGCTTGCTGTAGTTACTTCAGCCTGCACGAGAAGTCCGCGCCACATTTTACTCCTAGATGTATTTCCTCGTAACATGGCTAATGTGGTCGCTCACTCATTAGCTGATCGAATTAGCTTGGCATTAGCCAACTTACCTGCAGACATGACCCAAAGACACACCTTTGTTTTTTAAAGGGGTAATAAACACTAAATCACATTTTTTCAGTTATAAAGCCGAGTATCTTGTCTCCATTTCATAAATCACATAAATCCTATTGTTAAAGGGGTAGTTCACCCAAAAATAAAGTTTAGATATGTTTCTACATATATGTTTCCGGAGTGCTATCCATCCAGGTAGTTTTGCTGAGATCTCACTAGTTCTGTAGATATCCGCTGCATCTCACCTTGACATCACCCCGATATAACGGACCCCAACGCCTCCAAAGTTTGTGGCGGTCAAAGCGGCAAAGATTTACATTCGAAAAAATCAACAGCAACATACAAACATCCACAGACTGTGTGCACGGTGTTTTCGAAAACCACCGAAGTACGCCAACTGTATATCCGCACAAAATCTCAACCAAAGCATAGTGCACTCCAGAATACTGGTGTGCTTTGGTTGGGACTTTTCCCCCCTCCCATCTGTGCTCACGCTCAAACCCAATTTGTGTCTTTTGAAATTGTGAAGTGGGCGGAGACGGGGAAAAAGCCGGTGTTGCTATACACTTTAATATGAACAAGGTTAATTTTATGCCGAGTGGAATAGCCTGTTCACCTTTAACATAAATGGTGAATTGCAGCAAAGTTTTTGTTCACGCTACACAGTTTACCGTTCAATCAGGCAGCGCAATAGCTTGGTCTACACAATGTGGGATGTATACTAATCCGTGCAGTAAACTAAGGAGAAGACTTAAATTTCAGGAACTGACCATTTAAGTCCTAGTGAGGACACCTGGATTAGAGTACTGTGCAAAATGAAAGTGGTATTCAATATGAATATACTATCGGCTACTGGCATAAGATGGCAATATGTACACTGGGCTCTATAAGAGCATCACAGACATTTGTGCAGATCAGCACATTTAATAATGCTAGTCTGACACTTGTAGTTTATCGAATGCGAGTTTTCTAGTTTGTGAGTTACAAATGGCACTAACCCCTAACCTGGTTTTCAATCAGATTAGTGCTATGTGACATCGGTAAAGGTCACACAGTGTTCACTAACCTAAGGCACAGAGAGAGCGAGGGAACAAGGTGGGGACAAGGCCATTGTGAGCTACAGGCTGTGTCCAATCGACACCCTTCCATACTATTGAGTGAGTATGCTAGTTAAGAACACTGGATGAGAACGTTAAGTAGGTGAAATGTTCTCTAAATGTAGTGTAGGTTTTTGCTGATAATAGTGAAGAATATTTTTTTGCATTCTGCATGTCACTAAACCGTATGCAGTAAACAGGACTGTATTCTAGTACACAGGATGCAGTAGATAGGACTCTGATTCGCACATAGGTACAGCCAGTGTGTGCCAGAGCCAGTGCATGGCACAGACTACAATTTTAGTGTCCGCCAGCTTAAAGGAATGAACACCTGAGGTTCCCCATTTGATGGATGACAGAGTAACAAGTATTTTGGACAAGGATAGCTGAAGGATGACATCTCTTTTTCAGTAACATTTCTTTAATCAAAAACATCAAGATGCTTGACGAGAACAGTTTGTGAAACTCAGGAGGAAAAGGGGCCTAATGTGGTAGTATTATTGCTGTTAACAAAGATGGAAAAGTATGTCTCAGTGTTGTGGTTTTTTTTCCACCTGATCACTGTTTTGAATATTTGGATGTTTTGCCTCAACATTTGTATTCCTGAACACTGGCATTAGGGAAAATAATAAATTGACTTATTGGTATCAATGTGCACTTATTGGTGTTTGTATCAGTGTGAGTGGTGTGTCCGTGTGATTGTGTGCCTGCATGTGCGTGTGTAGTGCAACGCTTGCATTTTCCTCTCCCTGATAGACAACACTGCAGTTCCAGGTCAGTTGACTTACTCTATTCACAGCCAATTAAGTTGCTATTACTTGGGTAGGTGGTTAAAAGAGTCGCCGTTACTCTTGTCAGGCAATTTATCGGGGTTCCCAGAGCCCCCAATCTGCATGACAGTGGCTTCGGGGTTAGGGTTCCTGACCACCCCGAGAAAGAGTGGGGTCTGCGTTTTATCGTCCATGAGGGCGAAGAAGAAGGGTTGGTTGACGCTGAAGGTGGGGTTGGAGCGTGATATGACCACGCTGGTGGCAGCTGCCGCCTCTGCACCCTCCTCGTTCAGCTCCATGGAGGACTTGTGCTTCACGCTGGACACCAGCAGGTAGCCGTCCGCTATCTTCGCCAGGTTGGGCCCAGAAAAGATCTCCCCAAGCCCTGAGAGACAGAAAAGAGGGACAGATGAACACAGTGGTTTCCCTGCCACAGCGTTAGCTTCAATAAACATTCACACATGCGTGAATATCAGGTAGTGTTTCTTTATACTGAGGGTTGATAACAGGTGGAGCAGCTTGCCGGAACTCTCCAGGCTTGATGCAGTGCTGAATGTACTCCCAATTTGTAAATGATGAGCCTAGATGCGCTGAATGGGCTGCTGTCCTTTGTGTGTATTCTTGTGTACCTACAGTATATTCTAGGAGTGTTGAATGGCCTGTACAGCTTGTTCGCCCCATTATGTGTTCTTATGTTCTAGATGGGCTGAATGTTCACTTCTCATTATGTGTTCTTATGTTCTAGATGGGCTGAATGTTCACTTCTCATTATGTGTTATGTTCTAGATGGGCTGAATGTTCACTTCTCATTGTGTTCTTATGTTCTAGATGGGCTGAATGTTCACTTCTCATTATGTGTTATGTTCTAGATGGGCTGAATGTTCACTTCTCATTTTGTGTTCTTATGTTCTAGATGGGCTGAATGTTCACTTCTCATTATGTGTTCTTATGTTATAGATGGGCTGAATGGCCTATTCTACTCATGTATTATTATATTAAGTTGTGTGTACCTCACAGCACATAAAAGCACTGGGCCCATACACTGATAAAATACAAACCATATCTGTTTTTATGCTTGATGGTTTTTCTTTATTTTATTTAAGTGCACAACATCTAGCTTGTAACTTTTTTTTCACGTTTTTGTTAATGAATAGGCTCTACGTAACTGGGACTTGCACACCTTGCATACATTCACTTGACATGAACTTGATAATGGTGCAAACTTTTGAGCAATTCATAATTCATTCATTTTATCGCAAAAGACACACACTGTAAGAGAGTCACTGTCCATAGACTTATTTATTTATATCTAGTTAACAAGAAAGGTAGATGAAAATCACAATTTCATGTGCAGCGATAGAGGAAAAAGTGGGTACAGAACGTAGGGTATTATGGCAAATCAAATATGAGTCATTTACAGTACCTCGCCACATGTAGCGAACTAACCTTTTTGGGAATTTGACCAGGCCCCAAGATTAACTCCCCTATGGTTTAAAAAAATACTGTGGGACCTTTAATGACCACAGTGAGTGAGGACCTTGGTTTAAAGTATCAGCTGAAGGACAGCACCATCTACAGCAGAGTTACCCAACCCTGTTCCTGGAGATCTACCGTCCTTTAGGTTTTCACTCCAACCCTAACAAAGCACACCTCATTCAATTCAAGCTAGTGATCATTCAAGAGCTGCTAATTAGTAGAACCAAGTGTGCCAAATTAGAGTTGAAATTAAAAGCTACAGGACAGTAGATCTCCAGGAACAGGATTGGGTAGCCCTGATCTATAGCATCAATGTACATGCATCCGCATTCCGCTGAATTACCCCTTACCCATGACAGTGAGGGCCTCCTGCAGCTCTGTCCCGTATTCGAGTTTGAATTTGGGAAGTTTGACCTGCATGGTCCTGGGACGGCTCAAACGGGCGTACAGGTCTGTGGTGTTGAGCTTGGCGCCGATGGCCGACACGTTCACCTGCCCTGAGGAGGGCATCACCACCAGCAGGCTCATGCCCTGCTTAAAGGGGAACAGGGCCACCTGCTCCAGGACAGGGTGGGGGGGGGGGGGGCACATTGGTATTAGGAGAGAGGGATGGACAATCATGGAATAGATAAAAAAGGAATCAATGTTGAGTAATTATTGGTTAGTTGCACCTAGCACACGGTCTTTTACAGAAACACCCTGTTAACACCCCCTCCCACAATATTAGCCTGACCTGCATGCCTTTTGCATTGTGGGAGGAAACCTGAGTACCCTGAGGAAACCTACGCGGACACAGAGAGAACATACAAACTCCACACAGAAGGGCCCTGGCCGGGATCCGAACCACGGACTATCTTTCTGTGAGGCGACAGTGCTATCCACTGCACTACTGTGCCTCCCAAATGAGAACGAGATTAAGAAGAGGAAAGGAGAGGGTAAAAGGAGGTGTGTGCTGGAAGCTAAATCTGCGTTCGGTTAGGGTTTACTGACTTGGACTCAACACAGCTTAAAATAAAACAAACAAAATTTACAGGAGATGGTAAATAGGGTTGAGATGACTGAAACTGAGACAGGTTTCCATAAGAACGCCAGAGTCTATTTACCACGTGTAGAACTGCCCACCATTTCAGACATTGCCTAACTGGAAAAGTGCCACCATCAGCAAGGCCCACTGGCTGCAGTCAGCAAATACAATCTTTTGAATCTTTCAATATGACAGTATCTAATTTGCCTTAATGCACATTTAGTTTATTCTATGCACAAATATTGTATATATTCCCAAACTCAACTTAAAATGCTAGTTTCTATAAACATATTCTTATACATGTGTATATATGTATATACACTGCCCGGCCAAAACAAAAGTCGCCTGTTGGACCGCCTTTAGCTTTTGATTATCGTCGTGGCATTGTTTCGACAACCTTATGCAACGTCACAACATTTATTTCCGTCCAGACTTGCATTCATTTTTGGCCGAGATCTTGTATTGACGACGGGAGAGTCGAACCACTCCGTGAAGTCTTCCCCAGGACATCCCAAAGACTTTCAATGGGGTTAAGGTCAGGACTCTGGTGGCCAATTCATGTGTGAAAATGATTCCTCATGCTCCCTGAACCACTCTTTCACAATTTGAGCCCGATGAATCTTGGCATTGTCGTCCTGGAATATGCCCATTGATGGGATAACCTGGTCATTCAGTACATTCAGGTACTCAGCTGACTTCATTTTATTGCCGCATAATGTTGCTGAGCCTAGACCTGACCAATTGAAGCAACCCCAGATCATAACACTGCCTCCAGAGGCTTGTACAGTGGGCACTATGCATGACTGGTGCAACTGCGACTTTTTTTTTGGCCGGGCAGTGTATGTTCTTACACAGGAAGCTTTCATTGTTGTGTACACAAGGTTAATTTGCGTTAAGCAGTGTGCACAAGGCAAGGAGCTCCCCATCTAAAGTCATGAGAACTCATGGGAATGGGAACACAGCAGGCGGCATGGAGAGATGGGAGGAGGGGTCCTACCATGGCGTCCAGTTCGGCGTCGATGAGCAGACTCAGGGGATACTTCGGACCCAGCATCATGTCCACATGGACCACTTCCTTGTCACTGAGGAAGAAGAGGTCCTTCGAGGTGAAACGGGCATCAAAGCGAGCTTCCCATTGCCCTGTGTGTGGGTGGAACAGACGTAAGCCAACATTGGCAGCACTTGGAATAACACCATAAATGAGAGTTAGCAGCAGGCTCAACAGGCTCTGTTGGCTCAATAGCATTGTTCCTCAGTACACCCAAATCAGAGAGTCCCAACCTAAGAAGGTGGGTTACGGCTGAGATGCATAATTAGCAATTAGCAAGTATTTGAGAGAAAAGTATATTTGCCTTTTTAAGTTGTCAAGTTCATTCCATCTTCCAAAATTGGCTGCCCCAGGTAGAATTCTATTAATGGGGAGGGAGGACGCACACCCAAAATATGCGAGGTGCAGACTAACGGAGAGCAACCATGTAAAGAGAGGATAGTCCCACCCTCTATAATGCTCACAAATAATTTATTGCCAAAAAACCAACGTTTCGACACACAGTGTCTTCCTCGGGGTGTATGCTGTGAGAATGGTAATGGTACTGCAATGGCCGCTAGAGGCCGCATAGAGGCGGCTTCAGATGCAGATATACTTTTCAGTTTTTCTACCTCCAATCCAACGCACTCGTCTTGAAGCCTCAGTCGGACACAAAAATTGAGCAAGAGATAATACCTTGTATTTTTATTCTAGTACCAGTCTGGGGGTGATTGAAAAAGTTACATATGTAAGAAAAGTTACTAAATTAAATTTGTGTACTGATGTCCTGGCCCATTTGGATGATCTTATACGAAGCATATATTATTAATGGTATTCTCTTTAACGTTATCTTTAAAACTTTAAAAATTAGTTCCTACAAGTGTAAGTCCACATGATAATATACAGACGGGTGACAAATTAAAGGAAAAACCCCTACAGTGAGGGGGTCCGGTGGCTCTGTTATACTGTGGGGGGCATTTCCCTGGCATGGTTTGGGTCCACTTGTCCCCTTAGAGGGAAGGGTCACTGCAAATCAATACAAAGTTATTCTGAGTGGTCACCTTTATCCTATGATGAAACATTTCTATCCTGATGGGAGTGGTCTCTTCCATAATGACAATGCCCCCATCCACAGGGCACAAGGGGTCACGGAATGGTTTTACTAAGAAATCATATGAAAATGATGTGACTCATATGCTATGGCCTTCGTAGTCACCAGATCTCAACCCAATTGAACACCTATGGGAGATTTTGAACCAACATGTTAGACAGAGCTCTCCACCACCATCATCAAAACACCAAATGAGGGAATATCTTTTGTAAGAATGGTGTTTCATCCCTCATCTAGAGCAACTGATCACCTAAACCAGATCGGGGCGTGGGAATAACGTGTCCCGGTCAATTTCTAGGCTACCAACACTTTTCTGCGTCAGTGACCAAGAATATAAAGACATTTAACACAATCAAGACAAACAAATGAGGCCTACTGCTAGGCCACTGTCTCAGTGGTGTGATAAAATTAACACGCTCGATCATCATTGTATCTCTCGGACTTATAAGTCTTCAACATTTTTATTTTTTAAACTTGCTGTTTTGTTATTTTTTATTCCCCTAGCTTTCATTTGTTCCACGATCGTCCAGTAAGCGTTTTAGTTACGGACCGTAGCTACCATCAATTGGTTTGAATAATTATCTGATTTCCACTGTCCAGTTATTTCCCTTATCTCCTCCAGTGGCCATCATTTTGTTGGGTTCTTTTTTAATCTGTCCCTCACACCACAGATTGTATGTTACTTTTTTGCTTCGGATAAATTTCTGTTCAAACTGTTGATACAAAGTAACTCAGGTGGACAGCTGACAGCTGATGGAATGTTTACGTGGCGCGTTACCGTGGAAAATGCACCGGCATTACTTTACATAGAAGAAATGCCGGGTCAGATCGGGCTTTTTTCCTATGTCCTGAGGTGGGTCAGTGCCGGGTTACTTTAACCCGCCTTTGTTACGGCGTGACGTCTTTACACAGATATCGATACCTTGTCAGCTCCGCCAATTACCTGGTATTTATGCTCTGTGTAAAGACAGCTTAAGACACTTTATGTTGGTTTTTCCTTTCATTTCTTGCCCGTCTGTATCTTATGCTATTATGTAACAGGCACCTGCGCTATATTTTGTATGCGCTTATGCCTATACTATGATCAACAGATAGCAGACCATGGGGCCCATCCACACACTGGAACAGTGCCTTAACAGGATGAGCCACCTTGCAGCCCCTCAAGGTAGGCCAATTCCTTTTTTCTAAATTTAAGTATGGTAGTGTGTTTTTTTTTCTTCACACAAGAAATACTATTTAATTAAGACTGATTTAAATTTAGTAAAACCAATTTAATTGGAGCTTCAGTCAAAGGACCTGGGTCCTCATTTATGAATATTGCCTAAGCACATTATTTGTGTAAACCATGTGTACAACATTTTCTAGCAACATGTCAGATTTAACATTACTACCGATTTATTTAATATTACCCATTACCATGTATACTAGGGGTGTCACGATTCTCCAAATCCGCGATTCGATTTGACTTTCGATTTTAAGGTCACGATTCGATTTTCGATTTTTTTTCAGCACAATTTTTTTTCCAGCACTATAGTCTAACTAATGGCTATGCCATTGTTAGACTATCGAGTCTTGATTTGTAAAGAAAAATACTTGTTTCTCAATAAGTAACTTTTATTTGAATAATAACAATTATAAATAATAACAAAAATATGAGAATATTTAAACACACCTAAACAGTCTAGAATAAACAGTTGAACATTTACCACGCTATTAACAATTTACACATTGGTTTTATGCCCTGACAACGGTCATTTACATTTTCAAAAAGATGAGCGTGTTCACATTCTTTGAACAGTTAAGAGCTTTAACAAACTAATATCTGAAATAATAAACAGTTGAACATGTACCACGCTATTAACTATTTACACGTTTTTTTTCATGCCCTGACTGTCATTTGGGTTGTCATTTGAGTTGCCTGTGTCAATGTTTTTTTCCCAGTCAAATCTATTTCTTTGTGATGCCTGCAAATGTGTCCTGCCATATTTGACGTGTTGCCTGAGGTGGCGTATGGTACTTGCGTGTAGCATAGCCGACAAACTGTAGTTTTTTTGTCAATGACGCGTTCGTTGTTTATATAACTCACGGGGAAGGCAAAATGTTGCCACACCGGTGACTTGAGGGAAGCAGGAGGATTTTCCAGTTCTGTTTCTCCATCTCCGACTCCGGCAGTGGCCATGGTGTGTCGAAAAGTAATGCAGGCTACCGGTAAGCTAACGTTAACTAGCAGCTGTGTCTTCTTTGAAATATCGTTGTTTTTTTTTCTTCGGACGCACGCCTGCGTGGACGAACAAAATGCAGTGGAAAGCGTCAAGTTTCGTTTTGTCGGAAACGCTTACATTAGAGATGGCCAAGTAGGCTACTTTTTTTTACATTTTACCCATCACATGAAAGGCTAAGAAGAGCGCGCGGGGGGCGGGGGTGGAGAGAAAAAAAAAACTTGGAGAATCGCGAACCAGCTTGTGATTTCGAAGTTCGAAATCGAACGCTCATTTCGATCGATTTTCGATTTCGAATCGGTATCGTGACACCCCTAATGTATACCATGTGTAATACCCAGTGGTGGAATAACGGAACTGCATGTCAGATGCAACAGAGAACAATTGAACTGACAGAGCGTAAAACTGTATAATGAGGAATCTATAATATTAATTATAACATAGATGTAATGACATAAATAAATAAGCAGGACAGCTCACACAGAGAGACAATCATACAGAGCACTCACCCTTAAAGTGTACGGCGTTGATGAGCATGAGGACTAAGTCGGCCGGTAGGCTGGACAGGAAGTTGGGGATCGTACCCTTTGTGGCTTTCTCTACCCACTTGTTCACTTCCTCCAAGCCGGCAAGAGTCACTGTATCCGACTTATACATATGCAGGGACTCTTTAGCAAAGGCTTCCTTCGCTTTGAACCCTGTGGATCCACAGACCAACAGTGGAAATTATTCATCTTGGCGCCAAACTGCTTTTGGCGATTTTACTTCATTCGTCCTTGTTCTCTCAGGAGCTTTTGAAGCCCAGTCAGTACTTACAGATGGATTTAAGCCGGGTTTTTTTGTTTGTTTCAACATAAGACTGACGTGAAGTACAGGGCTGCAAAGCTACAGTATGTTTATATTCAAAGTTATAGCAAAGATAAAAATCAACACGGTTTGTCATTTGTGACATTGCTGACCGCCTGGCTGACCCCACCCTCCAGGGTAAGAAATTAACTTTATCACCCATTGGCCAGAGTGGCTTGTGAATTCTAAAAATCACCAGCCATTTTGAACATTTTACCGGCCACATTACCGTTTACAATATAACACAACCTGGTTGGTTACCTGTCAAAGTGGCTGTTAGAGTAGAATATCTTACCAGCCACAATCAAAAACAGAATTTTGCTAGTGGCCGCCGACCCTCACCCCCAGCGCTTACCTGGCTTCAGGTATAGCCGCGTGGCCACCTGCAGGGCGTCGCCGTGCAGCTGATTGAGAAGCCCTCGTAGGGCCCTGTGGTAGCAGGGCAGGGCGTCTGCATGCAGAGCATGCAGGAGCAGCCGTTCAGTCTCATTCACCGCCCCTGAAAACAACCGCAAACGCGCAACACTGCATTAGCACACAATACAGCGCCTCCTGCTGGTTACATCAACATTGCACATGCCCAGGCATAGACATTCTCAAACATACTCTGCAAAAATCTATGATAGACTGCTTTCTTGTACATGTACATCTCTTGATCAATTAAAGTTGTTGAAAACAGGTGTTTAAGATGTTCTTTCCTTAAATGTATATTGATGGCATGCGGGTTGACCTCGTTGACTTAGTTTCAGTGAGCAGGTTTCTAATTTGGCATATAAAAAAATTCAACTGACATTTCTTTGTTTCGGGCAGAGCAATTTCAGGTAGAAACTGCCATAAGAGGGTTAATCCTTCAAAAGACATTAAAATCATTATGTCTCTAATTCAGTGTTACAATTCAGAGGTTGCAACTGTGGATGGAGAAATCCCACATTCACAGGGGTCCCCCCCAGGATAGAGTTTGAGAACTCCTGTACCAGAAGAATATTTAGCTTATGTCTTGAGACTGAGACCATATTGGTTCATAGGTTCATATTGTGTAATTGTTTAACAGAATAACACATCCTTCATTAGACATGAACACATACATACACAAACATAAGCAAACACTTAAAACACACAAACACACACACACACACATAAATATAAACAAACGCATGCACGCACACAAACACCCACGTATGCATGCTCAAAAACACACACAAATTATAAGTCCGCAGGCCTCTCACCCAGAGCCAGCTGTGAGAGAGCTAGAGAGATGCTAAGCGGTGAAATGATCGTGTTTGGCTGCTCTGGACTGTCCTTCAGCGTCTTCAGAAGCTCCAGGCCCAGCTTCATTATAGCGCCCCCTACAGCCCTCTTGGCGCTGGCACTGGAAGCCAGACCCCCACAGTCCTTCAGGTCTTCCTCTTCCTCCGAGCTTTCCGGGGGAGAGGGGAACAAAGTGGAATCCTCTGGGCCATCCTGCGTGGCAGATGTATTATGGGATGTTGGGGGAGCCAGTTCCTGAGAGAAAGGGTCTACATTAGAAAGAGAGAATGCACATGTGCCATGTACATGCAGTGGGGTGTATAATAACTTTAATAATAATGCCTTTACAAAGCACTACACACAATAAAAGTATTGATAAAATAACGACGATAACATTGAACAAAACCTTTAAACATTTAAATACGGTTCTAATTCATTCATTTATTTACTGGCATATTCTTCAGCAAAAGGATATTTTATCATCACATAAGTCTTAGTATAGATGAAAGGTGATGTGATATAGCAGATAATACAAAAACTTTTCCAATGTCTACTCAACAGAAAATCATCAGACTTTTAATATCCCTGGGAAAAAAGTTAGTGCAGCACAAGCTTCAGTAACTGGTAAAGCCTCAGTCGGCATCAATAAGTTAGCGAACTTAGTTATCCCATTGAACTCAATGGAATAACTAGCACGGATGAACCCCTGCTTACGTACCCCTTGATGAACATGAAACAAGGTGGCAGAAAGGTGGTGGTTTTGGGTTTTGTTTCTGTTCTGATGGCTCAGGACATGGACATTGAGTCCATCATGTATTCCACACTGTACCAGAGTATTCTGGAGCAGAATACATTGCACAGCTGAAAGGGTATTGAGATGCACTGAGACTGGCCTAATATGAGCTCTTCTTGCAAGTAAGATATAAAATATTGTAAAATATCAGGTAAGTATATAATGGAAAACCCTTTTGCGTTATTTGCTCTGTCACATCAGATCTGATCTGTAGTAGGCCTTATGTGATGATCAAAATCAAAATGTGCTAAAAGGAGAGAGAAACAAAAAAACAAACAAAAAAAGGACATGTGCTATGTGAGTATGCCAGTGGTGTGGGGTTTGGCACAGACCTCTGTAGGAAGGCTGGGCACCAGGGGTATTAGGGGCACCAGGGGGATTTTGTCAGATCTGCCGTTCCCATTTTCAGAAAGCCCGTCGTCCTGTTGGAGAGACAAGGATTTTATCAACGCTCCGTCCGACTGTGGCATAGAACAATCTAACAGGGTCTGTGTGTCATTTTTATGTAAAATATTGAAAACAATGTAATCAATTCCACAAACATGTCTTACGCTCAGGCCTTGACTGCAGAGACAGAACAACAGGAGTGCTAGCATACGAGTATCCATGTCCCTTCCGTCCGCCTGGAAAAAAACACCGTTAATCAACACAAGTCCCTGTCACGCACAGTAACGCAGAAAACATCATAACGTGCTTGGCTAGAGTTCAAATACCACGTATGAAAGAGCTCTCAATCCACTTCTGTTGGGAAAGGCTAATCCAACGCTAAGGATTCCCACACGGCTACCCCTTCAACTCGAGTATTCATAGACTGAGCACAAAAGGAGGCTAATGCTGACTTTACAACATGCGCACCACAGAATTAGTATTTTGAAAACAACGTTATGGCTATATGCTTGCAAAAACATTAGTCCATGGATTGCCACTTCTATGAGCAAACAGACATTCTGAATTAAGTGCAGTTTGGGCATTGTGCTATTTCCACCACATCCATAGTGAGAGAGAACATAATATACTTTCTTTATTTTCTACAAGTCTATATTTTTACCAAAATTTTGTAAAAGTCTCTTTTTTTGCATTTCTATGTGGGGTTTAATTGGCATACAGTAACATTCGGACAAACTCCGGAAGAAATCCATTGTTTGTATGAAACACTAGGAAAATTTGTCTACAGGTAGGCCCTATAAGATGGCAAAATGGGTTAACCTGCAGCATACAATAACAAAATGTTTGAAGTAAACTTTAAGGTTGGTGGTATAGAGACCTACCTGTAGATTTCAAGTACTGTGTTTTTTGTACTTTACCTGAGCAACAAACTGTAGCCAGCATGTAAAAATGCAATTTGGTAGTTGGGTAGTCTTTACACCATTAGAAAAACACACAAAATAGCCAAAATATAAAATACCATTATCAAAATGCCAAAACTTTTCTTTAGCTACAATTACGGCTGTCAATAAATAAACCTATTAAAACACAGTCTGGCCTGCAGCTGGATTAGGCCTATTATGAAAAAGAAATTACAGAAAAGGAGCACCACACAAGTACTTACTACGCAGTGCAGAACAAGGCCTCGGATGAGGGAGAAGATGTCAGTGACTGATGGTATTAATCTTAGTGTTTTTTTTTCAGGTAGGAGACTTGCCAGAGGTTGCACTGCCTCTCTTCTACAGCATGCAATGCAGACTGTAGTTTGTGCTACTCTACCCACGCGAGGCTGTGTTGGTGTTGTTTGCGCTACTCTACCCACGCGAGGCTGTGTTGGTGTTGTTTGCGCTACTCTACCCACGCGAGGCTGTGTTGGTGTTGTTCGCGCTACTCTACCCACGCGAGGCTGTGTTGGTGTTGTTTGCGCTACTCTACCCACGCGAGGCTGTGTTGGTGTTGTTCGCGCTACTCTACCCACGCGAGGCTGTGTTGGTGTTGTTTGCGCTACTCTACCCACGCGAGGCTGTGTTGGTGTTGTTTGCGCTACTCTACCCACGCGAGGCTGTGTTGGTGTTGTTTGCGCTACTCTACCCACGCGAGGCTGTGTTGGTGTTGTTTGCGCTACTCTACCCACGCGAGGCTGTGTTGGTGTTGTTTGCGCTACTCTACCCACGCGAGGCTGTGTTGGTGTTGTTTGCGCTACTCTACCCACGCGAGGCTGTGTTGGTGTTGTTTGCGCTACTCTACCCACGCGAGGCTGTGTTGGTGTTGTTTGTGCTACTCTACCCACGTGAGGCTGTGTTTTGGTGTTGTTTGCGCTACTCTACCCACGCGAGGCTGTGTTGGTGTTGTTTGTGCTACTCTACCCATAGAGGCTGTGTTGGTGTTGTTCGCACTACTCTACCCACGCGAGGCTGTGTTGGTGTTGTTTGCGCTACTCTACCCACGCGAGGCTGTGTTGGTGTTGTTTGTGCTACTCTACCCACGCGAGGCTGTGTTGGTGTTGTTTGCGCTACTCTACCCATAGAGGCTGTGTTGGTGTTGTTCGCACTACTCTACCCACGCGAGGCTGTGTTGGTGTTGTTTGTATGCGTAATGTGGATTGTTTCTGAGCACAGTGCCAGCCAATCCACGCAAGTTTGTTTAGTTTTACTGTTGTGCTAGCCTACTCACACCTGGACGTTTATTCACAGGACTGGAGCCGTAACATGAGTCCCCAAAATCCCCTGCTGGCCTGCTCAAGCAAGCTCCTTGACTGCCATTTTCATTCAACCTGCAACTTGATCTCTGACCTAAGGAGTCACCTGATCATGCTAACAGTTTTTTAAATTTAAAAATCTATTGCCTCTTTCTTTCCATTGCCGTACCCTCGAGAGCGCAGACAAAATGTGCTCTGTACAGCGGCCGCTTATCACACAGCAGTCTGGTTGGCACAGACAAGCGAGTCTAAGGAAGCCACTCATGTGCAGCTCAATAGGAGGACTGTGGGTGTCTGTCCGATTGACCAGCAGGGAGTCGGGGGCAGGTAGAAAGCAACAAGACTGTAATCCGGGCTGACTAAATCCATACCGTCTAGCGACAATATAGTGCCCTATCGCAAAACCTCATTTTTGGGACCATTTTAAATACAAACTAAAACGGTTTTTGAAGAACAACCAGTCATGTAATCAAATGTGATTTTTTTCCCCCTTTAATTTAAAGTATTTTACAAAGTATTTGCTACTTTTTAAGACAATTATATAGCACTGACACCAGCATTTTTATGATGTTAATGTTTTGTACTGATGATGTTGTATATTTAATAAAGTTTATGAGTCTTACATGCATACATTTGTAACAAAAGCCCATCTGGGGAGAAGAATTGCAAATTAGCTATAAATGTTATGATACGTGACATTAGACTATTTACTAAATAGTCTATGTTTATGTATAAATTCAAATAAATATTAAATAATTGCAAATAAATATTAAATAAATAGTGCGTCCTCTCTCTAGGTGGCCATGGTTTGCAGAGGAATGGTCTTCGACACCAGACGTTGAGCGCATTCATGCACAAGAAGAGTGCCTTCACAAAATGAGCCACCCAACAGCCCCTTCTTTATGTTCTTGGGTTTTTATTTAATAGACACAATATTGGTTTTATATTGTATAATTTTAGATGTACTTTGGTCATCTGAAGTGGAGCGGTCATCTGACTTGCTTATAGCATTTTGGTTTTGGCCCCACCTTTGTTCATGCAGCAACCTCTGTTGTAATCCATGGGCAATATAAACAAGCAGTTGTACAGACAAGTATCTAAAATATCATTCATTGCACGTACAAAACTGCCAGAGTCAGTAGAAAACATACAATGAAACTGAAAGAATATTTTTTAAAAACCCATAAAGTGAACCGGCCTGTAAATAAACAAGCTCCTCCTAGACACAGACCACCATTAGTTTTCTGATTTATTTAGCATAAGCAGGCTATTTTGTAATAGTCTTGAAAACATCATGCTTTTGATAGATTTGGTTCAAATATGCTTTGGTCGAGAGAAAGAAAATCAATAATGGTTTAAAGGCTGAAGGTCTCTGTGCTTTCCTGATTACAGTTTGGGCAAACAAAGTCACTCTAGACACACAACAGAACAATACAGAAAATGGCTTGAAAGTTCACAAATTTCACTGTGATATACAGCTTAACTTTGAAAAGACTTGAAAAGCACACATTCCATTTATTGAGAAGAACATTTTTAAATAAAATTTAACAGTAGCCAACAAATACACTTAGTCAATGCAAAATTTATGTCATAACCTTAGTAAGAGACATGTTTCAGGTCATAAAAGAAAATGAACTGTAAGGCAAAGCTAAGCTATAGTTAAATAAAGTTAACATCTCTCCTCTCACCCATCAGCAGACATAACTATTAAAAGAAAAAGATTGTTGAGCTTACCTTGAAAAAATTGTGTCCGGAGGCCCAGCTATCCAGTCTAAAATAGAGAGAGAGGAACACACAAATGTGCAGTGGAAGAGATCTCCTGTGCTCAACTCTGGCAAGTTCTCAGCAAGAAGTTAAATTTCAACTTCAATTGATCTGGGCTTCATTTAAGTCACTACTTGTTTTAAATGTAAATATTGAGACAGATCCAGAGGCCAAATATTAAGCTGACAAAAACTGAGCATTGAAATATACTAGTAGGGCTGTGATTTCTCTAACAGACAGAGGGAAATTGGATCTGAGAGGGTCTGTACAAGAGCTCTTACTTAAAATAAAAAAAACATTTTGTGGTAATACATTTCTTAACATTGTTTACACAAAATTAATACTGGATCTGGGAGTATAATTACTCACTGACACCGCTGAAGAGACCAGCTCTCACTGACTCTCACACTGAGAGGCACGGTGCATACAGGAGAGACCAGCTCTCACTGACTCTCACCACTGAGAGGCACAGTGCATACAACACAGGAGAGACCAGCTCTCACTGACTCACACCGCTGAGAGGCACAGTGCATACAACACAGGAGAGACCAGCTCTCACTGACTCACACCGCTGAGAGGCACAGTGCATACAACACAGGAGAGACCAGCTCTCACTGACTCTCACACTGAGAGGCACAGTGCATACAACACAGGAGAGACCAGCTCTCACTGACTCACACCGCTGAGAGGCACGGTGCATACAACATAGGAGAGACCAGCTCTCACTGACTCACACCGCTGAGAGGCACGGTGCATACAACACAGGAGAGACCAGCTCTCACTGACTCACACCGCTGAGAGGCACAGTGCATACAACACAGGAGAGACCAGCTCTCACTGACTCACACCGCTGAGAGGCACGGTGCATACAACACAGGAGAGACCAGCTCTCACTGACTCTCACACTGAGAGGCACGGTGCATACAACACAGGAGAGACCAGCTCTCACTGACTCACACCGCTGAGAGGCACGGTGCATACAACACAGGAGAGACCAGCTCTCACTGACTCACACCGCTGAGAGGCACGGTGCATACAACACAGGAGAGACCAGCTCTCACTGACTCACACCGCTGAGAGGCACGGTGCATACAACACAGGAGAGACCAGCTCTCACTGACTCACACCGCTGAGAGGCACGGTGCATACAACACAGGAGAGACCAGCTCTCACTGACTCACACCGCTGAGAGGCACGGTGCATATAACACAGGAGAGACCAGCTCTCACTGACTCACACCGCTGAGAGGCACAGTGCATACAACACAGGAGAGACCAGCTCTCACTGACTCACACCGCTGAGAGGCACAGTGCATATAACACAGGAGAGACCAGCTCTCACTGACTCACACCGCTGAGAGGCACAGTGCATACAACACAGGAGAGACCAGCTCTCACTGACTCACACCGCTGAGAGGCACGGTGCATACAGGAGAGACCAGCTCTCACTGACTCACAACGCTGAGAGGCACAGTGCATACAACACAGGAGAGACCAGCTCTCACTGACTCTCACACTGAGAGGCACGGTGCATACAGGAGACCAGCTCTCACTGACTCACACCGCTGAGAGGCACAGTGCATACAACACAGGAGAGACCAGCTCTCACTGACTCACACCGCTGAGAGGCACGGTGCATACAGGAGAAACCAGCTCTCACTGACTCACACCGCTGAGAGGCACAGTGCATACAACACAGGAGAGACCAGCTCTCACTGACTCACACCGTTGAGGCACAGTGCATACAACACAGGAGAGACCAGCTCTCACTGACTCACACCGCTGAGAGGCACAGTGCATACAACACAGGAGAGACCAGCTCTCACTGACTCACACCGCTGAGAGGCACGGTGCATACAGGAGAGACCAGCTCTCACTGACTCTCACACTGAGAGGCACGGTGCATACAGGAGACCAGCTGTCACTGACTCACACCGCTGAGAGGCACAGTGCATACAACACAGGAGAGACCAGCTCTCACTGACTCACACCGTTGAGAGGCACAGTGCATACAACACAGGAGAGACCAGCTCTCACTGACTCACACCGCTGAGAGGCACGGTGCATACAACATAGGAGAGACCAGCTCTCACTGACTCACACCGCTGAGAGGCACGGTGCATACAACACAGGAGAGACCAGCTCTCACTGACTCACACCGCTGAGAGGCACAGTGCATACAACACAAGAGAGACCAGCTCTCACTGACTCACACCGCTGAGAGGCACGGTGCATACAACACAGGAGAGACCAGCTCTCACTGACTCTCACACTGAGAGGCACGGTGCATACAACACAGGAGAGACCAGCTCTCACTGACTCACACCGCTGAGAGGCACGGTGCATACAACACAGGAGAGACCAGCTCTCACTGACTCACACCGCTGAGAGGCACGGTGCATACAACACAGGAGAGACCAGCTCTCACTGACTCACACCGCTGAGAGGCACGGTGCATACAACACAGGAGAGACCAGCTCTCACTGACTCACACCGCTGAGAGGCACGGTGCATACAACACAGGAGAGACCAGCTCTCACTGACTCACACCGCTGAGAGGCACGGTGCATACAACACAGGAGAGACCAGCTCTCACTGACTCACACCGCTGAGAGGCACGGTGCATATAACACAGGAGAGACCAGCTCTCACTGACTCACACCGCTGAGAGGCACAGTGCATACAACACAGGAGAGACCAGCTCTCACTGACTCACACCGCTGAGAGGCACAGTGCATATAACACAGGAGAGACCAGCTCTCACTGACTCACACCGCTGAGAGGCACAGTGCATACAACACAGGAGAGACCAGCTCTCACTGACTCACACCGCTGAGAGGCACGGTGCATACAGGAGAGACCAGCTCTCACTGACTCACAACGCTGAGAGGCACAGTGCATACAACACAGGAGAGACCAGCTCTCACTGACTCACACCGCTGAGAGGCACGGTGCATACAGGAGAAACCAGCTCTCACTGACTCACACCGCTGAGAGGCACAGTGCATACAACACAGGAGAGACCAGCTCTCACTGACTCACACCGTTGAGGCACAGTGCATACAACACAGGAGAGACCAGCTCTCACTGACTCACACCGCTGAGAGGCACAGTGCATACAACACAGGAGAGACCAGCTCTCACTGACTCACACCGCTGAGAGGCACGGTGCATACAGGAGAGACCAGCTCTCACTGACTCACAACGCTGAGAGGCACAGTGCATACAACACAGGAGAGACCAGCTCTCACTGACTCTCACACTGAGAGGCACGGTGCATACAGGAGACCAGCTGTCACTGACTCACACCGCTGAGAGGCACAGTGCATACAACACAGGAGAGACCAGCTCTCACTGACTCACACCGTTGAGAGGCACAGTGCATACAACACAGGAGAGACCAGCTCTCACTGACTCACACCGCTGAGAGGCACAGTGCATACAACACAGGAGAGACCAGCTCTCACTGACTCTCACACTGAGAGGCACAGTGCATACAGGAGAGACCAGCTCTCACTGACTCACACCGCTGAGAGGCACAGTGCATACAACACAGGAGAGACCAGCTCTCACTGACTCACACCGCTGAGAGGCACGGTGCATACAACACAGGAGAGACCAGCTCTCACTGACTCACACCGCTGAGAGGCACAGTGCATACAACACAGGAGAGACCAGCTCTCACTGACTCACACCGCTGAGAGGCACAGTGCATACAACACAGGAGAGACCAGCTCTCACTGACTCACACCGCTGAGAGGCACAGTGCATACAACACAGGAGAGACCAGCTCTCACTGACTCACACCGCTGAGAGGCACAGTGCTTACAGGAGAGACCAGCTCTCACTGACTCTCACACTGAGAGGCACAGTGCATACAACACAGGAGAGACCAGCTCTCACTGACTCACACCGCTGAGAGGCACAGTGCATACAACACAGGAGAGACCAGCTCTCACTGACTCACACCGTTGAGAGGCACAGTGCATACAACACAGGAGAGACCAGCTCTCACTGACTCACACCGCTGAGAGGCACGGTGCATACAGGAGAGACCAGCTCTCACTGACTCACAACGCTGAGAGGCACAGTGCATACAACACAGGAGAGACCAGCTCTCACTGACTCTCACTGAGAGGCACGGTGCATACAGGAGACCAGCTGTCACTGACTCACACCGCTGAGAGGCACAGTGCATACAACACAGGAGAGACCAGCTCTCACTGACTCACACCGTTGAGAGGCACAGTGCATACAACACAGGAGAGACCAGCTCTCACTGACTCACACCGCTGAGAGGCACAGTGCATACAACACAGGAGAGACCAGCTCTCACTGACTCTCACACTGAGAGGCACGGTGCATACAGGAGAGACCAGCTCTCACTGACTCACACCGCTGAGAGGCACAGTGCATACAACACAGGAGAGACCAGCTCTCACTGACTCACACCGCTGAGAGGCACGGTGCATACAGGAGAAACCAGCTCTCAGTAACTCAGAGCTAGGTAAGCACATTACTTAATAAAAAAACAAGACACACTGAACCTTTGCATATGCAATATTTTATTAAACATGTTAATAAATAAAATAGCCATTGTATTAGTTTCTTTCATTAAAATGAAATAGAGGAATCATTTTATTTGCTGTTCATGAGGCCGCTACTTCGCTCCTACTAAAGAAGACACAAGTTCATGGAATATTTACAATAGTAATGGATGTGGTAACAAATTTTAAACTAAATATGAAATAACATTGATATTCAGGCTTTTCACTTGAAACAAACAGTCCCCCAGCAAGGAAGATCACCCAACTCAGGGGTCCCCAAACTCAGTCCTGGGGGACCCCTGTGTGTGCTGGTTCAAGCCCTGTGTGTGCTCTTGATCAATGAATGTTGCTGAAAACAAGCGTTGGATTTCTCTCAGAACCTTTTCCTTAAATACAAAACACAATACAGGCTTGGCTTCTCAGTTTAGTTTCAGTGACCAGGTATGCACACTTTCAATACACATTTCACCTGTGAGGCTATAATGTAATCAATTGTTAAAAATGTAACCCCTTTCTAAACAAATCCATTTGCCATACAGCACACCAGAAAACAAAAGCATTAGTTCACCTGACAGTCCTGGGATGGGAATATGGGAACTGTATTCATAATGGCATGCAAAACCATTTCTGAAATAATGTGGGGTAATAAGGCAACTACCCAAGACATAAAGTGTCTAATTAAGACCAATCACCAGGTTACATTACAGCGGATTCAACTGCAGTTGGCCTGAAAACCAGCATACACAGGGGTGTCCCAGGACCAAGTTTGAAAACCCCTGACCCAACTGACTGGACTGATTTGTCCAAGCATCATGTTGATCAGAAATGCCGATCAAACAGCTCTACAATTTTACTATCACAATAACCTTAGATTGATCAGGGAAATGTGAGGCCAAAGAGATCGCAGCCAATAAAACAGTCTGTATTTCACAGGCATGAGTCACCCACCTGGTCACTTTAACCATGATTCATCTGGATTTTAGGAAAGCTCCCATTTCCTGGCAACCTGCTCAACAGATCATGCATCACACTCATTCAAGCAACTCATATAACTGGTCCCCTAAGTTTAAATGTCTTTAGCAGGCTACTTGGCATACATCTATACATATATGAATGCAATAATCTGTTGTATCTTTCAGCTATATCACGAGGCATACATTTTCACCCAGATCTATTAGCTATTAGGGGGTGGCAGTAAAAATGTACAACAGCACCTCAAAGCTTTGTTTCGGATTCAATATAACAGTGTCCCAACAGACAGCACTTCAAAGAATAGCTTCCCCCCCCCCCTTAGTTGATTGGAATTCATTTTTAAATCACAAGGGGCAGAAATAGTGCAATAAGTCTAATGCCATTTCTAGGTGGGGGAGGGTGGGGGTGGTCATGTTTTCTTTCTGAGATATGTCTGTGTAGTGACTTGAGTTTGCCACATACTGAGAATCCCATTAATATGATTGTGACTCCTTTTGGCACTCTAAGCTGCACTTACATTGCAAATCTAGACCTGGACAGAATGGTTAGAAACCGTCAAATGTCACAAGAGTAGAATTCCTAATTGCTTTCAGTTATAACCTTTTTAAAATCAGTTCTGTGCAGTGTAAATGTAAAATCCAGACACCTGTAAATGGTAGCTATGGACATGGAAACCTGGATACTTGAAAACAAATCTTTGAACCATATATAATAAAACTGTAAAACTGACAGATAAAACATCAAAGAAAACCTATGTTATACTGGATTTATGATAAAACAAAATGTACTCTGATTTACAACTAAAACATATCCTGGCATGAGAGAGACACAACGAAAGAGAAGGTTTCAAAACGTGTCAATTTATGCTGAATTCTTTGTACAATGAGACTCCATAAGTACAAGCTTCTGTTAGTCTTCACTTGACCTACACCCATGCTGGTTTCCAAGCTGAGGGTTAACCTTTGAGGCTGAAAACTCAGTCCATCTCCTGTGACTGTTGGGAGTCGACACCATGCGTGTGGACAGAGTCCACTGAAAAATCTTGTGTGGTTTATTGTTCATAGTTAATAAAATATATAGTCAAGAAAATTCTTTAGTATACATACATGGCAATCGCTTTAAAAGGTATTTATATTTGCAAATACTGCATAGTCATTTTGTGTTCCTGGTACATTGAAAGCAGAACTGCCACATAAGTAACCAGAATTGTGAATCTTTTGTTTTTGGTGCTCTTGTCCATCTATTTGGAAAGTGTAAACACTACATCAGAACCCAGTCTGGCTCCACCTTCCTGAGCAGTTCCCCTGATCCCTTCTTGTGAAGAAGAATATTGGACTGAACCTGCACAGCTGTTTTAGTAAGCCACAGCAACAACTGCAGTAGAACTGTCTTGAGTTCTTTTTAGGAAAATCTATAAGTAAAGAAAAAACATTTTTTTGTTTTTTTTGTTTGTTTCAACCGATCCATCCTTATGCATATGGGACAATTCTGAATATTTTACTTTGGTCACTGGCTTAAGTCCCCCTCACACGGTCCATATCACTACGCTAGTAGTGCTCTCCTGTTTATTTTTCATATTTAAAAAATTTGTTCTGAAAAGCTCTCATACAGCCTTAGTTTAATAATAATAATTAAAAAAAGGAACTACCCTACATCTAAATGGGAAAGACGTGAAATGACTTTTCCCCCCACTGCTACCCCCCTGTGCAATGGTACAGCCCCACCAGGTATTTCCAGTGTAGCTGAGCCATAAGCAACTGAAACTAGTTAGCAGTTGGAAACATAATGGGAGGCTATAGCTAATGGTTAATATTCCTTGGCATGTATTTCACAATTTCATCAAAAGATCACGCTTCCAAATTGTCTTGTACTATTTCATGTCAACCTCACCTTATCTCCAATGCCGGTGTGACAGCTATAGCTATTGACAGCTATGCCAGCTATGTATTTATCAAACAATAAAAGTATGACGCACATTTACAAATTTCAATGCCCTAAACAGAAGTTATATAAAGGAGATATATAAAATATAGCAACTTGGAGATTTTTCAAAGTTAGCCAACTAGATATTTACACATTATTTTTGCCAAATGAAAGGCTGAAACTTTTTTTCTTCTGCCTGGATGAGTATACATGGCATTATCATTTGAGGAAAAACTGCGCAATCTCTTTCTGCCTGAGAACAACAATAGAAAACGAAAGCGAGCCGCACCAGCATAACTACATTCCGAAAGGGCACAGCTTAAGAAGGTTCCATCATTGGAATGTAATGGGAGTAAAAGTGGCACATGAAAACAAAAATCTGTCGTTGGGGGGGGGGGGGGGGCACTCAGCCAATCCCAGGTTGAACAGGGGAACCTGTAGCTGGTCTAGGCCAGAAGCCTGATGGCTCCATTTTCTGAGCCCAGGAGCAGGAGTCTCTTTGTGGGCAGAACTGCAAGGCTGGTGAGTGTCCCGCGGAAGTTCTCAGAGCTGAGCTTGGTGGAGCTGGCGGGGCTGGCCGAGATGTCCATCATGGAGTATACTCCGATCTTATTAGCCACGGTTCCCGCCACAATCTCGGCGCCATAGAGGTCAAAGGCGTGGATGGGGTCGGAGGGGGACTTGTACTGGTGGAGAGGTTTATGCTCTAGGTCCTTCCACACAGTAAGCGTGTGATCTGTGGAGGAGCTGATAACCAGGTTTCCCTCTGCAGCCTGACGGAGAGAGAGAGGCAGAGGGTAAGAGAGAGAAAGAATCAGAGGGTGGGTGAGAGAGAGAGAGAGAGAGAGAGAGAGAGAGAGAGAGAGAGAGAGAGAGAGAGAGAGAGAGAGAGAGAGAGAGAGAGAGAGAGACAGACAGACAGACAGAGGGTAAGAGAAAGAGAGAGCCGGTCCTGAAACTAACAAACCAAGCAAAAACTAACCATACTAACGATGGCCAGTTTCAGACCAGCACTGCTTCAATTAAAATCAACCAATTAATAAATCAAACAAAAGATTCCCATTTGGAACATTGGAAGATAATGAAAACTGCAAAACAAACTAAATTGTTATAATATGCTAAAAAGAAATTACAAATTGGTAGAATCTCTCTCCACTGTCAGAGATATAAAGCAGAGACAGATCCTTACCAAATACAGACTAAGTGATCACAGCTTGGCCATTGAAACAGGAAGACACAAACAAACCTGGCGCCCCAAAGAGAGGACATGTGATTCTGTGAGACAGGTGAGGTTGAGACAGACATTTTTTCATCTGATGATGAAGTTACCCATTCTACTGAGTGAAGGACACAGCACCACTAGCTGCTTTGTATGTAGTAACCGGTCATCGACACAGATGCACAATAACTGACAACACCTGCAGTTAATTAATCAATAAGTTAAGAGTTATTGTATATCATACGTCATACATACGAACATATGTGTATGCTGTTGTTTATGTTGTATGCGTGTATATGTGTATATTTGTTAACAAGTTGAGTAAATTTTTATTATTATTGTTATTGCTGTTGTTTGTAACATTTGCTTTGGCAACACAGTGCATGTCATGCCAATAAAGCACCTTGAAATTGAAATTGAATTGAAATTGAAATTGAGAGAGAGATGGAGAGCGATTATTCAAAAATACAACACACCCCATGCTGGCTGACAGTGTATTTTGGTGTTCGCCATTTAGTCTACCTCCTGGATTGAGATGTGCATTTTTTTTCTCCTTAAGGTCAAAACCAAGTCTGACAAGTGTGTATGTGGCAGTGTGGCTTATGGCAGAAATTCTAATGAGTAATCCTTGTCCATATTTACCTGAACTTGGGCCTCTAATGCTGAAGACCCAGTCCTTGACCCCGCCGACGGGGGTTAAATAAAGTTTGCTCTTCTCTCGGTTGGCTCAGCTCAGCGCAGATTTGTTGACTGCTTCTGCACAACCCAAGAGGGCTTTCATTTCCATCTCCACATTTCAAATTCCACTTTTAAGTGTATTTTCAACAGAAATATATATATTTTTATTATGTATCCTTTATTTAACCAGGTAGGTTGACTGAGGACTCTATTCTCTTTTGCAGTAATGACCTGGGGTAGGAATGCAAGGGACTGTGAAGCCAATCAGTTGTAGGGAGTGACCGCATGTAGCGAGCCAGACGGACACAGATTCAACATGGGTGGACCCAGTTGAAGACGATGTCCAGACTCCAGACCTTTGAAAAAATCAAAGGCTATGTCACAGTTCAGTATTCCAGAGATTGGTGGCTTGTTATGGTGGTGTCTGTTGATCTGAAGCAGCATCAGGTAAAAATTACCCAAAAGGACCTTCCAGAACATTTCATTCCCTAGGCATCCTGATCTACTTGTGGTTGATTTGGGCGATGTGCTCACATCTGTGGAGCCGTCCACAGGAACATGGAGAACATACTGTCTAAATCCAGCCCTTGACCAGTGGCTTCAAAATAGTAAAGTAAAAATCTTCACACCTTCACATGGCTTTGCACAACACATATTTTTGCTGACTTGGGCTTCCTGCCTCCTTATTATGAAATGTAATTTTAATTTTCTATTTTTTAGTCATGTGATGGGACAAACAAATGGGAAAACTGAAGTCATATTTGAGGTGAAAATTGTAGGCAACATTAACGATTTGTGTATTAGACAGACCTACCCACCAGTTGCTGTTGCTCAACCGATAGCAGACACAACATGAAAACTTCAAGAGATATAAAAAATAAAAAATAAAAATAATAAAAAAATATATTTTTAAAAAGTGTTTAGCCTATAACATATTAAAACGTGTTTTTGGCAAGTCAAGGTTTAAGGACAAAATATCACTTAATTAGCATATTTATTTATTTATTTTGGACCAAACATATTGAAATTGTGCATAACCTTTTTTGTAAGCTTTCCGATAAGAGAACCATACGGTTATGTTTATTTCCAACAAAGATACCTGTATCTTTAGGTAGGGTGGGGGGTCCAATATGGGTCAACTGAGGGCCCCTGTCTCCTGAATGGTTGGTCATTCTGGTTAATCAAACAACATTTTCTGTTTTTCAGTCATGTGATGATAAACAATTAGCCGACGTTAATACTAACATGTGTTGTTCGCTAGAGTACTGGCTTAAATGGAAACGCAAATGAAAGCATCACCTGGTCAGTTGTTTTGTGATGTAACTATCTAGTTACAGCTAGCTATCTAGTTGGCTAAATACAAGTAACGTTACAATACTGCAAGCAAGTTGTGATTAAATGAAGTTGTAGTTTACATTAACTGTAATAGCTAGCTCTACCCTAAACTTGGCTGAGTGATAAGTTGCTAACATATTATCTAGCTGACGTTAACTAACGTTACTAATGTTAGCCCGCTGTGTTGTTGGCTAGATCTACGTAATCTTCCTTTAGCTAGAGTGTGTGATGTTGGCACCAATGCGCCACTATGGGCGGGATCTAGCGTAACGCCATGGTGCTACAGACCCGGTGGTGGGGAAGCAACGCTCGAGGCTTTAGGCCCAAGGCTAAAGGCCCCACCTGGCCACTAGGTAGCACTCGCATGCACTCACCCAACAGTGAAATACAGCTACTGTGCCCCACCAGGACTGGAGTTAAACCTGCAAATGCTGTGGCCCTCCAGGACAGGAGTTAAACCTGCAGTCACAGTGCCCGCACCAGGACAGGAGTTAAACCTGCAGTCACAGTGCCCGCACCAGGACTGGTGTTGAACCTGCAGATGCTGTGGCCATCTAGGACTGGAGTTAAACCTACAGACACGGTGCCCCCACCAGGACTACAGTTAAACCAGCAAACACTGCGGCCCTCCAGGACTGGCGTTAAAACCTGCAGCCACAGTTCCCTCTCCAGGACTGAAGTAAAACCTGCAGCCCACCAGGACTTGAGTCTGACACCCCTGCCTCACCTTCATCTGCAGGATATCTCCTTCGTGGGCGGGCCAGCCACGCAGCACCAGGCCGGTCCGAGCGTCCAGCAGCACGATGAATCCAGAGGAGAAGCCAGCTGCCACCGTGCGTCCCCCCGGACTCACCGCCAGGTAGCGTATCAGCCCCGCGCTCACGTTGTTATAGGCCAGGCGGAACTCGTGCTGCGGACAGAGTGAAATCTCAGCCCGATTAACACACATCCTCAACTCCTGGCTTCCTGTCCTCCTCCCTGGCTGGTAACAGGAGTTTTGGGTGTTTCCCAACATGCATTACACCTGTTTCGCACCCTTAATGAATTTTAGCAGATTTATCAAACTGACATTTTTTCAGCATCAGCAGTAGAGACTACTGTAAAGAACAGAGTGGAGCAGCTGGTGTGTCTATAGAATCTGTGGCCCTAATGAAATGTGTGGCCCTGGTAATACTGGCTCATCAGAGCCCCAGTGTAATGGAGCCAAGATAAAATGTCTGCATTACATGCTGTTAAAGTGCAAGTAGATTTCACAAAGACAGTGGTTAATTCTGATTGAGCTTGAAATTAAATTCTTATCTACTAAGTATGAGAGTGGACAGAGCTGCTTGTACAGAAGAGATATATATATATATATATATGCTCATAGAGGAGAGAGAGGGAATGTTGCTTGTAGAGGAGAAAGAGAGAGAGAGAGAGCTGCTCATAGAGGAGAGAGAGAGTTGTTCGTAGAGGAGAGAGCCACTCGTACAGGAGAGTGTAAAAACCTTATTTTAAAAAATAAAAAAAATGTAAAAAAATTTTTTTTTAAAAAGGCTACAGCACGTGAACAGTTGCTTTTCCAAGACCTTCATTTGCGGGGTGTTTGTGTAATAAACAGTGTGATTTGACTTTCTAAGTGACTTTTCAAAGTGCTCTCCGGCTGAGGAAATATGGCAGTGGTGCAGTACAGTATTTTAGAAACTGCACCGTCTGGTAACGTCTGGTTTGGAGATTCAAAGCCCCAGTGGGGGACCACTGTTGCATCATGGACCAAAGCACTTTAGACAAGTGGCTTCAGTTAAACATACAGCTGTGTAACTGGCTCATGTATAATACAGGACCGTGTGAAGCAGTTGTGGGTATGACGGTAAATGATGCGATGCTGGTGTACAGACACACCTGTAGACCTGGTTTGCGGGGATCGATGAAGCGCAGCACAGAGTCTGCGCTGCCGAACACCACGCCGCAGTGGGGCGGGGGCATGGTGGTCACCGCGGTGATGGGGTTCTTCCCGTCAAGTGGTTCGTACGTGCGGATCTGCTTTCCTGAACACACACAGGGAGAGGAGACCGGAAAAGGACAAAAAATAAGCACAAGCACTCTGTTATTTCCTCTACACTATAGCCCACTCTCCCTTCATACATTACATTACAGTCATTAAGACTCTCTTATCCGGAGCCGCTAAACATAAGCAGATTCAACCCAGTTTTGTGAGCAACAGTGTCAGACCTGGCTAACAACATTCCCAGACTAGCAAGCCCCCATGCAACACCACTAAAGGACTAATGCAAGCTAGCTATGCTAACCAAGACTATAATACAGATCCTTGACCTATACAAATTTAATCCAGATCAAGCCATGAAAAAAATAAAATCATAAAATAGTGTAATAACCTCAACTAATGCATAAAATATGGGTGCTAGGGGTGGGGTGGGGATGGGAGGGGAGAGGTAGCGCCTTGATTTGGTATCTCAGTGGTATTGTGTGCCCAAATAAAGGTTACATAAATAAAAAAGTACGGAGCAAAGTACGCAACCAAAAATGACCACTCCATCAGAAATTTAAGCTAAGGCAAACAGAAGTCCCACTTGCAGACTGAAAGATGAACGCTGTTAGTGACCCAGAGGTATGCACTACGGACATATGCAGCATTTTAAAATATTCACTTGCACAATTGACTAAAAATTGATCTATAAAACTGTTTAATTTACTTTACAAATGAGTCTAAATAAAAGTATTTAACTTGAAATTAAAGTAACTTCAAATGTTGTTACAGAGCAAATGTCTGCAGACACAACTTTGCATCAATTAACATTTCAAAGCAATAGGCCTAGTGATTTAAATAGTAGCCTAAAGAAAATGGCAATACATATTGTAATATCGTATCACAATACTTGTAGAATCGCAATACTTGCAGAATCGCAATACGTATTGAATCGGCACCCAAGTATCGCAATACGTATCGAATCGGCAGGTCTCTGGCAATTTACACCCCTGGGGACTACACAGGAATAGTATGGAACCCATGGTTGATTAATGGCAGTAAGTCATCAAGCGTCTGAGGTATCAAACGAGCCTAAAACCATCACTCTGCTGTCAGATATGCAGTAGATATGGATGGATCACTTGAAAGGTTGTTTTCCCCTGA
This sequence comes from Synaphobranchus kaupii, assembly GCA_029718625.1. Lineage (NCBI taxonomy): Eukaryota > Metazoa > Chordata > Actinopteri > Anguilliformes > Synaphobranchidae > Synaphobranchus > Synaphobranchus kaupii. The sequence goes on from CM056378.1 coordinate 49,254,928, forward strand.
CTTATTTTTCCATAGAGTTCAACAGGAAAATGAGTCTGGAGAAACAACCCTTAAAGTGATCCATCCATATCTACTGCATATCTGGCAGCAGAGTGATGGTTTGAGGCTTGTTTGATACCTCAGACCCTTGGTGACTTACTGCCATTTAGCCAACCATGGGTTCCATACTATTCCCGTGTAATTTACAGTTTAATCTAGTCCCACCCCCTAATTCCCATAGAGATCAATTCAAATGCAGAGAGGTTATAGTATCGCTTGTTAGAGTACCCCTGAATATAAGATATCAAGAGTCGTCCAAACTTCCAAATTATTATCTAATAATTGGACAATCATTTACACCTGTTTTGTGCACCCAACATGAACTTAATCAATATATTTGATTGTAAAGGTAGGGGTGTACTTACTTTTTCCTCATGAGAAATTAGCATTTATGTTCATTTCAAATTGCTTAAGTGATTCCAAAGTCTACTTTTTTTAGCATCATTTGTTGAATTAGTTTCCCTTAATCAATCAATATGGTTGAAATTAAAATAGAAAATAAACCTGTGTCCAGATGTGTCAAAAAAACTGACTACCATTTGTGGGTGTACTTACTTTTTCTGTGACTGTATATTTAATCACATGCCCTTGTGGAAAATCATATGTGGGGAAAAACAAGTTGGGAATTAATAACACGTATTGCCGAACATCGCAGTACTATTAGATGTAAGAATGTAAACTATCCTCTGGCAGCGCATTTCCTAGAAAAAAATCTTTCAATATCCTCATCAAGGTATATAGGCATTGAAAAGGTAAACCCTCCAAGAAGAGATGGTCATTTTGAGAATCTTTTACTTCAAAGAGAGTTTTTGGATTCATTACCTTAAAACATTAACACCATACGGCCTGAATGTGGAATGTAAATGTTTTCTTTGAGGTCTATTGGAATGATTAGTGGTGGTTATATTTGGATCTGAAAGTTATTTTTCTTTTTCTTTTCTATTTTGATACACAGCTGTATTTATGATATTCTTTAGATTGATGTTGTAGAGCTGTAATTTCTCTTAATAATAATTTTTAAAAGTTTATGTTTTGTTAAATCATGTGTATCTCAATACACGGTTCTAAGAAACTGAAATGCAATTACAGGAAATGAAATGAATTATGTGATAAATAACTATTAAATGCTTAATTGGTTGTAAAAAAAAATTGAATCAATTGAATAAACTAAATTGAACCAATTTTCAATCTAGGGACACGTTTCTTAAAAAATTGCGACGTGTGAGCTGCGATCGATTTCTCTTGCACTGGAGTGTTTCACGTAGAAATCGCAATTTCAAGCCACGAACGCATGTCGCAAAGCTCGGTCATGTAGGCGATCCGTAAATCGTTCTCAATCGTTCTCATCTCCCTTACTCGTTTTTATATGAAACGGTCAATTATCCCAAAACCCAAAATAAAGGTGGCTAATAAAGGCTATGGATTACAGGGTACTTTACTGCCTGTAAAATGTCTGACCTCAATCTAACGTTATAATATAAAAAATATTCGCCCTTCAGGAAAAACATTTATCAGCATCATCTGCTGAATGCTGACCATTAAGGATACATAGCAAGATTGTATACTTTTACTCCACTACAATTTCCAAGACTGGGTTCGTTACCGCCGAACTGAAGAGAACAGTCAGCGCACCAGCCAGTCACTTGACTAGCTTACTCTCGGTCCGTATACTTGATTAAAAATAATACTACACCGAAAAGTGATCAAACAAAATTTAGCACAGACCCACCATTATTTTTGTGCACATTTTTAAGCCTTTTTGTGTTCATTTTAACAAGTGGGCGTCTCAAAGATTTATTTTGTATTTTATTAATGTAAAGCTGGCTTCAAGTTAATCTGAACCAAATATTTGTTATAAATATCTGAACCATAGGCGGCGATCATGTGGGTGCTCAGGCGCCTAGGCACGCACGGGCAAATCATATTGCAGAGTGTTATATTTTGATTAAAGGAGCTATATGTAATACATTTACTGTACTAAATCATAAAATGACCATGATATGTCATCAGAGATTAAGAAAACATGATAAGTCGAAATAATGGCTTCTCCGACAACAATACTACAGCCAGTATGTTTTCCTTTGAAATTTTAATTCCGGGTCGGAACGTGTTTTGGCCTGTGTGATTCACTATTCTCTGAGTTGACTCCGCCCACTGCCCATTTCATCACCCCAGATATGAAACAAATTGGCACACAAAGCGCGCTGCAGCCATAGAAGCAAGCAAACTAACTGTATCAACTGAGATTGTACTAGATTCTACCCAACCTAAAAAGCCTCGTCCTCTTTCGAAAAAGCTCCAAGACCAGAGCCGTGCTAAAACCCGGGTAAATCTTGGAGTTGCATTTGAAAGATGGAGACAGCTTAGAGCCCAGAAGGATTTCAAGACGGATGCCGAGTTGCCTAATTTTCTCCTGAACAGGTAAGCATTGAGCTTCAGCTAACGTTAGCTAACCTTAGCTAATTTATCACGGCTACTAGCTAGTTATCCATCTGATCCAATGCAAACCAGATACCTGTTTTAGAAGAGTTTATTAAATTTTGTAACTGAATCAATGAATGTGTTCAAATTTTGCTAGCGTTAGATTGCGAGGTAAATATTTTAGTGAAACGATGTAGCTAACGTTAGTTAGCTAGCGCCTAGGTAAGGTATTCTTTGTTTTGAGGCTAACGTTAGCTAGCAAGCTAGCTAAGGTTACATCTTTCCAACAAAATAATTTTGTTGTCTTACATTTTTAAAGTAATCCATCCAACACCATTTTTAAGTTAGCCTACAGATAGTCCTTGCCGGTCAAACAACAAAGATGTTAGCTTATACCTGTGTTACCGTAAATATAGCCAGCCATGTATCTAGCTAACATTGATAGAGTTATACAAAATCCACATGAGCTGGTTTATAAATTGCAAACAATAAATAAATTGCAAACTTTGTACAAACTTGTATACATTAGCTGATCAACTTACAGTGTAGGACTCGTCGTCGCTTGTCATTGTCAAAATATAATAATTGCGCTCGTCTCAAAATATAATGTTGCGCTCGGCTCATCTTTTACATTACATTATAGGCATTTAGCAGACGCTCTTATCCAGAGCGACTTACACAACTTCTTATTACATTTATCCATTCATACAGCTGGATATATACTAAAGCAATTGACAAGTTCGTAATACCAATTAAACCCAAAACCCACGAAGAATTAAACATCACGCCTGTGTCAAACGATTCTGAGGGAAGTAACGTTAGCAGCAAAGTTTCAACATCTGCCTCTCAGTGAACATTTTTACGTTGAAAAGTCGCTGAAATTCCATCTCGCATTCAGGTGAAAAACCGGCTAAAAATTGGTTTAAAAGTTTTTGAGCCGTCACGCACTTTGAACGCACTTCTACACTTGCGTACGTGCCGAATCATATACAGTGGGGACGGAAAGTATTCGGGCAGTGACACATTTTTTGTTGTTTTGGCTCTGTACTCCAGCACATTGGATTTGAATTGGAACAGTGACTATGAGTTTAAAGTGCAGACTTTCAGCTTTAATCTGAGGATTTTACATCCATATTGAGTGAACCGTGTAGCATATTGAGTGAACCGTGTAGCAATGAAGTTGCATATGCTAAATTAAGTTTGTGAATTAAATGTGAATTAAATTAAATGTAAATTAAATGATTAAATCAAATAAAATAAAGTACATTAATTGAGTTGTATTTTCTTTTTTTTTTAAACGTTTGGGATGTTTAATAAGCTTTTTCATCATAACATGTGAGTGCCCCCGAAATGTGAAAAAATGCCCTCAAAAATCAGTTAAGGGGGGCAAAAAAAGCCCTGTGAAAAAAAAGTTAATTTCGTACCCTGGCGAGTGGTGATTTACCCAAGAAAACTGCCTAAAATTACTAAAAGTTACCTGGAAAATTCCCTCCCTTTGCAACCCAAATTTCTGGGCAGTTATATTTGGTCAGTTATATATAATTTTTATTTGTGTTCAAATTAATTATAACTGACCAAATAATATTGTTGTGGCAACGTTCTTTTTAAATAACTGGCTGCACTGATCCGTTTGTGGCCATTCCTAAGCCACAGGTGAGTACCACTCGCACACGAGGAGGAATCGCTTTCCCACAGACAGACGGGTGCAAAAACAGGCCGTGGACAGCAACCCAGTGGTCAAGACATTCCTGCTCACCGGTGAACTGGTCCCAGAGGTGCACCGTGCCGTCACAGCTCACCACCTCCTGCAGTGCCTCCAACTGGCCCACGTAGAAGATGGACTTGCGGTGCTCGGCGTAGGTGAGGCGTGGATCCACCTCGCGCGTGCCGTCCCCGTGGTTGTACAGGGGCCACAGCCTCACCGTCTTGTCCTTGCTGCCCGACAGGAAGTAGTCCTCCCCGGCCAGGGGCGCCAGGCACTTGGCCGTACCGGAGTGGCCCAGGAAGGTCTGCAGGCGGATCTGGTGGAAGTGGAAGTGCTGGTCCTGTTGGTTCAAGCCGATCTCATACTGCCAGTAGGCCAGCCAGTTGCCCAGAAGGGCGCGGCTGCTGCGCGGGAGCTCCTGCTTCAGCGCGCTGTCTTCGGGGGTAGGGCCCAGCACCCAGGAGGAGGAGCCAGAGGTGAAAGAGGCAGCAAAGGACGAACCCGGGTTGGTGGCTGGAGGGTGGTGGCTGGGGTTCTGTCGCCCCCAGCTGTCCAGTGCGGACAGGTTGGGGCTCCCCCCAATGTCCAAACCCTGGGCCACCTGGATGCGGTTTCCCACCAGGTGGCTGCCGAAGGTTCCAGACTCTGGGAGGGTGTCTCCGCCCACAGGGGTGGAGCTGGAAGAAGGGGCGGGGAAGGGGCTGCAGTCCAGGTGTTGGCCTAGGTGCGGAGAGAGGCCAGTGGGGGACAGGGGGCCGCCCGCCTGGGGTCCCGGGGCGGGTGGGCGTTCGGAGCTACCCGGGCTGACCTGCTCGTGGTAAGACTGCGCCAGGTGCCAAACCAACTCGTGGTTCGGTACCAGCTTTCTGATCACTGAGTCACCTGTAAAACAGCAGAGGAAAGCAAATACAAATGCAGTAAAAATACACTGCATAAAAGAGACATGTCCAGGATGGCCGGCAGCTATATCACCCTATAACACCCTGTACTCTTCTCATGCCAAACAGCCAACACTAAGCATGGCTGGGTTTGGTTAGTACAAAAGCTAAGCAGGGCTGGGCTTGGTTAAACGTAAAGCTAAGCAGGGCTGGGCTTGGTTAGTACTGAAGCCTAGCAGGGCTGAGCTAAGCCAACTAAGAGTGTGTGTGTGTGTGTGTGTGTGTGTGTGTGTGTGTGTGTGTGTGTGTGTGTGTGTGTGTGTGTGTGCGTGTGTGTGCGTGTGTGTGCGCTCATGTCCTTCGCGACCTGAACAACAGGACTGTGCAGCGGGTATGAGAGTGGTTTGGCCTGAGCACTCACACAACCCGTGACATCATTCCACAAACAATGCGAGAGGGGATTATAGGTACCAGACTGGACATACATACCCACACGACTCGCTCATTTATTAAATATGCTCAACAGTGACAACAAAACAGTCAAGGAGCTCGCCAGAGCCTCTTTCCTCCGTCAGCTAGAAAAACGCAATGTCCCAAAAGTGGGCTGTCCTCTAGTTTCCTCGGTTTTCAAAAAAAAAAAACCTAGTGGCAAATTGGAAACCAACGCATCCGGTTTCGGGGTTAATTCTGACTGGCCGGATCTGAACGATCTTTGTAACTGGACTGGTGTTTATCTTGAATGGATACGACCCGACTCTAAGACCGTGAATGTCTCTGAGACTGTGATCACAGACCGGACAATCTCCGTGAGCGCAACAGTGAGTCGAGACGGAACTTCAAGCGCACAAAAATGTAGCGATTGATGAGGAAATCCACATCTTCACTATAAAGGCACGCCTCCAAGTGTTGCCGACCAAACTCAATCTATTCATCTGGTACCCCAATAAGCATAACTCTTATTGTTTACATCATGGACACCAACAGGTCATAGAATCTATGTCTCACATAATAAATGGTTGTTACTTCTACAAAGGGCTGTTTATAGCCAGACATGACAGAATTGTGGACATTATGACTAAAGATGTATCTTCCATCCTCCATCCTTCTGTTGTATTACATAAGAAATCTGCTGTGAGACCACAAATGTTTTGGTGCAATAAAGACCCACATCTATTTTCAACTGTATTTGCAAACAAACCGGATATAATTGTGAATGATGAGGACCACAGAGAGGTGCTTGTATTAGAAGTAGGTTGTGCCTTTGATTCTAGTTTGGAAGAAGGCTATACTAAACAATTAAAGTATCAGCCATTACTTCAAGCCATTATCCAACTTGGTTACTAGTGTCAGCTCCTAGTTTTTATTTTTTGCAGTCTTGGCTTATGTCCACAGGCTAGTGGTCAGAGGTCCAAGGATAATGGGACTGGCTAAATGTAAAGCAAAGCAACTTGCCAAATATTGTTCAGTTTCCTCCATCATTGGCAGTCGCTGTATATGGAGGAGAAGATGTTACTTGTATCCATAACTCTCTGTGCTAGCCTGTCTATATTGGTTTATTTATCTGTTGTACTGCTACACAATTGAATGACATCAAATAGCAACTGAAATATATTTGGGCCCTTATAATGTATTTTATAAATGTGGACCTAAATAAAGAATTAAAATGTGTGCTCATGAGCGTGTCTGCATGCATGTGTGGGTGCGTGCGGTTTCTCACCAATAAGGCAGTAGAAGGGGATGTACGAAGCGTATGCCATCTCAGAGTTGAACACGGCCTGTAGCTCCTCCAGCACCCCCAGCTCGCAGGTGACCTCTGACCCCTCTGGGGTGTACAGATCCACTAGGGTGTATTCTCCTACCTCCCTGCGAGGGGCCGTGTCCACCTGTGCAGGATGAGTGGCTTCAAAATTAACCTTCTGTTTGCCCTTTCTTATCTCTGCTTCTGAGCCTTATGTCTTCTGTCTGCTAAGGAAATTCAGTTCTGACTTTTAGGTCCTTATCAAATGCAATGACTAAGGAGCATTAAAAAAAATCAAATTTGTCACTAAACTGCTCAAAGGAATGACTCGATATAATGTTTGGCTGCTGTGTGTACAGGATCTCAGTTCATGTACAATTGCACAAAATCATGCACAAAAAACAATGTCTACATGCAGTTGACCTTAACAAGACCACCAGGACGAGTAGGTGCAAAACAACCCCATAACATCAAAGATCCATCACCTCCCTTTTAACATCATCATCCTTATTTTGACAACAAACCAACCTCTGGTGTGTGCAGCCAAAAAGCTGAACTTCGATTGGGACCGGGTATTAAGGACAGATGAGACCAAAATAGAGTCTTTTGGCCACACGTCAGTTTGTTTCTCCTGACAAATTTTCCTATTGAACTCTATGGAAAAAATAAGTCAGGAGAAGAAACTCTTCAAGTTATCCATCCATATCTACTGTATTTCTGGCAGCAGAGTGATGGTTTAAGGCTTGTTTGATACGTCAGACCCTTGATGACTTAGAGCCATTTAGCCAACCATTTGTTCCACACTGTTCCAGTGTAATTTAAAGCCAAATCTAGTCCCACCCCCCAATTCCCATAGAGATCCATTCAAATGCAGAGGTTATAGTATCGCTTCTAAGAGTACCTGGAAATAAGATATCAGGAGTCTTTTGATATCCTTTTATACAGTCATGATGGAATACCTTTTTACCTGTGGAATATCTGTTTACCACAGAAGTTGTTTGAGAGAATGGCAAGAATGTGCAAAGCCGTTATCAAGGCAAAGGGTGGCTACTTTGAAGAATCTCAAATATAAGACTTTTTTTTAATTTGTTTAACCCTTTTTTGATTTTTGCATAATTTAATTTGTATTATCTCATAGTTTTGATGTCTTTACTATTCCAAAATGTGGAAAACAGTAAAAATAACAGAAAAAAACCTTCTATGAGTAGGTGTGTCCAAATTTTTGACTGGTACTGTAAACCAAAGGATCTGAAAGATTTTAAAAGATTCTGCCTGTAGGAATGGTCAAAGACACTAGAAAACTCTCATAAAACACCATAGAAGACCACTCAGTAGTAGTATCCTTGCAAAGGTAGGAAGTGCTGGAAAAAAATTTAATAAAAGAAAATGGGTGCCAAAAATATGACATACATTTTTGGGAAATAAAATTATCTAATTATTATTTTATTAGAATGAAAGAATATAGTTTCCCCATATTGTTAAGAATCAATTACAGTTTATTACGTGTGTTAATTTTGCACAGCCTTTTTTGCTGATCTTTATCAATGTGACACCCTGCTGTGTGTGTGTGTGTGTGTGTGTGTGTGTGTGTGTGTGTGTGTGTGTGTGTGTGTGAGAGAGAGAGAGAGACAAAGAGAGGAAGAAAGAGAGACAAAGAGAGAAAGAGAGACAGAGAGAGAGAACTCAGAACAGCGGGCCAGTTACCTGTGTGTGGAGACTGTGCAAAACGGAGAACACTCTGAAGAACCTTCCCAGGGTGTCGACCATGTGCTGCTGCACCATCTCCCTGCCGATGCGCAGGCAAATGAGTGCCATGAGGCTGAGGGTCTTCAGACACACTGCAGAGCGGGTCTGTACTCCGCTGGGGAAACTGAACAGAGAGGGTCCACACGTTTCACTCACCACTTTCAGTCACTGCAACTGCAAAGCCACAGCTGTCGTACTCAAATTCAAACCAGTGGTCTGAGCTGTTGACAATACACTAAATTTGTGTTCGACTGCAATGTGAAGATTTATAATTGCTATATAATTACACCATTCTTTAATGTGGTTTGCTCTGTGTGTGATGTGGTACATTTTATGTGCGATGCAGTGTTAATTTTGTCAACCCGAAAAAAACAAAAACATTTTACTCAATGGCATTTTTTTTTTATGAATACGAGCAAATGTTATATGAGGAAATTGATTTTAGAGAATAAAAACTGTGACTAAACCCCTTCCTATTGTTGACAAATAAAGATATGACGGAAAATGATATTAGAATATAAAAACTATGACTAAATCTGTTTCTTATCATGGTCTTATCATGGTTGACGGAAAAGAACAAGATTAAAACATATTTCAAAATAAAACGTGACCAAATCTGTTTATGTTATCGTTGAAGTAAAAATAGATGAAAATGTATATTTCTAAATAAAAACAGTAACGAAATCTAATATTTATTAGACCTCAAAAGAGAGAGGTGACGCCAATTGACGAATATGCATTCTCGTCATTGATTGTATTAATTTAAACTCCTCTTTCTGCCAACCTGCCTGTTATTCGCGCGAACTTCAAAAAAGCAACGAACGTGAGGGGGTGACAGGTAATACTAGCATAAGCCTACACTAGTATGTCACAAGTTGGAAGGAAGAAAATGATGGATATATGGACTCACTTCATATATGATGAGAAGGAACGGAAACCCGAATGTACTGTTGTTGTAGCGGGAGAAGAAATATGCGGTGATAAACCAGATGTGGAAAAACACCACGAATCTGAAGAGGCACCTAAAGTTACATCACGCAGATATTTATATTTATATAATTGTAATTGTAATTTCAATATATATTTCTATTAGACTCTGGGCGCGACATTGTCAGAATATCTGCCGGCCATGCAATATTTGTAGGCTATGTTTAATGTTCATATAGTGACGCCGGCTTTAGACTGTACTGTAGCATAGCGCAAATGATTGGATTCATATCGGAATAAGGAATAAGGATCTATAAAGCCAACGTTTGGTTTTGTTAGATATTATCTGATATGACATGGCAAAGTTCCCTGATGTGGAGGTGAGTCTGCTTTTACCCTGATTCCCCAAGCCGATGGCCAGAGTTTAGGGCAGTGTTCTAAATCTTGTATTAGGCGTATTTATTAATTGTTTTGTGAAGTATTTTGTACGTTATTGTTTATTGTCTAGTCGACATCACTAACAATGTTCAATAGGTCTACATTTCAGTTTGTATTTGAACTTTTTTTTTTTTGCACAGTATCCCACCTGCTGTTTCACTCAACGCATTATAAATGGATTTCGAGATATGATAGTGATTGTATATGGAAGACCAAATGTGACAGAGTTGAAACAATTTATATATTTCAAAACGACAATTAATTTATAATTTCAGGGAAATATTGGGCCTACTATAATTGGGACGTGAACTACTACCACTAGGGGGCGACTGTGGATAGGGTAAGCGCAACTGACCAGGAGTAATAATGAACGCATACCCATAGTTTTCTTATTCCAGGTGCGACGTCGCATTCCGTAGAAATATAGCCCAGCTATAATTACAAAATGAGGGAATTCTTCCAGCAAATTGCAAGTATTCCATGTAGCTTTTTATATGTTTAGATAGGACTACCTTCACTTTTCTTACCAACTCGTAGCCAACATTTAAAAGTGTACCATACTTTTATGCCTTTACCATAGCTTGTATCATAATCCCCACTGGGCACTAGACGTCTATTAGATCATCCAAGGAGCCGCTAAATCAGATCTAAGCATCTAAGATATCTTTCAGCTTTTTTTTAGCCTGGCTAAAATGCGTCTACAACGTACACGTTCCATATATAACACATTTTATTTCATAAGTTTCATATCAGTTGCAAATTCAAAGACAACATGGAAATTGATTAATGTGGATGCATTTCTCAAAAGTCATTGCTTTGGCAAGGGAAATACGGTCTACGTAGACACAATTTCACTGCATGTAATGTTTCACTTAAAATGTCAAAACATTTTGACTATTTGTTGCCACAAGAAGTTTGGGCGAACAAGGCACATGTTTCTATCCGAGGCAGACAGAGTTTTTACTCAAAAATACTGTTGCACGAATTGCTGCAGTGTGCATGTGACTTATAAAGTAACCTGTGTTATGCAGAAATGTAGGCCGCATTTAGGCCTTATAACAAGCCAAATAATAAATACAATAAAATAAAACCTAAATAAGGTATTTTTCTGCACAAACTGAGAATGTGAGTAGGCCTACATTATATAAGTGAATAAATTAACTTCATGTTTTGGCATAAATACAATATCTCCATCAGGACACATCAGCAAATACTGTAGCTATGTAGGCTATAGACCTACTGTTGTACAATGGGACGTTTAGCCATAGCCTATGAGTTGATAAGAAAAGCGTAGGAATCTAAACATGTAAAAAGCCACGTCGAATACTTGCAACTTGCTCTAAGAATTCCAGCTCAGTTTGTAATTATAGCTGGGCTATATTTCTGCAGAATGTCATGTCCTGGAATAAGAAAACTATGGATTTGCATTCATTATTACTCCTTGTCAATTATGCTTACCCTATCCACAGTCGTCCCCTAGTGGTAGTAGTTCACGTCCCAATTATAGTAGCTTTTTCATATTTCTCTGAAATTATAAATTAATTTACTACTTTAAAAACGAAACAGCATTTTGACAACTCCTGTAGGATATAAGCAGAGTTCAACTATTTATCCTCATCTAAAACCTCTTGCCCTGGACCTGTTAGCGATGCCTGCATCCCAGGCCTTTGCAGGGCGGGTTTTAGTGCCAAAGGTGGCCTTACCTGTGGCCACCGAAACAGGGCAAGGCTCACCCTGGAAAGGAGTGATTTCCTTAAAATGAATCACTGAAGTAACGGTAATGAATGGAACTGGTGATGGGGGAATTTACTTGTGTGAGCACTGGGTGTGATTGGCATTGCAAGGCCATTGATTGATTCATTGATTTATGTTTCAGGTTTTATGTATTTATTTATTTTATTCTGATGTGAGGCATTTTTGGTGGATTCAATAAATCAATACAAATATGCCAAAGAAATAATGTTACATGTCTCAACTTATTAATAATAAAACAGGTGCTGCATCAGCTAGCCACTCAGCATTAGCCTACAACTTAAAGGGGGATATCATGAAATCTATAAAATCTAAAATATAGTGTTGGACAGTTTAATAAATATTTCTGCATATGTATTACATTATCCCTCAAGACAGAGAAAATAGTTATCCCTATCCCTTAGTCTGTAATGGTGTGAAATTTCTCAATGGGAGCTAAACCTTTGAACATTTACATCCAAATTACCTTAATTACCTAGTTCAATGTGTAAGCAGTGTAAGAAATAAAGTTAATTTGGGTTTAAATGCGTGGACAAAAATGATAGGAGAACATAAAATATAATATAATGTAATTTAATATTTACCATTTGGTGGGCACAGGGGGCAAGGCTAACTATTTGCTGTATACATAAAGTAGCAAACACTCAGAAATACTTACTTCAGCTGTCTGTGGTGATATAAGTAACACATTTGAATTATTAAAATGAGTGGTATCCCCCTTCACTGAAAAATAGTGTACCTGATCATACAACCTGCCTACAACCTTCTACCATTTTGCGTCCAATTTGAACAGCCTGCTTTTACACCTGACGAAAATTAGACGAGTTTTTGTCAACAAAAATGTTTAGTTTTTTTTGACTAAAATGTTCAGATTTATTGTTGTCCAAAACAAGACTAAAATGGCCAGAGTTTTTGTTGACTAAAATTAGAACAACATGTCTATATTTGTTGTTGACAAAAACTAGACTAAAATGTCCACAGAATTTTTGTGGATTAAAACTAGACCATATGTCCATAGCTATTGATGACTAAAAGGAGATGAAATGTGCAGATAGTTTTTTGTCAACTAAACTAAACTAAAACTATGAAAGATAAAATTGACTAAATGTGATTAAAACTCACTTGCACTTTTCTCACATGACTAAAACAAAAAAGTCAGTTTAAAACACTGCCAAAATTAACACTGGTGCGATGTGGTATGTTGTGTATGATGCGGTATGTTGTATATTCCATGTGTAATGTGGCATGTTCTGTGTGTGACGTTTCTTCAATGTGTGACGTGGTATGTTTTGTGTATAATGTGGCATGTTGTGTGTGATGTATATTCCATGTGATGTGGTGTTTTTTTGTGAGTGATGTGGTATTTTTTGTGTGATGTGGCATATTCAATGCCTGATGTGGTATGTTTTGTGCATTATGTGGTATGTTGTGTGTGATGTTGTATATTCCATGTGTGATGTGGCATGTTGTGTGTGTGATGTAATATGTTTTGCGTGATATGCGGTTTGTGAGATGGATGTTTCTTATGTGATGTTCCATGTCCTGTGTGTGATGTTGTATATTCCATGTGTGATGTCATATGTTCCTGGACTGTATGAACTTTACCCCATCCTCGGAGAGGTGAGCAGGTCCAGCAGAGGCAGGATCACATCCTGGTTGATCTTCATCAGCATGTCCATCAGCGTGGTGTCCGACAAGAAAACAATGATTTTCTGTGTGAGGAGCACTGCTGCCAGCAGGCCAGCCTCTTTGCGTGTGTTCAAGCGACAGGAGGAAGGTGGAGACACCTGGAAAGAACCAGAAGAGAAGCACCTGCTGAACAACTCAGGTCCAGATATTAAGCCCTATAAGTGTCTTCCCACAGCGTAGTCCATCATAGCTACTGTCCAAATCACCCAGGAATGGCGAATCAGCAATTAAATTGATTGTTTAAGTAATCTATTTATTTACAGCACACCAAGAAACCGTAAATGTCTCACTGAGAGCAGTGAGCATACAATCAGAAATCAATTACATTCTTATGGACAGATACTGCTCTCATTTGAGTCAAACCAAGCAGTTTCAACGAGGGTGGCGGGCCTACTGTTCAAAAACTGTTTATTTTTGGTGTACACATTCTTCAATCACCCATATGAAAGAAAATGATGTTTGAGCCTTGAATTCTTAATAGTTTATGAAATATAAAGGTTCAATTAAGGTACAGAATGACCATATTTTATTGACATACCATTTTCAGATGGCATTTACTCTTTAAATACTAGAGATATCAATCAGATTTTTTTTTTAATGATTGTAGTAACCACTACATGAAAGGATATGCGACCAAATATAAAAATGATTACTTTATTCTATATATAAATGCAGGGGTGCCAATAATTGTGGCACACGTGGTTTTGTTAAAAATAATAATTTCTTGATGAGGGATTTTTTTTCTCATAATAAATTTACTTAAATTAAAGGTTGGATTTTTCTAATTTTTTCCAGTGTGAGATTAAGATAATTCACCAAACGGTGAATTTTTTATAACCCTTTTTACTCATCTTTACCAGGGGTGGCAATAATAGTGGAGGGCACCGTATATAGCTAGCTTACAGTTTAGCTTTTTTGAATGTTCTAGTAAGTTATAGTGGGCTATTTTAGATATATATTTTTTATCGTTAGCTTGATAGTCCCTTGTTTTTTGGTAGTTCGTTTTTTTTTGTCTATTAGCAAGTAGCTAGCTAGTTTATTTTTTAAAAACAAATATATACTTAATAAATATATAGTATAAAGCATAGGCTAGTTTAGACAGGGGCTGTAGTATATGCATGCTACACGTATACCTTTGCAACGTCCCTACAACAGACATTCTCTCTTGGAGAGTTCAGTGCAGTGACCACATGTGCACCCGTTGAAATGGAAACAAATATTGTTGATATCTTACAGGCAGTGTGATTGCCTACAGCCTGTGTAAAATTAATAGCTTACATGGCATCAGCGTGTGATTTGTTGTTTGCTGACCGCATCATTATAAGCCCAAACGAAGCTATGCGTGCTGCCCGCCTACCACTCCAAAACATTGGCCATCCTCTCATTCTCCACCATTGCTTCTGCCTTGGCCGCTACTTGCGGCTTGGCAGGAACTGGAGCTAGCGTGTTTGTTTATGTGAGTGAGTGAGTGAGTGAGTGAGAGAGAGAGTGAGAGAGAGAAACAAAGCAGCCACTACGAGTGCTGTACAGAGTAGAATGAACAAAATGCTACTGAGATCTGAACAGGTGTAAATTGGGGCCATTGGGTCTTTGAAAATAATTATGAAGTCAACTGCCACCTAGATATGTGTAGTACATCACACTGGCCTAATGTAGGAGTTATGATTGAACAATTATTTTCACTATGAAGGAATTTCATAAGGATGATGGCTTCCTGTACACATTAGCTTCATGTCACAACCCTTAAATTGTGAGTTTCACGATTCTACTAATTTGTCGACATTTTTATCCTTGAAGACAAACCACAAAATTATTTTTTAGATCCCTGTATAGATGGCAGCATTAATACTTAGATAAATATGTGTTCTATGAGTTCTGTGAAATTATCCCCCCAAAAATCCGATTTTTATTTATTTTATTGCCTGAAATACACTCACATAAACGGTTCCAACCACCATGACGGCGGCCATATTTTGGCCTATTTGGACCTCTCTATCTCTACAACTATGCAGAATATCACAGCCAAAGTTCAGCTTTATTTGTTTGGATAGACAAGGATTGTGTGAAAATAATATTAGAACAATTTGAAACCGAAGCATGCAAAATCAGCAAATTCTCATTGAAATATCTTGGTCTGACCCATTTGATCTTACATTCAAGCTCTCATTTAGATCTTACACAATTCTTACAGCAGGAGTACTGATCCATTTCCCATCCAACAACAGCATACAAGCATCAGTGATTGAAAACTGCAGCTGAAGTAATGAAGAAGCAGGCCATACCAGGTAACCAATGTAGGGCAGGTACTGGTAGGTGAGCACAGGCTCACCATACAGGTGTGCGATATAGATGAGACAGTCGAGGACCGGCCGGGCCGTCTGGTCTCCGACCACGGGCCGCTTCTCGTACACACTGCCCACACTTTCCACACTATTCTCCTCCCACACAGACGGAACAAACTGGTGCTTGTCTGGGCCTTGAATCAGGGAAGATGAAGAGATAGACAAAGTGTGTTCATTTCGTATTACGCACACATACATGTACGCATGCATATACACACATATACATATAAGCCCACACACACAACAACAAAAATGCACACAGGCACAAATTCAACACACAGAACACGTACTTAAAACATGCATACACTTACATACATACTGTGGGATTTTTGCTAGCTCCGCTTACGCATTTTATGTTGCGTTATGGTTGAAACATTAAAAACCTCAATAACCTGGCATTAGTTTGAGGGTACGTGACGGTTGAAAGTGAAAGGTTTTAAAACATTAGAATGGCAATGCTGCAGCTCAAACATTGGAATTATGTCAAATTGATGGCCAGTATATAACGTCAATTTTACGTTGTAAGGTGGTTGAAATTTTTTTAAACGATAAATACATACTAGTATGTTGTAATGACATTGCAATGTCATGGTCAATCTGTGACATTGCCTTTGAGGTATGTGAGGGTTGAAAATGAAAATTAACTCAATGTTGTAATTTGACAGTCACCCTGCAACATTGGATTTATATCCTATGATGGTTGAAAATTAAAGTTTATAAAACGTTAAGATGATAATGTTGTGGCACTATATGAAATCAAACATTAGAATAATATTGCACTATTGCAATATTTGACGGACAACCTCTGACATTGATTTTGTGTTCCATTATGGTTGGAAATTAAAGTTTCCTAAACGTTATAACTGGCCTTGTCAGAAATAACGATCAGAATAATGTTGCAGATTGGTCATTTTCGGTCATTTTCTTATGTTGGTACATGATCGCATAACATTCATCACATTACGTACACAACGTCCAAAACATAATTTCTTGAGCCACGTCACCAGTCACATGCTGCACGTCAATAATACAATATTAAGCCAAAAGTGTATGTCTAAAAAGAAATTAATTAATTAATTTGGCATGATATCTATCTCAATCCACTTCATGTCACAGGATCATGGGTACACACATCATAGCTTATATTTAAATTTATTTTGGATTGATGAGCTTGCCTTCAATGAGATTCGAACCCTGATATATTTGTTTAATTTTAACATGCGATTAGAGTGATTACCGCTGCGCCACTCACCAATGTAGCAGGTCGTGAGCAGGCGCAATAAATTTCTGGCAATGTAACGAGATGTCACTGTGGGCCCAAGCTTTGCGGCGAGCCACCTGACCGTCTTACACACAGTGTCTGCAGAGAAACAGGAAAGAAAGAATATTCAGTGTAGCTTCTGGAGAAGATTGTAATTTTAACTGAAATCATCTCAATTGAAATATGTAGTAGTTTAAATTATTTAAATCATATAAAAATGTACTGTATCACTAACGAGCTAACTGTAGAGTAAATTACTATCCTAACTGAACAGCAAAAACGGGTTGGTTTTGAACACATTCCCTTTTCCTGACCCATTACTATATGAATTGTTTGTCTTTTCTTTATGCATAGTAATCTTTATGCATGGTAATCACATTACTCAAGATGTAGTTGTGGATCAGGAACAAATTCCTCTTTGGACCTCAACCTACATTATTTGTACAGTGCAGCAGAGAATGAATGGATTTCCCCATTCATGAGAGTCTCAAACATATCCCCCACATATGGTAAAGGTGCTGCAGCTACAAACAAATTATTTTATAAGTGAATGGAGGTTACAGGCTAAATCTTCATAAGATTAAGATTGGCTTCTTACATGCAAATAAAAATGGCGATCAGTTTAAATTAAAGGGGACATGATGGAACTTAAATTTATTTTTCTAGCAAATATGGGTCGATTTGAGATATGAATACAGGGCCATATCTTATCTAAAGTAAAAAGCAAACAAATCAGGGCCACATTACCGAATGCTTCATGTCCCCTTTAAACTGTTGAGATGTCATGTGCATATGTCCTTTTGGACAATCTAAATAAATTGGCTGCTTTGTTGCTGCCGGGTGCCTAGCTGCTGATGATGTTCATATAATACCATCATGGGTGCAATTAACCAAAAATCCAAACTGTTGCATTAGAATAAACAAGCAAGCTCACCCAGCAGTATCTTGTGCTCTTTCTCCTCAGAGTCTTCTGTGAGGTCTGCATCCTCCTCTTCTCCCACTATGTCCTTCTCTGCCTCCTCCAGCTCCATCCTGCTTAAAATCCTCCCATCCAGGGTGACCACTGTGGCATCAGACCCCTCGGTATGGCCAGATAGTGTGAGCTCCAGGCTGGGGACACTATCCACCGTGCTCTCTTTTCCTTCCTCTCCCTCCTCCTCTTCCTCCAGCTCCACTCCATCCTCCCCCTCGCTAGCCTGCTTCAGGTCCTGACTGCTGTCAGCGGACTTCAGGCTGGCCCGGTCCTTGGTAGAATCGGTGTCTCCGATGGAGACCTCGCTGGCACTACTCTTGTCACTCAACTTCCCCATGCTCAGAGACTCCTGGTCCTGGTCCTTCACCACAGAGTTCTGACTCTGAGGTTTCCCATGCAGCCCGACCCCTCCGGGTGCTCCTGACCCATTGTTGACATAAAACCCGTTCTGGAAGTCCTCGCCTTCAGACAGGAAGACCTGGTCATTCAAGCTGATCCCTGAAGAGTAATCCATCAGCCCAGCGTCAACCACACCACCACCACCACTGCCCCCTCCCGCCTTTCCGCTAATAGACCCTGTGGACGTGCCTCCTTTCACACATTCATACTCTTCCTCATCTTCCTCCCCTAGGTCTACTCTGCCACTCCTCAGGGCCTTGTTGCCCTCCCACTCAGCCCCAGCCCCAGGGCTGCAGCTTTCAAAACCCGTAAGGATCTGCAAGACATGGGGCAAGAGGCTGGACAGGAAAGCCTGCAGGCCAAGCCGCACGATGAGCTGCAGCACAAAGCAGTCAGTGTAGAGGTAGAAACGGCCCCGCAGGCACCGCGGGCTCTCATAAACACCCACTAAGGGCTTCAACAAGTACTTAGCAGTGTTGCGCGGCCCGAGCACTCTGGAGATGGGCTCAAACAAGTACCAGGCAGCATAGACAGCAGTGGACTCCTCTGACATGAGCGCAAGCACAAAGGGTAGGAGAATTTCCAGTCCCTCTGCCGTGATCTCACCCTGCAAGAGAGACTCCAGCTGCTGCCATAAGTGGAAGACAATGTCACGGCCCAGGGTGCTGCTGGCGGATTTCATCTTAGCATGGTAGGAGAAGATAAACCGATGAAGTGCAGGGAAGTAGGTTGGGAAAGGGAGCGGTGACAGAAACGGACTGAGAAGCTGCCAGGGACTGGGAGGTGGGAGGCCCTCTGAAACTGGATCATATTCAAAGAGCAGATGCCTGGGGTACCTATTTTCCTTCTGGTTTGTACTGGTCAACTTAGACTGCTTGTGGAGCTGAAGTAGAGTTTCTATGGCAGGAAGTAGGGGTAGGGACACGTCACGGTAGCGGGCCAAGCACAACTTCATTACAGCCTGGAACCGATCACTCAGGGAGGTGCCTTGCTTCACATACCGCAGTTTATGGGAGAAAAATATCTCAGCAATGAGGACACCCAGGGCTTGCATGTCCCTCTGGAAGAGAATCGCGAGGGACGGAGTGGATACCAGTGACATGTTTGAAACTCCAAATTCCCTTGCAGAACCTTTAGCATGCCGAGTTTGTGCATGCAGTCCTTTTCCAAGGAAGTTGCACAGCTTCTCCAGCTCCTCAAGAGGCTGAAGGGGGCTGAATCCCTCTGGCAGGCTAATCTTGAAGTCCTCTGTGATAGCAGAATTAGCAGTCCCCTCTTTATGTTTCCTGTTCACACTACTGCCTCTTTGGAGCACAGTGCTTCGAATGCCAGACCCCAGGGCATTTGTAACATTAGCTGCCCCCTCATTTGGAAAGGCAGAAGGGGACTGAGATAGAGTCATAGCTATGGATTCCACAGGAGCCTTCCCAGCAGCTGCACTGGTTAATGGGAGCGGGATGGAGGAGGAGGCTGCAGTGGAAGCACCAGAGGCAGCACTCAAAGAGTCCAGGGCCTCCATGCCTTGTTCCAGCTCCTCTTCCCGATCCACCATGGTCCAGCCACTTGACTCACACCCAGTCGCTTCCGGAACCATTCCGTCCACGCCATCCATCACAGTTTCAAGTGAAGGGTTGGGCCAGGAGGATGAGTAGACCGAGGCTGAGCTGAGGTGAGGGGGGTCGAGAGGAGAGTACTGGTATTGTGCAAGACGGGGTGGGTGGGGCTGATCAAAGAGCTGCACCACCCCGTAGCTGGCTAAGTGTGTGTGGTTGTCCACAAGGTGCAGGCACACATTCTTTGCCTTAACAGCATCTTTTCCTGAGAGCTTGTAGCCAAAGGTGAGGTCAATCCAGTGGTGCAGCTGTTGAGAGACCTCCCGGCTCTCCAGGAGGCGCCGATGCACCTCAACAAACTCCTCGTACGAGTTGCACCACAGAGGCACATCTAGGTCCGGCATGTCTGGGTGTATGGAGCGAAATATGGAGGGGTCTGTGTAAAACTCTGGGATGCACTCATCAGGGGTCCAGCTCTGAATGCGTTCCATGCTGGCTGGGTACTCATTTGGCTCCCACTGTGATCGCACATGGCTGCACAGCACAGTCTTGGGTGTCTGCCGGGCTTTGTATACATAGTATGTAATGTCCGACAACACGTCTGAAATGTGATGCGGCACATGAAGATGATCCAGTTGCCCCGAACCACTGGACCCCACAGCCCCACCTATGTCACCTGCAAAATTTCCTGGCCCGCCCCCATTGGCCACTGCTGCAGCTAGAGCCTCTTTTGTCATTTCATAAGTGAAATCCAGTTGTTTGTCACCCTTATTCAATCGAAACTTGGACCTCCTAAGGTCACGGAACCTCCCAAAAGGTACAGTAAAGTCCACCACCCAGGGCAGAACTGGGTGATAGTTTGGGTCCCCTGCACGTCTCCCAGCTAGCTTGTTTAGCTCCATAAGGTACCGAAAGTTGCTGACTCGTCCGTGGACCCAGTCCAAAACCAGAGATTTAAGCTCTTCACAGCAGTCCCTGCAGAACTGTCCATTGTTGGCACTACCTCCCCTGTCCGCTCCCAGGCTGCTTCCTGGCCTTTGTTCCACCCCCCCACGCATACATACGACAGCCTCCCCTTCATCCCCAAGTGCCTCATAATGTGCCAGGCTAACTTTGAGATAGCTGCAGAGTTGCTCGTCTACAGCAACATCCTGTAGGGACAGCTCTCCACAGGACAGTCCTACAGCCTGGCATGCCTGCATCGCCGTAAGCAGCTGGTACAGGATGAATAGAACTTTGGCATTGCTGTTGGCAAGTTTGGCTGGGCTAAAGGTGACAATGTCATAGAGGGAGTACTGACTATAAGGAAAAACCACATAGAGCATTTCTCCTGACTCCAGAAGGCCCTCTGCAGGGAGTATGTTAGGACAAAGCTGGTCTGTACATGGTTTAGGTGACATGTAGCTGGACGGGAAAGGGCTTTCCTTCTCCTTCTCTCTAGCTGGGGAGAGTGATGGAGAAAGCCGGTCGGTAGAGATGAAGGGGCAGCAGAACAGAGCCTGCAGACCCTGGCGCACAGCATCCAGCGCCAGTACTTGGGTCTGCTCCACAGTGCCTGCATAAGGCTGCACATTGGTCCGATGGGCCTGACGCCACAGGTTTCTGTGACGGAACAGGAGGGGAATGAGGAAAAAATTGAAGGATTACAAAACATCATAAAAAATGTTTGATGATAAGAGCAAGCCAGTCATCATAGCTAAGATTGTAATTTTGGCTACTATATGGAGAGTATCTAGTTGGGGAATGCCAACCAACAAGAAAATTACCATAACTATTGTCATGACTTTGGGCAATTCTCCAACTATGTGTTGACTATTTTTGGATATCAATAGCCTGAAAAAAATTAATGAACATTTAAGAGAAAATGGAAAAATGCTTTAAATGAAAAACCAGGAAGTCCTTTCTAAATCCATTTTAACTGGATAGTGCTAGTGCCAATCCCTACAAGAACACCGATTGAAATACATACCTCTGACACAATCTCCTGCGTTGTGTATGTCATTCTTGACTCTTACGCACACAGATTACTTCAGTGATTTATTTTTCAACCAATAATTTTTTCTTCTCTCAGCTTTATCATCAAAGAAACAAAAAGACCTTGCCAGCAACACATTTAATTTTTTTCTTTTCTACTTTTTTTAAACCAACAACAACTATATACAACTATGACAGCACAGTGAATATGACATGACTGCAACTACAGAGAAGTCAGCAAAACTTTAGATACTGTGTCAAGCCTGGGCGTAGGCATACCACGTGGCATCACCGTTTCAAACACAAGCCCTGACAAGTCACTTTACACATAAACAATTCTGTGTGGGTAAAACATACTTCCTGATATTAGTGCGGAATTTAATGAACTAATGTCCACCTACATAGAGTGGACAAAATATCAGAAACACCAGTTTTCCAGAAAACATTTTACGTTTGCTACGTAAAACCTCAACCTTCCTAACCTGATTATCTATGCTGTTTTGTGAATCTTGTGCCACATGTACATTTTATATGATGACTTGTTTTTCTTTATAATTATGCCAATCAACCATAATTGCCTGTTAGTCATATTTTTATTAAATGCTAATAAATCATAAATTACATGTCGCTGTTATATCAGTAATAAGTGAGTACACTTCAACAAATGTTTAAGAAGAAATCAGAAAACAATTTGGTCCCCAACAACTGGAGTTGATCTCCTCTATGTAATACAGTGGAATGTGTTTGGTGAAAAACTTAACTGAACAGGAGTAATGAACAGTTGGGCCATATTTTGACTCGTGTTACTGTTACTTCAATGATCTTCTATTTTATTCAGCTGTTAATTTCACTTTGAGCAGAGGTGTTCACTCCCCACAGCTTTGCAGAGGTGCACATCTCCAGTTGTCATGGACCAAAATGTTTTCAGTTTTTGTCCTACATTAGCTCTAAAGTGTTCTCACTTATTACTGACACAAAAGCTGCATTTAATTGACAAATTAGTATTATTTGATAATATGATTAATGGCTAATGATGATTCATTATCAAGCTTATAAAAAATAAATAAAAAAACAAGACAGAAACTAAAATGTATACTTGGCATGCCAGTCATAAAAGAGTGTAGAAAATAAAGGTAAGAGAAATGGGAGCACACATATAGCATGTGTGGTGTCCAGAGCTAGACACATATTCTACACTCTTCTTTTATCCACAAGTTAATCAATCAAGGACAGTGTTCAATCTTTTTTGTTATTACAACGAATGTTCTTTATAGAAGATGTGATCGTCGTACGTATGTGATCGAAGTTGTACGTCGCATTGGATAAAAGCGTCTGCTAAATGAATGTAATGTGATAACTCCATTGAGAAGGATACCTGAAATTGTGTTCCGATACCCCTTGCATGGTACTGAAGAAGGAATCCTGTTTGATACCCTCGCCCTGGCAGCCTGGTTCCCTGGACTGCCGATAGCCAAGCCTGCTTTTTCTAAGGCCTTGGATGCAAACCCGCGTCCAGCCAGGTGGCAGCTTCACCTGGGACCGCTGGAGCAGAGTATGCACCTCTCCCTCGCTCACGCTCTCGTAACGTGCACATCGGGTAACCCTCCTCTCCTTAAGGCCCAAGACCCAACGGGTTGGGACAAGAGCCACCAGCTCCTGAGACCGCGGACCTGGTCCCACCTGCTTCCGGTCCACACCCAGGTCCCTCTCCAGGGCTGCCTCAAGCCACTCCATGCTAACCTCCGGAGGCTGGACTGGAATAAAATGGCGTCCTGTGGCTTCTCCCTCCACACTGCCCTGACCACGCAGTCTAAAAGCACTCTCAAGCATCCATGGGGGTGCTGAAATTGAGAGATTGCATCATGTTAGTATTTAGCAATGTGTTCTAGAGGAAAAAAAGTCAAAAGATAAAATGCTGCAAGTCTTTATTACTAAAGATCTCCTCTATGCAATTATCATGAGTTTTTAATGGTACTTCTACAAAAACTATTCATTTTCAGAAATAATTTGCAATACTTTCATATAGTGCCTTTCATTTTATTTCAAATTTAATTTAATTATTTAATTTAAGTAGTATTAGCTAATTCCAAACTATCAAGGTAAATCAAGAGCACAGCAAATCTTTACAAACACAAAATATGTTAGGCCTATAGCTTCGACATGAAACAATTACATAATCTCTTTCTGCTTCTGGTTTAGTTTCCCGTGTCCTATGGCCTGTGATCACTGATCAGTGGCATTCCAACCCCAATACTGTAAACCAATTAGAGCTATGCTCAGCTAAATCTAGTAAAGAGATCCTAACAACAATTGTATGCATGATAGAGATAACATCTTTGTACAACACAAAAGCGGATGTCCAACTCTACATGAACTCAATTTCATGTCTCCTTTCAGAACAGGCGAAATGAGAAAGAGTACACGACAGTCGTGCCTTGTAGATGCAAATGTTTCCAATCCCGTGATTTTAACGGCTTAACTGCTAAACTGCGATCAAGAACAAACAGAAAATCACATAAATTGTGAGACATTTGACAATTGTACCCGCGCTCGCTGAATGTTACTACAAGTTAAAACTGGTTAAACTGTTTGATTAAACGTTAGGCAAGAGCTGTTAGTTATCTAGCTAGTTAGCTAGCTACGTCGGATGAGATGCTTCCTCCCCCAATTCTTCATCATGATGTTTCTGCAACTACCATACACCCTAACCTACAAACATGCCGATTTGCAGGACAGTTATCATATCCAATCCGCATGCCAAGACGTGTAATTTACCTCACAACTTTACTGAGCCAGACAGCGAGTTCGCCAAATATGTTAACGAAAACTATCTAGACCTCACTTCCCTTTTTTGATGTACACAGTATTTTACAAATGTCATACAAAACCGTAAAGGTTAGCTAGCCAGTTCGCTGGCAAGCAGCTAAAATCCGCTCTCTGATTTAAGTTAGCTAAATTAGTTAACTACCTAACAAGCAAGCATTTCTAGCTAACTAGTACGTAGCAAGCTAAAGCCATTTATTTCGGAGAGCTAGCCAGCACTCGCTAACTTGTAGCACGTACCTCTGTCACTGTACTGTTATGTACATTGCTAACTCATATAAGAACCATGTTCCATCTTCTATCCAGTGTATTGTTTTACAAAAAAAAAAAAATATCTAGTCCGGAGGCTCCACTCTTACACAGAATGTAGAGAAATCAGTAACCCCGATTAACTTCAAATGTAGGAGAGTCATTCAGTGCGAGTCTGGTGCTGTAAAGCTAATTTTCTGCTGATAGAAGCCATGTTGTTGAACCGCACAACTCACGTGACTCACATCACGATCTCGCGCTCTCATGTGACCCAAGTTTCGATTATTATTATTATTATTTCAAATTAAGATAGATGAGCTGATTTTGCTGATCTTTGTTCTTACAGTGTATTCGATGTTCTTGTCACATTAGTAAGAACTATTTCCAGTAGGCATATTGGCTTAAACAAAAAACAAGATAATAGCAAACTTCTTCTTGCTAGCTATCAACTAGCAGTTATTAAGTTGAAAATAGGCAGCAACAAAAAAACTATTTCCTGGCATCTCATGTGTTTCATGGATACCTAATATGCAATGCTCAAAATTCCACTTTGCCTAATTATAGTTATGATACATATAAAATGTCAATTAGGGGTACATTCAATGGTAAATGCCAGGTCTGAGACACTGCTGCAGTCATACTGTGGTACATCAGGGAATCTGGCCCAATTAACTTGTTTAGTGACACCTTACTGTTACATGTCCCAGAGTACAGTTTACATGTCCATTGTGGTTGATTGTTGTTTACTACAGAATTATATTGCTGTACATTTTCTTAGAGGATGACTAGTAGATTTGTTTACCATGCCAGCAGTGTATTTAGTTATAGTTATGGACTTTCATCAACTTAAGTGCCTTAAACAAAAGTACCTTGTTCATTGAAAATATATTAGGAAGCACAAAATATCACAGGCTTGTCCATATGCCTTTAAGCTGATTTATTATCCTCTACATCAGTGGTCCCCAACCCTGTTCCTGGAGATCTACCATTCTGTAGGTTTTCACTCCAACCCGAACAAAGCACACCTCATTCAACAGTTACAGATCTTCTTGAGCTGCTAGTTGATAGAATCAGGTGTACCGAATTAGAGATGAAATGAAAACCTACGGGGTGGTAGATCTCCAGGAACATGGGGACCACTGCTCTACATCCTGGGGTTTTTAACATCTTTTGCGAACATAGTCAATTCATTGATATTGGATTGCATCTTGTTTGGTGCACTCCCATTGTGGGACTAGTTACACAGTTACAGTTGTTCCTCAGTTTATGCAGGTGTACTGACACACAGTGTAGGCCTCGTCCTCTCATCCTTTTGGTCTAACTTATATCAACTGTACGAGCTGCATTTCTCTAAAATGGCCAGACACTCATGAGAGGGTTGTGCAAAATTCAGAATTTAAGAATTGGCCCCCATTCAATTCATGAATTGGAATTTGAATTTAATTGAACATGCCCCACAGAATATTGAATTGGAATTGGAATTGGAATGACAGGAAGTGGAATTTAATTCATTGCAATTCAAAGAAATTCTTCTGCTCAGTCACACAACAGAAGAATTTTATTAAATATAACATATATTTTGCTGCAAAATATTATTAATTACATAATTTATTTCAATACATCATTCCCATGTGTTCCCTTATATGTAGAATAATGAGTAATATTGTTTTTCATTTCAACCTTAGCACTCAAACGAACGACAAAGGTAATAGTAAATGGAATTATCATTTATTCCAGTCCACTACTTTGTTCAACATTGTTACATTTAATTGTCAAAATATCCTCAAAGGTCTTGTTTGGCTCCATTTCGAAGAGGACGCATCCATCTTGGAGTGTGAGTCCAAAAAGTGCGGTAGTACGGAGCACGGATAAACTACACGGATGCGTGCTCCGTTTGGTCAAAATTCGAATTCGATGCCAGAGACCCTCCTAATTTCAAAAGAGAATATGCCCTTGTTTACTTTATGTGGTCAATAACATTTGAAAGGCATTTGTGGTCAGTATACCATTGCTTGTCTTTCTAGACACTGAAGAGCCCCCCAACCGGGGTCAGCACTGAGGGGGTTGAGGCCACTGCTGCATCCTGGCAGTGGTTTGCCATGATGGATGAGGCAATCAGGGGGATGCCGTCCATCACGCCTCCTGTCCTGGTTGCCTCAGCCAGTGGTGAAGGGGATGCAGTGGTGGTCTCCCCTCAGAGCAGAAGGCAGGAGAGGGCAGGCAACAGCAGGAAATGGAGGAACTCTGACTTGTTGGAGTTCCTCCAGAGGCAGGCTGAGTTGGAGGAGGAGGAGAGAGAGAAGGAGGCCTTAGCGAGGGAGCCGCAGAGGGAGGAGAGAGGCCCGGGAGAGAGAGGAGAGGGGGGAATTTCAGGGCCAATTTCTGGGCCTCTTGGAAAAATATTTGAATAAATAACTGTTTTAAGTAGTTCTGTCTGTTTTGTCATTATTACAACCTAAATTACGTACTGTACTTGCTGTAAATCTCTGTCCTCGTAACATCCTGTCGGATATTGTATTTTTGATGTGAAGCAAGCATAGCCTTTTATAGAGACACCCAAAAATGGTAAATTCAAAAAGCACTTAAGTTGGTAAATAAAAGTGGTTAGACTAAATTGTGATAAGCAAGTGGTTGAAATGAAACAAACAGATTACCATACTTAGATGGTGACAATCAAGTGATGTCAGAAAATTTAATTATTGTTTAGAAAGAGGGATAGGGAGAGATGGAACAACAAGATATTGGCCAAAAAATTAAATGTAAAAAGCAAGTAATGCAAAATGTGCGTGAACAAAACAGAAAAACATGCTCACACACACAAATACAAATGACATTTGTGCCAGGTGCACTTTAGTGAAGGCACTTTATTTTGATGCTAAAAAAAAAGAACAGGCAACTTCAAAACACAACTATTTACAAGGGCGTGTTGCATTGAAAGTAAATGTGGTCCTGCAGGCTTGCAGGACACGAAACTGGGGCTGACACTTGCTCTGCCAGTCTTGCCCTCAGGTGCTGTCCCGGCGTCTCCTGTGTGAGGATGGGCACTAGGTCAGGGTAGTACTGATCACTCACCCTCTCTTTGTCTAGGGCATCTACATCAGCCAAGCAAATATTATGGAGGACAGTGCAGGCTGCAACCACCTTTGGGGCAAATGTTGGATGCACCTCCAGGGCTGAAAGAAAATGCTCCTCCACCTGGACTTCATCAGTCCAAAGGCACACTCAATTATGGAGCGAGCCTTTGAATGATGCCGATTGAAGCGTGCCTCCACTGTCCCCTGGACAGGCTCCCTGTAGGGGGTGATTATTTGAATTGGATCCTCCAAGCATGGGTATCCTCTGTCACCCAGTAGCGCATACCCACGGGGAGGATACAGCTGCTGGAAATAGATGGGGCTATTACAAAGCACCCGCGCATCATGGACAGACCCAGGGTAACCCACAAACACATCCAGGAATTTCCCGGAGGAGTCACACACTGCCTGTAATATTAGTGATGGAAATGGCTTCCTATTAACATAGCACTGTCGTGACCCCTCCATATGGCCTTATCTGGATATGGCACCCATCAATGGCTCCCACAGCCTTCCTGAATGCTGAGTGTCCTGCCAGCTGACAAAACCCCTATCCAGTGGCTTCCAGGTCATCTCGTTCAGGGAAGCAGATGACTCTGGGTAGGATGGCCATCAGGTCATCTGCAATGGCATGGACCATCCTATGTATGGTGCTGCGAGGGACAGCAAACACCTGTGACACAACTCTGTAGGATGTCCCACAGGCCAGCCAGTACACAAACACCAGGACCTCCAGTGTGTAGTCCCAGCCATGGTCCCTCTTGTTGGGGAGCATCCCAACGAGTGCACGGATTGCCCATCTGGATAAGCGGAAGTCTGGCTTGAGATCCTGGTCGTCATCAAAATATTTGGCAAGGATGGGGACATTGACATTGATCCTGCCATAGGTTGCAAGGCTCTCTCCCTTGAGACAAATTTCCCAAGTTAATAAATATACTCTGCCTAACTTCAGGGCGTCTGTCTATTTGTGTAGTAGCCTACTGACACCTAGTGGTTTAATGATATGTAATGTTAACCAGTGTAGCTAGCCAGTCGGCTGTATAAGACAACCTATGTCGTGCTGACAAGCGCAATTGTCATACGAAGAGAAGCCCTCCTCTTCGCCCCAGCTCTCCGGATGGCCTGCCTTCATCGGATGCCGTTTTCAATAATGATCCACCGTCTTATTCTGGCAGCAGCCCGTCTTTTCTCCATTTCAATGGAAAACCACCCCAGAAGCAACAGCATTGCCACAAACATTAGCGGCTCAATTTCTACTTCTAACTGCGTACCCCGTTCACGCTCTGGTAAACAGTGTGAAAATAATCAAAACACAGACACGATTGTTTACAATGCAAAGACAATTTTATTATGGGGTTGATTGTTTACTTAAAGGTATCCAATGATGCAATGAATAGGCTGTCTTCCTAGCCATCGTTGCCTTCCACTGACTTTTCTGGAATAAGAACGCTAGCAAAAAGGATAATTCAACTGTTGCGGATATTGCTGGGTATATCAGAATATTTCAGTAACAGCCGATACAGTACAATGCCAGTGAACAACGTTATGCCTCTCAGGTTTAGCCTACTTACTCGTCGGCATTTCCCCGATAGTTACGGGAAAGGTTATAGGTCAGATGTCGCCACGAAGTGCGTCCCACGACTGAGCAAAACTTTCTGTGCTACTGTGCTTCCATGCTCCAGAGTGTGAGCTCCCAAGCCTTGCGTGTGTACTCGGTAGCACAGTAGTGCGGAGCATGGAAGTATGCGGTTTGGGACACAGCCAACCTTAAGGTGCATTCTCACTAAATCCGGCGAGGTACGTACATTGATCGGACGCATTCTATTCATTTTATATGGAGAGGATGCGATGCGATCACGCGGTGCATGATGGATTTGGCGCGGCGACTGTGGTACGTTCGCCGTTCTGAATTTGAATAGGATAGATTCCAAACCTACTTTAGGCCAAGGTTATTATAGTTTTGATTTTTTATATTAGTTTTAATTTTTATATTATTTTTCAATTTCAAGTTTGAAATTCAGTTTAGTTTCAGTTTTTTTTCAGTTTTTAGTTCAAGGTGGTTCATCCCGGCCTATGAACCACCTTGAAATTAAGAGGCTGTAAAGCCAGATACCAACGAGTGATTCGGGCATTGATATCTTTCATGCGGTGAAGCCATTGGAGGGGAGCATGGTCCGAGCAAAGGGTGAATGGGCGACCCAGTAGGTAATAACGGAGGGACCCGACCGCCTAACGAATGGCCAGACATTCTTTCTCGACCGTGCTGTACTTAGCTTTGCGTTGTGAGAGTTTCCTGCTAATGTACAGCACTGGTCGGTCGACCCCCTCCACCTGCTGTCAAAATGACCCCCAGCCCTCTGTCCGATGTGTCTGTCTGCAAATTAAAAGGGAGAGAGAAATTAGGGGTGAACAAGAGCGGTTTTCCACAAAGAGCTTCCTTCACCTGCTCAAACGCCTGCCGGCACAGTTCCGTCCACTGGACTGGATCTGAGGCACCTTTCCGAGTCAAGTCAGTTAGGGGACTGGTCAGCTCTGAGTAAGCAGGAATAAATCTTCTGTAGTAGCCGGCCAGTCCCAAAAACCTCCTCACCTCTTTTTTTGTCTTGGGTGGGGGAAAGGTCGCAATCGCTGCGGTTTTGTCCACGAGAGGCCGCACCTGTCCACTTCCCAAGTGGTACCCCAAATACCATACCTCCACTCGCACTTCTTTGGGTTAGCCGTGAGCCCCGCCTGTCTCAAGGACTTGAGCACCGCCCCCACATGCTGCACATGCTGAGCTCAGCTGTTGCTGTGGATGATGTCATCCAGATAGGCTGTAGCAAAAGCAGCATGCGGATGCAGCACCCTGTCCATCAGACATTGAAATGTGGCAGGGGCCCCGAATAACCCAAACGGAAGTGTCCGGAATTGGTATAACCCGTCCAGAGCGGAGAAAGCCGTTTTTTCCTTGGACTCTGGAGACAAGGGAATCTGCCAGTAGCGCTTGGTTAGATCCAGTGTCGAGAAAAAGTGAGCTGTGCCTAGCCGATCCAAGAGCTCGTCGACCCGAGGCATTGGATAGGCATCAAATCGTGACACTTCATTCACCTTACGATAGTACACAGAACACAATAGATCCATCAGGCTTACCCACTAGCACAATGGGGCTATTCCACACACTGTTAGACTCCTCTATTACCCCCAATTCCAGCATTGCCTTTATTTCTGGCTGAACTAATTTCTTTTTATGTTCCGGCAGTCTATAGGGCCGCGAACGCACTGTCACGCCCGGGGTTGTCTCAATGTGGTGGTTTATGAGGTTAGTGCGACCTGGTAGAGGGGAAAACACATCCGCAAACCGCTTTTGCAACAAGGCAAGATCCGCTCTCTGATTCGGTAAGAGATGGCTATCTGAAAGGGGTGAGGTTTGATTGGTAGAATTTGGTACCTCTGGCCCCAGCTCATCTCTCTCCTGATCTACCATGACCAGGGAGACCGGTACCACCTCTTTCCATGCTTTTAATAGATTGAGGTGAAAAATCTGTTTCGCCCCCTCTCTATCAGATCGCTCCACCTCATAATCGACTTCCCCCACTCGTCGTGTGACCACAAAGAGTCCTTGCCACTTGGCGAGTAATATTGTGCTGGAATTCGGGAGCAATACCAGAACTTTATCTCCCGGTGAAAATTGCTGTAGCTTAGTTCCTTTATTGTAGTGCCTCTGCTGATGTTCCTGAGCATCGAGCAAATTCTCCCGCGACAATCTACCCAGTGTATGGAGTTTTGCTCGCAGGTCCATAACATTGAATTTAGTTTTTACTGGGACTTGGACTGTCCTCCCAGCTTTCTTTAACAAGGTCCAAGACACCCTGTGGTTCCCTACCGAACAACAATTCAAAGGGAGAAAATCCAGTGGAGGCCTGGGGAACCTCTCGCACTGCGAACAATAGAAGAACTAACCACTTATCCCAATTTCGGCTATCATCGTGTACGAACTTTCGAATCATAGATTTCAAAGTCCTATTAAAACGCTCAACGAGCCCATCCGTTTGTGGATAGTACACGCTGGTTTTAATGGCCTGAACCCCCAATAATTCATACAATTCGCTTAATGTGCGTGACATAAACAAAGTGCCTTGATCCGTCAGAATCTCTTTCAGGATTCCGATGCGGGTGATTATCTGGAACAATGCCTGCGTAACACTCTTGGCTGAGATATTGCGTAACGGCACTGCTCCGGGATACCGGGTTGCATAATCCACGAGAACTAATACAAATCGGTATCCCTGCGTGCTCCTGTCAAATGGCCCGATGAGGTCCATGCCCACTTTATCAAAAGGGACCTCAATCAATGGTAGAGGGCGCAACGGCGCTTTTGAGATGGCCGGGGAATTCACTAGCTGACAGTCTGGACAAGACGCACACCACCGGCGTACGTCCACCCAAATGCCCGGCCAATAAAAACGGGCCATTATCCGGGTTAGTGTTTTTTCATATCCTAAATGACCAGCCATGGGGTTGTAATGAGCTGCCTGGAAAATCATTTCCCGGTGGCTTTTAGGTACCAACAACTGGGTCGTTTCCTCACCTGTCTGAGTGTCACGACTCACTCTGTACAATCTGTCCTTAATAATTACAAAATATGGGTGAGAGCATGAGCGCGTCAGGGCGCACCAGCTGACTATCAACATATATCACCTGGTCAGAGGCGAAGTGTAGGGTGTCGTCACGAGACTGCGCGAGTGGGAAATCCTCCACGGGGTGGAACACTGGCACCTGGGGAGTCTCCACCTGCACCCTTACCGAAATGCAGTACGCGCCGTCTGGATCGGGAGCGGAGGTGGGCGGGCCGATGACACTTCCATGAGCGGATACTCGCAGCGCAGGTGGCCCGGTCCAGGTGTCTGAGGAGCTCCCTGTGGGCTGGACTGCACCGCCACTGAGCCTGAGTGGGGAGAAGGAGAAGAAAAAACAAGGGGATTCACACGAGGGAAGGAGGGGTTTTGGAGACGGGAAATGGGAAGGGGAATAGAACGAGGGGGGAATTTTCTCCGGGGCGCTGGCTCCGGCTTCTGCTGCTGGGTGAAAGGGTGTTGTGTCAGGTGGTCCTCCGTCAGGGTGACAGCGATGTCCAGGTTGGTGGGCCGATGGCACTGGACCCAGCTGGCTGTATCCACCAGCAACCCCGCGATAAACCACTCCAGGACCACCAGCTCCACGACTTCAGCTGCTGATCGAATTTCCGGCTGGAGCCAGCGCCTCGTCATGTCCGTCAGCCGCTGGGCGTAGGCGAAAGGCCGGTCCTCTCCCGTCAGGTTGGTCTCCCGGAAGCGACGTTGGTGGTCTTCTGGGCTGAATCCCATTCGGTCGAGGACCGCCTTCTTGAGATTCTTAAAATCCGCCCTAGCGGCTGCCGGCAGGCTATGCGCTGCTTGTTGTGCCTCTCCTGATAAGAGGGGCAGGAGAAGTACTGACCACTCTTCCAGTGGCCACCTGCACGTCTCCGCTGCCACCTCAAACGCCTCAAGGAAGGCCTGAGTGTCATCGTAGACTGTCATCTTTGGGATATGGAATTTCGGGGACGAGACGCTCTGCCTTCCCCTGGAATCCCCGGCAGCAGCCAGCTGTAGCAGCGCCTGGGTCTGGAGGGCAGACTGCTCACACAATGCTTGCATCTGCTCAGCATGAGCAGCCAACTTGCTCCTGCATGGCAGCTAGACCCTCCAGAAATTTACCCAGCGCCGTCATGGAGATTGACTGCTCCGGCTGTTCCTGGCTAGTATCCATGTAGGCTAGCTGTCTTCTGCACTTCGCATTTTCTCGTTCTCCCTCGTTCGGGCCACCACTGTGGGGAAGTGAGCACCACCGCTCGCGTGCAGAGACAGAGTCCAGACCTTTTAAGTAGGTAGTAGAGAACAGGTTTTTTATTTTTCCATTTTCACAAATGCGTATCTTGGCACGTTTCACACACTTACTGACAGACAGACAGACAGACAATAAGACAGTCTTCCGTCCTTCCCTCTGTAGAACTCCCGGAAGGCTTTTATGCTCTCAGGCTCACTGTCGAACAATCAAGGCAATTGGTTAATCAATACAATCAATAAAACAATCATTCGTTACCAATTGCATGAAGGCTCTGAAGGCTGCGCCGGCTCCACAAGCCACACGAGTTCACTCTCTCTTGCCGGCAGCACCTAAAACCATGCCCCCCTACCACAGTGTTATTCAAAGATTTTTCCTGTTGTAATGAATTTGTTGATTTGCCTGTACAGTGTAATATTGCTGTCTATTTTACCTCTAGACACAGCTAATTATCATCATTGAGAAAAATGGACTAGACGAAGGCTCTACGAGAAACAAAATCAGCATTATTGCTGATCTAACCGGCATGCAAAGACTCACACCATAAAATTACATTAGCTATAGTACAAACCCCAATTCCAAAAAAGTTGGGACAGTGTATAAAATGTAAATAAAAACACAAAGCAATGCTTTGCAAATCCTTTTTGACCTGTATTCAATTGAAAACAGTACAAAGACAAGATATTTAATGTGTTAACTAATCAACTTTATTGTTTTTTGTAAATATCCACTCATTCTGAATTTGATGTCTGCAACACGTCCCAAAAAAGTTGGGACAGGGGCATGTTTACCACTGTGTTACATCACCTTTCCTTTTATCAACACTCAGTAATCTTTTGGGAACACTAATTGTTGTCGTTTTGAAAGTGGAATTTTCCCATTCTTGCTTGATATAAGACTTCAGCTGCTCAAGAGTAGTCTCCATTGTTGTATTTTTTGCCTCATAATGCGCCACACGTTTTCAATGGGAGACAGGTCTGCACTGCAGGCAGGCCAGTCTACCACCCGCACTCTGACCATGAAGCCACGCTGTGGTAACGTGCAGAATATGACTTGGCATTGTCTTGCTGAAATAAGCAGGGACGTCCTTGAAAAAGACGTCGTCTAGATGGCAGTATACAGTATGTTGCTCAAAAATGCATATTTACCTTTCAGCGTTAATGGTGCCTTCATAGATGTGCAAGTTACCCATGCCATGGGCACTAACACACCCCGATACCATGACAGATGCTGGCTTTTGAACCTTGTGTTGGTAACAATTGGGATGGTCCTTTTCCTCTTTGACCTGGATGTCCATTATTTCCAAAAACAATTTGAAAGGTAAACTCGTCAGACCACAGCACACGTTTCCACTTTGCGTCAGTCTCAGATGAGCTCGAGCCCAGAGAAGTTGGCGGCATTTCTGGATGTTGACACGTGGCTTACACTTTGCGTAGTAGAGTCTTTGGCTACATTCAAATAGTCAAATTTGAGCAAGGAAGGATCCTTTAGATCGCATGAACTGGAAATAGTTTCCAGGCAGCCATGCTAAGGACCGTTTGAATTTCTTATATTGAGAAGGAAAGGAGCTTCACGATTCCTATTATCCGTCCTTTCCCAAAGGATGCTCTGGACTATTCTTTTCAGAAGGAAGGTAGTATTCGCGCCTCACAATGCAATGCCGCCAATGTTTTCATAAGCATCGGAGTTTCCAGAACCTACCGAATTACTGAATTCAAACAACAAGGCGAACATCTGAGAAATGCCAGAAATCTAAATGTGAATAGCTAACGTTAGTATTGTTTATTGGCTTATAATATAAAGTAAACAAACAATCACACAATCAGACAATACTCCAAGTTTATTAAGAGGCTAAATTTCGCTGAAATAAAATGAACGGTTCAAGTGAAATGCAGACAGCAATGATGCGCCTTTTGTCGTAATTTTTTGTGAAGTTTTAGTTCGCTATGTTGAACAGTCACATCAATACGACGAAGTCGCACCATGACGCAAGGTAGAGAAGGAGGTTTGAATTCCACAGTTACGCTAGATTGTAAATCTCTCCTTCCAACTTTTCCTTGACCCCCATGACGTTTCCTGGCGAGGTCAAGGAAAGTTGCAAGGAAAGGAAAAAGGAGCTTTTTTTGACTATTCGAATGCAGCCTTTGCCTCCGGGATTTGGCTACATTCGCGCGCATGCGCACGTTTCTTTGATCACGCGTGAGGCTCCGAACAAGCGTGAGCCTTCGATCACACGTGAGGCTTCTCCGACCCTCCAGCTGGGTCTTATAGAGCAGTGGTTCCCAACGTCGGTCCTCGGGGACCACTGTGTATGCTGGTTTTCGTTCCAACCACAATTGCAATCCCAAAATTCTAACAAGCTGTTAATTTTTCTTAATTAGTTGCTTTTCATGTTTAGAGGGATTAGCCTATTTACCCTCTTAAGCCACATCATGTCAGAAATAGCTAAGCATGCCATGAAGAATAAAATTCCTGTGTTACTAATGTGCTTATTGGGCTATATTGCAAATAGGTAACATTTTTTTAAATGATCAAATTAAAGACTGGGTGAATCAATTGGCTCCTAATTAGGTAGTTGAACACGTGTGTGTTTAAGTTCCCTCATCATTGTGTATTAACACAATGCAGGTTTGGCTCATTATCATTCTCTTGGTCTTTTCTTCATTATTTATCAAATGGTGCGTTTTAGTGGCCATGTGTCCACAATTTCACCAATTAGGAGCATATTGATTCACCTCAGTCTTTAATTTTAATCAGTTAAAAAATTGTTTTTTTTTGCCCCTCTTTTTGTAATTATTTGCAATATAGCACAATAAACAATGAGAATATTGGACTTTTATTATTCCTGACATGCATAGCTATTGCTAACATAATGTGGCTTAAGAAGGTAAATAATCCCTCTAAATATGACAAACACCTAATTAAGAACAATTGACAGCTTGTTAAAATTCCGGGATTGCAATTGTGGTTGGAACGAAAACCAGCATACACAGTGGTCCCCGAGGACCGACGTTGGGAACCACTGTTATAGAGTACTCAAGTGAGTACGTCAGTCGTGGGAGGAGTCTGGTTTCGGAAGTAAATTCCCTATGGAAGATAGAATGGGCTTCAGAGACTATCGACTATTTCTTGAAATCTGATTTATAGAATGAGCCGAAACGTTCCTGGATTAGCCTGTGTGGTACAAGGATATATTCCATATATCGCATGTTCCAATTTTTATTTTTTAAAGTAATGGCGCATTAATGAATGTAGTTTGACCTGTAGTCCACTTTAACAGACTATATATCCAATACTGCAACGCACGGGCGGTTCTCGACCAATAAGATATCATCTCGTCTGTCTGACTGTGGCAGATGGGAGTAGGCTACTGCCGCTGAAGACGAACTAAGAGGCTATATTTTACATTTTAGTATTTTTTCGTGAATTTACCAGCGCTGGCAGTGTTTAAAAACTCAACGTCCCATAATTCCCTACGGACAAGCAGCGTTGTCTCCAAACGTTGTCATGTAGGCTAAACTTAGTCAGCAGTACCACACATCTCCGTTTTTAAACACTTTTTTCTAACGTTAGCTAGCTAGTCTGAAGGACTAAAAGCTAGAATTGCTTTATGTGGTTAACTGTAGCTTATACTTTCTGACCTTGTCGGGCGGGCTTCTCAACTTAGCAAGCTAACGTTAGCTCGTCTTCAGCGGCAGTATTCCCATCTGCCAAAAATGTCCAGACAGACTTCTTCTTCTTTTGAGTTTTGCGGCAGACTATATGCAGCAAAGGCGTATTGCTGCCCTCCACAGGTCATTTGTAGACCTCCATTAAATTAATTAAATCCTTAGATAGATTCCAGTCCGACGGAGAAAAATAATTACAGTTTTTGTTGCTTCACAGTGTTCCACGTTGAGTATTGATTGAAATGACTTATCTGTAACTCCAATTTATGACAGCTGTGCTTGCATGAGGCTTCTCTCTGTGTGGTAGTTGGTGCATTCCATCAAAGCATGTTTCACAGTTTCTGTCTCTCCACAGATACATTTTCCATCTGGGTGCTTACCAACCAGTGCCAGCCCATGATTAAGTGCACAGTGACCCAGTCTAAGCCTAGTTATTACCACATTGTCCCTCCTGCCCATTCTTGTATTTGACATGTTTTTCAGTGTTGGCTGTATTGAAAAATAAAACATCCCTTTGTTTCCCTCCTTCCATTCTTTTTGCCATAGCTTTGCTATTCCTTGTTGTATTAAAGGGATAGTTCAGAATTTTGGACATAATGTCTCCATTATGACTTACCCATGATGTAGTTGATTGATGGAAACCATTTTCAGCTAATTCCATGCTGCCCCTTCTTTTGGACATACACACGTTGCTACAGTCTATCAGGGTTATTTTGAGTGTTTATACCAGAATTTTTGAAGTCAAACTATTGTTGAATCCTTTACTTCGTGCTGACCTATATTTTCTGTGGAAGTACGGCGGCGGAGCGAACGTGGCCATTGCAACTTGTTGCTCTTCTTTGTTGTTGTAGTCGACCAGTGCCGGCAATACATTCGTAGGTAACGTAAAGTATCGCTCCCCAGATAGACTCGTCGTATTTTATTTGCTTTGGGTGCACTGTGGAGTGTTTAAGTGCGTTTGGTAGTGGATGCTACCAGTTACCTTAGAGTTGCGCTAGCATTAGCAATGTGTGTATGTCCAAAAGAAGGGACAGCATGGAATTAGCTAAAAATGGTTTCCATCAATCAACTACATCATGGGTTTGTCATAATTGAGACATTATGTCCAAAATTCCGAACTATCCCTTTAAGCTCTTACACTCAACCCTTCCTTACAGTACTTCCAGATCTATTTCCTTCCTATTGACGGCTCTTTTTGTTGCCTTATCAGCTTCTTCATTCCCCTGTACTACGTGAGCTGGGACCCAGAAAAACGCCAGTGTTCCCCAACTTAGATACTCGATTTAACATAGTCTAAATTTCTACTATTAGATCTGGTCTGGCCCCACTTTTGCCTCCCTTCAGTGCCATTAGTGCTGCAG
This sequence comes from Synaphobranchus kaupii, assembly GCA_029718625.1. Taxonomy (NCBI): domain Eukaryota; kingdom Metazoa; phylum Chordata; class Actinopteri; order Anguilliformes; family Synaphobranchidae; genus Synaphobranchus; species Synaphobranchus kaupii. The sequence goes on from CM056378.1 coordinate 49,293,779, forward strand.
TGGAATCTGAGCATGTGGCTGCATCCCAATATTCTTCACTCCCCACCTCCCTTCCTCCACTCTCCCATTATCACCACTCTCCTACCCCTAAGTATGCAAAACTGTCTGAACGTTTCGAGTACAAGTATTTGCATGTGCATTATACAATGTACCTGACATTGCGGTTTGCGTCGAGACATTAATTACTATGTAACCATTAATACGCAATTAAGATGTAATCAGCGACATTAGATCAAAACACAAAGATCCGTTTCCGGGGCACGGAGGAGAGGAGGTGGTAGAGGAGGAAGGGAGGGAGCATTTTTAGATTACTGGGACGCACCACAGAACTAGGCTATGGACGCACCCTATAATTATCTTTCCTGGACTAACTTCCTTCACCCACCCAAGTGCCCACAAGGTCCAGACAGACGAGGTGATGATATCTTATTGGTGAGAACCATCCGTGCGTTGCAGTACTGGATATGTAGTCCGTTAAATTGGTCTACAAATCGAACTACAATCATTAATCCATTACTTTAAAAAAAAAAAATTGGAACATGCGATATATGGTCTATATCCTTATAACACACAGGCTAATCCAGGGACGTTTTGGCTCATTCTATAAATCAGATTTCAAGAAATAGTCGATAGTCTCCGAAGCCCGTTCTATCTGTCACAGGGAATTTACTTCCGAAACCACGTTTGGACTCCGCCCACGTCTGACGTAGCCTACTCACTTGAGTACCGTCAGCTTTCGGACAAAAATGGCGACGTTGGTTCTAGATGACGGAGATTTAGCCATCTAACGTTAGCTACCTGTGAATAATGTTTTTTTTATGTCGCCATATAGCATAACTACGAGATTTGGCAATATTATTATTAGCTAACTATACGAATTGTAGCTGTGCTGTTTAACTAAGCTGGAAAACGCAGTCTTGACTTTGGACGTGTAATTTCATAATTCGCTCTACATCCGATTGCGTGTTAGCTCGTGATGGCAAGTGCTATGGAAACAGGTTTGTTTTGCCTTTTGATTTTTCGTTGTCGAAGTAGGCTAGCTATTTTCTGTTTTTGCTCGCTAATATGTGAGAAATATTAATTCTGACAGTGATATAATAATGCATGTGGTGCCAACAGGCGGACCTGAAATTGTTTGTATTAACATGATGGTTTCGACTTTGGTTATGTTCCCCATTGTTTGCAGAAGAGCAGGCGAGGAATCGCTTCCAGTCGGAACTGGAGTTCGTTCAGTGTCTGGCGAACCCTAACTACCTCAACTGTGAGTGCAGTTTGGGCATAGCCTACAGTGACTTTACAAAGGCTACGGAAAGCGTCTGAAATTTCCGTATTGACAAGAGCCACAGCTAACGTTAGCTGATTGTTTTCACATTTATGTGATTATATTTTTAATGACTTGGGTAGCTAGTTTACACGTATGTCTGGGGAATTACACTGTTTTTGTTATGTTAGTGGCGAGTTGCTTCTAAACTCCTCTTTTGTTTGCAGTTTTGGCTCAGAGGGGCTACTTACGAGAGAAACCATTTGTGAACTATTTGAAGTACCTATTGTACTGGAAGGACCCAGAATACGCCAAATACTTGAAGTGAGTTACCGTGAGCTCACAAACTTACAAGCTGGTTTACGAATGTAACAGTTTTCATTACATATGCGTAGAACTCTCAGCTGCAGAACCTGAGATGTTTGTTATACATGCGCTTTATATACTGTCACATTGGGTACGTTTACATACACTGCAATATCCGATAGGACGTATAGGGCCTACATGATTCTCTCCATAATTGGCTCTGTGGAAAACGTAGCAACTAACTGCTTCCCGTTGTGAGGACAAAAATGATCCGCCCGTCAAAAATTAACGTTATTATTATTATTTATAGCGAGCTAGTAATTATTGTAGCTATTTATTTATAGGTAATTGCTAGTAATTAGTGGCTTATTTATAATATTGTACTAGCTAGCTTTACCGATCTCTAAATCTGGCCAATTTCCCGATAATTTCAGTTATTTAATGTGCTAGCCAGCTAGCTAGTACAAACCAAGGGGCCAAGGCTTTCCCAGTCTTGGCCCCTTGTCCTGGTTGGGCTGGGAGCGGCAATTGTGCCGTTGCTCACTAGCGCCAGTGCGGTTGGCTCCAGTATAGGTCTTTCACCATGTAAGTCAATGGCAGCAATGTGGTCAAGATACTCAGTCAATACATTTTTCCCACAAAAAAATGTAATTGCAGTAGGTGCCTTTCCTTCATCTAGTGCCTCTGCATGTGCTGATTTTTTAAAATATTGTGTCGTTTGGACAGGGTATTAACATTTGTTCAGGACCAATCAGAAGGACAGGTTGATAACTGTCAAATATGCATAACTGCATATGCATAACTGTCAAATTATATAATATAGTGTCACACCATGTAATCTTTCAGAGAGTTGGGGCAATCTGGGACCTAGTGGTGATCAACTAGCATCCTAGTAGCACACCTACTACAACATGGTTACTAAGTTTTAAATGTATTAATGACATAACGTTTAGTCGTGTATTGCAATTTTGTGTAAAATGTCACACCATATGACAAGAGAAAAGGGTACTGAACTTGAAGTACCTAAAAGGTGCTATTTATTGAAAAACTTGGGTGTCCAAGAACACATATGGGGGCGCCCATAATACAACAAAATTTGTGTAAAACAAACAAGTGTGTAAAATAAATGCAAACCATTTTTGCATGATATAAAGCAAGGGCTTCACCAGATCTAGGGGGACTAGGCCTCTAGTAGGGGGGTCTGGGGGCATGCTCCCCCAGGAGAGGAGAAAAAAAAAAAAAAAAAAAACAGCCACAAAATGCTTCCCATGAGTTTTGAGAGTAGCAATAGGCCTAAAATCAATAAATAACTTGGCTTTGTTGTTGCAAAGAATATTTATTTAAATTGCTAAAAGTTTGCATATACAACAATTGGGTGGGGCCAACGATACCATCGACTAAGATTTCTGGGCATTGGTGATGGTTTACACATCGTGATGTCAAAGACGATCTGTGCATTCTAGTTTGACAGCTAAAAAGCAAATTGCGTCAATGTCAACGGAATTAATTTAGGCCTGGCCTGTAGATTAAATTTAACCAGGGATTTGTGTTTTATTGCAATGAAAAACCAGATTCCATAGCCTACCTCTAAATGTTCATGTAGCCTACACATCGATTCAATTTTAACTTGTGATCACCCTTAATGAGCAGGGAATAATGTTGTCAGGGAATTTCCTTCAGAGTTACCAAAGCCCATAGAGACTAAATTATCTATTTACGCTCTCCCGTAAGCTTCTCCTGATCATTAGAGAAAGAAAAAAAAACTTGCACTTTTGTAGCTATCAAAATATCTTGACTTTAGCTATAAGCCAAATAAGTTACCGACGTAGCCTACCTAGCTATCTGCAAAATATTATCTGTATTATCAAGCCTATCACAGTAGCCAGCTGCGGACATAAAACCTAGACTACTCCACGTCGCAGATGCAACATTTATTTAACAATAACAGACAAGCTTCTTTTAAAATTCTGTTTAACATTAGGCATTTTAATCGAACAACGAATATGTTAACTTACCTCATATGAACCTAAAACTGAACCAGTTGGGCTACGTTATAGGAACTGGAGAGGCGAGAGGAGCCAGGAGTTTCAGCAATTAATATGGTTCCCCATATCATGGAGAAACTTCTGCATTTTCTACCAAACTAAGAAGTTTACCGTGAAATTTTCAATCCAGTTATAGCCATAATGCATATAAGAATAAGAATCAAGTAATAGTCGAGTTGTTTCACTCGTTGTAATCAACAGGTTCTGGTTGGTCAACATATGACTCCACACTGCACTCTAACAAATAGCGGCAGCCTCCCCAGGGTCCTAGCGCTGGATTTCTCCCTGTGCGTTATGGTTCTGGAGTCATTTCCCAGGGAGGTCCGGTGCCACCCCTTTGGCCACGCCCCTGGTCACCTCACTTTTTGTATCCCCCACCCACAGAGTTTGCTTCCCCGCCTAAAAATATAAAATGGAAATGTCATTGTTTAAAACTAATTTACTATAATTTTAAAAAATCAATAGAAAATGTGTTTGCTTAAACACACCATTTTGCGACCCGTCTTTGTAAATTATCAACGATTCAATAGATTTGCGGAGTGTGTAGACTCTCCTCGGTTAGTAACAAACTGCAAGTATGAAATAACAGCGTTTTGCTTTGCGGTAATCTCAGCACGATTGGCTGCATGGCCACGCGCAAAAGAGTAGAGTTGTTAGGTAACGTCATAAAATTCTTACCGTGAAAAATCCCGACTTGTTTACATTCTCGGACAGATGTTAGGGAAACCTGTCACCACGGCGGCACTTTCGCCACAAGTCAGCAATTATATCGGGAAATGCAGTCTTTGAAAACAAAAAAGGAAATAAAAGGCTATGCTGTTACTGCATACCAGTTTTGCCAAAGCTGCATCATAGCCATCATAGCCATCATAGCGCGGAGCTTTCAAAACCATAACAGCACGGAAACCCTTTAAAAAAAATACAAATAAAACGTAGGCTATGATGACTGTCTTTTTGACTAAACAGGCCACTTTTTAGGTCATAAAACTCAAAAGTAAGCTAAAGATGTCCAGTGAGCACAAGTGGCTTACACTAGACTAGGCCTTACTAGTTCACTATTTTTAATAGGCTATTTTTTCTGTAAGTATAAACTTCAAAGTATTTTTTAAAATTGTTTATGTATTTATTTTAGAATAAGCCGAAGTATGCCTCTTGAAGTGTATCTCAGTGGCGCCCAACACGTGGCTGTCTATCTAATTCCCACCCTGAATTTGGAATGTCCAATTGTCTCCCCGAACCTCATTCATGAAACAACCCCACTGCACTGGACATTTGGGTATCTTACCTCAGTGCAAACCCACGGCTTTCCTTCGAAACACGTGCCTCAACCGCTGCCTGTAGAGATACCTAGTTAGACTTTACCCATGCTTTTTGTGAGCCGCGACGTTGCATGTTCAAATCCGACCTTTTTTTGCATTAGCCTACTCTCCCATTCCTCTTGTCTCTAGGCTGTCCAATAAATCTGAAAAGCTTTTACAATTATTTTAAGTATACTATATAAAAGTAGGCTACTTACTTATAAAGCTTTGTAGGGACCACCTTGTTCCTTCAACCTACAATTGTTTTATCAAGTAGGCTAGTAGCTATAGGCTATCCTTTGATATCATGAAAGACACCCCAGCATCAATAGGTCATAGAATCCAGGGGAGAACCCCAACAGTGCATAGGCACTCAAATCACAACAGACTAAATAGGCCTACCAAATTAATTTTAAAAAATGCAAAAACGTATAGGCTAGAGACAAGAGGAATGGGAGCCGAGCATTCAACGTCGCGGCTAGCAAAGATCACGGAGTAGGCTACCTACTAGCTGAGCCACAGAGACACACTTCAGGAAGGCATATTTCAACGAGTACTAAAATAAATACACAAACACATTGACGTTTATACTTACAGAAAAAAAAGCGTATAAAAAATAGTGAACTAGTAAGGCCTAGTCTAGTGTAAGCCAGTTGTGCTCACTAGATATCTTTAGCTTACTTTTTAAAGGGTTATGGTTTTGAAAGCTCTGCACTATGATTGCTATGAGGCAGCTTTGGCAAAAACTTGTATGCAGTAACAGCATAGCCTTTTTCTTTTATTTATTTTTTTTGTTTTCAAAGAGGGCATTTTCTGATATAATTGCTGACTGGTGGCGAAAGTGCTGCCGCGGTGGCCGATTTCCCTAACATCTGCCAGAGAAATGTAAACGAGTGGGCATTTTTCACAGTAAGAAGAAATTTTATGACAAGGTTGCCTTGGGAAAGCGAATAACTAACCTAGCTAAATAATATCTTCAGCTAATAAGAGGAGCTTGCCTCCGAAAAAGATCTCATCTTTCTTCCCTATGAGATCGGGGGGAATGGGGACAGTGTATATGACTCAAATATCCCAATCACGGAGCAGCGTGATATTGAATACTGAATATTTTATCCTCTCTTCTCACGTCCTCTCATTATTTTCCGGCCTATTGTTCTCCTTGATGTCACTGATATTTTGAAGCACTCGTATTGACGAAGCCAAATGACATGTATACAGAGCAGAAAGGAGTTTGCCTACTCTTTTTGAAATGACGCTGGCCTCTTCCTGCCTTTTCCGCCAGATACCCCCAGAGCCTGCACATGCTGGAGCTCCTCCAATACGAGCACTTTCGCAAGGAGCTGGTCAACGCGCAGTGCGCCAAGTTTATCGATGAGCAGCAGCTCCTGCATTGGCAGCACTACTCACGCAAGCGTACGCGGCTGCAGCAGGCGCTAGCCGAACAGCAGCAGCACAGCAACGCCACCGCCAAGTGAGACCTAGCGGTCTGTTTGCGGTATGAGACTGGATGCCCTGCGTGCGGAGTTTGACTGCGGCATTCGAAAAGGATGGAAGAATGGACTAACTAATATGGATCTGGAGCTAAGGGGACAGATAAATGGCATCCCATATCCATGTGGGAATATTTAGCAGAGCATATGTTCAGGAAGGTATTGCTATTAATTTGTCACAGTATCATAGATTTGGGGTAGTTTTCCTTTAAGAGAATTGCTTGTATTCCTCTAAGGGCTTATATTTGTTTTCTTTTGTAGGTTTTTTTTTATTTTTTAAAGTTTATATGAGATGTGACATGTGGAATACAGCTAGGTTTTTACTGTTTTTGTTGCATAATTGTTCAGGTGCTTAAAAAAAGTAAATTATAACTAGTGTTTCTTTTGCACTTTGTCTACTGCACAATACAAGGATATCATGTTTGAAAATGGGCTGTAAGTGTGAATTTTATTGAAAACTTTTAAAATATGTTTATCCCGTTTGGTGAATCAGTGAATATCGTGTGATAAACAACATCCTCGTTGGGTAAGGCCCATATACATTTCTGGGATCTTGTGCAACAAGTAGTTCTGTCCTTCCAGACCAAATGTGTGTGAACATTATGTACTGGTTTCAACAGTAGTTACAGGTAGAGTGCACCAAATAAAATAATAGTAGGGAACTGTTTTTGTTTTTCCATGCCCCATTTCATTTCTATGTAGTAAAGAATTATCGCATACTTGTTCAGAAACACAAGGCAAATTGCAAAGGCAATACTAGCACTGATAAATGCCTCTCAAATCATAGCCAACATCACAAATGATTTCTAGCCATGTCCCTGCATTGGTGTGCTGTCTATCACATGGGTATCGTTATCCTCTTGTTAATAATTAGTCTAGATTTCACTGGTGCATCTGTATTTCACTGTCGGCCAAGGTCACATGGTCAGAAGTCTCCACAGGGTCCGCTGACATGTCTTCAGCCAATGCACCTGTACACAGTGTAGCGACGTGCCCCTCACTCCTGGCTGCCAGTCCGACTTGTGGAGTGGGGTGTCTCAGTTCTCCAGTAGAAATGGCTGTGCAACTCAGCTAGTAGACTGCAGCGTGAAGCAGAACTGTGGCTAGCGGGAAAATTTAGGAGGGGGTGGATCACGTCTCCCAAATTATAGAGGACAGTGGCGGCATGGGATTGGATGGGATGACCGTTGCAATTGGGAATTGGGAGTTTAAAATAAATTTTAAAAAGGCATGTAAAGGTAAAGGGGGAAAAATATGGAAGTTTGTGAGTAGTTCCCTGGTACACGTGGCTTTGTCCGTAACACCAGGGGTGTGTCCCAATACTCGAAAAATGCACCCTCCTTTGCTCCACTACCACCTCCTCTCCTCCTTGTCCCGGAAACGGATCTCTGTGTTTTAATCTAATGTTGCTGATTACATATTAATTAATGTCTCGACACAAACCGCAATGTCAGGTACATTGTATACTGTACATGTAAATAATTTAACTTAAAACGTTCAGGCAGTTTTGCATACTTCCGGGTAGGAGAGGAGTAGTATTGGGGGAGTGGAGGAAGGGAGGTGGGGAGTGAAGAGAGTCAGTGAATAATAAAGTAAGCAAAATTAGCATGAAGATGGATCGCGATGTCGACATCGTCGAGGCCGATGAGCTGGAAAATCCGCTTTCCAACGTTTGCTATGGACCGCAGCCTTAAAATTTCAAGCCGGCTAGACGTTGGAGGGACCAGGAACAGGCAAGAATGAGGAGAAACAACGGGGAGCGGCAAGAGACTGAGTTGTGGTCTGAGGAGCACGTGGCGAACTGGTGAGAACTAAGTTACAGTACTGTTAACTTCAACTAATAGCTAAATAACTAGCGAGCCAATTACACTTTGAATGGATTGGTATGTTGAGCTGCAACTGTGACAATGATAGGAAATATGCAGAATACACAGCTCATGATTATGTATTGTTATAATAGCTAAACATGAATGCACACACCACCACTAAAATGTGGTAACTTAGACCAACTTAAAAGCTAATGAAGGTGATTTGCTTGTCGGCTACTAATAAGCTGTTTGCTTGATAGATAGGCCACTTGTGCAGCAGTGCCAGCCCATAGCCTCAGCTGTGGAGAGTATGAGCTGCATGGAAGTGGATGCGTTCTGGAAGTTGGTGGAGAACCTCACTCCCAGCCCAGACATTATCTGTCTAACAGAGCACCCAAGCTTTTAGGCTTGCTGTCTGAATCTTTGCACTTCAGATGGCATACATTAACTTCTGACAGGAACATGGCCCACTCAACGCCAGTACACGAGTTACAATATCGCTATCCAAATCAGTTTGTGTTGTTACTTGTGAGATTCTCAAGTTTAACTTAAGATACTAATGTCTCTTTTTTCCCCCAGGCAATACCACTACACAGCCTACAGGCAGGTTGTCCGCTGGGCCTATGGCATTCTGGGGAGGCACATAAGGAAGCCCTTGCCCTTGTGTGTCGTCTCCGCTATTTGAAGACAAATTTAGGAACTTATAGAGGCTTTCTATGGCCTCATTTTGGCAATGATGATCAATAAATTTAAATTTAATGAAAACAAATTGTGTCCTAAATGAATACATAAAACATTGGTTTTGTCATACAATTCAGATCAGGAAGCAACACAGGTTGCAGGTTATATGGGTAAAAAAAAAACTTTATTAAACAGATTCAACATTAATGACTACAGGCTTACATGGAGCAGCAGCCTAATACCAGCAGGCTTATAAGTTATAACATACAAGTAGCCTATATTAATAAAGACAGCAATTATAACTGCATTCCTATTCTAATAAACAGCAAATAAGACATTTTATTTTCTCTCTGGTTTTAATCTCCAACTGCAAGGCTTGTACCAGGAGCCACTATCTACTCCTAATGTCCTGTGGGGAACCCTGACTTCTGTGATAGGTACTGCCCTACAACCTCCTCGTCCTTGGTGATCTGTTGGCTGGATCTGGACAGGGGACCAGGCGTGGTGTAGGACATGGCAGTACTGCACTCACATAGAGCAGCTAGTGACCTGAAGTAGCCCTCTCAGAGACTCCATCAGGGCTGATGCGTATGCTGGGGGAGAACAAACATCTTTTAGATCACATTCAGTGATATAGCTGTTGAAGCATGCACAGTACTCAGAAGATAAATCCCGATTTGAAGATTGATTGAAATTTCTAACCGTACAATGACCTCTCCTTGATAGGGCGGACTACCCAACCACCCTTGCAGAACCTTGGGTTGCGAACCATGTAGCGCGCCTCCCCATCCTTGGTGGTAGTTACCTCTCGGCTGCCTTTGTCATTGTAGTGCAGGTGTGCCAATAAGAGCCTGAAGAAAAAGTAAAATATGCAATTCACCAATATTGATTGCTTACATGGAAATAAGAGTGGCTGCTCTCCTGCTGTCTCCTGCTCCAAACTGTATAATGGAGTCATATATGGCGCAATGGCACTAGTTTGAAGCAAAGCTATATTTGGAAAAAATCAATATTAACATTTTTGCTAGCTATAGGATGTGTGCGAAACCATGGGCTGACAAACCATTCTATTGAACCTATAGCTCCAATTCATTTGTGGTCTTAGACTGCCACCATGTGGCTGAAAGGTGCAATATTTATGCATTGAAATAATGTCAATACTCTCATGACATTACATGAAAATAAGTCACAAATTGCAAATACTATCTCAACCACAGTAGGACTACATATACCCTGTCTTCCAAATATCATATTGTTAAATGATGATTCTTCACTAATATTGAATAGACATCAAAAAGAATATTATTTAGTGGATTAACAGCTGCAAAAAAAAATGTTGGTTATGAGATAGAAACCACCAAATGTTTTATATGTGCGACAATGGTATTGTTCTTATACTCTTGTTGGAATTATCAATTGCACGGTCCAGTGGTGCATCGAGTGAATCAGTGAGGGCTCTTTCTAATGCAATTTTAAAAATGCGCACTTCTGTATAATTTACTTTATGTGGAATAGCCTACTGATTTAAAGGAAGGATGTGAAGTATACTGCAGGGTAAAGGATATCTCTATTAAGAGAGATTGTCTTTTGTACTTATTTATTTATATATGTGTGTGTAAGTAGGTATATGTATATCATATGAATTATTTTTTTATTTTTTTCATGGTGGAGGAGATTCAAGGAGGTCATTATTGATCATTGTCTACTCTAAAAAGGACAGAGAAAGGCATGGGCGGGCTGGGGTGGGGGGGAACAGTCGCAGCCAGGGTTGGGACATAAGTGGGAGGGAGGGAGTGGGACTGGGGGTGGGGGCAGGAAGATATTGTGGAAAAAATGTTGGACATCCGTCATACAGAAGGATTTTAGTTTACTTGTTACGTGTTTACTCCCCCCCCTTCCCTGTAACAAAGGTTACTGTATTTATTTTGTCTATTTTTTTATTAATTATTATTAGTTTTTTAATATCATTTATTATTTTCTCTCCATTTTTGTTATTTTCTTTGTATGTATGGATGTACGATACATATCTGTGATGTCTTTTCTGTTACCCGACTGGGGGGGGGGGTAACAATAAAAATTTGGTCACAAAAAAAAAGAAAATAACAGTCACAAATCCTAAAAAAAAAACGTTCGTAGTTATAAAGTCTCACCATAACTAGCTAGCTAAATAGTTTACAATATCTTGACTTCTGGCTAACGTGCAGTGCCTCCCCTAACTTGACTCATCTATGGCGCACAGCCAGGTTCGGATCATGGTCCCGTGAGGCCCCTGGGCACATGTCTTTTGGAGGGACATGAAAGACTTGAATTGGATGAGTTCGTTGGCAAAGTTCATGTCCAGGTCTGATGGATATGCAGCGGAGAGTGCAACATGTCAAAAAACTCGTCAGCCTCTGCCGCCTAAGGTGTTAACACTAACTAAGTTAAGTGAATGCACTGCGCAAGGCACATACTCTATCAGAGGGTTTTTTTTGTTTCAAGTGGGCCTGTAGCCCATTGTATTTTCCTGCCATGTTGCTTGCATTGTCATATGACTGACTTCTACAGTTTGAGAGGTCCAACCCAAGGCCCTCCACCATCAATGTCACACAGTCTGCTAAACTTTTACCAGAGTGTGGCTCTCAATTGGCTCAAAGCCCAGGAATCGCTCCACCACATTCCCACTGCTGTTAACAAACCAGAATATGAACGTCCACATGTGACAGGTCTGGGGTGGAGTCAACAATTATTGAAAAATATTTGGCATCCCGAATCTCATCTGCTATTGTTTGGCAAGTTTTTTGACCCATTAGCTCAAAGAGTTCTTCACATATTGTCGATGACAAATAGGACACTGTGCCTCTTCCTTTTCCGCCAAACCATTTAATATGTTCAGTGAAGAATGGTACAAATTGTTTTTACATTAACGACTATCTATGTTGTGAATGTCTACGTCATTCTGTATGTGATTACAGAATGGCTTTTTTGAGATATCCTACCAAAAAACTATTAGTTTTAGATGGTTTAATAATATTATGACATAAAGGGAATTATTTTATAGCATAACCTGCAAATAAAAACAAAGTCAAAAACTTGAATTGTAAATGTTTTAATAATATGACAACAAAAAAAGGAATTACTTGACAAAAAAGGGTCTGAAACATCTAAGCCAGTGGTCCGTCCGAGTTGGTGTCACTGTAACACCAAGCTTGTCAAGCTTGAATCACGTTAGCCTGCTCCTGACCAGGCTAGCCCCAACGCATATGTTGCCTTAGCGACATAACTGGCTAGTCAAGCTTGCTTCGTGAAAGAGTTATCCGAGAACCTATCCAGACTTACTGAAATAAGCCTGGTTTACAGCTTAATCGCGCTTCGTGAAATACCCCCCAGGTGTGGTGGTTTCTGCTGGCTCAAGATATCTTAAGACCAGTTGACTTGCTACGGGTGCCAGATCACTCGGTAGTTAAACAACGTGAGTGCTGGGCGCTATAATGACTCCTGCGCCGGGTGTAAGACGGCAAAGACACTTGCGTTTTGGTTAGCGCAGCTTAGCGTCGGGTGTAAGATAGGACCCTTTTATTTGTAAAAAATATTCAAAACACTGTCAAAGTCATGTAGAACTAGATTAACAATTCCTAAAGAAATTGTAGGTGTGGTTGCTCCATAAATATCAATGGCTGGAAATGGCATAGAAAGATGGTAATATGGTATAGTGTGAGGTGGAAAATAAAAGGTGGAAATGGTATGAACTGGTAATGCGGTATAAAGGGATCTAGTGAAGGTGAAAGTGTTAAAATATGGTGATGTAGCCTATTTTGTGTTAAGTAGTCTGAAGAACCTGGAAGTGATACAAAGAAGTAATGAATTGTGATAAAAGCAAAAAAAGGTAATGTCAAATCATCTGGGATAGTATTGTTGGGTCATAACAGTGTTGTAGAGGAAGGCATTGTGAATGCCCAATTTACTGTGTCCTGTGTACTAGCATACTGCTTACTGTAGTCTATACTGCAGTGACATGCAGTATGCAAAATATCCTCCATATAAACCTGGACATAAGTAGACTAGGCTATATCAGTTTCCTTTACACTCTTTGTCTATATCATCTGGGGATATTGAGAACACTCAATTTGGCTGCGCAGGTAAGGCTAGCCTAATTTAACAGCTTTTCAAAAAAAGTATACTCAACTGGCATGCTCAAATAGTAGTGTGTGCTGATTCTGACTATTCGGACACAGTCGTAGTTGTGTTTGTAGAAAAATATGGGTTCATACAATTTTTCCCTAGGTTTTAACCAAATGCTCATCTACTGATTTCTCCACTTTATTAAACAAACTCTGATTCCGATTACAGATCTCACTATTTTGTGAAGTCCAAACCACATGTCCTGTGCTGAATTCAGCATTCTATTCAGCCTACCTAGCATGCAGCTATCTAAAGCAATAATTAAACATAGGCTATTGTTTGGCGAATAGTAACTTAGTTTAACGTTGTTGACTCGCATAAACTTGAGATTATAACCCAATCATGTGTAGCGGATAGTTTATTTGCTGTAGCTATGTCATAATCGATTGCATTTTGCTAACGTAGTCTACTGGCACCTGTCACCTTGGCATTTTCATGCAGAGTGAAAGGTTTGTTTTTCCTGGTAGCTTAACCACAGTAGACTAGCTGGCTTATGCTTTTGTCATGTTTTGTTAGCAAGTTGTCTGTGCTAACGTTATTAAGACATAAATCAGAATTTGTTGAATAATGTTTAATGGAGTGATTAGTAGGCTAGATGAGCATTTAGCTAAAAAAATTTAAACAGCATTAAAATATGTTTTGTTAACAATTCAATTGTAGCCTATTTTGTAACTTAGACAACATAACGTTATGTGACAGCATTTGGATTTGGATCAGAGACGGGAAGCATAGGTGGCATTTGCTATGTTTCGTTCGTTTCACCTGAAACGAGCCTCTCAACTGAAAGGGGCCCCGCCTCAATCATAAACTGAAAAAAGTATATATATAATTTAAAAAATAAAAATCAGTGAATAAAACAACCGCCGACCCTGTAGTTTTCCCATTCAGTCACTGTAGGCGCTGTTCCTTACTCAAGCTATTTCAGTGCTTCTCCTTATTTTTCTAGTCTATGGACCTGCAGATACCACAGAACTGTGGCAGTCTGGCAGATACTCATACTTGACTATTTCTGACCCGCATCAAAACACTTGCTGATAGCTACGATGTCAGAATGATCACATACAGTACATTCATAATACAATGGAACAGTTATGTGCATAATTCAGATAAAATACATAGCCCAATGTATTTATATACCTTAAAAAGTAATGTTACGTATGTTTTTACATAACAGCAACGTAGGCTATTTCAGCCTGTGGAAACATCAACATTGCTGGGCAGTGGCCAAATGGAATAACATTCAACATTCAACAGAAACCAGTTGTAGAATTGTTACGAGGAAGGATATTTGGTTCCTTAATCTGTTTATCAGAGATTTGTAGAAAAAAATGTTAACCTTATATTTTTATACAGTCTATGCGTTATACCGAAAGTAGCTACATTGGGTAGGCGTAGCCTACGCAAAGGAAAATGCACTGAATGTTTATTTGTAACAGTTTCAACTTTTTAATAATAGACTATAGGCTATGCTATATCGGAACAAACATTTTTGTAGTGTGTAGAAACGGTACATTTTATGCATGTTATTGTCTGACTGTGGCAAGATGGTTGTAAACGGGTTTGGGCTATTTTATCATGCAGTGCAACTTGAGAGGTTGATGTGTGCACAAGCGGCGACTCTGCAGCAATCCTACACTGGAATTTTGAGGGTTTAAAGTTATTTACAATTTCAGAGAAATATTAATAGGCTACTATAATTGGGACATTGACAACTAGGCCAGCACCGTAGATAGGGCTAATAGCCTGCGTGTTCGTGGCGAAAAAGGGCATTGCGCTTGATGCAGCATTTGTTGTAGTTATAGTCCAATGGCAATGATTATTATTTTTGAAAGCTAAAGTGAGTATGCTCATTTCAGTTGCAGACGGAAGTAGGCTACGTCGTTAGCTATGGAATTTCTCGTCGGCTTTTTTCCAAGATAGTTGACAGAATGTTAAGTGATTCAAAAATCAGCTCAGTGCTTACACAGCATTCTCACCGGGAGTTAGCCTACTGCACGTGCCCATTGACCCCCATTAATGTTTCGGCGATAAAATGCCAAATATCTCAAAAAGTGTATATGGTATAAAGGTAAAAAGTAATAGCAACCTGGAGGGGGTATAAAGGTATAATATGAGGTATGAATGGTGTCGATGGTGTGAACGGTGTAGGAGGAGATAGGTTTTGAAAAATCGGCGGAAGAATAATAACGGTAAGTCTGAGCGATAACAATGGCAATAACTCATTATTTAACAGTTATCCCCTAAAGTAACAGGATTTATTCATTTGTTCCATTCATTATACCCCTACCCACTAAATGAGTAAGAAAAAATAAGGACTGTACTGTAGATTTTGTTTTTGCTTAAGATATGGATTCACAATAAAGAAATAAAAGTTTTAAAACAGTTTTTAACTAAATGTAACTAAGGGCCAGATTCAGAGTTGAGATAATCACATGCAAATGGCACTTACTCCCGAAATTCCACTTAGCTTAAGCTATTTGTGATTCAGACATTTGATTTATCCGCTGTTTTAAGCTTCTCTCCAGTATATATGCGTGTGGGGTGGAGATTTGATGAAAATGAGGCGTGTCTGCAAGATATGCAGATTCAGTTTTCACTTAAAGGAGAATTCCACCCAAAAACGATATTAACAAAGGTTACGACTGTAACCACGGTTCTATCAGTTCCGGATGACTATTAGGGTCGTCAACACGAATGAACCTTCTAGGTGCCAGATGCATCAAGACTCTTATACCAACATTTGTCATGGACATGACCTCCACATAGTAACGTAATTCCTCCCTATAAAGGGAGGCACGTCAATGCGGAAGCCCTCAGAACCTTTCTCGCCCTTAAAGGGTCCCGAGTGACTATGACCCCTAATGGTCATCCGGAACTCATAGAACCGTGGTTACAGTCGTAACCTTCATTCTATTTCGTTCCTCCGACTATTAGGGTCGTCAACACGGATGACTAATACCAACATCATCACAAGGGATAGTCATACCTTTAAGTGGATGCCAAGGCCGCCGGCAGGATGGCTGATCCGACCGTTGAACCCGGTGCCACGTTGACATGATAAAACCTTGAGAATGTGCAGGGGGGGATGCCCAAGTCGCTGCCTCACAAATCTCCTTAAGTGGTACACCTTCCAGGGTTTCCTATGAAGTAGCCATAGTTCTTGTTAACCTACCCTGGATATTCATAGGCAGGGCCTAGCACTAGCCTCATAAGCTGTAGCTATCACCTTCTTTACCCATAGGGAGAGGCTCTGAGCCGAGAGTGCTTTCCCTTTAGTTTTACCGTAGCAAACAAAGAGTTGCCCTGTATGTCTGATGGAAGTGGTAGTTTTGACCTAGCATCGCAGTGCATGCACTGGACATACCAAGTGTGCATCCCCCATGGATGCACGTTAATATGAAATGCCGAAACAACTTTGGGCAAAAAAGATGGATTGGGCCGCAGTGTGACTCTTGAGTCAGCCGGCCTCCACCTTAGGCACTCTGCGCTGATGGAGAGAGCACAGAGCTCCCCAACGTGCCTAGCCGACAACATTGCTAGCAGGAATGCCATCTTAAAGGAAAGCCATTTAAAGCTGGTCATCTTCAGAGGTTCATAGGACTGACCCGTGAGTGCTTGAACACCAAGGGGAGATCCCAGGAGGAAGCCACCAGGGACCTTGCAGGTCTCAGCCGCCGGGCACCCCTCAGGAACTGGCTGACAAGGTGATGGCTCCCTGCAGGCTTGTTGTGCAACCAGACATGCCTGCTGGATATGGCAGCAGCATAGACCTTCAGTGTGCTGGCTGCCTTGCCGTGATTAAGGCAAGGACTGCAAAAAATCCAGTAAGACAGAAATCGGACAATGTACTGGGTCCGCGCCTTTCTGGGAGTACCATGTGCAGAACAGTTGCCACATATATCCATAGATCTTCCTCGTGGAGGGGGCTCTAGAGTTAAGTAGTGTCCGCAGGACGGGAGAACCACATCCCGTTAACAAAGGCCATACCCAGAGCTTCATCTTGCTTGGCCGAGAGTGCCAAACAGAGCCACTCTGTTGCGACAGCAGATCTATCCGGTTCGGGAGTTCCCAAGGCGATCCGTAAACAAGGCAGAGGAGCGTTCATCATCTGTTGCTCTGCATTGTGGCCTAGGGCAACGGGCGTCTGCCCAGACCGCCTCCTCTGGGGACACTACCAGTGCTGCAATGGCAGGTTCAACAGAGGGCATACGGTCCAGCCCATGGACCCCAGCGTCCGACATGGACGCAAACGTCCTACAGTCTTTGGCCACCCGCTGTAAGCCAGGCCATGGCCAACACATACGTAGCTCCGCCAGGAAATCGCTAGATGCTGGCATGGGATGGTCCCCTGGGGGGTCCGGCGGTGAAATCTAGACATCTCCTTAGTGCTAGCCTGAGGCCTATCGCAACCCATGCGTCAGGGCTGCACGGAGTATTGTCTCTAGAGAGGCTGAGTAGCCCACTGAACCTTCAGCGGAACCTGAGCCTTCCACCGACCCGGTGTCAGATTGATCTAATATGCCAGACCAACTCTTGAGCAAAGCGCATCAAACCCCTCCAAATTCGGATCTCTGTATGAATCCTCCTCTGCTGGGGGTCCCTCCAGGGTACCGTGCTGGGGAGCTGTTTCCACCTTTGTACGGTCTTGCAGCATCTCAGTCAATTATTGTACTGCAGCACGCAGTTGCGTGTCTTCTGCGGCGAGGTTGTCACCCTTGCCAGCCTTGCCCTTTTTTTGTGAAGGGCCCTCGGTAGCGGTAATACCCTTGCATTTGGGGGCAAACTCTACCGTGGGTGGCGCTCTGCCCGAGGGGGGCATGTCTGACATGAACGCATCCAATCGGGCCTGCTTGTTCTCCAGCGACATACCCATACAGCATGGGCAGGGGTCTGAGAATGCCTCCTGCAGGTGCCCTTAATGGGTAAGCCTTAAGCTATTGCTACTGTTTGCCTGACTTTTACTGGGACGGGGGATCAGGAAGGTGCACTCTCTCTCTCCAGGCAGAGTAGCAGGACAGCAGAGAAGTGGCACCCGAATCGCCTTTGAAACCGGAGGCTAGGGTATAGCAAGAGCCATACTCTGCCATACCCAAATGACACCACTGCATTAGTGGCTAACTTGCCAGTGAGTTACGTTGCCTCTCTACTAGTCTCTAAGAAACGCTGCAGGCAGAAACAGGCAGACACTACACTAGCAGTAAAATGCCCAACCCCTTGGCCTTCCATCATCCATCCATTTTCTAAGCGCTTGATCCAAGTCAAGGTCGCAGTGGTAAGTGGGCAAGCAGAGTGGCCCAGACATCCCTCACCCCAGCAACTTCCTCCAACTCCTCCGAAGGGATCCCTAGGCGATCTCAGGCCAGCTGGGAGATATAATCCCTCCAGCGAGTCCTGGGTCTACCCTGGGGTCTCCTCCCAGCTGGATGTGCCTGGTACACCTCCATAGGGAGACGCCCAGGGGACATCCTTACCAGATGTCCGAACCACCTCAACTAACCCCTCTCAACGCGGAGTGGCTGCACTCCGAGATCCTCGCAGATGACTGAGCTCCTCACCCTATCCAAGAGTAAGCCCTGCCACCCTATAGAGAAACCCCATTTCGGCCACTTATATTCGCGATCTCACTCTTTCGGTCACTACCCAAAGCTCGTCACCATAGGTGAGAGTAGGAACGAAGATTGAACGGTAAATTCAATTCAATTTTATTTATATAGCGCTTTTCACAGACGACTGTCACAAAGACGCTTTACAGAACAGAAATTGGAGGAAAGGGGAAATGGGAAATGCCAGCTCTAAGCCAGCTCTAAGCCCCCAGATAGCAGAGGTAAAAACTCTAGTAGGAGAGAAAACCCTCATACTGTGGCGAGAAAAAACTCCCCGATGGGAAGAAATCTCGAGAGGAACCCGGCTATTGGGGGGATGCCCATCCTCCACTGGCCTATGGGTTGATTATGTCATAGGGAGGTATTCTATTCTGATGACTCCGTCATGTAGAGATCAGCAGTGGCAGGTGGGGGGCGCCTAGCTGGTCTTGGGCTGGAGCTCCGGGCCAGGAGGAGGGCGGGGGAAGGGCGCGGGAAACTCTGGAAACTTGGGCTAGAGCTCCGGGCAGGTGCCCAGAGCAGGGAAGAGGAAAAAAGAAAAAACATTGTTAGGGGGTTCAGATGGTAGCAGAACAAGCACAGCAGGAGAGACAGAGGTGCCTGCTTGCGATAAGGAAACCCTGGCAGAATAAGGCTATGGCAGCATAGCTAAGGGCTAAACAGAGGGGCCAATACAGCCATGAGGGCAGGCTTGAGACAGTCACCACTAGACCATGACCGGTCCAGCTTAACACAGCACTACCAATAATGATCCAGTGACAGCACTGACCGCTCAGTCCACCAGAGACTCTATAGCTAATGCCAGCCACCCACTCCTGCCCCTCAACTATAGGACAGACTAAAAAGATGTGTTTTAAGCCTAGCTTTAAATAGACTGACAGTGTCTACACCCCGAACATGAGCAGGCAATTTGTTCCATAGGAGAGGAGCACGATAGGAAAAGGCTCTACCACCTATGGTATTTTTAGCTATTCTAGGAATAACAAGGAGGCCTGCGCCCTGCGAACGGAGCGTTCGTGAGGGATTATAAGGGAAAAGTAAATCCCTTAAATATAAGGGGGCAAGCCCATGTAAGGCTTTAAAGGTAAGTAACAGAATCTTATAGTCTATTCGAAATTTGACTGGCAACCAGTGAAGTGAAGCTAACAATAACACTGGGCTGATGTGTTCAAATCTTCTAGTTCTCGTGAGAATACGAGCTGCTGTATTTTGAATTAGCTGAAGCCCTTTCAGAGAGGAATTTGCACATCCAGACAAAAGAGCATTACAATAATTTAATCTAGAAGTAACAAAAGCATGGACTAGCTTTTCAGCATCATGTAGGGACAGTATTTTTCGAATTTTTGAGATATTCCTCAAGTGATAGAAAGCAACCCTAGAGATGTCTTTAATGTGTGTATCAAATACTAGATCTGGATCAAACGTAACACCAAGATCTTTAATGACAGCACTTGAAGTGATTGAAATTCCATCAATGTTAGGCATATAGCCAGATAGTTCGCATCTCAGGGACTTGGGCCCCACTACCATTGCCTCTGTCTTATCAGAGTTTAGCAAGAGAAAGTTATGGGTCATCCATTCCTTTATATCTATAAGACAAGCTTCCATCTTTGACAGCAGGACAACTTCATCAGGCTTGACTGATAGATACAGCTGGGTGTCATCTGCATAGCAGTGGAAGTTAATGCCATGTTTACGAATGATTTGTCCCAGGGGAAGCATGTATAGAGAGAAGAGCAAAGGCCCAAGGACAGATCCTTGTGGTACTCCATATCTAACCCTAGACTTATAGGAGGAGTCATTGTTAAGATGCACAAATTGATATCGGTCTGATAAGTATGATCTAAACCAGGAAAGAGCCAGTCCACGGAGGCCAACAATATTTTCAAGCCTATCCAGAAGGATGAGGTGATCAACTGTGTCAAATGCTGCACTTAAATCCAGAAGCATGAGTACAGAGATGTAGCCAGTGTCAGAAGCAAGGAGTAGGTCATTGAATACTTTGACTAGGGCTGTTTCAGTGCTATGAGAGGGTCGAAAACCAGATTGAAAAACTTCCAATATTTGATTAGGGTGCAAAAATGACCAAAGTTCTTTTGAAATTACCTTTTCTATTATTTTAGAGAGGAACGGAAGGTTCGAGATAGGCCTATAGTTAGACAAGTCGTTCATATCCAAGTTTGGCTTCTTAAGAAGGGGTTTGATGACTGCAAGTTTGAGAGTCGGTGGTATATGTCCAGAGGCTAAAGAAGCATTAACAATATGCAACAGTGGTGTTCCAATCACTGGCAGTAGCTCCTTCATTAGCTTCGTTGGGATAGGGTCTAGAAGACAGGTAGAAGATTTTGAAGAATTTACTATAGTATTAAATTCAGTGAGATCTATTGGAGCAAAGGAGTTCAGATAGGCCACCTGTCCATCTGAAGATTCTGCATCCAAGTGTTGAGTGGACGGAAGGGCAGACCCTGTATGAGGGGTGGTAGAAGAACTTTGAATCTTGTCCCTGATTTTTCTAATTTTGTCATCAAAGAAATTCATAAAGTCATTACTATTAAATGGGATTGAAACACAGGGATCAACATGATTCTTAGTCAGTCGGGCAACAGTGTTAAACAGGTGCCTAGGATTGTTCAAAAATAGAGAAATATAAGGAACGCGCTGTGATAAGGGCATGTTTATAATAGAGAAGGCTGTCTTTCCAGGCATGGAGGAAAACCTGCAATTTAGAGGAACGCCATTTGCGCTCAAGTTGGCGTGAAGCTTGTTTGAGAGCACGAGTATGGTCAAATGACAAGGGTAAAACTGATTGCTTTTCTGTCTGGATGTGCAAAACTGAGAACAAGCACTTCAAAACAGTTAAATTTGTAGGCAGATTTCAGAGTAGCAAAGAGATTAGAATTATATATAGCAGCAACACCACCTCCACGACCCGTCAGACGGGGAATGTGTGTATAACTGTAACCAGGAGGAGTGGATTCATTTAATGCAATATATTCATCAATTTTAAGCCAAGTTTCAGTTAAGCATAGGATCTCAACTTGGTGATCAGTAATTAATTCATTTATAAGAGTTGCCTTAGGGGCTAGTGATCTGATATTAATCAAGCCAATTTTTGGCTCTCTCAGTTCAGCCCCATTATTAGTAGAATGACAGGGTCTGATTTTTTTTAAATTAGCCATACAAACACCCCTAATGGGCTTTTTAGCAAAGCCTACTCTAGGTCGGGGGACAGACACTGTCTCAATAGCATGGAACCTGGGCAGCAGTTTTTGGGAACATGCAGAAATCTGTGTAAGACAGTAGCTCTGCTGCCTGGTCTTGGCTCTGGTGTGTCAAGGAAATAGACTTTCTGAGACTATAAGATAGATTCCTGGAAATAAGAGCGGCACCCTCCCACGAGGGGTGAATACCATCTCTTTTCAAAAGACCAGGCCTCCCCCAGAAAGTACTCCAGTTGTCTACAAAGCCAACACCGTTTGCAGGGCACCAAACAGACAGCCAGTGATTTAGTGATATCAATCTGCTGTAGATTTCGTCACCACGTCGAGCGGGGATGGGACCAGAGCAAATTACTGACGCAGACATCCGTTTCGCCAAATCACACACCGATTTAAAATTATCTTTGGTGATCTCCGATTGCTTCAACCGGACATTGTTAGCGCCGACATGAATAACAATTTTAGAGAACTTATGTTTAGCCAGCACTTTTAAGTTTGCTTCGATGTCGGTCGCTCTGGCCCCTGGGATACATTGGACTATGCTCTCTGGTGTCGCTAAATTCACGTTTCTTAAAATAGAGTCGCCAATCACCAGAGTTCTTTTTTTAACAGGTTTCACAGCCGGTGCGTTACTGAGGGGGGAGAACCTGTTGGAGACGTGAATGGGTTGTTTGTGCACCGGTGGAGGCTTAGGTTTTCGACTACGTTCCTGAACTGTAATCCACCCGCCTTGCTGCGAAGGCTCTGCCGGGGTCCTACTTAAAGACAGGCTAACTGGTGCATCCGGAACCGTAAAAGATTCTAAAAACATTTCAGTATCTCGAATTTCGTGTAAGGTGCGGATGCGAGCTTCCAATTCAGCAATCTTCTCCGTCAACCTAGCATTTAACTTACACTTATCACAGGTAAAATTATCATTAACGATGGAGAAGAAATAACTAAACATATAGCATACAGAGCAAGAGACAGCCCAAGAAGGAGAGACAGAGTGAGAGATGGACGAAACCAGCGAGCCGAAAGCAGCCATTAGACCCCATAAATTACATTAGACCCCATAAATTAAGTTTTATCTGGCTGTATTGAGTTTGTTTGCTCGTGGATGATATAGGACGTAGAGAGAACTTAAGCGCTTTATTGGTAGTACTGTAGTCCAAAGATTATTTTCAGATGATGATGAATAAGAACGAGATAAAAATAAATAAATAAATAAAGCGATAATTCAGCAGTGAATTTTCAGCAACTGTTTGGAAAAACGCCGTTCAAACAGGAAACAGGAAACAGTCAATTCACAATCATGAAATCAAGAGCTTTGCTTTTTGTCTCAGCTCCTTCTTCACCACCACCGTTCGATACAATGCCCGCAATACTGCCACCGCAGCGCCTAAATGGCGATCAATCTCCTGTTCCCTTTTACCCCCACCCGTGAATAAGACCCCGAGATACTTGAACTCCTCCACCAGGGGCAGTTGTTCCCCCCTCACCTGAAGAGGACAAACCACCATTTCCTGGGAGATAACCATAGCCACAAACTTGGAGGTGCTGATCCTCATCCCAACTGCATCATACTCGACTGCAAACCGTTCTAGTGTGCATCGGAGGTCACTGTGCGATGAGGCCAAAAGGACGACATCATCCGCAAATAGCAGAGATGCCACCCTTAGGTCTCCGAACGGACACACTCCAGACCTCGGCTACGCCTTGATATCCTGTCCGTGAAAACCACGAACAGGAGTGGAGACAAGGCGCATCCTTGTCAGAGACACCCACATTGAACAAGCTTGACTTAATACCAAGAATGCGAACACAGCTCTCACGGTACAGGGACCGAATGGCTCGCAGTAGCGACCCCGGTACCCTATACTCCCACAGCACCTCCCACAAGATACCTCGGGGAACATGATTGTAGGCTTTCTCCAAATCCACAAAACACATGTAGACTGGAGTAGCAAACTCCCATGCCCCCTCAAATATCTGCGAGAGGGTAAAAAGCTGGTCCACTGTTCCACGGCCAGGACGGAACCCACCCTCCTGAATCTGAGGTTCAACTAACGGTCGGCCTCCTTTCAAGCACCTTGCCATAGGCTTTCCCAGGGAGGCTGAGGAGTGTAATTCCCCGATAGTTCCCCGATACACACCCTCCGGTCCCCCTTTTTAAAAATGGGGACCACCACCCCGGTCTGCCACTCCAAAGGCACTGTTCCTGTCCTCCATGTGACATTGAAGAGCTGTGTCAGCCACGGCACCCCAACAACATCCAGAGCCTTCAACATTTCCGGACAGATCTCATCCACCCCTGGTGCTCTGCCACTACGGAGCTGTCCAACTACCTCAGTGACTTCTGCCACAGAGATGGGTTCTGATCCCCCAGAATGATGCCGCTCTGCCTCCTGAATGAGGGCTTGTCTGTCGGATTCATTCAGACAGACGCTCCGCTTCTGTAACGTCATTCAGTGGGCGTGGCAACCTGTTGTCTGAACTGTGTACATACCTTGGCCATTGTAGTTTATCGTAAACCATGTACCTGGTACATGCGCAGTAGTTTGGGGCTATATCTCTGCTTTACATTACATTACATTATAGGCATTTAGCAGACGCTCTTATCCAGAGCGACTTACACAACTTATTATTACATTTATCCATTCATACAGCTGGATATATACTGAAGCAATTCAGGTTAAGTACCTTGCTCAAGGGTACAACGACAGTGTCCTACCTGGGAATCGAACCGGCTACCGGCTACCTTTCAGTTACAAGTCCAGTTCCTTAACCATTATACTACACTACTCTGCTCTCACTACAGGTAGAAAGTTGGCTGAGAGCTCATTTTAATCAGGAGTAGAGCTACATTTCTACAAACCAAACATAATTTTTGGTTGGAACTCCTCTTTAATAATTTTTTCCCCCGCAACTTTGTTTGGAAAAAAAGGTGGTTTATGTCTAGTGCCACCAATGGATTATTATGAAAAATACAGCATCTTTCACACAAATGGATATTCGAATGAGTGCATATTATTTGAACATAATATTGGTGTTATTATATTGCCTAGCCTAGGATGACATGTGGCTGATATGTGGGACCAATATTGTGAAAAATGCTGCTTTCCCTGTAATTCAAATGCATTGAACTTGGTGTGATGAAAGTTCCTTTGCATGTTGTTTATTTGCAGTCTGATGTTGTCTCTGGGTTTGTGAAGGTTGCCATTTGTTCTCATCTGCCGGTTAAGGGAATTTATTTTATCCTCTGCAATGATGTAGTGGGAGGAAAAGTGTTTTCCCTTCCCGATGTTACGGATGAACCTGATTCAAATGCCAGCACTGACTGGCTGAAGAATTTCCCTCCGTTTTCTCTACATGTGTGGTGACGCTCGCTCAAGCTCACAAATTTAAAGGTGTCGATCTCTCTGAGACTTTTTTATGTGATCCTGTGAGAGAGAAATAGCATTCGGCTTCTGTCAAAATTTGATTGATGTGCATAATTTTATGAATATTCATGAGGTTATGAAAAAATATAATTATGCATAAAAAACATATATATATATTTTTTAATTATGTATTATTATTCGGGTGGTGTGGGTTGTTTCAAGGGGGGGATGTATTGGCATCGTGATGATGTCATTTTATTGGGGTGGTTGTTGTAAACGTTGGTTTTATGGGGGGTCTTGATGCTTAGGGGGGAAACATGTGTTGGTATTTTTTATTAGAACAACATTGTGAAAAAGTAATGGTATATATAAATGTATAGGTTAGTAGCAATAGTTTTAAGTTTTTAAAAAACAGTTTGTGTTAGCAGAAACGTTTTAAAAGAATAAAAGAATTCAAGCAGGTTGTTAAAACATGAAAAATAGCCAAGGGCTATACCGAAAAAGCAAGTTAGTTGTCTGAAAGAAAGAAAGAAAGCATGCCATTTTTAAAAATGTTTGTTAGAGCCGAAGAAAAACTTAGCCAAGTTTTAGAGAGGTCTGTGAATGACTATGTAGCCAGGGACAAACTATTTTTTGAGGTCCAGGATTCCGTGAAATCGTAATACTGTGTAAAATAGCCAAGCGGTATATCTAAAAAGCAAGTTAGTGTTCTAAAAGAAAGCTCTAAAGAAAGACTAGAAAGAATCAAAAATAAAAGAATAGGCTATGTAACGTTTTACAGAATTAAAACGCAAAACCTAAAAAGAACTTCAAATTATTCTTGGGTTCCGCGGATAGCCTATAGACTAGCCTGCAGAGATGTTCACAGCATGATGGTGACAGCACAAATGGGCCATTTGGTTCCGTATTGGAGTATACCTAAAAAGGGTATACGCCCCGTAGTATCCGCTTCCTGCCCCTTATGAGATTGACCGACGTTTACACAGACCAAGGAGAGAGCTGGACAGCTTGTGACAAATCGGGGTCGTAAAGTAATTGATGGCTTAGTAACAGCTGCTGGGAGGTGCGTGTGTGCGTGCGTGGTGGGCTGTTCAGAACATATTGAATTAAAACGTATAGATTAATATATATTGAAAATGTATAGATTAATACATATTGAAAATAAACCTTAGACTAGTGAAACAAACCGCTCAGTAGACTAGTTGCACAAGGGCGTATACAATTTTAGCAGAGGCCGTAGGTCTATAGGCTAGCTACTTACAGTTTTTAAAACAAAGTTAAAATATGTTTGCTAGACTAACCTAGCTACTGTTTAGTATCGAATGGAATGTAAAAAGCGGGACTCTTCAATTTAACCAGGGTTGAGCCATCATATATAGCCTATATTGTGTAACAGTAGTTACTTTAAAAAGTATTTAATTTCGGTTAAAATCATACCATTTGTCAACACCTGCGGGGGGTGTGGAGTTTTTTTCAAGTTGCGACCCCCACCCCTGATGAATCAGCCAATCCTAGCTGTTAAACTATAAAACAGGGCTTACAGTTTGGTGAAGGATATAGGCTACATTTCTGGAGACAACAAGACGATGTCTGTAGATTTTTCAACACAAGGTATGTGTTACTATATTTAATTATTGCACAAGTATGAAGCTTACAAGGTGTTAATTAATTAAACATGTTGAATGTTCTATTTCTTAACTTAACGGTTGTTAATGTAAATGTATTACAGACTTGGCCGAAATATTGAATATCGGTGGTCTTTCGACCATGAGGCCGGGCTACAGGATTTTATTGAGGCGCTCCCCGATCAAGCGGGCATAAACAACGACATTACCGTTAGGCAGAATAAGATGTTTTTACAATTTTTAAAATGTACTTTTAAAGTTGCTTTATATATATATGTATATATATATACTGTTTGTATATGTATATATATATACTGTCTCTACAGAGAGAAACATCTTGAAGCAGTTTACTGCAGTGGGAGTCTCCGGAGGATTTTGGACACCAGAAATTGAGTTGTCAATTCCTGGCCGAGGGGGAGTGAAGTCGACGGCAGTCCTCCAGTCACTGGACCTCACCTCCTCAACTGGCACCGGACCTTCAGGGCAGCTACAGGGGACGACAGATGGACCCTCTTCAGGGTTTTCCTCCACATCGTCATCTCCCTCCCCGAGCTCAGGGTTCCTCTCAAGGGAAACTAAATTTGGGGGTAGTCTCTCCTCAGAATCGCTGTCACTCCCACTTGATTCAGTATTGTAATCACCCTCATCATCTGAATTAAAGAAAATTTCCCTAATTTCCTCATCAGTGAGTTCTCTTCGCCTGCTGTTTGTAAACATATTTCTTCTGTGTCTGTACTCTAGCTCGCTGATACTCTGATACTGGTGTTCAGACTGAGGTGATGGGTGCACGTGAGGGGTGCACGTAACCCCATGTTCTAACAGCGGGAACACTTAGATAGAAATCAATGCAAGCAAAGAGCATCTCTGGTAAAAATATTTTATTTGCTCATCTTATATCATGCTAGTACATTTGATGAAAAGGTCTGACATTCCGATTCTGATATTTGTAGATTTTTTTTGAGAATTATGTCTTAATACAACATCTTGTTATCGATAAAAAAAAGCTAATGCTAAAAATAAAGTTTGGTCATGTACGCAGCCATGTTTGTTTATACTCGTCATCGGGCAGAGCCATGGGAACAAACGTCATAACTAAATGCACCCCAGACAAGCCGATGTAAAAAAAAACTGTCTTTGTTACTTGCTTCGATAAATGTTTGGATAAAATGACGTTATGATATACGAGTACACGAATATGGAAATAAAGCCAAGACTTTATTATCGCAAATGTGTAGCGTAACATTTCCTAATATGTACGTAGATATTTGAACGTGCAGGACAAGATGCTAACACATAGCCTACTCAGATTTGTGAACGTGTACCCATAGGCTGAAAATGTAGCGCTGCATTAGCAAATATGTACTCGGATACTTGACAGTGCTCGACAAGATGCAAATGTATAGCCTATCAAGATTTGTGAATGTGCATGTAAGTGAGATTGTTGGTATAATACAACTAGCTACGTAGTAACCCATATGCATACACTGCAAATGAAACTAGATGACTATTCGGATAACAACTAACGTTAACATAGTAACATTTGCATTTCAGTACAACAATAAACGACTTGTAGGTACCGCACTGGAATCATGTTGGCACTTTTACATTAGGATGCAATTGTTAGCTTGTGTTAAGGAGGTTAAAAACCACCAAACTGCTAAGCTAGCTCAGTGTTGATGTAACTAAGATATTCGATGCACAGCAAGGTGTCATTTATCGTTCATTTCAGCTTCTGAAATCGCAAGTTGATGGTTTATTTTCTATAATATACGCACCTCTGTGACGTGTCTAGACCATGTTTAGACGGCAGTAAACCATTGTGACCGCATTCTCAACGGAGCGTTCCAATGATACGTTCTAATCACATATTTGTGATGGTACGCGTTTGGGCCATGTCTGGAATTATCACATATTTGTGATGGTACGCGCGAAGGGGTTAAACAAGTTTCAAACGATCAACACACCACACTCAAAAACTCTGTTTCTCTACCTCGATGGCAGCCACTATTATGGTATTAAATCATTGACAGGTTTCTTAGGCAGTCAATATGTTTGTACATTTTTTTAGACGCCGTACACCTTGAAACATAGCCAATCCTGCTTACATTATTGTAACGTCTGCTTTTGCTCAGAATGTTTTACACATCGTTCAACAACGATAAGGTGTAAGGATTGTAAGTGAATCTGTCGGTCGAGGTTTTGCTATAACGAACATGTTTTGAAACGACAGGAGTCAGTCTAGCGGTAAAATTCTCAGTTTGTGTGAGACTCACAAGTTCTGTGACAAATGTGCAAGAACACATGTTGTAAGTAGCAGCACATCTAAAACACACACATGTAGTCTAAAGCTCTGCACAGCCTGTAAGGCAGTATTGACCCCTGAAGTCAAGCATGTGTGTTACATACAACCTGTGAAAACTGAACACCCCAGCGTACGTTATTTTTTTTAATGATTTTGAGTGTCGGCAGGACCATGGCGAACACATTGCAAATTTCATATGTTGCATGGATTTTAATGGCGAGGGTGATGGTTGTGTACAGGCTTTTTTAAACAGGTATCGAACACCAAAGTGCAAGGGCTATACATTCATTGCACATGATTCAAAGGGTTATGATGGGTACCTGCTGATGCAGTATTTGGTTCAGCAAGATGTGATGCCAAACATCATAGCGCAAGGCAGCAAGCTCCTGACTATGAAGCTGAGTGCCATGCCTGGCGCTCTAGGTTTTGACAATGCAAAAAAAGGGTATTTTCCCAATTTCTGGAATAAAATTGAGAACCAGAATTACATCGGCCCGTACCCGCCTCCCTTGTACTATGGGTTTGATACAATGAGGGAAAAGGAGAGGGAGGAATTTATGTCCTGGTATAATAATGTGTCACAAATTTCAAGAGAAAATTGAGACACTGCGCCACGTATACAACCTGAATGTTGTAGTGATGTGGGAGCACGAATGGGTAAGACTTAAACGTGAGAGTCCTGAGGTTCAGGAGTTCCTGCGACATCATGACTACCCGGAACATCTGGAACCTCGTGATGCTCTGTTTGGCGGTCAAACTAATGCATTGCACCTTTACTACAAGGCTCAAGAAGGTGAGCAAATACACTATTTTGATTTCACCAGTCTATACCTGTTCGTGAACAAAACTAAAGTTTACCCTAAATCATTTACCCAACAAATTATCTTCATCAAAGTCATCTTCCGTGACTTTGAACCGATCGAAAACTATTTTGGTCTGGTCAAAGCCAGGGTATATACCCCAAGAAAACTTACAATACCTGTGTTACCGTACAGAGTCTCTGGTAAATTAATGT
This sequence comes from Synaphobranchus kaupii, assembly GCA_029718625.1. Lineage (NCBI taxonomy): Eukaryota > Metazoa > Chordata > Actinopteri > Anguilliformes > Synaphobranchidae > Synaphobranchus > Synaphobranchus kaupii. Next base: position 49,323,954 of record CM056378.1, read on the forward strand.
TTCCACTTTGCCGGTCCTGCGCAGAATCTGAGCATCAAGGTGAGTGTAAACATTCTGATGAGTTGCGTTCTCTCACAGGTGTATGGTGTACCATTGAAATGATTAAAGCTATTGAAAAAGGTTACATCATCGACAAAATTTTTGAAATTTGGCATTTACAAGATAGGTCCGATTCTCTTTTCAGTGACTACATTAAGACGCATTTAAAGGGCAAACAAGAAGCATCAGGATACCCCTCTTGGGTTACTGATGATTCTGACAAGGCTGCCTATGTGCAGAGTTACTGGGAGAAGGAGGGTGTTCGTTTAGACCCAAACAATATTTCAGTAAACAAAGCCAAGAGACAAATTTCAATACTGTTTTTAAATAGTCTTTGGGGCAAATTTGTTCAGAGAAGCAACCAGCCAAACACAACCTTGATCCATGATCCTAAACAGTTTCTGCAATTCATGTTTTCAGACGAGTATGACATCTCACACTTTTCATTTCTTACAGAAGCAGTAGCTCTGGTACAGTGGAAACTTACTAAGTGTTTTCCAAAGGTCCCCAGATACAGCAATGTGTTCATCGCAGCCTTCACCACCGCTTATGCCCGGCTCGAGCTTTATGATGTCATGGATAAAATGCCTGACAGGGTTCTGTACCACGACACAGGTTCTGTAATCTTTGTGAGCCGACCGGGTGGGGTGGGGGTTGGGCATCAACAGGAGCACTGAGGGGGCTGGAGGCGACAGGCTTGACCTGACTGACGTGGAAGGTGGGATGGATTCTTAGTGAGGCGGGGAGTTGAAGCTTTACAGTGACGGGGTTGATGACAGTGAGGATGGGGTAGGGTCCGATGAATCGGGGCTGTAATTTGTTTGAAGTGGATTGGCGGGAAATGGAGGAAGTGGACAGCCAGACCTGCTGACCGGGGACGTACTGTGGGGCTGCGGTCCTGTGAAGGTCCGCCAGGCGTCGGGTACGTGAGGTGGTGCGGAGGAGTGCGGTGCGCGTCAGCCTCCAAACTCTTCTGCATCTGAGGAGGTGGGACCGGACGGATGGGACGGCAACCTCCTCCTCCTGGGCCGGGAACAGAAGCGACTGGTACCCCAAAGAGCACTCAAAGGGGGACATCCCGGTGGCGGTGCTCCTCAGGGAATTGTGAGCATATTCCACCCAAGGCAGGAACTTACTCCAGGAGGAGGGGTTGCGAGCTGACACACACCACAGGGCAGCTCCCAGGTCCTGGTTGGTCCGCTCCGTCTGGCCGGTGGATTGGGGGTGGTATCCCGAGGACAGGCTGGCGGAGGCGCCCAGGGCAGCGCAGAATGCCCTCCATGGCTGGGAGGAGAACTGGGGCCCACGGTCCGACATGATGTCACTGGGGATCCCGTGCAGCCTCACCACATGCAGCACCGGGAATTCCACTGTCTCCAGGGCTGATGGAAGCTTGGGCAGGGGGACGAAGTGGGCCGCCTTGGAGAACCGGTCCACAATGGTCAGGATGGCGGTGTTGCCATCCGACGGGGGCAGACCGGTCACAAAATCCACCCCCACATGGCTCCAAGGACGGCCCGGGGGGATTGTGGGAGGCCTTACTCCTGGCGCACACAGGGCAGGCAAGGACAAACACACGGGTATCCCCCTTCAGGGTGGCCACCAGAAACTCCTCCTGACCAGGGCGGTGGTCCTCAGGATACCAGGATGGCAGACCAGACGGGAGGCGTGGGCCCACTGGAGAACCTGAGAGCAGACGGAGTCGGGAACAAATAGACAGGAGTTAGGGTTATTGCGGGGGTCCGGGTGGGTAGCCTGGGTGGCCTTCACAACACCTTCGATCTCCCAGGAGACCACAGCCACCACGCAGGACAGAGGGACAATGAAAACCGGAACAGCAGGTCTGGAATGAGGGGAAAACATACGTGAGAGGGCGTCGGGTTTGGTGTTCCGGGAACTGGGTCTGTAGGTTATTGTAAAATGAAAACGGGAAAAAAACAGGGACCAGCGGGCTTGACGGGCGTTAAGTCCCTTGGCAGATCTTATGTACTCCAAATTGCGGTGGTCAGTCAGGACAAGAAATGGCTTACCTGCCCCCTCCAGCCAGTGCCGCCACTCTTCCAAGGCGAGCTTAATAGCTAATAACTCCCGGTCCCCGACATCATAGTTATGCTGCGCCGGGGTGAGTCTCCGGGAGAAAAAGGCGCAGGGGTGGAGTTTGTGATCCTGGGCTGAGCGTTGCGACAGGATGGCCCAACTCCAGTGTCTGACGCATCCACCTCCACAACAAACTGACGGCTGGGGTCCGGGTGGCAGAGGATGGGTGCTGTGGAAAACTTTGCCTTGAGTGTGGCAAAGGCGTGGTTAGCCTCGGGGTTCCTACGGAGTGGGACAGAAGTGGAGGTAAGGTTAGTGAGGGGAGCAGCGATGGTGCTATAATTACGGATAAACTGTCTGTAAAAGTAGCCCAGGAATTGCTGTAGGTGCTTATGTGTGGCCGGTTGGGGCCAGTCAGCTATGGCTTGGATCTTTGCGGGGTCGGCTCAGATCTTTCCCTCCTCCACAATGAATCCCAGGAAGGAAACGGAAGAGGTGTGAAAGTTACATTTCTCAGCTTTGACAAACAACTGCAGCCGCTGGAGAACCTGGCGGACATGGATTACATGCTCTTCAGGGGTTTTGGAGAATATTAAGATGTCATCGATGTATACGAATACAGACCGTCCAAGGAAGTCACGTAGTACATCATTGACCAGGGACTGGAAGACCGCTGGAGCGTTAGTAAGGTACACCAGGTACTCAAAGTGTCCGAGGGGGGTGTTGAACGCCGTCTTCCATTCATCCCCATCCCAGATACGGACGAGGTGGTAGGCGTTGCGGAGATCCAGCTTGGTAAATATAGTGGAATCGTGTAGGGGTTTAAAAGCAGAGTTGATTAGTGGCAATGGGTACTGGTTACGGACGGTTATGGCATTCAAACCTCGGTAATCGATACATGGCCAGAGTGATCCGTCCTTCTTCGCTACGAAGAAAAACCCCGCTCCCACTGGTGACGACGAGGGTCGTACGATACCTCACGCCAGGGAATCGTGTATGTAGGCTTCCATCGACGCCTTTTCTGGACGAGACAGGCTGTAGAGGCGACTGGAAGGGAGCTTCGCACCGGCCAGCAGATCAATGCAGCAAATGTAGGGTCTGTGAGTAGGTAAGGAAACAGCACAAGATTTACTGAAAACTTGTTGACAGGTCATGGTATTGACGTGGGACACAAGACAATTCTGGCTCCGGGGCTAATGTGGAAGCCCCAGTGGCCCCAGATGGAGGTAGGGCGGAGTGAAGACAATTGGCGTGGCATTGGGAACTCCAGTCCTGGATCTGGGAAGTTCGCCAGTTGATGTGGGGATTATGGAGGCGGAGCTAGGGTTGGCCGAGAACCAGCAGAGACCGGGCTGAGTGGATGATGTAGAACCTGATCGTCTTGCGGTGGTTGCCCGACAATATGAGTTGAAGTGGTTGAGTGGAGTGTGTAACCTGGACTAGGAGATTTCCATCCAAAGCATAGGCATTGAGCAGGGCAGACAATGGCTCAACGGGAATTCCTGATTTCTTGAATCAATTAAGTTGGCATCGGCTCCAGAGTCGACTAAGGCAGACAACAAAGTAGATTGAGTGTCCCACAGCAGGGTATCCTTCAATTGGACAAGGGACTGGTCTGCATGAGCAGTGGAGATAGGACTCGCCAGTACACCCTGTCTTACCGGCGAGCCATCCCTTCTTGGCCAAATGGGACAGGAGGCCCCACAATGTCCCGGATGGCCACAATAGACTCCAGAAACTGGAGACCACTCTTCAGCGACGTTCGCCAACATCGATAGTGGGGCGGTTCAACTGCATCAGTTTCTCCTCCGGTGGGCCCAGCATTGAAGGAGAACGGTTACTTGGAGGTGACAAGACTCGTGAACGTGGTGGGTAAGGAGATGCACTCTGTCAGCCGATGCACTCTCCTGGGCTCGGGCAATGTCAATGGAGATGGCGAGCCAGTTAAGAGCGTTCAAAGAACTGGACTCGTCACGGGTTGCCAGCTCGTCTTTCAGTTTGTCACTGAGGGCTTGGAGGAAGGTTCCTTGGAGCGCGGTGTCATTCCATCCTGACTCAGCTGCCAAGGTGCAGAACTGAACAGCCATCTCTGCCATGCTGCGGTTGCCCTGACGCAGTTGGAGTAAGCGTTGGGTAGCATCGCGTCCACAGACAGGGTGGTCGAACACCCGACACATCTCAGAGGTGAAGGAGGCCAAGTGAAAAAAGGCGGGTAGCTGGCTGTCCCACATAGCCGTTGCCCACTCCCGTGCGCTCCCTCCCAGACATGCCATCACAAAGGCGACTTTACTTGCATCAGAGGCGTAGGAAGCAGGTTGCAGGCTATGTCGAACACTATGTCGCACTGAAGTAGAAAACTTTGGCACTTTCCAAGGTCCCCCATGTAGTGCTCTGGATGCGGCACATGTGGTTCTCTGCCAGGGAGAGGTGGTGAAACTGCGGGCTGCGGCTCCGGGGTTGGCGGTGCAGCACTGGGGAGGACCCGCGGGAGAGGTAGATGAACCGTCAGCTGACCAGTACCCATCTGACTCACTTGGTCCAAGACGGTCTTCAGAGTCTCCTGGACGTCTTCCAGGCGGTTGCCGTGTTGATCGATGACAGCGCTCTGGCATGCGAGGGAGTGGTGAATCTGTTCTGAGTCGGCTGAGTCCATGTTGGCCAGTTCGTTCTGTTATGATTCCGTGAAGGAACTGGACTCTAACGCACGACTCTCACACAGGAATTTCAAGAATTCAATAATTTATTACTTCGACAACAACTCCTGAAGTATAGGGAGAAAGGTATACGGGGACTGGATCCTGGAATGGAGTTAGCAGGGGGTAAAGCGGGAGTGGGAGTAGGCAAGGGGCTGGTTAGTGGCAGAATCCTGGGCTGGTGTAGCAGAGGAGGAGCGGGATGCGGGAGACGGGGCTGCGTAGAGTGGGCTAGGACAGCTGCAGGCTGGTGAACATGCAAGGCAGAACAAGGCGTTAATGACAGCAAGGCATAACAAGACAGGCAGCGCTATACGCTGAGTTAAGCAAGACTTTAAGCAGTAAGCAAGGCAGGACAAGGCTAGATTTCTAGGCACGAAGCGAGTCAAGACAAGAGTTAATTCAACAACGAGACTTAACGAACTGGCACAAGACAAAGAACACCGGGAGAATATATAGGAGAGTTAATGAGAACCAATTACGTGCAGCGTGAGAATGTATGCGTGAGTGATTAACAGAGCAGAGAGCGTGAGGAATGCAGGCGGAGAAAGGAATGGGATAGGCTGAGATAATGCAAGGGAAATGAGTGACACGAAGAGGGAAACCCACGCCTAGCCTGCAGCACGAGGGAATACAAACAGGAAACATGAAAACAAACACGACACGTGAGGGAAAAGGTAAAACAAGGAGCACAGCAGGGACGGGAATGGAGAGCGTCACACTAAGCATCATATATCTTGTTCAGAATCTTTTCTTCCAGGATCGAAACAGCCGCACAATAAATCTTAATGCAAACTATATTGTTCTGTTCAAAAATCCAAAAATCCAAGAGATAAAATGCAAGTTAATGTTTTGGCACGGCAAATGTACCCCAGACATTCAAAGTTTTTCTTTTTTCCTTGAATGTTTCGATGATGCGACCAGAAAACCTTATGGCTACCTATTAGTGGAAGCGCAGACGCCTGAGGAATACCGCATCAGAACTGGTTTGTACGCTCCAGAGTGGCCGGTAGTTTATGTGCTCAAGGAAAAGTAAAATGTCTGCGCGTATTAAATGGAACTGGAAAAGCCCTATTTGAAGGTAATGCACAGCAAAGACATACCATAATACAGTCTGCTTCTGGTGAGCTTATAAACACAATTTGTGAACTAGCTCTCAATGTTTTACATGGCAATATACCCCTAACGGATACACAACTGAAAAAAATAAGAAAACAAAAGGTTGGAATTAAACTGTTGGCCAACCAAAAAACCTCAATTAAAAAGAAGAGGAAAGTGATTAATCAAAGGGGCGGTTTCCTTCTGCCTCTACTGAGTGTTGCAATACCGTTTCTCACCAGTTTGATAGCGGGTCTCGGCGGCGGTTAAAAACGTGGAGCATGTGCAAAAGATGTTTCTCGTGCCTCAAAGCCAGCTGGACACATTAAAGAATCTTACTTTTACCCCGGAACCCATCCGACAAACTGAAAATTGTTTGTTTTAAATGTTTGTTTTAAATGATCAAAATGTGAAATGTAAAGTTTAACATTATTTATTTTACAATAAAATACATAAAGTAACATTCAAACAAAACATGCATGTTTTTGTTTTTCAACCGTGACCGGGTCCGAGCAATTCAAAAGTGTTACTCGCCGCTGTATATAGAGCTCTATCTTTCAAGCCCTTGTTGTCCCCCGTATGCCCACTGGTGTCCTTATAGAATAAGCTGGCCGTAAATTGATTATACATTGTGTCTTCAGAATAATTAAGTAGACATTCTATAATTGCTCTGTAGGGTACATGTTGCTAGACTGGCTCACCAGCCTGTCCCCCAGTGAAACATCCACCTGTGAAAAAATGGTTGCTAGGGATAATTAATAAGCCCAACCTTGTCAGCGGCAGTAATATTGGCACCATCTGCACGGATTATCTGACATTGTAGGTAGAAAACAGTATTGTTTAAGTCAAGATAATCTTCACCATAACTGGCTATATAGAACTCTAGAGGCCTCGTATCCGAAATGGCTGACAGTGGTGGAACTTCTACGTAGATGCTCTTATCAATGCTTGTTTGTGTGTATGGTACAGCAAAAAGGTCAAGTTCCAACTTCATACATTCCTCTGACATGTTGTGTATGAAGGCCATTTTAAAAAAATGTATCTACTTTTTCTCTTAGCCTTCTTGGTCTGCTTTTTCGTCTTCCTCTTTTTTGCAACTGTGACCCGAATGTATGTCGGTCGTCTCTTTTTAGACTTAGCCCTGCTTGAGACACGCCCCCCTGGAGGCCTTTTCTGTGAGCGACGCGTCATGACCATAAGGCCCGAGCCTTCCTGGTCACCGGTGTTCAAACGACTCGTCACAACTTTATTGACCACAACTTTATTGACACACATGTTTTTAGCTGCAGAAGTCAAATGTGGTCTGGCTATGTTGAAACCTTTCTTTAGTAGGGGCAATGCCATTCGGAATAAACCTCGAAAAAGTCCTCCAAGACCGCTACCATACATAACACTCGCGCCCTTATACCCCGGCAGACCATTTCCGGCTTGTGCTGTATAATAGTCTATGCACCTATGGGGGTCAACGTATAGGTTTGACCTTGCCATTTTTTATTCATGATATCGATGCTTCACTGGCCTGAAATGCAATTTTATGATGGATTTACCGTAAGTGAAACGTGTGTTCTCGTTCTGATCCGATTTCAGCTCAATGGTTATGTTGTCAATATGCTTCTTGCTGACATGTACGTAGTGTGGCTTCTCGTACGAGATTGTGATGACGTCGTTGCTAGACCCTGTTATATGTACACATCGTAGCAAGGGCACAAAACTATTTCCGACTCTCTGGTCATCAATAATGTGTGTGTAAACATACATTGTGTAAAAGACCGCACGAATATCGGCGGGGTGTGGCGCCACAGGCTTTACGGCCGTTAAGGGTGAATCTGGATCCAAACCCAGCATTCTAGCGAGTTTTCTGCTAGCCGCCAGCGATAGATTTTCGTTTGTACTAATATAAATTCGGTTTTTCATTGTGGCATGGGACACCTCAATAGCCAATTTTCTTGTTTTTAAAGCTTTATTCATCTCATCCACTAGCATTTTCATGTTCTTGTAATAACCCCAGCTTATTACAACAACGTAGCTAAGTTCCTTTTTCTTATCATCACTTACGATAAAAGCGTTTTCATGAGATGATAGCAATCTCCAAGTACATGGGTATTGAATTTCTGCTAAAGCAACTTCCCATTGCCCGCAAAATTTGAGGGGCCTAGCGAACTTTGTTGTGTAACTTGAAATTTTATTTCCAGGGTAAATATCTAGACAGGCGTTACTCGGGAGAGGTTGTACAGGACCAAATCCTGTACAACTTCTATATAGTGTCTAGTATTGTGTGCTGTGAAGCATCTCCACATTCTGGTTTTTAACGTTCTATTGAAATGTTCAACCACAGATGCAAAGTGGATTATTTTGTTGCGTTTCATCAGACTTTGAAACAATTTATTGAAAGATTCTTTACCCTTATCGGTTTGTATTTTTTTAGGGATTCGCCCATTTGTGAGAATTCCTTGAAAAGCCCGGACCACTTCGACCACTTGTGTAAAGTGTATGCGTTTTCCCCCGATAACCAGTCCGTAACTTTCTTGTTTGATATGTTACTACCTGCTGTTTCATGCAAACCCCTTTGCAAGTGCTCTTTACCACCGCAAGGGAAAAAGGGTCAAAAACCATGACAGCGCCAAGGGGTTAAGATTTCCTTTAAAGGTGTGTGTTTACAGATTGTGATGCCCTCAGCTCCTCTGGCAGGCTGTTCCAGAGGCAAGGACCATAGACACTGAATGCTGTTCCCTGTATTTCTTTGTCCTCACCCGGGGAACAAATAAAATGCCAGTGCCAGAGGACCTGAGTGATCTAGAGGGAGCATACATTAAAAGCATGTCTGACAAGTATTCAGGCGCTAGTCCATTAAGAGATTTTTTTTATTAATTAATTTTTTAAAATTTGTTTCTGATTTCCCTTTTTCTCCAAATTTGGTAGCCAATTGAACCCTTATGCTATTCAATTATCCCCATGTAGCAACCGCTAGAGAATCGCCGCTATGTGCCCTCTCAGCCGGTAGTAGGACGGAGGGCACCATGTCCTCTTCAGGGCGTGGCTCCTCGAACTTCTGACCGTGATTCCAACTCGCCCAAGGCCGTTCTGTGCGCAACGATTCTCTCCGAGCCCCTCCCGGTGGAAGCAGCTGCCAATTGCCGCTCCCTCAGGCACCGGCCATGCTTGGAACTGGCAGGACTGGGGATCAAACCCCCGATCCTCAGGGCGCAACCGCACAGACTAAAAAGAGATTTGAACACCAATAAAAGGATCTTAAAATCTATTCTAAAACTGAGTTTGTTTATAGCTTTCTTAGGTAGACCAGAAAGGAGAGCATTGCAGTAATCAAGCCTGCTAATGATAAAAGCACACATACGTCTCTCAGTATCTGCGGTTGCAATATTTCTAAGGTGATAAAAAGCGGTTTTAGCGAGATTTCTGATGTGAGATTCAAAATTCAAATCAGGGTCTAGAAGCACGCCAAGATTCTTTGCTATGGGCTTGGTGTTTTGTGCCAGGGAGTTTAACTTAGTGCACAGTATCTCCCTCTGGACCTTTGCTCTGATAATTAAAACCTCTGTCTTATCTTTGTTCAATTGCAAGAAATGATGTGACATCCACAAGTTGATATCATCAATGCATTGAACCAGTTTATCAATAGGGCTGATGTCATTGGGTGATAAAGAGATGTACAATTATGTATCATCGGCATAGCTATGAAAATTAAACCTGTGTTCTCTGATGATGTTTCCCACTGGCAGCATATAGAGACTGAACAACACAGGTCCCAGAATCGAGCCTTGAGGAACCCCACATGTTATGCTAGTGTTAGCCGAAGAGTGGTCACCCAGGGAGACAAAATAGTCTCTGCCGGACAGATAAGTCCTAAACCAATCTAAAACTGAGCCAGAGAGGCCAACACACTTCTGTAGTCTGTTAATAAGGATGTCATGATTGACTGTATGAAAAGCAGCGCTTACGTCTAAAAGTACTAATATTGAGAGTTTCTTGTCGTCCATGTTCATTCTCAGTTCATTTACAACTTTAACTAGCGCTGTCTCAGTGCTGTGGTGAGGACGAAAGCCAGATTGAAACTTCTCAAATATACAGCTGAAATTTAGGTATTCATTTAGCTGTTTAAATACTAGGGTAAGAATTTTACTTAACCCTTTCATGCGTGGAGTCCACTACAATGGACAGGCTTTTCAAAGTCTATTTTAACAGTCAAAAACATTTGTGATCTCCAAAAAATATCAGAGCAGATTCCTTGCACCTTTGCCTAAATTTTGATATGCTCCATCTTGTTACACTTTATTGCCTTTTCTAGTTTTGAAACAGTGAAGGTCAAAATGGCAGGTGGAGGTGGAAACATACAAACTCCCTCTGGTGTAGCTATGAAATCCTTCTATTCCTAGAGAACATTGCATGTTAAAAAAAATTCTTATTAGGGAAGATGCAAGGAGTAGAATTAGTTATATTTGTAACAAAATGTACTGTAGTTCTTGTATACAAAAAACCTTCTGTCCACTGAAGTGGACATCATGCATTAAGAGTTGTAATCTGCATGTGTGGTCTATGTTTTCAAGGGGCCATTTGGGGCACATTTCTGTGACCTAGGCGGGTGAAACACATCCGGAGTTTGAAGTGAAAAAAATATTGCTCTGTTTTGTAATAATTCATGCATGAAAGGGTTAAAAAAAGAAAGGTTTGAAATTGGCCTGAAATTGTTTAGTACTAAAGGATCCAGGTTACTTTTCTTTAGGAGAGGTTTCACAATAGCAGTTTTCAGTGCCAGGGTGAAAATACCAGTCAGCAGGGAGTGATTTACAATCGCCAACACTTCATCCTCTAGACAATTAAACACAGTCTTAAAAAAGGTGGTGGGGATAGGGTCAAGTGAGCAGGTGGAGGGTTTTAGTTGCATTACTTCCTTCCTGAGCATTTCTTTATCAACAGCAGCAAAATCATTCATAGCAGTCTTAGGCAAAGGGAAAGTGTCCAAAGGCAGGTGCTCATGCACATTCTGTATAAAATGGTTTAAATCCAACCTGATCTTTGTTATCTTGTCACTGAAAAATGCTGCAAACTCTTCACATTTTGATGTTGAGGTGATGAGAGTGGTTTTTTGGAGCTGGATTTATGAGGCTGTCAATAGTTGAGAAAAGCATTCTGGGATCATTATGATTTTTAGAAATCAGCTTTGAGAAATGAGCTTGTATTGCATTTCTAATTGCTTTGTTGAGGATAGTGAGGTGTTCTTTAAAAATGTCACAATGGACAACACAGCTTAGTTTTTCTCCATTGATGCTCAGCTTTTCTACAGTTTTTCTTTAAGTTAATAATATCCCCAATTCTCCATGGTGGTTTCGGTTTAGATTTAGTCTTCTTAAGTTTGGCTGGTGCTATAGCGTCAATGGTAGTCTTCAACTTATTATTAAAATTGTTGACTAAATCATCACAAGAGAAAGGAAGGATCTGTGGGGGTATGTTATTAAAATGATTTCTGAAATTTTCAGCAACTTCAGAGTTAAGATAATGTTTCCTAACAACCTGCTCACTAACAGAGCTAGATGATGATAACAATGCAGAGAAAAAATACAGTAGTGGTCTGAGATTGCCAAGTCAATTACAGAGGATACATCAATTAGATCCAACGTGTGACGGCGGTTGTGAGTCAGCCCATTAACATGTTGAATAAAATCAATAGAGCTCAACACATTTAGGAACTCAGCGCCTTTAGAGTCGGCCACATTATCCACATGTAGTTTAAAATCACATATGACCATAATGTTGTCATAATTGGAACTGACAATAGACAACATTTTGGTGAATTCATCTAAAAAGATGTTTGGGGGGGTCTATATTTAAGCAATAAGGTACGAGACACTGTACTATATCGTCAATATAGTCACAGTTAAAGGGTGTTGTTAGGCCCGACGCGAAGCGGAATCTCTGTTTAAAACATGCAGTCAAGTTTATGTTCAGATATGAGTTTGTTAATAACAAACGTCTTATTGCTTAGTGATCGAACATTGAGAAGTGCCATATCCATTTTTTCCCATCCAGTTTTTCTTAGTGCAGGACGTGGAACATTTAATGGGATGGATATCAGATTACGTGCAGTTATACCATGAGTAGTACAGTTTAACTGATGGTTAGTGGATCTCACATGTTGCCTGTTGCAAATGTTAACTGGGATGAAATTAGACTGTTGAGCTAGGCCATTTTTGAGATGTTTAACACTGACCACGTCAACCGACCAGCTGTAGGCAAAAAAGAGCTGGTGGCCGTTTAAAACAGGTTTATATTGCTTGATAACTCATCACTATGGCTGTACCACTTAAATTGAGCTGCCTTCTCTCAAGTGAATAACAGCAGATAGAATACAATGACAAGTAGTTATGTACACACTCATTCATTAGCAGCCACATTATTTAATCATCTATGCATATTCAATAAATAAATACTCAAATCCACCTGCACCGTAGCTGAAATAGTTTCGTTCAGATCATTTAGAATCATTTTATGCCGTTTATGCAGTATTAACTGGGGACCTCATGTGATTTGTGGAGGTCGCCTGTGATCTTAATCCCGAGCGAAGCTGCATTTCCGTAATTTGTAAAGTCAAAATTACCCACCGTAAATTACCTACCATATTTCGCACAAAACAGGTCATCTGATAATTTTAGTCCTGTGTGAATTGGCATTTGGGGTGGTATTTTTTTCCCCAGCAAGGATTCCTTGTTTATTCCCTGCTTTTTCTTAATCTTTCTGAGTTGAGATATATGGAGGCTGCGGTGGAAATTATTATTGCTAATTCTGACATTTTGGGTGCGATTCTTATACGAAAAGTATTTAAATGTTACTGCTGAATTTACCATGACTGAATTGAAAAGAATTTTAGCCTAATAGACTCTGTAGGCAGCTTCAACACACCAATTTGCATACGCTGTGCAAATGTGCATAAAAACTGAGAATATGGAAGTAGCCTATAGAAATGTTACGTTTCAGTCGTTCTCGTTGATAATCCCTGGGATTTCATAAGTAAATTTGAGTGAAATACTGACTGCGTTTATCCCGTGCGAATGCGCCACATGAAACTCGTCTGGGGATAATTCCTAAATCATATGAGGTCACCAGGTAGCCTAATACCCTAGTCCAGTGTGAATAGGGCATTTGACATCCCGGAGAACACAGAGAGCGACTTTAAGCATGCAGCCTGAACGTCATCATAGCGGGAAGGTAAGTTAACTCTGTTATCCCAATTTTCATTCTCGTTATTCCCCTAAATTCCAGCTCACGACGACCCAAGAATCGCATCGATCAACCCCTCAGGAATGTCACGGTTTTCTACACTAACGTGATTTTGTTATGCGTGCACCTTCATCAAAAAAATGATCATTCTCAGACTCAATTTGCATGGTTACACTACTGTCATGCTCCTTCGATTTTACATGAATTTGAACAGACCTGAATTACGTGGCCTAAATAATGAAAGGCATTTCTCGCAAACATTGAACATCTCCTGTAGCAACACACTTGGATAAAAAATAATAGGCTATCCTTTAAACAACACACATGGCCAGCAATACATGCGATTCCGTTAGCAAGCTTCCTGTAACTAATCCACCTTGACGTAGGTTTAGGCTAACATTAGTTAAATCACTAACGTTAGCAATTAGCTAGCTATTAACACTACAACACGATAAAAAATGTAACTATTTACAATACAAATCACAGCTGACAACGCCAGACGGGGCTGGTCCGTGGACAGCCTTAGCACACTCCACCTCCAACTTAGCTAGCTGTATCCTAGATGTCCGTTCTGCCTCATGGGCCGCTCTCTTCTCACTTGCCCAAATATTCTCCAACTCTAACTCGGCCATGAGGAGTTTTATCAGAGCGGACTTTTTAGTATTATCTGGCACTGTCACCTCATGCTCCTCAGCTAAACCTTCCAGCTGCTCCTTAGTGAGATATCAGAACTGACGGCATGTAGGAAACAGGCTAACCTCCTCCTCTACCGACTCTAACTCGTCCTGGCCAGGCCTCTCAAGAAAAATAAATTATTCCCCACCAGCACACAGGACAGGGACAACAAAACGCGCAGGGACCATACAATATCTAAGCTACAAGATCAACACTATAACAAGGCAGAATACGTTACCACCAAAACCAGGAGCAGTACACAAAGCCCCTAAAGTCCAGTTAGCTACCTCTCAGTCACTAACCAGTCCAGTCTACCATATTGGAGGGGACCTCAAATTTAGCTGAATGGATACAAATAAGAATCATTAAATAATCACTGCCTACAATGTAGCCCTTGTCAGCTCCGCCAATACACAGCTCTTCCCTAGCAATGCACACTAGGCGCACCATAAAAGGTCCCAAAAAGGAACATTGCACAAAAGTCAGACTATAGGCCAGAATGATCACCTACTGACAATGGTACAAACGTTGCAGGCCAAAAGAGGGGGGAAATGGTGCAATACCACTCTGCCAAACACCAAAATTACCACACGTGACACTATAGGCTATACCACAACAATAACCATACAGAACTGTCAAGTTTATCCAAGCATATGTATAGCCCACCAAGCTACCTAGTTATATTCAGCTGATTCCAGCACGATTGAAATCCTACATGACACAGTGCACCGCGCACTCACTAGGCAAAACTTTTATTTATTTATTTTAACCAAATGACAGAAGCTACCCCTTCAAAGGGCTTACTACAATGTGGCATGTCACTACAGACCAATACTATATGCGGGAACAGTGTAACCCGATAGGCTACCCACTTCACTGCTCTCTGGCTATGAAGGTTAAATATTTCACACAAACCACGCAATCAATTCCTTAGTGTGAATCCGAATGCTTACACGCTAATCATGTTCTTCGGATCCAAGTGCGCCCTATACTAACGTTATCTTAACTACACTGGCATGCACCGGCCGTTTAGCAGGTGAAAACACCTATAATAATAATAATAATAATAACTTTATTTGTATAGCACCTTTCTAATGCAAGGATACAAGGTGCTTTGACAGGCAAAGGAAAAATGACAAAATATATAACAAACAGAAGAACAAGAACAATAAGTATACAGAAATACAAGATAATAAAAAGAAAGAAGAATAAATAAATAAATAAAATAATACTTTTAAGTAAAAGCTAGTTTATAAAGGTGAGTTTTCAGGTTATTTTTGAAAGTGCATACTGAGTTTGCAGTTCTTAAGTTGAGTGGGAGGCTGTTCCAGAGTCTAGGCGCAACCACTGAGAAGGCACAGTCACCCTTCGTCTTTAGCCTAGAATCTGGAACAACCAACAGATTCTGATTAGCAGATCTGAGTGTCCGGTTTGGTAAGTAAGGGGTAAGAAGCTCAACTATATAGGCAGGTGCTAAACCATTTAATGCTTTAAAAGTGATTAGTAAAATTTTAAAATCAACTCTAAAAGCAACTGGGAGCCAGTGTAAGGATGCTAGAATAGGGGTAATATGTTCTCTCCTATTTGTCCCAGTTAATAGCCTGGCAGCTGCATTCTGCACCACTTGGAGCCGGACCATAGTTTTGCGTCCCAGGCAACTATACAGCGAGTTGCAATAGTCTATGCGTGATGACACAAACGCATGTACAATTTTCTCTGTATCTTCAAAAGACAATATTTTTCTGATTTTGGAGATGTTCCTCAGTTGGTAGAAGCATGTCTGGACTGATTTCTTTATGTGACACTCAAAGTTAAGATGTTGATCAAAAATCACACCAAGATTTATAGAAACAGATTTTACATTTAGTGCAAGAGAGCCTAAACTATGCGTCCCTTAATTCACGCAAGGAATTGCTTGACTGGAAAATAGCTAATAACCATACACAAAGGAATTAGAAATTCACAATCAAACAACACAAAACTCACTATCTACAATGCTACCAAAAGCATAACCATGGCGAATCAAACGTTCAGATCCCGGACGCGAGCCCTCCACCTTATCACGGGCGAGTCTTCCCGAATATAAAAAGCAAGATACTCGAATGTCTAGGGGTTTTATTACAAACAGACTCACCCATCGCTTCCTTCCTCAATCGCGGATCACAAACTCAGCTCTCAGGCAATGGGCTGAAGAGTGCGGCTGTAGAACAGTGTGGTCTCACCTCGATAATTCCCACCAAGACAGGACCAGTGCAATCTTCACTCCGGATAGCGACCAGCTCCTTCTTGTTCCTTTGATTTCTTCAAGTTTTAGTAATTTTCTTAAGACAACCAGCACCGCGGCTGTGTGTGGGGCAATCCTCTTCTCGGCCTCTTGTGACCCTCGCACAACTCCACTCTTGCGAACATCCCGGCAGCCACCTTGAAATACTCTCACCTGCCGCCACAGGTGAGACCACCTGACCACACACACACCCCCTTCCGCCCATTGCCAATAAAGATGGATATAATACTCTAATGTAACAGAAATTATAACGACAGAATGTAGACATAATGGGAAATACCGCTAATTCATCTACAACTAATCTAGGAGGAAAGGTGTTCGTAACACTTTTGTTTTACAGGCTGATGCCTCGGATAGGGGGTTGGGGGCTGTGCTGTCCTAGGAGGTGGAGGGGGAGGAGCGACCGGTTATTCACATCAGCCAGAAGCTCTCTCTGAGAGAGGCCTGCTACAGTACCATCGAAAAAGAGTCCTTAGCCATCAAGTGGGCCACTTTCACCCTCCATTATTACCTCCTGGGTAAAGCATTTACCCTCTATTCCGATCATGCACCCCTCCAGTGGTTACATTGGATGAAGGACACCAATTCAAGGATCACCCAGTGGTCTCTGGCTTTGTAGCCGTTTCGCTTCCGGGTGGTCCACCGGCCCGGGTCCGTGAATGCATCCTGCGCAGATTTTCTCTCCCGGGAGGGGGGGGGGGGGTCTTTGTAGCCAAGTGGGCTGGGCCACATTCTGATGGTGGAGGGGTGTGGAAGGGCGTCGGTCTGGGTGGGGTGAGTCCTGTTAATTGTTTAACATATAGCTGCTCTGATCTCTCAGTAGGTGCCTGGAACACGGAGTTAGATGGTTCCCCACTCCCTTCCCGAAGGAAGACGCAAGTATGGCGGCATATTAATGCCAAAAATTGCAAGAGAAAATAAAACCTACGCGCGTGGAAATCGATGAGCCGTGTGCACAGCCCGAAAAATCCGTGCAATTGATATTACACTAGCTACACCCAGGCCTACACAATTAAATTCACGCTTATCGTTGAACCCTGACTGTTACACGGGTCGACTGATGGCTATTAACAATTTAAGGTATGAAAAAAATTATAATTATCTTTCAAACAGCAATAAAGTAATACAAGAAATGACAAACTATTCTTTTGTAGCAGTTCTGTACTGAATATTACTAGTTTGCTAGTACATAGGCCTACCTCCGCCATGCTTCGTCCTCTCCTTGAGCTCTCTGAATATCATTATCACTCTTCCTGTTTTGCTCGCGCCAGTTTTTGAACAGCCAATTAGAATACATACAAAGATAACAGCCAATCATAGAAGACTGGGACTAACCAATGATAGTTAAGGATATAATAGCTAATGCTGGCCCCGCCCACCACTGTCAAAAAGAAAAATTGTTGCGTGAGCAGGAAAGAGAAACGTGAGCACAAAAGAGAAACGCGAGTGCAAGCAGGAGCTGTGCTCGGATAACAGTTTTGTGCGCTCGTTCAGGTTATGTGTGTGCTCAAAGCCTGGATTTCTCCTCAAAGCCTACAATTTTGCACTCAAATACGGACATTCCTTGTGCGTGAGTTCTTTAAAAACACACTTGCATGCACGGATTTTCGGGCTGTGCACACGGCTCATCGATTTCCACACGGCTCCTTGATTTCACGTGCGAAAGGCAGTTTAAATTTTTTCTTCTGCCTTTGCATTAACCTGTGAGGGTGATGGTAAAGAGAGTTTTTTTGTTTTGTTTTATTATTTCTTGAGGCGTGTGCCGTCGAAGCTTGTTAGCAAAATAAAAGTTCTTAACTTGACCGAATCATACTCCGTTTCCCCCTGTCTTGCTTTTCCCTGAGAACATTGTCCACAGCATGTGACAGTGAGTTAAGTTTTTCATCTTTTATTCTTGTGCTGGTGGTTCCTTGTGCGTTTCCTTTTGTTCCTGTTCAGCTGGAGGAGGGTAAATATTTTGGCAATTTCTGGCTTATCGGTCTCTCTCTCTCTTTACTGGTATCTTCTAATTAATGTCTGGTTTAACCTCTTAATGCCAAACGCCCCCTAGCGGTCACGCCGGCGTGACGGAAATTATTACATTATACATTTCATTAATTTAATAATATATAATAAACTGCTCACCTCAATATTTTGATTAAATATCCTTAAGATATATCCATTCCTTCTGGGAAAGTGGTTTTTAAGCCCAAAACGTCGGAATAAAACTTTGTAAATAACGTTGGAAACTCGGACCTAATTCTCAAACATGTATTGCAGCTTGATGTCACACCATGAACAATGTGCTGGTAAACTGTTCTGCTTAATTGTATTTTCACAAAACTTTGGTTTGAAAAATCATTATACCTTTAGGCTTCAAGAAAAAATACTTTAAAACTTTCATACGGCTGTACATTATTTTTTTCCAATTTTAAACCGACTTGTGCTTTTTTGCACTTGATTACGACTCGTTCGGCTGTGTTCACTTTGGCGTTGTGAAACTCAGCCAGTTTCTGGAGTACCAATCCCATGGCTTAGTATATGTTAGCCAGAGTAGTTTTGAACATGCTTGCCGTGATTTATGCAAAACCGTCGTCAATTGGGTGTATTTCTTTGACTGATAGCACAATAGGCCTATCTGAAGTGGGAAAAACCGTCTTCCACCCGCCTCCACTCTGAGTATTATTAGCTTTCCATTGGGTTTTAAAACTGTCTGTCAATATTCCAGGAAATAGCCAAGACTCTTATCTTTGAAACAAGCCGGCTATTGAATACAATAGCCGTCGTAAAAAAGGAAAGCGAGCCGTGCGTATGAGGAAGTGGTGAGCCACGCGTAATTATCGAACCAAAATGGCGCAGTGGTTTTACCTTGTAGCGTAGCTCGCTACATTCCGTTTAGCAAAGCACAATTAATTAGGTAAGGCCCGCAGTTACATTTAATACTTTAGAGTATTTTTGATACAGTTTTTGTGTAGTTATGTCGAGATTTTTGAGGCGTTTATCCGTGCACCAAGTGCTAGACGAACTGGATAAGCCAGAAGATGTTTTTGCCGAGGGAGACTCATCCTGTCTCAGTGACGCTGAATCCACTGATGACCGAGACGATGTTGCTGACATGTAAGTTGTTTTAATCATACTAACAGTGTTATGCTATAAACGCATTGAATTTCGCCATGGCAGGTAACGTCGTTAGGGCTGGTGGTATTACCGATTTTTCGATATACCAGTGTGAATTCACGCAATGCCATGCGGGTTCGTAATTACATTGTCAACTGTATTTTATTGTTTTTCATACAATTAATATTACAATTGCACATTCCAACGGTATGATAAATAATTTATGAAGTAAACTTAGGGTGTATTGTCTGTGTTGACAAACTCGCACGTGTTACGTGGCGTTGCCAACAACACAGATGTTTGGTGTAAGCATCGAAGGAAATTTAGCTGCAATGCGTGAATCCCTGTGTTTCTTCTGTGAAGCTAACTAACCTTATATACTTATGCATAAAATCGGTCCCTCTCAGCTAAATTAATATAGATAGTATTGCCTTTACAGTGGCAAGCTAGCAAGCATCCCTGTGTTTTCCTGTCTGTTTATTATAGTTTATACGAGTATTAGGAATGGAAGTGTGGTGTTGCTGATTTGCCCACAGCTTACTGTGAACTACAGTCGACGTTCATTGCTAGGGATAGCTGCTACATTATGCGAAGGATGTGCTTTGCCTTGTCTGTTCTGTAGTGATCTTGATGTCTCTGTGCGCACTTACTGTACATCGCTTTGGATAAAAGCGTCTGCTAAATAAATGTAATGTAATGCAAGCAAAATTACAGGTAACAAGCAGCTAGCTATCTATTTGTGTCTGAGATGAGCTACTAAAACGATTTTTTTGAGTGTGAAATGGCTTCTGGAAGTGTTTAGTAAAGTCATTGTTCCACCTGAGTAAATTGTTCTGTATGCAGTACAGAAGGCTGTGCAGGTAAACAAAATGGTAATTTATGCATGGTATGAGGAGAGAACATGATAACATGAGGGAGTACTTGTTGATTATTATTATTGTTGATTGTTGTTGTATAAGGGGGACTAATGGGTATATCAACATGGTGGACAATTCCATGGACAGGGTTAGTGGGATTTGTAATGATGCAGATTGCTCTCCTGAGGGAATGTGTAGTCTAAATGGCTTCTGTATGAATGGTTAAATAATCTCTCCTCAACCTCCACCCCCGATGTTTTGATCCTTTACCTTTTTTTGTTTTTAGTTCATTTTTTTTAGCTTTTTGGACCCTGCCATTTTGTACTTTCTTTGTGTAAATACGGTAACTTCAGCAATTAGAGGCAAGGATCTTTTTATTTGTTACAGCAGGGGTGTTTTTATTTTTTATCTAGGAAACTGGTGGACTTTTGATTTTTTTATCCACTGCACTTTTAGTAGTACACCTTAGTGCACTTGTATATAGTTGATATATGTTTGTCATGTATAAAGTTTTGCCTCCTAAAACCCAACCCCAACGTCCCTGTCATAGGAGGTGGCAACAGAATAAAGGACATGACTGGCAAGCATTAATGTGTAGGGAAGTTTCATACTATTCCCATTATTCATTTGAAAACCTGTTTGCACATTCCTGGACTCATTTCTGGCTAATGGGGCTCTGGTGAAATACACAAGATTCACTGTGCTGCTACATGGGTTTTGACAGCTTTTTGTAACCTTGGGTAGTTAGTTGTGTAATATGCAGAACACCAAGAACACGTCTAAAAATGAACTTTTATTGCCAATATTGACAAATTATCTCATTTTATTGTAAAAACCTAAAAAATAAATCATATTGAGACCTTTCTGGAACATTGCCCATTTTTGGCACATTTGGCACCATTTGGATAACGAAAAAGGTTCACCTGAAAAAAAACCCTGTAAAATTTGAATGGTTTGAGATATTGACAAGAGATTGTTACCAGAGGTAGGCAGCATATTGATGAATCAGATAGAGGAGTCATTTCCTTGATTGCATTTGTAGCTCATCAGGTAAAAATTCTTAAACTTGAATGTAGGTACCCGTTTTTTAGTTTTTTTATATTTACTGTACATAAATTGTTGTAGTTAAGTATCAAAAACTGGATTTCTATGAGTTCTCACTGCTTAGTCGTAATACTGCAGGTGTCCTGCTTTAATAAAAGCCATGAACCATATTTGTACCATTTATAGTTTTTGAGATAACCACCTTTGTTTGTCACTAGTGAAAACAGGCAAAATTTGGCCTATTTTGCCCTCGGTAGGAAGAGGTTAATGTCTTCCTTTTTGTAAATTATAAGTAGTCAGCCTACATTCATTAGTGAATGTATGATTTCAAGTCATTATTCTAATTGACTGTTTTTCATTTAATAAAATTATTTAATCTTAAGACCTGATTTAGACTTTGTTTTGACTTGTTAGTTGATCTGCCAGGTTACTGTTTGACTTACCTATCAGTGAATTCGCCAATTTAATTGAATGTCATTTTTAATAATAATTATTAAATTGAATCAAGTAAAACATACTTTGAATGTAGGTTAAGTGAGGGGTTCTAGCACACAATATTGCTTGTGTTCAGTATTCATTGTGCCGAACATTTTAACAAGGGCATTGACTGTTGGAACCGCTGGATTCAGAAAATACACATTTTACCTAATCCTCACTTACCTGACATAATTGGAGGTCCCACCGAGATAGGTTGTCCTATAGCATACTAAATTGTACTATTGAGTAAACTGCGGTAAACCGCGAGACAAGTTAAAAACTTTTTCTAATCGACTGGTCTTAGATTGATTGATTTTATTTTGGAAATTTTTTTTATTATGGCATACCAAAGAGAGATGCCGCATTTACCCTCCACTGCTGACCTACCAGCATTCCCTGGCCCATCAAGGTTGGATGAGCAGTGGTACCTCATGATCTCAGAACGGCAATACTTGATAGCCCAGTGCTCAAAATTTGCAGAACAGCTAAATGCAATGGACTAGCTTAAGGAAGAGGCACTTTACAACCTGCGGACTGTGTATTTGGACTATCTGATTTCTCCAGATAGTGATGAAACCGAGTGCAGAATTATCCAAGGGATAAGGTCGTACCTAGAGAAAAGACAGCATTTTCTCTACCTCTGTCGGTCAAAGCAGGCATGGGATGATTAAAACCAGATGTGGAAACTGGCTTGGGAAAAGCACCACTGTAAGTCAGAAATTACTGCCAAACAAGTTTCTTCTGTGGCAGTACAGCCTGCGCTGGTAGGCCCAGTGGATGGCTTAGTCCCAGCCACAACCCAGGCACCACCCCCCCACCGAGGACAATACAGCACTCTCCATTGACTCATCCCCACCCCCTTCAGGCTTGGACAATTCTGTGGATTTTGTCACCTCCACAGACAATGTAGCCGCCCCCCTGGTGAGCCCCCCTTCCCTGGAGGAATTTGGGGGAAACAGCTCTGTGTCTTGTATCACACCAGCCACCACAGAGGATGTGACCTCACAGGACGTGGAATCCGCTGCTGCAGTCCTCTCAGCTGAGCCAGGTGAGGAGATCGTCGAACCCCTGGAGGCAGAACCTGCTACTGCAGACACAGCAGCCCAGCCTGGTGAGGAGACCGTCAAAACCCCTGGAGGCAGAACCTGCTACTGCAGACACAGCAGCCCAGCCTGGTGAGGAGACCGTCGAACCCCTGGAGGCAGAACCTGCTACTGCAGACACAGCAGCCCAGCCTGGTGAGGAGACCGTCGAACCCCTGGGGGCAGAACCTGCTACTGCAGACGCAGCAGCCCAGCCTGGTGAGGAGACCGTTGAACTGCAGGACGCGGAACCGGCTTCTACAGGCCCATCAGCCCTGCCAGGTGGAGAGGTCTACGCACCCCAACAGGTGGAGTCAGCCCCCACAGACCAGTCCACCCAGGCCGAGGACCCCACCCCACCCCTTGTGGACTTTTCTTCCCCTCCTGCTGAATCCGGGGAACCTCTGCCTGCTGCACAGACAGAAGGGGTGTGCTCTGTGGACTCTCCCACTTCCACAGTTCCTGTGATGAACCCCTCCCCTATCAGCGCTGTAAAGAGACCCCGGGAGAAACGGAGCAGGAAGCCAACCCCCGGCCGTTTTACGACTCCTCTGGCCCTCAAAGTCTCCGCCAGAGTGTTGTCTTGCACTCCAAAGCAAGATGAAAGCAGCCAATTTAGAACAACAGTTTCCCCCACCCTTGTCTCACCACCCCCCGAGCCACACCTGCAGACTTCGCACACACACGTCATCCAGGGAGAGTGCAAGAGCCCCTTTCCGACGTCAGAAGTGTTCGGAGAGCAGTGATGGACTGGATGCCTACGAGCGACGATCAGCCCAGCTGCCCAGAGAGGGAACCAAAGCCAAAACTGGCATAGACCCCTGGACAGAGATGAGACGGGCGTGGTTAAGGGGCATCCACATGCGGAAGAAGCAAGATGACAGGATGCCTCCTGTCATCCCGGTTTGCTGAACGCTGTGGCCCTCCGCAGCCAAAGGACTGCCAGTAACCACTCTGGGGGGATTCTAGGAGGTAAAACTTGCACTCTGCCTGCCCCTGCCCCCCCCCCCCCCCCCCCCCCCCCCCACACCCCCACCACATCCCTACCACCACCTTTTAACATAAGACAATGCCCATGTTTTTAAGTCCCTTTTCTAAAGTGTAGGTGCCCCCTCCAATGCTGTTCCTGGACACTTGTGGATAA
The DNA here is from genome assembly GCA_029718625.1 of Synaphobranchus kaupii. NCBI lineage: Eukaryota > Metazoa > Chordata > Actinopteri > Anguilliformes > Synaphobranchidae > Synaphobranchus > Synaphobranchus kaupii. The sequence continues at coordinate 49,347,710 of CM056378.1, forward strand.
GTCTGCCCTATTCAGGTGATTATTTGGACTGGCAATCTTGTGGATGGTAAATCCTGTCCGTAAGGTTCCCCTGAATGGACTAAGTGCTTATAACATGCAGTGTTCCCCTCTTCACATGTTGCTGTGAGTGATAAGGCCTAAACCCTGAAGTCCCACAGTCTTCTCCTGCCACTCCCCGAAGGACCCCCAGAGGCACAAGTGCAACCGGACCCATACCCTGCCGCGGGAAGCTAGCCTAAGCGCCTGCCGTCGGCAGTCCACCCAACTGGACCCGAGCTCAAGGAGCCAAAACGGATTCCGACAGGGAAAGAGGTGCTTCCCCCGCCCGTCAGTAGAGAGGTCTTGACCGCACTTTTCCGCCTGTGGATCGTCCAGCTGCCTGTCACAGGAGACAGAGCCCCCCGCACGCTGTGCAGAATTGGTAGAGACACTGTGGAATTAGGCTGCCTTTCACTCACACAGTTACAACATTAAGGGGAATAAGCACTGCATGTTAACCAAGCAAGTCCAGGGAACTTCTTCCCTTGCCAGTCCAGATACCCTGACAAAGGAAGACTGAACCAAGGTGCCATGACAGCAGTGACAAAAAAATAAAAATGTCTGCACCACACCGGATCATCACAATGGGACTATTAAACTGGACATGGACTAATTGTTTTAAAGATGGTTAGTGAACCATTAGGACACTTGTTTTCATGCAGCTATCATTGTACAATGATATATATAATGTCCAAATGTGTGGTTGTTATGATGATGGAACGATAGGCTCTTAGCAGCTGCATGCACCTATCGTTCCAAAGAGAGGGAATGACGGGATGTTGCCTAATGTCTTTTGCTCTTTCTCTCTCTCTCTCTCTCTCTCTCTCTCTCCTCCTCTCTCTCTCCTCTCTCTCCTCTCTCTCTCATCTCTCTCTCTCTCTCTCTCTCTCTCTCTCTCTCTCTCTCTCTCTCTCTCTCTCTCTCTCTCTCTCTCTCTCTCTCTCTCTCTCGGCCTCTCCTCTGTCGCCCCCCCCCCATCCCTACCACCACCTTTTAACCTAATACCATGCCCATGTTGTGTTTAAGTCCCTTTTATAGAGTGTAGTGCCCCGCCAAATACTGTTCCTGGACACTTCTGGACAAGTCTGCCCTATTCATGTGATTATTTAGACTGGCAATCCCGTGGACGGTAAACCCCTGTCCGTAAGGTTCCCCTGCATGGACTGACAGCAGTCATAACATGCAGTGCTATCATTAATTGTTCCGGTCTTCACATGTTGCTATGAGTGATAATGCCTAAGCCCTCAACCTCACAGTCTTCTCCTGCCATTCCCTAAAGGACACCCACAGACCAAGTGCAAACAAGTGCAACCGGTCGCACACCCTGCCGAGGGAAGCTAGCCTAAGCAACTGCCGTCAGCAGTCCACCCAATTGGATCCAGGCTAAAGGAGCCAAAAATGGATTCCGACAGGGAAAGAGGCGCTTCCCCGCCCGTCAGAAGAGAGGTCCTGACTGCACTTTGCCACCTGTGGATCGTCCAGCTTCCTGCACAGGAGACAGAGCCCCCGCACGCCGTGCAGAAGTGGTAGAGGACACTGTGGAGTAGGTTGCATTTCACTCACGCAATTGCAACATTAATGGAAAAAGCACTGCATGTACTGCATCTCTTGTCCCTTGCCAGTCTAGATACCCAGACACTGGAGAAGGAAGAGACTGAACCAGGGTGTCATAACCGCAGCGACACAAAAAGAGTGTCTAATAGAGATATCTCTCCGCACCACACTGGATCGTCGTGGGACATACGTCAGTGTGTCCATATATCTGCTGGCCAGCAGATCACAAAGGGACTATTAAACTGGGCACGGACTAAATGTTTTAAAAATGGTTGGTGAACCATTTGGACAGTTGTTTTTGTTGTTAGCAGGTAACTGCATCTTCAATGTTCAAATGTGTAATGTGATCCTATTTGGTGATGTAAGAATAGGTTTTTAGCGGGTGCATGCACCTATTCTTACAAGAGAGGGATGTAGGATATCTAATATTTAGATATATATAAGTCAAGCACCCCCCCCCCCCCCTGCTCTCTATCTCTGTCGCCCTCTGTCTCTCTACACATTAACCCCCACCAACATCAAAGATAAGCCAGTCTTTGTCAAAATGACCCCTCCCCCACACCTTAACCCAATCAGGGCATGGATCCCCTCCCTGTTAAGGTACTTTATGAGTGTACCGCAGAAAAAGAATTTAGTCTGTTTGGAGTTTGTTTGGTGAAGAAGTCATTCTTTTTGGTTCCTCGTGCGTTTCCTTTTGTTCATGTTCAGCTGGGAGGGTAAATAATATTGGCAATTTTTGGCTTATCTCTCTCTTTACTGGTATTTCCTAATTAATGTCTGGTCTAATGCCTTCATTCTTGTGAATTATAAGTAGTCAGCCTACATTCCTTAGTGAATGTATGATTTCAATTCATTATTCCAATTGACTGTTTTCGCTTAATAAAATTTATTTAATCTCAAGACCTGATTTAGACCTTGTTTTGGCTTGTTGGTTGATCCACCAGGTTACTGTTCGACTTACCTATCAAAGAATTCTGCAATTAATTGATGATTGTCATTTTCAATAATAATTATTAATTAAATAACGTAAAACTATTTTGAATGTAGGTTAAGTGAGGGGTTCTAGCACGCGATATCGCTTGTGTTCAGTATTCAGAGTGCTGAACGTTTTAACAAGGGCATTGACTGTTGGAACCGCTGGATTCAGATAATACACATTTTACCTAATCCTCACTTACCCGACACCCTCGTTACATAGAACGTTGCCCTGATGTTTTATGGAATGCCCAGAGAATGTTCCCCTCTGATGTTACATGGAATGTTCTTAGAATGTTACCCTGATGTTATATAAACTGTTCATAGAGCGAAAGAGGAAGGTTCCCAGAAAGATACCCTAATGTTACATAGAACATTCCTCTGATGTTCCATGGAATTCTCTAGAATGTTCTCTGATGTTATATAAGCTGTTCGTAGAGCGCAAGAGGAAGGTTCCCAGAATGATGCCCTCATGTTACATAGAATGTTGACCTGATGTTTTATGAAATACCCAGAGAATGTTCCCCTCTGATGTTACATGGTATGCTCCTAGAATGGTCCCAATGTTATATAAACTGTCCGTAGAGCGCAAGAGGAAAAGATCCCAGAACGTTACCCTCATGTTACATAGAATGTTCCCCTGATGTTTCATGGAATACTCCTAGAATGGTCCCCTGATGTTATATAAACTGTTCATAGAGCACAAGAGAAGGTTCCCAGAATGTTACCCTCATGTTACATAGAATGTTCCCCTGGTGATTCATGGAATGCTCCTAGAATGCTCCCCTGATGTTATATAAACTGTCCGTAGAGCGCAAGAGGAAAGATCCCAGAACGACTCTCGTGTACATAGATACGTTCCTCTGATGTTTCATGACATGCTCCTAGAATGTTCCCCTGATGTTATTGAAAATGTTCGTAGAGCACAAGAGGAAGGTTCCCGGAATGTTACCCTCATGTTACGTAGAACGTTGCCCTGATGTTTTATGGAATGCCCAGAGAATGTTCCCCTCATATTATATAGAATACTCTTAGAACGGCAGAGGAAGGTTCCCAGAACGTTACCCTCATGTTACATAGAACGTTGCCCTGATGTTTTATGGAATGCCCAGAGAATGTTCCCCTCTGATGTTACATGGAATGTTCTTAGAATGTTACCCTGATGTTATATAAACTGTTCATAGAGCGAAAGAGGAAGGTTCCCAGAAAGATACCCTAATGTTTACCCTAATGTTACATAGAACATTCCTCTGATGTTCCATGGAATTCTTCTAGAATGTTCCTCTGATTTTATATAAGCTGTTCGTAGAGCGCAAGAGGAAGGTTCCCAGAATGATGCCCTCATGTTACATAGAATGTTGACCTGATGTTTTATGAAATACCCAGAGAATGTTCCCCTCTGATGTTACATGGTATGCTCCTAGAATGTTCCCCTGATGTTATATAAACTGTTCGTGGAGAGCAAGAGGAAGGTTCCCAGAATGATACCCTCAGGTAACATAGAACATTGCCCTGATGTTTTATGGAATGCCCAGAGAATGTTCCCCTTTGATGTTACATGGAATGCTCCTAGAATGTTCCCCTGATGTTATATAAACGTGGAGCACAAGAGGAAGGTTCCCAGAACAATACCCTCATGTTACATAGAATGTGCCTAGAACCTAAGAGGAATGCTCCTAGAATGTTTCTGGAATGTTAAAGGGACGTTCCTCAGAAACGTGTGAAAGTTCTTAGAACCTGAAAAAAACTCAACATTGCATCAACCAGGGAACGTTTAGAGCAACCTTAATAACATACAGGGAACCTTCCTAGAATGTGATTTCATTAGCTGGGTACTGCCTTTGCTGGAGATAATGCCACTATATAATGGGGTAATCTGTTAGCCTCAGGGACTAGACTAAGTGGATCTAGTATTACTTATATCAATTTTATGTCGCAGCACCAGCAACACTTGGCTGAACCCTGCTTACAGCTGACGAATATATAGTGCCATTTGCGATATCCTCACCTTTTGATTGGTCTGTACTGCCTTTGCTGGAGATAATGCCAGTATATAATGGGGGTACTCTGATAACCTCAGGGACTGGACAAAGTAGATTTATTGTTATTTATATCAATTATATGTCACAGCACCAGCTACACTTGGATGAACCCTGCAACCCCGATAATCTATATAGGGTCTTAACAAAGAAAAATCCTGCACCAGCCGGTGAGGTGGAAGGTCTGTTAGCCAGGGATTCCTCAATGTATTTCTTTCATAGCTGCACTCTCAGGGCCTGTCAGGACAGTCTCCCTGGTATCGCAGCTGCTCCATTAGCTGGCCCTGCTGTGTCTGAAGGGTGAGAATACACTCATCAGTGGTGCTCACTGTAGAGCCCTGACTGCCCAGCGCTTCATTGATTCCTTGTGGAGTAGATGGACCTTCCGTACTGGCTTAGTTGTTCTATAAGGGGGTCAAGTTCGGAGGACCAGACACGACCGAAGGAATATAAAAGCTACTCCCATAGGAATAACCACTAAGGCAGAAAGTTTCTGCGAAACAAAAATAAATAAATACCTCTTGCTCTAGATCTGAGATAGAGCACGGAGAGAGGTAAGACAACAGAAAAGGCTAAAGAATAGCGACCCGAAGGGGCGAAATAAACTCTTAGGCTTGAGAGTGATTAGAAAAACGAAGAAATAACACCTTTCTTTCTCTCTTGATAAGGAGGATGGAAAATAGAGAGAAAACCCGAAAAGACCTCTCGCTTTCAATAAAGAAAGCAGCGATAAGAGAGGAAGAGACTAACGCGGGACTGGCCTTTCATGCATTTAGAATTTCTTAGGATTCTTTCTTTTTCTATCTGCATTACATTACATTACATTACATTTATTTAGCAGACGCTTTTATCCAAAGCGACGTACAGTAAGTGCGTACAGAGACATCATCATCATTACAGAACAGACAAGGCAAGGCACATCCTTTGCATAATGTAGCAGCTATCCCTAGCAATGAACGTTGACTGTAGTTCACAGTAAGCTGTGGGCAAATCAGCAACACCACACTTTCATTCCAAATACTATTATAAACTATGCTATTATAAACCATTCCAAATACTATTATAAACTATACCATTATAAATAATTCCAAATACCATTATAAACTGCTATTATAAACCATTCCAAATACTATTATAAACTATAATAAACAGACAGGAAAACACAGGGAACAGGGAACTGATATTCCTAGGTGAGGATATCAGTCAAGGTGGAGTCTGAAGAGGTGTGTCTTCAGGCCTCGACGGAATGCAGGCAGGGTTGGAGTAGAACGTAGGGGAATGGGAAGTTCATTCCACCACTGAGGTGTTAATGTGGAAAAACTCCGCAGTCGGGACAAGCGAGAGCCTTTGACACGGAGGGGGGGAAGTGCCAGTCGCCCTGCTGTAGAAGAGCGAAGTGGTCGAGCAGGAACATAGTTCTGGATTAAGTCCTGCAGGTAGGCGGGGCCTGTCCTATTTGCTGCAGTGTAGGCCAGGGTCAGAACTTTGAACCTGATCCTGGCTGCAACTGGCAGCCAGTGGAGAGACCTCAGCAGGGGGGTTACGTGGGAAAATTTCGGGAGGTTGAACACAAGCCGGGCAGCTGCATTCTGGATGAGTTGAAGAGGCAGAATGGCGCAGGCCGGTAGGCTTGCGAGCAGGGAGTTGCAGTAGTCCAGGCGTGAGGTGACCATGGTCTGGACAAGAAGCTGGGTGGAGTAGGTGGTCAGGTACGGTCGAATCCTCCTGATGTTGTACAGGAGGAACCTGCAGGACCGTGCCGTCGCCCTGATGTGCTCTTTGAAGTCCAGCCGGTCGTCCAGGACCACCCCCAGGTTCCTTGCAGAGCGGGAGGCAGCCACCACGGTCCCATCAACGGTGATGGAGAGGTCATGTAGTGGGGAGGTCTTGTATCTGCACTTTCTGTCTCTCGTTTTGGTTTTCCTTTTCTCGTTCCGCCGAGACAGTTTTGTCTTTACTGTTTTTCTGTTTACCTCTCTTCTGCCTGCTTTCTTTATTGAGTGAGAGGTCTTTTCGTTTCTTTATCTTTGTCTTAACTCGTGCCTTCGAGTCTTTTCGCCCATTATCTGGGTCGCTATAATTTTTCTTTTGTTTTCGTTCGCCTCCCGTTAGTTTCCTCTCTTATTGAGAGTCTGAGGCGAATCCTTCCTTCTACACTTTCGTGCCTACGAGTCTATTCGCCCGATTTCCTGCGGGTCACTTTATTTTCTCCTCTTCCCAGTCTCACTCTTATTTTGCTCTCCTATCGAGAGTGGGAGCCTGTTTGTTTTCTCCTTTTATTCCTTCCTTTTCTACAGTCTCTTCCGTTCTAGTGGCTTCCACGTGTGGAAGCTTTCTGATTCCTACCGCCTCGTCTGGTCCTCCGAACCTGACTCTCCCCCCTCACAGAATACAGAAGCCTGTATGGAGGGACCAGTGGCACCCCATGGTGTAGAGCAGGTGTTATCCACCGAGCTCTGTGTTAGCGGCCCATGAGGAGGGCATTCGGGCTCTCCAGGCTAGTCAGCAGGCCCTGTATGCACAGCAGGGTCAGTTAATAGATCAGCTGCGCCATCAGGGACTGTCAGCAGGACTTAGCAGACAGCCTCCGCGCACTGACTATCTCAGCTGCTGCCCCAGTTCCACAAGCACCGGTGAATCCTGTCCCCTTACCTCTCCCTCTCACCACTAGGGAGCCTAAACTCCAGCTTCCCCTCAGATACAATGGGGAACCTGGGAAGTGTAGAAGGTTTCTCACCCATTGCTTAATTTTTTTTAAGGCTCAGCCTTCCCGGTTTGAGACCCAGGAGTCCCGGGTTGTGTTCATTCTGTCTCTCACCAGTACTGCCCTCGCTTTGGTCCAACGCCCCTGTCCTGCGCTATGCGGATGGTCTGATGGAGATGGCGATGGTTTTTGACCATGACATCTCTAGTCAGGAGGCCGCCATGAAACTGACCAGTCTCCGTCAGGGCACCGACTCGGTTCTCAATGCCCTTTCTGACCCCATTAGGGATGCCCTGGCAGTGCTCAAGCCCCCTGCCACGTTCGGTGCTCTGGTTACCATAGCCATCCGTGTGAACAATCGCATCAGGGAGCGAGAGAGGCAGATCAGGGGGCGGAGAGACCATCTCACCCATCACCTTCCTTCTCCTCCTTCCGCCCACTCATTCCTCGACCTAGAGGAACCTATGCAGATGGATGGGTCCTCCCTGCGTGACACCACTGTAGTTAAACCACGGGAGAGCTGGTGCCGCTATTGCAGGAGCAGGGGTCATTTAAAGGGCCAGTGTCCCAAGCTAGGGGAACCGGGGCTCCTAGCAAGACATAACGATTTTTTTCCTCATACGCTGTTACCGGTCCGACTGCTCTGGCATAAGCGTTTGATCAACGCTTTTATTGACTCCGGAGCAGTCGAATGTTTTATCGATGCTAAATGGGCCAGAGAGTTAAAAATTCCTATCCATTCTCACTCTCGGTCCCGCCTGGTCACCGCCCTTGATAGCCGCCCGTTGGGGTCCGGGACCATTAGGGAGATCACGGGCGCCCTACATATGTGCACCTCCTATCAAGGCCACTGGGAGAGCATTCCACTTTTTTTAGTGGACTTGCCGGCCTATCCGCTCGTTCTCGGGCATTCATGGCTTGTTCGGCACAGCCCCCATATTAGTTTGGAGGATAATAGGGCTGTCCCCTCCCCATGGGTCCCCGGTGCAGGTCCCACTGCCGTTTTCCTTCCACTCTCGCTTCGGGTGGCTCCTCTGGCCACTTCAAACTTAGCTCCGATAGTGACCTGGAGGAGGCGGAGCCGCCTCCTGACCAGGACAGTTTGGGTTCTCTCTCTGAGAATGGAGGGGAGAGTTTAGCCTGGGATTCATTGGCGGACAGAGATCTTTTTTGGGACGAGGACCCCTCTGACTCAGAGATCAGGTGGGATTCAGTACTTGACTACCCGCCTGACCGTAAGAGCACTAGAGTGGCAGGGGTGCTCAATTTCCAGTTGCCCGCTAATATACCCACTGAGTACACAGACCTGGCTGAGGTCTTTAGTAAACAACGCGCCATGACCCTGCCCCCCCCATAGGCCCTACGACTGCGCTATCGAGCTCTATCCGGGCACGGTTCCCCCTAGGGGTTCACTTTACTCCCTATCTGTTCCGGAAAGTACTGCCATGAGGGAATATATTGAGGAGTCGTTACCTAACGGCTTCATTAGACCTTCCACCTCTCCGGCAGGGGCTGGTTTTTTTTCCGTCAAGAAGAAAGACGGGGGGCTGAGAGTGGAAGACGGCCTTTAACACACACAACGGACACTACGAATATCCCTGTCTTTCAGGCACTAGTGAACAACGTCCTCAGGGAGTTCTTGTAGCGATTCGTCTTTGTTTATCTTGACGATATTTTAATCTTCTGCCCTGACCTCTCTACTCACATCGAGCATGTTCGGCAGTTCTTAGAAGCCCTCCTCAAGGCGAGGCTGTTTGTCAAAGCGGACAAATGCTCTTTCTACACCAAATCCGTTTCATTTATTTATTGTGGCGGACGGTAGGGTTCAGATGGACCCTGAAAAAGTCTCCGCGGTTAAGAACTAGCCTACTCCGTTATCCATCAAACAGGTACAGTGCTTCTTGGGCTTTGCGAATTTCTACTGGCGGTTTGTTGATCAGTCCTGTCGAAAATGAATGGAGTGGGGAACTAAACAGCAAACATTCACGTTTTATTTTCTGACTCACGTTTTTGACAAGCAAGATTAGCCTGTTTAGACAAATATGACAAAAAGACATCATTCAGTTGAGCCAATGTCACTGATGATTTAGGTCTGTTTATTCAAAACAATCTTTTACATTGATGGACATTATGCTAAGTAGTCTAACATTGTGTTATTGTTGTGCTTTTTATCGAACGTTATTCTGGAGCATAAAGTGTTTTCTGTAAAATGTCATTCTCACTATACAGCCCTTTAATGACTCAGAAATGGTTTTATATGTTATGGATTAATTAAATGGCAACTGATAATATATTTATCTATTACAGCGATGGATGGACATTATGCTTGAGTCTTTTCGCCCATTACCTGGGTCGCTATAATTTATCTTTTGTTTTCGTTTGCCTTCCCTTTAGTTTCCTCTTTTATTTTGAGTCTGAGGCGAATTCTTCCTTCTACACTCTCATGCCTACGAGTCTATTTGCCCGATTTCCTGCAGGTCGCTTTATTTTCTCCTCTTCCCAGTCTCCCTCTTATTTTGCTCTCCTATTGAGAGTGGGAGCCTGTTTGTTTTCTCTTTTATTCCTTCCCTTTCTTCAGTCTCTTCCGTTCTAGTGGCTTCCACGTGTGGAAGCTTTCTGATTCCTACTGCCGCGTCTGGTCCTCTCCCCCCTCAGTTATCTAAAAAACGCCAAGATATAATGTTGCAATAAGGGAAAACTTATACACATTTGTTGATTAATCTATAGATCAACATATTAACGTTACGTTATTAGAGCTACTCCCGAGTTGTCAGCTAACTTAGTTACTTTAGTATTTCGCTAGCTAGTGACATACAAAGACAAATATATTAACGTAGCTACTGTTGACTAGCTTGGGGGAACACCCCTATGTATTTAGTATGTACTTTAATGTAGAATGCAGCTCAAAATATAAATTGAATTTTCTAACTGAAGTGAACCGGGGGAACACCTCATGCAGCTCCAAAAACACCTAACGTTACTCCAGTGTACCTACTTCAACGAACGGAATCCCACAGCAGTCCATAATTGCGTTTTCGAGTCATTATTTCATAATTGTGACTGCTAAGTCTTGCATGTTATAATTATCTGTGGAAGTTGTTTTGTGCAGTGATACTTGGCCAGAAAATAAAAGATTGGCACTGTACAAAATTAATGATTCACTTATTTGACTGAAAGTACAATACACACACAAGTTTCGATGATTGGTGTGTTAAACCTTACCGGCATACCAGTGAAGCTTTCTGATTTCATGTTATTTCACCTATAAATATAATAATAGGTCACAGTGGATTACAATGCTACATATTAAACAAGCTAAAACTGTTTTTCAGGATTTCTCATAGAATACAGTTGCAACTATTGTGCTGTTAATGTCAATGAATAACATTCATACAGCAATTTAAAATGTGAGAACCAACAAGTGCATCCACAGATATCACAATGACAATACTGAATGCTACATGAAATGCTCTCACATAGTCCAATTTGTCCCTCTAGTTATAGATTATTGCCCATTGTTGCAAATTTTGAAGAACAGGTTCATCAAATGAAGCCTTGGTTTCAGGTTGGGGTCAATATGTGGAAATGCAATTCAGTTTTCACCAAATTTTAATCACCCTGAACCAGAAGAGTGCTGACTCTGCACACAAAAGGAAAAGGACCCTTGCACTTCTTAAACTTCATAACTGCAACTGGTTTCATAACACTTCTGTGTAGCCAGCAGGGTGACTGAAATAACAATCTAGTAAATGCACACCAGGGCATGAAATTAAGTCCAGGGCATGACATTTACTTTTTCACCCACTGGCCAGAGTGGCTTGTGGATTCTAAAAATCACCAGCCATTTTCAATATTTTACCAGCCACATTACCTTCTGAGTATAGCACAACCTGGTTGGTTACCTGACAAAGTGGCTGCTAGAGTAGCAATTCTTACCAGCCACAATCAAAATTTTACTTGCATTTGGCTGATGGCAGGTGTTCATTTCACACCCTGCCTGAGTCTGTATCAAATTTGAAGCCTGATGAAAATTAACTGTTGATGAAACAGCGAAGTTATTCCAATATAGCTTTTATTTTTCACATCAAATAATATTCCATTCTTTATATAAAACAAATGTTAAAGGGCTATTACTGGATGACCTTTCTCTGTAATTTAGCTAATTCAGCTGGTGATACTATTTTCACTTACAGTAGTATCTTTCCCAGGTTTGATTAATTCCATAGTAGTATCTTTCCCAGGTTTGATTAATTCCATACGGTCATGTAGTCTATCGATGAGATGTGAAATGACACATGTTGTAACTGTCTAAAATTATGCTTAAAACCATGTTATGTTTGTAAGCCTTCTCAAGCACAATAATTTCCTTACAGACAATAAATAATATATACTGTTTGAGCTGCGTTTCCATGTGTCCAAAATGTTTTTGCATGAACACTGTCTTATTATAAGAATAGGTACACAGTTATTTACTAAATCAGCCTGAAAGATTTTACTCTCAATGCTGGCTCTACATTCTATGTGAAAAACAGCAAGATGATTCAAGTTTAATTAAAAGTTGGCCATTTTCTTCTCACACTTGGGCGGACACCAGTCCAGCTGAAGTGCTCTCCAGTGGCTTGAACCCCAGGTCCTCAACAGGGATCCCCAAAGACTTCAGCTTTGCCTCATATGTCCAGAGCAAGTCATTATGAGCCTGCGAATGAGAAACACTTACATGCCTCCACAGCAGAATTTGCATATTTACACACAAAATTAAGACACTCAGGGGCTCTGCGATGCTACAGCAGGAGGGCGGGGCTCTACCATGCTATACACAACTGCAGCAGGAGGGCGGGGCTCTACAGAGCTATACACAACTACAGCAGGAGGGTGATGTTCTACAGAGCTATACACAACTGCAGCAGGAGGGCGGGGCTCTACAGAGCTATACACAACTACAGCAGGAGGGTGATGTTCTACAGAGCTATACACAACTGCAGCAGGAGGGCGGGGCTCTACAGAGCTATACACAAATACAGCAGGAGGGTGAGGTTCTACAGAGCTATACACAACTACAGCAGGAGGGCAGGGCTCTACAGCGCTATACACAACTGCAGCAGGAGGGCGGGGCTCTACAGCGCTATACACAACTACAGCAGGAAGGCAGGGCTCTACAGCGCTATACACCACTACAGCAGGAGGGCGGGGCTCTACAGCGCTATACACAACTGCAGCAGGAGGGCGGGGCTCTACAGCGCTATACACAACTGCAACAGGAGGGCGTGGCTCTACAGCGCTATACACAACTGCAACAGGAGGGCGTGGCTCTACAGCGCTATACACAACTGCAACAGGAGGGCGTGGCTCTACAGCGCTATACACAACTGCAGCAGGAGGGCGGGGCTCTACAGCACTATACACAACTGCAGCAGGAGGGCGGGGCTCTACAGCGCTATACACAAGTACGGCAGGAGGGGGGGGGGGGGGGGGCTCTACAGCGCTATACACAAGTATGGCAGGAGGGGTGGGGCTATACAGAGCTATACACAGCAGGAGAGCGGAGCTCTACAGCACCATACACAAAAACACTTTTTAGTATGTGTAATAGACATGACAATTTTCTTTTCCAAATAATGTGTGATAATCCCACCTTACAAACTCGAGCCAGCTCATACTGTAAATCCTTGATGGCAATATTTTTGGAATCCAACACATCCTGCAGAGAAAGATAACGTTGAATCAACAAATACTATGCTGAAAAATATTACAGCTAAAAAAAGATTCAATGTGTATTCTCATCTTCAAGAACATATTTAATCAAAAATTAGAAAAATAGCATTTTTACAACCTACAGATAATAAAAACACCAGTGCACAATGCGTGCAAAGTACTGCTTAATAAGATGGAGCTCCTAAGACTTAGATAAGTTATTTCTGATGAAATGGGGGAGGAGGACAGTACTGGGGCATGGGGAAGTATTGGTGTATGCACTGAGGTATTGGTATATGGGGGGCATTGGGGTATGTCCGAGTTAATCCATCGCTTGCCAGGTAGACAAATTTGCAGCCTAATTACAAACTTGAGTACTGGGCTCTACTGTGGAATACCTCAGCTACCAAAAAACTTCAGATCCAATCTGAATAACAGTAAAGGACCAATAAAGAACAGGCGTACCTCTACTTTGCGGGTTACCAGGTTGATTGCTGAGTGGTCGAGGTTGGAGGCAGAGAGGACCTTGTTAAGTTGCGCGTCCTTTTTCTCCAGAGTTTCGGCCAGAGCGCTCAACTTTTTCTCCAGGAGCAGATTCTTAAAGCCACTCTTCTGCTGCACCTCCAGAATGGCCTTGGTGAACTTCTGGTACAGCTCATCCCTCTCCTCTTGAACCTGCCAGCCATTTCCAACGTCTTAAAGTGAAACCTGCTTTCATTTCACACACAAGTGTGAACCCACCACATATGAACAGCCAAGTAGTGAGTAACAAACTAAGTGCAAGCCATGTGCAGAACAAACCCATTCACAAAGTAGTGTGTGTGTGTGTGTTAGACAGCATTATCACGACACAGGTAAAGTAAAGCCCACCGCACCTCGAGAAACAGGAAGATTAGGCAAAGTAGAAGGAAGTTACGGGGGGAAAAAGCCATGGTTAAGTTTAAGACGTATTGTGGTCTTTATTTTTTTGTAATCCTGCTTCAGTTCTTTTATTTTTCCCGGCACTGTTTAACTGTGGTCTATGCCCAGTTCAGCTAAACACATAGAAAAGTTTTAGACCCTTTTGTTTAGGATTGCCACACATTCTTCACAATATGGAATTGTTCCATATGAAGAATAAAATGTTGCGTTCCGTACTGAATAAACAAGGGACGCAATTTGTTCCATATTTCCCAACTACACAAAGACGCACATAGACGCACAGTCTTTCACAATTAGTGAATAACATAATAATGAATAAAATCAAATTAGTTTCACATGAAATAGGCTGAATCAGTGATAGCAGGCAACCGCTGAAAGCACTGCTCTGCTTGTCAGTGTGTGCCAGATGCATGAGTGTTGTCACACTTGCACCTCATTTTTGGTCTGTTTTGTCTGGTTTTGTTTTTCAATTAACTTTTTTCTTTTTTTGAAGTCTGCTTGCCGTCTAGCAGCAGAAAAAATGTTTTTTCTGGCTCCTGCTAAATGTTTTTATGTTGCCGGTATTTAGAAATGGCGCTTGTGGTCTGCTTGGCGATTCTCAAGAATATTACAATCGACCAATCAGTGATATTCAGTACTGCAAGCTCCACCCCAATAGTTTGCAAACCATCGAAGTGGAATACCTCACAAGCAGGGACTTAAAAAGTGGGATAGGAACCATGCCCCAGGAACCAAAATCGGCCCTGGTTCCTACAGTCGAAAAGGGGCTTTAGTTCCTGAGTTCCGGAAAAGGTCCCTGCGGTGGAAAAGGGGCTTAAGAGTACCATGCGCCATCTTTTATAAAAAGACACATGGAAAAGTGTTCTCTGCTTCTCATGTCCAATTAATAACAAAAAACTATATTTTAAGTGAAATGTTTGCATTTGCCAAAAGCCTCAAAAGACAGGAAATTTAATTAATCAGCCCTCACACTAACATCAACCTGCTCTCCATCAAGGGGTAAAGGCACAGAGTTTTGACAACTACTACAGCCCTGTTTATGTCTACTGTACTTCAAACAACATGTATTCATCACTGGACAGATTGCTTAAAATTCAAACCATCTCTAAAAGAGCCTAATTCATACTCTTCAGTGTAGTGACAACCATATACAGTTGAAGTCGAAAGTTTACATACACCTTTGCCAAATCCATATAAACTCAGTTTTTCACAATTCCTGACATTTAATCCTAGTAAACATTCCCTGTCTTAGGTCAGTTAGGATCACAACTTTATTTTAAGAATGTGAAATAATACTAGAGAGAATGATTTATTTCAGCTTTTATTTCTTTCATCACATTCCCAGTGGGTCAGAAGTTTACATACACTCTTAGTATTTGGTAGCATTGCCTTTAAATTGTTTAACTTGGGTCAAACGTTTCGAGTAGCCTTCCACAAGCTTCTCACAATAAGCTTCTGGAATTTTGGCCCATTCCTCCTGACAGAACTGGTGTAACTAAGGTTTGTAGGCCTCCTTGCTCGCACATGCTTTTTCAGTTCTGCCCACAAATTTCTGATTGGATTGAGGTCAGGACTTTGTGATGGCCACTCCAATACCTTGACTTTGTTGTCCTTAAGCCATTTTGCCACAACTTTGGAAGTATGCTTTGGGTCATTGTCCATTTGGAAGAGCCATTTGCGACTAAGCTTTAACTTCCTGGCTGATGTCTTGAGATATTTCCCTTCCTCATGATGCCATCTATTTTATGAAGTGCACCAGTCCCTCCTGCAGCAAAGCACCCCCACAACATGATGCTGCCACCCCGTGCTTCACGGTTGGGATGGTGTTCTTCGGCTTGCAAGCTTCACCCTTTTTTCTCCAAACATAACGATGGTCATTATGGCCAAACAGTTAAATTTTTGTTTCATCAGACCAGAGAACATTTCTCCAAAAAGTAAAACTTTGACCCATGTGCAGTTGCAAACTGTAGTCTGGCTTTTTTATGGCGGTTTTGGAGTAGTGGCTTCTTATTTGCTGAGCAGCCTTTCAGGTTCTATCGATATAGGACTCGTTTTAGTGTGGATATAGATACTTTTGTACCTGTTCCCTCCAGCATATTCACAAGGTCCTTTGCTGTTGTTCAGGAATTGATTTTCACTTTTCGCACCAAAGCACGTTCATCTCTAGGAGACAGAACGCGTCTCCTTCCTGAGCGGTATGACAGCTGCGTGGTCCCATGGTGTTTATACTTGCGTACTATTGTTTGTACAGACGAACGTGGTACCTTCAGGCGTTTGGAAATTGCTCCCAAGGATGAACCAGACTTGTGGAGGTCCACAATTTTCTTTCTGAGGTCTTGGCTAATTTCTTTTGATTTTCCCATGATGTCAAGCAAAGAGGCACTGAGTTTGAAGGTATGCCTTAAAATACATCTACACAGGTACACCTCCAATTGACGCAAATAATGTCAAAAAGCCATGACATCATTTTCTGGAATTTTCCAAGCTGTTTAAAGGCACAGTCAACTTAGTGTATGTAAACTTCTGACCCACTGTAATTGTGATATAGTGAATTAAAAGTGAAATAATCTGTCTGTAAACAATTGCTGGAAAACTTACTTATGTCATGCACAAAGTCCTAACTGACTTGCCAACACTATAGTTTGCTAACATGAAATCTGTGGAGTGGTTAAAAATTTGTTTTAATGACTTCAATCTAAGTGTATGTAAACTTACGACTTCAACTGTAAATGTTTGTACTGTGAAGAATTAAGACTGCATGAGACTTAAGAAGCATAAGACTTTTATCTTATGCCCCACCAGCCAGCACCTTCGCAATCCAGGTGTGTTATCGTTGCTAAATAATACTGTTAAAGATAACATTCCCAAGATGGTCCCGATGGTATTTGACTTACACTGTACAGGGAATCGATAAATGCTAATAGTTGATATTTCATTTGTGCAGAACAAGACTTTATTTTCATTTATACCCAATTATTTGCATGGCATTAAGATGGCAGCATTTTGATAAATTCAATAGATAAAAGATAAATTGGAACTGTTGAGATATCAAGTTCAAAAATCGCTGTTTTACATTGGAGAGCTGACAAACACAAACATACCAGGCTCAGTGTAATAACATGATGAGCATAAATACAAATTCTCACTTTGCTAAATCTCTGCTCCAGGACTTCATGTTCCCACTTCAGGTCTTTCATCTCTTTTTCTGCAACCTTTAAACGTGCTTTCGCCCCCTGGAGGGAGAGAAGATGTAAGCAACGTCACAACACACTTATTACACTATATATTTATATATATGTAAATGTATATGTATATATATATATTATATATATATATATAAACCCCAATTCCAAAAAAGTTGGGACAGTATGGAAAATGCATATTTGTAAATTCTCTTTTAAATATATTTAATTCAAAACAGTACAAAGAAAAGATATTTAATGTATTACCTTACCAACTTTATTGATCCATATGAATGGATCACTTTAAAGAGATACTGCAGAGCCTTCTCTAAGGCCTTTTTTATCGCTTCAATTTGAACTGGAACTCGTGAGTAGGTGTGGTCATATGACAATGGTGCCACGTAGTCATATTATGAATATTCATACAGTCAAGGAGTGAAAGGGTGTGTCTTGGTGAACTGACTCGGGCCCACTGAACTCAGCCCCCTTCCTGCTCTCTCCTCACAACTAAACAAACAACAAAATGGCGAGCGACAAGAGTGACAGCAGTACTGCAGGGAGTTTTGAGGGAGGAGTTTGAAAGGATTCCTTCGTGGTGGAAGACTCTCCTCCTCTCCTCGTGAAGATGTTGCTCGGGCAATACAGCCGTATTCATTTGAGTCACTGGCAGCAGCAGCCGCCGCCCTGGCTGTATTGGTTGAGCAACGTCTTCGCGATCGTGGAGAGGACCAGGGATGTAACCGAATGGTAGAGCTAACGTTACCTAGCTACGTTAGCTTGTTTGTCTGCCTAAAGTAACGTTACTATTAAATACATTCAAATACACAGCAAAACCCAGTCACACAGTAATGTTAGTATATTGAACATGGCTGGTTGTAGCGCCCAGCTCCACTTGGTACGGAGAGAATTATTATCATTTATTAGCTAACATTATTCATAAATGATAGTGATAACTAGCTAGCTAGCTAAGTTACCAGTTATCTGGGCTAAACTCACACACAATAGACTGCTTTGCATTACCTAACTTATCGATACATTCCGTCTCTCGGCAGATTATGAAAGCTAACAGAGCCGGAGGCATTACACAGAGGAACGATACATCTCTGACTCCTTGGCATAATGCAGGCAAGTTAGCTAAAGATACCAAAGTAAGACGTTGTAGATTAATAACTCTATGGCTACGTTCACACTGCAGGTAAAAAGTGGCCCAGATCCGATTTTTTCCTCAAATGTGACACAGATCTGATTTTTTTATGGAAGTGTGAACAGCAAAAATCACATTGAATCTGACATTTCCAATTCTCATTTGGGCCACTTTTGAATGTGGTATTAGATGCCGATACATAACCGATTGTGTCAAAGCGACCGCGGTCTGTCAGATCGGAATTAATGTGACTTTTTACATCATTTTTGATGTAGCTAGCAGGGCATTAGAATGTTAGCGCACAGGCTAGTTAACTCACTATTGTACAGGGTAGGTTATCGACAGATTCACATTATATTATCATGTGTTGTCATTTTAGATAAGTGGTAAATGTGCAAAGCAGTGGATTATTTTGGGCACAAACGATACACCATAATAAGTCGGAAGTAGGCAACGTTTTTATATCATTCCCGGACAGCTGCGTTAACCGTTTTGTGATTTAAAATAATGTTAGAATTGTCCATGTTATTGTCTTGGTTTGTTGCACAGTATTCATTATTCACGGTTTTCTCATGTAGCTGCTTACCGAACGTTATGGTTGTCGGTCCAATAATGTGTCAATATTTTAATCTACGGGTGCGCAGTGATGTTAGGCTACACGTTACACATGAAGTTGAACAGTGTTGTGTGATAGCTTTTTTATATAGTGTATTTTAACACTGGAACGCTGTATTGACCAATCTGCATCCCGGAACTATCCGTTTTATAAATGTCATATGGACTGGTCTCACTAGCCAATCGGCCCGAGCGCTCCATTTTCCTAACTCGCCTGTCCTCAGAATCACTGGTTAATTTCATGCCTTGCTTGAGTTTCACTGAAAACCCCCCTATTCCTGGCTCCGATCTCGCATTCACGAGTCCCTCTGCACAGAAGTAGCAGCCATGGCAGCACAAAAAGCTAAAAACCTTGGATTTTTTCCAGTCTCCTCACCCTTATCATTAGCTCCACTGCACATCAACTTTAAAATTAACGCAGAAGCTGTGACTTTGATGACTTCCTTTTTGTCGTTGTTTATTTCTGCAGGCTGTGTAACAGGCGCTATGTCTTTTGTTTTTGTTCATTTGCACGGGTCATTTGAGGAGAGCAATCGGTTCACACTGGAATCAGATATGGGCCACATTCAAAAATTTATGTATACAGCCAAACAAAAAAAATTGGATCTGAGCAATAAATCGGAATTGAGCACTAAGGCCTGCAGTGTGAACGTAGCCTTAGTAGCTCGATATAAGTCGTAATATTAACGTTAGCAGTAATACAAAGCAATTCGCATTTGAACTTGAACTAGCTAGTTAGCAGTACAAGGGTCTCAGTCTCAGAGGAAAAAAGAAACGTTGGTCTCTGCTTTTATACCACATGCCCAGCCGAGACCACCCCTAGGACCACCTCAACTCCACCCATTTTTATGTTAAGGATCTCGACGTCACGAATCCCCGGAAACCAGTGTATTAGTAAGCCTACACAAAAACTCATATAAAACTATTTTGACTAAGCATGAGATTTTCAGACATAGACAGTTGTGTATGATTATAATCTAACGCAAAACATCGGTTTTCAACGGGAAAAGTCGGTTTTTGACTGCAGTATCACTTTAAGGTTTGTTTCTCCTGACTTATTTTTCCAGAGTTCAATAGGAAAATGAGTCAGGAAAAACAACCTTTAAAATGATCCACCCATATCTACTGCATATCTGGCAGCAGAGTGATGGTTTGAGGCTCGTTTGATACCTCAGACCCATGATGACTTAGACATTTAGCCAACCATATGTTCCATACTATTCCCGTGTAATTTACATCTTAATCTAATCCCACCCCCCAATTCCCATAGAGATCCATTCAAATGCAGAGAGGTTATAGTATCCCTTGTAAGAGTACCTGAAAATAAGATATCTAGAGTCTTTTGGTATCCTTTTATACCCACTCATGAAATTATCACCTGTTTACCTGTGGAATGTTCCAAACAGGTGTTTTTTTAACTTCCCGGTCTTTTTTTTTTTTTTGCCTCTGTCCCAACTTTTTTGTAATGTGTTGCAGGCATCAAATTTGGAATTGGCATATATTTACAAAAATCAATAAAGTAAAACATTAAATATCTTTAATTTCTACTGTTTTCAATTAAATATATATAAAAGAGAACTTACAAATCACTGCTTTCTGCTTTTATGTGCATTTTACATACTGTTGGAATTGTACATATATTATATATAATGGCATAAAACACCTGAACAGGAACAGTTATATACAATGCCTACAGAACGTATTCACCCTTTTGGCCAGTTTTCACCTTTTTTTTGCCTGTACTATATAGGAATTAATGTTACTAAGCAAAAAAAAAAATCAATATAAAAAAATGTCTAATTTAATCAATTCTTCATTCACTAAAAAAATAACAGTTTCTTGAACGGATGAAAAAAATATTTGGTTTCTTTTATTTAATAATCAATAGACACATCATAATTATACCTTCTGCTTAGGTATATATGACAATAATTGCACACATCCAGTCATCTGAGAGGGGGGCCTGGACAATATAACAAATTAAACCTATGCCTGAAGGAATTTTATTTCAGATTACACATCATGAGAAACTGAAGAAGATCATGCACTTCAAGGATATTTTAATAAATTTTAATTGAATATAAATGGTTGGTTAACAGTGGTCTCCTAATTAATTCAGATTAAATGTAAATGGCTGGACTTGATTGGGATTTCTAGGAAGAAATATTAAGCTTGAGCACTAGATCTAATTTATTTTATTTCACCCACCGCCAGTGAAGCCTTGTCATTCTTGTAATTTGCCATCTGTCTCTGCAGCTCTATCACCTCCTCCTTGGCTTTCTGTAGGGGTTCAGCTAGATTCTTGTTCTGCTGTAAGACTTCTGTCATTTCTTTCTCCAGCCTGTCCTCCTTCTTCTTCTTCTCCTCTAGCTGCTCCTGTATGAAACAAGTTTGTGTCCTGTGTGTTACTGACGTCTGTGCACAAAAGCATTTGTGCTTCTCATGGCAACAGTTTCAAACTTCATCAGTCATTTTCATACTTTCATAATTTAGCTGAGTGGAATGACTAGGTAAGGAACAGGTAATAAAGAACACATTTGTCAGGCCCTACCAATGACTCAAATGAAATGGCATCTAAAATGAATGAACCATTTTAAAAGCGGTTAGTAAAGAAATGTTTTTGTACAGTTCTTACTTTCAGTGAGTTGATGAGTGCCAGGTTGTTGAAGGTGGTTTTATTGTAGTAAATCTTAATGTTGCTGAAGGCCTTTTCATGATTCTTCATCAGCGTGTTAATCTGGCTGTTCTTCCTTTCTTCAATTTCATGGATCTCTGTTTTCCGCCTCAAGTCGAGCTCCTGACGTAACAACTGCATTTTCTTGTCATATTTCCTCTCATAGTCTAGACAAAAATGTATGGAACACCAAGAGTGCCACAATGATAAATAAATAAATAAAAGAATCAATAAATTAATGTGAAAATATAAAAATGAATAAATAAAATTTTGAAAATAAATAAATCTGGGAATGAATATAGAAATATAAATGTATGTGCAATTAATTTAAGTTTTATTTTAATTTTATTTTTTTATTTACAAATATTTTTTTTAATTTTCATATTTATTTCCCCATTTACTTATTTCCATATTTACTGATTTCCCAATGAGCACAATCTGTCAATCAACTTGCTTTGCTCCACCCACTAAGTTCTCCACGTTTCCACCCTTCCAACATATGGGGTGCCTTCCAATAGTCAGAAAATGCACCCTCCCTTCCTCCACTACCAGCTCCTCTACTCCGTGCCCCGGAAACCAATCTTTGGTTCCTTCCTCCCTCCCTCCACTGTCCCAATAGTGGAGAAGACGAATGAAGCAGCTTCAAACTCGGCTTTTCCTCCCCTCCGGCGAAGCATACATCGATGTATCCTACTGCAGAAT
Source organism: Synaphobranchus kaupii (assembly GCA_029718625.1). Taxonomy (NCBI): domain Eukaryota; kingdom Metazoa; phylum Chordata; class Actinopteri; order Anguilliformes; family Synaphobranchidae; genus Synaphobranchus; species Synaphobranchus kaupii. The sequence continues at coordinate 49,369,950 of CM056378.1, forward strand.
TTTTTTTTCACATTTTTGGGTGACATCATCATGCTTACGACCACAGAGATTTAAGAAAAGGCAACAGTGATGATGCGTAGCTATGCCTTATATGAATTTCCCCAAGATAATGATGCCCCTATGCAAGATATTTAGCCTATATTTCATGTGCTTCAGTAGGTTATTAGCACACAAAGACATAGCATCCTACAATTGATAACAAAATGCCAGTCCATTTTAGTGGTTCATATCCTACATAAAATTTCAGGGAAACAGCTTTATTTATTTGCTTGCACATTAACTTTGCTTATTAATGAACATGACTACACATAAATATAGCCTAAGCATGACAGCTACCATTTCAGTATGTGAATATGCATTCATTAATTCATTCAACCATTCCAAACAACGTTTTTAAATTTGATTTCAGATGTTACAGATGTTCGGTGTGACCACTGCGATGAACATTGGGAATGATAGGCCTATATCCGATAATATGACGACAATTCGTTCCACTAATCGATGGAAATGTTTCCCAATTTGCCTATGTGAGATGCAAGGAACTGGCAATAGTAGGCTGTAGTGTAGCTACAGTAGGCTATAGGCCTATGAGGTGAATTAGTGCTCGGTATAGTTCAGACATCGGGAACATCGGGACATTCTCGGATACAAGATCGCTATATTGCTCACAGCAATATACAATCTATTCGCCTGCCATTTCTTTCAATATTGGAGAAACTGACTTCTCCACTTGCTCATAAGTAACGCTGTCAGTAACTCTGAATAGCCTACATGGAGGGTTGGAACCTGATTGACTTGGAACTAGGCGAAATTAGTGAGTGGACCAAAGCAAGTTGACAGATTGTGCTAGCGTAAAGAGTGTGGAAAGAGAGAAGCTTACTCAGAGGTCCAAGGTGGGATTTGAACCCCGCTCCTCTCACTCGTCCAAATATTCCAAAGCGAACGTGTTACACTATCTGTCATTTCTCTCAGTATGTGAGGAATTGACGTCTCCATTAATGTATTTGCTCACACTGAGAAACGCTGTCTGCAGCCCTGAACCATTTTTCGACAGCATATGCTCTGAACACAGTGTTGCCAGATTTTAAAACTATAAAAATGCAGAATCTTAATAAAAATAGCCCAATTTTGATAAAATACATTAAGTTATGAACGGGGGGGGGGTACAGATTTATGGATGTGATCGTGAACTGGGGAGCAGGCGAGTGAGATTGTGGACTGGAGGAGGAGGTAGCCTACTATCAGAATGGTAGCCAATCGATAGACTCTGAAATGTTTATGAATTTGATTTGCAAACGTGCCGTGCACATACACGCATTTACATTATGGGCTACTTCTATTTTCCTAATCAAACGTTTCATGCTTACACAAAATTGGAGAAAGCAAGCTTGCATACACAAAAAGCAAGTTGAGCAACATAGAAACATAGGCTGTTCATTTCTCACCCACTACAATGTTCTCAAACTTTGTGGCATAAACCAAAAGACACGGCAGTCAACGTGCGTTCAAAGATAAGACACGGTGGTCTAGCTATACAACAGTAAAGTTTAAAGATCAGCCACTTCTCCCTTCTCCCCGTTTTAGCATGAAAACAGCATAACAGCTACTAGCCTACTTTTCCACGAGCAACTAAAAGTCAGCGTTCTTTTTTCACGATTTTCACGAAATGGTGTGTAGTTAGTAAGGTTATTATAGTTTTAAGTTTTGAATTCAGTTTTTATTTTTATTCGTTTTTTTATTTCACTTTCTAATTTAGTTTTAGTTAGTTTTCAGAGTGTGTTTATAGTTTTAGTTTAGTTTTACAATCAATTTCAGTTTAGTTTTAGTTTTTCAACCGATTTTAGTTTTTATTTTATTTCAGTTAATAACAGTCAATAGTTGGGTTGGGGGAGAGAAAAATACAAACCCCAATTCCAAAAAAGTTGGGACAGTATGTAAAATGCACATAAGCAGAAAGCAGTGATTTGTAAATTCTCTTTTACATATATTTAATTGAAAACAGTACAAAGAAAAGATATTTAATGTTTTACCTTATCAACTTTATTGATGTTTGTAAATATACGCTAATTCCGAATTTGAAGCCTGCAACACGCTCCAAAAACGTTGGGACAAGGGCAAAAAAAACTGTGGGAAGTTCAAACTGTTGGAACATTCACAGGTGATGCTATCATGACTGGGTATAAAATGATATCAAAAGCCTCTTCAAATCTTATTTTCAGGTACTCTCACAAGCGATACTATAACCTCTCTGCATTTGAATGGATCTCTATGGGAATTTGGCAGTGGGACTAGAGTAAGATGTAAATTACACAGGAATAGTATGGAACATTAAATATCTTTTCTTTGTACTGTTTTCAATTAAATATATGTAAAAGATAATTTACAAATCACTGCTTTCTGCTTTTATATGCATTTTACACACTGTCCCAACTTTTTTGTTTTGAATGTTTCAAATTACACTATATGCAATCCGGATTATACAAACAAAAACGTTGTGTGCTATCAACAGTCAGGAGGAGGATCAGAAACTAAAACTAAAAAGAATTCATGGTAATTTTTATTTTATTTCAGTTAGTTTTGGAACACTACATTACAGTTTTAGTTTCGTTTTAGTTTTTAAAGTAATTTCAGTTTTTATTTTTATTTAAGTTAACTAAAATGTTTTTTTGATTTTAGTTTGAGTTTTAGTTTGTTTCAGTTAACTGTAATAACCGTTAGGATTTAAATGCAAACTATGGTATGTGTCTCTGAATCAAAGTGCAGCACTTTAATTCGACTTGTGACTAAAGAGGTCCTTGAAAATGTGGCTTTGTTTATATATACTGGGGGTTTTTTTGTAGGTTTTTTTTAAAGCTCCCCTCTGATTTCTCCCCAATTTGGAATGCCTAATCGTATACAACTGCACTCATACTGAAATCTCACACTACATGCAGCCAATGTGGGAGACTGTCAACAAGCACACACTCTCCTCCGATGCGCTTTATGTCACCAGCTACTTCTGTTCTCACCAAAGCCCACAAGCCAAGCCTGCAGACATGAGTCCGAAGACAAGTCGTGTGCAGCTTTTAGCAGGCAGACGATGGGCTTCCAATCGGTCAGCAGATTAGATCCCGGACCATGGTGCCCATCCATGCACTAAAACAGCGCCTGAACAGGATGCGCCACCCAACATTTGAATGCACATATTTTGAACAGAGTAATAAAGCTAAAATCTAATGTAAAATATGTGGAATACGCATGAGGCATACCTTGCACTTGACTTTCAAAATCTTGTCTCATTTTGGTAATTTCTTCATCGTGTTTCTGTTAGAATTAAAAAGAGTAACAAATACTTTGTGCAAAAAAGATTTTTAATTCAGAAAAGTTAAAAACCCTAGGAATAAAACATGATACACTCCCTGTCCCCCAACCAATCACATCCCCTCACCAGTTTCAGGCTCTTCAATAGATTTTCATTGGACAGTTCCTGCTGTTTGACATCCACTTTAAGGCAGCGCATGCCTTTACGCAATTCATTCTCCATCTCTGCATGTTCTTTCTGCATCAGTTTGGTGGTCACAACGCCGTCTGTTTTCTGCTCTGTGAGATTATTTTGGTGTTCGTACAGCAAGTGCTTCACTTTCTGTTTATAAACCTGAATGAAAACCAATCAAACACACAAAACATCAGGCTTTCCAACAAACACTTTTTTTTTAGCTGAAATGTTCAAATGTGAAATCAACGTGATCATTATGTGAGCTGTCTCAATAATGCTTTACTTGATGAAATCTTGGGCTTCTTTCAGTGTATTCACTAAGATACTTTGTACCTTGATTTCCACTTGATGACGCTCCTCTGACTCCTCCATCTCCCTGTCCCTGTTCCTCAGGTCAGCCTTCTTCTCATCCAGTTGCCTCTTGGTGATCTCCCAGAAGGTGTGGATCTTGTCCCTCTCCAGCTGAAAGTAGTTGCGTTCCTCCCGCTCTCTGTCCAACTCCTCCCGCAGGCGCACAATGTGCTCTTCCAGCTAACGTTACAGCACACAGCAGTGCCCAGGAACGGACTAAATTATGTTAACACTGAAAACTGATATTAAGGGCAACGAAACTGACACACATTTAAGAAAGTCAAGAATAATAAAAAATAAAAGAATAATATATTTAGTAGACTTTCCATCATTTGCCTCGTTTGATTGAAGGAATAATTGTCATATTCGTAAAGGTCATTAGACTAGCATCGTACAAGTAACTTAACTTACACATCCAAAAAACAATATAGTAGGAGTGTAGCCAGGGCTAGCGCGCTTGTTCTGGCTTTGCTTAAAAAGAAGTGTAACGTTAGCTTAGCTTAGCTATACCGTTAAGTTATCTTGCAAGCAACGTTATAGCGTTAACTTACCTGCTCCTTCGACATTTCTTCCGTAGACAAGCCATCTACCACTGTAGGTGCTGCCTTCGCCTTTGCAGACTTTTTCCCCCCTTTCTTTTTCGGAGGCTGAAACAATAAAACTAACGTTAACATAACTACCGTTATGGCCAGCAAACAATTATGCGACTTGAAATTATTACAATGACGTAATTGAAATTACAATTATGTTCCCTGAAATGGATGAGCTGATTCGTCTAACGTTAGGTTTAGCTACAGTCGCTAGCTAAGTTAGCTGGAAACGAGCCAGGTCGGATAATACAACAGCGAGCCAAGTTAGCAAGATAACTAACTTACCTAAGGTTAATGTTAACTTAACTAGCGAGCTGGATAGATTTAAGCAGAGCTAACGTTACTAACGTTAAACACAGCAAGTATTTTCTCTGGAATGTTAGCTAACGTTAGTTAACTAACGTTAAGTTAACGTTAGCTAGCCAAAAGAAAGTAACTTTGTATACACGTTATGGCAACATATCAACATAGAAAGCTAAATTAGATAACTAACATCAATCAGCTAATCAATGGCTAACGTTAGCTAACTACATTACATTTTGAGTCATAGTTATGAGCTAAGTTAACGTTGGTAACGTTATAACGTTAGTTGGCTAGCTGGCCTCCACAGAGTCAACATGTCTAGCTAGCTAATGTTAGCTCTAAATATACTCACCATGTCGATGTATTATGTTCACTACGTTAGACCCAAATAAAATACTAGCTAGTTAAGGCAGTGAAACGTATTCATTACGGATACTTAAAGTCGGTTATGTTCGTTAGTTAGCCTTGCATGTAAGGCTAACTAGGCAACTAAAATGTGCAAAATAGCCTGCAAATAAAGCTAACTTAGCGAGCTAGCGTATGGCTGTTAAATGCCGTTGCTATGGAGAACAGAAGATGTTGAACACTCGCAAATGCCTATCAAACTAGCTCACTTAGACTTCCAGGGTAAACGAACTCGCTCTAAACCGGAACTCTTTACTGGTACAGAACTGCGACAGTGACTGGAACTCTTAAAATAACCAAACTACGTCGCACCAGAAAGGAACTCGAAGAGCCACTATTTCTGGCGGCTTTAGTATTTCTGGTAAAATTTCAGACGGAACTTTTACCCAAGATTTTACTTTTACCTAAGTTACTTAGCTTTTACTTTTTCCGCAACACAAACAGCAGCCAGCTAGTTAGTAAACTGTGTTTCTGCCCGTCATTTCGAGACACACTATCTCTGTGATTTATTAAATATTTGTCCATTTGTTGTGTTTACATTATGACTGAGCTCAAAAAGTATGAAATTAGCCAAATTTTAACTGCACATGGAGCACTGCTAACCAGCACAAATGGCTCTGAATCACGTAAGCTCTTCTGTAGCTAGGCCTATTGCATAAAAAACATAGTGTAAATAAACTAAAACAACGGAAGAGTTTATAGCCTACCTGCTAGTTTTAAAGGGTAAGGACAGACCGGCAAAATTAGCCTAAGCAAGATTTTCAAGAGCTGAATATGAAGGTTCCTTTCTATTAGGCTTGGCATCAATGCCTCTTTCAAGCATCAATAATTGGGAAAATTTGTGCAAAATTGGGATGATTATATACACTAGCGTTCAAAAGTGTGGAATCACTGAGACATTTTTATGTTTTTGAAAGAAATTGATACTTTTATTCACCAAGGTAGCATTAAATTGATCAAAAAATACAGTCAAGACACTGACAATGTTATGAACTACTATTTCTATGTCATTCTATTTCTACTTTAGCAATTGCAGCCATTTTTACACAGTCCCCCCACTTTAGGGCACCATTAACAAATTAATTAATATTTGGTTGCATATCCTTTGCATGCCATGACTTCCTGATGTCTGTGACCCAAGAACATCAAACGGCTTGTCATGAACCTAATACAGGCTGGACCCAAATGCAACGACCAGGAGGCAGAGGTGCTGGAACCCTGGAGTTCCAACCGGAACTGGGCTGGACAGGAACTGGACTGGAAGGATTGGTAACCAGGTACTGGAAGTAGAGGACGGGGGTAGCGGCTGGATACGGCAAGGCAGAGCAGTGCAGCGGAGCTCAGGTTGGCCCGGTTGGGGCAGCAGGGCAACAGTGGAGGATGCAACCGTAACCGTAGCAATGGCAGTAGCCACGGCCGGACAGGAACCACTGTAGTATGGAGAAGCAGAACACCCAGCTGCGGGCGCAACGTCAGGTGGAGGCAGAGGTACCACAACACACACAGGGAGTAGTAAACAGCTACAGACTGGAAGAAACAGTAGAAAGGGTGGTTAACGAGACAGGCAATATTCAGGCAGGGAGAACCGCAAACAGACAGAACTAGTTAGTAACAACAGTAGGCAGAGAGCATTTAAAGCACCGAGCCAAAACCAAACTGAAGTTCTTAGGGCACAGGACAGGGATTCAAAGACCAGGATACAAACGAACAACGTTAACGAACTGGCCCTGAATAGCAGCCAGCCGGAGGGTTAAATAGGGAAGTGAGATTGGAAACAATTAAGAAAGCGTGCAAAAAGTAAGCGAGGGTGATTGAACAATTGAAGTGTGCGGAATGCATGCAGCAGCGGGGAAAGGAGATAGGCTGAAACCGGAGTGGGGGAAAAGGAGTGAAACAAACGGAAGGAACACGCCCAGTCTGTAGCAACGGGGGAAAACACGGACAAGGGAATCAAACATGACACGGAGGGAAAAGGGCAAAACACGGAAAACGGACCGGATGGGAACGGAACGTTACACTGCTCTTGATATCTCATTTTCAACTACTCTTACAAGCGATACTATAACCTTTCTGAATTTTTTAATGGATCTCTGGGAATTGGGGGGGGGGGGGGGGGGGGGGTTGGCTAAACAGCTGTGAGTCATCAAGGGTCTGAGGCAGGGGCGTAGGAGTGATTTTGAACCTGGGGGGGACACTGAAATGCTAGGGGGGTTCGGGGGCATGGTCCCCCGAAAATATTTTTTTTAAATAAAGCACTTAAATGCTCAATTCTGGTGACTTTTGAGAACACAAGTGTACTAATTAGTGTGTTTGTAAGAGGGTCTTTCCAGTTACAGAAGATGGAGGATATTCAGACTGGGGAGGGGAGATTATAAAGAGGGGTGCACAGACAGAGAGACGGGCTATAATATAAATAAAACAAAAACTACTATATACCATATACATAATATACTTTATTTAATATAGGACATACAAATGAAACAAAGAAAAGTGCTAGCACCGAAAAACTTGCTATAGCTTATTCATTGATATTTGTTATTCAGTTAATTATCTGCTTGATTTATAATTAAGAACTATAAATGGAAACAGGTTGGGAGTGATATCCGTATGAGGGTAGTCTAAGGTTACAGAAGGCCTATTTACAGCCGACCGGCGCTTTCTGTCCGACTCTGGACAGAAACAGAAACGTTGGCTAACACGGAGGGAAAAAGAGCCAAACTAAATGGCTCGTTCATCGAATGGAATCGGTTCCCTACGTTCACCAAAGAGCCGTTAAAAAAGAGCCATTCGTTCGCGAACGACCCATCACGGGCATCACTAGAATGTAAACGAAATGCAATCGGCGATTTGCATTTTCATTTTGGCGCGGATATGCTTCCATAGTGAGCTGATATTTCCATTACCTGTGTCTCACTTGGCCCTGACTCTCCCTGTTCTGCCGTCCCTTCATCTCGCATCTAGGAAAGCAACAAATGTTTATGAACACAGAACTGTCTTCAATGCGAACTCTGATGACATGCCATAGGCCTACTTATCTAAAGACTTTTTACTATATGAATTTTTAAATTTAAATTCCATGTCACAATATAGCCTACTATATGGATGTCACTGAATGACGCTCAACTTATTTATTAATATTACTCCAAGCGGAATTGTTCATTTAAAACACTAGCTACTAACGTTATAATAATTAAGAACAGATCTACACTCGCTGCTAGTTAATGTAGCTCGCTACAGTATCATGTATGGCTGGCTAATAGTTCGCTAGCTAACTAATACAACTTACAAGCTTGTCCTCTCTCCTCCTATGACCTGCTGGTCATCCACTGTCCTCTTCCTCTTAAAAATGGAGGATGCTCATCTCTGTGTGAACATTTTGTTACCATTAAATCGTTTATGGACACGAAGCACATAGCTACACACAATTTTGGCTGATCATCAGCTATGATAGCTAGCATATAGTTATCTAGCCTGTTTTACACCGATTTCGTAGCTAGCAAACTTATGCATATTTGACAATTTCAAAGGCTAAATAATTATTTCTACAACAAAATTGTCGATCAATCCGGAAACCAGCAAACAATCAGAATTTTCATGGGCTGAATTAGCTACGATATCCTACCTCAAAGACAAAGTGGTAAAATAAATCTAAGTTGCGTTGTTGTGTTGTTGTCTGTCCATAACCGTCCTAGATGGATCAATCACCTCAGAACAGAGACGAGTCACATCTCCAAATGAATCCATTCCGCTTTCATTGCGTGAGAGTAGCCACCTCTCTGAAAATCCATACCAGGTTTTGCTCGTTACCTTGCAGTGACAGGAACTCGGCTCTCGTCAAGGCAACAGGCAAACAGTTGAGCGAGCTCCCCTCGAGACTGACCCGACTACGCTTACGATAGCTAAAGTTCGTTTTTATTGAATTATGTTTTTAAATAGTTGCGGAATGGATTAATTTTGAGACTGCCGAACTCCGAAATCGGCGCAGACAGGCAGGCAATGCGAAATATAATTTGAGATTATAAAAAGTGGGGGGGACAAAACCTAGATTTTGAAATGTCCCCCCTATTTATAATGGCTCCTACGCCCAGAGGCGCAGATGGGATTTTTAAACTGGGGGGGACCAAGCTGTCAGCAAATGATTCCAACTCAATTGGTTATATTGTGTAAATACACAAAATTGGGGGGGGGCGTATCGTGGTCACTATAAATCTGGGGGGGACATGTCCCACCCGTCCCCAGTGCCATCTGCGCCCATGGCTACGCCCCTGGTCTGAGGTATAAAACGAGCCTGAAACCATCACTCTGCTACCAGATAGTGATAGGCAGTTTGGCTCTTTTTTCTGAGTCGGCTCTTTCCGTACCGTTCGGTTTGAAGAGTCGGGTCGGAGTTGCGAGTTTTACTGCGGTCAAGCCAGCCTCCACTTCGAAAAAGATGGTCAAACTAGCCCCCACGTTCTTTTGTGGTTCGCAATATACTAGGCATTCTACGGTAAGAGCGTGTAAGAATTGATTTCAAAATAAAAGTGAAGTTCCGGTGAACGTGATAAGACGTGAAAGTAATTTCACATACATTCAATAAATCAATCAGTCTGTCAGTAAACAATGAATAAATGAATAAATAAATAAATAACATACATACATACATCCATACATAAATAAGACAAAATTAATAATTATTAAATAATAAAATTAATAATTATTTTTTAAAAACAACTACCACGTGCAAACTGTTTCAGAGAAGCTTTCTCATTTCAATTGTGTGAATAATTACTCATTAATAAAAAAATAATTAACTTAATAATAAAGAATACATTTTCAATCTGACCAATCTGACTTCAAAATGACCACCTCATAGTGTCACTCAGACAACCTCAGGACATTCTGATGTGGAATTTCAAAATTAAAGCCCTCTAAAATGTCATATAAATGCTGTGTTTCTTCTAAATTCAGATTGATATTAAAAGGAAACCTCCTGTTTTCACAAAACCATTTCCCTTCAGAATGATAGAAGAACAGCTCAGAGTGTCAGTCAGATAATCTCAGGATATTCTGATGTGGAAACCTCCACTTCACAATGATAGAAGAACACGTCAGAGTGTCACTCAGAGAACCTCAGGACAATTTGATGTGGAATTTCAAAATTAAAGCCCTCTAAAATGTCATATAAGAGCTGTGTTTCTTCAAAATTCAGATTGATATTAAAAGGAAACTTCCTGTTTTCACAAAACCAGTTCACTTCAGAATGATAGAAGAACACCTCAGAGTGTCACTCAGACAATCTCAGGACATTCTGATGTGGAATTTCAAAATTCAACCCCTCTAAAATGTCATATAAATGCTGTGTTTCTTCTATATTCAGATTGATATTAAAAGGAGACTTCCTGTTTTCACTGACCAATTTCACTTCAGAATGATAGCACACCACCTCAGGGTGTCACTCAGACAATCTCAGGACATTTTGATGTGGAATTTCAAAATTAAAGCCCTCTAAAATGTCATATAAGAGCTGTGTTTCTTCAAAATTCTGATTGATATTAAAAGGAAACTTCCTGTTTTCACAAAACCATTTCTCTTCAGAATGATAGAAGAACACCTCAGAGTGTCACTCAGACAATGTCAGGACATTCTGATGTGGAATTTCAAAATTAAAGCCCTCTAAAATTTCATATAAGAGCTGTGTTTCTTCTTAATTCAGATTGATATTAAAAGGAAACTTCCAAATTATCCAATAATTGGACAATCATTTACACCCGTTTTGTGCACCAGACATCAATTTTAATCAATATATTTGATAGTCAAGGTAGGGGTGTACTTACTTTTTCCTCATGAGGAATTGGCATTTATGTTCATTTCAATTGCTAAAGTGATTCCAAAGTCAACTTTTTTAGCATAATTTGTTGAATTAGTTTACCTTAATCAATCTGGTTGAAATTAAAATAAAATAAACTTGTGTCAAAAAAACTGACTATGGTTTGAGGGTGTACTTACTTTTTCACGACTGTATATATGCAAAGGATGCAAAAGTTGCATCTGATTATTAACGGCGCTCATTAATGATTAACTGATGATCTTAAGATCTACTATATGACCATTAATGAGTTGTAGGCTATATATCAGAGAGGTTTTATTAAGACACATCCCAACAATCACTAAAACAGGATTTGCATTGGGCATGAAGGCCATAACGGCAAAAAACAAAATTATACAAACACTGATTCATGAACTGAGAAATTTGCATGGGAGAGGAGGACCGTTGACATTTTTATTACAGGCTGTCTGAACAGCCATCGCGACGGTGACAAGCTATTGCTTATTAGGCTAATGCTGTAGGCCTGTTAATGCTTTAACTTTGTAATTAACAATTACAACAACAACGAATCACTTGCAGCCGAAAAGAACATCTCTTTAATAGCGCAATTCGTATGCTATTCTAGTGCAAGTGGTAGGCTATTCGTTAAAAAAAAAGATAGTTCCAAACTTTGTGAAATGGGTGTCTCGATGAGCAGCAAACAAAAAAGGTAAGTAACCTAAAATAGAACGATGTACCATGAGATCCCCAACAAAAGACCGCTATATTCCTGAAGGCTGTAGCTAACTATAGCCGTGACATGAACAACCAAACCTATATATGCCATTGCGTACCTCAATAAGCATTTTTGTTAAGGAATATGAGCATGTCTACGTGCTCTGGAGGGTCAGTCTGATGCGCAATCTGGTGAAAGTGAGACCGGTAACTGAAGACGCGCTCAGATGGCACCGATGTACCAGGAATGGACAAATGGCTTAGCGTTTCGCTAATGCTGATAGTGAAGGGAACCGTGATTCGTTAACTTCCCACCAGTCGATGGGATTTGTGACGATGGAGAAACGTCTGGGGATGGTTTCAAACGCTATTTCAGTACTTCGAGTCGAGTTACAAAATTCCATCTGGGATTTCTGAATATAGAAGAAACACAGCATTTATATGACATTTTAGAGGGCTTTAATTTTGAAATTCCACATCAGAATGTCCTGAGGTTACCTGAGTGACACTCTGAGGTGTTCATCTATCATTGTATAGTGAAATGGTTTTGTGAAAATAGGCGGTTTCCTTTTAATATCAATCTGAATTTAGAAGAAACACAGCATTTATATGACATTTTAGAGGGCTTTAATTTTGAAATTCCACATCAGAATGTCCTGAGGTTACCTGAGTGACACTCTGAGGTGTTCATCTATCATTGTATAGTGAAATGGTTTTGTGAAAACAGGCGGTTTCCTTTTAATATCAATCTGAACTTAGAACAACAGCTCTTATATGACATTTTAGAGGGCTTTCATTTTGAAATTCCACATCAGAATGTCCTGAGGTTACCTGAGTGACACTCTGAGGTGTTCATCTATCATTCTGAAGTGAAATGGTTTTGTGAAAACAGGCGGTTTCCTTTTAATATCAATCTGAATTTAGAAGAAACACAGCATTTATATAACATTTTAGAGGGCTTTAATTTTGAAATTCCACATCAGAATGTCCTGAGGTTGCCTGTGTGACACTCTGAGGTGTTCATCTATCATTCTGAAGTGAAATGGTTTTGTGAAAACAGGTGGTTTCCTTTTAATATCAATCTGAATTTAGAAGAAACACAGCATTTATGTGACATTTTAGAGGGCTTTAATTTTGAAATTCCACATCAGAATGTCCTGAGGTTGCCTGAGTGACACTCTGAGGTGTTCTTCTATCATGATATAGTGAAATGGTTTTGTGAAAACAGGCGGTTTCCTTTTAATATCAATCTGAATATAGAAGAAACACAGCATTTATATGACATTTTAGAGGGCTTTAATTTTGAAATTCCACATCAGAATGTCCTGAGGTTGCCTGTGTGACACTCTGAGGTGTTCTTCTATCATTCTGAAGTGAAATGGTTTTGTGAAAACAGGCGGTTTCCTTTTAATATCAATCTGAATATAGAAGAAACACAGCATTTATATGACATTTTAGAGGGCTTTAATTTTGAAATTCCACATCAGAATGTCCTGAGATTGTCTGAGTGACACTCTGAGGTGTTCTTCTATCATTCTGAAGAGAAATGGTTCCGTGAAAACAGGAGGTTTCCTTTTAATATCAATCTGAATTTAGAAGAACTTAACTTTTATTTTGAAATCAATTCTTACACGCTTACCGTAGAATGCCTAGTATATTGCGAACCAAATAAATTCACGGCGGCTGGCTTGACCGTCTTTTTCGAAGTGGAGGCTGGCCTGACCGCAGTGATAAATCACCTGTGGAATAGCATCGGTAGCATATAAGTATGCCACCCATCGCATTTTTGCGCGGGTGGCTGCTTATTTTGCTCCCGATGTTATTAATTTACGTTGATTATGGGACGATTTCCAACTTTGGTAAGTGGAAAGGTGAATTTGTTGCTGTCCAACCCGGGCCTGCAAGCTCTGATAAGTGGGTCGTGTGAAAACTTGTCTTGCAAATAGGCTACAGTTTAACACGGACTGATATGAACGCAATTGAAATTCAAAAGTTTGTAGAAGGAAACTGTCTGATATTCTGACTTATATACAATAAACTGAATCATTGAACATTAATAGGAGAACTGAAGCACAATTAAAAATGCAGTTTTTAAATAGTCATTGGTATAATTAGCTTTGTAATTAGAAATTAGCATTATGTCTACAAATTCGAGATATTCTGCTCTGCAGTTTTCTACCCAAGATTCAGTAGTTTTTCTCAGTTGAGATTTTGGTTGTATTTTATCTGGAATCAATAGGATTCTTTCTTTTTCCCCAAGTTTCCCAGATGATCCAACACTTCTCCACACAGGACCTTCTTCACCGTGGTAAAGATAGCTTGCAGTTCGATATTCAAGTTCGATATTCATATTCGGTGGTTAATACATTTTTTTCAAAACGTTAAGAACATAATTGCGTTGTGCAAAGCATGATTTGTGAATTTATCACGGATGTTTTTTTGTTTTTTTTACTCAACTCTTCCGTTTCAATTGCCGTTATGTGCATTCATTTTAAAAGCCTCATAATTTCATAATTCAGCAACCAAGACCGGTTGCATTTTGCTCAGGGTGATTTGTGAATTTTTTCACAACTGTTATGCTATCTCACCATCATCCTTAACTCGTCGAATAATACCAACAATGCCCAGCGATTTTTCATTCACAACGCAATAACTCAAAAACGGGATGACAAAGGTGTCTGTAATGACTTGTCCTGGAAAGGACACTATTTGTGAATTATTTCACAATCTCTATTTTAAAGGAAAACAACCCTTTATTTTTTTCGTTGTCAACTTTAGGTTAGTTGCATCAGTGCTGCAAAGCCGGGGCTCCTATTAGCCTAACGTTACCACTCAAACCAGATGGATTAATTAAGGTGCTATTCAGAGGCTTGCTGTTCACAAACCAGAAAACATAATGACTTCAATCCAATGGTTTCTGAGAGAACACTGCATGGGGATATATTCACAACCCATGGCTGATTTGTGAATCCTGTAGTTAATTTTTAATAACTAGTCAAATATACTGTATATTACATACCTCATTATGGGCTTGGAAGGTACTATATTCAGAGGCTTGCTGCTCACTAACCAGAAGACATAATGACTTCAATCCAATGGTTTCTGAGAGAACACTGCATGGGTATATATTCACAACCCTTGGCTGATTTGTGAAACCTGTAATAAATTTTTAATTAATTTTCAAATATACTGTATATTCCATACCTCATTATGGGCCTGGAAGGTACTATTCAGAGGCTTGCTGCTCACTAACCAGAACACATAATGACTTCATTCCAATGGTTTCAGGGAGAACCCTCCATATAGATATATTCACAACGTTGGCTGATTTGTGAAACCTGTAATTAATTTTTAATAATTTTTCAAATATACTGTATATACCATACCTCATTATGGGCCTGGAAGGTACTATTCAGAGGCTTGCTGCTCACTAACCAGAACACATAATGACTTCAATCCAATACTTTCTGAGAGAAGACTACATGGGGATATATTCACAACCTTGGCTCATTTGTGAAACCTGTAATAAATTTTTAATAAATTTTCAAATATGCTGTATATTCCATACCTCATTATGGGCCTGGAAAGTGGAATCCAGAGGCTTGCTGCTCATTAATGAAAATGTATAATTACTTCATTCCAGCTCGTAATGAAAGAGCACCCATTGTAAACATGTTCTTAATCATGGCCCCAGTTCGGGGAACCCACAAAATAGAACCGGAGTCCTATTCCATTATTCCTAGCTGCGGTATTCAGGCGACCAGGCCTGCTTTGAACACTCAAATTTTTTCAAAGTAAACGCTTCGGACCCCAGGTGGGACACTCAGCTAAGAGCATCGAGGGGGCACCGAGAGGCAGGGGCTGGGACAGGCGGTAGCTCGCCTCGCGACGGACCGCCAGCTCGATCCCAAGATCCAACTACGAGCATTTTAACTGCAGCAACTTTAATATACGCTATTGGAGCTGGAATTACCGCGGCTGCTGGCACCAGACTTGCCCTCCAATGGATCCTCGTTAAAGGATTTAAAGTGTACTCATTCCAATTACAAGGCCTTGAAAGAGTCCTGTATTGTTATTTTTTGTCACTACCTCCCCGAGTCGGGAGTGGGTAATTTGCGCGCCTGCTGCCTTCCTTGGATGTGGTAGCCGTTTCTCAGGCTCCCTCTCCGGAATCGAACCCTGATTCCCCGTTACCCGTGGTCACCATGGTAGGCACAGAAAGTACCATCGAAAGTTGATAGGGCAGACATTCGAATGAGATGTCACCGCCACAGAGGGTGTGTGATCGGCCCGAGGTTATCTAGAGTCACCAAAGCGGCCGGGGGCGCCGGAGCGACCCCCGGATGGGTTTTGGGTCTGATAAATGCACGCATCCCCAGGGGAGGGTCAGCGTTCGTCGGCATGTATTAGCTCAAGAATTGCCACAGTTATCCAAGTAACGTTGGAGCGATCAAAGAAACCATAACTGATTTAATGAGCCATTCGCAGTTTCACTGTACCGGCCGTGTGTACTTAGACATGCATGGCTTAATCTTTGAGACAAGCATATGCTACTGGCAGGATCAACTAGGTAGCCGCCCTTGAGAGAAGGAGAGAAAGCGCCGGGGGTTGCGCTTCGGGCAGATCGGGCTCCAGTGCCCCCTGGGAAGGGGGTGTTGGCAGCCGGCCCGGGGCCCCTGAGAGGGAGGCGGCTCCGGGTGCGAGAGCCTCCAAGCCGGGGAGATGGCCAAACTCGTGCTTTTTTTGCACGCTCCCTGCGGCCTGGGACCCCCGGACCGGCCGCTCGCGCCTCCCTTCCCTCACTCCGCCCCACGGGGCTGTGGTCGGGCCGCTTCAGGAGGTTCACGGGGCATCTCGAGCTCAGCGGGGGTCGGCGGGCCGGCCGATAATGTCAGGTGGCGTCAGTGCCCGCCCGGCGAGGAACAGACCCGGGGGCAAGGAACCGCTCACGCATAAGCCGGGAGGCCCAGCGCGTGAGGGCCTGGCAGGGCGGGCTGGAACATCCAGTCAGTCAGGGTAGCGAGAGGGGTTTGCCACGGAGCTCAAAACCTGGGCTATGCTGCTAGATTTTCTCCCCCCACCTCGGATGGGGACTTCCAGCTGGTCAGGGCAGCGAAAATAGTTTGCCCCTGGAGCTCAAAAATGGGCTACGTGGCCAAGGGAACGCTTCCCAGGTCCTCAAAGACCTCTCTCCTATATATCCACCTGCACCTGCTTTGAGTACCCTTCCAGGCCCATAATGAGGTAAATTTTGAAAAATAATAAAAAATGAATTACAGGATTCACAAATCAGCCAAGGTTGTGAATATATCTATATGGAGGGTTCTCTCTGAAACCATTGGATTGAAGCCATTACATATTCTGGTTGATGAGCAGCAAGGCTCTAAATAGCACCTTCCAGGCCCATAATGAGGTATGGAATATACTAAATATTTGAAAATTTATTAAAAATTAATTACAGGATTCACAAATCAGCCAAGGTTGTGCATATATATCGACATGGAGGGTTCTCTCTGAAAGCATTGGATTGAAGTCATTATGTCTTCTGGTTAGTGAGCAGCAAGCCTCTGAATAGCACCTTCCAGGCCCATAATCAGGTATGGAATATAAAGTATATTAGAAAAGTTATTAAAAATGAATTACAGGTTTCACAAATCAGCCTAGGGTTGTGAATATATCTCCATGCAGTGTTCTCTCTGAAACCATTGGATTGAAGTCCTTACATATTCTGGTTGATGAGCCGCAAGCCTCTGAATAGCACCATCCAGGCCCATTATGAGGTATGGAATATTCAGTATATTTGAAAATTAATTAAAAATTTATTACAGGTTTCACAAATCAGCCAAGGTTGTGAATATATCTACACGGAGGGTTCTCTCTGAAAGCATTGGATTGAAGTCATTATGTCTTCTGGTTAGTGAGCAGCAAGCCTCTGAATAGCACCTTCCAGGCCCATAATGAGGTATGGAATATAAAGTATATTAGAAAATTTATTAAAAATTAATTACAGGTTTCACAAATCACCGTATTGTTGTGAATATATCTCCATGCAGTGTTCTCTCTGAAACCATTGGATTGAAGTCATTACATATTCTGGTTGATGAGCAGCAAGCCTCTGAATAGCACCATCCAGGCCCATTATGAGGTATGGAATATACAGTATATTTTAAAATGTATTAAAAATTTATTACAGGTTTCACAAATCAGCCAAGGTTGTAAATACACTACTCACAAAAAGTTAGGGATATTCGGCTTTCGGGTGAAATTTCAGGATGAACCTAAAATGCACTATAACCTTTACAGGTGAAATTAATTTGACCTTCTCTAAACTTTTGAATGCACATGTCCAACTATTCAATGTTTCAGTACTTTTTGCACAACTTGCTGTTCTCTAACAAGGAGCTGAACGGCAAAATTCACAACAGGTGTTTGATCCATGAATCGACCAATAAATTTCCTGGTTCAATTAGAATTGGTATTTAAACAGTCCTCTTCATCATGCTGTTCACATTTTGACATCATGAGACCAAGACGACACCTAACAATTGATCAACAGTACCTCGCCATTGCGAGGCTTCAAACAGGATGTTCTCAGAGGGAAGTGGCCACTGAGCTTAGAGTGTCACAGAGTGTCATCAGCAGGTTGCAACAGAGATACAGAGAGACTGGAAGAGTCACAGAAAGGCATAGAAGTGGACGTCCTTTGGCCACATCCCACACTGATGACCGCTTCATTGTGAACAGTGCCCTGCGGAACCGGATGATGAATGCCACTCAACTCCAGGCACATTTAAGGGAGGTGAGAGGCACCCAAGTGTCACGTCAGACCATTCGAAACCGTTTACATCAGCGTGGTCTGCGTGCTAGACGACCTGCAAGGGTACCTGACCACACCACCAGGCACAGGCGTCATCGTCTTGCATGGGCCAGGGAGCATTTATGCTGGACGAGGGACCAGTGGGCCTCAGTGCTGTTCTCTGATGAAAGTCGATTCACGTTGAGAAGAAATGATGGCCGCCAACGATGTTGGAGACGTCAAGGAGAGCGCTATGCATCAGCCACTGTTGTCACCAGACGACCCTTTGGTGGTGGCGGTGTTACAGTATGGGCAGGTGTGTCTAGTCAATACAGAACTGCCCTACACTTTGTGAATGGTACAGTGACAAGCCCATACTACCTGAATAACATCATTAATCCAGTCATTGTGCCCCTGCATGAACAACACAGGCCTAATTTCATCTTCATGGACGACAATGCTCCAGCTCATCGAGGTCGCATCATTAGGGAAAGGCTGCTGGAGACTGGGGTACCTCAAATGGAGTGGCCTGCACTTTCTCCAGACCTGAATCCCATAGAAAACCTATGGGATCAGCTGACTCACCGTGTAGAGGCTCGTAACTCTGTACCCCAGAACCTCAATGACCTGAGGGCCGCCCTTCAAGAAGAGTGGGATGCCATGCCTCAGCAGACAATAAGTCGACTTGTGAACAGCATGAGACGTCGTTGTCAAGCTGTAATTGATGCTCAAGGGCACATGACAAGTTATTGAGACATTGACATTTTTGTTGTGGTATACCCACCACTGTTGTTGGCTTTTGTTTCAATAAATTGTTTGAGATGAGGAAATCACCATTGCATGCTTCTACTTAAATGCCCTACTTTCATGATACGTATAATATCACTGTAGCGTGAACTTACATTTCCATAAATTTCACCCGAAAGCCAAATATCCCTAACTTTTTGTGAGTAGTGTATATCTACACGGAGGGTTCTCTCTGAAACCATTGGATTGAAGCCATTACATATTCTGGTTGATGAGCAGCAAGGCTCTAAATAGCACCTTCCAGGCCCATAATGAGGTATGGAATATACTAAATATTTGAAAATTAATTAAAAATTAATTACAGGTTTCACAAATCAGCCACGGTTGTGAATATATTCCCATGCAGTTTTCTCTCAGAAACCATTGGAATTAAGTAATTATGTGTTCTGCGTAGTGAGCAGCAAGCCTCTGAATAGTACCTTCCAGGCCCATAATGAGGTATGGAATATACAGTATATTTGAAAATTAATTAAAAATTAATTACAGGTTTCACAAATCAGCCACGGTTGTGAATATATTCCCATGCAGTGTTCTCTCAGAAACCATTGGAATTAAGTAATTATATGTTCTGGGTAGTGAGCAGAAAGCCTCTGAATAGTACCTTCCAGGCCCATAATGAGGTATGGTATATACAGTATATTTGAAAAATTATTAAAAATTAATTACAGGTTTCACAAATCAGCCAATGGTTGTGAATATATACCCATGCGGTTTTCTCTCAGAAACCATTGGAATGATGTAATTATGTGTTCTGCGTAGTGAGCAGCAAGCCTCTGAATAGCACCTTCCAGAACCATAATGAGGTATGGAATATACAGTATATTTGAAAAATTATTAAAAATGAATTACAGGTTTCACAAATCAGCCAAGGGTTGTGGATATATACCCATGCAGTGTTCTCTCAGAAACCATTGGATTGAAGTCATTATGTTTTCTGGTTTGTGAACAGCAAGCCTCTTAATAGCACCTGAATGAATCCACCTGGTTTGAGTGGTAACGTTAGGCTAATAGGAGCCCCGGCTTTGCCGCACTGATGCAACTAACCTAAAGTTGACAACGAAAAAAATAAAGGTTTGTTTTCCGTTAAAATAGAGATTGTGAAATAATTCACAAATAGTGTCCTTTCCAGGACAAGTCATTACAGACACCTTTGTCATCCCGTTTTTGAGTTATTGCGTTGTGAATGAAAAATCGCTGGGCATTGTTGGTATTATTCGACGAGTTAAGGATGATGGTGAGATAGCATAACAGTTGTGAAAAAATTCACAAATCACCCTGAGCAAAATGCAACCGGTCTGAGCTGTCTTGGTTGCTGAATTATGAAATTATGAGGCTTTTAAAATGAATGCACATAACGGCAATTGAAACACAAGAGTTGAGTAAAAAAAAACAAAAAAACATCCGTGATAAATTCACAAATCATGCTTTGCACAACGCAATTATGTTCTTAACGTTTTGTCTCAGGAAAAAAATTTATTAACCACCGAATATGAATATCGAACTTGAATATCGAACTGCAAGCTATCTTTACCATGGTACTTTCTTCGGCTTTCTGACATGGTACTTTTTTATTTATTGAAGACTTTAGAATGAAAAACAGCGAGCTGACATATTACCAAAAAGTAATTCATGAAAGTGTGCCTGTAAAAACAATTTAACATTTGAGATTCGTTAGTTTTTAGATAAAACTTAGTGAATGAGTGTATCAGTGTTTTTAATGCTGTGCCCTGTTAAGAGGTTTTCCATGCTAGATGGACATGTATTCAGCCTCACTCAACAAAACCCCATAAAACCCCAGTGCTTTGACCCGGATTGTTTCTTGTTGAATCTTGTTCAGCTCATTGACTATTTGCCCAAGAAATGGAGACCAGGCCCAAGCATAGAAGAGATGTGTCTTCTTAACATAGCTTGCCTGTTCATAATCTGGAGGGTAGTGCTCAATGTAAGCTTTTCTTCCACGATTTTTATAGTCTGTAAATACTGTCCCAGAGGCCTTCCCTCTGATTATATGATAAAAATACTTGAGCTGTTATTCATTACTGCCTTTAATACAGTTAAAGTTTGTAACCAATAAGTCTTATTGAGTATATGTTTTTCTCTCCTACCTGCTCAATGTTTTTCTCCAGGTTAAACGCAGGATAGACCAATGTAAGTTTTTATTTATTTATTGATAATTGATTTGTTTATAATGTCTTAAATGGCTCATTACGTGTGTGCCAGCTTCCTGTTAATGTATGACTTTGGTTTTGATTTTGTTTAGGGACAGAACATCAAGTCCAAAGACTGCACACGGAGACAAATGCAGTAAAAATTGAAATGAAAGAACTGCATAAAAACGTGAGTTTCAGAACCCGCTTTGCTTTCTGCGTTGGGTCTTGAGATCACTTTTAACCCACATGTGCCAAATTTGATTTTTAGATCGCAGTCCTCAGACAGCGGCTCAAGGGCTACAAGATAACTGCTGCCTCCACCAAGCTGAACATCGGGGAGCTGAAGGTAAGATGCTGTAATGGGCAGTTTGATGGCTACACCTAAACACAGAAAAATAAAGTCTCGGAAATCATAAATACATTCAAAATTGTTTGTGCATGTAATTCATAGCTAGAATCATAGCATTTTTACCAAATTAAAAGTTACACAATTTCATCTTTCAAAAAGGAATCTTGTAAGGCCTATGCAGCACAGATCGCGGGAATGGAGGAGGAAAACCAAAAACCGGAAGCGAACCTGGAGCAGGAAAAAAATATCTTTGAAGCTGATAGAGAAAGCTTTAAAAAGAAGCTGGAAATGATAACCAACCAGCTTCAGGAGAAGGAGCAAACTCTACAGCAGTAAGTATCAGGATTACAAAAGTTAAGGTTTTTTGTGTTATATCACTCAGAATAACTGATAATTTTAGTCGTAATGATGCAGGTAAATACAGTGGACACACAATATCATGACAAGTGAGTCAGAAACTGCATCTTGGCAGAGTAATGTACTTATTCAGACACACCAGTGGAGGATGAGGATGTATTTGGTTATGGGATGTAAGTAATCATGGTATTACAAAGTACAGGAGTTAGTTGTTTGGTGGAAGGCTGAAGGCCCTGTGTTCTCTGTGTCTCAGAAAACTGGCTCAGGAAAATGAACTGAAACGCAAAAGAGAGACCAAATTACAGGCCTTTGAAAGGAGGATCATGGACATGACCAAGGAATGGCAGAAGAGCGAGGACTCTTACAAGACCCAGGTGAGCACGTCAACTTATGTTACTATGGAACTTCTCACTTTACCAGAATCACTTTTCTCTCATGTCAGGGAATTGTATTCCTTATTGTGTAGGTCTTGGGAATAAATTTAATCATCACATTCCCTTTCTTCATCCATTATAGATAAAAGAACTTGAACAACGTTCTTCCGACTTCAAAAATTCGCTCAGCTCTGCCAAATATCACAATGAGATGCTCAAGGTGAGATGCTGAAATGCATATGCCAACATTGTCAATAAAGACTTTTATTGTCATATAGCAGCACAATCGTCAGAAATACATTGAAAATTATGAACTTTGCATGTGATTCACGGCTGAAAAAGCCAAGTGTTCGCAATGAAGCAGTTTCTCTGAACACAATTTCACATTTCAAAAATGAATCCTTGAAGGCTTGCTCTAGGAAAAGCAGAAATTTGGCTAAAGAGATTTGTGCGCTTCAGAAAAGCATTGAAAATCAGAAATGCATTCAAAATTGTTTGTGCATGTAATTTATGGCTAGAATCGTAATGTTTGTACAACGTAGAAAACTTCATACACAATTACATTGTTCAAAAAGGAATCTTGTAAGACCTACAAGGCGCACAGCGTGATGATGGCGGAGGGAAACCTCAAACTGAAAGCGAACCTGGAACAAGAAAAAAAGATCTTTGAAGCTGACAGAGAAACCCTTCTGAAATGCTGAAATACATATGCCAACATTGTCAATAAAGCCCTAGTAACATTGTCATATAGCAGCACAATCGTCAGAAATACATTGAAAATTGTGAAGTTTGGACATTATTCACGGCTGAAAAAGCCAAGTGTTCGCAATGCAGCAGTTTCTCTGAACACAATTTCACATTTCAAAAAGGAATCTTTGAAGGCTTGCTGCAGGACAAGTGCAGATTCGGCTGATTTCAACGGGCTAAAGAAAGGCTTTGAACAGGAACGTCAAATACAGCAAGACGAGATACATTCCCTTAAAGCCCAACTGGAGAGGATGACCAACACGTTTCAAGATGTGGAGAGCACTCTAAAAAAGTAAAGTATCAAACAACAGACCATCACGTGTGAGATGGGCTTTAAGGTTAAAGGCATATGAATTGGTTTAATACTTGAATTTCTGTTGCAATGACACATACTAGTCGGTAAATACAATGGACAGACTTAAAAAGGCATTTAAGTGAGGGATTCTGGTCAGAGGAGACTCATTTCTAATTATTTACATCTGGCGCAAAGCCAACATTAGACGATAATTTTTTTGAACTGACCCAGATATTGTTAGCTTTTGCAGATCTTTCTGCAACATTTTCCCAGTCCTAGAATAAAGAAGGATATGTACTTTATCTTGTGTCATCATCAAGGGATGTAAAACCAGATCTGAAAGCGACACGAATTTGGCGCAAAAGGAGTTTTTGCGGCGGAACGTTACATTTTTCCGTGTTACAGGGAACTGGCTGAGAAGGAGGCCTCAAAAGTCCCGACCAACGAGCAATTTCTCACATATAAAGAACGCCAGAGTCTCCTGAAGGACGAGATAACCCAATTTAGCCAGTGCAAATGACAATGCTATAATACTGTAATAACACTGTCTTCCTATTTATCCACTATAGTGTGACTGTTATTGCTGTTCAGAGTTCCCTTTCAGTTTATTTAGAAGGAGTGCTTTGACCTGACTTCAAGCATTTAGTCATTTTAAGCATTTCATCCCTTTTTAGCTACTTTCATGAGCAGAGGGCACTGTGCTTTCTGTAAAGTACAAAAAAAGTTAAGAGTGCAAATGCAAATGCTTCCACTAGCCTTACACACAGCATTAAAAAAGTATACATTTCAATATTCATCTGCAAGGGTTATGATCTCACTTATGCTCAACCAATCAGGCACTCTGAATTGATCCCAATTCCTCCAATGATTTCTAATCATATTTTTTTGCTAAATGTCACCTCTCTCTCTCTCCATCTCTCTACAGATAACAATACATCAGAATAAAGCCCAGGCGAATTTGGTAAGGACACAATATACTCTGGGAGCAGATTTGTGGTTGGGCATCTTTGAGCGCAGCCGAATGCTAACGCCTCCTCCTTGCCTCCAGGTGGCGTACCGTAAAGCGGATAGAGCACTGGTCAGGGAGAGGACAAAAACAGCCGACCTTCACAGGAAGTGGGTTTACTAGCCATAGAATACAACTTAAATATTGACAAACACTGGGTATTGGCCAATCAACGACAGTGGACAGAAATTAGTTTACATTCTCCTTGCTGAGGGAAATGGGCTTATATGTCTTGGAGGGTACGGACTGAGGTCTGAATGGCTTTGATTGGTTTTCAGGCTGGAAGAGCTGAACAAGAAGCTTGCAGAGAACTCTGGGAAATGTCAGACGGCTCACAAACCGCAGGAATCCCTTAGAGAAAAAGGTGAGTCTTGGGACCCGCTGCCTGGCTCATCCTGCTAAAATGCCTGGTTCCATATACCGCGTTCCGGTATACCCAAATCACAATGTACGGGACGCAGGGCACCCCATACGGGACACACCCTAATGTTGGAGGGCCCATGATGATCCACTGGTTGACCAGTGGAGTGATAACAAGAACTTGGATGGAGCCCTGAACACTGTTCCACACACACACATTCCTGCTCCTGCCCCAACATCTCTCTGTTCTCTTTCCTTCCTTTCTTCTCATTCTTCCACACTCCACTCTCTAAACTGCCCCACCCCCGATTGTGATAAATTACTATTTAATTAAAATATTATCATTGTCGTCTTCTCCTTGGTAATTTTATGATCTGTCCATTCTAGATGTTTCTACGCGCAAGGCTGTGGATCAGGACAGGGACAGGAGACAGCGGGATGAAGGATGCCGCAAAAAATATCAGAAAAACCCTGCTTCTGACAAATCATAGGAATCTTTAAAAAACAAAAAAAGAAAATGGTCCAAAAACGTTATGATCAGTTTGAGCAAACTGCAATGAAGACTAATCTTTCTGTATACATCTTAAGTTAATATAATAATCTTGTTTTAGTTTAATCTTAACCGCACTGTTCTTCTGAACTGTTGTGGGCTATATAACATTGTATGTAGTAACGCATTACAATATTAAATAAAGAATCATTTCAAAAAGAACCAGGTCACAAATTGTCCACATGGATGATCTCAGATGTGTAGACTGCCCCTGTCCCAGTCATGTCTTGCATTTTCTTAAACTGTGAAGTCCAAGTGTTAATCCAGGTAATACTGAACAGGACAGCAGCCTGGCTCATAGTGTGTGGCCTGGTTCCATCGATGCAAAAACGTCTTTTTTTGAAGATCAGTGAATGAAGGGTCTGGAATGGCAGCCACACCACCCAGAACAACATGAAACATAGACTGGGATGACCACAGAAGGCCCATTTATAATCACTGTGTGCAAACTTAGCCAAAGAAGCTAAATCAGTACTGTATAAAGAAAGTAAATATCACCACCAGCCAAATCAATTTGTACACAGCTACACATCACTACTACAAGAGGAAATTCAAGTGGTAAGAAGGTAAACCTACTTCCAGGTTGAAAAGGCCGAAACACCAAGCGATGTGACCGAAAGTCCCATGGTTCTAAAAAGTGTTTATGCGTACAGTCAAAGTAAGGAAGTTTGTCAGGAGTTTGTTTAAACAAATGTTGGGAAAATGGCTGTTCTGTAGGCTGCTGCTCTAGGACATCCCCCCACTTTACCTTCCCTGTCGCAGATCATAATATGTGAACAGACTTTGGGGGCAAAATGTTAGATAGCTAGCCATGATGGTTAATGGTTAGCGTACGACCTGTATGTTATTGTAGCCGACTTATAGCTTAAACACGAGGCTATATGCCATCACTAGGGAAGATGTCGCACTGTCCGACTTTTCAGTAAAGTCAAAATACACTGAAAATCGACGAATGCATCAAAATTCGATATTTGAGATAGAAACTATACCATTCACTGAAATGTTGAACTCAAACGCGATCTGTAAACATGCTAAAAAATTCTATTATGTCACAAAATTAAAATAGTATTTTTCTGCTATTTTCATATTGAAATTATGAATACTCTTAGAACAGCCATTGAGACACTGATCCATCAGTGTGAGGGGAGGAGAGGGGAGTGATTGGGCCCAGCGCAGCGGGATTAAACGCGGGGAGAAGCGTGGCAGAGACTCTCATTTCCTCCCTCTCAGACTCATTGTAGAGGGTCAGCCGGAGCAGGAGAAAGCCCAGGTGTGTCTCTGTGGATGACGGGTCACAGTTACTGGCTGTCACATGCAGGAGCTGAAGGCGCACCTTTTTTAATACGGGGGAATGGAAAGGCGTTACCGTGCTTTTCTATCCCGAAGGGGGATTCCTTGAGCAGACAGGTGACCAGGTGAGTCAGCGTGGTCAGAGTGGGAGAACTGCCAAACCGGGGCGTGGCAAACCTTGGCCTCAGAAAGCCGTGGTCTGTGCTTGTTTTCCTGGTTGCTTGGCAATTGTACAGCTCATCTGGTTATATGCTGAGTCTAAATTAATTCTAACGGGAAATAAAAAGCCAGCACTAATTCTGGGTCCCTAGGACCTGGGATGGGGACCCCTGAGATAAATGCACTCCCATAGTGTGACAGAGGGGGATCGTGGGTCAGGAGAAACAGCTAGGAGACCACTGCTGAATATACATCAACATGGCCACCAAGAGAAACCACCGTAAAAACAAAACAAGCAAATTCACAGCCATTTACGACGTGGTTGAAGACATGATCCACCTGTCCACTGATATATAGTGCTCACTTAGTTTTTTTATCAAACTGAGCAAATTCACTTACAATCCTGTCTGTGATACGGTCTTCGAAATGCTTGGAACTCCTTTAAGATGTGGAAAATTCACCTAGAGGACAGCTACACACAGCTGCAGCCTAAGCTGCTCATATTGTGGCTGCCGGCAGTTTAGGAATGAGGCTGTGCCGAATCAACGGCCTTCTATACTATTGAGTACGCTAGGCGAGTACTCTGGATGGGAAAGTTGTTAAGCGGGCAAAATTTTATCTCAATGCAGTGTACCTAAAATCCCCAGAAGATACTTATTTCCGGGTTTTCGCTGATAATAGTATGGAGGATATTTTTGCATACTGCATGTCACTAAACATGCAGTAAGCAGTACACACTATGCTAGTACACAGGACGCAGTAGACAGGGCTCTGATCCGGACACAGGAGGTGCTTAAAAAGGCGGAGTTTCTTACCTTCCACTTCCTGCCCAATGGAGAGGCCGGCCCATTTCCTCTGAATTTTAAGCCTGAGCCCGATCGCCGAAATAACGAGCGTCAAGTCCGCAGGGCCCCCCTGAATATCCTAAAACCCATTTTCACCCAGGCTGTGAAAATACGCTGTGCAAATGTCCAGAAAACTGAGAATATGGAAGTAGCCTATAGAAATGTTATGTTTCATTCGTACCCGTTGATAATGCCTGGGATTTCATAAATAAATTTGAGTCAAATACTGACTGCGTTTATCCCATGCGAATGCCCCACATGAAAATCGTCGGGGGATAATTCCTAAATCATATGAGGTCACCAGGTAACCTAGTACCCTAGTCCAGTGCGAATGCCGCTTGCATTAAAAAAAACACACAAAAAAAACAACCACACCTAAACAACACCGCACATACACCCAGAGCTATGCGGAGGCTACCAGGATTCTCTTCAGGATCATCCAGACGACACACCACCTGCAGAACACCGCAGTGTCTGGAGGCAGGACTACTTCACCAGCCAGCCTACAAAAGAAGATGCAGGAACTGGCCACCCTGGTGAGACCGGCCTCCCCGACAGACAACACCATGGTGAAACTGGCGGGGAATGCCCTCAACTGGCTTCACACATGCATGCAGATCCTGGAAGAACACTACCTGGAGAACCTGGGACACCTCACCAAAAAACTGGAGAACATTCATCTTTCAAACTGGCCGGAGGTATTCCAGGTGGCTACCAGGTGGGCCAAAAAGAAGTTTGGCAGAAGACTGCACCCAACCACCCTGGACATTGCCAAAAAACCATTCACCCCCATCCTCACTCCCAAGAGCACTACAAGCGCAGTCTCCACCAATAACAGATTTTCAGTACTGGCTGACACTCCACCACCCACAACAGGGAGAACCACGGTCGCACCACCCCAGGACCAGTACCAGAGGGAGTGGCCAGCTCTGAGGCAGACATATCCCCCCAGAAGCCCGGCACCAAGACGGAACACTGAGAGGACGGTTCTGCCTCAGGAAGCACTACACCACCAGAGAAACAGGACAAGCAGTGGGATCACAGGACACCATAGGGACTGGGAACCGGTACCACTGCCGCAACGACCCCCAAGGACCACACGGGACCGCTACAACTCTGGCTCCACACCTTCTTTCCCAAGGGGCCCTCATAGGGGTAACTTGGGAAATAAAGATTTTTTTCCTAAACCTTGACTGGAGTGCGTAACCGGAAGCACGGTAGTGCGGAGCATGGGGGTATGCGGTTTGAGACACAACCTTTATCACTGTATAAAATATTTTTTTCTTCGCGCTTGAGTTTTGGAAATGCTTGGGAGAATGTAACAAAGTAGGTTTTGTGTACGCTACGGCACTATTTCATTAAAAAAACAGCTTCGCTACTGAAAACGCTATTTGATTTAAGAAATAGTGATGCTACCACCACGCTATTGGTAAATGTAATTAAGCTAGTAGCTTCGCTATTTGTAGTGACGCTACTGCCCAACACTGGAAAGCAGTTTTTTTACTTTATTTTCAGGGAGAGGTGATTCAGACTGAGATTGAGGGCAGCTCAGTGACAGCTTTAGACTTAGGCAGACAAAGCCGCCTGACTCCCTGGAGGAACTGACGAGTGTGAGGGTGTGATCCCACCCTCAGGCCATTCATATGCCCATGGCAGTCGAAGATGGCTGCCAAGTAACCTCACAGCATAGACTCCGCCAACCATTCTTCCAAGATGGATTGAAGGAACACTAACGGGACTGGAATGCCACGTAAGACCGGGTCAGACCCCTTAGTGTGGCACCAGCAGCTGAATTTGCTCCACTTCCCAGTGTACAGCGCCCTTGTAAAGGGGCTTTCAATGCCTGAAGCGTCTCTAGCACACTGGATCTAGATGCCACAGTGACTTCTGTCCAGGGGCTAAATCGTGCAGGCTGTAAATAGATCCTTTCCAAAAAATTAGAATATCATGGAAAAGTTGTTTTTTTCCCATAATTCCATTCAAAAAGTGAAACTTTCATAGATTATAGATTCATTACACACAGTGAAATATTTCTAGCCTTTATTTGTTTCATTTTTCATAATTTTGGCTTACAGCTCCAGAAAACCCCCAAAACAGTATTTCAAGAAATTAGAATAGTGTGTTGAAAATCAGCATTTACTTCAGTTATTTCAGAGAATGAGTGGAGTGGCTTGACTCGAGGAATCTGACAGTTGTAGCCCATGTCCCGGATACGTCTGTACGTGGTGGTTTTTGAAGAACTGACTCCAGCCTCAGTCCACTCCCTCTGCATTTCCGCCAAATTTTGGAATTGTCTTTGCTTGACAATCCGCTGAAGCCTACGGTCATCTCTTTTGCTTGTGCACCTTCTCCTGCCACATTTTTCCCTTCCACTAAACTTTCTATTGATATGCTTGGACACTGCACTCTGTGAACAGCCAGCCTCCTTAGCGATGACCTTTTGTGGCTTACCCATCTTCTGGAGGGTGTCAATGATGGTCTTCTGGCCAATTGTCAAGTCTGCAGTCTTCCCCATACTGAACCAAACTGAGATAAACTTTGCAGGTGTTTTGAGTAAATTAGATGATAGTGTGACACTCAGTCTAAAACATTCATTCTCTGAAATAACTGAAGTAAATGCTGATTTTCGACACTATTCTAATTTCTTGAAATACTGTTTTGGGGGTTTTCTGGAGCTGTAAGCCAAAATTATGAAAAATGAAACAAATAAAGGCTAGAAATATTTCACTTTGTGTGTAATGAATCTATAATCTATGAAAGTTTCACTTTTTGAATGGAATTATGGAAAAAAACAACTTTTCCATGATATTCTATTTTTTTGGAAAGGATCTGTATATAGCTTTATTTGTATAGCAGTTTTCATACAAAGCATGCAGCTCAAAGTGCATTCACATTCCAGCACAGGACAAAAAATAAAAATGATAATAAAATAGAGAAAAAGAAAATAGAGAAAAGAAATAAAATCAGCTTGCTGCCTGCTATCTGCTGTGCACTGTACATACAATAAATGCCGCTCTTAAAACGATCTTCTGCCGCTCTTAAAACATTCTTCTGCCGCTCTTAAAATGGTCTTCTGCTGCTCTTAAATGGTCTTCTCAAGTAGCCTACTCAACAGACAACAAGCAACAACTGAGCATCAGATAAAAAGAGTATAAAAGGACTAAAAAGAATAAAAATAGTGTTGCTAATTATAAGCTAGATTAAAAAGGTATGTTTTAGGGCTGTCATACGATGGTTCGATATTCGAATGCTATTCGAATTGTAAAAAAAAAAAAAAAAGAAGATGTTCGAATCTGAAAATGAACATTCGAAAAAAAAATGCAGCGTCTCTTTATCGCGGATAAAAGTGTCTGGCTGCATTCGAATAGTCGAAAAAATAATAATAAAAATAATAATAAGAAAACGTCATGGGGGTCAAGGAAAAGTTGGAAGGAGAGATTTACAAGGAATCTAGCGTAACTGTGGAATTCGAACCTCCTTCTCTACCTTGCGTCATGGTGCGACGTCCGGTCGTATTGACGTGAATGTTCAACATAGTGAACTACAACTTCACGAAAAATTACAACAAAAGGCGCATCATTGCCGTCTGCATTTCACTTGAACCGTTCGTTTTTATCTCTGCGAAATTTAGCGTCTTAATAAATTTGGTGCATTGTCTGATTGTCTCATTGTTTGTTTACTTTCTATTATAAGCTAATACTAACCAACAATACTAGCTATTCACATTTAGATTTCTGGCATTTCTCAGATGTTCGTCTTGTTCGAATTCGATAGGTTCCGGGAAAACTCCGATGCTTATGAAAACATGGCGGCATTGCATTGTGGGGCGCGAACAGTGTTGCCAGATGTACGATAATTATCGTATTTGTACGATAATTTTAACAACTGTACGATATACGATCAATAATTCCAAAAAAGCCCGAATGTACGATAATTTTTACATTTCAATAAACCCACAACGAAACCTTGTTTGTGATTTGAGAGCAACCAATCATATCATCAGCACCACTGATCACGCCTGCAGCTCATGCCTGCCAATTTGGCTTAAGGCTCTGAGTGAGTTAAGTTCCCTCTGGTAAAGCAGTGACGCAGTGTGTAGATCTGGGGCTTTTATTTTGAAGGGTAAGAACGGAAGGAGTGATTGTGTAATGGGCTGCGATTGACTCTGTGTGTGAAGCGATAAACAGTTGCCGTCAGACCAGACAGGGTGGTGCTGTGTATTGACTCTGCAGCAGTTCTTTTTAGCCTACAGACAATGAACTCAATTAGGGAAGACCTAGTATATGAAATGTTTCAATGTCTATTTAGAACGCAGAGAATGGGAATAGAAATAATATTTTGTTGGGTACCTGCACATGTGGGATTAGAGGGTAATGAAATTGCAGACAGGATGGCAAAAAGATCGCTAAATATGACGCACATAATTAATATAGCATTTGGAATAGGGGAAGGTAAAGCATTAATTAAAAAGAAAATATTGGAATGCTGGCAGAAAAAATGGGACGAGGACAGTAAGGGTAGAACATATTATAGGGTACAAAAGTCCGTTAGAGCACAGAGTGTTAAAGGGCGAAGCAGAAGAGAGGAGGTAGTCATATCAAGACTAAGATTTGACCATACTGGTTTAAATAAAACTTTATTTTTATTGGGTAAAGTAAATTCGCATAGTTGTGCACATTGTGGTATAATTGAAAACACTGAACATATAATAATGCATTGCATAAAATATAAAGAAGAAAGGGAGCGTTTGCAACAAAGGGTAAGAGAGGTTGGACGAGGTTGGGATTTGGAAGGGATATTAGGAACAAATGGAGATAAGGTGTGGGAAGTACAGAGAGGGATAATAGAGTTCTTAATAGGTTCAGGATTGTTTAATAGAATATAGAATTTTACTTTATACTTATAATTTTATTTATTAACTTAATTTAATATCATAGAATAAAGAAATAATTATATTTATTTATTTATTTTTTCCTGGAATCCTGTTCTACATACTCCGGTACGGTAGGTGGTGGTATGCACCTAAAGTTGGTAGTACAATCCGCCAAAAAACACAAAGAAGAAGAACAGTTGCCGTCTTGTTCAGACGACGGAGCCTCCGTGTTATTAGCTACATTAATATGGTGCACATGGCATAGTTTTGCCATTCAATGTAGTATCCTGGCCCCTTCCCAGGTTGTTTCAGTATACGATAGTTTTTGTTAAAATACGATAATTTTAAAGTCGCAGTACGATATTGCTGTATTTTCCATCTGGCAACACTGGGCGCGAATACTACCTTCCTTTTGAAAAGGATAGTCAAGAGCATCCATTGTGAAAGGACGGATAAAAGGAATTGTGAAGCTCTTTTCCTTCTCAATAGCCTATAAGAAATTTGAACGGTCCTTAGCATGGCTGCTGCCCGGAAACTATTTCCAGTTCATGCGATTTAAAGGATCCTTCCTTGCTCAAATTTGACTATTCGAATGCAGCCTCTGTCTTCCTTTCAACTTGGGTTGTGTTAAAACCAAAAATAAATCTCTAATTTTAGCGTCTCCTCTGTTGAAAACGGAAGACGCTGCATACGGGTCATTGCTATGCTTGTACTGGATGGACACGACACTTTCATTTAATAGCAGATTGAAAATCAAATGTAGGCATATTCGTCGAGCTTTTAAAGAGCCAATAATTCAACAGCAGCAGCATGACAGAGAGTTCGGAAACCAGCTCGGCCGCGGAGAGTGTGATTAGCACTCCGAGCAATCTAAAAAGCCCCGTTTGGAAGTACTTCTGTTTTTGGTCAGTGAACGGCAAAATTGTGGAACCTCGAGACAACGTTTTATGTAAGCTACAGATGGCCTACGCTAAACATTAAAACTATGCTACGTTAAACGTTAAAACTATGCTCCAAAAGGTCAAAGACGGTACTTTTCTGTTTTTAATATCACTTTTATTGTAAATGATCCATCAGGATCTAAATTCCTTTTAGTAACATTTCCCGAAATTGTGTGCCTTAATTTTATTCAAACAAAAGCATTATAAAAGTGTGTATGTAGATTTTAAAGCCATCTCGAATGTTAACGTTTTTTTTTTTTCAAACTTGACTGCGTTCATGAGTTTATGTTCAAATAAAATGTAGCTACCTATACTACTTTATTACTAGTTATGTGTCTCGTTGTATTGGTTTGCCCTCTTGTGGACCTAACGCGCAATAACACAGCCCGAAAGTTGGTCAAATTGTAACATTTTAAAATTGTAATAGATATTAGAATATATTAGAACTTATGTGTTTTTTCAGAAGGAATATTCGAACGTGATTTTTGGCCAATGTTGACAGCCCTAGTATGTTTTCAATTTAGGTGCATAGTGGACGAAAGCAGCTTCCCCCGTTTAATTTGGGGACTTTTGGAATGTTTAAAAGACCTGCCATAGAGGACCTAAGGGCTCGTGAAGGGACATAAAACAACTGGGAATCAGTGATGTAAGAGGGTGCTAGACCATTTAGAGCTTTGTATACAAGTAGAAAGACTTTAAAATCGATTCTAAAAGATACAGGGAGCCAGTGCAGTGCAGCTAAAACAGGAGTAATATGCTCTCTCTTCCTTGTCTTCATTAAAAGTCTAGCAGCAGAATTCTGAATTAGCTGTAGTTTCTCAATCGACTTTTTTTGGAAGACCAGTAAAAAGAGCATTACAGTAGTCCAATCTACTTGAAATAAAAGCAGGAATTAACTTCTCAGCATCCTGTTGAGTTAAAAACGGCCGTACTTTTGCAATATTTCTTAAGTGGAAGAATGCTGTTTTGGTCACCTTATTTATGTGGGTTCTAAAACTTAAATCCGAATCTAAAATTACGCCTAGACTTGTTACTTCTTTTATTCTGATGAGCCAAAGTGCAAGACTAATATAAAATTGTCTCTTTAATGTATGTTCGGAACCAGTTAAGAGCACATTCAGAGAGACCGACTCAGTTTTCTAACCGATTGATTAGAATACTGTGGTCAATTGTGTCAAATGCAGCACTCAGATCTAAGAATAAGCACTGAGTGTCATGGTTTTAACTCTTTTTCCCTATGCGGTCGTTCTCCTTGGTGGCCACGCGAGGGCGCTGTTCATTGGGTGGATGCTTGCTCCGCCCTGCTTAGATTGCGGAGCTGCTGTTAAGCCCCCACACCTGTGCTTAGTCACCTGGAGAGAGGTATATAAGCCTACCGTTTTCTTCGTTCTGGGCTTCGACATTGATTGTTAAATTGTATGTACTGTGGTGTTATTGTTGGCTGTGAATTTTCGTACCGTTTTGGCTATTCGCTAGTGATGGCGAAATGAGGCTTCCTGAAGCACTGAGGCTTTGCAGCCAAATAGATTCATTACTCGAAGCCTCATTCGACACAGTGTACACTAGTGACACCTGCTGGTAAAAATAATGTAGAGCAACGAAATCATTACAAATTCCACCTCAGGTTCAAAATAACGAAGTTGCCGTGAGCTAACAACAAACAGCCCTTTAGCTCACTGATAACGCGTCGGACTTCAGAGCCATTGGTGTAAGGGAAAGTACAAGTTCGAAACCCCGCTCAAGCAATACACATTCTAGCGTACTTAATATTTATAACATTATTTGTAACTGTCATTAGGCTAGATTTGTTTTCTACTAAGATATATTATAAAATAATATATGTAATAATATTATATTAACTTTGAAAATGCAAAAAACAGGAAGATTGATATAAAGGGGGACAACATTTGCGTGGGGTTCTATTGAGCAGTAAAAGTGTTTCTGGTCTGGGACTGGGAGTGTTTCAGAACTGGGGACTGGGAGTGTTTCTGGAACTGGGGACTGGGAGTGCTTCTGTAACCAGGCAGTGAAAGGGAAGGTGCTTTTGTGACTGAGAAGTTTTTATAGATTTTTATTCAGAAATAATAGCTGTTTCACAGTGTTGGGGCTGAGACGGTTCCTCTTTTTGGAAACAATTTCCCCTGCCTTGGAAAAGACCGTTTCACAAGGAACAGACGAGGCTGGCGTGCCTCAGCATGGACGAGGTATTATTGCTGTAAGCCAGCTCCTTCAGGCACAGCAAGCACTTTACCTTCAAAATGAAAAAATATGCCATTTGAGAAGGAATGCAGATGATAATGATAATAAGAATGAATAAGAAATAACAATCAAATTATAATAATATTACACAAATCGTAATAATCTGCTGTAGTTACGTTAAAATAACAACCAACGAACTACATGCACAGTCGATTGCTAGCCCAATGTTCGAATAGCGTTTCAGTGTGTTTTTATATCTACGCCACTTAGGCTTACCTTATTGGGAGATATCAGGTCAAAATATTCCCACGAAGGAGAAGATTTTCGCTTCCGTGCAGGTTCCATTAGCCAACGGAACTGTACAAAAGCTGTACAAAACAAAAATAAACTCAAAAACTCCACAAAAAACTCAAAAAAATCCTCCAAAAACTTTCAATAGCAATAATACCAATAATAACTAAATCTCCGCAACAACCAACCAACGACAACAACCCTCGAAATAGGGGTGGGTAATGTATCACTCCTTTATATCTACAATTCAAAACCCCCAATCCCGCCCAACACGCAAAACAAACCGATCACGTGGTTCTACAGCACCCGAGGCCTCGTTTGTCATCGATCACGTGCTTCTCTGAAAGTGATACAAGCTTCGGTGCGAGGCTTCTCCAGAAACTGCCCTACGTACTCGACACACAGCTCGGAGCTTCGGTGTCATCCGTAACATCACTACTATTCGCCCATTGTTAGCGTCTCTTTAGAGACAGGGCTTATTTCTTGCTGGCTAGGTAGTTGATTACCTCGTAGAAGTTTGGGACCGTAAAATCTCTGCTCTATTTCGCGTTGTTGTGCTTAATCTCCGTGTATGGAGATTTGGGCTATTCGGTTGGGAACTTTAGTTCTGATTGCCCTTCGGCGCATGTCTTCCCATAGGGGATTCTGGCGTTTTCGCTTCTACTTAGTTTATGAGCTCGTATAAGTATATAGTAGCAGTTTCTCTGGTCCATTTGTTTCGCCTTTTGATTGGTTTTCTTATTGAGACCTGGCGTTTTAGCTTCTACTCAATTCTGTGTTACTGTGAGCCAGTAAGTAGCCTTGGTACGTTTTTCCCTGTTTAGTCTCCTTCTCGTGGACTACGTTCCCCTTGGTTGTGAGTCAGGGTTATTATTCTTATTGAGGCTGTCGTGCTATTATGTTTGCGTAGGTCTTTGTTGCAGCTGTCCTGTTCGCCTTTTTGCCTGCGAGACGATTGTTGTGAACTGTTGTTCTGTTTCGTTCTCCGGGTGTGTTGTCTCCTTATGTGGAGCTTGGGCGATGCTGTGGACGTGCTTGTGTTTGACTGCGTGTTTTTAATAGCCTCGGAACGTTAGCTCTCTGTTCCATTTCGCCTCGTTACATTTTTCCATTTGTGAGAGGCTAGGGCGGTTGTTTTATATCTAGCTTGCGTTAGTCTGTGGATAGTAAAGTTATGGGACGACGGTTCTTCGTCGGCTCACCTGTAAAATGTTTCTCTCTCTTGGGAGATCGGGTGTTTACCCTCTTGGTTTTATGCATTGGACTGCTAGCCTTTTTATATCGCCATGGAACATTAATCCTGTTCCTTTGCCTCGTTTCATCTCCTGTCTGAGAGGTTAGGGCGTGGCTATGTTTTAAGCTTGGTCATTTTTGCTGGTAAGGTTATGGGACGACGGTGCTACTGCGGTTCTCCGTCGGCTCGCCTGTAAAATGTTTCTTCCCCCTGGGAGATCGGGCGTTTACCCTCCTTTAGGTTCCGCACATTACTTAGTTCTAGCTTATGGAAATAGCCACGGAACATTATATCTGTTCTTTCGCCTCCTTATTAAATTGTCATTCTTCATTGGTTGACTGTTTATTTATTTGTGCCTTTTCGCTACTCGCCCGTTTATTGTGTCTCGTTACCGAGACAGGGCGCGTATTATGTCTGGCTGTTCCTATCCCTGTCCTTGCGCTCTACGTAGCGTTTGACAGTTAGCCGGTTAGTAGCGTCTGTGGTGTGTTTGTTGTTCCTTGTCTTGTCTCCTCCCTTATCTGCGGGTATCCCGCCTTAGTGGCCTAAGGGCTTTATGAATCCCCTTGCTGCGTTTGGCTCCTCCTTCCTCACACGTCACGCCACCCATTACACTGAGACCTTGTTTGCAGCGACACTGAGTCTAAGGTCATTAACTATTTTAGTTAGAGCAGTCTCTGTACTGTGATTAGATTTAAAACCTGACTGGAACTTCTCTAAAATACTGTTCATTTAAATAGTTGTTTAGTTGATTAAAAACTACGTTTTCAAGTATCTTGCTCAAGAAGGGTAAGTTGGATATAGGCCTGTAATTACTTAGTACACTATGGTCTAAATTTGGTTTCTTCAATAGCGGTTTCACAACAGCAGTTTTAAATGCGTTGGGGAAAATTCCAGTCTCAAGGGATGTGTTAATTCTTTTTAGAACAGATGTGGTGACACTATAAAAAAACATTTTATTTTTATTTAGTAGGGACAGGGTCAAGACAGCAAGTTGAAGATTTACTTACAATCTCAGAGTTCTGTATCACAGATGTTACTAAAGTTCCTCATAATTTCCGGCTTGTTGCAGGGCAGATCACAAGGGTTACTAGTGTTTCTGACAAGCTCTAATAGTTGTTATTTTGTTGTTAAGAAATTCACATTTTGAGGCAGAAGCCAGACTAAGAATGTCAGAAGCTGGTGCGGGATTTAATAATCGGTCAATAGTTGAGAACAGTACCCTAGAGTTTCTGCCATTCTCAGCAATTATCTTTGAAAAGTGGGTTCTCCTCGCAGTGCATATAGCTTTGTTATAAATAGAAATGCGCTCCTTCAAAATGCTACGGTGGATCTCTAGTTTAGTTTTTCTCCATGTCCGTTCAGCTGTCCTACATAGTCTCTTAAGCTCAGGGATAGTGCTATTTATCCATGGTGATATTTTATCAGTTGACCTCTTTTTAGTCTTAACTGGCGCAACGCTGTCCAATGCATTACTTAAGTTGCTATTAAAGGTGTCGACCATTTCGTTTATCGAACAGTGTGCATTACATGGATCAAAGGAGTTTGCAAGTTTGGAAAATTTTCGTTCTGCTGTGGCATCTAAATACCGTTTTTGAATTGTAACTTCTCTTTTGTTACTAGATGTATTTAACAGAGCATCTAAGAACACACAGTAATGATCTGAAACAGTAATGTCAGACACTGAAACATTATCGATACTTATCCCTTGCGATATTACCAAGTCAAGTATATTACCCAGCTGATGAGTCGCTTCAGTAACATGTTGTGTTAATCCTAGGCTGTCTAAGAGATTCATAAATTCCATGGTCTTCGGTACTATTATTAATATGAATATTCATATGTCCAGTGAGGATTATTCGGTCATAACTGGTAAGAATAATTGACTCAGAGAATTCAGATAAAAATATTGAGGATTGCTTAGGTGGTCTGTATAGTGTTAAAATAAGCACATCTGATTTAACTGTGAGCGAAATGGCCAGGTATTCAAAAGATATAAATTTACCTAAGTCAATCTCAGTACAGCTAAACTGATTGGAGAACATAGCAGCTATACCGCCCCCTATTTTGTCCTGTCTTACTGATTGAAATAATTTATAGTTAGGAGGACAAGTCTCGACAAGAGTTGCAGTGCCATCACTCTTAATCCAGGCTTCCACAAGAAATATAAAATGCAAATTATTTTTAGAGATAAAATCATTGATTAAAAAACTCTTATTTGTGAGTGATCTTACATTTAAAAGTGCCATATTAATATGCATATCTAACTTTGCATGGATCAAGGGTTTTACTAAGATGTTAAAGGGATAGTTTGGAATTTTGGACATAATGTCTCAATTACGACTTACCCATGATGTAATTAGAAGAAGTTGTAGTCCAAGGCAGCTCTACAAAATTAAAAAGCCTTTATTGAATGGCTTACATTATTTAGAATATAAAAAGTCCAACATGTTTCGGCCTACATAGGGCCTTCATCAGGGTATAAAGAGCAAAGACCAAACACTGACTAATATGAAGAGTTCAGAGCTCTGGGAGAGTCTAATTGCAATGAGTAACAGCTGGTGCTGAAAGAATGGAACAATATATAACTTAGCCAAAAGGGGTCAGTAGAGATACAATCTATAAAATAGTAGGCTATGTCTAGAAACAAAATGTATCAAACTAATACATAATGTATATATATATAAAACAGCTAAAAAAACTCATACAAAGAATATACTGTAACAACATAAGAGAACGAATCAGATCAAATCAATAAGTCAAACATGCTAAATTAATGTTGAACAGAGAATAATAAAGAAAATAAAATAGAGAAAATAAAGGAAATATCAAGAAATGAACAACATAATAAAGTAACCTACTTAACCTATAGAAATTACACCATGTCTATGGAGTCATTAAGACCTGGGAGTGAGGTGGCCTGTAGCCTATCGATCCAGCGGCTCTCTTTTTGGTTTAATTTATTCTGTCTATCTCCTCCCCTAGAGGTGAGAGGGACCCTGTCAATGCCGATAGCTGTAAATAAAACAGAGGCGCTTTGGTGAGCGTTTTTAAGATGTTTAGCCATCGCGTAATCCATATTGTTTGTTTTTATTGCATATTTGTGATCAGCCAGTCGATCAAGTAGGCGGCGTTTCGTACGACCAACATAAAAAGAGTCACATTTAGAGCAGGACAATATATAAATAACATGTGTAGTTTGACAATTAATGAAGCTGTTAGATGCATATATCTGTTTAGTTACTGGGTGGGTGAACCCTTTAGATCTCTCCACCACATCACATTGTTTACAGTGACCGCATCTATAAGCTCCTGTAGGAGGCTTGGGTAACCATGTAGCTTTAACATCAGCAGGTGTTGTGCCGTATTATGCACCCCTGCCGTGGAATGTACCCCCTGGCGGGAGCGCGCGCGCTTACGTCATTCGGTTTGAAAAGTAGCTGAATTCGCTTCGTTTCATTATCGCACCAAAATAATATGAAGGAGGTATTCATATCATTGTACCCTAATGCTTTGTGAAGGATATCCTTGTTTTAAAGAGGGTAAACAACCTTCGATTTGATATAATTTGAACTTAAAACACGTAATTAATAACATGTAATATTAGACGGAAATCCAGTTTTCTTATTGCACGATCGCGAATTCTGTGGTAATATAGCCAAGCTGTAATTACAAAATGAGCTGGAATTTTACTGGGGTTAGCCTGTATGTAACTACTCGTAGCTGGGGAAATAACAGCTTCCTTAACCAGGAGATCCACTGTTATCAGTGCATATGCCATATATGCAAGTCAAATAGCTCAACTATTCTTGTAATGCAAAAAGGGCAATGAGAGTTGTATATTGTGTCCCATATAGAGACCACACAAATGATTTGTTTATTAAGGCAAAGTTTCTCAAGTGGCATGATATAATTAAATATAATACCGTACAAATATTATACTTAGCCTCCAAAAATCTCTTACCCGTATATATACAGAAACTGTTTCTAAAGAGAGATGACATACACAACCTAAGAGGAAACATGATTTATAAACAAAAATCTATAAAGTCAACACTCAGAGGTCATTCATTATCCATTGTGGGGGTTAAGCTTTGGAACGGTTTACATGATGAGATTAAAATGTCTACAAACTTGAAGACCTTCAAGAGTAAGATAAGATGCAAGATGGTAGGAAACGATCAAGTATAAACAATAGGGGGTTATCAGGAAATGAAAACAATGTCACGATGTGCAAAAAAACAATGTAAGCGGTTTACACAGGATCCTGGACCTTGCAACACAAGACATCAGACACTGGTCGCACAACCTGCTCAGGATGGAGCTTCTAAACTGGTCATTTCCGGAGGCCAGTGCAGAAAATAGTGATGGGTAATGAACTCTGCGATTGGCACTCACACCTACTCAGGCATAATGCACTGAATTTACAGGGGACAACAGAGCATCATAAAAACGAAGAAACGGACACATTTATTTTGGACATTATCTGAACAATATTCGGGACTGCTGTTGAAATGAAACAAATTGTTTTGACTAATGTATGACATGTACATTTAAAGCCGACTTATTTGGACTTTAATATTTGGTTTATTTTATTTTAGCTTATTTTTTCTTTCTCGGTCTGTTTTGTTATAAAGAAAATTCAGCTATGCTGTTGTGATACTAAAAAATCTGTTTTAAACAAATGTATAATATGAACATTTAAAATTGAGAGGGAATTGGGGCGGGACTTTGATAAGCAGTCTGCTTTTTCCCGTATCCCTTTTCGGCAGGTACTGTATTTGTTCAAGGCATATTTCAGAAATGTAATGAAGTGTGACTATATACATGCCGAAATAAATAAATAAATTTTAAAAAAATAATAAATAAATAATGGATACTTGGCAGTACCCCAATGATCACCGTAAAGTATTTGTTGATGAATTTATTTAATAAAAAAGTATGTGTATATTAAATGTATTAAATTAGTTAATAAAAATGTATCCCCCATCTATCATTGACAATTGTAGGCTTAGACCCACCAAACACACAGGTAACATATATTTTTCCCCAAATGTATGCTGTGTGCAGTATGTCATGCTGGAGCCAAAAAGCTGCTGCATGTCCTGGCAGGGCTGCTTTTCCAGTTGCCTGAAATGCACCCCCTCCTAACTTTGGCTAGGAAGAACTCGCATCCATGAAACTCACAATGTTAACTCGTTTTGGCTCCATATGTATGCCCTAAAAAGCATTTGATGCTGGGGTCACCAGAAACATAATTACAAGGGGGTGCATATTCCGGCAGGGCTGGATTTCAGCTTGCCGTGAAATGCACCCCCTTCCTAACTTTGGCTAAGAAGATCTCACATCCATGAAACTCACAGTGGTAACTCATATTGGCTCCATATGTATGCCTTAAAAAGCATTTGATGTTGGGCTTACCAGAAAAATAATTACAAGGGGGTGCATATTCTGGCAGGGTTGGATTTCTGCTTGCCGTGAAATGCACCCCCAACTAACTTTGGCTAAGAAGATCTCACATCCATGAAACTCACAGTGGTAACTCATATTGGCTCCATATGTATGCCCTAAAAAGCATTTGATGTTGGGGTCACCAGAAAAATAATTACAAGGGGGTGCATATTCCGGCAGGGCTGGATTTCTGCTTGCCGTGAAATGCATCCGCTTCCTAACTTTGGCTAGGAAGATCTCACATCCATGAAACTCACAGTGGTAACTCATATTGGCTCCATGTGTATGCCCTAAAAAGCATTTGATGTTGGGGTCACCAGAAAAATAATTACAAGGGGGTGCATATTCCGGCAGGGCTGGATTTCTGCTTGATGTGAAATGCAATTTTGGCTAAGGTTTCAAATCCATTAAACTCATGCCCGTGAAACATTTTGTCCCCAAAACTGTATTTTTATCCACTGTAACTAGCATTTTATGCTCAGTTGAACAGAATTATACAAGGGTGCAAATTCCAGCAGGGCTGTTTTTACATTTCACCTGATGCACCCCCTTCACCTGAAATGCACTAACTTTGGCTAAGAAGGTACATCCATGCACCTCTCACTGGTAATACATATTGGCCCCACTTCGGAGCTTGTGATATCCACCCTCCAAACTCACTCATACATAAGTTAAAGAAAGTAGGCCATTTGAACACTAAAGCTTTACTTTGTTAATTAAAAGTACACTGAAATGAACAGGTATTCAATGAAAATAAAAAAAACGTAATTTTCTTTAATAGACACATAACAATAGACA
Source organism: Synaphobranchus kaupii (assembly GCA_029718625.1). Lineage (NCBI taxonomy): Eukaryota > Metazoa > Chordata > Actinopteri > Anguilliformes > Synaphobranchidae > Synaphobranchus > Synaphobranchus kaupii. The sequence continues at coordinate 49,413,469 of CM056378.1, forward strand.
TGTAAAATCTAAAATAAATATTAAATAAAATTAAGGTGACTTCACATTGTTACAATGCCATTTTGGCTTGTAGAAATTAAATGTACAATATGAAAACAATAAACCAAAACAAGCTGTGAATAAAAATAAATAAAAACAAAAAGAAATCTATTTTTAAATGAAGTGACTGAGCCACTATATGCATGCAGGACAGAAGTAGTCCTCATCCAGCGGAGGCCTCTGAACACATTCATAGTGGAACCACCTCCCACAGATTTCACAGCAAACCTGAAAAAAATTTTTTTATTAAACAACTTGAGGAACACCAATTGAAAAATTTGAACTAATCCTACTAGTACCAGTAATAATAAAATACAACATTGTTATAATAATCATAGCAATCACAATAATAATCATAAGGACTGGAAGCTGCAAAATATATATTTAATATTTTTTTCCTATATGGCAATGTAGTTCTAGAAATTACCCATTCTGTGTCTTCATTTTCCTCACACCCACAATAGTGACAGAGGTTGCTTAGATCGTCTGTTAACACAAAAAGTATTCGTTACCATTGACACTCATTTTCTGCCACCGATCCTGCTCAAAGTAACAGTACTAATATTGTACACACATTTCACATTTATACTTTCAAGATTTGGCAAGCTCACTGGAATTACACAGTCATTTCTGATTAAAGAACATGAGCTTAAATATAAACTGACTGAGAATGGCCAGCCAATAAGAAAACATACCAGATTCTTGGAGTAGGGTAGTGGCAACCTCCAACCTCCATTTGTTCACTGCACCTAGGGAGACCTTTGTGTCTAGTGCCTCTCCCTCTAACACTTTCTCAGCAAACTGAAGATAACTTTGATTAGTATATAACCATGTTAAGATAATTACATTACATAAGATGACAAGACCCATTTTTTTTACTTGACTAATATATCATTACACAGGAAATACATAACCACCAGAAATATACGAAGTACCATAACTGCACATACTGTCAAATATCTGTGATAATGTGATAGTCAGGACGAAGATCTCCTTTCAAAAATGTTTACGTGAATTTGAGGTTGACGACATTGTTTACATGCTGCACTCACTTTTAAGGCAAAGATTCCACACGATGTGCAGTCTTGCTGAAGTCCATGAGGGAGACTGTCGCAAGACCACAGTGAGACATTGCAGCCTTTCTGTCGCATGAATGCCCTTAAGTATGGAAATATTACTCATGAAAACTTTTACATCATTATCATTTAACAGCTGCTAGGATTGCTCTCTGTCATACACAGTACTGCACTAGGGTGACAGACTGCTTATTATAAAATGCCAAATTTACCTTGTTGTCTCCAGGCACCTTTTCGTATTTGCCAAAGACTCCCCCATTGGATCCAAGAAAAGTGATTTTTTCTCTTGTGGATAAATGACCTTTGTATTTTTAACATGGACACATGAAATACTTCAGGCACAAAACCAGTGAAACTGTAAGAACCGAATGTGTGCACAATGGGGTAGTATGAATAGAGCTTATGAATGTACTTTGAGTCTGTTAAGATTGATATGTTATACACATGACCCATTCATACCACAGTATTTCCATCTTAAAGGGAGGGTAACTGTTAATGATGTGTAGGACCTACATAGCCACTGAAACAGGGATTTGGGATGTTTCACACTATACTACTACTCTCACCAACAACATCCAGTGGTGGTGCTCGTTGACAATCCCCACAATTACTTTGAATGCCATGGGATCAATCTGAAAATGAAAAAATATTTTTTTAACTTTAGCTTGAGTTAGAACATAGGACTTACACATGCGTGACAATCTAGTACCAACCCTGAGTCTTGAGCTCTTCCTGTCCCAGATTGCAGTCATCGCAAAGCTGTCAATGAAAGCTGCTGCATCTGGGTTTTGCCTATTGTGTTTTCGAATGAGGATGGACAAGTAGGCATTGATTGCCTGTGGAAGATTAAAAAATGATAGAATGTATTCCTCACATGTGAGAATAATGCATGTGAGAATAAGGCAGTTCTATTTGGACTGATATATATTTACAATTGCACTGATGGAGAACAGATGGGCCATGAATTTACAGGTCATGACTATATTGTAATACAATGTGTGTTAAGACCATTCATTGATGGACAAATAATTCTTGTTTTAAGACTGTTCAGAACTGATAGCAGTAGAAATTAATATATAAATATATAAGTTTTGATATAATAACAAGAAGATAATACCTCACTCTCAAGCTCCTTGTTGGGACCAATTCTGGCAATATCCCAATAAAAAAGCTTGTAAGGTCCGATTTTTGCCAGAATTACATGTGGGTGTTTCCCTGCCCAGGCCTCCTCCAAACTGCAAAAAAAACAACTTATAACCACTAATATCTTTTTAGTAAAACATTAAACTCATTGATAAATAGGTTTTGTAACAAATCAATTCAGCACTATATTTTTAAAAGTGATCCATAGGTTGTAGCATAAAACTAGCCATTCTAGCCTAAAGCCTTGCCTTTATCTAATAACTGACTGACTTAGTATGAGATACTTTCAAAAACATACATTTTTCAATTAAAATCCTTGTGTATGTTGGGGCTGGGGCCACTGCTGCTGGGGCCACTGGGGCCGCTGCTTCTGGGGCCACTGCTGCTGGGGCTACTGGGGCTGCTGGGGCCACTGCTGCTGGGGCTACTGGGGCCGCTGCTTCTGGGGCTGCTGGGGCCGCTGCTTCTGGGGCTGCTGGGGCCACTGCTTCTGGGGCCACTGGGGCCGCTGCTTCTGGGGTCACTGGGGCCGCTGCTTCTGGGGCCACTGCTGCTGCTGGATTGGCTAAAGAGGTAGCAAAAAATATGACAGGGTCGAGGGGCAGCTGGTGTGCCAATCCGTCGGGGGATACGTGGCTTCTCCTCCCTGAAATGCTGGAGATGATCCACATTAACTTTTGGAAAAAAAGCCCCACTGTCCCCCTGCAGATCAGCACTTTTCCCCTGGAGTGCTGTGATGATGTAAGGGCCAAGGAAATTGGCTTCCAGCTTTCCACCCTTCCTCTGTTGGCTCCTGACATTTTGCCTCAACACCTGGTCCCCAACCTTGAAGTCAGGTTTGGGAGCACCTGACTTCAACCTCCGTCGGGTGCTTTCTTGTACCTTCCTGACATTGTCCTGAACAACCGCTTTAATTTGATCCAGGCGCTCAATGTCCTCCGACACACTTTCTTCCCCAACAACAGTCTCAACACTGTTGTCTACCTGTGACAACAAAAAACTGGTATTTTAATGCAATTACACAACCATCATGTGAGGTAACTTTTAGAAGCATTAAGTACTTCCTTAAGTACAAACCCCAATTACAATAAAGTTGGGACAGTATGTAATATACACATAAAAGCAGAAAGCAGTGATTTGTAAATTCTCTTTTACATATGTTTAATTGAAAACTGTACAAAGAAAATATATTGAATGATTTATCTTCTCAACTTTATTCATTTTTGTAAATATATGCTAATTTTGAATTTGATGCCTGCAACACGTTCTGAAAAGTTGTGACAAGGACTGGGACTGGGAAGTTCAAAAAACACCTGTTTGGAACATTCCACAGGTAAACAGGTGATGCTATCATGACTGGGTATAAAAGGATATCAAAAGACTCTTGATCCGTTCAATACTCGATACTATAACCGCTCTGAATTTGAATGGATCTCTGGGAATTGGGGGTTGGAACTAGATTAAATTGTAAATTACAAGGGAATAGTCTGGAACCCATGGTTGGCTAAATGGCTGTAAGTCATCGAGGGTTTGCGATATCAAACAAGCCTCAAACCATCACTCTACTGTCAGATATTCAGTACATATGGATGGATCACTTGAAGGGATCAAGAGTCTTTTGATATCCTTTTATACCCAGTCATGATAGCATCATCTGTTTACCTGCGGAATGTTCCAAACAGGTGTTTTTTTTGTTCACCAACCATGTAGTGCTCTGGAACTTCTGAAGGATACCGGGCCTCTCTACCAAACATTAGGTAGTACGGGGAGAATTTTGTTGTTATCTGTTTTTTGGTGCGCAGTCCAAACATTACAGCGTCCAGGTATTCGTCCCATGTCTCTGTCTTTTGTCCCACCAGTTTGCACAGAGCTCTGAAAAAGTAAACACATTTAAATACTTAATAATTCATATATTCATATTTGGTATTTCATAAAAAACTGTATTTCTTACCAACATTATATGTTAATTGTAGGTTATCAGTGTAAATCTAAGACAGTTTATGCATAGGTATATACTGAATAAATTACGGAGCAACCAAGCTAAATTTTCCTTACCTCTGTATCGTCCCATTCATCCTCTCCACCAAACCATTGGTTTGAGGATGGTAGGGTGAACACAAACTCCTTTTTATGTTGAGTTTGGCACACACCCTCTTGTTGATCTGTTAATATAAAATACACTAAATTATTGTTTGTTTCCAGATATTTAAATATGGTTTGATAAATATTTTTATTGGTAAGGTGAAGGAGTTCTTATTATATATGTAACACCTTGTCTCTACCACATAAAGGTTTAAATCAAAATAGGTTAAGATAGGTTAAAAAATATGGATGCATAGATCATAAATAAATTCAGATTAATCAGTTGGCTAGGAAGTCATTATCAAGGAGTCCAAAATTACCACATTAACAAACTCCTTCCCTTGGTCTGTGAGGATTCTCTTCGGAGCCTCAAATTGGTGGAAAAACAGCATTATGCACTCTGTGACCTCATCTGCACATTTGGTCCTCAGTGGATAGGCTTGTGGCCATTTTGTTAAGTAATCCACCATTACACAAATGTACTTATAGCCTTTCTTGGTTGTGACCAGTTTTCCAATGAGGTCCATCCCAACCAATTCAAAGGGATGTGTAACCTTAAAAAGCAGAACAAATAACATCAGAACAAGCAAGGGAATCCCTAGTATGTTCTATGGAAATCATTACTGGATCTCAAGAAAAATAACTAGCCATATTCTAAATGTGTGAACATTCTGCAGTCTAGGGACACTACTTAACCTTCAGATAATATTTTAACTAAAACATTTGAGAGCTTCCCTTCCTGACACTTGACAGGTAAGACAAGCAGTGGTGAGTTATATATGTAGTCCACATTTTATATGGAAAAACAACAAGGCTAAGAAACATGATTTAGAGCATGTGTATACAAACCATATCTACCTTTATGGGGGTATACTCCACCTCCTGTTTGATGGTATGGGAACTGGTCTGGCACGCCACACATTCTGACACCTGTTTAAAACATTTAAACATGAAAACATTAACCATCAGCAGACAAAAATTTGGGTAAGAGCAATTCATATTTGAATTAATCAGTTTAACAGTAACAGGTACACAGATACAAAAATATATTAGTCTTTAATTTGGTCAGAATATATACATGTCTATTGTTGTGTTTAAGTTCATGTTTAAGTTAAGTGTACTGAAGCTCCAAACAAAATTCCAACTGCTGTTGTGATGATTGCTCACCCATTTATCAATATCTGCAGACATTCCAGGCCAGAAGAATCTTTTAGATATTGCATGCCTGGTTTTTTTTGGCCACAATGGGCCCCTGTTGAGCTGGCATGGAAGTCTACAAAGACTGCATTTGCCTCTTCGGCACCACAAACCACTTTTGTTTTGATAGCCCTGGCAGGTCGTTTGTAATAATACAACTCTCCTCCTAGTAAATAAATTAGACAAATTAACTCAAGCAAACACATTTTTAAGTATGTCACAGTTGGGTTTGCTTGAGAAACCCCATGCAAGAGAAAGAGAATTTCTCTTTTTGGAAATTGATCTATCATTGCAAATTGGATGCAGTTTTAAAAACGTCTGGAAAATATTGCACCCAGTCAAAAGAGAGTAAAGAGGTACCTGGCTGGCCCAGTCAAAAGAGAGTAAAGAGGTACCTGGCTGGCCCAGTCAAAAGAGAGTAAAGAAGTACCTGGCTGGCCCAGTCAAAAGAGAGTAAAGAGTTACCTGGAGCCAGTTAAATGGACAGAGAAAAAAGAAAACAAAGGCAAAGCAAACATTTCTGCAACATGCAATCATTGTGGAATAAAAACACAATATTCATAATAAAGCCAAGAAACTAATCATTTAAATGATAATGAAATCTCTATAAGTGAATGAAGAAATAATGACAAAATGGAAGATCATAAGTGGAATCATGAATGGAAAATACCTGTATTTGCCTGCATGTATAATTAAAGTCTATAAAGGTGGTTGTATGAGCTCCTGGCCCATATGCAAAAGGTTTGTAAAAATCCTATAGAAATCATATATTCCATTTACAAAACTTATAAAATAAATACGTGGTAGAGAACTAGCATATATTAGTAATATTTCATATTAAAATTAAATACTTCCCTAACATACATGGTACTCCCTATAAAAACATAAAGATTGTCTAAGAATTTTATACACATATATAATAAAATACTAATGAACATATATGATTTTTATAAAACTTTGCAAGGATGATCATATATGAGTTTTACAGACAATTTGCATATGGGGAGTGACAACAACACAATAAACACAATAAAGAAGCAGTCAGTCTTCTCAACCACATGATAGCTCACTGGAGCCATCCTGTCTCTGGGACTAGCTGAAGTTGAGGACACCTACAGTTTATTTAAGATATGGACACTTCATTATTTGTTATTCAATTAACTTGTGTTAAAATAAAGAAATGTTGCTTAAAAATAGTATAATGCTATTTTTCAGGTGATTCATTGTAGAGAAGTGGCAGATACAAATACACAAACATGAATGTAACCATATCTTCCGAATCCATCATTTGACGGGTGAATAATTTTCCATTGGGGATGAATAATTTGTGAACGTCCTTAGCAAGGAAAAGTGTTTTGTATTTTGAAGCGTTTTTAGTGTGCATACCATGTGTCTTACCCTTTCATATGGTTATAATTCAAAAATGGCAATGTCCGATTATTACTCCCATTGAAACATGGTAGGGCAAGGTAGCTAGTTATATGAAAAACGAAAATTAGCATATGATAGATTAGGGTAGGATCTATCTATATGACATACACACATAGACTACATCCTACGTCTGGTCAAGACACTCTTGGAAATTAGATTTTTGATCTCAATTGAGGTCTCTCCTGGATAAATAGGCCTACATTAAATAAATAAACACACTAAATTATCGGAGGCATCATATCGTGTAAAGGCTAGCTTAATGAAGTGAACAATAAATTGTAACGCATGTCAGTAATATAAATTCTATCTGTCAACTTCTATCAAAAGTTCACGAAAATGCCACTTACCTTCTAAATCATATTTGGACGCTTTTCGGCGAATTATATTTTTTACAGTTTTAGAAATGTTCGCAGAGTATTCACCCTTCATTTTGTAGTACAAGATGTCCTTGTACAAGGAAGGATCCATGTTCTGCAGGATAAGATGGTTGGAAAGATGTTTTTCTCTTAGAAATGTAGCTATAGAAAATCGAAATATTGGAAAACAATATTTGGGTTAGGTTGTATAGGCTACTCCTTGCCGATCTTCAAACGATCTATCAGCAGCAAAATGTTACGATCCCAGGGAAGGTTTGGACCTAAATGCACGACTGAGGCAGAATCAAAGGAAAGGAATATTTATTAAAGTTAAGTTTTGGGGTAGTCCCAAAACTGTACAGGAAAGCAAGCACAATTATCACACTTGGTAATGTCAGGAAGCCCGGAACGGGCTGCTCCAAGCCGGAGCTGGACTTGAGGGTCCGGAACGGGTTCCAAGCCGGAACTGGACTGGATAGTAGGAGAAGGCAACACCTGGACTGGACTGGAACTGGACCGGGAGGTCCACTCAGGAATAGGGTTCAGGAACGGATTGTTCCAAACCGGAACTGGACTTGAAGGAATAGGTGCACGACTCACACCTGGACAGGACTGGAACTGGACCGGGAGGTCCACTCTGGAACTGGGCTCAGGAACGGATTGTTCCAAACCGGAACTGGACTGAAGAGGTAGGTGCACGACTCACACCTGGACAGGACTGGAACTGGACCGGGAGGTCCACTCTGGCAACGGGTTCAGGAACGGATTGTTCCAAACCGGAACTGGACTGTACAGGAAGGTGTACGACTCACACCTGGACAGGACTGGAACTGGACTTGAAGAGGTAGGTGGGCGACTCACTACGGCTGGATTGGAACTGGACCGGGACGACTACACCGGTACGGGGCAAAAAGCAGAGGGAGGTTAGTTTGGGAGTAGGCACGGGAAGGACCGGGAGGTTCTCACAGGGGTGCAGGGTTTGACAGGTAGGTAGCTGGTGAAGCACGGCAGAGCTGGGTAGTGTGGCGTAGCTGCGGTAGGTCCGGTTGGAGCTGACTGGTCTCCAGAGCTCCCGGAACCGTAACCGAAGAACTTGGTGGCTGCTTCGGCCGGACAGGAACAACTGGAGGGTAGCCAGGTTATAACGCCACCACGGATCCTACACGAGCTGGAGGTGGAGGTACCGCAACACACACAAACAAACACGGGGAAAACGAACACTGCAACGGAGGACTGGAAGCCGGGTAAACTGGAGGTTGAAGGAAGACAGGTTAGCTGCAAGCAATACTGAAATGACAGGGGAGGTAAACTACCAATCCGTAGTTCGCGAGAACTAAACACTGTAAGGGGATAATATCCCACAACCAAGCGAATAGCACTTTAACAGACCAGGAGCGAATAGCATTAACACCGAGTGAGGATAGTTAGCGAACAGTAAACAGGGTCTGAAGGGTTACACATGTAATGAACCGACAAAGCAGGGGAGACAGCAGGTGGGTTAAATAAGGGAGTGAGATTGGAATCAACAAGGCACAGGTGCGGAAAGTAACCGGGAGTGCTTGTTAATTAGACAGGTGAGGAATGCAAGAAACGAGAGGGGAAGGTGATAGGCGGAAACTAAAGTGGGAAACAAAGAGAGCCAAACAGAGGGGAAACGCCCAGCCTGAAGCAGAGGGGAAAACACGGACAAGGGAATCCAACAAGACACGGAGGGACATGACAAAACCGGGAAAACGGACTGGAAGGGAACGGAACGTCACAGTACCCCCCCCTAAAAAGGACGCCTCCTGGCGTCCAACAGAAACACCACCGGAGGAAGAGGGCAGGAACGTTCAGGAGGTCGGCCACAGTGCGGACTGAACCGTACAGGAGGCCAGACGTGGCGCGGGCGGAGCCGCTCAGGAGGCCGGCTGTGGAGCGGGCGGGCGGAACCGCTCAGGAGGCCGGCTGTGGCGCGGGCGGAACCGCTCAGGAGGCCGGCTGTGGCGCGGGCGGAACCGCTCAGGAGGCCGGCTGTGGCGCGGGCGGAACCGCTCAGGAGGCCGGCTGTGGCGCGGGCGGAACCGCTCAGGAGGCCGGCTGTGGCGCGGGCGGAACCGCTCAGGAGGCCGGCTGTGGCGCGGGCAGAACCGCTCAGGAGGCCGGCCGCGGCGCCGGCGGAACCGTTCAGGAGGCCAGCCGCGGCGCGGGCGGAACCGCTCAGGAGGCCGGCGGCGTAGCGGGACTGGAAGAGAGGAATGGGGCGGGACTGGATGACTGGAACGGGACTGGATGACAGGAACGGGGCGGGACTGGATGACAGGAACGGGGCGGGACTGGATGACTGGAACGGGGCGGGACTGGAAGACTGGAACGGGGCTGGAAGACTGGAACGGGGCGGGACTGGAAGACAGGAACGGGGCGGGACTGGAAGACAGGAACGGGGCGGGACTGGATGACTGGAACGGGGCGGGACTGGAGGGCTGGAACGGGGCGGGACTGGAGGGCTGGAACGTGGCGGGACGGGAGGGCTGGAAGGGGAACGGACAGGAGGGCTGGAAGGGGAACGGACAGGAGGGCTGGAAGGGGAACGGACAGGAGGGCTGGAAGGGGAACGGACAGGAGGGCTGGAAGGGGAACGGACAGGAGGGCTGGAAGGGGAACGGACAGGAGGGCTGGAAGGGGAACGGACAGGAGGGCTGGAAGGGGAACGGACAGGAGGGTTGGAAGGGGAACGGACAGGAGGGCTGGAAGGGGAACGGACAGGAGGGCTGGAAGGGGAACGGACAGGAGGGCTGGAAGGGGAACGGACAGGAAGGTTGGAAGGGGAACGGACAGGAGGGCTGGCAGCATCGCCCTGGAAACAGGAGGCGGTGACGACTGTCTCGCCCAGGAAGCAGGAGGCGGCGACGACTGCGTCGCCCTGGAAGCAGGAGGCAGCGACGGCTGCGTCGCCCTGGAAACAGGAGGCGGCGACTGCTGCGTCGCCCTGGAAACAGGAGGCGGCGACGGCTGCGTCGCCCTGGAAACAGGAGGCGGCGACGTCTGCGTCGCCCTGGAAACAGGAAGCGGCAACTGCTGCGTCGCCCTGGAAACAGGAGGCGGTGACGGCTGCGTCGCCCTGGAAACAGGAGGCGGCGACTGCTGCGTCGCCCAGGAAACAGGAGGCGGCGACGACTGCGTCGCCCTGGAAGCAGGAGGCGGCGACGGCTGCGTCGCCCTGGAAGCAGGAGGCGGCGACGACTGCGTCGCCCAGGAGGCAGGAGGCGGCGACGGCTGCGTCGCCCTGGAAACAGGAGGCGGCGACTGCTGCGTCGCCCAGGAAACAGGAGGCGGCGACGGCTGCGTCGCCCTGGAAACAGGAGGCGGCGACGGCTGCGTCGCCCAGGAAACAGGAGGCGGCGACGACTGCGTCGCCCTGGAAGCAGGAGGCGGCGACGACTGCGTCGCCCTGGAAGCAGGAGGCGGCGACGGCTGCGTCGCCCTGGAAGCAGGAGGCGGCGACTGCGTCGCCCAGGAGACAGGAGGCGGCGACGGCTGCGTCGCCCTGGAAGCAGGAGGCGGCGACTGCTGCATCGCCCAGGAAACAGGAGGCGGCGACGGCTGCGTCGCCCTGGAAACAGGAGGCGGCGACGGCTGCGTCGCCCTGGAAACAGGAGGCGACGACTGCTGCATCGCCCAGGAAACAGGAAGCGGCTACTGCTGCGTCGCCCTGGAAACAGGAGGCGGCGACGGCTGCGTCGCCCTGGAAACAGGAGGCGGCGATGGCTGCGTCGCCCTGGAAACAGGAGGCGGCGACGGCTGCGTCGCCCTGGAAACAGGAGGCGGCGACTGCTGCATCGCCCAGGAAACAGGAAGCGGCTACTGCTGCGTCGCCCTGGAAACAGGAGGCGGCGACGGCTGCGTCGCCCTGGAAACAGGAGGCGGCGACTGCTGCATCGCCCAGGAAACAGGAAGCGGCGACTGCTGCGTCGCCCTGGAAACAGGAGGCGGCGACGGCTGCGTCGCCCTGGAAACAGGAGGCGGCGACTGCTGCATCGCCCTGGAAGCAGGAAGCGGCGACTGCTGCATCGCCCTGGAGGCAGGAGGCGGCGACTGCCGCGTCGCCCTGGGAACAGGAGGCGGCGACAGCTGCATCGCCCTGGAAACAGGAGGCGGCGACTGCTGCGTCGCCCAGGAAACAGGAAGCGGCGAAGGGCTCCTCGCCCTGGGGACGGGCGACGACCACCACATCATTGCCCTGGAGAGGGGCGGTGGAGGCCGTATCTTTGCCCTGAATACGGGCGGCGAGCAACGTCCGCGTAACCTGCTCAGACAGGCCCCTAAGAAGCTCAAACATCCCATCAAGACGGCGGCCCCGTCGATCACCAACCGCGGTCTGGCAGGCGAGGGCGTGACGGATCTGCCCTAAAACATTGTCTTGGGAGCTGGAGGGAGCGATGGTGTCTGCATTATCGCCCTGGGGAAGGGCAGCGGAAAAGGACTCCTCGTCCAGGGAGCTGCCGACAAGCGACGTCTGCGAAACTTGCTCCGCCAGACCCTTCAGCACCTCCAACACGTGATCCACCCGGCGGTCCAGTAGATCGTCGGTCGCGGATTGGGAGGCGAAGGCGTGACGGAACTGCTCCACAACGTCGTCTTGGGAGCTGGAGGGAGCGACGGCGACTGCATAGTCACCCTGGGGACGGGCAGCGGTGACCGTAACATCGCCCTGAGGGCTGGCCGGCGGTGACTGTGTAGCCTTGGAGGCCGGCCGGTGGGGACGGCGATGGCGTCGCCTAGGAGACCGGCCTGTGGTGACGGCGAGTGCGTCGCCCTGGAGGCCGGCGGTCCTAGCATCGCCCGGGCCTTGGCTCTCACCCAGGCACTGGCTCAGGTGCTTCTCCAGAGCATCCTGGCAGGCCAGTTCGTAACGGGACTGCCTAGCAGCATAGCGGCCGAAGGCGGGGTGGAGCGGGGACAGGAAGTCGGCTAGGTCCTTATCTGGTCGGTTCATTCTGTTACGATCCCAGGGAAGGTTTGGACCTAAATGCACGACTGAGGCAGAATCAAAGGAAAGGAATATTTATTAAAGTTAAGTTTTGGGGTAGTCCCAAAACTGTACAGGAAAGCAAGCACAATTATCACACTTGGTAATGTCAGGAAGCCCGGAACGGGCTGCTCCAAGCCGGAGCTGGACTTGAGGGTCCGGAACGGGTTCCAAGCCGGAACTGGACTGGATAGTAGGAGAAGGCAACACCTGGACTGGACTGGAACTGGACCGGGAGGTCCACTCAGGAATAGGGTTCAGGAACGGATTGTTCCAAACCGGAACTGGACTTGAAGGAATAGGTGCACGACTCACACCTGGACAGGACTGGAACTGGACCGGGAGGTCCACTCTGGAACTGGGCTCAGGAACGGATTGTTCCAAACCGGAACTGGACTGAAGAGGTAGGTGCACGACTCACACCTGGACAGGACTGGAACTGGACCGGGAGGTCCACTCTGGCAACGGGTTCAGGAACGGATTGTTCCAAACCGGAACTGGACTGTACAGGAAGGTGTACGACTCACACCTGGACAGGACTGGAACTGGACTTGAAGAGGTAGGTGGGCGACTCACTACGGCTGGACTGGAACTGGACCGGGACGACTACACCGGTACGGGGCAAAAAGCAGAGGGAGGTTAGTTTGGGAGTAGGCACGGGAAGGACCGGGAGGTTCTCACAGGGGTGCAGGGTTTGACAGGTAGGTAGCTGGTGAAGCACGGCAGAGCTGGGTAGTGTGGCGTAGCTGCGGTAGGTCCGGTTGGAGCTGACTGGTCTCCAGAGCTCCCGGAACCGTAACCGAAGAACTTGGTGGCTGCTTCGGCCGGACAGGAACAACTGGAGGGTAGCCAGGTTATAACGCCACCACGGATCCTACACGAGCTGGAGGTGGAGGTACCGCAACACACACAAACAAACACGGGGAAAACGAACACTGCAACGGAGGACTGGAAGCCGGGTAAACTGGAGGTTGAAGGAAGACAGGTTAGCTGCAAGCAATACTGAAATGACAGGGGAGGTAAACTACCAATCCGTAGTTCGCGAGAACTAAACACTGTAAGGGGATAATATCCCACAACCAAGCGAATAGCACTTTAACAGACCAGGAGCGAATAGCATTAACACCGAGTGAGGATAGTTAGCGAACAGTAAACAGGGTCTGAAGGGTTACACATGTAATGAACCGACAAAGCAGGGGAGACAGCAGGTGGGTTAAATAAGGGAGTGAGATTGGAATCAACAAGGCACAGGTGCGGAAAGTAACCGGGAGTGCTTGTTAATTAGACAGGTGAGGAATGCAAGAAACGAGAGGGGAAGGTGATAGGCGGAAACTAAAGTGGGAAACAAAGAGAGCCAAACAGAGGGGAAACGCCCAGCCTGAAGCAGAGGGGAAAACACGGACAAGGGAATCCAACAAGACACGGAGGGACATGACAAAACCGGGAAAACGGACTGGAAGGGAACGGAACGTCACACAAAAAGTGTTGAGAGAATAAACGTAAAGCTCGTCGTCGCTTTCCCACTGCGTAATGGCAGCCTACTTGAAGTCGTTTTGAACATACGTGATTCGTAGATGTTTTACCAAAATTTGGAATTTAACAAATATCTATTAAATAATACATTTAAATAAATTATTAAGTGTGTAGTAAAATGTTTTAAAAATGTCCTATTTACACTTTAAAATATTTAAATAATTTGAAATATCTTTTCTTCTTAAAGCACAAACTATGTAAATGCAAAATAATATGTTTTCATGAAGTATATTTAATTAAATACTTTTTGGGGAAACTGCTACTCACAAGTGAAATTTTAAATACGTGTGTGTGTATTATTTTTACTTTGTTCAGCAATAATTAATTCCACAAGATTAGTTTCCAAGCCAATGTTAGTAGGGGGTGCAGTTCAAGGAAAGGGAAAAAGCAGCCCAGCAAAAATTTGCACCCGATAATAATGTTAGTGTTGACTTAGCATAAAATGCTTTTTGCAGTGTACAGTTGGGACCAATATGTTTCATCTGTGTGTCTGTCATGGATGAGATGCATTCTTTGCAAAAGTAAGGCAGCGGTGCATTTTACGTCAAATGGGAATTTATAACCCGCCAGTAATTATGTTTATGTTGACCTTAGGATAAAATTATTGTCGTGTACAGGTGGGGACAATAAGTTTAATTGCATGAGGTTCATAGATGTGAAACTCGGAGGGGGGGGGGGGCAAGCAGAAATGCAGCCCTGCCGGAATATGCACCCCCTTGTAATTATTTTTCTGGTGACCCCAACATCAAATTATTTTTAGGGCATACATATGGAGCCAATGTGAGTTACCACTGTGAGTTTCATGAATGTGAGATCTTCCTAGCCAAAGTTAGGAGGGGGTGCATTTCAGGCAACTGGAAAAGCAGTCCTGCCAGGACATGCAGCAGCTTTTTGGCTCCAGCATGACATACTGCACACAGCATACATTTGGGGAAAAATATATGTTACCTGTGTGTTTGGTGGGTCTAAGCCTGCTATTGTCAATGATAGATGGGGGATACATTTTTATTAACTAATTTAATACATTTAATATACACATACTTTTTTATTAAATAAATTCATCAACAAATACTTTACGGTGACCATTGGGGTACTGCCAAGTATCCATTACAAGAATAGTTGAGCTATTTGACTTGCATATATGGCATATGCACTGATAACAGTGGATCTCCTGGATAAGGAAGCTGTTATTTCCCCAGCTACGAGTAGCTACATACAGGCTAACCCCAGTAAAATTCCAGCTCATTTTGTAATTACAGCTTGGCTATATTACCACAGAATTCGCGATCGTGCAATAAGAAAACTGGATTTCCGTCTAATATTACATGTTATTAATTACGTGTTTTAAGTTCAAATTATATCAAATCGAAGGTCGTTTACCCTCTTTAAAACAAGGATATCCTTCACAAAGCATTAGGGTACAATAATATGAATACCTCCTTCATATTATTTTGGTGCGATAATGAAACGAAGCGAATTCAGCTACTTTTCAAACCGAATGACGCAAGCGCGCGCGCTCCCGCCAGGGGGTGCATTCCACGGCAGGGGTGCATAATACGGCACAACACCTGTAAATCGCTTCGTACTAATTTATCTCCAAGATTTGAGGCTCTTCTAAACGTACAGAGAGGGGGGTCAGGGAATATGTTGGACAGGGCATCATCACATTGGATCAGGCTCCAATTCTTTTTAATTATATTGCGGACAGCAAGGGCCTTAGTGCTGTATGTAGTGGAGAAAAACACCCTATAGGTTTTCTCTTTCTGCGTCTTTCTTGTTAAGAGAGTCGCGTTCTACAGTAGCGGCTTTAGATAGAGCTGTTTTGAGAGTGTTATGTATATAGCCACGTTCTCTGAAGCGATCATACATTTCTCCACTCTTTTCTCTAAAGTCAGATTCGCTGTCACAGATTCTACGTACTCTTTTAAATTGACCGTAGGGAATATTGTTAATCAGAGTAGAGGGATGGAAGCTCTCTGCATGTAGTATAGTATTTTTATGCGTTTTCTTCTAAACAACTTTTTTATGCGTTTTCTCCTAAACAACGACGTATGTAGGTCACCATTTGAATCTTTAGTGATTTCTAAGTCAAGAAAATGGATCTTATCAGGACTAAAATCTAGAGACAGTTTTATATTAGAGTTGGCATTGTTCAAATAACTATGAAACGCTTTCAATTCATCAATAGTGCCTTTCCACCACATGATCTTATCTTTAAATACGTTTTGAGTGTTAAACACATAGTCCTCCTCCCATTTTCCCATAAACAAGCCGGCATATGAAGAGCTAAAACATGCACCCATAGCACAACCTTTCACCTGTCGATACATTTTGTCCTGAAATAAAAAGACATTGTTAAGTAGGGTCAATTTAGTGAGTTCGACCAAAAAATCTGTAGGAGGGTCCTTTGTGTCAGTGCGAGTGTCCAAAAAATGTCTCATGGCTGCCATACCTTAGTCATGGGCAATGCTGGTATAAAGGGCTTCTACATCCATTGTTACCAAGTAAGTGTCTCGTCCAATATTACCTTGCAGTTTGATTTTATTAAGAACATCTGTAGTGTCCTGCAAATAAGCAGGGAGCATTGGAAGTAATGGCTTAATAAAGAAATCTACGTATTTTGATATAGGCTCAGTTAGGCTATCGTTCCCTGAAATCACTGGTGTCCCTGGTGGTTCAGTCAGGTTCTTATGTACCTTATGTAATAGATAGAAGGATGCCATACGGGGGTTTGGATTGTATAAGAACTTAAATTCTTGGTCGGAGATAAGGTTATCATCTTTCAACCTAACCAGGAACTCTTTAAGTTCTTGTGCTAATATAGTTGACGGGTTCAAAGTAAGGGGGAGATAGAAGGTAGTGTCCTGAAGTTGTCGGGACGCCTCCTTGACGTATTGTTCTACACCCCAAACCACTATGGCTCCTCCCTTGTCAGCTCTTTTAATGACAATATTTTTGTTATCTGAAAGTTCTTTGAGAGCATTTTGTTCGTTTTTAGTCAAATTATGGCAAACATATGTCTTGCTGTTAGTTAAATTCTTAATTCATAATTAACTTTTTTCTCAAAAGTGCTCAACGTAGTATTCTGTACCACTGGGCAAAAATAAGATTTAGGCTTAAAAGGAGTACAGGGGGTTTGTGTACTATTTAAACTTACAGGGGTAAACATACACTGTGGATTCTGCTTATACCATGCCTTAATGTGTAGATTCCTATAAAAACGAAACAAGTCTGTTTTCAATACAAAGTCATTGGAGAGATTGGTAGGGGAGAAGGAAAGGCCCTTGGATAATACCTTGTTATGCGTATCAGTAAGCTGTACGTCTGACAGGTTAATCACTACCTCTGTTGGCTCCGTGTGTGATATTTGCGAAGCAGGTTCCTTTCGCCCCCTCCTCGTCCTCTTACTCTTCCTCTGTATTCCTTGTGGGGTGTCCATATATCCTTGTATTTGCTCGTTAGAGGTTGGCCTTCTCCTAAAAAATCCTTTTCGGGGTTCCTTTGTGGGGCATCAAAGTCCTCTTCTTCACTGGTGAAGTTGAAGGAGACAGTGCGGGGGCGTGTACGCTTGGGTTCATGGAAGTGTTGAACCTTGGGTCTATGCCATGGACCGGCAGCCCCTGGTCTGTGCCAAGAGTAAACATTGTTCTCTTTAAAGTCCTTTTCATCCCGCTGGAATTTTCAGAGCTGGTCTTGTTTGAGTGTCATTGCGAATTTGTTCAAATGTTCTGTTAATTTGGTTTCAAGCAAAGCCTTCTCTGGGTCGTTGCTCAGTTCATCAATATTCTTGTTAATTTCCTCAATTTCATGCTGAATATTCTTTCGATCTTTAGTTGCTTCTTCTATCAGCAGGAACATTAAATCGGACGAGCATTTATTTAAAATAGCTTCCCATTTCTTTTTGAAATCAGTATTGTCCTTTGATCCAAAGGAAGGGAATTTCTTAATTCTTAGGCCACGTGGAATGTATCCCTTTCTCCAGTAGTCAGATAACGTGATAGAATTAAAGGGTAAGTTCGCTATTTTGGACCTTGGACCCTATTTGCGGTCCGTCTTCCATGAACCTGACCCATGAAGTCTATTTTTTCGCTGATCGGTCCAGTATTGAGTTCGCTACAGATTTCCTGTAGGCTCTCACTGGGCTACAATAGAAGTCAACGGGGCAATTAGAAATGTTATGGAAAAACAACGACAAATGTGCTTTTATAGCTCAGTGTGTATTCTTACGGTCTCAGTATGCTCTCCTGTGAAATGTAGGCTATCGCAAACGCAAACCGAATGTTGAAACAACAGTTCCATTTGAAACAGAACTATTTCTCCGACCGCACTACCTCGCACTGACTTCGGATAACATTACCTGCGCAACTTCAGCCTCTCTCTCTTCTCTTGCTCTCTTATCATCCATCTCTTGTAGTTCAGTGTCCGTGTATTCTGGCTCAAATCTGTAGCCAGTAACGTCAGTCAAAATCGAATTCTTCGTCTTCGTAATCATTATAGTCATCCATCATCCAAGTTTTTTTGTGGAAATTGTAGCCTACGTTGCTGCAGGTAAACAAACGCAGACTGCTCAACTAGATAGTTTCGTAAACGGCCGGCACACCTTCCCGCTCCCCTACCCCCGACACATAGTACTCCTCCGCGGGAGCAGCGAAAACAAGCAACAGAGAAATGCTTACTTCCAAGCCATGCCAAGTACGTAAAAATGTTCGGATTGAGATACATTTCACAGGAGAGCATACTGAGACCGGTAACAATACACCCTGAGCTTCCCGTCTCATTTATTGTACATGAAAGCACATTTATCGAACATTTCTAATTGCCCCGTTGACTTCTATTGTAGCCCAGTGAGAGCCTACAGGAAATCTGTAGCGAACTCAATACTGGACCGATCAGCGAAAAAATTGACTTCATGGGTCAGGTTCATGGAAGACGGACCGCAAATAGGGTCCAAGGTCCAAAATAGCGAACTTACCCTTTAAGGTCCAATTTAATGTCTTTCTCCTTGAGATATTTCAAGTCGGTAAAAAATATATTTAAGATCAGAGTTCTTTGAGGTGTCAGCTGGTGCTCCATCAAGTAATGATGAGCTTGTAATGATCCGTTTTCCATCCTCGTTAGAATAGGAAAATCCATTGGGTTCCATAGTCGAACCAGAGAGTCAAGTTATAAAAAGTGTAAAAATGACGCACTACACCTAAACGGTGGAGCGCCTCTCCAAAAGCTTACCCTGAGTGCTTGTAATTAAATCAAAAGAGGATATGGAGAGGGCTACGGCGTTCTTGGTTTTGTATTATGTTGTAGGTGCTCTTTGGACTAAATCCGGGGTAGGGTCCGTAATAATTAGAAGAAGTTGTAGTCCAAGGCAGCTCTACAAAATTAAAAAGCCTTTATTGAATGGCTTACATTATTTAGAATATAAAAAGTCCAACATGTTTCGGCCTACATAGGGCCTTCATCAGGGTATAAAGAGCAAAGACCAAACACTGACTAATATGAAGAGTTCAGAGCTCTGGGAGAGTCTAATTGCAATGAGTAACAGCTGGTGCTGAAAGAATAGAACAATATATAACTTAGCCAAAAGGAGTCAGTAGAGATGCAATCTATAAAATAGTAGGCTATGTCTAGAAACAAATCATTATGTCAAATGAATAAACAATATTACTTCCAAAATAATGTATCAAACTAATACATAATGTATATATATGTATAGCTCAAAAAACTCATACAAAGAATATACTGTAACAACATAAGAGAACGAATCAGATCAAATCAATAAGTCAAACATACTAAATTAATGTTGAACAGAGAATAATAAAGAAAAAAAAATAGAGAAAATAAAGGAAATATCAAGAAATGAACAACTTAATAAAGTAACCTACTTAACCTATAGAAATGACACCATGTCATTAAGACCTGGGAGTGAGGTGGCCTGTAGCCTATCGATCCAGCGGCTCTCTTTTTGGTTTAATTTATTCTGTCTATCTCCTCCCCTAGAGGTGAGAGGGACCCTGTCAATGCCGATAGCTGTAAATAAAACAGAGGCGCTTTGGTGAGCGTTTTAAAGATGTTTAGCCATCGCGTAATCCATATTGTTACCCATGATGTAGTTGATTGATGGAAACCATTTTCAGCTAATTCCATGCTGTCCCTTCTTTTGGACATACACACGTCGCTAATGCTAGCGCAACTCTAAGGTAACCGGTAGCATCCACTACCAGACGCACTTAAACACTCCACAGTGCACCCAAAGCAAATAAAATATGACAACAGTCTATCGGGGTTATTTTGAGTGTTTATACCATCATTTTTGAAGTCAAACTATCGTTGAATCCTTTACTTTGTGCTGACCTATATTCTCTGTGGAAGTACGGCGGCGGAGCGATACTTTACATTACCTACGAATGTAGTGCCGGCACTGGTCGACTACAACAACAAAGAAGAGCAACAAGTTGCAATGGCCACATTCGCTCCGTCGCCGTACTTCCACAGAGCTAATCCAGGTATTTAGGCTCAAAAGCCTGCTGAACCGGTTTATTCCACGTCCAGTTGTGGGTGTAGGACCAGAAATATGCACTTTAACTGATGATTGTCTAAGAGTGCTAAATAAATGGATGAAATCCCGTTTTAATAATTCAGACTGTTGTTTTCAAATGTCATTTGAGCCAACATGTACAATGATTTTCTCAACCATGGGGTGATTTGATAAAATCTGCGGGGTTTTTTCAGTCACTGAATTTACTGTGGCTCCAGGAAAACAGAGAACTTTTACCATCTTACCTCTGACATCCCTGATTATTGAGTCACCTAGGATTAGAGTCTTAGGCTGGGGCGGGTTCTGGGCAGGTGGGGCAGCGGGATGATTTACTTGCCTTTCGCTGACCGTATTTTGTGTGATAGTGTTTCGGGGGAGAGTTCTTCAGTGAGGCAAGCCTTATACAGACCTGCCAACCTGCACGCATTTTGTGTACCAACCACGCAATTCTTGGTCAAAATACGCAGGTACGAAATGCCAGCTGAAACTACACAAAATAAAATATATATATACAGTATATATATCTGTGAAAATATGATACTGGGACACCAAAAAATTATACGGTTCCGAGTATGAACTGGACCCAAATGCACGACTCAACACACAAGGAATTCCAATAACTCCAATAATTTATTGCTTCGACAAGAATTCCTCCTGAAGCATAGGGAGAGAGACAGACAAGACAGAAACCAGGTATGGATTAGCAGGGGATCAGCGGGAGCGGGTGAGGCCAGGGACTGGATAGTGGCAGGAATCTGGGCTGGTTGAGCAGAGGAGGAGCAGGGAGCGGGAGACCGGGCAGAGTGGAGTGGGCACGAACAGCTGCAGGATAGCAGAGCTGGAGCACTGGCTGGATGCACACACAGTAGCAGGTTGGCAGAACCGCAGCACAGGCAGGATGCGTACACAGCTGTAGATGGGCAGAACTGGAGCACAGGCTGGATGCACACACAGCTGCAGGCTGGTAGACTTGGAGCAGACAAAGTTAATAACAGTGAGGCAGGACAGAATGAACAGCGTTCCTGGTGAGAGCTAATTAAAGCTGGACAAGACTGGAAAATAGCGAGTAACGCTGATTCAGAACGAAAGCTTTTCAGCAGGCAAGACAGGACTAGATACAAAGTATCCACGAGACAAGACCAGGGTATTACTACAAAGAGACTTAACAAACTGGCCCAGGACAAAGAACACCGGGTGACTAAATACAACAGTTAACAAGTATCAATTAAGTGCCACGTGCGAATGTATGCGTGAGTGATTAACGGAGCAGAGTGTGCAGAATGCATGCAGAGAGAAGGAAAGGGATAGGTGGATAAAGAGTAGTGGAACAGAGTGACACGAAAGGGAAAACCATGCCCAATCTGCAGCACAAGGGAAACAAACAGGGATACAAACAACACGATACGAGAGGAAACAGGTAAAACACGGGACACAAAAGGACGGGAGTGAGATCATAACAAGCCCCTCCCTAGTCTCAGAATTTGTCGGAAACCCGACTCGAGCGAGTTCGGCTGAGTTCTCGCATACAGGCTGGGAATGAGACTAGCCCTTCCCCGACCCAAATCTTCTCACTCACAAACATCCACTGATGCGGTAACATTACTTTAGGCGTACGAGGCGTACGTTGCATTGCATTGCTTAGGTAAAATGGGAAGTGGGGGAGTAATAATCAAGCACAAAAATATTTGAAATGTGACCGTAATGTTAACATCATATGAAACATTGCTAAACATGTTCGGTAACTTTGTTGTTCGCTAGTTAGTCGTAGCTCGCATACAACGTGATTAGCCTCGTTACGAGACTTAAGGCTACGGTGTGATAAACTAAATATCGCTAAATATCAGGAGCAATGGCCGTGTCTCCGCTCCTCAAAAATGCCTCACCATGCATTTTGCACATTGTGCAATTATGATGTTGACATCAGCCGCCAAGGAGCTTCAGGTAATAATTTAGCTAAAACCTACATACATTCATAGATAGTTTGTCAATTGAATACCATTTTTTTCATTATATGATATGTGTGCTTATATAAGCTGATAATCATAAGTGAATTACATTCAATTATTTAATTATTAAATAAAAATGGAAATCATGCCCAGAAAAAGGTTTTATTCATAATTGACAATGTTTTACATCGCAACACAAGTTTCTGTAAATACTTGACAATGAAAACAGGTTACAATAACAAAATAAAACATAAAAAATGGTTTTATGCAGATGTACTCAAACCTTTGACTGATACTGTACATGATTTCCATTTTACATTAATAATTAAATAATTGAATGCAATTCACTTATGATTATCAGTTTAAGCACACATCATATAATGAAATATTAGGTGTGACCGTGTGCAAAGCGAAGTGGTGCGAAAGCACGTGAGCGTTACACTATTGTGGTACTCAAAATATTTTCCCAAGGTTGGCAGGTCTGCTTATAGCACTGTTTCTCTGCAGGATAGGCTGCGGAGGATATTCGTCAACATGCTCCTGGTGCTGGAGCAGTATGACTCAGTGGGACTCGAGAGGCTGAGATTGCGGGAGACTGGGGGAGTTTTTTCGACGTTGATTCTTCTTCTTATCCCGGGCGGCGATCCATGTACCTTTGTTAGCATACCTGGGAGTGGAACAGATCACAGACTTGGGTTTAGCTCCAAGTCTAGACCAGGGGTTATCACTTTCAGCAGTCTTTTGTGCTAACGATGGAAGGGTTGTATCAATTTCAGCAATATGGCTGGATATGAGCAGGGAGTCAAGTAATTGTTCGCCTTCTCTTATTTGATGAAGTAAGGAGACTCTTCCTTCAAGTTCAGCAATCTACTGTGTTAGTGAAATGCAGCAGGTGCATTCGAGGGAGGAATTGTGCGGTGGCATTTTTTGCTGTAAATGAACGGAAAATAACTCCTCCAGACAGACTTCAAAGGCTAGCCAGGCTTGCTAGCACAGGCTCCAGTATCCCAGAAAATGATGAGGAATGTTGTAATCCAGATAAAACAGATATTTGGGAGAAAATCCACATGAAACAGAGCAAACACAGTTCTCTGTTTGCTTTCAAAACCAAGTGTCCAACCGACTTTCTTACTTTAAAATTGCTTTAGAATAAATAAACAATAAGTAAAGTAAATAAGTAAAACAATAAAATGAATCGGCTGTAAGCAGACGGACAGAAAGTAAAGTAAAGCAAGTAGAGCAAAGCAGGAGCAGCAAAGAAAATGTGTCCTCTCTCCTTGAGCGATGAACATGTCCATACATTTGAGAAGATAAATGTTCAAGAGAGAGATTGTTGGCAACCGTGAGTGCCATTTACCTGCCATAGCAGGCCCTCACCCTGTGACAGCATATCCGTTCTGGTTGGGAGGCGCCCCACTAGCAATTCCCTCAAGTCTGTCATCCAGGTCTGATGGGGCCATTTTGGGGCAGCAAATAGGACTCGTGCTAAGTCCCTGGTCCTTGCTAGAAGCACTGGCAGGAGAGGAAAACTATGAAAGCATAAAGCTTTATGAGCTGGAGGCTGGTGCCCACTGGGCCCATCCTGGAGTACCTTGGGGGATAATGAGCATTTTCTGCTGATGCAAAAATGTTTGCTGTGGACAGCAGATAGGCTGCCACATTGGCAGCGCCTGGCATGTGGACTGCCCTCAGGGACATGCCTCAGGCATGGGCCCAGAGCAGGAGTTAGAATGCCTTGGTATGTAGGGGTGGAGACTGAATGCCACCCTGTTGGCTATTGTAGGAAACAACAGTGGAGCTGTCTGTCCGAACGAGAATGTGCCTGCCTCGGACCACTGGGAGGAAATGGGTCAGTGCACTGCCTTCATTTCTAGAAGGTTGATGTGCTTCCCTGCTCATGAGGGGCTTCACAACCCTTGCAGGGACTGACCCTCATCTTGGAGCTACATCAACCTTCTAGAAATGAAGGCAGTGCACTGACCCATTTCCTCCCAGTGATCCGAGGCAGACACATTCTCGTTCGGACAGAAGGATTCGCAGTTCGTCCTTGTGTGGCCACACCCTGTGTGCCGCCAACCACTGCTGTAATGGGCACATGTGAAGCGGCCAAAGTGGCACGACCTAAGCAGCTGCTGCCATCAAAAAGACCCTCTCTCTGGAGGTGAAGTGGCTCTTGCCCTGCTTAGGGTCAGGCCCTGCCTGACTAAATGGGCCAGCACAGATTCTGTGTCCCTTCTAGCTTGCTCCTTTATTAGGGCACAGATTCACCAATCGTAAAGGGAGGACTGAGTTCTCTTACTCCTTGCCTAGCAGGCAACTGAGGTAATTCCAGTGATCCTGATTATGGGGATGTGGGACTACGCCTCCTGTAGGTCCACCAAGTTAAACCAGTTGCTGTCCCTCACTAATAAGAGACGGGAAAGGCGGAGTATGCATAAAGGCAGGCATCTTAGTAAATAGCTGAAATACACTGCCTGGCCAAAAAAGAAGTGATGATTGGGGATTGCCAACACCTGCCTATATAAGGTCCCACAGTTGACAGTGCATGTCAGAGCAAACTCCAAGCCATGGGGTCAAAGGAATTATCTGCAGACCTCAGAAACAGGATTGTGTCAAGGCATAGATCTGGAGAAGGGTACGGAAAAATCTCTGCAGCTTTACAGGTCCCAAAGAGCACAGTGGCCACCATCATTCGTAAATGGAAGAAGTTTGGAACCACCAAGAATCTTCCTAGACCTGGCCGCCCGGCCAAACTGAGCAATCGGGGAAGACGGGCCTTAGCCAGGGAGGTGAGCAGGAACCCGAGGGTCACTCTGACAGAGCTCCAGCGTATCCTTGTGGAAATGGGAGAACCTTTCAGAAGATCAACCATCCAGGCAGCACTCCACCAATCAGGCCTTTATGGTAGAGTGGCCAGACGGAAGCCCCTCCTTAGTAAAAGGCACATCACAGCCCACTTGGAGTTTGCCAAAAGGCACCTAGAGGACTCTCAAACCATGAGAATCAAGATTGGCTTCGGAGAAAGTCTGTGCATGTCCTTGAGTGGCCCAGCCAGAGCCCAGACCTGAATCCAATTGAACATCTGTGGAAAGAGCTGAAAATGGCTGTGTACCGATGCTCCCCATCCAACCTGACGGAGCTTGCAAGGATATGCCAAGAGGAATGGGCAAAAATGTCCAGAAACAAGTGTGCCAAGCTCGTAGCTTTTTTCCCAAGACGCCTTGAAGCTGTAATCGCTGCCAAAGGTGCAGCAACCAAGTATTAGGCTAAGGGTGTGTACAGATATGTAACCCCTAAATAACCTATTTTTGTCAGTAAAATAAAATTGCATATTTTCTAAAAACCTGTTTTCACTTCGTCATTATTGGCTATTGTGTGTAGATGTTTGAGGCAAAAAATGAACTCAATCTATTGTAGTATAAGTCTGTAACGTAATAAAATGTGGAGAAGGTGAAAGGGGTGGGGAGACTTTCCGGCTTGACTGTAAGTATGCCATTCGCTTCATCGGTAAAAATGAGCAAGCCATGAGGGATGATTCTATTCTAAGAAGCTGCTAATAACAATGCTTTTGATTTTTGGAAAGAAGTGAGAGTTATTAACAACTGTAAAACATCTCTACCATGCACTGTAGATGGAATCTCCGGATCAGACAATATTGCTGAATTATGGCGACAGCATTATAGTACCCTATTCAACTGTGTCCATAGTGATTTGTACAACCCCTGGCAAAAATTATGGAATCAACACACTTAGAGGATGTTCACCCAGCTTTTTTACTTCGTGGCAAATAAACAAATCACAGACATGACACAAAACAATTTTTGTTTAATAGCTGAACATTCTGGCATCATGAAACATACCTCAAACCAATTATATTCAATTACTTTAATTAATGGCATATTTTTATCCAGATCAAGTAGAGGAAAGAAATATGGAATCATCAACAAATTTGATTGTTTTCTTCAGGCAGTCATCTTTATATGTTTCATTAGAAACGGCACCAGACAAAAGTTCCAGCATCATCTCCTTGGCCAATGCAGATTTGTGATTCATCACTGAATATCACTTTCATCCAATCATCCACACTCCATGACTGCTTCTCTTAGCCCACTGTAACCTTGTTTTCTTCTCTTTAGGTGTTAGTGCTGGTTTACATTTTGCTTTTCTATATGTAAATCCCATTTCATTCAGCTGATTTCGTACAGTTCTGTCACAAACATTGACTCATTTTTGTTAGCTCGTACGCCCATTTGTTTTGTTGTGCATTTTCTATTTTCAAGGCATATTGCGTTGAGTTTTCTATCCTGACGCTTTGACGTCTTCCTTGGTCTACCCGTATGTTTTCCTTTTATAACCTTCATATTTTGTTTAAACTTGCACCAAATTTTAGACACACCTGACTGGGAACAACCAACATCTTTTGCCACACTGGCAAACTGGTGTTGGATTTCCTTCTTGAAGGAGTTTCCATTGTTTCAATTGACAACTCTTGTTGGGGCCATGTTTCCTTTCAATTAGCCAAGTCCAACAGCTTGTTAAGGTCTGTAAGCACTCTCTTTTAACTGCAGACTAATTTTTTAACTTGTTTTCATTGTTTTAGAAATGCAAATTACAAGGTGATTCCACAATTTTTTCCTCAACATTGAATGATTCAATGATGATTATGTCATATGAGGTGTACCAAGCTATAAACAAGCTGTCTGATAACAAAGCAAGTGGTCTAGATCATATTACTGCTGAATACCTTAAATATGCCAGTCCGAGAATAGCTCCTCTCCTTTTTGTTTAACTGGCTTTATGATTCATGGTTTGTTACCAGACTCAATATTGTCTGTTCTGTTAGTGTCAGTTATTAAGGACAAAGCTGGTAAAGTTGGCAGCCTAGATAACTACAGGCCCATAGCTCTAGCCAGCATACTGTCAAAAGTACTAGAAAGAATCCTGCTCGATAGACTAAATGAGTTTATTAACCAGTTTGGTTTTAAAGCTAAACATGGCACTGACTTCGGTATTTACTGTATGCTTTTAAAGAAATTGTAAATAAATATAGAGGCCAAAACTCATCAGTTCTTATGTGTTTTATTGATGCTTCCAAAGCATTTGATCGTGTTAACCATAGAAAGTTGTTTGTTAAATTGAGTCAAAGAGGGGTGCCCAAATACATTGTGAGAATTCTGGCTTATTGGTATGCCCACCAGACTATGCAGGTAAAATGGGGCAGTAGTATCAGCTCCATTTGGGGTTAGCAATGGTGTCAGGCAAGGGGGAATCTTTTCCCCAGTTCTTTTTAATCTACAGTATATATGGGTTCAAAACCCTATACGAAACATGTCATGAAATTTATTTAATTTGTTTTGTCCATTATAAAGCATATACATTTGCCCCTTCTGATGGTTTAAGATAAAAACATTGATGTTACATACACCTAAATATGTAGCCTAATCATTCACTCTTGTACCTCAATAAAACATCACTTTTACCTGTACTCTACAATATGTATACTTTTGCCCCGGGATTGCATTTTTCTGTAGTATTTTTATTTTTTTAATGTTCCCATTCATAATGACTCCAAGGAACATTTTACATGAACCTACCACATATTAGCGCACAGTAAATTGGAAAGAGCGTTGTCCATGTCCTAAGTGACAAGTACAGTTGAAGTC
Source organism: Synaphobranchus kaupii (assembly GCA_029718625.1). NCBI lineage: Eukaryota > Metazoa > Chordata > Actinopteri > Anguilliformes > Synaphobranchidae > Synaphobranchus > Synaphobranchus kaupii. The sequence continues at coordinate 49,441,475 of CM056378.1, forward strand.
AGAGGTTTACATACACTTAGGTGGAAGTCATTAAAACTTATTTTTAACCACTCCACAGATTTCATGTTAGCAAACTATAGTGTTGGCAAGTCAGTTAGGACATCTACTTTGTGCATGACAGAAGTAATTTTTCCAACAGTTGTTTACAGATTATTTCACTTTTAATTCACTATATCACAATTCCAGTGGGTCAGAAGTTTACATACACTAAGTTGTTTTTGCCTTTAACTCTATAAACTTCATCCCTAGTGGCTGAGACGTATCCGTCTCAATTACAGTATTAATGTTCGTCTGAAATTATTACTACAGCTTAAAGAAAACCCCGTAAATTTTGACGCAGTATTTTTTAAAAGGGTAGCCTCTTGCGAAAACCTCAGCTTCTCCAGTTACACTGCAGTGCAATAAATTAGGAGGGTGCTATTAATAGCCCAAACCACTTACAACCCTCCTCTGGCTACAGCCACAAACTGTAAAATGCATAAAATGCACCGTTTATACACGCTAAGAAAATCATGTTCACGTATAGAAACAATAATATTTTTTTAAAACGTTGTATAAATGAGCATTCGCCATTTTCCCTTGCTTACTGTACTATATACAGTTCCTGATGCACTTTTGGTTTAGAAGACACCTCATTTTTTTCTCCAAAATCTCTCGTATAAATAGATTTAAGAAACCAAGTACTTACCAGTATATTCAGCTACAGCTGTTTTCTGATGAACCCTGAAGAGTTTATCTTGTTATATTTCGCCAAAGTCCCGTACAGTGACATTTCCACAGCCACCACCTGTCGCATTTAGGGCGGAAATATGTTGCTGTTCTTGTGTAAATACACACACGCTTTCGTACGTTCTTTTTTAAATGTATTTAAATACATTAGGCGATGTATGTTATGGTTATTATATATATGCTGTAGGTGTCTATTCTGAAATAAATGTATTCTGTAGCAAATTTCTGAATGATACAGCTTCTTCTTCAGTTCAAACTTAAAACCATGGATGAGCAGGGAATATTTTTTTAGATATTGACATTTAAATAAAACTAGTAGAAACCAGATGGAAATTGCCTCTGAAGGGCCAAAGTAAATAGAGTAAAATTTTTAATATTTGGTCGCATATCCTTTGCATGCCATGATTCCTGATGTCTGTGACCCAACAACATCAAAAGACTCTTGATATCTTATTTTCTGGTACTCTTACAAGCGATGCTATATCGTCTCTGCATTTGAATGGATCTCTATGGGAATTGGGGGGTGGGACTAGATTTAGCTGTAAATTACACTGGAACATTGTGATTGTGATATAGTGAATTAAAAGTGAAATAATCTGTCTGTAAACAATTGTTGGAAAAATTACTTTGTGTCATGCACAAAGTAGATGTCGTAACTGACTTGCCAACACTATAGTTTGCTAACAAAAAATCTGTGGAGTGGTTAAAAATTAGTTTTAATGACTTCAACCTAAGTGTTAGTAAACTTCCGACTTCAACTGTATATACACCATAGCCTATATTATGTATGAAAACATGAAAATAAAATAGTATTCCACCATCTGCAAAATGCTGCCAAATGTTCTATCTTCAATGAAAATCGGTATCCTACATCAAAAATAAAATTAACGATTACACTACAGTATGTTTAATGCACTCAAAATGCGAAAATAACAATAGGCCTATCAATCATATTGGAAAGACAGTGCTCGAGTGGAAAAATGAACGTTCGTATGTAGCCAGCGAGACCAACTACATTTAGAACCAGTAATATTTCCTATGGAGGATTATTCATAAAATGAAAAGTTTTTAATTTTCATTTTAATTTTGGGCTGAATAATCCTCCATTTTCGTTTTCATTTTGGGCTGAATAATCCTCCATAACTTCCCTCCCTAATGCGTTTGCTATAGAGCTTGCGTAATACTAGACCGTTAAAATGAAAACTGCTGTTACGCTGGGCTGTATTTAATTTTTCAAAGCACCCAATAAGACATTGCATATACCGCTGCTAAGGTTATAATGTACTCTATTGGACAAAAGCCGACAATTAAACCAGAATTAACTTTAATGACTGAGACAGGCTTGCAGGGCATGGGGGGTATTACGAGGCGATGTTTCAGATAGTGTAATAGCGGTATAAAGTGTTGTATATTTCTCAAACGGATTGTACCAGACAAATGGGCGGCAGTGTAGTACAATGGTTAAGGAACTGGACTTGTAACCGAAAGGTTGCAGGTTCGATTCCCAGGTAGGACACTGCCGTTATATCCTTGAGCAAAGTACTTAACCTGAATTCCTTCAGTATCCAGTATCCAGCTGTATAAATGGATAATATGTATAAAAAAATAAAATAAAAAAATGCTAAGAAGTTGTGTAAGAGCGTCTGCTAAATGCCTGTAATAATAAAATGACCACTGAATTTTGAAAGGAGCATCTCTATCTGTAAAACCAATGGTAGGGTTGTATATTTATTTCATATTTAGTAACAGATATTCATAGTAGAATATGTAGTACAATGAGACAATAATTTCACGTTTATTTTGCATTTGAGTGAGTAGGGCTTTTCACGGCTTTTTTGGCATATGATCAGGCTATTGTTGGGTTTATCTTGTTGCTCTGATGAAATTCTTATTTAATATGATGAATAAATATATTTATGAACTCACACATAGACGCTACGGGAAAATAGTGACACTTAGAAACTCTGTATGCAGCAGAGTTGTCACAAATCGTCTACCAATAAATTTAAAACACAGCTTGTGATTTCCACTAATAGTTTGGCTGCAGGAGCAACGAATGTCTCAGTTGAGCAAAATGTTGCCGCTGGCGGCATTATCACTAGGCATCTACGCAAAGGAGTTAAATATATCATTATCTTATGATTTACAGCAGTGCCATTTTGGATATATTTGGAGACGCTAAGCGTACACTGCCTATATTATTCATCATAAATCTTTAGTAGTTCTGCATATCACCCTCAGATTTTGCACATTTGTGGACATGGAGTCTATTGTTTCATTTAAGCCATTTGCCATGTTTCTGTGATGCTCACACCTGGAGTTATAAAGCTTTAAATAGAACACACTCCATGCTAGAGGGATATCGATATGGTCTTCCATCCTAACCTTTCAGGAAGCAGCAGGTGCACTGCTGTACACATAGTTTTGTTTTTGGGCACTTGGATGATCTGCTGTTTTGGGGGTTGGATGCTTGGATGATCTTCTGTTTAGGGGGTTTTGGTATATCTCCTGTTTAGTAGGGGAGATGTGTCGTGCTCCTTGTTTGACAGGTAGTGCACGCTGATGTGCACTAGAAGTACCTAGAGCGATCCATTCGGTGCCAAACCAAAATAATTGTATATTCATTATACTTAAATTCATATAGTCAATACGTGAGTTGTCCTGACAGAAATGTCTTTCTAAATAGCAATAGGGGTGTAAATTGCCAGAGACCTGCCGATTCGATGCGTATTGCAATACTTCAGTGCCGATTCGATACGTATTGCGATTCTACAAGTATTGTGATACGATATTACAATATGTATTGCCATTTTATTTAGGCTACTCTTTAAATCACTAGGCCTATTGCTTTGAAATGTTAACTGATGCAAAGTTGTGTCTGCAGACATTTGCTCTGTAACATAACATTTGAAGTTACTTTAATTTGAAGTTAAATACTTTTATTTAGACTCATTTGTAAAGGATACAAAAATAAGGTTGCTCTTGCACCAGGAGACAATAATGAGTCAGAAAAGTGTAACAAATGTACTAATGCACATGAAATATAACTGGTTACAGAACCAAATGCTTCAAATAGCCTACAATCAGACTATTGGCAAATATGTATTTAACTATATTATATGTCATTAACTATATTGTCACCAGGAGACAATAATTCTCATTTTCAACAAAGAATAGCTGAATCCTGAGTGCGCATAGCTAAGAAATGGGACACCCTTGCATGACATTCGGTTGCTGTGGTTACATACACACGCATCGCCATGTTTCCTGTCGCCGCTATATGTCATTTTTGTATTTATAAACCCACTGACAAAAATTGCGTGCATTAGTCGTCTGTGGAACTTCGGTGACATCGGGCGTGTTGTCTATGAGACGTCCCTCGAATAACCAGAATGAAAGTTAATAAGTCGCCTCCGTACGTTGTTTAGATCACTTTTTAATTGTGAATTAGGGTGAGGTAGAATACGTAGTTTTACGTTCAACAGTTGAGCTATGGTTTTGGTCAAGAAAGGCCACCGTCTAATGTGGATGTCCACTGAACGTTAACAGGAGAGCCAAGAATGACGAACCCGCTTTGTTTTATATAACGTGTCGTTTTTATGAATGAATCTCAACCACCAAACTATATAGAAAACTCAACACGTCATATTTTGAACTTTAGCAGATCAGATCGGTAAACTCCTCTTTTTACCTAAGATCTGTAGGCCTACGTCTGTCGAGCTGAAGTTCAATATATGGCATGTTGAGATTAAAATAAATAAATCAAACGCAGGAGGACATTTGCTTTTGTAATGTTATAACCATTTGATCGCATCTGCATAGCTAGCTAGAACAGCAGAGCTGTTTGGGAAAACCCAGTGCCGATTTAAGTGTTATAATTGTATATTAACTGTAGGCTACTGCAGGTCCCGTATTTGTTATTTGATATAATTAGCTAATGTTACCAGCCAGCCTGAGAAGCCTTTCTGCTGCCGAGTAGGCTACATATTTTATCAGGCTGCAGCCCATAAAGCACCGATGCTTAGCTATATCCTAAAAAAAATCGCTTGACTTATTTATTGAGCGTCATACATAAATATATATTTATTTTATTATTTCATATTTTTTATGTGTAAGAGTTAGTGGAAATGCATTATTTAACTGGTTTTTACTTTACACTTGAAGTTCCTATGCTGGATTGTGCAGTAGATTGTTCTTGCACACAGAATACAGCTCTGATTGGCCAGAGTGTCTAAAGTCACGATAACGCAAATAACTATGGGAAATACGCTTCAGCGAAGTTTGGTTTGATGCGGACTCACGTGAAGGCCACATCAAGGGCTCATAAAGCACTTGTGCACTTGCAAAATAAGAAATGGGACAGACTAAGACCCTGGAGGTTCTCGCGGGCACCCACATTTGAAGTGCGCAAGTGCTCAAGTGTGAGTATTGGGACTGGGCCAAAGATACAGCGGCACACTTGTCTAACGTTACCCGGAAACTGGAAGTTATGAATCGATTCTTCCAGGAAGAGTCGATTCGTCAATCGTTTGTGAGCAGAATTGTGATACGTAACTGAATCGATTTTTTCTTACACCCCTAAATAGCAATATACAAATTAAATTTAATTCACTGATTCTTCTAATGGTGCAGAAAGATCACTTCTGTATGGAAAGGCTGCTGTACACCTATTACAACAAATTGTATGATTTTTAATATAATTATGCTTTTTCTATTTTAATCTAGGTATTAATTTGAGTAATAGACTGGTTGGCCATTTACTGTAAAATTAACATTATTGGTAATTGTGTTAATTTCGTGTAATTTGTAAACATTTCTTTGAATTAGAAAACTTAAAAAAATTCTGTTGTATTAGAATATTCAAATAATAAAATGTGAACTTTTTTTCCTTTAACAAGTTGAAATGTAAGATAATATGTATCAATCTAGGCTGGATATTAATTAACCAGTTTTCAAAAGCACTCTGGTATATGGACCCCATCTGCATCCAAATTCAAGAAGAGGGGCTTTGAGTCTTGGGGTTGCCAGCAGTGTAAATCTGTACTTTTATGAGGTCAACTTTTTTTTGGCTTGCTTGCCTCACTGTTAAACTAGTAAAACACAGCCTTATATAGGGATTATTGAAACCAAAACATGTTAATAGTCAATATACGTAGGCTATCTGATTACTGAAAGCTCTATGACATATTGACTAAACTAATTGAATTTAAATCAGATGACGTTTCTTTTGCTTTACGTTTTCAGTTACACTTTGTCATGTTATGCATGCTCAAACAAGTAACAAGAAACAAGCATTGTATTTTAAATTTTGTTTTGGCTTAAGACATGAATACACAATAAGGAAATTAAATATTAAACTATTCTGTTAGATTTTAAATAAATTAACAATTTCCGTTCAGTTATGGCAGATTTCTGTGTCCATTCATTTAAAAAATGTGTTTAAATTAGTTTTGTTGTAAATAACATTGTTTTTTATGAAGTTGTTCTATGTGCATATTGTACTTTTGCTTGTTTGTGCACACAGGTAAATATTTGGCCTGAAAGTAGTTGCTGATGTTTGTCGTTTAATCCCCAGGCCAAAGTTGTCAGTTATGTTGAGAAGTTGCCAAGATCCACCCTTTGTCCACTGTGAGTCATGCCAGCTGGGACCAACAGCTGGAATGGGGCAAAGAACACCTGAAATTCCACTTGGCACCATACTTGGCCAATCTGGTCCATAGCATTGTGGGGCCACAGGTTGTCCACTGTGGGTAGTATAGCGCCAGCCTCATTTCACGCTTATCTGAAGATGGCAAGGAGCAGCATGTTGGTGAGGATTCCCGCAGCAAGGATGACGAGCATGGCGCATAGCGCTAACCCGCGGCGCAGAAACAGCTGCCTGGAAGAGAGCACCTCACCCACTGTGGTGAGGGTCCCGCCGTCTCTCTCATGCAGCCCCTCCAGGTCTGAGCTGAACTCCCAGGGGCTGTGCTCCCCATGCTTGTCCGGAGTCATTTCTGCAAGACCTAAACACACATAATCAACACTTTCGTTCAGAGCCACCTCTGCATGTGTACATTGTGCCTACTCACACATACAGTCTGATAAAAGCTCAGAACACACATGATCCTAGAGCCCTAGTCCACACTGCTGTGTGTTTCAGTAGTAGTGTAAAGTATTTTTTTTTTGTACTTAAAAAAATCAGCACATCTGTAACTTACAGATTTACAGATTTATTTAGATTGACTCCAAATGCATCCTGCAACAATCACCTTATCATTGACTTATTCTTCACGGTACATTAACACACAGATACATACGTGTGCAGCATTACTGCCCCCACATTTGATCCATTTGGTCACAATTTAAGGCCTAGTTGTCTGTTCTAAGTTCACAAGAAATAAAAACCCTGTCAATAATGCCGTATTTTTTTGCTATAACTGGCATGTCCAAGGAGTGAGCAGTTCCAAAATGTACCATGAGGACGTTTCTACATGTGCAGTCTTTTAATTCCAGTCTAAGTAAATAAAAGTTCACAGAAAACCAGTTGAGATAAAACATTTTAAAGGTGAAAAACGCTGGAAACAATTATATGGTTCCTGCCCATTGAGCTTGTTAGACTAAAACACAATTCACTGTTGCAATGCTGAAACATAGAATTTGCCAACATATCTCACAGATAATATTGTTTGTGAATTTGTTGGCAAAAAGTAGTAAGTAAAACCTGAGAACCCAATAAAGTTGGTAAACCTGGCCAGATTACAAGAACTATATTGTTCCTGGTGTTGCATAATGCAAAATGCTACATTTTTCTGAATCTTTAATTGTTCCTTTGATGAAGAAGACTGACCTGCCTGTGACACCCCCAGGTTCCTAGCTAGGAAATTAGACATAGTAAACATGTGTGCAGTGTACTGATAAATTATTTTGAGATACTGTACCACTACAATGCTGTATTGCACATACTGGTGTAATTGTAAGTAAACCATGCTATCCAAATTTTTTTACCTGTAGTGATTCCGACCAATTTAGCTGCATTGTGGAGCCCTGCTTGCCATTGACTTTTGCCCAGCTGTGGGACTCTGTTAGCAGGGAACTCTTACCGTGGGACCTCCACTGCATCTCCGTGGCCTTTGTCTGATCACTCTCCTCTGCTGTCTGTAGCCCAGCCCTGACTCGTGCCTGCAAACATCAACACCCTCATATTATTATGATCATGATGGCGCTTATTATTAGCATTCCCTGTGGCTCATTGTAGCTCTACATTTCTATAACTGTAGTGGTTTTCTAGGCCTGTTAACGGGCATGTAAAATATTGGGGAAGGCAGGTATGCCATCCGCCAAGTTACGGCTTGGTGGGGCATGCCTCATACCTATACAGCACAGAGAGTTCGGCACTTTTCAGGGTTTCCTACAAAAATGACCACAATGACCAGACTCTCAGCCCTTAAAAACATTAACTTCTGACGTCATGTAACACAGAATTCAGATACAACTCCACACGCCCACACAATAAAGCCCCAAACTTGGGTTATTTTAAAATCTTTCTCCTTATTCTTCTTCTTCATCTTGTCGACTTTGTCATCACAAATGCTCCATGCCCACAAATAATAATTATCCCCATTGGATAGCTACATCTGATCAACTCAATTTGCATAATCGTTCAATTCCACGATCAGTTTTGTGGGGTTCCACAATTTATAAAGTTTTGTGCTTTCCCCACTGCATATTCATCTTTATAAATAAATTCAAGTATCTTTGTACATTAATGAACTGCTTCCACACTGTTTCACCATGTTAGATAGGCCTAGAGTTTATGAGTTTTAGAACAAGATTAATGTAAATAAATCTGTGCACAATAACTGTCTACTTACTATTTTACCGCAGCAACACTATAGGCTACTTTCTAACAGTATTTTACCTAAGCAACACAGCTACTATCTAACAGTATTTTACCTCTGTGACATTCAACACTAGTTTAGCCTACCTCAGTGACATTTTGTAACACTTACCTCAGTGACATTATTTTGAACAATTATTTTTTATTTCTGTTTTAGTGTTGTTTAATTATTTTTCTATTTGTGTGCTATTAAAATAAATGGTAATACATAATATTGTTCCAAAAGCTTCAAGGACCTTTGATTTATAAACCCTAAATACTAAACACAACCCTACTGGTACTTTACAACCAAAGCCTATATGGGCTCTTGTACTCAAAAAACTGTATTTATGGTGAAATTAATGCAACAAAGATTTTGCAGCTTGCGCAATGCATGCGCTCACACAACAGTGGACAACTTTCCTTCCCCCTATAGCCTCACCCTGCAGTTGGTTCACCCTCCGCCTATGGTGATAGTGTGGAGACATATGCCAATAAAACTAACCATTGGTAGATAATGAAGAATGCAAAGATAAAGCAAATGGCAACGATCCAAACCTGCATTGTGTTAATACTTTTTAGGGTAAAATGATGAAAGAACCCCTTTGCGCAATTAAATTGGTGAATTCTCACCTATTTAGGGGGTGCTCGGTTTAAGGTTTTATAACTCCAGAGGTGCGTTCAAATTCAGCGAACAGAGCCGAACGTGCGTGGCAAACATGTTTTCTTTGAACGGTTAAATTTGAACGGCTTTTTAAGAACGTTCCAAATTGTTTGCATTACCGGTATCTTCAACTGAAATCTTCATGGGAACACATTTCCCTCAGTACAGCGTCCATTTTTGTTCGCCGCAAACTACCTTTTCAGACCATTCGCTTATGTTTGCAAACATTTGCGGCAAACACAAAGCTAACGGAAAAAAGTTTGAAATAGTTTGCAAACGTTCGCCTTGTTCGCTGAATTTGAACACACCTCAGGTGTGAGCATCACAGAAACTTGGTAAATGGCTTAAATAAAACAAGACAGGTGTACCATTTATAATACAAACTTAGATTTGTTTATTTTCATAATTTAAGTCAAAATAAAGTGCCACAAATGCAAAGAAACTTGCAACATGCAACAACAAAAAATACATTTTCTTTAGTTTGTAACAAAATACTGAGAGCTACATATGTGAAACAGGTAAATATATACAATTCCTAGATAAACTCCATCTCCAAGTGTGCAACATCTGAGGATGATATGCAGAACTACTAAAGATCTATGATGCAAAATATAGGCAGTGTACCCTGTTGTCCATTAATGTCTCCAAATCTATCCGAATGGCTAAATTGTGCACTGCTCTAAATAAAATAAATAATGATATATCTAAACTACAAATCAACAGTTTTGGCTCATAGAACTCATTTTTGCATCATTTTAAAGTGGGAATTACTTTATCTATACTATTATCTTTTCATCAGTATAGGGGGGTAGATATCTATGGGTCTAAAACCCTATCTAAAACATGCCACAAAATGAAAAAAAAAACTGTTTTGTCCATTATAAAGCATATACATTTGCCCCTTCTCACGTTGTTCCATAAGTGCCGGCTGCCGGCTAAATAGCCGACCACTAACAAATTTTGGCCGGCCACTTTTTTGAAGATCCTAAACGGATTTTTATTTTACCTGACCTCTTGCAATTCGCCGTAATGTATGCGCTTGCGGAATGTGCTGCAGCAGACACACAGCTGTCTGGCTCGCCCGCCTTCTAGAAGTCTAGTGGTTGCGTGTAGTGAAATCAGTGGAAAAATGCCACCCAAAAGGAAGAGAGAAGTGAGTCCTAGTCAAAAGGCTATTTAAACTTTCTTTCAGGAAAAAAAGGTCAGTTGGTTAATCCTATTAATTTAAGCAGGCAATTTCCACCTAGTTTTTTTATTTAAATTTCAATACCTCAAAAACAATTCACTGCACTTCCATAGTTTGAAGAAGTGGCTGTATCTTTCAGAAATTTTCAACAGAATACATTTGTCATAATCGCCACATACAGTAGGCTATACATAATACACATAAAATAGGTAGCATAATGTTTATAAATAGCCTACGTTTAAAAAATGTACAAACGTATGTGTGTTTTTACATAACGGCAACGTATTACAGCCATAAGTGCAATAGGTGGTCACTGTGGAAATGTCGACTGATTTACGAGAGATTTATAAAATAAGGTCTACTAAACCGAAAGTAGGCTCCATCGGGTAGTGTACAGTACAGTAGGCAAGGGAAGCATGCCGAATGCTTGTTTGTACAATGTTTTAAGTATATATTATTGTTCCTATATCAGAACATTGTTTTCTTAGTGTGTATAAACGGTGCATTTTATAGTCTGTGACGGTCATAAGCGCTTTGGGCTAATAATAGCAGCCTGCTGTTTTATTGAACTGTAGTGCAAATGTAGTCTCTGAGGAGATTATCCTGCGTCAAAATTTCCGGGGCTTTCCTAAAGCCATAGTTTATCATTTCAGACAAACATGAATACTTTAATTGGGACAGATACAACTACCAGAGCCATTCAGAGCCACTGATTGCGCTCAAGGAGAGAGGTCGCATTTTCTTGCTGCTCCTGCTTTGCTTTGCTTGCTTTACTTTCTGTCCATTTGTTACATTTTATTGTTTTACTTATTTAAATTTATTTTATTGTTTTACTCTTTAATTTATCTTTTAAAGTAAGAAAGTCGGTTGAACACTTGGTTTTGAAAGCAAACATTTGGACTTGTTTCTAAACAACAAAGCTTCTCTGACTGGCAAAAGACAACGTGGAAGTTATGTCTCCAAACCCAGTAAAATCAGTGAGCTGCATGGAGTGTGAGCGACTGATTGAGAGGATATCGCAGCTTGAAAAGAAGATTGAAACACTGTATCAAATACGTGAGGATGAGCAATTCATTGACTCTGTAGCAGCGTCTGTACAAGGTGCCGAGCCACCAAATGCTAACGGACAGACGCAGATTTTCATACGAGGGATTACATCAAATCTAGAGTATCCTGTCACGGACATGGCAGACACGCTTCCCTGGATGGGTCCCAACGCCACTGGAGTAGCTGTGGAGGCTCCCAAACCAGCCTTCCCTAATGATGCTTCTTACTGGCTCAGCATCGGCGCCAGACCGAAAGCATCAACTCCAGCCAGTAATTGGTCTGACGTCGTCCACCGCAGAGGCAAATCCAGCAAGAAATCAAATAAGAGAGCACCAACGCTCACTCCACCACCTCAACTCTCATTGCAAAACAGGTACGATCCACTGACTGAAATGTGTGATTATACTAACTACGTTGAACCCAGAGAAGCTAATCACACCACTAGCATTAAGGCTCCAAGAAATAGCCCCAAAACCACTGCTAGGCCGAGGGCCAGAAGAAACATTGCTAACTGCACACCCGATAAGCCAAACACTATTCTGATTGGGGACTCTATAACCAGGCATGTAAGAATGGCAAAGACCGAAAATTTAACTATGGCTGACACATCTGTCAGGGAGCTAACAGGGCTGTTATCAGTTATCCTCTCTACACATCCAAGTAATATCCAAGGATTATTATCCACGCTGGGTCTTTTGACATTCTGCGAAGAAAAACTGGCTCTGAGATCCTGAAAAAAGACTTTTCCCTGCTACTGGAGAAACTGAGCGACTGTCAATCGCAACATATATTCATCTCAGGCCCCATTCCAACTTTGGGGAAAGGAATCAAATCTTTTAGCAGACTCCTTGGCCTGAATACATGGCTGACATCGGCGTGCCTCACCCATGGGATAAAGTTTATTGACAATTTCAATATCTTTTGGAACTGCAAAGACCGCTTCAGACCCGATGGGGTTCATCCAAACATCACTGGATCCAGACTACTTGGTGCCAACCTACATCATGCTCTTGGAATGCCATACCCAAACAAGATAAGCGTGAAGGACAGCGCACACAGGCAGACAGCTGGTATCTCTCCCCCCTCACCTGACCCTCTGCTCCACATCACCCAAGGCATTCGGAGGATGTCTCTGTCCCAATCAGGGACCCAACGACCCCCCTCTCCCCCTCCACCACACTCACCATTCAAGGAGTTAATTAAAGCTGCCACGCTGAAGCTCAGTCAAATTGATGAAATATTACACAGCAATAACCACAGACATCATCACTCAGGTGTCTACCAGAGATGAGACAGACCCCATGCCGCTTCTTTAAACATACCGGTGATCTTAAACAGCCGGTGGCATGGTCAAACACATCGCAACAATCACAGATCATCCGGTACCTGTCTCAGTAATCTAAATTTGTTACTGTTCAGCCACAACCAGTCTCCTTTCCTGTCACAGAATCCCTACAGCTGAAATTAGCTCTTTTTAATGTCAGATCATTGGCTAACAAATCCTTTTTGGTTAATGATCTGATAATTGAAAGGAATTTGCATTGTATGTTTTTAGTTGAGACCTGGCTAAACAGCACTACTGGTGTAGCAACACTGATAGAGGCTTGTCCTCCAAACTATAATTTTTATCAGTCAATCAGACATAACAGGAAAGGAGGAGGGATTACAGCCATTTTCTCTACACAGTTTGTGTGTAATGACATGGACCTGGGTGAATTTCCATCATTTGAATATCTTGCTCTTGAGCTCAAAGCAGAATTATCAGTGCTCATCATTACATTATATCGGCCACCAAGATATTCATCACTATTTCTACAGGAATTCTCAGAGCTGATCTCACTTGGTATCACTAGATATAATAGATTAATCCTGAATGGAGACCTGAATATTCATATTAATAAAAAGAATGACTCCAAAGCTATGGAGCTTATGAATTTACTGGACAGCTTTGAACTTACCCAACATGTAAATGAAGCCACTCATCAGCATGGTAACACCCTAGACTTAGTAATAACAACAGGGTTAAACATTGATAATGTTTTAGTATTCAAATGACCTATTTCTGACCATCACTGTGTGTTTTTTGATGCCAACCTAATCTTAACAAAGACCAAAAGGGAATTTTTGGTCCAAAGGAGATTCCTAGATAGCAAGGCTGAAGCAAAGTTTTCTAATATCATGAGATCGCTTGAGCCATATAGTTATGACTGCTCTTTAAATTACATGGTTGAAAATTTCAACAATACCTTGTCATCTGCTTTAAATACTGTTGCTCCACTAAATATTAAAAAGAGGTCGACTGACAGAATCTCCCCATGGCTAAACAATAACAGTGTTAATGATATTAAGAGAATCTGTCGGGCAGCTGAAAGAAAATGGAGGAAAACTAGGCTCACAGTTCCCTGTAATATATACAAAGAAGCCATGACTGCCTATAACAAAGCAATACGTCTGGCAAGAAAAGATTACTTTTCCAAGATTATTACAGAAAATGAAAACAAGAATACACCTAGCATTCTTTTTTCAACAATTGATCGATTAATTAACCCTATGATGACTGCTGATCCTGACATTGGGTCCAGTTCCACATCTAGATGTAATGAGTTTGCTACTTTCTTTCAAGAAAAGATATCCAGTATTCGTTCACAAATCTCCCAGGTCAACGTAACTACAGAATTAGATGATCAATGTAGACAAATTGATGCTGTCATGGATTCATTTGAGCAGATTGACACGCAAGCTTTGAGTGAAATTATCTCTCAAATTAAACCCTCAACCTGCTCACTTGATCCCATCCCCACAAAGTTCTTCAAAAACGTGTATGATTGTTTACTTGATGATGTTTTGGAAATTGTGAACTGTTCTCTATCAGCTGGCATATTCCCCACCACGTTGAAATCTGCCATTGTGAGACCAACACTGAAAAAAAGGCATTTAGACAGCTCTGTGCTCAGTAATTTCAGGCCCATATCCAACATCCCTTTTTTAAATAAAATCCTAGAAAAAATAGTTTTTAGACAACTGAATCAATTCCTGATTAGATACAACACCCTTGAAAAATACCAATCAGGCTTCCGATCTAACCATAGCACAGAGACTGCCCTGGTAAAGGTTGTAAATGACCTGCGGGTAACCATTGACAGTGGCGGTGTTGCTGTTCTAGTTTTACTGGACTTGAGTGCTGCGTTTGATACAGTGGATCACAACATTTTAATGCACCGTCTGGAACATTGGGTGGGTCTTTCGGGACCAGTACTAGAGTGGTTTAAATCTTACCTTACTGGGAGAGGATTTGTTGTTGCACTAGGAGACGCTGTGTCTGACACGGTTAGTATTACATGTGGGGTCCCTCAAGGATCTATTCTTGGGCCTTTACTGTTCTCTTTGTATATGCTACCACTGGGTAACATCATTAGAAAGCATAGTGTCAATTTCCACAGCTATGCTGATGACACACAATTGTACATTTCTGTGTTCCCTGGTGATACAAGTCCACTCAGCTCACTGGAGAAGTGTCTGAAAGATATAAAAATGTGGATGTCCCAGAATTTTCTCCAGTTGAACGATGACAAAACAGAGGCCATTTTGATTGGACCAAGACCTCAAAGAGATGCAATATCAAAAAATCTAGAGCATCTGGGCCTGTGCAGTAATCGGGAAGCCAAGAATCTAGGCGTTATTATAGATAATGACCTAACCTTTGAGCCCCATATAAGAAATGTTACTAAAATTGCCTTCTTTCAAGAAACTTCTGTTAAGAAACATTGCAAAGGTCAGACCTCTCCTCTGACAAGCAGACGCAGAAAAGCTTATGCATGCTTTTATCACAAGTCGCCTTGACTACTAAAATAGCCTTCTCTCTGGTCTCCCCCAAAAAAGCATTAAAAAACTACAGTTAGTTCAGAATGCGGCTGCAAGGGTATTGACTGGCACAAAAAAGAGAGACCACATTACCCCCACACTCCTAAAACTACACTGGCTACTTGTGCGTTTTAGAATATATTTTAAGGTTCTTCTTCTCGTTTTTAAAACGACAAAAGGTTTAGCACCAACATACTTAGGTGACTGCATTCAGGAACATGTGCCTAGTAGAACCCTTAGATCCTCCACTGCTTCTCTCTTAGTGATTCCAAAAGTAAACCGTAAGAGAAGCGGTGAGGCGGCTTTTAGCTTTTATGCCCCTAGGCTTTGGAACGCCTTACCAGGCAATATCAGAGAGGCAGAAACTCTTAACACTTTTAAGAAACTTCTTAAAACACACCTATTTAAACTTGCCTTCAGTTAGCTTGCTCTGCCTTTTAATTTAAATTTAAATTTAATTTTCTTACTTTTAGGCTACTGATGTGTGTTTTTTATTATTTTTATTACCATGTACTAGTCTAATTTATTTATCTTTAAGCTTATTTATCTTTTTAAAGCTGTTTTATCTTTTATTTATTTTATTATTATTATTATTATTTTATTTTATTTCTTTTCTTTCTTTTATTCTGTATAGTGGGGTGAAAGAAGAGGCCAGTAGGGCGCTCAACTTAAAAGTTTGACTAGGGACCGACGGGTTCGTCACTCTGCGGAGTGATTCAAACTGTGGAGGCTGTATGCTGCTCCCACCCATGGGCAAATGAAAATCAAAACGTAGAAAGAGGCCAGTAGGGCGCTCAACTTAAAAGTTTGACTAGGGACCGACGGGTTCGTCACACTGCGGAGTGATTCAAACTGTGGAGGCTGTATGCTGCTCCCACCCATGGGCAAATATACCTCGAAGGAGGGACAAAAGTCCTGCAACGGATCTGGCAGGTATATTATCACCCAGAGAGAGAGGCTGTACGGTGCATAGCAGATGGCAGGTAGCAGGCTGTTTGTGGTAGGAGTGTTTGTTGGGGAGACACCAGTGTACAGAGAGACATCAGTGTACAGACACACCAGTATACAGAAACCGGGGCTATCTATTCATGCACTGTAGCCTTTTATCTGTTTTTATCTTATTTCCTTTTATATTGTCTTGTAAATGTTCTATTGTCTTTTATGTCTATTTTTTCTTCTATTGCTTTTGTTCTGTATTTTGTTTTTTTATTGTTGTGAAGCACTTTGGGCTGCATTTTATGTATGAAAGGTGCTATACAAATAAAGTTTATTATTATTATTATTATTATTACCACTAGGGGGGCACCTAGGGTTAATAATGATGAGGTTAGATTTATTTCAGACTAAATTATACTGCTAGGCTATTTCTGGCTAAAATAATGGTGATTCAACTGGATATAATAATAGTATAGCTAGAATTATGTCATGTAATTAATCTAATTTGGTACTTTATTGTATTATATAATTTGATAACAGTATACTGTTCAACTTAGAACTGAGAATAGCAGTTGTATTTTTAGTTGAAGAGACAGGAAGTGCCAGAGAGCAAGCCAGTGCCACGGAGCTGGTCAGACTGCCAGGAAGATGACGGGATGTCATGGTAGCAGCAAAATACCTAATGATAGCACTGTACAAAAACCCCAAAACAAAACAAATCACATGTACATCAGCATAGAGTTAATAAAAAAAACTTAAAAACATCACAAAAGCCATTAATTCTCATTTATGTTAAGCTAAAAGTAAAATTGTTATATTGTTTGTGTTACATTATTTAAATAAATCTTTGCTCGAGATTACAGGAAATCGTAGTTATATGTAGTTTAAAATGTCAAAATTGCCAACGCAGTATTCCCGCCCCACTCCGCCCCACCCCCAGCCCTTCAAAAAGCCTGGCTGGCCTCTGCTTCTCAATTGTCTGGCCACTCTCAAACCTTGTGGAACACTCTGCCTTCTGCTGGTTTAAGATAAAAACATTGATATCACAGTGTTACGTACACCTAAATATGTAGCCTAATCATTCACTCTTGTACCTCAATAAAACATCACTTTTACCTGTACTCTACAGTATGTATACTTTTGCCCCATGATTGCATTTATCTGTAGTTTTTACATTTATTTTGAATGTTCCCATTCATAAAATTTTACATTAATCTACCACATATTTTTATTTATTTATTTATTTATTTCGGCACGCATACCTGCCGAAAAGGGATACGGGAAAAAGCAGCCTGCTTATCAAGTCCTGCCCCAATTCCTCAATCAAATTTGAAAGTTCACATTATACATTTGTTTAAAACAGATTATTTCATATCACAACAGCATAGCTGAACTTGAACATATCATCGCATTTTCCATGCCCTAAGTGACAAGTATATACGCCATAGCCTATATTATGCACGATAACATGAAAATTAAATAGTATTCCACCATCTGCAAAATGCTGCCAAATGTTCTATCTTCAATGAAAATCGGTAGCCTACATCACACATAAAATTACCGATTGCACTACAGTATGTGAAATGCACTCAAAGGGCTCTATTTTCAAACCAGCGCAAGGGGACGGTATAGTCAAACGCAAGCTTGTTGACAGCATCAACGTCTTAAAACTGGCGCTATGGCGTTTCTCAGCAATACCGCTAGGATCAACAAATTCTCAACATAACATCCTTTCAATTGCGCTGCAGTGGGATGGGTGGCGCTGTCTGGGGCGTGTTCTAAAATACTTTCGGCTCAGTGACAATTTGAACCAACGAAAACCCATTGCGTTATGATCAGCTGGAACCACCTCTTAGCGGAAACGCAATAGACTCTGGCAATTTGGCAACTTCTTAGTCATGTAGTTCTATGTAGTGTCTATAGGTGATGCCAACATTACACTTCCATTTAATGAACAAATAGCCTATAATTATTATTAATTAATTAATTTTAATTTAAACTACTAGAATAAAACAGGACAGCTTACAAGAAACTTGCGATCATGTAGGCCAATAGCCTATAATATATAAATTACACATTGACACAGTTGAATCATAAGCCTACCATTTGAATCATAATTATGCCTACATCACCAAATGTAGGCTAATTAATGCATTCGCCACCTCCTCCCGTGCCTTCCGAACTTCTGGGAGACGAGGTGGTGTGGATTGTGATCCATAAATTACTGCAGTCCTAGCCTGTACTTCTGTTGCAAGTATGTCTGATGTGCGGAAAATCGCTCTTGTCGTTGACGGTCCAGTGCGTTTGGGTTGCTCGTTATGAAATTGCATGGAGCGATTGCGTTCCAACTGGATTTTTTTAAAGCATGAGAACAACAATTTGATTGGCTACCATAGAGACACACCTTGGACATTTAAACCCAGCCTTTTAGCAATACCGCCATAAGGTGCGCCAAGATTGCCGTCATGAAATTACCAAATTTCTCGCCGACACGCCCTCAGAGCGATACCACCAAGCGATTACTCTTGCGTTCACCATTGTGTTTGGTTTATTAAAATAGAGCCCAAAATGCGAAAATAACAATCGACCTATCAATCATATTGGACAAGACAGTGCTCGAGTGGAAAAACGAACATGCATATGTAGCCAGCAAGACCAACCGCATTTTAGAAGCAGTACCACTTACATATCGGGAAGGGAAAACTCCAGTTGGGCAATGTGTATTATGTCGAGCTTGCGTAATACTAGACAGTTACAATGAAAACTGCCGTTACACCCAATAAGAAAATGCATATACAGATCCTTTCCAAAAAATTTGAATATCATGGAAAGGTTTTTCCATAATTCCATTCAAAAAGTGAAACTTTCATAGATTATAGATTCATTACACACAAAGTGAAATATTTCTAGAAATATATTTTGTGTGTAATGAATCTATAATCTATGAAAGTTTCACTTTTTGAATGGAATTATGGAAATAAAAAACTTTTCCATGATATTCTAATTTTTTGGAAAGGATCTGTATACCGTTGCTAAGGTTATAATGTACTTTATTGGATAAAAGAGCCAACAATTAAACCAGAATGAAATGTAATGAGTGAGACAGGCTTTCAGGGCATGTGGGGTAGTCCAAGTATACGTTTCAGATAGTGTAATAGCGGCAAAAAGTGTTGTATATATCTCCAACGGATTGTACCAGACAATAAATGACCACTGAATTTTGAAAAGAACATCTCTATTTGTAAAACTAATGGTAGGATTGTATATTTATTTCATATTTAGTAGCAGATATTCATAGTAGAATACGTGGTATAATGAGACAATAATTTAATTATAGCTTATTTTGCACTTCAGTGAGCAGGGCTTTTCACAGCTTTTTTGGCATACTATCAGGCTACTGTTGGGTTTATCTTGTTGCTATGATGGAATCCTAATTTTATGTGATGAATAAATATATCTATGAACTCATACATAGATGCTATTGTCCACTATGTCACGCATGGGTAGGTATAGATTGGGCGGGAGTTGCTTGAAAATAGTGACTTAGAAACTCCTTATTCGGCAGAGTTGTCCCGAATCATCTACCAATAAAGTTAAAACACAGAGTTTATGATTTCCCCTAATAGTTTGGCTGCAGGAGCAACAAATGTCTCAGTTGAGCAAAATCTTGCCACCAGCACCATGGTCACTAGGCATCTGCACAAAGGGGTTAATTTGATCAGTTTTTGTTTTTTTTACCTACAGTTGTGTTAAAAAAAATAGCAGTACAACATCAGTAACCTGATGAACCACTGTTATTAGTAGTAGTGATATTTCTGCATGGCAAATAATTTACTTCTAGATGTAGTAGTGTAATAGAAAAACAACAGACCCAACTGTCATGACATGCACGCTGCTTGTTCTGAGTAACTGACTCATTCATTGAAAGGGGCGTGTTCAAAATAATAGCAGTGTGGAGTTTAATTAGAGAATTCATTCATTCTGTGAAAAAACAGGTGTCATTAATTGTCCTTTATTAAGGAAGAAGGGAAGCAAATGTTTCACACGTTGTTATAAAATATATTTCCTTCTGAATTGCTAAGTAAAATGGGCCGTTCCAAACATTGTTCGGAGGAACAACGTAATTTGATTACAAAGTTGATTGGAGAGGGGAAAACGTATAAAGAAGTGCAGCAAATTATAGGATGCTCACCTAAAATGATCTCAAATGCTTTAAAATGGCAACAAAAACCCGAAACACGCGGAAGAAAACGAGCAACTACTGTTAAAACGGATCGAAGAATAGTCAGAATGGCAAAGGTTCAGCCAATCATCACCTCCAGAAAGATCAAAGATGATCTAAAATTACCTGTAAGTGCTGTTACAGTCAGAAGACGTTTGATCGAAGCTAAGCTATCAGCAAGAAGCCCCCGTAAAGCACCATTGTTGAAAAAACGGCATGTGCAAATTCGGTTAAAATTTGCCAAGGAACACATCGATTGGCCCAAAGAGAAATGGCGTAACATTCTGTGCACTGTTGAGAGTAAAATTGTTCTTTTCGGGTCTAGTGGTCGTCAACAGTATGTCAGATGACCCCCAGGTACTGAATTCAAGCCACAGTACACTGTGAAGCCAGTGAAGCATGGTGGCGCAAAAATCATGGTATGGGGATGTTTTTCATACTACGGTGTTGGGCCTATTTATCGTATACCAGGGATCATGGATCAGTTTGAATACATCAAAATACTTGAAGAGATTATGTTGCCGTATGCCGAAGAGGAAATGCCCCTAAAATGAGTGTTTCAACAAGACAATGACCCCAAACACACGAGTAAGCGAGCAACATCTTGGTTCCAGACAAAAAGGATTGAGGTAATGGAGTGGCCAGCTCAATCCCCCGACCTCAACCCCATTGAAAACTTGTGGGGTGACATTAAAAATGCAGTTTCTGAAGCAAAACCCAAAAATTCACAGGAACTGTGGAATGTAGTTTGTTCATCCTGGGCTGAAATACCTGTTTCTAGGTGCCAGAAGTTGGTTGACTCGATGCAATGCAGATGCGCAGCAGTTATCAAAAACAATGGTTATGCAACTAAATATTAGTTCAGTAATTTAAAGTGAAGTTAAATCTTGAAAAATTTCTTCAGTTTATACAGTAAGTGTTTGAGTTTGAAGAGAAAAATGTCGACACTGCTATTTTTTTGAACAGATCAGTATTCCTTTTCTTTGCTTCCTGTAAAAGAATAACGCAGACTTGATAAAATTTGTTAATGCTTTGATTTGGAATTGAATGTGTAATGTTTCCACTACATTTGAAATATGGAACTAAAAGCTATTCAAAAATATTTGCACTTTATTCACTTTTTTTAACGCACTGCTATTTATTTGAACACAACTGTACTTTTTGTAATTGTTTGCAATATAGCACAAAAAGCACAATGTGAACATGGGTTTTATTCTTCATGGCATACATATTTCTGCTGTAATGTAGCTTAAGAGGGTAAATTATCCTTTTAAAGATGAAAACCACATAATTCACAAAAATTAAGCTTGTTAAAATTGTGGGATTGCAATTGCAGCTGGAACGAAAACCAGCATAAACGGGTTCCCCAGGACCGAGTTTGGGAACCACTCTAGCAGAATTATAGGCTACCATAGGCAAGCTAACATACTGAAACCTCCTTTACAATTGCTCCATTTCATTGGCGCAGCTTAGCTCTATACAGTGCTGTTCAAAGAAATAGCAGTACAACATCAGTAACCTGATGAACCACTGTTATTAGTAGTAGTGATATTTCTGCATGGCAAATAATTTACTTGTAGATGTAGTAGTGTAATAGAAAAACAACAGACCCAACTGTCATGACCCAACTGCTGCCAGATATGGATGGATCACTTGAAGGGTTGTTTCTCCTGACAAATTTTCCTATTGAACTCTATGGAAAAATAAGTCAGGAGAAGAAATCCTTCAAGTTATCCATCCATATCTACTGTATTTCTGGCAGCAGAGTGATGGTTTAAGGCTTGTTTGATGCCTCAGACCCTTGTTGACTTACAGCCATTTAGCCAACCACATACTATTCCCGTGTAATTTACAGCTTAATCTAGTCCCACCCCCCAATTCCCATAGCGATCCATTCAAATGCAGGGAGGTTATAGTATTGCTTCTAAGAGTACCTGGAAATAAGATATCAGGAGTCTTTTGACATCCTTTTATACAGAATCATGATGGCATCACCTATTTACCTGTAGAATACCTGTTTGACCTGTTTTTTTAACAGAATGAATTAATTCTCTAATTAAACTCCACACTGCTATTATTTTGAACACGCCCCTTTCAATGAATGAGTCAATTACTCAGAATAAGCAGCGTGCATGTCTTGACAGTTGGGTCTGTTGTTTTTCTATTACACTACTACATCTAGAAGTAAATTATTTGCCATGCAGAAATATCACTACTACTAATAACAGTGGTTCATCAGGTTACTGATGTTGTACTGCTATTTTTTTGAACACCACTGTACATCAGAATTGATTCTGCTCATAATAAGTTTTCAATTCATAATAGATTGTTGTATTGCATTTTTAACACATTGTGGATGTGGGTGTTTTGTTCCACTATTCATCAGCCAGTCCCGCTCACTTGCTGAACAGGGTCAGGGGGGTATACTACAAATTAAGCTTAACATAGCCAGGGTTTCTTTGCTGGCTTCAGAAAGCCTAACCACCGCAAACAGGCTTAACCGGTAATACGAATGTGATTATCAACTTGCTATGTGAACACAGGCTTTATTAATCAAGCTCTGTGCGCGTTCCCATAAAAGGGGCGGTGTCTGCAACAACGAGCCTATAGCGGTGCAGCATGGGCTGTACTAGAGCACTGTATTTCTCTCCTGTGGAAAAAAAGACTGATACAGTTATAATGGCCGGATACGAAGAACATGAAACAATCATAAGAGCAAAAAGCAACACTGCTGCCTCTAACCAAGCCAGGGAGGAGCTTTTGCAAAAACAATTAATAAATAAATAAAAAATGCTCATCATGTAGGTTACATTCGTTAGTTAATACCTTATTCACCTTACCACTCGTAACAAATAAATCTATAGGCTACTCTCAGTACATTGTCACACAGTTTATTTCTAATGTGGCAACTGTACTACTACATTTTAGGGCTCCTAAACTTTTAACTTGATACAGCATGTTTAAAATCTTGCTGAAGCAATCACACCAACGTTTATTCTTAAAAAAAAAAAAGTCTTAGGCATTTTCTGGAACTCAAAAAATCTCTTGCGGAACTCAATAATCTCGCCCTGCAAAGAGATCCCCTCACTGTCCGCACATATCTCTACAGGATCATTTGGAATGGAGACGCCTTTTTTCAAAGCCAAGAAGTTGATTGGTCAAAGGGCGGTGCTTTTACACGTTTCATGATTCTGATAGCCTGAACGTAACCTGCCCCGGAGCCGTGTATTTATCCTTTATTTTACCAGAAAAGTCCCATTGAGATTAAATCTCTTTTACAAGGGTGTCCTGGCCAAGCGGCAGCAAGAAATACAATAAGTAAAACAATACAAGACAACATTCAAACAATACAGTAATTGAGAAAAATAAATAACTACATGAAGATAATGGCACTTAGAGTTAGAAGCATGTACATTTCTCAGTTACAGTGTTATGAATAAAGTCTTTGAATTCAGCCAAAGTAACAGGGCTAACCATCTTTAGTTTTTTTGTAGCATCTTCCATGACCAAGGTGCATTATAAGCAAATGCCAATTTTCAGAATTCAGAGAAGTGGCAAGGTACTTTAAAAAGCATAATCGAATTTGAACGCAGATTGTAAATACTATTAATCACAATCAAGTAGATGAAATAAACTGTGTGACAATTTATATGCATGCCTCATTCTGTTTTACATGCCCTGGACTCAGTGCATCATGGTGCTCTACAGTTTATTACAAATGCTAGGTCACTCTGATAAAGGAAGCAGTGATGGGCAAGTGACCTACCATTTGTAATAAACCGTAGAGCACCATGATGCATTATGAGTCCAGGGCATTTAAAACAGGGGATGAGGCATGCACATAAATTACATCACAGTAATCAATCATTGGTATGAATGTAGCAAGGACCAGTTTACGTTTGGCTTCATGGGAAAAACAGGATTTGTTATGAAAATAAAAACCTAGCTTTAGTCTGAGCTTTTTTCCAAGTTTTTCAACATGCTCTTTAAAACAAAGATTTTCACCAATCCATAAGCCTAGGTACTTATAAGAGCTAACATGGTCAATAGATTTCCCATTTAAGAAAGCAATGCTTGAAACAGTAGGAGTTTTCAGATGTGATCTTGTAAAAAATCATAAATTTTGTTTTATCTATATTTAAAAGTAGTTCCAGTTGACAAAAAGCAACTTGTATGGAATTAAAAACCTGTTGTAAGTCTTGTATTGCCTGATTCACTGTGGCAGCAGTGGTGTACAAAACTGTATCATCAGCATATAGATTAATTTTTGTATTAGAATTTTGTACGACAAGGTCGATACAATTTATATAGATTGAAAATAAAGTGGTACCCCCATTTAAAACTTCGAAGGAGCTAAACTTCTAACCATCAACGAATACACATTCTCCTTTTTTAGGCCTATCCGCGCGATATACATTATAGCCAGCAATGTAAATATCACTGTCCGACATTGATTTATTTAACCACGTTTCAAAATAACTAAAATGTCAGGATCCGATGAGTGGACCCAAACCCAGGATGATCAAGAATCTATTTTTAAACTTTGAAAATGACGCTCCCGAATTATTTCTGGGAGACAGACGCCGAATAACTACAACCATCAGACCTGTTTGACAAAACATAAGATTGTAAAATTTTCTTGGCGCTCAAGCAAGCGATAACAAGGTGTTTTAAGAGGAAAAGATCCGAAAACAGATGGATCCAGCGAACGAGAAAAGTAGGCCTACAATAGGACTTGAAATATAAGGCAGTATAGAAGAACTGGTGATTTGGTTTTAGCTCATTATTGGAGCGACAGTTTTTCCAATCCATGTTGCAGATAAAAATTAAACAAAATAACCAAGAAGAGGGAGATATGACCTTGATTTGAAACATATTCATGAAGGCTATTTAAGATTGTCCAGTCGATCGCTCTTGCTTGCAGAAAATTCCAGATTCTCTGCACAACACTGAGTTGGAGCCACGTCACTTTAGCAGGTAGCATAGGAAACAGGCAGTGGAAATCCCAGAAGGCACAGAGATCAATCGGAAGACTTCCCAGCATCGGGTGATTCCGCTACCCAGATGACACCCCAAAAACCCCACACAACAGCGGAGGTTTATAGTTTGTCAGTAGCATCAACCTTGATGAATATTAACTGGAAGCCTTCCCAGGTATAGCTTTCTGGAGTGCCCGATGTTTAACACAGCATTGATTGCAAATCGAAGGACATCCAGGGAAAATCATAAAATGTCAAGGTCCCGATTAATGGCCAGCAAAGTTCATATATAAAAGTTCTTTAAAAAGTTTGAATCCAAGAAAAAATGTAAAAATCAATAAATAAAAATAGTAAAAAAATTGTGGAATTCGTTTTTTAAAGTTGCAATTTCCTATTGTTTAAAAGGAAAAATATTTTAAATACAACAAGCAGACACCAAACAGACTGAAAACATAACATGCTGCCATCTCCTCTACTCTGTGCCCCGGAAACGGATCTTTGTGTTTTAATCTAATGTTGCTGATTACATCTTAATTACGTATGAATGGTTACATATTAATTAATGTCTCGATGCAAACCACAATGTAAGGTACATTGTATACTGCCTACATGCAAATACTTGTACTCAAAACGTTCAGGCAGTTTTGCATACTTCCGGGTAGGAGAGGAGTGGTAGTGGGGGAGTGGAGGAAGGGAGGTGGGTGAGTGAAGAATATTGGGACGCAGCCCCCGATTAAAAGTAAATCGGCTTCATGATACAGAAAACCCAGGGTTGAAGCTTAAATTAGCTCGCTAAACCCTTAATCTCGCTTTGTAGTAGCTACAACCCCCTGGTATGACCTGGGCTCTGTCCCAATATTCTTCACTCCCCAGCTTCTTTCCTCCACTCCCCCACTACCACTCCTCTACTACCCGGAAGTATGTGGAGGAAGGGAGGGGAGGAGAGGAGTGGAGGAAAGGAGCCGTAAAGAAAATTGGGACAGCGAATCTGCTTCACCGTCATAAAAATTGCCGTCGACTATTGATGAAGTTGCCTTATCATAACTTTGACTGATGCCGAGCCCACAATTAGTCCCAGCGCCAATCACAGATCTAATGCATGGCCAGCCCATTTAAAGCTACAAAATATCTTTTAAGTTTCAAGTAGAAGTAGCTATAAACATGTCGCCTATCTGACATTGCAGTTCGCGTCGAGACACTAATTAATATGTAATTAGTATTAGATCAAAGTGAACATCATGTAGTATAGCCTATGCAAACATTTACTGTAATTCCAAAATCCCGATGTTCCCGATGTCTGAATACCGAGCACTAATTCATCTCATATAGGCTATTGTAGCTACACTACAGCCTAATATTGCCATCAGTTCCTTGCATATCACATATGCAAATTCTGAAACATACCTGTAGGCTAGATTAGTGGAACGAATTATCGTCATATTATCGGTGATATTATTCCCAATGTTCATAGTATCGCAGTGGTCACACTGAAAAACAATTAGGCCTATTTCCCACTGTAACATCAAATTTAAAAACGTCCTTTGGAAACGATTGGTTGAATAAATTCATTAATGCATATTCACATACTGAAATGGTAGCTGTCATGCTTAGGCTATATTTATGTATAGTCATGTTCGTTAATAAGCAACGTTAATGTGCAAGCAATAAAGCTGTATCCCTGACTTAAATTGCTGAATTACCCACAATATTAACCACAAAAACGGACTGGAACTTTTTTATCCGTTGTAGGATTCTATTTCCTTTGTGTGCTAATAACCTACTGAAGCACACACAACTTAGGCTAAATATCTTGCATTGGGGCATCATTATCTGGGGGAAATTTATATAAGGCATAGCTACGCATCATCACTGTTGCCTCTGTGGGCGTGAGCGCGATGATGTCACCCAAAAATGTGAAAACACTTCCGCAGTAGGATACATCGATGTATGCTTCGCCGGAGGAGAGGAGAGCCGAGTTTGAAGCCGCTTCACTCCTCTTCTCCACTATTGGGACAGTGGAGGGAGGGAGGAACCAAAGATCGGTTTCTGGGGCACGGCGTAGAGGAGGTGGTAGTGGAGGAAGGGAGGATGTATTTTTCGACTATTGGGATGCACCCAAAGTATTTGCATATACAGTATACAATGTACCTGACATTGCGGTTTGCGTTGAGAGATTAATTAATTTGTAACCATTAATACGTAATTAAGATGTAATCAGCAACATTAGATTAAAACACAAAGATCAATTTCCGGGGGAAGGATGAGAATAGGTGGTACTGGTGGAAAGGATCGTGCATTTTTCGAGTATAGAGTGCTACAGTCATGACGTGTTTTTGTAGGCCATAAACTGCTTATATAGGCCTGCATACAGTGCCCTCCACTATTTTGGCACCCCTGGTAAAGATGAGTAAAAAGGGTTATAAAAAATTCACCGTTTGGTGAATTGGCTTAATGTCACACTGAAGAAATACTTAGGGATAAAAGGCTAGTCAATTGGGAGACACACAAAATGTGATGCAGAAAGTGTCTAAATTTTTCTATTACAATAGTTTTGAGTCAGTTTAAAATTTTGGGGTCAATTTGACCCCAAACATAAATGGCATCATAGAATGTAAACATAATACAAGGCTTAAGACTTGTTTGATACGTCAGACCCTTGATGACTTAGAGCCATTTAGCCAACCATGTGTTTCCATACTGTTCCAGCGTAATTTACAGCTAAATCGAGTACCACCCCCCAATTCCCACAGAGATCCATTCAAATGCAGAGACGTTATAGTATCACTTGTAAGAGTACCAGAAAATAAGATATCAAGAGTTTTTCAATGTTGTTGGGTCACAGACATAAGGAAGTCATGGCATGTAAAAGATATGCGACAAATTATTAAAAATTATTACTTTATTTTATATATAAATGCAGGGGTGCCAATAATTGTGGCACACATGGTTTTGTTAAAATTTATTATTTCTTGATGAGGGATTTTTTTTTCTCAGAATAAATTTACTTAAATTAAAGGTTGGATTTTTCTATTTTTTTCAGTGTGACATTAAGCTAATTCACCAAACGGTGAATTTTTTATAACCCTTTTTACTCATCTTTACCAGGGGTGCCAATAATAGTGGAGGGCACTGTACATGATTTAGGCTTGTCCTTTCTGATGTTGCAGGTTGCGTTTTTTTTGGGTTGTTTTAAAAAAAATGTGGGCGCTACTATTGTTCAAAGACAATAGCTAGCTTATCAACTTAGATATAAATTTAGTGTCTGATTTGGCAACACTGCCATGTTTGGCAATGCTGGGTTAGCTAGCTAGCAAGCTAACGATAGCTCATGGCAAGTCATTTTAACATTTAGCTAGCAAGCTAATGATAGCTTATGGCAAGCCGTTTTAATTTAACAGTTATTAAATTAGTCCGAACTAGCTGCCCAATGTCCTAGCTGGCTGGCCATATGAGTTAAGTTAGCTAGCTACCGCGATTGCCTAGCTACTACGCAGCTGCTCCAATACTAGCTAGCTACATCCTAAGTGCAGCTAGTTTAACTAGAGCATTTTATTTTGTTTACAAAATAAAACATAGCTTCAAACGGCAGCTAGCTAGCTAGGCAATTGTGGTAGTTAGCTAAGTCATATAGCGTTCGAGCACCTATTACCGACCGCTTTCGCAGAAAAAACAGCAAAGCGTACACATATTTGCAATCGTAGGTAAAAATGGGATACATATCGGTAACACCCTGTACCTAGTTTTGTAGAAAAAAATGTCCTTGTTATCCTCCGAAGGCTATTTTCTTCAGGACTTCCGCTATTTTCTTTCTTTAACGGCAAATATGCAGGACGCCCGCCCGCTGTAGCATTAGCCGGGGGGGCACCTATTCTCGACCGCCCCTCGCGATTAGTGCCGCAGTCTTTATTTTTCTCAAATTTTATGCAAGTGGAGCCACTATAATCCATAAAGTAAGCACGCATTCAACTCTATGGTATTTTATCTTCTCAAAAATACATCAATGGTTCCATGTACTCGCCAATTTATTTTGTAAGACACCTGTGCCTTGTGGAAACACCGGAAGCTGACTACAATATACATGACAAAAATTCCTTATGACAACACTCTGCTGCCTATTGTTTCTTCTCAAACACCTTAATTAAATGGGTTGAACAATTCATATACATGTTAAAATACATTGAAACATAATTCAATAATTGCATTAATTGCATTTCAGCATTATAATGGTAAAAAGGTAGCATGGTAGATAGCATGATCATCAATGGGACGTTATTTTAGATCAAGTTGTAGAAGCGCCTTTCTACAAAAACGGCAGCATTCCCTTTTAGAACAAGAAAAATATCTCCTATTTAAAAAATGCTGACACATAATACATATCTTGCATTAATTCAAAATGTTCTTTTGTTAAAAAAACGTGTCCTTTAGGTGCATTTGTTTGTTTACCATTAATATAAAAGTTAAACAAAATCACGTCCTATCATCGTGATTGGAGGTTTAGTGACACATTTTAAGTTGAAAATTGTATTTCTTCTTGTTTTAATGCGATTAAACTTAAAAATAAACACAGATAAAATCGCTGTACTTAATAGCTAAATATCCTATTTAAGTAGGCTAGATGTAAAAAGATGAAATATTTTATATTTTCATTTAAACATTGCTTTTCAGTGTTGTTTTTGTTCGTGGAAAATCTGTAGGCTACGTTGCATTTCAGGACATAAAACCTGCCAAGGCTACATTGTGTTATGTCCTGCATTGCAAATTTCACCAGAAGAGGGGACTGTTTACAAAAATATACCAGCAATACTTACACAGCTATGCCCTTTATTCCTCTGAAGAGCATATTTTGTGACATTAAATACAAACCATGCCTTGTGCACACTCCTTAACTGGACAGCAAAAAGGTGTGACAAATATCCTATATGTAAATACGTCCAGCCAGTTATTTCTTCTAAACCACCCCCCCCTAATTAAATGTAGTTATCAGAACAAACGTTAAAAGGTATGTGAAAAAAACATTTAGTAATTCAGCCATTGCATACCTTTATTATAAATCACATTTTGTCATTGTGATAGTGATTGCATGATCATTACAATGGAGTTATTTGCTGGTACATTTGTCACATGAAAAAAATAATACTTCCACCAAAGTACATAGAAAAGAATAATTGTACTTCATAAAAGTGAATGTTTGACTTAAATTTTACTTAAACAAATGAATAAATATAAAATGTATTTAAATATAGAAATATGAAATTTAAAAGTTATTAAACTGTATATCATGTTAAAAAAGTTAAAACTCAGGGCAGTTAAAACATAAGAATTGGCCATCCTCCTCACTCAACTTCAAGACATGAGGAGTGGAACCACTGCTCGCGGGATTCACAGGAAACCCATAATACCACCATGTCATCTTCTTTGGGAGGGTCCACCTCACCACATGCAGAGCATAGGCTGAGGCCTTCCCTCAAATGTCTGAAGATGATGTGCCATCTATAGAGAAAAGGAAGGGAAATATAAAAAATTTTCAGTACTTCATTCGTAAAAACGACAACAAAAAAGTTGTGAAACCACTTAGGTGCTGAAAAAATATTTATTTAGGGCTCTTCAATGTACAAAACATATCTTGCCATTGAGCAAGCAAGGCTATCTGCACTGCTGTTTATGTACTGGTGACACATTTAGAAACCAGCCTCTCTTCTCACTCACTGAGCTAAGCTTTCTACTTTTGTTGATTGCACACGATAGCACATAAGAGGGCAATGGGATAAACAATGTAAAAAACCAATGAGATTAACAATGGAGTGGTGGAGAAAAGAGGGGCTGTGGAGGGAGGAAGGGCTGCAGTTATATGTGCTACAAAGTAAAATCAGAAAGGTAAACGAATGAGTACTACATTTGCTATGATGCATATTACTAACTTATGCCTCATTTATGATACAGATCAAACACTGTTATTACCTTTTGCTGCTAGCAGGAGGGTGGCAATGGAGGCAGGCAGCCTAGTGGAGGGACGCCAGACTTGGGAAGTCGTAGAGCACATGTGGCTAGGGGCTAAAGATTTGGCGGATGGACTGGTGATGACAGGGCCAGAGATGAGAGAAAGAATTCTTGTCAGGGGAAGTGGATGTCCAAAGCGTCTTACTCTTCAGCAAACTCTGCTCTGAGTGGTGCAAAGAACCCCCTGTCCAACAGCTGAAATATATGGGAGAGATGTGGTGGAAGACAGAGGAGCATGACACCTTCCCTAATTGGTCCGTGGTCTCCCTGTTGATGTGGCTCTTGTAGCCGTCGAACACCAGGAGCAGGGGGCGCTCCTTCATCGCGTACAGGAAGAAGTGTTTCTGGAACCACTTCAGGAAAAGGGTGGTGTCTATGTAGCCAGATGTAACAGGGTGTTATCCAAAGCTCTCCCAGGGTAGTCACCTCCCAGGTACCCCTTCCCGTAGATTATCATTGGTGCGATGTCTTCCCCAGATGCTTTCAGGGCAGGCATGCCAGCACTGTGATGTGGTGCCTAGTGGCGGGTGCTTGAAGGTAGGGATGTTTCCACCCCTTGCTGACCAGCATCTTGCAGCGAAGTATTCCCATCTGAAACCCTGACTCATCACCATTGTAGATTTGTCTGGGTTTCTCCATTAGCACATTCTCCTCTACCTTGGCCTTCAGCATGTTAAAGTAAAGGGCAATGTTCCTCTCCCTGGCACACCTGATTCTCCTTCTTGTTGCTAATGTTGTTTTCTACTTTGTTGAGCCTGACTGCCTGCCACATGGTCATCCCCTACTTGCATGCTTGTATTGCCCTCAGCATTGCCTCCTCCCTCTCTTTTTGCCCTTGTTCATCTGTAAAAATGTTCAAAAATACATTTCTGCACTCTTCCCTCAGTTATTCCAATAATCTTATTATGTAATCTATGTGTTCTATGAGAGTGGCTAAATTATAAGTAGAAATGAACTTTACTTAACATTTTAAATGTAACTATTTCTCAATTTGTCAAAAAAGGCAAACTTGAGGATTCCTACATTATTGATTGCAAGGAATAAAAATGTGAATCTACGAATAGCCTACTAATATCTTAATTATATCTAATTATTATCCATCAAATGGATCTGAGCATTAAAGTACATATTCATTAATTCTATTAAATTAAGTTGCTGCCTAATTATATGTATTTTATATGTGTTTCACGAATGATTTTACATGGCACAACATCTTTTTTTAAGCAGACTCATGATCACAACATTAACTTTAGTCTTGTTAATTCAACATCAGCATGTCACTAATAATTTAAATATACGATAAGGAACTAAGTAAATATCTATGCATTATCTCAAATTCAATAATGAAATGAATAGATAGCCCATTTAATTTAATGAGCGAGAAACGTTCATAAGCGAGTCAAAAACTGAATGTCACTGTCCACAATTCTAGCCGTCGTGCACTGTCTGAACAGCTTCTGTGCCGTCCGCTGGGATACTCATTTTCTGAGGCGCATTTCTTTGTGTATTTAAGGTTAATATCGGAAAGGGTGGTCCTTATAAGCATTTCTAGCAATCCGTACATATTCACTGCTGTTAGCCAAGTGGTTTCGAGCTAAATAGCCGTTGGAAAGCTACGTTTGAAACCGTAAAGCGATATTAGGACAGTTTCATTTAATCGTCGCGATTAAGGAATTCGAAGCGTACTCGAAGTATAAAAGTTAGCGTTGTAAAATAGGTCGTATTAATATAACTAAATATACATGTATTAAGTTGAAAACTGTCAGTTAGACAGGTTATTATGTGTATTTTTACGGGACATACGTTTAATTGGTCACAGTGTTCAGTCCTCGCGAATAAATATGAAATAAATACGTTGGCGCCTGAGGTGGTCGGTAATAGGTGACCCCTCCCCCGCGGTCGGTAATAGGTGCTCGAACGCTATGGCCAGCTACGTGGCGTCATGGCGACATGTAATGTAATGGCAACATTTAGTCCAGCTGTCTCTCGTGTTCGTGTTTGTTAATTTGAATGTATTTTGTTGTGTCGGGCTTTTGTCTTTTGCTTTTTCACGCGCTGTATGTCTGTTGTGGTGCGGGGAGGCGGGCTGGAGATTTTTCAGGGCACTCCTGCCGTTTGCTTTGACGATATTGGCGAATGGTCTCGCCGGGATATTTTTGTTTGTGGTCATCACCATGGAGACGCATTCGCAGCATATGCTCGGGAATGTCCGTTGGATCTGCAGCAGCAAAGTTTACCATCGCTCTTCACCGGAGTTGAAGATGTCGGGACTGATCCGGGAGTGCAGAAAATCTTCAAAAGGCAACCAGGGAATGGAGAAGGAGAAGATAATGCGGGGGAGGAGTGAGGCGACGAGTGGGAAGGTTGACGCAGTTCGGTGGATCCCTTTCGACGGTGTGCAGAGACCGCAGCGCTGCATGTGTGGAGGAGAATCGCGGAGCCGCAGTTTGTGTGTTGGACGGCTTAATGCCACTGGACATCTCGGGACAGCGGGGGCTATTTTTAATCATGGCAGCATGGCTGTATTCCACTTTAATTCACTTGATGGGCTTTGGCCCCCTAGTGGTGGGACGTATCCGTCCAAATTTTTTATAGTGTTCATATTTCTCTTAAATT
The DNA here is from genome assembly GCA_029718625.1 of Synaphobranchus kaupii. Lineage (NCBI taxonomy): Eukaryota > Metazoa > Chordata > Actinopteri > Anguilliformes > Synaphobranchidae > Synaphobranchus > Synaphobranchus kaupii. The sequence continues at coordinate 49,475,570 of CM056378.1, forward strand.
CTAAATTATAACGTTAATAAAACACGGAACTTTTGACGCAAAATTGTTAAAAACTGTCACAGCCTGCGAACACATTCGTTTATATGCTTATCAGCTCTCAGGTTACACTACAGAGCCATAAAGCAGCAGGGTGCTAATAGCCCAACCCACTTTTTTTATTTGTTTACAGCCTTCACCTCACCGCAGTCACAGGCAATAAAATGCATATCAAAAAAACTCTTGGTACAGTTTCTACACGCTAAAAAATCAAGATCCGATTTAGGAACAATTGTATGTTACTGAAAAGTTGTATAAATGAACATTATGTGTTTTTTCCCCGTGCTCACTTCACTACGCATACAACCGATGTTCTTCCGGTTTTGTTTCAATATATTTTATTTTCTACAAGATCTCTTGATAAACATGTTTAATCAATTAAATTTTATACCTGGTTATGCAGTTATAACTGTTCTCTGAAGAATCTTGAACATTTTTTCGTAATCCATTTATCCATTCTCCAGCAAAATCTTGATTTCCATGGTGCGTACCCATCGCATTTGCGTTTGTACTACGTTACTACCGTTGCGTAAAAACATTACTAGACTGCTTCAGGGTTGATCTAACGTAAACCACGTAGTTTATCTTCTACGGGGTTTCCTGCCCTTTTAAATTATGTAAAATATGTCATATTCTAGCGAATGGGAACGGCGCTGTATCCACGCGTAACGACAGCCCATAGGGCAATCGGCTGTGCGCTCCTGGCTGTCGACAGCATCAGATGACGCCTGTGGCCATTTTTACTGAGTTTATCCTGGAAGGGATGGACTGGATTGCTGTACAAGTATGTTTTTAGTATATCCAGATGATATTTAGCAATGTGTAGCTTTTTTTTGAGCTGAAAAACTGTCCTGTGACCAATGTTCTCTCTAAGCTGCGCGCTTGCGCAATCGCGCACTGCTCCCACGTTCTCCGCGCACAGCAAATCTATGCAGCGCATACAATAAAATTAAACCTGAACTGTAAATAAAATAAACACATAACCATTTATTCTGTACCATTTTGCAATGCAACTCAGTGAGTGACAGGTGACAACAGGCGGTGACTAACAGTGTCCAGCTAATGATATGATGCGGTTCACACGTATTTACTTACGCAGCCAATCAATGTCATAAATAGCGCTTTATGCGTACGTGACGTGCTGTTGATTTGCATGTTAGCTTACAGCTAACGGTGCTGCGGAGTACAGAGAGGTAAATGCTGCTAACCCCTTGCTATGGCGAAACGAATGGGCAGTGGCACGTTCACTCACCAAGCCAAAATAAAAAATAAATGCGGTTCTTTTAAGATGGAATGGCTGTCGGAGTATGTGCGAACAGAGGAATAAGAGGTGAAACTGGGCGAGATTTTTTCTTTTTCGAGTGAGAAAGGGCTGCTCTGCAAAACATGCTGCGAAGCCAAAGTAGCAAGTGAGTTTTCGGAGGGAAAAGTGTGGACTGAATGGAAGTTGGATTACCTCAAGCGTCACATTCAGCAGAAAAGTCATTTGAATGCTGTTGGAATTGTACGGAGACTCAAGACGGGAATGGGGATCGGTACATTATTGCAGGAGAGCGCAAAAGATCGAGAGAAGAGGAACGAGCTGTCACACAAAAAGAAATCCGACCCCGAGCAAGTTAAAATTCTCATCGACAATATACTACTCGCCATCAAAATGAATGCATCAATGCTGGCGGTTCAACAAATCCACGATCACATGGGAAAATATGTGATTATTCCAGAAAGCTGGCGAAGCAAAAATTATGCCATCAACCTGGACAAAGTCTACAACCACTGGAGAAGTGAGAAGGACAGACGGGAAAAATAAGGTAAAATCTAAGTCCCTGATCAGATTTGTGCTTATTCTAGTGTCATTTATTAAGAATTTTCATTTATGGATATTAATCATTAAATGCTGTCACTAGATTATAAGTAGTAGAAATACTAATAAAAAACTGTGTAATTATATATTTTACAGACAGAGTTACAGAACTTTACACTGTATCACATGCTTGTGCTACAGCACACATTTCATTATGCAAAATGTGAATGTTTTAATGTGAACAAAATTTGATCTCTGAAATGTGTACATGTTTCAATTCTTCCAGAGCAGGACCCCCACACAGACCAGAGCAGGACCCTCACCCTGACATACAATATAGTACACAGCTCGTGAAAAACAAGATTTTTGACTTTTTCATTGTTAGTGGGCCTAATCACTTATATTAAAAGTAATCTAATGGAAATTACTGCTGTAATTTGATTCTTTTAATAAGCTACGTGACTTGTTATGATCTCAGGTTTTGGACAGGTGTAATATTGGTGTGGCCACAGTGTGCACGTCTGATGTTGCTCACAGTGGTCCAAGGAATTCTCAGGGAGTTTGTGCATATGCTCAGACACATGAAAAATTAGAGGGAACGTTGCCTGTGACGTATTTTCTCTGTACGCATACGAGGTTTGCTGTATGGTGTAATGGCGCTGGTCATGTCTTTGCTGCTTCAACTATTGCGATTATTTTATACATTTATACGCGAACGTGGCAATCAACGGTGGAAAGAAGAGCGCTTATTTCACGGTTGCTCAGGTTTTGGAGGTGTTCCACCGCAGTGTCCCAGAGGTGAAGAAGTCTGGCAGAGCAATGACTCTTGTGGCATGGACCCGTGCCTGGACATGTAAGTGTTTTTAAAAAATATATAATACAAATTATTATTATTATTATTATCATCATCATAATCATCAACAGTATGGAGCGCTATTATCTAGAGTATTTTTAGTTTGGTGATAAATGGATTCTCGCAGGAGTTCGCTAGTTAGCTTCTATGTTGTCACAGGCTGGTAAGCAGCGCCTGCTGTTTGTTTGTTTTGTAGCGTTCATTCGCAGTTTCTTTGTGTAGCAACCAACACAAGGGCTAGTTGTTGAATTCACGCATGAATCTACACAATTCTCAGTACTTTATTTCACGGTTCAGTCAAGACATTACAGTATTATAATAATGTAATTTAGTTCGTGCAAGCTGACAAACTAATTCATAAATCCTAGTTAGCTACGATTGCTAAATATGTTGGAGCTAATATCAGACGTACTGTGGATGTAAGATTTTTTTATGTATATACGTATATATATATATATATATATATAATATATGTGTGTATGTGTGTGTGTGTGTGTGTGTATATATATATATATATATATATTTTTAAAATAAAATAAAATAAAATTTCCACTTAATTGTAATACTTGCCATATGTCTTTTTGAGATTATTTGTGTTCTCATTTTTTAGTGATTCTACTTAGTAATGTACTTGAATCTGTCTTTTTCAGGGAGGACAGTGAAGACACCCCTCCCCCACCTGACACCTCTGTCGTAGGAGGTGGTAACAGACAGGTTTGCCAAATAAAGTGATGTATAATTCATTACTTTTGCTGTAAAAAGTCAAGTTGAAGGCTTGTTATAGATAAACCTGTTATTCTGCTGGCTTATGGGGCTCTGGTAAATCTAATTTTGAAGTACAGTGCCATTTTAAATGTAAAGCAGATTGGTTGGATAACATTAGGGTAAGTAATCCTTTTCGGAGAGGTATTTGGGCACTTTTGGGCACGCTTTGTAAGTGAATACCCTCATACACATAAACACAAAACATGTGTAGGTAAATTTTCTTCACATTCGTTTTCTGATGATTGACATGCCTAGACAGAAAGATATGCACATGTTTTATATTTGGCGAGTTTTGGGACACCTGGGCCCCGTTTTGGTAAAAATACCAATGCATAAGGAAAGCCTGTAGATATCTTTACCAAATTGTATACCCAAGTGGACAACATATTGTAACTAGTATAAACAATTCTGGCTTGCTCCAGTACTTTGAAGTTCAGATATTCAGTGATAAACTATAAAAACACAAGGCGTTTTGTACTTTTTTTTGTATTCTTATGTGTATTTGGTATAAACTGTATGTGACCACTTTGACATACATTTATTCTGTTCCAAATGTCTGAATGGTACAAGCCTCTTCTTTCATTGAAACTTTCAACCATGGATGTGCAGTGAATAGTTTTTGAGATATTGGCACTTAATTGACACTAGTAAAAACTAGACGCCAAATGGGCCAAAGTAAATAGGGTTAATGAAATGATATTTGATATGTCTGTTTGTGTGCTGTGGGTCTGCCGCACTGTCTCTGTCTTTTTGTTGTTGCTGGGGCTACAACTGAAGTTCCCAAATGGGAAAATAAAAGTTATTCTATTCTATTCTATTCTAGCTAGGAAAATAAGCAGCTAATTTGGACTAATAAAGTAGCTAGCTATGGAAGTCGAATACATACACAACGGCTTGCCATACTAGCTTGCTGGCTAGCAAGCTACGAAGACCTTAGTTATAATAGTATTCATTCATATTCTTGAATTTCATATAAAACAAGTTGATGTGGAAAAGTTTGAAAGGAGCGCTGATACGACTAGCTGCTAGCTACACTTGAAAGCAGCCAAGGATCTGCTGAGGTAATGATGTGTATTTATTCTGACAAGTTGTAGCTTAAATATAGAAACTTGTTAGCAACATACTTTTTAAAACCATATAAAAGCCTAAGAATTCATGGTTAAGATATTAATATGTGTAATATATGCCGTAGAACAAAACATGAAAACTCTCTTAGGTTCATATTAAGCACAGACCTTATATTCGGCACGATTACGAAAACCCCACGGTCACACCCCATTGGAAATCGGGCGAGGGAACCCATGGCTCAAAAATGCTAACTCACTTCCAGGTTTTAGGACTACAAACTGTAGCACTCTATTGGGACACACCCCAGACCTTGATCATCATTGATTAGGAAAAGCAATGTCAACCTTACTAGCTATAATGAAAAACACCAGGCGGAGCTCATTAGACTGTTAGCAAAATGTGTTGTGATGGCACAAAACTATGGAAGGCCAAAAGGGCCAAAAATGCACATGCTTTTACATGGCTTTCTAGGCTTATCCGATGAGAAGGCACTCAATCGCTTCATAGAGACAGCAAACATTCAATTAAATTTGTTGCAGATAGTAGTCAGAAAATAGATAATATTTGTGCTACTCCTCATAGTCTAGGTCTACTGCGTGACAGGGAGAAATCACTCAGCAATCTTAATATCAGTAAGTTAGCTTTTACATTACCTTGATTCACATAACGTTACCTAAACAAATAAGTAGTAGAGGAGGTAAGGGACATTTTACTGCAAGTTCTGACACAAATGTCTGCTTTGGTGTGAAAGTACCTTAGGGTCATAGGAATAAATTTATCCAAAGAGACAAGTCAGATCACCTTTTTTTTCGGAGATATACTCGTTTTTTTCAAAATGGCCGCCAACAATACACTAAATACACTAAAGCCCATATCTTTGCTTCCGTTATAGCTATAATGACAAAGTTGGTGTGTAACTGTACATTATTAAGGTCAAGGAATCCAAATAAACAGGTATCAAGTCTACAAATTCAATGGCTTTATCCATACCAAGACTTTAGGGGCAAATTATGCACATTTTTATTCAAAAAAAGCTACATTTTAAAGGCGCACTCGATGAAATAACAACTGAATGTGCAATATGAGAAGCATTTTGGGTGCAAAGGTATTGAGTAATGAGATAGCAAATTCATAACTATATTTACAGTTGTATTGGTACACAATGACAAGTATTATTACTAAGACAAATGTTTCCGGTCAACAGTATTTTATTTATTTATTTAACCTTTATTTTGCCAGGCAAAAACAGATTAAGAACAAATTCTTATTTCCAACTGTGGCCTGACAATAGGCATGGCCTCTTGAGGGAAAGGGGAAAAAGAAAACAAAATTATAATAAAAAATATTAAGACGTACTAGGCAACAGTGTCAACAGCCAACAATTCTCTCTATATTGAAGCTAGCTAGCAAGCTACCTAGCTTCAATATAACCTAGGGTTGTTCTTGTACTCATCTACTGTCTACTTGCCTAGTATTAATCTTATCATTATTTATAATTATTAAATATCATTTTGTACAAAAAAATAAGGTTTTATGTTTGTCCGGTGGTCACTGTCCAATTGAGTTACTGTCCCTTTAAGAAAAAATCCTTTATATTCTTGGTCACTGGCGCAGAAATGTTATTCCCACGCCCCGATGTTGATTTAGATGTTTTTTGTTTTTTTTTACACATGGGATAAATATAACTTCAAATATTTCCATCTAGAACCATGTAAAAAAATAAAAAAATAAAAAAATAATAATAATCATTTTCTTTTAAAACTGTAAAAGAACGTAATTGTAAATTTGTTATTGTTTCATTTTTCCCGACTCAAATCCAGAATTATTTCCCGGTGTAGCAGAGTAAAGACTGCTCTGCTTGACTATAGTCGCCCTCGGCACTTTAGACCGTCCATATTTTCGTCAACTAAAGTCACCCACGGCACTGAATGAGTTCATTTGGATATATTCCTCAAGTGGAAGAAGGCCACTCGTGTGATAATGTTAATGTGGGCCTGAAAAGAGAGGTCTGAATGAATAGTTACACCAAGGTTTTTGACAACTGAGTTGACGTCGACAGAGAAGCCATCTAAATTTAAAGAAACCTGTGAGCATTTGTCTCTACGTGATTTGGGACCTACTAATAATATCTCAGTCTTATCTGGGATAGAATACCTGCAGTTTAGTGGAATGCCATTTGCGTTTGAGTTGACGAGACTTTTTTTTTTTTTTTTAAGAGCCCGGGTGTGTTCCATATACCATGGGGCAAGCCTCTTCTAAATTACTTTTAAACTTTTTAATGGAGCCACATCAAGGGCCAAATCATCGATTGACAAGGAGCTAGCTGAAATGTCTAAATCAAAGTAATTAGGTAGCACTTGAATAACGTTTCTAGTAGTGGAGGTAGTGATAGTGTGACCTGAAAACATTCTAGATTATTTCAGACCTTTCCAACCCCTCTATTCCTCTGTGCCTGTTGTATGTACAGTGTACCTGTGCTGTGTGTACAGCCTGCCTGTGATATATATACAATGTGCCTGTGCTGTATATACAGTGGCAAGAACAAGTAAGTGAACCCTTTGGAATTACCTGCATTTATGTATAAATTTGTCTTAAATATGATCTGATCTTCATCTAAGTTACAATAATGAACACAATTTGTTTTAACATATTAAATACAGAATTCAAACATTCACAGAGTAGGTTGGAAAAAGTATGTGAACCCCTAGGCTAATGACTTAAACAAAAGCTAATTGAAGTCAGGAGTTAGCAAACCTGAGGCTCTATCTTGACGATCTTGGCGCATCGTCTAAAACGCTAGGCGCAAGTGCATTTAGTCCACTTTTGCTAGTTAGACGGCGTTTTATTTGAGCGCTAAGTGAGGCGCAAGGTGCTAATGGGCGGAACCTACAGTACCAGTCAAAAGTTTGGACACCTACTCATAGGTTTTTTTTTCCGTTATTTTACTGTTTTCCACATTTTGGAATAGTAAAGACATCAAAACTATGAGATAACACAAATTAAATTATGCAAAAACCAAAAAAGTGTTAAACAAATAAGTCTTATATTTTAGATTCTTCAAAGTAGCCACCCTTTGCCTTGATAACGGCTTTGCACATTCTTGCCATTCTCTCAAACAACTTCTGTGGTAAACAGGTATTCCACAGGTAAACAGGTGATGCCATCATGATTCTGTATAAAAGGATATCAAAAGACTCCTGATATCGTATTTCCAGGTACTCTGAGAAGCAATAATATAACCTCTCTGCATTTGAATGGATCTCTATGGGAATTGGGGGGTGGGACTAGATTAAGCTGTAAATTACACGGGAATAGTATGGAACCCATGGTTGGCTAAATGGCTGTAAGTCAACAAGGGTCTGAGGTATCAAAAGAGCCTCAAACCATCACTCTGCTGCCAGATATGCAGTAGATATGGATGGATCACTTGAAGGGTTGTTTCTCCTGACAAATTTTCCTATTGAACTCTATGGAAAAATAAGTCAGGAGAAGAAACCCTTCAAACTGCCTGCCTCCGTCGCAATGTTATCCAATGGGGAGAATTATTATTTGAGGGTATGGTCCGTATACCTGCTCATCAAGCTTATCCTCCAATAAAAATGCTTCATACTAATGTTTTTTAATGTTAATACAGCTAATGGCTTCATGCTTTCCAAGAAGCTACTGTGGCCTAGTGGTTAGAACTGAAGTCTCTCACACAGTGGATTGTGCGTTCGAGCCCAGCAGGGCACATGCTTATGTTCCACAAATGTGCAACTGTTAAGTACTTTTAATTTCTTAGACTGTTATTATTTTCACATTAACACATTAATGTATTTTTATTGCAAAGGCAAAAAAGGTTTCCAATATTATCTGTTCAATGTTTCACTCGTATTTCACTTGTACTATATCACACCCTCCCCAAACCGGACGCTAGCTCTTGTCTGGTTTGGGGAGGGTGTTACGCTCTGCTCTTGCCGTCATGACTGACTGACTGTGGAACCCGAACCTCAACGTACCCTTGCCTCGGCCTACATTTCTTTATTCATTAATTTATTCACTTCAGCTCTGTTCACTTTATCCTTTTCACACATAACACAATGTCACCATAAAAGTAACTACTAGGAAAATTAAGAGTTACGATAATAGCCTACATTAAGAATTGATAATAGCCTCCTATAAGCTGCAGTCCTTCAAGAGATCGGATTCATAAACCGCCAATTCCCCAAACATATCTGATTCATGGTTAGTCACTTTAAAAAAAAAACAATAGCCTCCGAATGTGGCTCTAGCCTAGTCTACGCTACTCTGTAGATAATGTAGCTGCAAACACTTTTAATTTAACTACCGGAAAAAAAGGCAAAAGACGTTTCCAATATTAACTGTTCAATGCTTTGTAGCCTATTTCACTTATACCCCTTTGGTCTTCTGGTTAACGTCAAGCCTTAGTATTGCGAGAGACGTGGTTCGTACCTCGCCCGGTTGATATTAAAGTGTAATTGGGATTTGTTATTTCATCGAGTGTGCCTTTAAAATGTAGCTTTTTTGAATAAAAATGTGCATAATTTGCCTCTAAAGTCTTGGTATGGATAAAGCCATTGAATTTGTAGACTTGATACCTGTTTATTTGGATTCCTTGACCTTAATAATGTACAGTTACACACCAACTTTGTCATTATAGCTATAACGGAAGCAAAGATATGGGCTTTAGTGTATTTAGTGTATTGTTGGCGGCCATTTTGAAAAAAACGTGTCTATCTCCGAAACAAAGGGTGATCTGACTTGTCTCTTTGGATAAATTTATTCCTATGACCCTAAGGTACTTTCACACCAAAGCAGACATTTGTGTCAGAACTTGCAGTAAACACCCATTTTTTGTCCCTTACCTCCTCTACTAAAGTGGTGAATGCACATCACACAGATGCATATAATACGCACGATTGTTCAGCAACATATAAGATCTGTGGTGAACAGGTCTGGTCTGACCCCGGTGAAGCAGTTTCAACAAGCTTATTGGCGATGAAAAACACCAGGTGGAGCATCAGGATCATCTATGCATCAGGGTCGATGGGACAATAATCAATATAACTATATAAAGAGATAAAAAACATTAAAGATTATTTAATCATCATAAATATATGATACTGAAATATTGAGATAACTGTCTGTTACACTTTTGCATCTGTGTGACAGGTGCTGGTAAAACGGTCCACAAGTAGCAGAGGGTAATTTTTCTGTCTTTTATGGTTTATGAAAGTACAAATCCTGAGCTTTCAAATGATGTCTCATACAATGCAATCTGCAAATATTTGAAGAAGATAATGCTTCTTTAAATGTTGGTACACCTTAAAACACTTTCCTGAGAAAACAGCTCTCAAAGATTTGCAATGATTCAAACCTCAGGCTGGCAAACTTAATGGGCGTGAACAGTAGCTGGCTAACCCCAGTCAGTGGCGTGCCGTGGGAGTAGAACTAGGCCTTCCGTAAACTTACCTTTAACGGATGATCACTCTCAATCTGTTTCTGTTTACTTTGCCTGATTTTCAATCAAATAATTGATTCACTCAATAACCAAGAACAATAAGTAGCCTAATAATTTACCAAAGTTATTTTGAGATAGCATTATTGTTCTGTGTATCAAACTTGTGTTGCATTTTTCTATGTCCACATTTATGATGCGTTATCATGCGAAGATTCTGACTTTTAAATGCTCCATTTTCGTAAATTAGTTTTTCTAGCCTGAATTATACGTTTCTCTCAACGGTTCGAGACACTTAAGAGGCTGTCCTGTTTAAATTTATACTTTCTAATGTTCAAATCGCTTTGACTAATTTGAGTGTCGTCTTAAAATGAATTAGCCTACATTCTTTAACACATTCAGATTATTGCCTGATCCTTGTTACAATCTCAAGTTGTCTCTGTCGTTATCATTTCTAAATCATTATAGGCTACAAATTGGTCTTGATTATTCAGCGAATTGTTTGATTGTTAGGATACTCAAGCTAAATAAACGGAAACAAGTAATCCTGTTCACCCCACTTTTTCCAACGCACCGGCCGTCGCTACATATAGACTATTTAAGTGCTACCCGTTTTATGATGCAAAGAAAAATACTAGCACAGAAAAACCTGATATATTCATTGATGTTTGTTATTCAGTTAATGAATTGCTTGATTGATAATTAAGAACTATAAGTGGAAACAGGTTGAGAGTAATATCCGAATAAAGGTAAGGTTACCGATGGCTAATTTTACAGCCGACGTTACGCCACTGCCCCCACTAGAGTATCTGTCACTGGCTGTCAGCTTCTTTTCTTAATTAGGTACTTTTCATGGTTAGAGGGATCATTTACCAGCTGAAGCCACATTACATCAGAAATAGCTATGCAAGTCATGAGTATCATGTTCACATTGTGCTATATTACAGACAATAAGGTTGTGCCGATGGCCAATGACATCGGACATCGACGATGTGCTGTGCCAATGCCGATGTGACATTTACATTAGGCCTACATCGCCAAAATTATATATATATATATTTTTTTTTTCACAGCATGTGCAGACTCCCTCAACTTTCCACATTTTTCAGTTTATATATGACCACAAACACTAACAATATAGGGCTAAATTGTGTTCAGTTTGTCTGTAGTCTAGAGTTGTAGTACTCGAGACTGGTCTTGGTCTCGAGACCATATTTTGAAGGTGCCGGTCTTGTCTCGGAATCGACTGCATTTTGACTTGGTCTTGTCACGGTCTCGGACGAAGAGGACTCGGAATTTTTGTTTCTCCTGACTTATTTTTCCATGGAGTTCAATAGGAAAATTTGTCAGGAGAAACAACCCTTAGGGCTCTATTTTCAAACCAGCGCAAGGGGACGGTATAGTCAAACGCAAGCTTGTTGACAGCATCAACGTCTTAAAACTGGCGCTATGGCGTTTCTCAGCAATACCGCTAGGATCAACAAATTCTCAAAATAACATCCTTTCGCTTGCGCTGCAGTGGGATGGGTGGCGCTGTCTGGGGCGTGTTCTAAAATACTTTCAGCTCAGTGACAATTTGAACCAACGAAAACCCATTGCGTTATGATCCGCTGGAACCACCTCTTAACGGCAACGCAATAGACTCTGGCAATTTGGCAACTTGTTAGTCATGTAGTTCTATGTAGTGTCTATAGGTGATGCCAACATTACACTTCCATTTAATGAACAAATAGCCTATAATTATTATTAATTAATTAATTTTAATTTAAACTACTAGAATAAAACAGGACAGCTTACAAGAAACTTGCGATCATGTAGGCCAATAGCTTATAATATATAAATTACACATTGACACAGTTGAATCATAAGCCTACCATTTGAATCATAATTATGCCTACATCACCTCATGTAGGCTAATTAATGCATTCGCCACCTCCTCCCGTGCCTTCCGAACTTCTGGGAGACGAGGTGGTGTGGATTGTGATCCATAAATTACTAGTCCTAGCCTGTACTTCTGTTGCAAGTATGTCTGATTCCTGTGCGGAAAATCGCTCTTGTCATTGACGGTCCAGTGCGTTTGGGTTGCTCATTATGAAATTGCATGGAGCGATTGCGTTCCAACTGGCTTTTTTTTTAAAGCATGAGAACAACTATTTGATTGGCTACCATAGAGACACACCTTGGACATTTAAACCCAGCCTTTTAGCAATACCGCCATCAGATGCGCCAAGATTGCCGTCATGAAATTACCAAATTTCTCGCCGACACGCCCTCAGAGCGATACCGCCAAGCGATTACTCCTTGCGTTCACCATTGCGTTTGGTTTATTAAAATAGAGCCCTTAAAGTGATCCATCCATATCTACTGCATCTGGCAGCAGAGTGATGGTTTGAGGCTCGTTTGATACCTCAGACCCTTGATGACTTACAGCCATTTTACCAACCATGTATTCCATACTGTTCCAGCATAATGTACAGATAAATCTAGTCCCACCCCCTAATTCCCATCCATTCAAATGCAGAGACGTTATAGTATCACTTGTAAGAGTACCAGAAAATAAGATATCAAGAATATTTTGATGTTGTTGGGTCACAGACATCAGGAAGTCATGGCATGCAAAGGATATGTGACCAAATATTAAAAATGATTTTAACTAACTTGTGTAACTTTCTAACTTGTGTGTCAGTGATCACAGGTGTATTCACTTTTGTCTTTCTAAAGTATTTGTTTTTGATTGTTCATAAGAGGAAACACTCTACTTGTCAACTTAGAAATAATGCAATTATTGAGAGGTGATACAATTTTGAATCATTTGACATTTAAGTGATATAGCCCAGGGGTGTACTCACTTCTGCTGTATACTGTACATCAGTATTTTCACAAAAATAATGCTTTCTTTATTAAAATTCCTAAATAATGCTTTCTGTGTTTTGAATTTTAGCAGCAAAGTGGTGTAAATGTTGAGCCATCACTATGATGGTAGACCAACACAATTACAGTCATGGTCTTGAATTGGACTCGCATTGGTCTGGTCTCGGTCTTGGTCTTGGTCTCGCCCCCCCTCAGTCTTGGTCTTGACTCGGTCTCGCCACCTCAAAGTCTTGGTCTTGACTCGGTCTCGCCACTTCAAAGTCTTGGTCATGACTCGGTCTCGGTTTAGGTGGTCTCGACTGCAACACTAGTGTAGTCTATCCTACTACTTTGGAAATTGAACCATAATAATACGTTGCGCGCGGTGCCTGTGGTGGCTCGTTGATGTTTTCCTTCTTGTGAAATGAGTATCATGCCGTTTCTAGGCTACGTCTAGCATAGGCGCCTGGTTTACTTTTTACCAGGGGATGCCCAAAAAGAATTCAGCCACAAGCAAAACACATTAAAGTTAAGCGTGTAAGTATAATATTTCTGACGTTTTTGTTTCCCATATCATCCAGTTTGTTCGTTATTGCATAGGAAACACAAACTTAAATGCTTAACGTTAACTCCGGTCCTTTCAAAACAATATTTAATTTCGCCAGTGATCTTTCTGCCTATGCAATACATCACATTTTATTCTATATTTATACAGTTGAATGCCTCCAGTAAATAAGTAAATATATTGACTACAATCGCGGCACATGTTTTCAACTGCATGAGCTCAAACATTAACACGCAAGCTGCCTTGCGTTCAAAAGCTCTTTTTCCTCATTCTCGTAAGCTATGACTGAGAATAATAACGTAATTTCAATGTATTTGTGCATTTGCATTTTATTTTTACCGAAGTAATTAAGGCTATTACTATTTTGCATCGTTTACCGTACATATTTCATGCCTATAGTCTATTTTTAGTCTAAACCGGGCCGGCCAGTGAAAGATGGGCACCCCCTCTCTAGCCAGGTTCCTTCCGAGATTTCTCCCCTACCGGGGAGTTTTTTACCTCATTTTGCTGGTTGGGGGCTAAGGCCTGGTTTTTTGCTCAATTTTCCTTCTGTTTCCCTGTGCAGCGTCTTTGTGACAGTTCTCTGTAAAAAGCGCTATACAAATAAAATTCAATTCAATTGAATTGAATTGGGTCATTTTTTCTGAGCTACATATTGCCTTCTCAAAATGTTCGCATCGCTGTGTATACGAGGGAATGCGAAACGAGGTGCCGTCTCCAAATTATGTGTTCAACAAGCGAAGGGCCATCTGTATGGGAATGCGCTCCACCACTGTATAGGTGCACTATCACATAAGGTGAGAAACGTAGCCCTATAGTCTGTAATTTTCCTGTCTCAGTAATCAAACGAAGCATTGACGTTATTGCTCATCTTTACCGGTCCGATCGCATCGTGGAGAGATGCAGAGATTTTTTTACCGATTAAAGATAGGTGGTGTTGCTTAATCAACCATTTAAATCATAAAATCACAATACAGTTGTGTTTTAATTCAGAAGGACAGTTTATTTATGAAGTTCATAAAAATATTTTAATAGCCAATGCTAAATTACTAAATTAAACAGGCTACAAATAAATGGCAATGCTTTGCAGAACAAATTATATTGCAATAGCCTAATAAAAAAATGCACCCCCTCGCAAGCAGCCGATGACATCGGCGATGTTTGATTGGCCGATGTGACGATGTGAAATTTGTTGACATCGAACAACCCTAACTACATAAAGAGGTAGCAAAAATTTTTGAACTCATCAAAATAAATGCTGAGGTGAATCAATAGGCTCCTAATTGGTGAAAGTGTGGACACATGGCCACTAAAACTAACCATTTGGTAGATAATGAAGAATTCAAGGGAAATGCAAATGACAAAATTAAAATACAAACATTCAAAAGAACTAAATGGTTTATTTAAAGTCCAAAGACAAGTGTGCAACAGCGCAGTGTTCAATGTTCAGCTCTACATTGTCCAATGCAGCTGGGGAGCTACAGTCAAAGTGAATCTACAAACGGAGAGTCTTGTTCTAAGCCAGGGGTGGGCAATTCCAGTCCTGGAGGGCCGGTGTGTATGTTTACACCAACACTGGTAGATTAGATCACATTAAAATGTTTCATATAGGGACACAAGAAGTCTTCGGCTGTCATTCATGCGCTTATTAAGAATTGTAGCTAAAATGTCAGATGGCGTAAATATTAGGGCTAATTAGGTAATTAAGGCCAGAAGTTTGCATGAAAACCAGAAACGGATATGGCCCTCGTTGCCCACCTCTGTTTTAAGCTGTCCAACGAACTGTGGTGTTATCTGAGGAAGCAATGATTTCCACAGCCTTCGGTAGCTGTGCAGACCACAGAACTATATAATAACTAGAAAGGCAACGTGGTCACATGGTTCCATTCAACCCGCAAGTGGTACCACCGCAAAATTGCAGCCACAGCCCGGAAATAGTATTACAGATGAGCTCTGCCATGTATTTCCAATGGAGAATTGTGAAAAATCAACGGAGTCGCCCCAGCGCAATCTAGGTACCAAAAGCTCAAAATATGGTAATCAATAGAAGCAGGTAATCACATTTTACATTTTTCCTCAGTAAAAATTTTTTCTAGGCTGCACAGACAAGAGAAGGGCATGATTTTAAAAAGCTCATTGGTGAGTGTTGAGTAGGTGCACTGAACTCTGATTGGTTAAGAACAAACCGATGAGATTTGGAACATGGTTACGTGGTAATCCTAGTTACATCACAGTATAATCATGTGAGGAGGCCTATTCGCATTTTTGCCTCAAATCCCATCCCATTGTTTATTGTTTATAGATTTTAGCATACGTCAGCTATAACTGCCATGGTTGTCCTACTCAAATTATTTGATTGTTGGATAGGTAACGGGCTGGCTATGTCAATGGCACTAGCTAGCTGCCGAGTTACATGAACGTTAGCTAACGTTAGGCAATTACACTTAGGTAAGCAGCTAACAGCTACATTTAATGTAAATCGTATACTCCTGTTATGAATCAAATAGTAACTTACAAGTAACTGTTACGACCCCGGCTCAAAGGGGCCGCAACACAAACAATTTAAAAAAAAATAAAATAAAATACTTCCACAAAGCGAATTAAAACCGGCCTTTAAAACAGGGAATGAAACCAAGACAAAACGCCACAGCAATATTCAAAGTAAAACTTCAGCACGGCAAATTAAAATAAAAGGGAAACCAAACCAACAAAGGAAAAGTAAAAAACCCCAACCTCGAGCGAGAGAACACCAGCAATATATATTTGCACTTGGAAATCCAGCACAGGTGTCTCCAATTTCCAATCATGAGTCAAGGGGAACAGAGTGAAACTCGTTAGCACGCAAAAGATTTAAAGGGCCGCACTCACAAGCCAGCACAGGGACGTAACAGTAACGTACAAGCTTTGCTGTCGTGATGTAGGCAGTTGCTATATAGGCTATTACATTGTAATGACGTTATGTTGTTAGATAGCTAACATTAGATGGCAAATCTAACATTATCAGTCTGTCAGATTTCAATTTGAGATGCCTTGTGTGCTCAGCTTACGGCTACTGTGGTCTTGTTGGAAACAATCAGACCATGCAGAGCTGAAACGATGAGTAGCTAGTTAACACTAAACAAACAGCTTGTTAATAACGTAGTTAGCTAACGAGATACATATTAAACATTTTTAGTAACTATTCGCGGCTCATTCATCTGAATTTGCAGTTGTGGTAACCAGGGTGGGAAAATAACCTTCTGACCACAGTGGCTGGTAGATGCAAAATTTTACCAGCCACCCCAAAATTTTACCACCTTTTTTTTTTATTCTTGTTTTTGTTTTTACATTATGCTAGAATAACGTTTCAGATACTTTATAGAAAATGCATACTCATGTTTAGTAGCTCTAATAAAATAGTAGGCTATTAGGCTACATCAGGTATTATGGGTCAAACAGTCTAACATTGTGTATAAATGTATTACATACATTTCATATTTATAGATAGGCTAATACATAATTTATATCTATCTAATAACGTTAGCTAACGTTTGCCGTTTTTATGAACGAACACAAATAACGTTTGAGCGAGCTGTCACCCTTAGAGCGTAGGCTATTCGTCTTTTACTGTGCGATGCTGGTGGTCTTGCTAGAATAAATCGAACGCAAATTTCTGCTGGCAATCCGCCTCGGGATCGAGCCGAGTCAATATTTTAGAAACATTTAATAACATCCAGCTTTTAAAAAGATATCAATCACGAGGGTATTATTATTATATAGAGCTAGTCAGTGATGCAGTCACCAACCAACAAAAACAATGCAATGAGATCAAGGTTTTGCCAAATCTATGCTAGGCTAGGCTACTTGGCCACAGGTAAAATGCAGCAATGCAGCGCAGACCAACTGGGAATATCTCAGTCATCTGTCATTAGAATGTTACACCAAATTAAATGTCCTCTGCAGACCCCACACCATCCGACAATTCATACGGTTTCCTGTTGATGTTCGCCAACTCCAAAAAAAATTAAGTCAACTTCATCCTTATTCAATAAGTAAGCGTGTTCATAAAACAAAACCATTTATCTAGCCATATTAAACCGCTCAGCCAGTTGATTTCTCTTTGCTCTGGCTGTGATGGGGACCGCGACCACTGGTGCAGTTGGGGGCAAGCTAATTTTGTCGCATGTCACCTGGACATTGATGTGTTCCTTTTCGATTGACGAAAACTATTGCATGCTCGGGTGGTGCGCGGATTTGTATGTGCGTGCAGTCGATAGCACCAAGCACCCCGGGGAACCCACACTTGAGAAAAAATGCGAGTTTTGACTTTTTACTGCATTCATTGTCCGTATAGTTGAGGAAGGACACCCGCTGAAAGTATATCCTTTCTGTGTATTGTGTAGTGGTAGGCTTATGATTCAACTGTGCCAATGTGTAATTTATATATTATAGGCTATTGGCCTACATGATCGCAAGTTTCTTGTAAGCTGTCCTGTTTTATTCTAGTAGTTTAAATTAAAATTAATTAATTAATAATAATTATAGGCTATTTGTTCATTAAATGGAAGTGTAATGTTGGCATCACCTATAGACACTACATAGAACTACATGACTAATAAGTTACCAAATTGCCAGAGTCTATTGCGTTTCCGCTAAGAGGTGGTTCCAGCTGATCATAACGCAATGGGTTTTCGTTGGTTCAAATTGTCACTGAGCCGAAAGTATTTTAGAACACGCCCCAGACAGCGCCACCCATCCCACTGCAGCGCAACCGAAAGGATGTTATGTTGAGAATTTGTTGATCCTAGCGGTATTGCTGAGAAACGCCATAGCGCCAGTTTTAAGACGTTGATGCTGTCAACAAGCTTGCGTTTGACTATACCGTCCCCTTGCGCTGGTTTGAAAATAGAGCCCTAAGAGTTATCCTCATTCCTTAGTAAAAGTTGGTCTCAGCTGCTTTGTAAATTTTAACTTTTTTGTGCACATAGGATAACTCGTAACTGTAAGATAAAATGTCTTCAGGCCCCTGAAGTTTTTACCGAAGTTTATTTTTGGTGGTGGGTAGGTTTGAATATTTACCCGACAATTCTGAAATCTACCCGCACTTGGCGGGTGGCGGGTGCTAATTTCCCACCCTGGTGGTAACATGTTAACGTTAGGCTGTGAGGCGATTTCAACAAGATAGCTGCTACGTAGCCTTCAACATTAATCAGTCTAACGTTAGGTCTAATACAACGTTACATTACAAGATCACCATAGTTCATTCTATCAGTCTAACATCGACATTCCGGGGAGGCTATACCTGTAAAATAAACTAACGTTATGATTTTCACTGTGGCCATTTCCATCACGATTTCGCATTATTCAGGCAACATCTCACGCTCCAAGAGAAAATAACTAGGAAATAAGCTTCCAAGTTTCTGTCAGTGCTCCAAGAGACAGCCATGTCTACGGGCATACCCGCTAGTTTGCTAGATAGCTAGCTAGCTGGCAAACAAGAAAAAAGGTTTTTATCAGAGCTGCTCTTAAACTAGCTAACGTTGTCTAACGTTTGAGTGGTGGATTGCAATAAAGATGCTTTTGTTTGCTAACTTACTAGCTAGTAAAAACCAGTTTCCTAGCTTCGGTCACTAATGTTAGTTAGCAAATGTTAGCTTATCTCAGTGCTCCAGCAGACAGACATGTCTAGGGCATCCCCGCTAGCTTGCTAGCAAGCAAGTAAAATGTTTTTTTTTTTTTAAATCAGAGCTGCTCTTAAACTGGCTACCAAGCTAACGCTGTCTAACATTTGAGTGGTGGATTGAAATAAAGTAATAAATTATTACAGTTATTTAGATATCTTAAATATGTTCTATATTATATTAAGTGACTTCTAAAATACTTAAACTTTCATTATATGGAAAATTTTATTTTTATTTATTTATTTGTTTTAACCCATATTTTGCGTAGTACTGTGAATTGCAGAAGTGCGACTTGCGGACTGGACTGTTTTACCAGTTTGCGTCAGAAATTTGGTCATATAAAACTGAAGTGTATAACTGGCTACGGACACGGGGGGAGGGCACTTATTCTCTGACAATCAGTAGACACAGCGACATAAAGGAAGTTTTCATTGTACCATATGGTCACACATCGCTGCAGCAGGAGACAACATTACCAGAAATAACAGAGCTTTGCCCCCGTCAAAATGTTTACATTTACTTCAATAAGTTGCATGTTATTTTGTTGAAAAATATTTTTGTATTTACTTCCGTTATTTTGGGGAAAACTACTTATTGGCATGGCCAAATGTTAACATTTTAACATAATGCTTAACATTAAAACATGTTTTCAGATATATAGGTATACATTTGTATTTTTATAAGTAATTGAAGTACGTTTTAACACTGTTTTAAGACTTTCAACTTATTTCAATAATTATCGAGATAATATTGTATATTGTGAAAATGTTGGCCAAGATAATCGTGAAAACTATGAAATTTTTATATCGGCACATGCCTAGTCACGCATGGGTAGGTATAGTTGCAGGCGAGACGGTGTGGGGGGTTGCTTGTTATATGGACTAGCTACGCGACAATAGTGAAACTTATGATTTGCAGGAAAAATTAATATCTGAGTTGAGCAAAATCTTGGTGCAGGCACCATGGCCACTAGTGGGTCTGCGCAAAGGGGTTAATAACTTCAGCTCAGTTCAGTTAAAATTAAAAATTAAACTACTGAAGTGTAGCTGGCTATCCAGCACTGGCATCAGTGATAATCATTACCGTTAACTGTCATGGCTATAGCTGCCTACTTAACTGCCTAGCTACCTAGCTGCTTCAGATGTTTCATTCCAACAACGCACTAGCTAGCAACCTTCTGTGCTGTTCACTTAGAATTAATTACTACTATAATTAATCTATAATTACTATAATTAACTAAAATACTGAACAATAGCTAGCTAGCCAGTGACATTAATTATAGTTAAAAGTTTATTACAGTTAATTAGCTATCTGCTAGCAGTTTCCACTTGCTACCCGTAACATTGAGGTTAGCTACCTAGCTAGCAAACAATATTCAATTCCATTCGATATATTTAACTACAAATCAGTATTTCTGTCGACATTAAATATGTTGTAACAAAACAGAAACGTATGGATGTTTTGATATATGAAGTATGAGCTGGAAGGAAAATGTACTTATTTTAAAACGAATGGAGCACCTTCCTCACATACTTTACGTGGTGTAACGGGAAGCAAGCAGCTGACCAGCTAGTAATAATGTTTTTTTACGGTCTATGGCTAATACACATCACTCATTTCAACGATTAACTATCTACGGTGCCCCCGTAGTGATAAGTCGTCGAGGTCCCAATTATAGTATTCAGATTTCTATTAAATGATCCATTAAAACTAAGAAAACCCCAAAATTCCAACGCAGGATTGTTAGCCAATGTTTGTTAAAATTTGCACTACAAAAGGAAAAGCAATGTGTGCACTAGCTAGATGGTGCTGCCTACTAACATTAAAGCACTTACTGATATGTGTCAGTGTTATGGAATGCCTATCAGCCAAAAATACATTTATAGATGTTTATTATTTGATCAAACTATATTGTCTGTCATTCGTGTTATTCAAGGGACACTGTGTGCTTTGGAATTCTCATGCTTAATTTCAATACCAAATTGTATTCTCACTTTTCCATGTATACAGTGACATCACATTTTAGGATCAATAGAGAGTGGTTTCTTGATCTTTGAAGACACCATTAATTTGGTTTTGCCAGCGTTTAGAACAAGCTTCAGGTTAGAGAAATTGCATTGTATCTTATTAAAAGCAGATTGTAAATGGTCTATGGCATCTTCCAAAGTTGCCGTATAGCAGTAGATAACGGTGTCGTCAGCATATAAATGTAAGTTAGCATTGACAATATTTTATCCTAGTAATTGTGCCACACATGGTTTTGTTAAAAATAATTATTTCTTGATGAGGGATTTTTTTCTCATAATAAATTTACTTCAATTAAAGGTTGGACTTTCTCATTTTTTCAGTGTGAGATTAAGCTAATTCACCAAACGGTACATTTTTTATAACCCTATTTACTCATCTTTACCAGGGGTGCCAATAAGAGTGGAGGGCACTGTAAATAGTAAAGAGAATCAGACCCAGAATCGAACCTTGTGGAACACCTGACTGAATGAATTTCTTGCCTGACATCAAACCATCTACACTTAACACATTGTTCTCGAATCAATGAACAGCATGATGTGACAGACCAATATTTGATAATCTTTGTAGCAGAATGTAATGGTTAACAGAATCAAATGCTTTAGATAAATCAATAAAAAGAGTGGCACAGCGTTGTTCGGCATCCAATGCACAAATTACACCATTTACAACTTTAGTTGCTGCAGTGGTGGTGCTATTTCGTTTCCTGTAACCTGATTGGAAGCTGGTTAGGATACCATTATGTAATAAGAATTATTTTAGTTGATTGCTGACAAGGGTTTCAAGAATTTTAGCCAGGGCTGATAATTTTGATATCGGACGATAGTTGTTTAGGTTTTTGGGGTCCCCCCCTTTAAACAGGGGGAGCACAAATGCTGATTTCCAGACTTCAGGAATAATATTTGATAAAAGTGTCAAGTTAAAGTGTGAGAGGTTCACAGATAATATCAGCAGACAACTTTAGAAGTCTTGGGTCTAGATTATCAGGATCTAGATTTGTTGGTATCTATGCCTTTAAGTGCTTTGTGCACCTCACCAGTTGTAAAGGGAGTAAGGTTAAAGTTATAATTATCTTCAACACAGTAATCAAGATTGGTGGAATCATCTTGAGCAGTAGATGAAGACCCAACAGATACAAAGTGGTGGTTAAAACAATTTACCATTTAATCTTTATTTGTAATAGTCTTAGAGTCCATAGTGATGCACTTGGGTAGGTCGTAAGACTTATTTTAATAAGTCTAATTGATAAAGATTTGATTGTCTTCCCAAATTTAAGAGGGTTGTTTAAGTTCTCTGTAGTTTCATTCAAATAGAAATCCGATTTGGCCTTACGAATGAGGCTGGTTGATTTGTTTCTCAGTTGTCTAAACTTTGTCCAATCAGGAGCCATTTGGGTCTGCCTTGCCTTGGCCTAGGCCACATTTCTCTCATGGATCAATTCAGATAGGTCCTCAGAATACCAGGGGTTATTCCGTCCTTTAATCCTGTAGTTTTTAAAAGGAGCGTGCTTATCTGTGATCTGTAAAAACTGATTTTGGAAAAAAGACCAAGCCATATTTACATCAGGGATGAGAGAAATCCTCATCCAATCACAGTAATAAAGATCATGAAGAAATCCTTGTACATCAAGGTTCCTGAAATTTCGTTTTCTAATGACCCTTGGTTTGGTTTTTGGAATTTCTTCATC
Organism: Synaphobranchus kaupii; assembly: GCA_029718625.1. Taxonomy (NCBI): domain Eukaryota; kingdom Metazoa; phylum Chordata; class Actinopteri; order Anguilliformes; family Synaphobranchidae; genus Synaphobranchus; species Synaphobranchus kaupii. The sequence goes on from CM056378.1 coordinate 49,498,338, forward strand.
TCTCAATACTGCGATGGTGAAGTGATCGCTTACGTCATTTGTAAATACACCAGATTAAATGGTAAATTGTGTATTTCTGGGGCACATTTGTTAAAACCAAGTCAGTCAAAGATGATTTTCCAGGAAACCTAACATTGGGTCTTGTGGCTGAATTAATTAGTTGCGATATGTTAACGGAATTTAGACCAATGGTTCTAAAGCTAAAACACAATTTAAGGACAATTGACATCCCTTGGAAAATGTTATATCCAGCGCTAGTAATTCAAATTGTTTAGGAACAGACTGGCACTTAACAACAGAAGTCAGGAATTTTGTCTTTGAGTATATTGCAATACCACCGCCTTTACTTTTACGGTCTGCACGAGAAACATCATATCCATTCATATGTATGTCCAGGTCGGAGACTGATGTATGTAACCATGTCTCTGAAATCACGAGAATGTGCCCTTCTGAAGATTGAGCCCATATCCTGATCGTATCCATTTTTGCAAGCAGGCTGCGCACGTTCAGGTGAACAAAGCCAATGCCTGACCTGGTTGTATAGTCAGCTGGTGTCAATATACAGTTCATATCGGGACCAGGGTTTAATAGTCAGCTGGTGTCAATATACGGTTCATATCGGGACCAGGGTTTAATAGTCAGCTGGTGTGAATATACAGTTCATATCGGGACCAGGGTTTAATAGTCAGCTGGTGTCAATATACGGTTCATATCGGGACCAGGGTTTAATAGTCAGCTGGTGTCAGCATACAGTTCATATCGGGACCAGGGTTTAATAGTCAGCTGGTGTCAATATACAGTTCATATCGGGACCAGGGTTTAATAGTCAGCTGGTGTCAATATGCAGTTCATATCGGGACCAGGGTTTAATAGTCAGCTGGTGTCAATATGCAGTTCATATCGGGACCAGGGTTTAATAGTCAGCTGGTGTCAGCATACAGTTCATATCGGGACCAGGGTTTAATAGTCAGCTGGTGTCAGCATACAGTTCATATCGGGACCAGGGTTTAATAGTCAGCTGGTGTCAGCATACAGTTCATATCGGGACCAGGGTTTAATAGTCAGCTGGTGTCAGAATACAGTTCATATCGGGACCAGGGTTTAATAGTCAGCTGGTGTCAGCATACAGTTCATATCGGGACCAGGGTTTAATAGTCAGCTGGTGTCAATATACAGTTCATATCGGGACCAGGGTTTAATAGTCAGCTGGTGTCAGCATACAGTTCATATCGGGACCAGGGTTTAATAGTCAGCTGGTGTCAATATACAGTTCATATCGGGACCAGGGTTTAATAGTCAGCTGGTGTCAGCATACAGTTCATATCGGGACCAGGGTTTAATAGTCAGCTGGTGTCAATATACAGTTCATATCGGGACCAGGGTTTAATAGTCAGCTGGTGTCAATATACAGTTCATATCGGGACCAGGGATTAATTGTCAGCTAGTGTCAATATACAGTTCATATCGGGACCAGGGTTTAATAGTCAGCTGGTGTCAATATACAGTTAATATCGGGACCAGGGTTTAATAGTCAGCTGGTGTCAATATACAGTTAATATCGGGACCAGGGTTTAATAGTCAGCTGGTGTCAATATACAGTTCATATCGGGACCAGGGTTTAATAGTCAGCTGGTGTCAATATACGGTTCATATCGGGACCAGGGTTCAATAGTCAGCTGGTGTCAGCATACAGTTCATATCGGGACCAGGGTTTAATAGTCAGCTGGTGTCAATATACAGTTCATATCGGGACCAGGGTTTAATAGTCAGCTGGTGTCAATATACAGTTCATATCGGGACCAGAGTTTAATAGTCAGCTGGTGTCAGCATACAGTTCATATCGGGACCAGGGTTTAATAGTCAGCTGGTGTCAGCATACAGTTCATATCGGGACCAGGGTTTAATAGTCAGCTGGTGTCAATATGCAGTTCATATCGGGACCAGGGTTTAATAGTCAGCTGGTGTCAGCATACAGTTCATATCCGGACCAGGGTTTAATTGTCAGCTGGTGTCAATATACAGTTCATATCGGGACCAGGGTTTAATTGTCAGCTGGTGTCAATATACAGTTCATATCGGGACCAGGGTTTAATTGTCAGCTGGTGTCAATATACAGTTCATATCGGGACCAGGGTTTAATTGAATATTCTCCGATAATAGCAGCAATAAAAAAATATACATTTTAACTTTGGATTCTTGATTGGCATGTCCTTCTTTGAATCCGTTCTATTTATGAAGTCATTCAGGACATCGTTAGATGTTGTAAAATAGTCAGAATCAAGAGGTATTGAAAATATTGCAAGTTGGAATATTGGGGTGTAGAAAAGGGAGGAATATTTCACCTTGTGAGGGTTTAAACACACAAGTAAATTTCCTTGGGCAGAGCAGATGAATGTCTATGGGGCACAATGGAGAACTGGAATCACTCACCTGGAATCCATCGCTCCCAGCAGAGCCAGTGATGTTAAAAACCATGCAACGGGCCAGGAGGAATACCAGATGATTTGCCATTGTGGTAGTGTTAATCCAGACTCACTCAGTAAAACAGCAATGATATTCCATTCAAAGCACGACCGCACTTGATGTTCCACCGAGGGCACGGCTGCACTCGACCAAACAGGATGCCAGACACGCCATATTGTCCAATAAGGAGACTGAGCGCCAGTAGGCTACCGCAACAGAAAATCACAGCAGTGTTGAGAATTTGAGATCTGTCACGGCTTGAACACGCCATGTAGGCTCAATAATAAGAGCAGATTTGGCTTTCTGAGGTGACATACTGACTCGTTATTCAGCAAAATAAAAAATATACTTTGAACATGACTGATCAGTAAAATAATTTGGTGCTTTAAAAATAAATTGAACAAACAATAAAAGACTACACAGACGCAAACGCAACCCACAGCCAGCACCCATCTTGGATTGATCAGGTGATGGTGATATCAAGAGTCTTTTGATATTGTTGGGTCACAGACATCAGGAAGTCATGCCATGCAAAAGATATGTGACCAAATATTAAAAATGATTACTTTATTCTATATTATGTTAAACTGTCCAATATTTTACGATGCCTGAAAATGGGGGGAACTATGTACAAAAGGTTCTATAATTTCTAAAGGGTTAATCTGATATGGATGAAAATACCCTCAAATTAAAGCTGACAGTCTGCACTTCAACCTCATTGAAGCGCTACAGAACCAAACTAACAAAAAATGTGTCACTGTCCAATGAATTATGGTGCTAACTGTATGTACATTAGTCATCTTGGAACTTTGTTATTCAAATCAAGATCGAAAGTTTAATATTGAAACAATTTGACAGTTTAGGAGTTCAATTTTGTTTGAAAGTAGTTTTTACCCCAGTGTTGATTCCAATCTATCCTGGTGTGATCGCACCCCAGTGACATTTTATTTGTTCACAATCTGTGAGCGTGTGCGCTCAGTTGATTGACTAAGTGTTTTTCGTTTTTTATTGCTAATGCTAAATTGTCTAATCATTTTCATACAGCATACAGTTGAAGTCGGAAGTTTACATACACTTAGGTTGAAGTCATTAAAACTCATTTTTAACCACTCCACAGATTTCATGTTAGCAAACTATAGTGTTGGCAAGTCAGTTAGGACATCTACTTTGTGCAAAGGATATGCAACCAAATATAAAAAATTTAAAGGCACAGTCAACTTAGTGTATGTAAACTTCTGACTCACTGGAATTGTGATATAGTGAATTAAAAGTGAAATAATCTGTCTGTAAACAATTGTTGGAAAAATTACTTGTGTCATGCACAAAGTAGATGTCCTAACTGACCTGCCAGCACTATAGTTTGCTAACATGAAATCTGTGGAGTGGTTAAAAATGAGTTTTAATGACTTCAACTTAAGTGTATGTAAACTTTCGACTTCAACTGTAGTGCGGTTAGGCATTCGGTGCTGCCGCGTTTCTTACAGCTATAGGAATATTTGCATTCCTTTTTTTGATTATTTTGTATTTGGGGAAGTAGTTTTATCCCAGTGCTGATTCCAATCTATCCTGGTGTGGTCGCACCCCAGTGAGATTTAGTTTTTTCACAATCTGTGAGCGTGTGCGCTCCGTCGATTGATTAAGTGTTGCAAGGAGTGTATGAGTCTACCTTGGGTGTGGTTGCACCCTAGTGAGGCATTTCCCAATCGGTGAGTGTGTGCACTACATTGATTGATTTAAGTGCTGCAGGAAGCGGTTGCTAATTCTGAATATACCCTGGGTGTGGTCGCACCCCAGTGAGATTTTTTACAATCTGTGAGCGTGTGTGATCCATTTTGGTTTGTATACAGCAAAGATGTTTGCAATCTTTTCTTTATTTTGCTTATTCTTTGTCTATATCCTGGGCGTGGTCGCACCCCACTGAGACTTTTCCCAATCGGTGAGCGTGTGTGCTACATTGATTGGTTTGTGGCAAATTGTGAGCGTGTCAATCCATTTTCTGCCCCTGCATTTCCCCCTACTCAAGTTCACCCGGTTGCGTCATCAGGTGTCCTTCATTTTGGTCCAGGTATGAGCGCCTTGTTCACAGAAAATGGGGGAGCCATGCAGATGGCTGATGGTCTCACCAGGTGCTGCCTGTGCCTTGGTTTAGGGCACCTGCAGGTTGCGTTCTCAGACCCCTGCCCATGCTGCGTGGGCATGTCTTTGGAAACCAAGCAGGCCAGATTGGATGCGTTTATGTGTCATATGCCATATGCCCCCCTCTGGCAGGACGCCACCTGTGGTAGGGGTTGCCCCTAAAATGCAAGGGTGTTACCGCCATCGATGGCCCTTCACAAAAAAAGGGCAAGGCTGGCAAGGGTAGTACCTCTCCGCAGAAGTCACGCAGCTGCGCTCTGCAGTTCAGCAGCTGACTGAGATGCTGGAAGTCCATACTAAAGTACAGACGGCTCCCCAGCCTAGTCCTCCTGAGAGGCCTCCAGAGGAGGAGGATCCGAATATGGATCCGAACTTTGAGGGGTTTGATGCGCTTTCCACAGCGGCTTCTCACACCCTATTTTCTCAGAGTCGGTCCTGCACATTTGACTAATCTGACAGAGTGTCGATGGAAGGTTCGGGGTCCACTGAGGATTCAGCAGACTACTCGGCCTCTTTAGAAACTATTCTCCGCTCAGCCTTAGCATGCATGAACTGCGATGTGCCTCAAGCTGGTAAAAAGAAGACGTCTAGGTTTCACCGACATGCTCCCCAGGGGGAGCTGTTTACCATGCCGGCGTCTACCGATTTTCTGAAAAAGCTGGCTAAGTGTTGGGCACGCCCTGGCTTGCAGCAGGTGCCCAAAGATTGTCGTTCATGTCCATGAAGGACGCTGAGGTCCATTAGCTGAACCATATGCCCTCTGTTGAGCCCGCCATCGTGCTGCTTGTGGCATCTCCCAAGGAGGCAGTTTGGGCAGATGCCCGCTGCCCAAGACTACAGTCCAAGACCACAACTGATGATTTGCTCTGTAGGTCATATAATGCACTTTTATCTGCGACACATCTCTCAGGCGTTTGCGTTCATGACACATGAGCTAGGTTGTGTGATGTCCTTGCTCACGATGACTTGGTATCAGGCGTGGTTGGCTCAGTCCCTTGTCCCAGATGCCACGAAGAGAACTATGCGAGACCTGTCGGTTATCCCCGGCGAAGTCTTTACCTCCTAGCCAGACAGATGCTTGAGCACTTTGTGGAAGCATTGAAATGCAGGGAGTGGCAGATGTCCCCCCTCAACACTCTTCTGTTCATTAAACCCAGCCTATGGCTCGTAGTCATGCACAGCCCTCATATAAGAAGGGAGCCCCTCGTAGTCCGGCCACCTGTGCAGTGGTGTCGGATTCACGACACAACCCCATGGGTCCACCTAGTTTTGCCAAGACCAACTGCCGAATTGAGCAGCCCTCACAAAAGACCTGTGGATTTTCTCCACGATTTCAAGGGGTTACCGCCTTCAGTTCAACCGTCGGCCCCCAACATTTCCGGGGTCAGGTATACACGCGTCCTGGACCCCATCCAGTCAGGGATGCTGAGTCAGGAAATTACAGGCCTCCTGGAGAAGTGTGCCATGTCAGTGGTGCCTCCCTCCGAAGTCCTGCACACCGTGAAAACAGGGGATTGGTTCATGGCTGTGGACTGGAAAGACGGGTACTTCCACATTTTTATCGGAGTGGAGCATTGTCGATTCCTGCGCTTTGTGTTCTGAGGTTGGGCATACTAATTCAATGTCCTCCCATTCGGCCTTCCTCTGGCCCTCCGTGTATTCACCCGTTGTAGGAGCGCTGTTCTATATCACTGCTCCGGCTGAGAGGGTTGAAAATCCTGCCATACCTGGACGATTGGCTGATATGTACCGAGTCATACAGTATGGCGCTCTCACACACTGCCCCGACATTAGGACACATCTCCAGTCTGGGCATCAATGTAAATTATAGCAAGAGCCAGCTAGTGCCGAGCCAGTCCATCACTTATATCGGACTACTGCTCGATCTATGGAGCATGAGGGCATATTTGACGCCCTGCCGCATAGCCACTGTGCTCGACATTGTGTATCGGTTCCAAGTGAACGTGGTCCTCGAAATTAGGGTTTTTCAGAGGTTTTTAGGCCTGATTGCAGCCGCCTCAGCAGTCGTGCCTCTTGGACTCTGGGCAGCCAGGCTGCTTCAAATGTGGTTGAACGCCATGACGCTGCACCCAAAGTGGGACCGTCACACTTGAATCAGCAGCACTGGCCAGTTCAGGGATTGTGGTCGCAACCACATCAGTCAGACTACATCAATGTTCTCAAACTCCAAGCAGTTTTCTTGTACTGAGGCACTTCTTGCCCGTGCTCCAGGGAAAACATGTGATAGTGAGGTCGGAAAACACCTCGCCAGTTTATCACATAAACCACTAAGACGGAGTAAGGTCCCGCCAGTCCTTGAGAGTGTCCCAGCATCTCTTGAACTGGGTGCTTCCCAGGGTGGCCTCTCTTTATGCTTAAGTTGGTATGGCGACGGTTCGTCATGCTCAGTCAGACCAATTCACCTCTCAGGAGTCCATTCACTGTCCCCTGTGGTTCTCGATAGCCATGGCCAATGGAACCGTGATTTCCAATACCCCTCAATCTTCTTTACGGATCCCTCCTGGGATCTCCCTTTGGTTTTGCGAGCGCTTACGGGCCAGCCCTATGAGCCTCTCGATATGACCAGCCTTCAATGGCTTTCCTTTAAGTTATTTCTACTAGCAATGGCATTAGCTTGGCACGTTGGTGAGCTCTGCGCTCTCTCCATCAGCGCAGCCTATCTTAGGTGGCGGCCGGATTCACCGTAATCGATCGTGACCCTACTATAACTGCATCACATTATTATTTTTTTCCTATGCACTGTAATTACCAGTAGGCCTCCTAAAAATAGTATTAAGTCCCATCATGGAGTACATTATAACAATCTTAATTATATTCCTTTTTCTTTGTTGGTGTGAAAAATAAATGATTATCTGATAATACATACACTAGGACTCCTCTTGACACTCCCACACTTATTAAATCACAGTGGTCTTGCCATAATGCATTTGAATATAAGAAGTCTTATGCCGAAACTGTATTCCGTTAGGATTTTGGTTAAACAATCAGATCCTGAAATTATATTGTTAACAGTATCCTGGCTATCAAGTAAAGTCAAGGATGGTTACAATATTTATATAACAGACAGAGTCTTGTGGGGGTGGTGTTGCCATATTTCTTAAAATCTGTTTTATAGTATCTTTACTTCAGGTTTATCGGGTTGAATTTACTGAGGTTTTTCTGAGGTACTCAATGACCACTGATACAGGAAAAAGGCTACTGGTGTTGATTCTCTTGATCCAAGATTGCTTTTGCTGGCAGCTCCCATTTTGGTTTTACTGTTGACTCACATTTTTAACCTGACTATTGCTGGGGGAAGTATTCCTAAAGTTTGGAAAGTAGCTCACGTCTCTCCTTTATTTTAAAGCGGAGAGGTTAGTGTTCCAAACAACTACCGCCCAATCTCCAAACTTCCTTGCTTAGTCAAAATTTTAGAACAATTGGTGAATAAACAAGTTTGTTCTTTATTTATCTCCAGTTGAAGTCGAAGTTTACATACACTTAGTTTGAAGTCATTAAAACTCATTTTTAAGTTTTTAAAAATTTTAACCAAACTCATTTTTAACCACAGATTTCAGTGGGTCAAAAGTTTACATACACTAAGTTGACTGTGCCTTTACATTTTTAATATTTTATATTTTTTATATTTTTTAATATATCATCCTTTGCAAGCCATGACTTCCTGATGTCTGTGACCCAAAAGACTCTTGATATCTTATTTTTTGGTACTCTTCCAAGCGATACTATAATGTCTCTGCATTTGAATGGATCTCTCAAACAACTTCTGTGGTAAACAGGTATTCCACAGGTAAACAGGTGATGCCATCATGACTCTATATAAAAGGATATCAAAAGACTCCTGATATCTTATTTCCAGGTACACTTAGAAGCGATACTATAACCTCTGCAGTTGAATGGATCTCTATGGGAATTGGGGGGGGGGGGACTAGATTTAGCTGTAAAAAGTGTATGTAAACTTCCGACTTCAACTGTATTATAGGCGTCAAATTCGCCTCCGAATTATTTGCAATTTTGTGTCGTTTATTTGCGTCGTTCTTGGCATGTAATGGCCTTAACTCTATTTACTTTGGCCCTTCAGAGGCAATTTCCACCTGGTTTCTACTAGTTTTATTTAAATGTCAATATCTAAAAAATATTCCCTGCACATCCATGGTTTTAAGTTCAAACTGAAGAAGAAGCTGTATCATTCAGAAATTTGCTACAGAATACATTTATTTCAGAATAGTCACATACAGTATATACAGATCTTTTCCAAAAAATTAGAATATCATGGAAAAGTTTTTTTTCCATAATTCCATTCAAAAAGTGAAACTTTCATAGATTATAGATTCATTACACACAAAGTGAAATATTTCTAGCCTTTATTTGTTTCATTTTTCATAATTTTGGCTTACAGCTCCAGAAAACCCCCAAAACAGTATTTCAAGAAATTAGAATAGTGCGTCGAAAATCACACACACAAAGGTGTGTAATGAATCTATAATCTATGAAAGTTTCACTTTTTGAATGGAATTATGGAAAAAAACAAACTTTTCCATGATATTCTAATTTTTTGGAAAGGATCTGTATATAATAACCATAACATACGTTGCCTAATGTATTTAAATACGTTTAAAAAAGAACGTACGAAAGCGCGTGTGTATTTACACAAGAACAGGAACGTATTTCAGCCCTAAGTGCGACGGGTAGTCGCTGTGGAAATGTCGACTGTGCGGGACTTTGGCAAAATATAACAAGATAAACTCTTCAGGGTTCATCAGAAAACAGCTGTAGCTGAATATACTGGTAAGTACTTGGTTTCTTAAACATATTTATACGAGAGATTTTGGAGAAAAAAATGAGGTGTCTTCTAAACCAAAAGTGCGTTTAAAAAAAATATTATTGTTTCTATACGTGAACATGATTTTCTTAGCATGTATAAACGGTGCATTTTATGCATTTTACAGTCTGTGGCTGTTGCCAGAGGAGGGTCGTAAGTGCTTTGGGCTATTAATAGCACCCTCCTAATTTATTGCACTGCAGTGTAACTGGAGAAGCTGAGGTTTTCGCAAGAGGCTACCCTTTTAAAAAATACTGCGTCAAAATTTACGAGGTTTTCTTAAAGCTGTAGTTTATCATTTCAGACGAACATGAATACTGTAATTGAGATGGATACGTCTCACCCACTAGGGGTGAAGTTTATAGAGTTAAGTCACCTTTTTGGAATGCCCTGTGTTTATAAACCGGGGGCACACTGTCTGTGTAATGTTAGTAGACAAACATTAACTAGCTACTGTACTGTCTTGGTTGCATCTCATATGAACATTAGTTCTCTAATGTTTGCTAACTGCTAGATTGCCAATGTTAATCTTCTACAGAAGGTAAACTCACCAGTTGAGAGTTAGTCAACATACAGAAAAGGCCCATTTCCATCAGTGAACACTTGGGTAAAAGAAAAATATGAATTAGAAACTTAAAGTAGCTGCAAGCAGCGATACATGGGGTCCAAGCAAAAGGTTGTAATTTTGTTGTAATCGTGTTACATTGGTTTACTTTTACAATTGAGTCTCGGAAGGTATATGTGAGACACATGTAGCTGCATGACATGAGTGTCTAAACATGAATATGTATAAAAGGTCAAACTGTTTTCAGACCACCACCTTCAGTTAATTCTGGGTAAACTGAATAATTTCAGAAGACCTTCATGAAATGTGCAATTTGTTCTTTCCTGGAGATAGAAGATACTGGAAAGTTTCCATAGTGCAACAATGAGACTAAATACAACAATTCAACAGCCAGTTTATTTCTCTCAATGTAGTCATCACCAAAGCTACATAGGTCTCACTCATGTAGTTAGGCCAAAACTGGGGACAAAGGAAAATGGATAATAGCATTTCCAAAATGGCGGCCAATCGAAGATGGTGCCGATACATTTAGTACACATATGTGTTCCAGATGAGGAAAATGATCACTACAACAAGTTTTAATTAATTTCTAAATATTTTCAAAAAAATATTATGCGTGAGTGAGTGCTAGTATAGCTACCAAATTAAATCAATTTCCTTCAATCCATTTTGGTGGGATTAGCATTTTTGTGTTAAACTATGCCCACATCAATTTTTATTTGCTTAATGCAGTGATACAGTTTAAAATATCCACTTTCTTTACAGTAAGAGGACCTACGAATGAACAAATTAGTTGAAGTTCCATGTTGATTTGTCAAACGGTCTAGCAGGAGATGTCTTTTAAAGGTTTTTCAATAAATTGAAAATGGCAGAAAGTACAGAAAGGTGGACAGTATGACTCCTAAGAACTCGAGATTTCCATGAGGAGAGACATTTCAAGAGACTAGGTAGGATGTAAGCATCTAGCTCACACTGGTATGTGTGAAAAGCACATGTCCTTTTTGTTGAATTAATGTGAAAATAAGATTTGTAGATATGAAAAGTACAAGAAAGTGTATGTTGTTTTGTCGAAAAGAAATGCAACCTTTGGTACCTGGTGGGATTTGAACCCAGGTCTCCCACATCAAAGGCAATTGCTCTAACCACAAAGCCATTGCAGATGTTGTACACATTAACAATTATTTGAGGGTATGGAGCATTTTTGATTTTAGAATTTGGCAAGAAAAAGAATAACTTAATTAAAACTTTATTTGTGTCACTCATTTAAGTACTAGTGAAACAGTGAATAGTTAATATAGTTAAATTTCTTTGCCTTTGCAGTTTGCAATAATGTGAAAAGAACATTATTAAGCGTGAAAAGCATAACAAACTGCATTATTTTTGTCGAAAAAAAAAGGTAACCTTCGGTGGGCCTACCTGGTGGGGATCGAAGCCGGGACTGCCACATCCCAGGCCATTGCTCTTACCACTAAGCCATAGCAGATACCCTGTGGTGGCCCAGTGATTGATCACTATACAAAATTTTCAATGTTTAAAACACAACAGTGATCTTTCATAAATTTATTAATTAAAAATACATATTATGATCTATAGTGCCACTATTTGATTCAATTTGGCCAATACTTGATGTGAGTGCTAGTATAGCTACCAGATTTCATCAATGTGCGTCAATCATTTTGGAGTTATTAGCATTTCTGTGGTAAACCACGCCCACATCAATTTTTATTGGCTTAGTGCGGCCATGTTCTTTGAAATATCCGATTTCTTTATCATAACTTTTAAGAGGACCTTTATCTGAACAAATTGGTGATAGTTCCATGTTGATAGATCAAACACTCTAGGGGGAGATGTTTTTTAAAGGTTTTTCAATTAATAAAAAATGTCTGAAAATACAAAATGTTGGACCTTATGACTCCTAAGCAATTGATTTGTCCATGGGGAGACATGTCTTCTGATGTAGAATGTAAGTCTTTATCTGCAAAGGGGCAGAAGTTATGATTGTTTGAATATTGGAAATTCAAATGACAGTTACAGTGCCACCAAGTGGCCAATCAGTGCCAAAATCGCTGTGTGGCTGTATTAAACTACCTCCTACTAAAGTTTCATAGTTGTCAGTTTTGTGGTTAGGCCAAAACTGGGGACAGAGGGAAATGGCAATAGCATTTCCAAAATGGCGGCCAATCCAAGATGGCAGTGACATATATGGGACATACATATGTTCCAGATGAGGAAATTGATCACAACAGCAAGTTTTAAATGTCTAAAGAATAATGGTGATTTTTTAATGAATTTAAAAAAATATATTATGCTCTGTAGCGCCACCATTTGATTCTATTGAGCCAATACTTTAGAGTTTGGCTCATAAGGTCAGTACAAGTATAGAAACCAAATTTTATTCATATCCATTGAAGAATTGAAGAGTTATTAGCATTTTTGTGACTAGCCACGCCCACAACAGTTTTTATTGGCTTACTGCGGTCAGGATATTTGTAATATCATGACAATCACTTGGCAACTTTTTAGAGGACTGTCCCCTGAACAAAAGGGTGTGAGTTGCATGTTGATATGTCAAAAGGTCTCGGAGCAGTTTGATTTTAAAGGTTTTCCACAAAATGCTAATTTGCAAAAAATCCAATATGGCGGACCTCATTGGTCCTGAAGGCAAAGTTGTTTGCCACAAACCAAGGAATTTGAAGCCCAAAAGATCATAGAATTTCACTTTGTCTCTATAGCGCCACCATCAGGTCAATGGGGTTGAAATTCGCTGCATGTGTCCCATTGCAGTCTCTACGTGTGTGCAAAGTTTCAGCAAACGTTATCATGTGGTTTTGCTGCAACTGTTACAAATGTGGGAATAGTAATAATAAAACCAGCAATAACAATAGGGTTCCAGCACTACGTGCTTGAACCCCTAATAAAGGCTTGTGGTGCTGGTGCCTTTTCTGTTCTGGCCAAATTAAAAAGTAGGCTACATGGTTAACATGGCTTTAACCCCTCCGTGCAGATTCAATTCTCACCTATTTAGGAGGTGTTCTTTTTAAGGCTTTATAACTCCAGGGGCCCTATCTTACACCCGGCGCTAAGCGGCGCTAACCGAAACGCAAGTGTCTTTGCTATCTTACACCCGGCGCATGGTTCATAATAACGCCTTGCGTTCACGTCGTTTAACTAGCATGTGTTCCTGCGCCCATTACAAGTGAACTGGGCGTGTTGGTCTTAAGATGAGGTGTGGCCAGGATTATTTTTGGCGTATTGCTATCTTGAGCCAGTAGAAAGCGATTGCGCTAGAACCACCACAAACCTGGTCTAAAGTCATGTTGCAGTTGTTTACATGTTATTTTAACGGCGCATATAAGTGCGTCTACATAGGCGTGTGCACAACGCGCGTACCCTCCTGTCTGTTACACACAGGGGCGCGCACAAGCATGACTAAAATATCTAGATCACAATGTAAAATATAATTATTGTGTAGGCTGTATCAAAAATGCATAATAATAAAAGGTTCCATAGGTCCACATACCTTTCCCTCAGCGAAGGGAAACAATGCCACATGCTACATTGCTCTCAGCCCACTCCATCAATATCCAGGTGATGTGCGATGGTACGGGACAATGGCTATCCATGAAAAAGGAGCTGACAACACCTATATCTTGTCATTTACACCTAATGCGTGAATTGTCATTCAATGGAAAACTCGCGCACTGCAATAGACGGACATTTGAGTTTTGAAAATACGCTTCAGATGTCATTACAATACAGCTCTGCTTATCTAGGAATACAGCCTGTAAGTAAATAGAATGGTTTGTGACTGAAAAAAGTTCAAAACCTTGTCCAGTGAATATTGCTTTTATTGTTTTTCAAATAGCCTAGGCTACAGCGGATTCGCTGTGCATAAAGTTTTTTTCGATAGCCTATGGTTAAAAAATGGAGATAAATGTCACCATGTTAACTGAATTGTAACCTTAGCTATTCTTCGTCCTTCATATTTTTTAAATTACAGTGACAAGGTTTCCATACCCTCAGCTTATTAAAACCCCGCTGATTTCACCTGTTATTCCATAACTGAACAAAAGATTTTAAAGAGAACTAAGCGTCTAATTAGAAACTAAAACAAATTTGCAGCACGTTACAATTAATTCACAATTAATTTTTATACCATTATCTGCATGTGCGCTTTACAGGAGCAGGTCTGTTTCCCCTGCTGTAAATCGCACTTCCTGGGAAAGCAAATTGTTTTAAAGCATTACGCTACCAGTAAAACAGGTTGGTCACATTTCCATAAGCAGGACATTATAAAACAAGGGAAAATATGCGTGAACCTATGGGTTGCCAACCTGACAGGCAAAATAACGTTATTTATTTTATTAATCAAAATTAGAATGCAGGTAATGAACTTTGGATGAAGCTTGAACATGAGTTAATTGCTTCATTGCATAATCAAACTAAATTTGTTAAACAAGCAGGCTAATTTGGCATTTTCTAAGGTGAGAAGGAAGCCATTGGTAGCTTATTCCTCGCTGTTGCAGGTGCCTTTAACTAAATTTAACCGCATATATTTTGTAAAATAACAGCACTGTCGGGAATTACCGGGAACTCAAAATGGTTTGTCCGAATAATATTTATCATAGGCTACTATTGATCCATATAGCCTATTCCTTGATCGCACTGAACACGCACGAGCATGTCTGGTTCGCCATCATATAAGCAATCCGCCAAGGTGGAAAAGAAGGCTTTTAAAGGGAATGGGATATGACATTTTGATTGGTTTATTGCATGTCACGCCCAAGACACACCTATAATTAATGAAGAGACTAGGTTCAGCCCACTTGCACGCTGCGCCGTGCTTAGCGCCCAAAAAACACGCCGTTAAAATAGCAAAAGTGGACTTGGACACGCCCTAAATTGACTTTACGCCATGCGCCTAGACCAAGCGCCAACTTGACAACCACGTATAAACACATCCTTTCTGGAGTGTAATTTTTCTGTTGAAAACATTAATTTAAATGATGTCTTCTTCCAAGAGGCAATTTTAATAATTTGACATTTAACTCATTCAATGCCAGAGTGTTCTGGAACACTAAGGGCTCTATCGTGACCATCTTAGCACTTGGTCTAAATGCATGGCGCAAAGTGCATTTAGGGCATGTCCAAGTCCACTTTCGCTAGTTAGACGGCGTGTTTTTTGAGCGCTAAGCACAGCGCAATGTGCAAATGGGGTGAACTTAGTCCCTTCATTAATTATAGGTGTGTCTTTGGCGTAACATGCAAAAAACCAATCAAAATGTCATATCCCATTCCCTTTAACCCCTTGGCGCAGATGGCAAATTTCACCTATTTAGGGGGTGCTCTGTTTAAGGCTTTATAACTCCAGGGGCCCTATCTTGGCGATCTTGGCGCTTAGTCTAAGCGCATGGCGCTAAGTCAATTTAGGGCGTGTCCAAGTCTACTTTTGCTATTTTAACGGCGTGTTTTTTGGGCACTAAGCACGGCGCAAGGTGCAACTGGGCTGAACCTAGTCTCTTCATTAATTATAGGTGTGTCTTGGGCGTGACATGCAATAAACCAATCAAAATGTCATATCCCATTCCCTTTAAAAGCCTGCTTTTCCACCTTGGCGGATTGCTTGATGGCGAAACAGACATGCTCGTGCGTCTTTAGTGTGATCAAGGAATAGGTTAAATGGAGTATGATCAATATTATTCGGACTAACCATTAGCCTATGAGTTCCCGGTAATTCCAGACAGGGCTGTTATTTTACAAAATATATGCGGTTAAATTTTGTTAAAAGGACCTGCAACAGCTGAGAATAAGCTATCAATGGCTTCAGTCTCACCTTAGAAAACGCCAAATTAGCCTGCTTGTTCAGCGAATTTCGTTTGATTATGCAATGAAAGTGTCATACATCAATTTCAAGAGGCTGTTCTCATGGAGTTCTCGAAGTTCAAGCTTCATCCAAAGTTCATTAGGCTACCTGCATAGTAGGCTAATATTGATTAATAACATACATACCGTTATTTTGCCTTAATGATGACACTAAATAGCCTACAATAAAGCTGTCAGGTTCGCAACCCATATGTTCACGCATATTTCCCCTTGTTTAATAATGTCCTGTTTATGGAAATATGACCAACCTGTTTTACTCGTAGCATAATCCTTTAAAACAATCCACTTTCCCAGGAAGACCGTGAAACGTGCGACTTACAGCAGGGGAAACAGAGAACATGCAGCGCACGTGCAGAGAATGGCATTAAAATTAATTGTGAATTAATTGTGTAACGTGCTGCAAATTTGTTTTAGTTTCTAATTAGACGCTTAGTTCTCTTTAAAATCGTTTTGTTCAGTTATGGAATAACGGGTGAAATCAGCTGGGTTTTAAACGGTGAGAGTATGGAAACCTGGTCACTGTAATTTAAAAAATATGAAGGACGAAGAACAGCTAAGGTTACAATTTAGTTAACATGGTGACATCTCCGTTTTTTAACCATAGGCTATCGAAAAAAACCTTATGCACAGCGAATCCGCTGTAGCCTAGGCTATTTGAAAAACAATAAATGCAATATTCACTGGACAAGGTTTTGAACTTTTTTCAGTCACAAACCATTCTATTTACTTACAGGCTTTATTCATAGATAAACAGAGCTGTATTGTATTGACATCTGAAGTGCATTTTCAGAACTTAAATGTCCGTCTATTGCCGTGCGCGAGTTTTCCATTGAATGACAATTCACGCATTAGGTGTAAATGACAATTCGCGCATTAGGCTTGATATACAGTAGGTGTTATCAGCTGCTTTTTAATGGATAGCCATTGTCCCGTACCATCGCACATCGCCTGGATGTTGATGGAGTGGGCTGAAAGCAATTTAATGTGCATGGCATTCCCCTTCGCTGAGGGAAAGGTAGGCTATGGACCCTTTTATTATTATGTATTTTTTGATATGGGCTACACAATAATACTATTTCACATTGTAATCTTGATATTTTAATCATGCTTGTGCGCGCCCCTGTATGTAACAGACAGGAGGGTACGCGCATTGTGCACACGCCTTTGTAGACGCACTTATATGCGCCGTTAAAATAACATGTATATAACTGCGACATGACTTTAGACCAGGTTAGTGGTGGTTCTAGCGCAAGCGCTTTCTGCTGGCTCAAGATAGCAATACGCCAAAAAGAATCCTGGCCACTCCTCATCTTAAGACCAACACGCCCAAACGGCGCAAGAGTACATGCTAGTTGAACGGCGTGAGCGTTAGGCGTTATAATGAACCTACCGCCGGGTGTAAGATAGCAAAGACACTTGCGTTTGGATTAGCGCCGCTTTGCGCCGGGTGTAAGATAGGGCCCATTATGTCAGAAATAGCTATGCATGCCATGTAGAACAAACTCCCCATGTTCACGTTGTGCTTATTGTGCTACATTGTTTTAAAAAGATAAGAAAATTATTTAACAGATCCATTTAAAGACTGATTTGAATCAATAGGCTCCTAATTGGTGAAAGTGTGGAAACATGGCCACTAAAACTAACCACTTGGTAGATAATGAAGAATTCAAACACAAAGCAAATGATAACGAGCCAAACCTGCATTGTGTTAATAAGCTTAAAGAACAAACTTAGTTAAACACGTGTTCAACAACCTAATTAGGAGCCTATTGATTCACTTCACTCTTTAATTTTAGTGAAAATACATTATTGTGTAACCTCTTTTTATGTAATTGTTGCAATATAGCACAATAAGCACAACGTGGACATGGGGAGTTTGTTCTACATGGCATGCATAGCTATTTCTGACATAATGTATCTTAAGAGGGCGAATAATTCCTCCAAACATGAAAAGAAAAATTAAGAAAAATGAACAGCTTGTTAAAATTCTGGGATTGCACGAAAACCAGCATACACAGGGGTCCCCCAGGACCGGTTTGGGAACCCCTGCTTTACAGTATGTATACTTTTGTCCTGGGATTGCATTTTTCTATAGTTTTTTTTTTCTATTCATAATGACTCAAAGGAAATTTTTACCTTAATCTACCACATACACTGCCTGGCCAAAAAAAAAGTTGCACACTCTAATATTTTGTTCGACCGCCTTTAGCTTTGGCGCGCATTTGTTGTGGCATTGTTTCGACAACCTTATGCAATGTCACAACATTTATTTCCATCCAGAGTAGCATAAGTTTTTGGCTGAGATCTTGTATTGACGACGGGAGAGTCGAACCACTCCGTAAAGTGTTGTCCAGCACATCCCAAAGACTTTCAATGGGGTTAGGGTCAGGAATCTGGTGGCTAATTCATGTGTGAAAATGATTCCTCATGCTCCTTGAACCACTCTTTCACAATTTGAGCCAGATGAATCTTGGCATTGTCATCCTGGCATATGCCCATTGATGGGATAACCTGGTCATTCAATACATTCAGGTACTTCGCTGACTTCACTTTATTGCTGCATAATGTTGCTGAGCCTAGACCTGACCAACTGAAGCAACCCCAGATCATAACACTGCCTCCAGAGGCTTGTACAGTGGGCACTATGCATGACGGGTGCAATGGCAACTTTTTTTTTGGCCGGGCAGTGTATCAGCGCACAGTAAATTGGAATGAGCATTTGGCATGCCCGAAGAGACAAGGATATACGCCATAGCCTATATTATGTACGATAACATGAACATAAAATAGTATTCCACCATCTGCAAAATGCTGCCAAATGTTTTATCTTCAATGAACATCGGTAGCCTACATCAAAAATACATTTAACGATTGCACTACAGTATGTGAAATGCACTCAAAATGCGAAAATAACAATAGGGCTATCAAACATATTGGAAAGACAGTGCTCAAGTGGAAACACGAACGTACATATGTAGCCAGCGAGACCAACGGCATTTTAGAAGCAAAAATACTTACATATCGGAGAAGGGAAACTCCCCTCCCTAAAACGTCTTCTATAGAGCTAGCGTAATAATAGACCGTTAAAACGAAAACTGCAGTTACGCTGGGCTCTAGTAAATTATTCAAAGCACACAAAAAGACGTAGCATATACCGTTGCTAAGGTTATAATGTACTCTATTGGATAAAAAAGTCGACAATTAAAGAGATACTGCAGAGGCTTTTCTAAGGCCTTTTTTACCGCTTCAATTTGAACTGGAACTCGTGAGTAGGTGTGGTCATATGACGATGGTGCCACGTAGTCATATTATGAATATTCATAAGGTAAAGGAGTGAAAGGGTGTGTCTTGGTGAACTGACTCAGGCCCCCACTGAACTCAGCCCCCTTCCTGCTCTCTCCTCACCTAAACAAACAACAAAATGGCAAGCGACAAGAGTGACAGCAGTACTGCAGGGAGTTTTGAGGTGGAGGAGTTTGAAAGGATTCCTTCGTGGTGGAAGACTCTTCCTCGCGAAGATGTTGCTCGGGAAATACAGCCGTATTCATTCGAGTCACTGGCAGCAGCAGCCGCTGTATTAGTTGAGCGACGTCTTCGCGATCGAGGAGAGGACCGGGGATGTAACCAAATGGTAGAGCTAACGTTACCTAGCTAAGTTAGCTTGTTTGTCTGCCTAAAGTAACGTTACTATTAAATACATTCAAATACACAGCAAAACCCAGTCACACAGTAACGTTAGTATATTGAACATGGCTGGTTGTAGCGCCCAGCTCCACTTGGTCCGGAGAGAATTGTTATCATTTATTAGCTAACATTCATAAATGATAGCGATAACTAGCTATCTAGCTAAGTTACCAGCTCTCTGGACCAAACGGGGCTAAACTCACACACAATAGACTGCTTTGCATTACCTAATTTATCGATACATTCCATCTCTCGGCAGATTATGAAAGCTAACAGAGCCGGTGGCGTTACACCGAGGAACGATACATCTGACTCCTTGGCATAATGCAGGCAAGTTAGCTAAAGATACCAAAGTAAGACGTTGTAGATGAATAACTCTCTATGGCTACGTTCACACTGCAGGTGAAAAGTGGCCCAGATCCGATTTTTTCCTCAAATGTGACACAGATCAGATTTTTTTATGGAAGTGTGAACAGCGAAAATCACATTGAATCTGACATTTACAATTCTCATTTGGGCCACTTTTGAATGTGGTATTAGATGCCAATACATAACCGATTGTGTCAAAGCAACCGCAGTCTGTCAGATCGGAATGAATGTGACTTTTTTACCGTCATTTTTGATGCAGCTAGCAGGGCATTAGAACGTTAGCGCACGGGCTAGTTAACTCACTATTGTACAGGGTAGGTTATCAACAGATTCACATTATATTATCATGTGTTGTCATTTTAGATAAGTGGGAAATGTGCAAAGCAGTGGATTTTTTTGGGCACAAACGATACACCATAATAAGTCGGAAGTAGGCAACGTTTTTATATCATTCGCGGACAGCTGCGTTACCCGTTTTGTGATTTAAAATAATGTTGGCACTGTCCATATTATTGTCTTGGTTTGTTGCACGGTATTCATTATTCACGGTTTTCTCATGTAGCTGCTTACCGAACGTTATGGTTGTCGGTCCAATAGTGTGTCCAATTAGTCCAATTAAGGGTGCGCATGCTAGGCTATACGTTACACATGAAGTTGAACAGATGTGTCGTGTGATAGCTTTTTTATATTGTGTATTTTAACACGGCTGGAACGTATTGATCAATCTGCATCCCGGAACTATAAGTTTTATAAATGTTATTTCGACAAGTCTCACTAGCCAAACGGCCGAGCGCTCCATTTTCTTAACTCGCCCGTCCTCGCCCAGGCGAGTGAGCGAGGTTAATTTCATGCCTTGCTTGAGTTTCAATCAGTCCCGTCACCTATTCCCTTCACTATTTAGTTTCCCCTCTCACATCGTTTCAGTGCCAGTTCATTTTCTCTGCTCAGTTTGAGATCACTCCCAGCCATTCTTTTTGCTACCTTGTTTGTTGCCCGTAACCTGTTTTGTTCTGTTCCTCATCCAGCCCACCCAGCCTTCCTCCTGCCTGCCCTGATTTGCTGTGTCTCCTCTCCTGCCCCGCTTAGTTCACCAACCCCGTATCCAGCCCTTCATCCTTTTAGTTTGCCTTGCTTGCTTGCTTGCTGTTTTTGCCCGTAACTAATAAATATTCTCCTGGTGGAGTTTCATCGAGTTCTGTCTCAGAGTCTTGCATTTGGGTCCAGTCCTGAACACTGCCTTAACAGAACGAACTGGCCAGTGATGGACCCAGCAGACTCTGAGCAGACCCACCATGCCATCGCCTGCCAGGATCTGTCATGAGTCGGCACGGTCAACTCCTGCTCGACGTCATGGAAACCCTGAAGTGCGTCTCGGTGAGTGAGTCAAGTGAGCTCCTGCGGCACCGCCCAGTCCTTCCGCTCCCGTGCAACCTGCTACACCACCGCTCCTCTCTACCAGAGAGCCCCACATTCCCCAGCCTGAACGCTACCTGGACAATTTGGGAAATGCAGGGGCTTCTTGATCAATCTTGTATTTAATACACAACCTGGTTCTTACCACTCAGACCAGTCTAAGATCGCGTTCGTCATGGCCTGTCTGTGGGGGAGTGCGAGAGACTGGGCCACCGCCGTCTGGGACAGCCAGCATCCCAGCAGCACCCATTTCCCGACCTTCACTTCCGAGATGAGGAAGGTCGTCGACCACCCAGTTTGCAGTAGAGATGCCGCCCAACGCGTTCTCCACCTCCGCCAAGGTTCCTGCTGCACCGCTGAATTTGCGGTGGAATTCCGTATGCTGGCCACTGAATCAGGCTGGAATGACGTGGCTCTGCAGGAGGTCTCCCGTAACGGAATGAGGGAGGCTCTTAAGGACGAGTTGGCGACCAGAGATGACACCAGTTCACTGGACAGTTTAATATCCCTTGCTATCCAGATTGACAACCGTCTGCGGACCCGCCTGAGGGAGAAGACGGGTCGCGGCATTACCTCTATCCAGTACTTCTGCTCCAGCCCGGCAGCCCCGCCTCAGACGAACCTCTCAGTTCCTGAACCCCCAGCGGAGGATCCCATGCAGCTGGGCAGAGCTTGGCTTTCCTGGGAGGAGCGCCTGCGAAGAGTCCAAGCGGGGGCCTGCCTCTACTGTGGTCAGACCGGCCATATGCTAATTTCCTGTCCCGTTCGCCCAAAAGGAGTGGCTCACCAATAAGGCTGGGTGTCCTGGTGAGCCCTATCTCTCCTCTCCTGCCCAGTCCCGGTTCTTGTTGGACTGCTGTTACCTGGGAGATTGAGGGGATCATTAAGACCACCCAGGAGACGCAGCCGGACCCCAGAACTAACCCTGATTCCTGTCTGTTTGTCCCTGATACTGTTCGCTCCCAGGTCCTGCAGTGGGCACAGTCCTCTCACCTGTCCTGCCATCCGGGGGTTCAGTGCACTCTATCCCTGCTCAGGAGTAGCTTCGGGTGGCCGACGATGGAGGCGGATGCCCGTGCCTTCATACTCGCGTATACCATCTGCACCAGGAGCAAGGCTTGCCATCAGCCCTCCGTCTCCTATGCCCTCTACCTGTCCCCCGCCGTCCTTGGAGTCACATAGGGATTGACTTTGTGACCAGATTGCCACCATCAGACGGTAAGACCGTCATCCTCACCATTGTCGACTGTTTCTCCAAGGCGGTCCATTTCATCCCTCTCCCCAAGCTTCCCATAGCTTCTGAGACGGCGGAGCTCCTGGTGGACCACGTGGTGCGTTTGCACGGGATCCCCTCTGATGTCGTCTCCGATCGCGGCCCCAAATTCTCCTCCCCAGATTTGGAAGGCATTCTGCCGGTCCCTGGGGGCCTCCGCCAGCCTATCTTCTGGTTACCACCCCAAACCAATGCCAGACCGAGAGGACCATCCAGGACCTGGGAGCAGCGTTGTGCTGCGTGACGTGCCGAAACCCCTCCTCCTGGAGCAAGCCGCTTCCTTAGGTCGAATACACCCACAACTCGCTTACCAGCTCTGCCACCAGGTTGTCCCCATTCGAGTGTTCCTGGGGTACCAGCCAACCCTGTTTCCAGTCCAGGAGGAGGAAGCCTCCGTTCCATCTGTGCAGGCCCATCTTCTACGATGTAAGAGGGTATGGAACGATACCCGCGCCGCACTCCTTCGCTTCACCGCCAGCACCCAGCGCTTGGCGGACCGCCACTGCACCACAGCCCCCCAGTACACTCCAGGACAGCAGGTCTGGCTCTCCACCTCCATCATCCCCCTTCAATGCACCTCCAAGAAACTCCAACCCCGGTTCATCGGCCCCTACACCATCAGTTCAGTTATCAACACCCCCAGCCCTCGAGATCCACCCCATGTTCCATGTCTCACAAATCAAGCCCGTCTCCTCAAGCCCACTAAGCCTCCAGCTGATCCCCCTCCGCCCCCCCTGATCATCGACAACACTCCTGCCTACACAGTGAACAGCATATTGGACATCCGCCGCAAAGGACGCGGTTTCCAGTACCTGGTGGACTGGGAGGGTTACGGCCCCGAGGAGAGGAGCTGGATTTCCCACCAGCTCATCCTCGACCCCTCCCTCATTCGGGACTTTCACCGGGAACATCCAGAGAAAATTAAGCCCAGTGTGACGCCTCACAACTTTTTGCAATGTTTATTGCAAAACGTTGTGCACAACTTGTGCATGACTTCTTTTAAAAGCTGACAAAATAACAGTGCTCAAACAAACTTGCGCTAAATATTGTTATTATTATAATCTTTAAAAAAAAAAAACCTGTGAGCGCAACTTTGGATAATCTTGCTTAAAGCTGTTCTCGAACCTTATTATTTACGACTTGTAAATTATATATGGGATAGAGATTTCTCTATTCACTGGTCCTTCTGTTGAGCACCTATAGTTCCTTGTTTATATAGCCGGCTTGTAGCGCGTTGGGATCACCCCCTTTTTACTTTATATATGGGATAGATTGTCTTAAGCAGCCACTTGAACCAAGCTTTCATAATGGTACTGATAAGAACAATTCCTTTGGCTAAATAATACTTAAATGCAGCGGTTATTTTTCTCCACGTCCCACTACTTTTAGATAGAAAGGAATCCATTGGCTTCGCTTGTACAGGGAACGGGAACAGTGGAGACGCTGACAGGAAAGGCAACTGGCTCGCGCAATTTCACTCATTTCTCATATGTAATGTTGTTTGAGGCGATGAAACAGATTAGTTGTGCTGCTAGCTTTGGTAAGTATATTATTTGAGCAGTTTACAAAACACGGTGCTTTGTTCTGCGTCTGAACTATTGAAGCCAAACTCTCCATATGCATATCCTTAAGTTAAAAAGTCCACTTTCCCAGCAAGTCTTTGAAAAGTCAATTTACAGCAGGGGAAACAGACCTGCTCCTGTATGAAGTTAAAGCGCACATGCAGAGAATGGCAATAAAATTGATTCTGAATGAATTGTGTAATGTCATGCAAATTTGTTTTTGTTTCTAATTAGACTCTTAAAATCGTTTGTTCAGTTCTGGAATAAGAGGTGAAATCAGCGGGGTTTTAATAAAATGAGAGTATGGAAACCTGGTCACTGTAATTTAAAAAATATAAAGGACGAAGAATAAGGTTAAAATTCAGTTAACATGGTGATATTTAAATTAATCTCTGTTTTTTAACCGTAGGCTATCGAAAAAACCTTATGCACAGCGAATCCCAGGGACTGTAGCCTAGGCTATTTGAAAAATAATACACTGGACATGGTTTTGCACTTTTTTCAGTCTAAACCATTCTGATTACTACCAGGGTGTTGGCCTAAATGAAGAGAGCTGTATTGTAATGACATCTGAAGCGCCTTTTCAGAACTGAAATGTCCGTCTATTGCAGTGCGCGGGCTTTCCACTGAATGACAATTCACGCATTAGGTGTAAATTGACATTTCGCACATTAAGCTTGATATAGGTGTTATAAGCAAAGTTTTCAATGGACAGCCATTGTCCCATAACAGAAGATTGTCCCCCCAGAAGATTACAGGAATTATTAGCAAATATAGGCTAAGTCATAGCTTAATCCAGGATAATTGCGAATAGTCTATACATGTAACCTTACAAGTACCATCGCACATCGCCTGGATGTTGATGGAGTGGGCTGAAATCAAGTTAATGCGGCATTCCCCTTCGCTGAGGGACAGGTGTGTGGTCTTTGACCTATGGACCCTTTTATTATTATGCATTTTTTTTGATAGAGCCTACACAATAATAATATTTCACATTGTAATCTTGATATTTTTAGTCATGCTTGTGTGCGCCCCTGTGTGTAACAGACAGGAGGGCGTATGCGTGTTGTGCACATGCCTATGTAGACGCACTTATATGCGCCGTTGAAATAACATTAAACAACTGCGACATGACTTTAGACCAGGTTTGTGGTGGCTTTAGCGCAAGCGCTTTCTGCTGGCTCAAGATAGCAATACACCAAAAATTATCCTGGCCATGCCTCATCTTAAAGGGATAGTTCCGAATTTTGGACATAATGTCTCAATTCCGACTTACCCATGATGTAGTTGATTGATGGAAACTATTTTCAGCTAATTCCCTTCTTTTGGACATACACATGTTGCTAGTGCTAGCGCAACTCTATGGCAACCGGTAGCATCCACTACCAAACACACTTAAACACTTCACAGTGTACCCAAAGCAAATAAAATACGACGACAGTCTATCGGGGGAGCGATACTTTACATTACCTACGAATGTAGTGCCGGCACTGGTCGACTACAACAACAAAGAAGAGTAACAAGTTGCAATGGCCACGTTCGCTCCGCCACAGTACTTCCACAGAGAATATTAGGTCAGCACAAAGTAAAGGATTCAACGATAGTTTGACTTAAAAAATGATGGTATAAACACTCAAAATAACCCCGATAGACTGTTTTTCTTTGGGTGCACTGTGGAGTGTTTAAGTGCGTTTGGTAGTGGATGCTATCGGTTGCCATAGAGTTGCGCTAGCATTAGCATGCTCATTTGAGCATCTCAGGGCAATACAAAAACACCGTCTGTGCATTTTTTGTTTTATTCTTTCCTCACGATGCATTGTTGAGCTCACTGAAAGTCAGCTATTCTCCCATAGTAATACATTGAACAGCTGAGACCAACCAACCTAGTGACGTCATGGCCACAGTTGGTCCAAGATGGCTGCGCCCTAGTGGAAAAAAAGCTAATTGTAACGTCTTTTTCCAGCAAATACGGGTCAGTTTGAGATTTGAACACAGTCATATCTAATTTAAGGTAAAAAGTTAACGATCCAGAGCCACTTTACCGAGTGCTTCATGTCCCCTTTAAGGGTTGTTTCTCCTGACAAATTTTGAGAAGAAGTTAGTCAATGGCCCAGGCCCTTCAATGCAAACTACTCCTTCTTCTGTAGAGGCAAAAGAGCAGTGGCTGTGCGATCATGACACATCTTTTGTTTGTGTTGTAGTCTTCTAGCTTTGCCTGTCCACACCTCATTCCTGTGCTCAGGTGTGCCATGACTGGGCAATCGAGTATGGATCTTGCAACCCAGCAATAGATAACTTGAAGGGTTTCTTCTCCTGACTTATTTTTCCATAGAGTTCAATAGGAAAAATCTGTCAGGAGAAACTACCCTTAAAGTGATCCATCCATATCTACTGCATATCTGGCAGCAGAGTGATGGTTTGAGGCTCGTTTGATACCTCAGACCCTTGATGACTTACAGCCATTTAGCCAACCATGGCTTACATACTATTCCCGTGTAATTTACAGCTTAATCTAGTCCCACCCCCCCAATTCCCATAGAGATCCATTGAACTGCAGAGGTTATAGTATCGCTTCTAAGAGTACCTGGAATAAAATATCAGGAGTCTTTTGATATCCTTTTATATAGAGTCATGATGGCATCACCTGTTTACCTGTGGAATACCTGTTTACCACAGAAGTTGTTTGAGAGAATGGCAAGAATGTGCAAGGCCGTTATCAAGGCAAAGGGTGGCTACTTTGAAGAATCTAAAATATATGACTTTTTTTTATTTGTTTAACACTTTTTTGTTCTTTGCATAATTTAATTTGTGTTATCTCATAGTTTTGATGTCTTTACTATTCCAAAATGTGGAAAACAGTAAAAATAACGGACAAAAAAACCTTCTATGAGTAGGTGTGTCCAAACTTTTGACTGGTACTGTAGGTGTGAAATTTTTTACACCCAAAAGCCTACCCAAGGCACTCCTTCTCGATTTGTGCATATCTGCACCCTGTAGCCATCATGGAGTGTGACACATATGCCACTGGTCGCCATGCTCCCTCATCTTCTTGCAGAAGGACAGCCCCTAACCCATCCTTCGAGGCATCTGTGGACACCTTTGTCCTCTTTTCGGGGCAGAAAAACATCAGTAGGGGTTCGCTTGCTAGAACATGTAGCAGCCCCTTCCATTCTGTCTCATGTTCATGACCCCATTGGAACTCTGTCTCTTGATGTAACAGCTTTCTTAGATGAGCAGTTTTCATTGATAGATTTGGTATAAATTTTCCCAAGTAGTTAAGCATACCAAGAACCCACTGCACCCCTTTCTTGTCCTTTGGCTTCTCCATGTCGTGTATAGCTTTTACCTTTGCCTTGTCTGGTTGGACCCCTTCTGTGGAGATCTTGTCCCCGAGGAATGTGATCTCACTGACACTGAACTGACATTTGTCCCCATTTAGTTTGAATCCAAATTGTTGTACTCTCCAGAGTGTTTTCTCCAGTTTGGTGTCATGCTCCTCCTGAGTGGAGCCCCATACTACCAGATCATCCACATACACCCGCACACCGTCCAGCCCCTAAATAATTTGCTCCATTGTGCGGTGGTAGATTTCGGGGGCAGAGCTAATTCCAAAAGGTAAACGCTGATATGACTACCTGCCGAAAGGGGGTGTTAAAAGTGCACAACTTAGTACTCTCTTCATCAAGCCTTAGCTACCAGAATCCGTGGCGTCCATCTTGGAAAAGTACTTTGCTCCTGTCATTTCATTCACTATTTCCTCTCTTTTCGGAATCTGGTAGTGTTCTCTTTTGATGTTGGTGTTAAGATCCTTGGGATCCATGCAAACACGCAATTTATCATTTTCTTTGAGTTGACACAAACCATGGAATTTAGCCAGTCAGTGGGCTCTTCGATCCTCTTTAAGACACCCAGTCCCTCCATGCAGTCTAGTTCTGTCCTCAGTCTGACACGGAAAGCCACTGGAACTCTTATGGGTGTGTGAATCACGGTTTGCTCATCCTCTCTCAGTTTGATGGAATATGTAAATACGAAACCCTGAAATACATCTGCATATTTGTGTACTATAGCATCATGAGTCAGGTTTGGACTGTTTTGGGGCGCACTCTGCACATAGGCCATTTCGTTGATAGTATAGACCCGTTTTACCAAGCTCAAATCCACATATGCCTTATCCCCTATAGTGACTCATGTCCATCAGGTACTATAACAAACATCAGTGGGTGAATGTGATTCTTAACCCTTTCCAGCTGGAGCGTTCTAATTTCAGTACAATTGTTCTGATGGTTTGACGCATAATAGCTCTGCTGTCCAATCACTGATTTTCTTTTTGAAAAATGCTAGTTACAGATGACAAAATAAGCTAACAATTGGTTCATGAGCTTAGTGGGCGGGGATTTATTTCTAGACCGCTAAATAAAACCGCACGTCAACCTCGTAAATCTCCATTTGCCTCACCGCGGGCGGAGCGGACCACCTCGGACAGAAGACTATCGTCTGAAGACCTTACTTCGACTGAGGGAAAGCCAGTAAACCCCCGGAGGTAAGAAATATTTAAGATAATAATTAACCATAGATATTACTTCAGAAACGATTTTATTTTGAATAAAATCCTGTTTTTGTACCGCAGACTTTCTCATATTTTCACTTGAAATTAGCCTAAGGTAGCTAATGTTCGGCTCTAGCTTCAAATGATGCCACTGTGTTATTCTTCCCCCAGCTCGTTTCGAGATGAAATTGTGAAAAAGTCTGTCATACAATGAATAAGTGAAGTGATAACGTTAGATGTGAATATTTTCCGTATTTAGTGTAGACCTTGATAACTAAATAATAGCTAACTAAAGCTAAAACAAATATTGTTAGTCTAACAGTGAGCTGTCATCCTCTCGCCGCACGAACAGCCATTTTCTTTTCTGCGTTTTTGTTTTCCTAATTTGAAACGTTAGCTCTGCTGTCTGTCTTGCTAGCTTTATAAATGTTATACTCAACTATTAGTCTTATCAATAGCAAGTACTAACTAGCTAGTTTTTTAACATAACGTTATGTATAAATTTGAAGGTTGTTGTTGGTCAGTCCTGTCGAAAATGAATGGAGTAGAGAACTAAACAGCAAACATTTCCTAACGTAACGTCAGCTTCACGTTTTATTTTCTGACTCACGTTTTTGACTTGAGCAAGATTAGCCTGTTTAGACAAATATGACAAAAAGACATCATTCAGTTGAGCCAATGTCACTGATGATTTAGGTCTGTTCATTCAAAACAATATCTTATATGAATGGACATTATGCTAAGTAGTCTAACATTGTGTTATTGTTGTGCTTTTTATCTAACGTTATTCTGGAGCATAAAGTGTTTTCTGTAAAATGTCATTCTCATTATACACCCCTTTAATGACTCAGAAATGGTTTTATATGTTATGGATTAATGAAATGGCAACTGATAATATATTTATCTATTACAGCGATGGATGTACATTATGCTTGTGTCCAGAATAGCTATTTTATCTAGTCCTGACATAAGCATAAAGCGTTTGCTGTAAGATGATGTTATTGCAAGCCCTTTAATTACTCAGAAATTGTTTTATATGATATGTTATGGATTAATGAAATGGTAAATGATTAGATATTTATGTATTGCAGCAAAGGATGGACATTTAGCCATCTGATACAGTCCTTGAAGAGAAGGAAGGTGCTGAGGGTCATTGCAGAGCACGACACGGAGGACCATGCACTTACTGTTATCTTCTTGATTTTTGAATATATTGAAGGTATTTCTGCTTGACCATAGATTTGTCTGCTGTATCTGTACTAATACATTAATGATTTTACTGTAAATAAATAAAATGCATTAATTCTACGGGTATCTAAACTGATATTTGCCATGGGTTGTATCTTGTTTTTATTTGTTTTACAATGTTATCCATTTACTTAGTTCATATATTTACATTTATACATTTTTTAAAAATAAAGTGTGTGTTTCATTGAATACATAAACTGTATATTTCAGTGTATGTGTCTTTCAATTTTGCATTATATCAACAGATTCTCAACAGTGACCCATTAGGAGTATGGATAAGTGGTAATGTGAAATGTCAATGAACCTAACATTCTACTAAAATATTTTTGCCTTTTCCCATACATCACTAAGATGTTATAACCTTTGAGCAGTAAATGATAAATCTGTTCTGATTTCTACTCTATATCACTTACAAAACAGTGAAGATACCACACAGTTTGTCTCCCTCGATCTTGAACATGGAATGTTTAAAAACCTAGGTTTCTCATGGAGAATAGCCATTTAGAAAGTTTTTTTATTATTATTTATTTTGTGATTTGTTTTAATAATTGATGATATTGTGTTAAAGTAAGCATATTATTGTATATAAATGGAAAGCTCCAGTTATCCTGTTTAAAACGGTATATTATCTTTAGGGGTGTAACATAATATGATCACACCACAAACAGTTTTGCATACACATGTCATATTTTCAATGAACCTAACATTCTAAAGCGTTTATTTTAGCCTTTTCTTACCCATCACTGAAGTGGTTATAACTTTTGAGCAGTAGAAGATAAATCTATTCTGATTCCTATTCTATATGACTCACACAATGGTGAAGATATCATACACTGTAAGTTTCCCCCTATCTTGAACATGAAATGGGTAAAATAGTAGGTTTCTCATTAGAAAATAGCCATTTAGAATGTTTTATAAATTTAGTTGGTAAATGTATTTCCATAATTGATGATATTGCCATCAAGTAATCCTATTATTTTTATATCAATTGAAAGCCCCAGTTATCCTGTTTACAATGGTATATCAAGTTTAGGTATCTGATGTAATATGATCACACTACAAACATTTTTGCAACGCACATTAAGAAATAAAATGGAATAGAATGTTGACCCAATATTCGCTTAGGCTGGAAAGGGTTAACCTTAACATTTAGCCTACATGTTCCCTTTGTCTCAATGCTTTGTCCACTGTATGCCTTCAAAGCCAGTCTTGTTTTGTATTTTAGGTCTCACTTTGAGATTCCATGCATCCCTCCAGCTTATTAGGTTTGCCTTAGCTCCTGTGTCTAGCTTAAAAGGAACTATTGTGTAATTTACCACCCCGATATCCGACCTCCTTCCATTAATGAATGCAAGGTTAGCTACTATAGCCTATTGCATGGCAAACATATTTAAAAAACAATTTGTTTTATGCCAAGAAACCCGTGGCTAACAACAGCTAACGCACTAGCCCAGAAAAAATACATTTCTTCTGTAATCAAATGCTCAAAGCGAAACCGTTCAATTATGGTCAGCTCACGAATGTTAGTCTACTTTTCATGGTCATGGATCATAATGTAATATTAGCTGACATGGTTCGTTACTGGGTGATTCAATAAGGCAGAGGAAGATGCACAGGGAATCAGGGAATACCAGAGAAGCTCCACTCTGTAACCGACAGCACTACAGTGCTGTTTGGTCTAGTTTGCCAAAACATCTTTAGGAAATAACGTAGCCTATCAATGTAATTTTCTGACATTAAAATAGCAATGATAGCTAGCTTGATCTACGATGTGTCCCTACCACAGAACTCATCACAGAACCCTATTCAGAACAGTGACTGACGCAGGCAGCATTTCTTCCTTCGCTGGCCCTGCCTACGTGCTTATGTAATATACACGCCTACTTGAAAACACTGTAGGGTGCGTCCCAATGGACCTTATTCACGCGGCGGCCATCTTGAAATCGAAAGTGAGGCTGAGGTGGGAAAATTCCAGAAGTGAATGTCAACAACAATGGCTTGGACTACCAACCTGGAGCTCTTGCCGAAATTCGCTGTCAGTAGGCCTACGATTGAAACTTGAGCCGACAAAGGGTCGCCAAAATACATTTTAGTTTGTTAAAATATAGCTTGTTTTATGTAGCCTATATTGTAGCTAGTATCTAACGTACACAGATTTGCGATGCAAATCTATCGCAAAATGCAACCTGCTGTGTTCACGACAGTGTTTCTTGTCAGTCATAGTTTTAGCATAAACAAGCCTAACTATGGTTACATTTAATAGTATGGTTGTAAGCAAGTGAAACGCATTGTAGCCTAGTTGAGAATTACCGGGTTAAAATGTGTTCTTTTAAAACGGCTTTTCCACCTTTTCGAAGGTAGCCTGTGCGGGCGTATAAGGCTAATGATACGGGAAATCTAGTCTAATACGTTTTTTTCCCGCAAACGTTTCCAACATAATTAATTAATTCGCAGCAATCGCATTTTCTCTCTCTCTGCTATTCGGTCGTGGGAAAAAAGCAAGTAGCTGTATCAGATCGAATGATCTAAAAATGCACGAACCACAAAGATGCAGTAGCATCTATGCTATCAAAGTTGTTATGTAGGCTAGTAAGATAGGAAAACTGCAAAAAAGTGTCACAAGCTCATGCAACACGACTCGAATTTAAGAAATTGGGATATGTATCTCCTGCACTGGGTTGTGTGTGGGGTAAATCATGTGGGGTGTCTCTGTGACTGTTTAACTGTTTTAACTGAATTTACACAGTCATTATTATGTGAAAAGCTAAATACAGGAATATTTTTAAATAAACTTGAATCAGAAAAATAACTGGTGGCTAGTGATTTTAATAGATACATACTGTTCTATCAGGTTTTTGGTTAAGTGGGTGGTTTGTGGTGAAGTGGGACACTTTTTGGCAAATCGTTCTTTAAACTATCAAAGTGAGTCAATACCTACTCAAATGATTTTTTTAAATAGTTAAATAAGGCCTTATCAACATTATTATGGTGAAATAATTTGGTAAATTTTGTTATAATTTGTTTCTAAATAAATTCTATATACCTCTAAACACCATCTTGACACCCATCTTTACTGAAGTGTAACGTTCAGGTTGAGTGGGACACTTTTGTAGACAACGTGGGACACTAGCCTATTTTATCATTAAAACGCATTATTGTGCTAGTGATAAAAACCAGTGTTTATTCATATAAACCCTTCTCTCTCTCTGGTCAGGCTTGGGAGTGAAAATGTCATGGGGAATTGCATCTCTATTCATGAAAAACATCTCTGTCACTCTCCTATGGAAGAATAATAACCATAATATTGTTAAGTACAGTTGAGGTCGGAAGTTTACATACACTTAGGTTGAAGTCATTAAAACTCATTTTTAACCACTCCACAGATTTCATGTTAGAAAACTAGTGTTGGCAAGTCAGTTAGGACATCTACTTTGTGCATGACACAAGTAATGTTTCCAACAATTGGTTACAGACAGATTATTTCACTTTTAATTCACTATATCACAATTCCAGTGGGTCAGAAGTTTACATACACTAAGTTGACTGTGCCTTTAAATATATATTTTTTTTTATATTCGGTCGTATATCCTTTGCATGCCCTGACTTTCTGATGTCTGCGACCCAACAACATGAAAAGACTCTTGATATCTTATTTTCTGGTACTCTTACAAGCGATACTATAACGTCTCTGCATTTGAATGGATCTCTATGGGAATTGGGGGGGTGGGACTAGATTTAGCTGTAAAATACACTGGAACAGTATGGAAACACATGGTTGGCAAAATGGCTGTAAGTCATCAAGGGTCTGAGGTATCAAACAAGCCTTAAATCATCACTCTGCTGCCAGATATGCAGTAGATATCGATGCATCACTTTAAGGGTTGTTTCTCCTGACAAATTTTCCTATTGAACTCTGGAAAAATAAGTCAGGAGAAAAAACCCTTCAAGTTATCCATCCATATCTACTGTATTTCTGGCAGCAGAGTGATGGTTTAAGGCTTGTTTGATACGTCAGACCCTTGATGCCATTTTGCCAACCATGTGTTTCCATACTGTTCCAGTGTAATTTACAGCTAAATCTAGTCCCACCCCCCAAATTCCCATAGAGATCCATTCAAATGCAAAGACGTTATAATATCGCTTGTAAGAGTGCCAGAAAATAAGATATCAAGAGTCTTTTGATGTTGTTGGGTCACAGACATCAGGAAGTCATGGCATGCAAAGGATATGCGACCGAATATTAAAAATTTAAAGGCACAGTCAACTTAGTGTATGTAAACTTCTGACCCACTGGAATTGTGATATAGTGAATTAAAAGCGAAATAATCTGTAAACAATTGTTGGAAAAACTACTTGTGTCATGCACAAAGTAGATGTCCTAACTGACTTGCCAACACTATAGTTTGCTAACATGAAATCTGTGGAGTGGTTAAAAACGAGTTTTAACGACTTCAACCTAAGTGTATGTAAACATCCGACCTCAACTGTATAAAAAAGGGGATGGGGGTGACTTCACTAGGCTAGATGTAAGTGAAAGATGGCAACAGTTTCTGAAATGTATATATCTCACCCTTTCCCCCAATCAAGGAGTGTGGATTTTGGGATGTTCAAAGCCCTTGGCAAAAATCTAAGTTTAGGACTCAGGCCTGTCTCCACTTGCTCTGGATACTCTTCTATTGCTCCTCTCATTTCTTCCTCCCTCCACAGATTAAGTCTTCCTCCCTTGCTACCTGTGTGCTGCTCACCTTTCTTTATTTTGTTTATTCCCATCACTTCCCTCTTCTCTTTCCCTTGCTGTGTGGGTGCACTATTTTCTGTAATTGATTTAAGATGGGAGCTGCTGCCACAATTTGGCTTGTATTTGTGTACATATTTAGGTATTTATTCACCTTAATAACAAATTAATAATAGTGTATAATTTTTTTTTAGCATCTTTATTTATAAAATGTTTTCTCTTTGCTGTTTTTTTATTTACAAGTAGGCTAGTGTCCCACTTTATCTAACACTGTCAGGTTAAGACAGAACTGTAAATTTGTTTTTCATGAAATCTGATAGGGATATATACTTATTTTAATACTTTCCAAAAGTGATTCATTTTCAGACTATAAGCTAGATTTTTACATAATAATTGACATAATGTCAGCCTAATCATTTAAAAAATATATTTAATTTGTCATCATGCTTACAATTAACTTTCTTGTGCCAGGCAGTTTGAAAATTAACAACACGCCCACAACTATGATGGCACACCAATAAAACCTTTTAATGTGAAGTAGACGTTGAGCAATAACACACTAACAATTGTTGTGATTGCCTTTCAAAATTGACACTGTAACGTAGCCACAAGCTTTTAAGTGTCCCACTCAATCTGAATCCACACTCTCCAACTTGCTTCAGCAGTGACCAGAGTGATATTTTCGGTAGCTTTATTCAGCTGCGCATTTTGTGTGAGGCTAACATTAGTTGTCTTTTTGCCTTGTAGCCCCTGCTTGTCTATCAACACATAGCTTACAGTCAAATATTAAAATCTCAAATTAATAAATCAGACTATTGCCCTCCGTGCCCAGGGGAACCCCCGCACCGCGGGTGCTGCGAAGGTGTCCGCTACGCATATTGGTCTTATAGCTTGTTAGCTAGGTCGGTAACGCTAGCTATCTCCTGGCAGACATGTCAAAGATAAGTGCAAGACGGGGCAAACAGCTCGTTCTGTCTCTACCTGGCTTGCGATTGTGTTGTGTTCGTATTGCTTGTTACTTTGTGAGCTAATGCTAGATCATCGAATGCAATGATTTTACAGTCAGGAGTAAGGAATGTGTTGTATGGAAGCATATCCGTGCCAAAATTCAAATGAAAATGCAAATCGGCGATTGCATTTCGTTTGCATTCGATGTGCGCAAAAACCATGACATAATTCAAATGAAAATGCAAAAGTAAATTTTGCGTTTTCATTTGCAAGTTAATGTACGCACTTTATCTGACAATTTGAAAATGTTAATGCAAATCCATTTCACATTTAATTTTTCTCGCCCTCTACGACACAACCCTGCCATAATTTTAATGAAAATGAAAAACCACATTTGCATTAGCAGTTTCTTGTTGCAAT
Source organism: Synaphobranchus kaupii (assembly GCA_029718625.1). Taxonomy (NCBI): domain Eukaryota; kingdom Metazoa; phylum Chordata; class Actinopteri; order Anguilliformes; family Synaphobranchidae; genus Synaphobranchus; species Synaphobranchus kaupii. Next base: position 49,534,423 of record CM056378.1, read on the forward strand.
CGCATGATCCATGACAAAAAGGAAATGATAATTCAATTCGCCATTTAACATATCGTTTTCATGCTTTTGCGGCACAAGAGTGACATAATTCAAATGCAATGGCATTGCATCCGTTTGCATTATCATTTCCGAGTGGTCACGCAAAAACCCTGCCAAAAATCCAAACTGAACATGCAAACTGTCAAAGCTGCCCATCAAGGCGGGGCCTCGAAGAAAGGGGCGTTACAGGGGACTGTTCAAACCACTGAACATAATGGTTGTCTGTGATTTCAGTCGTCAGGCAGTTACCAGGCTAGATAGCGACATTTCCTAGTCCTCTGTGTTTGGGGATTATAGGCTAAATGCTAAAAACTATAAAGTCAACGAGGTAGCCTACACGTTATGATGATCCTAGCCAGCCCGTTGTTCCTACTAACTTAACCTTAACAGCAGGGAGGACTTGCGTAGCAAGGGGCAATAGATTTCCGTTCAACGGGTTGCCTTAGACAGGGCTGTGTGATAAACCAACATTGGGCTATCGCTTAGCCTATATTCCATGTCACTAAAATAAAATAAGCAGGCTATCAATAAAATAAGTGCTTATGTCTCTAATCTTGAGTGGTAGACCTATTTAAATTAAAATGATTCTGTAGCCTATGTTCTTAAAAGACTGAGCATAATGGCACTGCCAATACTGACGGATTATTTTATTTTTTACAGCTGTGTGGATTGGCTAGGCTACTGTCGGAACTCACTGTATTCGCACACCCTCTAAAAAGACAGATTTTTAGGTTATCAATAATCAAGAGCCTATTGAAATTGAACAAATTAAAATGTTTTATGTAAACTAGGCTACAACAGGAAAATCAGTGTCATAGAGGCTAACCGCCTCATCTTACAGCATTGTGATCTGGAAAGATCCAGAGACTGTGCGAATAGCCTAGGCTACCTAGTAGCCTACCAAAGACGGTGAATTGTGTTGTAGGATAGCCTATATGGTGTAGCCTAACGTTATAATGAAATTAAAATATAATTAAAAACAAATATTTAATCATCTGTAGGCTATGTTGCTTCATGACTAGGCTAAATATAGATTATTACAATAGCCGAGGCTACAGGTAAAATTCCCAAGGTTAATGGGCTTTGTGAGTAGGGAGATCAAAATCGGTTGTGTCATATATCTAAAATCTTTGGTTGTGCCCGCCGGGGTCGTTTCCCCTGTTTTCACCACAGAACTATATACGAACGTGGTTTTCACCAAATAAAAAATTAGAAGCTGTCATTCAGTTTTTACCAGTCTTTTATTGCCATCTGCTGGGTAAAGAAATGAATGACAGTCCATAGGCTACTACACAACATAGCCTATGCGGAATAGGCCTAATAACACAATTTAATATTTTTATTTAATTAGCCTAGATTCTATATGTTACACCATATAAAATCCACCGTTTTTGGTAGCTAGGCTGTAGGCTCAAGCTGTGTCACGTACAGCTCGCTGTCTCAGGCTTTCAGTGGACTACGTTACCTTTGCTCTGCACATAGCCAAAGGGTAAGGCTATCTAAAAGAAAACAATAATTAATAGAAATCGTGATGGAAATGCCCACGGTGAAAAGGCTAGCACCTTTTTTCAGGCATATTTTTCAGGCATAGCCTGCCATGAATAGCCGGCTGGTTTTGGCCACGGAAACCGGTAACATTAGGCTATCGGCTAGTTTTCACACCAGATTAACGAAAGCAGGCTAAATTGTGAAATTAATTTAGTTAACATTGGGCTGGCTATGGCTAGTCGTAACTTTTAGGCTACCTCGTTTCCTTTTTAATTCAGATCATTTCGCCTATAATCCCCCAAACACAGAGGACTTCGAGCACCTATTGCCGACCGGGGGGAGGGGTCACCTATCTCCGACCACCTCAGGCGCCAACGTATTTATTTCATATTTATTCGCGAGGACTGAACACTGTGACCAATTAAACGTATGTCCCGTAAAAATACACATAATAACCTGTCTAACTGACAGTTTTCAACTTAATACATATATATTTAGTTATATTAATACGACCTATTTTACAACGCTAACTTTTATACTTCGAGTACGCTTCGAATTCCTTAATCGCGACGATTAAATGAAACTGTCCTAATATCGCTTTACGGTTTCAAACGTAGCTTTCCAACAGCTATTTAGCTCGAAAGCACTTGGCTAACAGCAGTGAATATGTACGGATTGCTAGAAATGCTTATAAGGACCACCCTTTCCGATATTAACCTTAAATACACAAAGAAATGCGCCTCAGAAAATGAGTATCCCAGCAGACGGCACAGAAGCTGTTCAGACAGTGCACGACGGCTAGAATTGTGGACAGTGACATTCAGTTTTTGACTCGCTTATGAAAGTTTCTCGCTCATTAAATTAAATGGGCTATCTATTCATTTCATTATTGAATTTGAGATAATGCATAGATATTTACTTAGTTCCTTATCTTATATTTAAATTATCAGTGACATGCTGATGTTGGATTAACAAGACTAAAGTTAATGTTGTGATCATGAGTCTGCTTAAAAAAAAAGATGTGCCATGTGAAATCATTCATGAAACACATAAAATACATATAATTAGGCAGCAACTTAATTTAATAGAATGAATGAATATGTACCTTAATGCTCAGATCCATTTAATGGATAATAATGAGATATAATTAAGATATTAGTAGGCTTTTCTTAGATTCACATTTTTATTCCTTAGAATCAATAATGTAGGAATCCTCAAGTTTGCATTTTTTGACAAATTGAGAAATAGTTAGGCTACATTTAAAATGTTAAGTAAACTTCATTTCTACTTATAATTTAGCCATTCTCATAGAACACATAGATTACATAATACGATTATTGGAATAATGGAGGGAAGAGTTTATTTTTGAACATTTTACAGATGAACAAGGGCAAAAAGAGATGTCTGTGGAGGGAGGAGGCAATGCTGAGGGCAATACAAGCATGCAAGTAGGGGATCATCATGTGGCAGGCAGTCAGGCTCAACTAAGTAGAAAACAACATTAGCAACAAGAGGGAGAATCAGGTGTGCCAGGGAGAGGAACATTGCCCTTTACTTTAACATGCTGAAGGCCAAGGTAGAGGAGAATGTGCTAATGGAGAAACCCAGACAAATCTACAACGGTGATGAGTCAGGGTTTCAGATGGGAATACTTTGCTGCAAGATGCTGGTCAGCAAGGGGTGGAAACATCCCTACCTTCAAGCACCCGCCACCAGGCACCACATCACAGTGCTGGCATGCCTGTCCTGAATGCATCTGGGGAAGACATCCCACCTATGATAATCTACGGGAAGGGGTACCTGGGAGGTGACTACCCTGGGAGAGCTTTGGATAACACCCTGTTACATCTGGCTACATAGACACCACCCTTTTCCTGAAGTGGTTCCAGAAACACTTCTTCCTGTATGCGATGAAGGAGCGCCCCCTGCTCCTGGTGTTCGATGGCCACAATAGCCACATCGACAGGGAGACCACGGGCCAATTAGGGAAGGTGGCGTGCTCCTCTGTCTTCCACCACATCTCTCCCATATATTTCAGCTGTTGGACAGGGGGTTCTTTGCACCACTCAAAGCAGAGTTTGCTGAAGAGTAAGACGCTTTGGACATCCACCTCCCCTGACAAGAATTTTTTCTCTCATCTCTGGCCCTGTCATCACCAGTCCATCCGCCAAATCTTTAGCCCCTAGCCACATGTGCTCTACGACTTCCCAAGTCCGGCGTCCCTCCACTAGGCTGCCTGCCTCCATTGCCACCCTCCTGCTAGCAGCAAAAGGTAATAACAGTGTTTGATCTGTATCTGTATGCATCATAGCAAATGTATTTGCTTTGACATTTTAGTACTCATTCGTTTACCTTTCTGATTTTACTTTGTAGCACATATAACTGCAGCCCTTCCTCCCTCCACAGCCCCTCTTCTCTCCACCACTCCATTGTTTATCTCATTGGTTTATTACACTGTTTATCCCACTGCCCTCTTATGTGCTATCGTGTGCAATCAACAAAAGTAGAAAGCTTAGCTCAGTGAGTTCATGCATGCTTTCTTTGTTTTTTTTTCTTCAATAACAGATGCCCAACTCATGTTTCGAAACGAATCTCTCTTCCTCAGGCAGCATTGATTATGCTGCCTGAGGAAGAGAGGCTGGTTTCTAAATGTGTCACCAGTACATAAACAGCAGTGCAGATAGCCTTGCTTGCTCAATGGCAAGATATATATGTTTTGTAAATTGAAGAGCCCTAAATAAATATTTTTTCAGCACCTAAGTGGTTTCACAACTTTTTTGTTGTCGTTTTTACGAATGAAGTACTGAAAAAAAAAAAAAAAGTCTCTATAGATGGCACATCATCATCAGACATTTGAGGGAAGGCCTCAGCCTATGCTCTGCATGTGCCGAGGTGGACCCTCCCAAAGAAGAAGACATGGTGGTATTATGGTTTCCTGTGAATCCCGCGAGCAGTGGTTCCACTCTTCATGTCTTGAATTTGAGTGAGGAGGATGGCCAATTCTTATGTTTTAACTGCCCTGAGTTTGAACTTTTTTAACATGATATACAGTTGTTTAATAACTTTTAGATTTCATATTTCTATATTTAAATACATTTTATATTTATTCATTTGTTTAAGTAAAATTTAAGTCAAACATTCACTTTTAGGAAGTGCAATTATTGTTTTCTATGTAGTATGAAGTATTATTTTTTTCATGTGACAACTGTACCAGCAAATAACTCCATTGTAATGATCATGCAATCACCATCACAATGACAAAATGTGATTTATAATAAAGGTATGCAATGGCTGAATTACTAAATGTTTTTTTCACATACCTTTTAACGTTTTTTCTGATAACTACATTTAATTAGGGGGGGGGGGGGTTTAGAAGAAATAACTGGCTGGATGTATTTACAAATAGGATAGTTGTCACACCTTTTTGCTGTCCAGTTAAGGAGTGTGCACAAGGCATGGTTTGTATTTAATGTCACAAAATATGCTCTTCAGAGGAATAAAGGGCAGCATAGCTGTGTAAGTATTGCTGGTATATTTTTGTAAACGGTCCCCTCTTCTGGTGAAATTTGCAATGCAGGACATAACACAATGTAGCCTTGGCAGGTTTTATGTCCTGAAATGCAACGTAGCCTACAGATTTTCCATGAACAAAAACAACACTGAAAAGCAAAATGAAAATATAAAATATGATTTCATCTTTTTACATCTAGCCTACTTAAATAGTATATTTAGCTATTAAGTATAGCGATTTTATCTGTGTTTATTTTTAAGTTTAATTGCATTAAAACAAGAAGCAATACAATTTTCAACTTAAAATGTGTCACTAAACCTCCAATCACGATGATAGGACGTGATTTTGTTTAACTTTTATATTAATGGTAAACAAACGAATGCACATAAAGGGCACGTTTTTTTTAACAAAAGAACATTTTGAATTAATGCAAGATATGTATTATGTGTCACCATTTTTAAAATAGGAGATATTTTTCTTGTTCTAAAAGGGAATGCTGCCGTTTTTGTAGAAAGGCGCTTCTACAACTTGATCTAAAATAACGTCCCATTGATGATCGTGCTATCTACCATGCTACCTGTTTACCATTACAATGCTCAAATGCAATTAATACAATTATTGAATTATGTTTCAATGTATTTTAACATGTATATTAATTAGTGGTGGGCATAGATTAATTTTTTTAATCTAGATTAATCTCACTGCAATCCTGGAGTTAATCTAGATTAATCTAGATTAAAATGGCTCATTTGAATTCTGCCGAAGGCATTCAAAATATGTGTGTGCTACCTAAATAATGACCAGAAGTAAGTCCTTGAGAACGTGTTTCTCAGGCCAGGTGGCCCATTAGACCAGGAGCCCATCTCCTGTTTCGAAAATGCATCACAAACTGCTTGAGAAAGCTGTTCTACTATGATAATTGGTAATGAAAATAAATAATGTTCAATAAGATGTACTTGTGTTTAATTGTTTATTCAGTCACAAACGAATAACGTTACCACCAGAAGGTACAAGAACAACCCCCATTTCTGGGATAATATGACATTAATTAAACTGTAGGCCTACATGAGGTCATGAAGAACTGTTTACAGTCAGTAGCTTTGTGACATGGCTTGAGTCAATCAGTCCAACCTCTATTTCTCCTTCTTCCACCAGTCACTCAGGCAGACCAGCTTGTTCACATTTTCTGGTGACAAACTAGATCCGCTACCCGGTTGAAGTGTAAATAATTGTAAATAACGTGCTGTGTGTGTTTTAATTGTGTTAGCTTGTTAGCCGTGAATTGTGTTAACGTAACTAAACTGTAACTGTCATTTAACTGTCACTTTAATTTAAACGTAACCGTAAACGTAACTGTAATTTATGTGTGGCTGTGATTGGCTAGGAATTTGTAAGTGTGTGCGCCAATCACAGCCAACTAGTTGAAATATAAGGCAGTACCTGAAGTGAATTTAATTACCACAACAAACGTCCGCTGACATGGATGCAGCTGTGAAGCCGGGTTTGCTTCAGGGCAAATTTGTTTTCAAGAAGCTTCCCAATGGAAACCTCGACAAGACCAAGGTTGTTTGCACCTTGTGCAAAGCGGAATTAGTTTACTGTAGGAGTTCCTCGAGTCTCAAGTACCACCTAAACGCAAAGCATCCCTTAGCTGATGTGGAAGATGCCGGGCTAAGCACTGATGTAGCGCTGGGGAAAAGTCGTGTTCGTCAAACTACAATCTTCGAGTGCAACCGAGGCAAGCCCGTCAGCACAGCTTTATCAGCCAAGCTAACTAATCTCCTAGCTCAGTGGATTGCCATCAACTGCCGGCCTATCAGCGTGGTTGAAGATGATGGGCTCGAGCTTCTTCTCCAGGTGGCCACAGGCGACCCATCTTACAAACTACCTGCGAGGCGAACTATCATGAGGAGAATCCATGACCAGCACGCCACAGAGAAAGCCGTGAAAGATGAGAAGTTGGCAGGGGTGACGTGTGTAGCACTGACTGGGGACCATTGGACATCTGTCAACAACGATAACTACCTCGGCGTTACTGTACACCTCATCGATGCCAGCTGGGAACTTCACTCGTTTTTAAAAATCAGCACATGCACAGGCATTAGATGAAGGAAAGGCACCTATTGCAATTAAATATTTTTGTGTAAAAAATTTATTGACTGAGTATTTTGACCACATTGCTGCCACTGACTTACATGGGGAAAGACCTATACTGCAGCCAACCGCAGTGGCGCTAGTGAGCAACGGCACCAGGAAGTGAGCTTCAGAACGAAAGTCCAGTCTTGGCCCCTTGGTTTTTACGAGGCCGTGGAAAGGCAATGGGTGACGTCACAGTGGCTTTGTCCATATTTTTATACAGTCTATGGTTTGAACCGAACAGTCCCCTGTAACGCCCCTGTCTTCGAGGCCCCGCCTTGATGGGCAGCTTTGACAGTTTGCATGTTCAGTTCGGATTTTTGGCAGGGTTTTTGCGTGACCACACGGAAATGATAATGCAAACGGATACAATGCCATTGCATTTGAATTATGTCACTCTTGTGCCGCAAAAGCATGAAAACGATATGTTAAATGGCGAATTGAATTATCATTTCCTTTTTGTCATGGATCATGCGATTGCAACAAGAAACTGCTAATGCAAATGTGGTTTTTCATTTTCATTAAAATTATGGCAGGGTTGTGTTGTAGAGGGCGAGAAAAAGTAAATGTGAAATGGATTCGCATTAACATTTTCAAATTGTCAGATAAATTGCATACATTAACTTGCAAATGAAAACGCAAAGTGCACCTTTTGCATTTTCATTTGAATTATGTCATGGTTTTTGAGCACATCGTATGTTAACGAAATGCAATCGCCGATTTGCATTTTCATTTGAATTTTGGCACGGATATGCTTCCATAGTGTTGTGAGATCATTTCGTTAAATGCGAAAAAATGAGACCCCTTACATGATGCAGGTAACTGTTTAGCTAACGAACGTAGCTGTTACTGAAATATTCAAATATAACCACATATCAGCAACATTTAGCCGGTATAACCAGTTAATATGAATTCTCCTTTATGCTAGCGTTTGTATGCCAGAAGAAGGGTCAGTGGAAGGCAACAATATGAACATATTCATTGCAGCATTGGATAAGTTACAGTGAACTATCAACCCCAAAATAAAGTTACCATTACATTGTAAACAATCGTGTCTGTTTTTTCATTATGTTCGCGCTGTTTACCAGCTGAGTATGCAGTTATTCTGGCTACAAGTTAATGAATCACCTCGAGCTAGCATTAAAAACTAAGTAGTGTTATACTCCCCCATTACCGAAACCATTTTGAAAAGGAAAATTTATATGACCAAAGAAGTATATTTGTCTGCATTACGTTTACAGTCTCGCTCTTGTTTGGCTGTTTAAAGTACACGGCAAGTGTCTCATTAACAACAAAAACTGGGCAACTAGTCAATATACAGTAGGCTACAATGGCCTGAAATACTGCTACGCTCAAACACTTCCTGTATTTTCCCACCTCAGCCTCGTTTTCGTTTTGTATAATTCCAAGATGGCGTCTCGCGTGAATTGGGTGTATACTCCAAAAATGCACCCTCCTTTCCTCCATTACCACCTCCTCTACTCCGTCCACCGGAAACCAATCTTTGTGTCCTCCCTCCACTGGTGCAATATTGGAAAAGACGAGCAAAGTGGCTTCAAACTCGGGTTCTCCTCCCCTCCGGTGAAGCATACTTCGATGTATCCTACTGCGGAAGTGTTTTCACATTTTTGGGTGACATCATTGTGCTCACACCCACAGAGATTTAAAGAAGGCAACAGTGATGATGCGTAGCTATGCCTTATATGAATTTCCCCAAGATAATGATGCCCCAATGTAAGATATTTAGCCTAAATTGTGTGTGCTTCAGTAGGTTATTATCACACATAGGACATAGCATCCTACAATGGATAACAAAATGCCAGTCCGTTTTTGTGGTTCATATCCTACATAAAAATATGGCAAAATGGGAAACAGCTTTATTTATTTGCTTGCACATTAATATTGCTTATTAACGAACATGACTATACATAAATATAGCCTAAGCATGACAGCTACCATTTCAGTATGTGAATATGCATTAAGGAATTTATTCAACCATTCCAAAGGACATTTTTTTATTTGATTTAAAATGTTACAGTGGGAAATAGGCCTAATTGTTTTTCGGTGTGACCACTGCGATACTATGAACATTGGGAATGATATCTCCAATAATATGATGATAATTTGTTCCACTAATCTACGGAAATGTTTCTGAATTTGCCTATATGTTTGCCTAATAGTAGGCTGTAGTGTAGCTGCAGTAGCCTATATGAGGTGAATTAGTGCTCGGTATGTTCAGACATCGGGAACATCAGGATTCTGAAATTACAGTAAATTGTTATGTTCGCATATGTGATGCGGTATGTCAAAACCAGGCGGAATTGGGCAAGAGGTCAATTTTGAGTTATTGGTATATTAGTAAAACATAGACCTTGCACTTTACAACTCCGCTTTCTTTTTTCAAATCGGATATTCCAAAGCGAAGTTATTAAGATTTTAAATTGGACCGTCTGAAACATCGAAACTGAGAAATAGCCCTTTAAAGTTTGAGTTTAAACAAAACAAGTTGGTTAACAATGTTAGCGTACCGAACCCTGTTATCCGGCGGAAACCAGACATTTTTGTGATCAACATACGATACTGATATTATTCTGGCACATACCATTGAACATATTATATTTATTAGGTTCACAAAACGATAAGCTAACTTTTAAGCCAATAACCATGTAGATGTGACCGGTAGTTTTTTTGTTTTAACGTCTTTTAGATTAGAAAGTACTGTCAAAAAAGGGGCGCCCTTTATCGGGCGGCTCTTGTAGTGCATAAACAAGCTCACGATTATTGTTGTTTTAATAATCAATTAATAGTTTATTTCATCAAGAAAGATACCGTTTGAATAACCAATATGTTGGCAAAATAGCTGGCTAACTGGATAGTTTACCTGACAGTCCGAAAGATGTCGATATTGGGTTTATTTCTTCACAAAACGATAAACTAAGTTTTAAGCCAATATTAAACATGTAGACGTGACCGGTAGTTTTTTGTTTTAACGTCTTTTAGATGAGACAGTAATGTCAAAAAAGGGGAGACAACTATCGTTTATTGGCTTAAAAGAGATAGGCTCAATCGCATTGGATTTATTTCTTTACAAAAACGATGTTAACTTTTAAGCCAATAATGTGTTTTTTTTTTTCGTTTTAACGTCTTTAAGATGAGACGAGACTGCCAAAGAAAGGGCGCCCATTATCGGGCGGCTGTTGTAATCCATAAACAAGCTCACGATTATTGTTGTTTTAATAATCAATTAATAGTTTATTTCATCAAGAAAGATACCGTTTGAATAACCAATATGTTGGCAAAATATCATCATGCGATTTTACGTTAGCAAGTGAGCTAGAAGTTACGCTAAATTTGGCGTCATTTCCAAGCAAAATCTCGAACAAGGCATCATTTTGTGAAATGACATGCCTCTCTAAAAGTGCTTAAAAAATACTTTGTCGATGAAATTTCAGTTTGAAACTTTTACAGAACATTTTTAATATTTGTTGCATCATAAATGTTCAAAAATCTCAAAAACGCTAAAATTCACCCCCAAGGCATTTTGCAGCTTTTCCTCTGTTCGTAGCTCTGCCCAATTCCGCCTGCTTTTGACATACCGCGTCACATATAGCCTACTACGTGATGTTTACTTGATCTAATGTTACTGATTACATATTAATTAGTGTCTCGACACAAACTGCAATGACAGGTAGGCTACATGTTTATAGCTACTCTACATGTAACTAGGCTTCTTCAACTTGAAACTGAAAAGATGTTTTGCCGCTTTAAATGGGCTGGCCGTGCATAAGATCTGTGATTGGCGCTGGGACTCATAGAGTACTCAAGTGAGTACGTCAGTCGTGGGTGGAGTCTGGTTTCGGAATTAAATTCCCTATGGAAGATAGAATGGGCTGTCGACTAGTTCTTGAAATCTGATTTATAGAATGAGCCGAAACGTTCCTGGATTAGCCTGTGTGGTACAAGGATATAGACCATATATTGCATGTTCCATTTTTTATTTTTTAAAGTAATGCATTAATGATTGTAGTTCGACTTGTAGTCCACTTTAACGGACTGCATATCCAGTACTGGAACGCACGGGTGGTTCTCGACCAATAAGATATCATCATCTCGTCTGTCTGCTCTGTGGCAGATGGGAGTAGGCTGCTGCCGCTCAAGACGAGCTAATGTTAGATTGCTAAGTAGAGAAGCCCGCCCGACAAGATCAGAAACTATGCTACGGTTAACCACATAAAGCAATTCTAGCTTTTAGTCATTCAAGCTAGCTAGCTAACGTTAGAAAAAAGTGTTTAAAAACGGAGCTGTGTGCTACTGCTGGCTAACGTTATAGGACAACGTCTGGAGACAAGGCTGCTCATTCGGAGGGAATTATGGGACGTGGAGTTTTTAAACAGTGCCAGTGCTGGTATGTTCACAAAAAAAATAGTAAAACGTAAAATATACTCGAAGCTGGTCCAGAAAAACGACATAGTTTGCGAATGGGCGTCATATTGAACAATCCGGGAAATTGACGGTAAGACATAATCAGTAGAAATGGTTTAAAAGTAAGCTTTAGTTAATGTCTACGCCCTAAATGAATGGGGAATTTACTTCCGAAACCAGCGTGACGTAGTCACTTGAGTACTCTATTGTGGGCTTGACGTCAGTGGAAGTTATGATAGGGCAACTTCATCAATAGTTGACGGCGATTTTGATGATGAAGAAGCGGATTAGCTGTCCAAATTTTGTTCACTGCTCCTCGTTCTCTCCTTTCCTCCACTCCCCTCCATTCCTCCACATACTTCCGGGTAGGAGAGGAGTGGTAGTGGGGTGGGGAGAGGGTGGGAGGGGCTAGGCAGTGAGGCACCCAGAATTATGCTTGCTGAGTGCAAAAGAGCTTTCTGCCCATTGAAATCAATGGAGAAAACCAAGCTGATTTCACAACTAAAGAAAACCTAATCGGTCAATTTTTTGTGATCATAGCATTCATTATGTGCAGCAGTTTGTGAAACAATAATTGTTTTGGCCAAGAAACATTAACAAATTTTTGATTGAAATTACATTTTCCAAAAGATTTAACATATTTTCATAATCTGCTTTTCATATGAAATGTGACGACCGTTAATCGAGTTTAAAAATATCATCGGGGAAGTTTAATTTCACCTTCAAATGTCTGATATTTCCCATTCATTTTAATGGGAGCTCCAATCTTTTGCGCTCACAGCACAGACACACGCAGTACAGGCTTACTTCCGGGTCCGTCAAAACTTTGGTTGGCTGAGGGCGTATGTTCCGGTCTAGTTAATATGTATGTCTATGGCCTAACGTAGCACTGCTAATGTAGCGAGCATGACCTGCACCGAACCGGAAAGACTTTTTCACACACACATTTCAATGTGCATAAGTCCCCCAGACCCTCCCCCTATATAAGAAAATCTCTGGCTACGCTACGTTGTGCATGATTAAAAAAAAAAAAAAACTACATTGATTGAAATAAAGGTTTTAGATTAGGTTTTTATATATTTTTATCTGAAATTATTTTAAAATATCGAAAGATATTTCATATTTTAATATAATTATTAAAATATAAAAATATCCACCATACTATTTTCCAACCGTACGGTGGAAGTGTCGTAAGACGTCCCAGCCTTGCAATTGTTTTTTTTGTATTTGTTGTAAAATGAGGCGCAGCTTCATGTCATATTTATGCAACCAAAATATTTGTGTACTTCTTCAAAAGTGTGCTCCCGAATATACTCTGCGAAACCCCGGACGTAAGTGTATCATACCATGGTTTAAAGTATACTATATTTAGAGAAAATTTTGCCTACTTAACTTTTTCGTCCTGTCTACTCAACAAGCCTACCTAATAGTATAGAAGGCTGCTGATTCGGACACAGCCCTGGCTCAACTCCCAACATGGGCCTCTCAACGTGCCACCTAATAATCCCCTGAGTCTAAAAGATTTTTTCCCTCCCTCTCCAACTCAACTGATGTGTGGTGAGCATTCTGGTGCTAAATGGCTGCCGTGCATCACCCAGCTGGGTGTTACACATTTGTGGTGGTTGAGGTGAGTTTCCCCCTCACCATTGTAAGTGTCCTTGAGTTTCTTGAAAGGTGCATGTAAATATAATTTAAAAAATAAAAATAAATAATAATAATAATAATAATAATAATAATAATAATAATCTTTACTTGCATTCTCAAAATACTATATTTTACAAATTAAGAATGTATGTATTGATAACATAGAACCTGAAAACTATTGACCAGGAAGGTCCAAAGTAAAAGTATACACAGGGCTGGACTTCAAATAAAACTAGAGATGATTCTACCAGTAGAACTATCATAAATGACACAGCATTGGTGAGATAGCATTGAAAGGGCCACAGCGGTCTGACTAACCAGCTTAATTCAAAGAGCTTCTAGCGTGGCTACTGATATTGAAGAAAAACACCTGCCAATGTGTCAAGCAACATGTTAAAATGCATGTTTTATTTTACATTATTACTTTTTTTTTTTTTACATTATTACATGTTTTTCTGCATGCTATTAAAGGCAGTCAGTGTGTAATATAGTGCAGATTGAAGAAGGTGGCCTCACCTCCTTAGCAGCTTTCTTCCAGTCGAGTTTTTGAATAATGGTGAGACAGAAACCAGCCAGCAGGAAAACACAAATGAAGATACCAGTCCACAAACCTGGAGACAGGAGCAAAGAAATAAGCTTCTGCAGACAGGGAAGGGAGCCATACACAGTAGACTACTTTTTATATGAAAGCTGGTGTTACAGCACTTAAGGAAGAAAGGAAATGTGTCAGCAACATTTGAGATTTGAGACATGGCTGATGGTTTAGGGACAGGAATTGTCATTATGTGGCCTGTGATCTTCACATTGTTCTTACCAGTGATTCCAAGTTTTGCCGGAAACATCAAGGACACTCCAATGGGAGTCCCCACAAAGTAGTAACACACCAGATTAGAAAGTGCACAGATCTTCTGTTTTGCCACCCCCCTCAAAATGCCCCCAGTCACGCACTGTGAAAGACACAACTCACATGTAGGCCTTCACAAGGAAAAATATCTGATCAGACTGCTTAAACAATGGTTGTATGAGTAAACCTACAGCTCATACACATTGAACAATTTCAAATAAATGTAAAGTAAATCAGGAATGAAATGCATTTTGAAAACTCAGATGGTAATGTTTGTTACATACTACTATTGCTTCCAGAAAGTGTAAGGGTGCGTACACAACCATAACCTCTCCAACCCTTCTCCTGATCTGCCTGTGAACAAAGAAGAAGACAATAATGGATAAAAGATTGAATTTACATGGCAAGTTTCATGATGTCTCAATTGCATATCTCAATATACCCTTGTTTCTTAAAAAAAGACAAGAAACCTGTTAAATGTAAATGTAAATCAGGATTTAAGGTAAATGTGTATGATGTAAACGATAAAGTTAACATACTATTCAATTTAACCCGACTTAAAGTAAAAAAAAAACTAGACCTCATAGTGGATGAATTTACCACTGGGGGAGCTGTAGAAGAAATCTGTTAATAGCAACAGTGGAACATTCGAAATACGAATGCATGAGGAATGGAGGTTATTTGCAGCTGAAATGTTCGTAACTTTGAAAGTGTTGTGTAAATGCAATACTTTAAAGAGTTTTCATCATTTATTAATTAGAATCTTATACTTGTATTAAATTTCCATTATTTCTAAATGGGCTACTGCAAATCTGAATCTAGAATTTAGTTCATTTTAGTTTAGTTCATGTTAATACTCAACATTCAAACAAGTGGAAATCAGGATGTGAATAGAACATTCATTAATGTTTTCCATTTAGGCTAGTTTAAGGAATTTTGGCAGATTTAATCTGCCTCAGCATGCCTGGATTTTGACTTGAACTGGGATAGACACTTTTTTTTTAAACATACTGATAGAGGGCCAAGTCATTATCCCTTTACCCCAATTTTTGGTTGAATTCCCATGCCATGTGACATACAGGAAGGATCTATAACTTCCACCATGATGGATTTTCTGCCATTTAGAATTTTCTGAAAAACCAACTTTTGCAAACTAGTCTGGGGCCGTTTATCCCATTGTCACCAAATTAGGCTTGAAAGAATCTGTGAGTCTGAACCTCAATCAAATAATATGGCCATCACACATCAATCAAATTTTGTGCATGTGGCCTCTTTTTACGCACACTGCTGTAACTCATGAATGCTACCAATCCGATATCAGCAGCAATTTGACAGGCTTAGCAATAGCCAATCATAATGAAACTTGGTGAGTATGTTTACCTCTTCACTTGATACTAGCATTTAAAATTCGAGATCAGTCGGCCATTAGGCGGCGCTATATCAAAAATGCAGGTTTTTAAAGAGTGTATCTTTGACTGTGGTTAATGTAAAATCATATAATTTACATCAATAGATTCTACTCCTTCAGATGGACAACTTTGCCTCAAGAACCGACATCAGCAACCATTTAGATTTTCTACCATTTACAATTTTTGACAAAACTTACTTTCTTGAACTAGTCCTAGGCCTTTAGGCCAAGCATCACCAAATTAGGCTTGTAGAAATCAAACTCAATAATTATCAAAAAAATGTTGTAAAAACTGCTGTAACTCGTAAATGCTCTATCCAATCATCACTTGGCATGCATGTGCAATTGCAATTGTATTAAGACTTTTTAGAATATACTTATATATACTTCCAATACTGTATATAGACTGAAAAAAAGTGTCCAACATCCAACTTCCGACTCTTGCAGATCTTGGTACCGCGTGGGCACTGTTGTGCTTAGTGCTCGGAGTTGATGCTTGTAGCTATATGTAATAAATTGTTATTGATCGATTTTTTGGTGCAAGTAAACGCCTTTCTCCGATTTCTTTAGGATTTTTGAAACTGCGCAGAAGTGGAGAGCGGGGCGGTGTAACGTCAAAATTGTTCCACCCGTCAATATTTGCTTGCTTCCAGAATTTTATTATTAAATTAACGCATTTCACCGGTGAAAATAAATTGTTCAGTGTTACGAGCTTAAGTTTGGACTAGCTAGCTGGCTAGCACATGAAATAACTGAAATTATCGGGAAATTGGCCAGATTTAGAGATCGGTAAAGCTCACTATAATAATAATGGCTACAATAATAGTTAGTAGTTAGTAGCTACCTTTTCCACAGAGCCGATTATAGAGAGAATCATGTAAACGTTGCTTTTGGAGTAATCACATTTCTTATTTCCATGTGAACGTGTTAAAGGGGCAGTTCACCTTAAAACACATTAGAACCTATTTTCTCACTTACCCGGGCTGTTATCCATCCATCTAGATAGTTTCTGTGTGATTTGACGATATTTCTAGATGTTTGCTGCCGCTCACTCCAATACAATGAACCTCAATGGGGCGAATGTTTGTGGCGCTCAAAGCGCAAAATGTCTCTTTCCAAATATAATGACCCGGTTGCTCACAAAACTCCACATGCTTTGTACTGCACGGTTTGTTGAGGACGGAATGGCTGTTTCCTGTCAGACAGTGTGTCACTGCAGAACACGTGCACTTTGTTGACATTGTATCGACACGCCGCTACAAGCACAGCTCCTTGCGCAGTAACACACAGTCGCGTAATTCGGTAGAAAGTAATTCCAAATCAAACAGTGCAGTACAAAGCATGTGGAATTTCGTGAGAAACTGGGTCATTATATCTAGATCGATGGAACCCCCCAGGTAAGTGGGGAAATAGGTTCTAATGTGTTTTAGGGTGAGCTGCCACTTTAAGTTAAATACTGGCGTAATCTGACAGCTTCCAGTAATCGGATATTGCTGTGCATGTAAACGTACCCAATGTCTCTTTAATCCTTTTCACACATTCAGCCTTACCTTGAAACATTACAGAACTGTAGTAGAAAGCGCATAGACTCACTTTAATTACAGAAAAAACAACAGTCCCCAAATTGCACCATGAAAGTGAATGAAACCTTGGAGCCTTCTGGAGGTACTGAGGACTAGAGATATTTGGACTGCTAGGGAGAGACACAGTGGAAAGAGGAAGAACACTGTCCCATCTCTAAAGCCATATCTGGGCCAGAGAAAATGAGTAGATGTCAGATACATTTATAACAAGCAATGGTACTCACTCGTCATTTGTGAAGACAAAGCTTATCACATCCTTTAGTGCCCCAATGATTACTGCCACGCCTATGCAGATCACAGCTGTGTACCATAGAAACAATATGAAATCACTTGTAGCCCCTGAAACATAACGGGCCTCATTTATCAATATGATTGTAAACATTTGTGTATATTTGAGTGTACCAGCTTGCTTGATTCATCAAACTTGCATTTACTTGCAAGTTGATCAGACTTGATCATATATTAGGAAGACATACATCATTATGAATTGCCATACTCACACGCCATTTACTACAATATTTGGCAAGGCCACCTCTTTTAAAACGCACATGCCAACATTCCACTTCCACTTCCACTGGACGCATCAAAGATTCTGTCACGCTGTGGTGCAGCGTTTGCTAGGTATTCTAGGCTAATAAAGCTAGTTCGGCCATTCTTACAAGAATATAAAAAGGTTACAACTTTGCGTCTTTCATACAACATGACTTGTGATTATTTTATATTGCCGTCTCCAATAAATCTGTATACAGTGGCTATTTCCTGATTGAATCATTTTAAGCAGCGTATGCTACATGCGATGAGCAACTCATGGCGGTGTCTAGTTAAAAAAGCAACTTATTAATTTAAAAATCAACATATTATGATATTATTGGCAATTAGGCTGCACAACGTACGTCTACAGCCGCAACGCGTTAAGTGCGTTTTAAAATATTGCCCAGTTGCATTAACAGCTTTTAATAACCTATTTTCACAAATGGAATGCCTTGGACATTATTTAGCCCTTTGAAAACTGATTTTTAAGTGCTCATAACCTAAGTTTTAGAAAGAGCGCCATTTTGTTTTTCACCTGTTGACTCCGCAGTGCTCCGAACAAAAGTTTTTTTTTTTCATTATTTATTTTTGCACTGTTGTACCCTCACTGTTTGCACGCAGTGTCCTCGCAAAGTCAAGAGCTGTCGTGAGATTTCATTGTACCGTACACCCACGTTTATTTTGATAAATCCGGAAATTTGTGTAAAAATGGTCACACCCACACTTTACAATCAGATTTGAATGTAAGCGTGATAAATGAGGCCCAATGAATGCAGATGTAATGCAGAATGAAAGTCTCCCCTATTAATTCTGTGCCTTTAAAGGGATAGTTCACCCATTTAAAAAAATTTGATATTACCTCTGAAATAGTCTGTAAGGCTGTAGTGATGCTGTCTCAGCGTTGTAACTAAAATTGGCTAAACCTGAATTGGAACAATGCTAACAATTAGCATCTTGCCATTGGATTTAATTGCCCACCGGCTAACTTTGGTTTAAAATCAAATTTTTCTAAATGGGTGAACTATCCCTTTAAGCCACATTGGATACTTCATGGGGAGGCAGGATCAGGATGTGACTTCAGAGACTTTAGGCTTGATTTCTCAAAATGGGGAGTGTTATGATGGAGCAAAAATGAAACTGAGGAAGGTTGTGCACAAACAGGGCTCTGACTGGACCGGAGGTCACTGAAATGGGTGGAGGGGAAGAGGAGGCTAGGGTGAAGTGGAGGTGAGGATGAGTGGAAAGAGAGTCCTCACAACAGAAGGGTAAAACATTCAAAAGAAGGAAAGTTAATTCAGAGGCAAGTAGGGCTATAGTGGGAGAGTAGTAGGGAGAGAGGAGAGAGTCAGGCGGGTGATCAGGTATTTAAAATGAAATGAAACCCCCAAATTTCAAGAACATTATTTGAGAATTAAGCGAGTTATCATAGATTTTATCAGGGGATGCCTGTATTTGTTTGTTTACGAGGATACATATACACTGGTGGCTGTGCAAACATATCTGAACAATAGATTGTAGAAAAATAGATCTTAGCGCGAATGAGATGCATCTAGGTTTTTATATCTATTGATTTCCCATTCTTTGATTTTAATCTAAGCAATAACCACAATATTACGCAACAGAGTCTCCTGGATTGGGAAACGTTATGATTGATGTTATGACCCTCGGTTACAAATGTTTCAACTTTGTTAAGGAGAAACCATGTTTTTTTTGTTAGTTTGGTATTTCAGTATCCATGAGCCTCAACTCATGTTACATCATTTCCACTCCATAGAAGAAGAAAGAAAACTCATTTCGGACAACAAAAGAAGAAAATAACAACATTTTCTGTCATGAATTTTTTTTTAATAACACTAGAGCATCTGTATTACGTTATAATATATTATATTTGCAACTTCTCATCACAGAGACCGATAAAGTATGGACTCTATCTTTAAAACCATATCAATGACGGACATGTTTGAACCATAGACTGTATAAAAATATGGACAAAGCCACTGTGACGTCACCCATTGCCTTTCCACGGCCTCGTAAAAACTGAATTGAGGCTCTTTTTCGCCGCCCGTTTGTACAAACTGCATCTGCTCCGTGGAGCCGAAGACTCAACCTGTCCCTCTGATTGGTCCTGAACAAATGTTAATACCCTGTCCAAACTACATAATATTTTAAAAAATCAGCACATGTAGAGGCATTAGATGAAGGAAAGGCACCTATTGCAATGAAATTTTTTTGTGGGAAAAAATTATTGACTGAGTATTTTGACCACATTGTTGCCATTGACTTACATGGTGAAAGACCTATACTGGAGCCAATCGCAGTGGCGCTAGTGAGCAACGGCACAATTGCTACTCCCAGCCCAACCAGGAAGTGAGCTTCAAAACGAAAGCCCAGTCTTGGCCCCTTGGTTTGAACACGCAAAAGTTTTGTTTGGGACTTGGACATTTACGGTGAGTCAAAGTTATTTCCTATGTGTGGCAGGCTTTGGAGGTCTAACTAGTCCCTATATTTAACAAAATTTCACATATTTACACAATGATTTGAATTTTGAAATTCGAATAGCTGAATGGTAGATTTGATATTCAGGAATGAGCATCGCGAACAAGTGCGCAGAGCAAGTTCTGTCAAATAACTCTTGCTGTGCCCGACCGATAGTCGGCCTCAGCAAACGCATGTTCTCATACTCAACCAATCACTTGCACACATCACTAATGGAGCGCGCCTTTTAAAAGCGAGACTCAGATCTCTCCCATACTGCTTTGGCTGCGCTGCTCTTGTTTCGCTGCTTCTTGTTCTAAAAAATATATATATATATTTTGCTGCTCACCCTCCACCACCCCAGCCTCCACCTGTTGTTTGGATCTGATTCTATGTACTTGGGGGGTTTTGGTGTATATCTCCTGTGTAGTAGGGGAGATGTGTCGTGCTCCCTGTTTGCAGATCCATTCAGCACCAAACCAAAATATTATATATTCATTCATATATTAAATAGTGAGTTATCTTGACAGAAATGTGATTCTGGTATTAACTACATTTTGGACTGTGATTTTGTTACATTCTTTGCCCCTCATGTTAAATAGTCATTTGTAAGACATGCATCTCAACCTCGCGCTACATCACAAATAGACCCCTTATGGTTTTTGGCTTTCTCAGTCACCAGATCTTATCCAAAGGCATTTATATGGTATTTGTGGAGTTTTCACTTTGATGAGGTTAACTTGAGTTAATTGGGTCAATCGGGTGGCCCAACACCTTAATAAATGATTTTACTTTAGTTTTTACATTCTAACTTTATTTTCAATTGACTGCAGTTGACCGCATTTATGGTGCCCAGAGTGTTGTGCTTCTCTCTTCCTCATACCTGTATATATTATGGAGACCTTGCTGGACAGATGAGCCTGTTGTATATTTCCAGCTCCCAGAGCATTCCCCACTCTCACGCTGGCAGCTATACTGAAGCCAAGAGGAATCTGCAGGAATATACCATTCTGTTACTTATATCATGGATCTATGTCAGACATGTGGCTATTTAGTACAATCACAGAGCCTGGTGTGGGAACCCCTAACTTAGAGGAATGCTTTGAACCTGGCACTGCTGCTCCTTGGACAGAAGTGATGATGAATTGGGTACTGTTGCCAAAATGGTAACAAAGAATATGAACCCACCTAGTCTGCAGGGTCATTAATTCATTCATTGAATTTCATTGAATGGGCACTCATTAGTTAACACTAAAATGAGTTAATACCAAAAACTACTTAGGGACTTGTGTTGCTCCACCCTAATTTCACACCAGACCCCCTAGGCTCTTTGGAATTCATATTGTTTTAGCAGTTGACATTTAGGATGTATTTACCTTGTAGGCAACACTACCCAGCACATAGATGATCGACTGTGCTCCCAGCTCCACCTCACTTATCAGACCTGCAGTGGAGATTTGGCAACAAGAAGTTTTATCATTTTCTCCAGTTGCACTCAATTTACAATAAAGTTTAGACACACTTCAAGAACCCAAATAAGTAAATCCCCAAAATGTTTTATTTCTTTTGCTAATTAAGACTAAAATTATTGCCAATGGGGTAAGAAAATTTCACTTTTTAAGCAAACAGTAACTTAGAGCAAGCTAATATTTTCTACTTGAGAGAGAAAAAAGATTTTAAGTGTCATTACATGCCAAAACACATGTTAAGACAGACTTTTTTTTGCAGTGCAGTTGGCAGGCTATACACCAGATATAGTTTATAAGGCAATTCTAAACCCTGACAGAAGGGTATACTTGATCAACAGGTTTTAAAAGACAACATTGGTCATTTTACAACACAAAACGTGTTGTACTAAATGAGCTGTGTGTTCTGTGTAACCCTCATTAACTGAGCCTTGGGTAAATTTTCCATTACCCTGAGAAATAGGAGGCTGGAACACTGTATTCCTTCTGCAACGACCAACAGGTAAACAACATGACAACCGCCAGTTACTGACAGGTAATGAATGTGACGCAATGGCCGGTTACCTGCCAGGACTGCCCCAATCTCATATATCCACCACTCCAGACATATCATGAACATGCTGGGTATGGCTAAGCGGATGAAGGATCCCCATTCCTGCAGACATTCCATAGACCAGCCTAAAGGGGTACCAAACATGTATGTCTGAAGCATTAAAGCTGCCTATATGACACCTTATGTTTTACTTTCCCACAAGCAGAATTTGCCAACACTGTAATAATCTCATATGCACTGTTATGACCTGGGGTCAGCACATAAATACACAAGAATGTGTTTTAAAACGCAGGTGACAGATGGTGAGGTGGAGTGCAGTACTAGTTATATCTCCCTTGCACCTGTACTCACCTCCCCAGGTGGGCCTATGCAAACCCTTGCAGAGAATGTAGGCAAACAGGAACACAGCCAGGCAGTACTGGGATATGGTGCTGGCTGCAGCTGAACCACTGTAAATAATACTCTTAGCTATTATTCTATCTGACGGAATAATGAATAATCGGAAAAAGTTCATATATATTTTTTGTGTCAACGTGTTAGTTTTGAGTACTCACACTATACCGAGGTCCAGTACAAACAGGAAGATGTAATTGATGAGTGCATTCAGGATGTTTACCACAATTCCTGTGATCACCTGGGGCCATATTATACCCTGGAATCGTGGAATGTATGCTTTATTAAGATGAAGCCTAAGGAAATAACAGCCATTCATATGTTTATGACTGCCACAGTGCAGTCATGCCACCTGTGCTTCTTTACCTGACATTGAAGGTACTTTCCTTGTAGCTGGAACAGGAAAGCAGCCTATAAGGAACACACATTTAAATCCATTAGTAAATGAGGTTCCAAATGCAGTCACCGTGAATTATGCGCACCTTGTGTCTATAAAGTTTGATAGAACAGGTATAAGACAAATTGTGATGATTTACTCATCATTTAATGATACCAAACCAGAAGTAAAATTATCAAAAAATGGAACAGCTTAGTTCCAGTTGGCACCAATGTGTATGCATCACACTCTGTCATTACTCTGTTTTATTAAACCTGCTGACCAGCTATGCACATATCAGTGTCTGTCTATGTGTTTGTATGTGCCTTTGTATAATTATGAGTGAATTTATGTATGTGCTGTGTTTGAGAATTTATGTTGCATTTTTGTGTGTGTACTCACAGGTAGTGCAGGCATGAAGATCTTCACATACGTCTGGGACAGCCTTATGGGGTGACAAAGAGCCCCGTCAGAGTATGAAGCAGTAAAATTAAGAACACAACGAGAAACAATAACTCAGAATAGCAGCTGAATCCTGGTGCTGAGAAGACTTATTTTAAATTCCACATTTAAATGCAATAGGATTTCAGTTAAAATGCAAGCCTCCCTTACCTAGCCACCTCTGGGCTTTGTTTAACTGCCAGGAAGATGGACTCTGTATTCATAAGAATCGTCCAGCATGGGCAACAAGCCAGAAGTAAAATGAGGATACTCCTCTGCAGAATGACCCCCACTCTCTTTAAGTTACTGCTCCCAAAGGTCTGTAAGGGAGAACACAGTCATTTCCTGGAAGATCTGATGTTTGGTGCAAACATAAGGATGCCTTCACTATAATACTGTGGTAGGGCTCACTATTTGACTGGGACACGTTGGAGGTTTTGGGAAAGTCTACAGCGACATGTGGCGTGGGTAACCACGGTGGATTTACCCCAAGCTGAAGGCAGTGTTTTCCCTACCATGCATTAGGCGGGGCTGCCGCCTGAAAATATAAAATGCCGATAATTATTGTTTTGAATCGTGGTAATCACAAATATAAAATGCCGGTAATTAGTATTTTGAATCGCAGTAATCTCACTACGATTGGCTGCTTGGCCACCTAGGCTTGCCCTGCTTAAAATGTTTTGCACGGTTGTTTTTGCGTGGACATTCTAGCTTGTGTGCTGTTGCAAGCTCTGCTGCGTGACTGGCATATGCTTTCAAGGCGAAGGTCTTCTTGGAGTTTACTAGAAGCGGATTCCTATGTCATGTAAAGCTAAATTGACGCCAAATTCAGTATGACCATTTAAGACGTGCGGACCATCCGTGTAACCCAGTGGCGGCTGCTGACCAAAATTTTTGGTGAAGCAAACCCCAAACACACCCCCCCCCCCCACTGTAAAATACACACTGTAAAATAGTTCACTTTAAATTTACAGTAAATTTCTGGCTACTAATTGCATTACTTTCACAGTAATTTCCGTATCGTATTATCAGTAAATCTTTATGAAATGATAACTGTGTGCTGCAATTTCAGTCAACCTGACCATGGAATTACTGTGATATGCTGCTGCAGAATTACAGTAATCACCTGTATTTTGACATATCAACTGTAATAGTGCAACTCAGTAGTCAGCAATTTACTGTAGATTTACACTTCTGTAAAGTTGACATTTTAACTGTCATTTCACCACACCTATGAAAATTTGAATTGGGTAAATTAAAATGAAAACAAAGACAATATACATTTAACATATTTATTCAGCAGTTTTTCAAGAGTAAATATGCAGAGTATCTCAAGTGCAATTGCATACTTTAAGTGCAAATACTGGGCAAAAACATTTCATAGGCAGTTTAAATGTTATTTAATTAAAATTTAAATATCAACTTAAGTGTACAATTTGTACTGCTTGTGAGTTTCTGCTTGTAGTCATAACCAGCCATCTCTAAATCCACAAACTTAAAAACCGACTCTGCATCCCTGCCTGATGACACGTCGAAGAACCCAATGAAACGCTCTTGAATTATTCCCGCAGCATCGACATAACGCAGAATTATGGACAACTGAGCTTTGCAAGAGATGTCGGTTGTCTCATCTATTTGCCACGCAAAAAATGGAGCAGCGGTTACTTCACTCTTGATCTCATCCTGCATCGTAGCTGCAATAGCTTCGATCAGATCATTTCGAATCGTCTTAGACATGCCAGAGAACACAGTGGACGATTTCAAGTGTGCAGCCAGAACGTCATCATAGCGAGAAAGCATTTCAGTCAACTCCCTGTAGTTTCCTCTGTTATCAGAATTTTCACTCTCGTCATGCCCCCTAAATGCCAGCTCCTGACGACCCAAGAATGCAATCGCATCAACCAATGTCACGATTTTTCCGCACCATTTCATTGTGCTTTGCTAATTGGATACGTGCACCTTCATCAATTAAATGCTCGATTCTCACATTTCCCAAAAGACTCAACTGCACGGTTGCACTGACATGCTCCTTCGATTTCCCATGAATCTTAACAGACCTGTCGAAATTACGTAAATCCTCAAAGCCATCTCTCGCAAACTTTGAACATAGGGCTACATCTCCTGCAGCAGCGCACTTGAACAAGACACATGGCCAGCAATACAGGCGGTTCGTTAGCAAGCTACCAGTTAGCCACTCCACCTTGTCATACCGTGGTACTTTAAAACTCCGACTCACCGAGCCCACTCGCTGGACCAAATTTATAGGAGGCTTCGGTCTTCCCTCGGCCTTCACTCGCAGTTTTTCTTCGTAGTTTAACGACTGAAAAGAATCCCGCAGAATCCGATCCAGGATGTTTGACGTTACATTCGCAGATTCCATTTTCTTCCAACTGGAGCCAAATTAAATGGAAAAAGCTACCTTTTCAAAAAGTGAGCTAGTTTTGGCTAACGTCAGCTAGCTAAATCACGTTAGCAATTAGCTAGCTGAGGTCAAAAAAAATATTGAGATCGCTTAATGACAAAAAAGATAACGCTACAACACCGATACAATTTTTTACTATTTACAATATAATCACCGCCGACAACGCCACAACCATAAAAATTGAATAAATTTAATAAATCGCTCTCTCTCTCTCTCTCTCTCCAATACAGTAACACACTAACGTCTCTACTACCAACAGGGAAAATTGGCGGGTAGGATGATTATATCTTGCTGGACAAATGAACTCCTGTTCTGTATGGTTAGACATTATGTCAATCATCAGGACGAGAACGCGCACAAGAACACGCATGATTGAAATACATTAGTGAGGCAGTGCTTCACGGGTGGGCTAAAAAAATGCGTCATAATCCACAATTATCCAATCATATTTTATAAAGTCCCCCATTGATTTCCAATGGTTTAGTAAGCAGTGCTTCACTGAAGTTCCTTTTAAAAGTCTAGGGGTGGCGCTGTTTTTCACGATACAAGGCACATTTTTGAATCGAGGCACTTTTTTTTTTTAGCTTCACAAGGGAAATGGTAGTTGTAATGATAATTCAATATTAAATAAAGATGTGTTGTGTGTGCTATGCATGTTCTTTTATTTTTTTGGGTGAAGCACTGCTTCACCTGTTGTCTTAGAGAAACCTCCTCTGGTGTAACCCGGTCTTTATTATCCCCTTAGCTCGGTTGCTTCAATGTGTTTTTTTAATTCAAAATTTGCCAACCAGTTGTTGCTATCATTTTGTTAGTAGCCAAATACGCCTGTCAGCATGCTATCATTGAGCCCTCGGGAGCTACACCAGGGGCGCCGGAATCATTTCCTAAGTGCGAGGGCCAAAAAATAATTTAATAAAATAAAATAAATGTATAGGCTAAATCTCCGGTCTACTTACCGGTATATTTTCTTTTTTTAATTACATTTTCACTTTGGACGTTAGCTAAGCAATTATAGGCTATAATATATATATATAATTGCTTCTTTAACATCAAAAGTCAAAATGTAAGGGAGAACGGGCACAATTTGGATGTATTATTCTAGACGTCTAGATTCCGGATTTTGCTCACTGGGAATAATAATAACCTAATAACCGCATTTTCTCACACAATAAGCACGGATACAGAAATGCGTTCATATGCGTTTTGTTGTCATCTAACTGATAGCCTATCCATGCGATTTGCGCTCTCCATTAAACCATGCGCGAGTTATTTAAAAAAATATATAATTTACCCACTCAAGTAGCCTAATTCATGAATCAGATGTGTTTTTTGTTTCCTCCTTGCGATCATTAAACCAAAACACATAGGCTAACATATTTATCATTTATCTCCAGGCTCCAAGTTAACATATAGGTTTGACTTGCATTGCCTAGCCTACTCACAGACATTATAAGCAACAAAACAGCAAGCCCATCCCCATGCTGCATGGTTGTAACATGTGCTACAAGTGTAGCCTGTAGCCTAAAATTCATCTCCATGAAGATGTCGTGGTATAAGCTAAAATGTATGATCCTGCGAGCACCTGGGGGCTGGGGTAGCTATTCCAGAACGCAGAATTACTGGGTTAACTTGATAACTGCAGTAAAACCTATGACCAGAAAAAGAAGGACTGGACAATGATGGCATCACAATGCGGACGTTCAGCGTTCTTTCTAACAATGGGACCAGCAGCCTAGTGAGCCTACGCCGAGAGTATTATTAGCAGCGCCTCTGACCGTGCAGCAGCGCTGACATGAGACTTATCGAATTGCCCTTATCCATTCTTGGTCCCTCTTTTAGGATTTTTGGAATCAAAACGTTGTTTTCCCCCTACCATCCCGCTATTAGACCACAGAGGTGCTGGACATTTAACTAAGTTAACGTTATAGTAGCGCCTAACGTGTTATCTAACGTTGTTAATAATTTTTTCTTACCATGGACAATCCCCTAACGTTAGATTCTTGTTTACATTGTCGGACGGATGTTAGGGAAGTCTGTTACCACGGCGGCACTTTCGCCACAAATCAGCAATTATATCGTGAAATATCCTACCCTCTTTGAAAACAAAAAGAAAAGAAAAGTGAACTTTAGTCCCAAAAGTTATCATCGCCATTATCATTATCATCATGTAACAGATTTCCCGAACATCTGTCCGAGAATGTAAACAGTTCGGGGATTTTTCACGGTAAAAATATTTAATGACGTTAGCTAGGTAGCTATTCACAAAAGTTAGCACAATTGTGATAGCTAAGGTTAGCTAGCCTATAAATATTAAATATAATATTGCAAATCAACTGTCAATTTCCAACGGTTTATACAAACAGCAAATTCACGTGAATAGAACGCTATAGCAAGCTAACAGATGGCTACAATGACGACTGAAAAGACAACGTTCGCTTACAACAAAATAGCCATATGAAAACTACAAAAACTCACAAATGCCTGACATGATTTTAAAAAAGGACCATCGTAGAGTATGTTCTATTTCTGTAATTTTATTTTGACCAGTATTACACAATAAAACCAAAACATAAAGACGTAGACCTAGATTTAAAACCTATGTGGAGCTGTCACCAGCATCCGCTCCCATTCATTCAAGTCTCCGGCGCTGGTCCCATTGGTTATTTACTTCCTCAAATCGCAAAGAATCATGGGTAGACATTAACGTCATTGTCCAGTCCTTCTTGTTCTGGTCATAGAGTAAAACCCGGAAACCTTCCATATCTGGAACATGGATGGATTGAAGTAAAAAGAGCTGTTTGAGATCAGTGCAGTTATCCAGCAAACCCAGTAAGCCTGCTTTCTGGAATACCCCTGGTTTCAACCTCACACATGATTAGTAACTGACTAACAAATTATTGTTAAAAACGCATATTTAAAATGCGACGAAACCACTACTCACCCAAATACGCACGCCTCACATTTTTGGCAATAAACAAACAAAAGAAGACCCAATTAGTTCCTAGTTCAAACATCAATGCAGGATATGCTCTGTTGAACCAACAGCGTTTTGTCCTGGCAAATATTGCAGATATTAACAATTTATGCAGTAGCCTATGTTCCGTTGTTACAATAGCATCTCTGTTGTTCCGCACATAGGCTACTTCACAATTAACATCGCGGACTACGTTAATTATGTTTGTTTAAATTGTGCACAAACTATTTGTGATCACCTCAAACTTAATATGACTTATTGCAGCAGGCAATTGTATGCTCTTTGTATAGTGACATTTCAGTCTTTTATCGCATAATTGAACAAGCCTTTCTTTGTTCAATTAGCCTAAACTACGAGTTTACAGGACTGTAACACTGCCGTTGAGAAGCAGCAAAGAATATCATAGCGTAGCTTAGCTGTGTTCAGTCAGCAGTGTAGCCTACATCTTTCTTATATTCCAAAGCCATAGGCTAATACCCTATCCACGGTGGCCCCCTTGTGGTGCGTCGTCGACATCCCAATTATAGTAGGTCCAATTAATATTTCTCTGAAATTATAAATTACACATCCTCTCTGGGCAATACAACAATACAACCATTGTTTACAACCTTCATAAATGCATAAAACGCACCGATACGAAAATTGCTTCTAGTGGGCCTAAGGTAACAGGGTTTAACGAAAGAAAAAAAAACATAAAAGCATGTACTTAATTATGGAGAAACTCCTGCCCTTTTCTGCTAAACTAAAGGGTTTACAGCCATATTTTCAACCCAGTTATACCCATAATACATAAGAATCAATGCGTGATTTTGCTTGACATGATTCTACAACGAAGTTACAGTGGAGTTGTTTTACTCATCGTAAGGCAACTGGTTGGTCAAAATATGAGTCTGATTGATGACAATTGATGAATAGCCTACAAGAAGCACGACCATAATAAAACTTCCATTGTTACTGAGCTGCATATGAATAAATATCTGTTAGCTCAACAGCTAAAAACTGATTCATGCATTTCTGCCAACTAACATTAACTCCGCTAGCTACGTTACAGGGTAATATGAGAGGACACTTTTTCTTGTTTTATTTCCTTAGCTAGACAGTTACACCACGTTATTCTGCTACTAGCTAAATGTCTCTGCTTAGCTTGGCAGATACTTAGCTGACAGGTAACGTTACCCCAAATAAAGATCCAAAAGAGACAGGTGAAAGATTTAACGTTAGGGTCTTTACTGAGTGCAACTGAAAAACTGCAAAGATACAGAAATAAAGAAAATGTTGCAATTTGTACACACAAACATTGACATGTTCACATGAATGAAATATAACAGGCTTAGCATCAAGCTAGAAAATGTAAAAATTTATTTAGCGCAAGTTAGCATTAGCAAGCTAATTTAACATTGAAATCCTCATTAGCGGGTCTAGCGGCTAATGGCTGAGGCGCCGCGATCTTCTAAGATATTAAAAGCGGTCCAAAACGGACAACAGAAATGCTAGCTAACAATGTATTATCTATCCACGTTTGCTACAAGTACTTACAGACACATATTTCCAAGGCCTAAGCTAAAAGTAAAAGTGACAAGCTCGCACAACAGGTGTCTTCACCATGGCATGCCATGGGAAACACGAACTAATCAGCAGGACTCTAACGTTAGCTAGTAACTTAACGTTAACGTTAGAGAGACGATCAGGTCACCAAAAGCTAATTTTAGTAGGTTTTCAGCCGAACTAAGTGGGACCAGCAGCTTGCTAGGCAGCAAATAGGCTACGAATCACAATCTAGAATAGCTAACATTTTTTCATCAGCAGTGTGATGTGCGGGATTTCTTTGTGGCTAAAACGTTAGCCACATGTAGCCATCTCTCCCCCACCCGCTGACTGAGCGTGAGGGACGACTGCAGCGCAAAATAGGTCCTAAAGATGGTGCCGTGTTTACACTGTCATTTTGTCATGAAAGATGTCACCATCATGTGATCAATACTACCAACCAGAGACGACGGACAGGAGGCTAGGGCAAATCACGTGCTGCTGCCGCCCCCCCTTTCCGGCGCCCCTGAGCTACACTATCTGCTTTAAAACATTAAAGGTTGTATCAGCGATTTTGGGTCGAAACATAAATGATCACATTCATCTGATTTTTCCTCACGATCCGCTAGCTGCCCGCCCCATAAGCAGGCCGTCAAAAAACCGCGTCTCTGTAGGCAGCCTATGCTCCGAGATCGTACACAAAAACAAATGGTACTACCAACCACTCAAAACCAAAATAAACAGTATTCCAACTAATCACCGACAAGGGGTGGGTGATACTAATACGCTAATACTCTTATCTCGCTGAAATCTTGACGGATTTACAAACGGTTTGGTTTCTTACAAACGTTATTAACGTGGTTATAATTCTGGATGCTTGAACACTATTTTTTAAAACATAACATAATTGGCTCTGAGCTGGAGCTGGCTCTGTTTGTTTGGGATTTCGCTTCAGAAGTGACGTCACCCAAAATCGCTGATACAACCTTTAATTGTATGTGTTTACATTGCTTTGTGGTCACTCTGCTTTGCTGATGCCCTCCAGTAAAATGGGACTTTGGTAAAGTTACATTGTGGATGTTTTGGTCGATTAGCTAGGCTAAACGTTACTCGTTAGCTGATTTACTGTCAGAAGGTTCGTAATTCGAGATATTTCGCTAGTTTATAGGTTACTGCTCCTGTTTTGTCATGTTAACTGTTAGGTATTTGTATACCGTTGGGAAACATTATGTTGCACGTTATTACCGAGAGATGCTCTTGTTGTAGGCTTGCTACTGCAAAATAGAATCCGGAAGCTAAACTGCGATTCCTAAATTGGCCTATTATCGCTCATGGTGGCTAGTGATGTGCAGTTCGCGAACGAATCGGTATTTTTGAACGACTCTTTATGCTGAGTCGTCTGAGTCGACTCGACAGTTCGAGAGAATCATGCTTACCCACGGCTCTGGCTCTTGACTCTGCCTGCTTTCTATTACAGCCGGGAGCCGGTGTCACTAGTTATAACCTAGGTTGAACAGCAGTAGTGATGCGCCCAACAAAATAGGTCGCACGAATCTGTTTTATAATTTTTTTAAAATTATTTTTTATTAATAATTTACGAATACATTTTAATTTGATCTAACAATATTGCACACATTTTTGTGAATTAGATAATCGCCCCAGCTCATTCCAAAGTGATTATTAGGCTACTACTGCTAACGGTTAAAAGATGTAGGCTTCCTACAGTCGCCTACTACCCAACTCTCATCAGCATGAAATCAACTCGACTCTGGAACCGTGGGCAATATCCCACGGTTCCAGAGCCGTGACACAAACCAAAGTCCTTTCGAGTTTTAAATGCTGTAACCTACACCATTAATAATCGGGTTTAGCCTACTTAGCGTCGGATCAACCAGAAACATTGACAAAGGTATTCTGTTGTATCTAATGATAGTCCGAGACGCCTACTTTTTATTAAGAAATTATTAGGCTACATGTGGCTGTTTGCAACCGAATTGCAGCATAAAACAGAATTAATATGCGATTGTGTTCAGCAAATAGGCTACTTCTTATTTAAAGTGGTGGCATATTTATTTTAGAACTCTTGACCAACAACAACAGTGAACAGATAAATACAATTTTGTATAATAAAATAAATAAATAGCCTAATGGTTCAAATAAACATTATTTATGGTGTCCAAATAAATCTTTACCAAATCTGCTATTTAAAAGTAATAAACGAAACACACCTACACACACACACACACACACACACACACACACACACACACACACACACACACACACACACACACACACACACACACACACACACACACACACACATCAGGATCTGGCTTGTTTGACGGATTTGGCTGGCTATCTCTCCTACAGCTACACAGCCATCCATCCACCACATTTTCAGTAGGCTACTGGATTCTAGGATCTGATAAAAATAAAAAAAAAGATTTATATTTGCATAGACTAATAAAATAGCTATAGCCTAGGCCTATGCAAATATACCCATTCAATGTCTATTCTTACATGTAATATCTAACGTTACAGTCAATGACCGACAGTGTTATTTTACACTTCTGCTAGAATAACGGAGATGGGAAAGTCGTAGCCTAAATAAATGTAAACTGGATGCGATTGCAAACTAGCTTAAAAAGTAAGAAGGAGTGAACAGAAAACATTGAGCATAGGCTATTAGAAAATGCGTATCAATCAGGTGATGTACGTCTAAATAAAATATAAAAGCTGGTTTACCAACTTCATTTGCTACCAAACTCTGCTGTCTGAAACAGCTTCAAATTCCAGCTCGCGCTGCTGGGAGAAAAAGATTTGGCTCGGGTAGCTCGAAAGAATCAAGAAGCCGCCTTTCCACTGAATACGACATACGTATAAGAACGTACCAGAAGTCATTCATTTTCTATGGCCAGTCATGTATCAGATGCGAGGAGTTCCGGTGGACTGCGCTGCGGGGATTTTCTGTACGACCGAGGCTACGGATACGTTTAAAATTTTCAACTTTTCCTACAGAATTCACTCCGACACCAGACAGGAAATGACGAAACGATGCTAGCTAACATAGATGTCAATGGTAAATGTAGCCAATTTACAATTAAATAAACCAGTAAGCAAAAGAAGCACAATAATTATGCTATTGAGTTATTGATGGTTTTTGATGAGCATTTGGGTTAATAAATAAGGATATTTTAATCGATTTTCCGTGTATGTGTTATTTTAAATGAAAACGTGAGCTGTATAAGCACCGAACGTTATAAGTGGCCTAGCTATCAGGCTGGCGCTTGCTAGCTACAGTGCATCAATACAGTAGCTACAGACAATGCATATGCTATCATTTAGCTTTGCCCAACTGTTTGCTGCCACTGAATATCGAACATTTCTTTGCATTGTACAGTATAGCGTACTTGAGCCAACGTTAAATGGAACTAAGGTGAGTTAGCTAGGCTATGTGTCAAACTCTGTTATTTTTGTAGCCTAAAATATTTTATGTTGACGTGTTCCCTCCTGCAGTCATTTGCCCACTGTAAACTCCGGGGTTCTGTCATCCATTCGTGCACCACGAGCTAATGTCAGCTAGGTTGTTCACATACTTCTGACTAAATGCTCTTTAGAATAGTTTAAATTATTCTCCCTGAACTTTTTCAAGCTCCATTTTATGGTTTATTTCCCTGTACCCCTCCAGGGCAACGATATTTAGTAGCTACCGGGTGCTCTCTCACATTGCGACAGAATGACTGACTCAGTACGACCTATTCAATAGTGTGGAAGGACTGACACTAGGGGGCGCAATCCGACTGTCTGCTTGCGTAGTCGTATTCAGTGGAAAGGCGGCTGAACGGTTGCCGACTGTATTAACCGGAAGTACCGAAAACTCGCGACTCCGACTCCGATCCGACTCTTCAAACCGAACGGTACGGAATGAGCTGACTTAGAAAAAAGAGCCAAACTGCCCATCACTAATGATGGCTAGCGCAAATGCTTATGTAATGCTATGCATTCTCTGGCAGCCTACCTTGCACACAAATACGTGTCACCTTTTCCTGTCTAACCTCCGAGCCGTAGTTGGAGACACGGGGGAACCGAAGTTGCTAATTAATGGCTGCTATTTTCCGGTTTCAGGACCGATCTGCTAGCTCACAGCTTCGAGGTAATTCCCAACTTATCAATGTTCGGTCCCACGCAAATGGCGAAGATGCAGGTTTCGTTCATGTGGCTCTTTATTTACACCAATGAACATTGTACAGCTTACAGTTTAGATGGAAAGACCTTAAAACCTGCCGCAAAACACACTCACACGCTAACTAACTTTGTTTTTGACTTTGTTTTCCTTCCATCATGTCCAGAGTCTGCCCTCACTCACACGGACCAATCAGGATCTCTTAAAAAGCTACACTACCAACCTCGTTAAAGCTGCATACCCCCATTTACCATCAGACGGCTAAACGATTCTGGCGGCGGACTGAGGACACCTCCAACTCCTCCCACCTCCAGCTCCTCCTACTTTCTTTAACCCTTTAAAGCCGGAGTAACCTTATAAATCTCCATCTCCATTTCTCCATATCAAGAAGGCGCAGGTTATGAAGGAGGTGTTGGTGGCAGTGTTTTTCGACATTGAGAAGGCTTATGATACCTTGTGGCGTGAGGGCTTGTTGGAGAGACTGGGGGTGGGGGGGAGGCTGTATAATTGGGTTCTGTCCTTCTTGTTTGGCCGTTCGATTCAGGTACGGGTGGGGGCTGAGCTGTCAGCAACATATGGGGTGGAGAATGGTACTCCGCAGGGTAGTGTTGTCAGTCCTCTTTTGTTTAATGTTATGATTAATGATGTCTTTGCGAATGTGGATAGGGATCTGGAAGTAGCACTTTACGCTGATGATGGGGCAATCTGGAGGCGGGGGCGGAATCTGAATCATGTCATTAAGAGGGTCCAGGGGGCCATTCTGGAGGTGGAGGAGTGGTCAAGGGAGTGGGGTCTCCGATTTTCGGTGGCTAAGACTAAATGTATGTATTTTACAAGGAAGCGGGTAGATGAGGATGTGAGATTGTACTTGTATGAACAGCCTGTTGAGAGGGTTGGTGTTTTTAAATATTTGGGGTTGTGGTTTGATACCAGGTTAACATGGAGAGAGCACATTGGCCAGGTTGAGGCTAAATGCAGGAGGGTGCTTAATGTGATGAGGTGCCTTTCTGGCCTCGAGTGGGGGGCTGATAGGTCCTCTATGCTGTCTGTTTATTATGCGCTTATTAGGTCAGTGTTGGACTATGGATGTATGGTGTTTAGCTCTGCGGCTCCTACCACACTGAAACGGTTGGATGTGATCCAGGCGAGGGCCCTTAGGTTGTGTTGTGGGGCTTTCAGGTCGACGCCGGTGTGTGCACTTTTGGTGGAGGTGGGGGAATTACCACTGGAGCTTAGGAGGATTAAGTTGTCGTTGTCCTATTGGGTGACGTTGAAGGGGCATATGGATAGTCATTTGACCATTGGTGTCCTGAGTGACTGTTGGGAATATGCCGCCAAACCGGGCATGGGGTTTGGGTGGACTGCTAATGAGAGAGCGAGGGAGTATGGGATTGATGGGATTGTAGTTGGGCCGACCATAGTGGTGCCTCCGGTCCCGCCGTGGCAGTTTCTAAAACCCGATGTGGAGTTCTGGTTGAGGAGGAATAGAACTAGGGAAGGGATTGGTAATCTTGGTGTGTGGGTGGATGAATATCTAGGCCGGGAGTTTTATGAGTTTCTCCATGTCTTCACAGATGGCGCCAAGGATCCGGTGACAGGTCATGTAGGGTCAGGGGTGTATGTGCCAGTGTTTGGAGTCAGGGTGTCCAGGAGGCTCACAGGTGATCTGTCAGTTTATACGGCGGAGATGGTGGCCATAATCCTGGCGTTTCAGTGGGTTGAGGAGGTTCGGCCAGACAGGGTGGTCGTGTGCTCGGACTCTGCATCTGCCTTGGAAGGTTTGTCCGCCCCTGTGTCGTGTAGGGAGGACCTGGTTGTGGAAGTGCACTTGGCAGTTTACAGGCTTCATAGGATGGGTATAGCGGTTCGGTTCTGTTGGGTGCCAGCACATGTGGGAGTGAGGGGTAATGAAGAGGCTGATAGCTTGGCTAAGTGGGCACTTGGGATGGAGCGGGTGGAGCTGGATGTACCATATGGGAGAGGGGAGGCCAAAGCCATTGTTAGAGCGGCAATCATTGCGGAGTGGCAGAGGAGGTGGGATAGGGAGGTGAGAGGGCGGCACCTGTATGCTATACAAGCATCAGTGTCCAGGACCACAGCGGGGGGGATGGGCAGGAGGAAGGAGGTGGTGTGGACTAGGATGAGGCTGGGGCATAATGGGCTTAATTCGTCACTGTTCAGAGTGGAGAGGCACGAGACTGGTGGGTGTCCATTCTGTGGGGAGCTGGAAACTGTAGAGCACGTATTGCTCCATTGCACTTGTTATGAGGGGGAGAGGGAGATCATGTGGGGTCGGGTGAGGGTCAGCGGTGGGGCAGATTTTACATTGGGTGGACTGTTGGGTAATGTGGTGGGTAGTAGAGGGGTGCGGGATTCGGTTCTGAGGTTTGTTTTTTCGACTGGGTTGGGGGGGAGATTATAATTATTATGGTTATTTCTTTATTTATTTTTTGTAATTAATATTAGTGGTATTAGTGGAGTTTAGTTTTAGTGTATTTTACTATTGTAGGTATGGTAGGTTGGTGTTATTGTGGTTGGCTGTTCTGTTTTGGGTGGTTTTGGGTTTGTTGGTTCTTTTTTGTTTTCTTTTCTTTGCTGAGTCCCTGTCATGTCCGCTCCACGTTAGTAAGGTGTACAGTAGGTGGCGGTATGCACCTAACTGTTGGTTGCGACCCGCCATTAATCCCACGGAAGAAGAAGAAATCTCCATTTGCCTCACGGCAGACGGAGCTAACCACCTCAGACAGAAGACTATCGTCTGAAGACTTTACTGTGACTGAGGGAAAGCCAGTAAACCCCTGAGGAAAGAACCATTTAAGATAATAATTAACTATAGATATTACTTCAGAAACTATTTTATTTTGAATAACTATTTTGCTGTCCGTCTTGCTAGCTTTATAAATGTTATACTCAACTATTTGTCTTATCAATAGCAAGTACTAACTAGCTAGTTTTTTAACATAATGTTATGTCTAAATTTGAATGTAACTTGTTGATCAGTCCTGTGACTGTCGAAAGTGGATGGAGAAGGGAACTAAACAGCAAACATTTACTAACGTCAGCTTCAAGTTTTATTTTGATTCACGTTTTTGACATGAGCAAGATTAGTCTGTTTAGATAAATATGACAAAAGGTCATCACTCAGTTGAGCCAATGTCACTGATGATTTAGGTCTGTTCATTGTTCATCTGTAAACAAGCTTTTACATGGACATTATGCTAAGTAGTCTAACAGTGTGTTATTGTTGTGCTTTTAATCTAACGTTATTCTGTTTTCTGTAAAATGTCATTCTCACTATACAGCCCTTTAATGACTCAGAAATGGTTTTATATGTTATGGATTAATAAAATGGCAATTGATAATATATTTATCTATTTCAGCAATGGATGGACATTATGCTCGTGTCCAGAATAGCTATTTTATCTATTCCTGACATAAGCATAAAGCGTTTGCTGTAAGATGTTATTATTGCAAGTATACAGCCCTTTAATGACTCAGAAATGGTTTTATATGATATGTTATGGATTAATGAAATGGTAAATGATTACATATTTATGGAAGTCACGTGGCGCTGTAATGGCGACATGTAGTCCAGCTGTCTCTCGTGTTCGTGTTTGTTAATTTGAATGTATTTTGTTGTGTCAGGCTTTTGTCTTTTTCATGCGCTGTGTGTCTGTTGTGGTGCAGGAAGGCAGGCTGGAGATTTTTCGGGGCACTCCTGCCACTTGTTTTGATGATATTGGCGAATTGTCTCCGATAATTTTGTTTGTGGTCGTCACCATGGAGACGCATTCGCAACATATGCTCAGGAATGTCCGTTGGATCTGTATAACCTGACACACCAGAGCCAAGACCAGGCAGCAGAACTACTGTCTTACACAGATTTCTGCATGTTCCCAAAAACTGCTGCCCAGGTTCCATGCTATTGAGACAGTCTCTGTCCCCCGACCTAG
Organism: Synaphobranchus kaupii; assembly: GCA_029718625.1. Taxonomy (NCBI): domain Eukaryota; kingdom Metazoa; phylum Chordata; class Actinopteri; order Anguilliformes; family Synaphobranchidae; genus Synaphobranchus; species Synaphobranchus kaupii. Next base: position 49,572,792 of record CM056378.1, read on the forward strand.
AGTAGGCTTTGCTAAAAAGCCCATTAAGGGTGTTTGTATGGCTAATTTAAAAAAAATCAGACCCTGTCATTCTACTAATGATGGGGCTGAACAGAGAGAGCCAAAAATTGGCTTGATTAATATCAGATCACTCGCCCCTAAGGCAACTCTTATAAATGAATTAATTACTGATCACCAAGTTGAGATCCTATGCTTAACTGAAACTTGGCTTAAAATTGATGAATATATTGCATTAAATGAATCCACTCCTCCTGGTTACAGTTATACACACATTCCCCGTTTGACGGGTCATGGAGGTGGTGTTGCTGCTATATATAAATCTAATCTCTTTGCTACTCTGAAATCTGCCTACAAATTTAACTGTTTTGAAGTGCTTGTTCTCAGTTTTGCACATCCAGACAGAAAAGCAATCAGTTTTACCCTTGTCATTTTATATAGGCCACCAGGTCCATACAGTGGTTTCTTACTTGAGTTTGCTGATTTCCTCTCTAGCCTGGTTATTCATTCAGATAAAATAGTAATTGTAGGTGATTTTAATATACACATGGATAGTGAAGGTGATCCTCTCAGATCTGCATTCTTGTCAATTATTGAACCCATTGGCTTTAATCAACATATACATCAGTCCACCCATTCTCATAACCATACTCTTGATCTGGTCTTAACGTATAATACAGAAATAGCAAACGTAACAGTCATGCCTAAAAATCCTGTGTTATCAGACCATTACTTAATTACCTTTCACCTTTCACAAGTCTGTCATGTGCCATCAGATACTACATTCTACTTTAGTCGTAAGCTCTCCTCCAGATCTGCAAATGATTTTATTAATGAGCTCCCAGGCTCATTTGTGCACTGTGGGGATTTTCTAGGCTCCAGCCAAAATGCGTATACAAATGCAGACATAAACTCAATTGATCAGCTGACTGACAACATTAATAACGTACTTAGTAGAACCCTGGATACTATCGCACCTCTTAAAAAAAGGAAAGTCTGCAATAAGAAATTAGCTCCCTGGTACAATGACCATACTCGTGCTCTCAAACAAGCTTCACGCCAACTTGAGCGCAAATGGCGTTCCTCTAAATTGCATGTTTTCTTCCATGCCTGGAAAGACAGCCTTCTCCATTATAAACATGCCCTTATCACAGCGCGTTCCTTATATTTCTCTATTTTGATAGATGAAAATAGAAACAATCCTAGGCACCTGTTACTGTTGCCCGACTGACTAAGAATCATGCTGATCCCTGTGTTTCAATCCCATTTAATAGTAATGACTTTATGAATTTCTTTGATGACAAAATAATAAAAATCAGGGACAAGATTCAAAGTTCTTCTACCACCCCTCATACAGGGTCTGCCCCTCCGTCCACTCAACACCTGGGTGCAGAATCGTCAGATGGACGGGTGGCCTATCTGAGCTCCTTTGCTCCAATAGATCTCACTGAATTTAATACTATAGTAAATTCTTCAAAATCTTCTACCTGTCTTCTAGACCCTATTCCAACGAAGTTACTGAAAGAGCTACTGCCAGTAATTGGAACACCACTGTTGCATATTGTTAATGCTTCTTTAGCCTCTGGACATATACCACCGACTCTCAAACTTGCAGTCATCAAACCCCTTCTTAAAAAGCCAAACTTGGATATAAACGACTTGTCTAACTATAGGCCTATCTCAAACCTTCCGTTCCTCTCTAAAATAATAGAAAAGGCCATTTCAAAACAACTCTGGTCATTTTTGCACCCTAATCAAATATTGGAAGTTTTTCAATCTGGTTTTCGACCCTCTCATAGCACTGAAACAGCCCTAGTCAAAGTATTCAATGACCTACTCCTTGCTTCTGATAGTGGCTATATCTCTGTACTCATGCTTCTGGATTTAAGTGCAGCTTTTGACACAGTTGATCACCTCATCCTTCTGGATAGGCTCGAAAATATTGTTGGCCTCCGTGGACTGGCCCTTTCCTGGTTTAGATCATACTTATCTGACCGATATCAATTTGTGCATCTTAACAATGACTCCTCCTATAAATCTAGGGTTAGATATGGAGTACCACAAGGATCTGTCCTTGGGCCTTTGCTCTTCTCTCTATACATGCTTCCCCTGGGACAAATCATTCGTAAACATGGCATTAACTTCCACTGCTATGCAGACGACACCCAACTGTATCTATCAGTCAAGCCTGATGAAATTGTCCTGCTGTCAAAAATGGAAGCTTGTCTTATAGATATAAAGGAATGGATGACCCATAACTTTCTCTTACTAAACTCTGATAAAACAGAGGTAATGGTGGTGGGGCCCAAGTCCCTGAGATGCAAACTATCTGGCTATATGCCTAACATTGATGGAATTTCAATCACCTCAAGTGCTGTCATTAAAGATCTTGGTGTTACGTTTGATCCAGATCTAGTATTTGATACTCACATTAAAGACATCTCTAGGGTTGCTTTCTATCATTTGAGGAATATCTCAAAAATACGAAAAATACTGTCCCTACATGATGCTGAAAAGCTAGTCCATGCTTTTGTTACTTCTAGATTAGATTACTGTAATGCTCTTTTGTCTGGATGTGCACAGTCCTCTCTGAAAGGGCTTCAACTAATTCAAAATACAGCTGCTCGTATTCTCACGAGAACTAGAAGATTTGAACATATCAGCCCAGTGTTAGCTTCACTTCACTGGTTGCCAATCAAATTTCGAATAGACTATAAGATTCTATTACTTACCTTTAAAGCCTTACATGGGCTTGCCCCCTTATATTTAAGGGATTTACTTTTCCCTTATAATCCCTCACGAACGCTCCGTTCGCAGGGCGCAGGCCTCCTTGTTATTCCTAAAATAGCTAAAAGTACAATAGGTGGTAGAGCCTTTTCCTATCGTGCTCCTCTCCTATGGAACAAATTGCCTGCTCATGTTCGGGGTGCAGACACTGTCAGTCTATTTAAAGCTAGGCTTAAAACTCATCTTTTTAGTCTGTCCTATAGTTGAGGGGCAGGAGTGGGTGGCTGGCATTAGCTATAGAGTCGCTGGTGGACTGAGCGGTCTGTGCTGTCACTGGATCATTATTGGTAGTGTTGTGTTAAGCTCGACCGGTCATGGTCTAGTGGTGACTGTCTCAAGCCTGCCCTCATGGCTGTATTGGCCCCTGCCTCTGTTTAGCCCTTAGCTATGCTGCCATAGCCTTATTCTGCCGGGGTTTCCTTATCGCAGCAGACACCTCTGTCTCTCCTGCTGCGCTTGTTCTGCTACCATCTGAACCCCCTAACAATGTTTTTTCTTTTTTTTCCTCTTCCCTGCTCTGGGCACCTGCCCGGAGCTCTAGCCCAAGTTTCCAGAGTTTCCCGCGTCTTTCCCCCGCCCCCCCTCCTGGCCCGGAGCTCCAGCCCAAGACCAGCTAGGCGCCCCCCACCTGCCACTGCTGATCTCTACATGATGGAGTCATCTGTATCGAATACCTCCCTATGACATAATCAACCCATAGGCCAGTGGAGGATGGGCATCCCCCCAATAGCCGGGTTCCTCTCGAGATTTCTTCCCATCGGGGAGTTTTTTTTCGCCACAGTATGAGGGTTTTTCTCTCCTACTAGAGTTTTTACCTCTGCTATCTGGGGGCTTAGAGCTGGCTTAGAGCTGGCATTTCCCATTTCCCCTTTCCTCCCCTTTCTGTTCTGTAAAGCGTCTTTGTGACAGTCATCTGTGAAAAGCGCTATATAAATAAAATTGAATTGAATTGAATCTGCAGCAGCAAGAGGTGAAGATGTCGGGACTGATCAGAGAATGCAGGCGGTCTTCAAAGGGCAACCATGGAAGGGAAGGAGAAGATGGTGCGGGGGAGGAGTGAGGCGACGAGTGGGAAGGCTGACGCAGTTCGGTGCTCCGTTTCAACAGTACAGAGACTGCAAAGTCGTGGAGGCGGAGTTTGTGTTAGACTGCTAAATGACACTGGACATCTCGGGACAACGGGGGCTATTTTTAATCATGGCTGTATTCCAATTTAATTCACTTAATTTGATATTGTACGTCTTTATTTGGTGTGTTTGATTGTGTGTTGTGGGTCTGCCCCACTGTCTATGTCTTTTTTGTTGTTGCTGGTGGCTACAACTGACGTTCCTGGAAGGGAAAATAAGTTATTCTATTCTATTCTATTCTATTGCAGCAAAGGATGGACATTTAGCCATCTGATACAGTCCCTGAAGAGAAGGAGGGTGCTGAGGGTCATTGCAGAGCAAGACATGGAGGACCATCAGGACATGCACTTAGTGTTATCTTTTTGATTCTTGAATATGTTGAAGGTATTTATGCTTGACCATAGATTTGTCTGCTGTATCTGTACTAATACATTAATGATTTTACTGTAAATAAATCCAATGCATTCATTTTACGGGCATCTAAACTGATATTTGCTATGGGTTTTATCTTGATTTTATTTGTTTTGCAATGTTATCCATTTACTTAGTTAATTCACTATGTGATACATTTGTTTTTAAATAAAGTGTGTGAGAGAGAAATAACATCCTGCTTCTGCCAAAATGATTGATGGGGCATATTGGCATAATTTTATGAATATTCATGAGGTTATGAAAAAATATAATTATGCATACAAAAAATTTAAAAATTAATTTTTATGTTTTAATTTTTATATTTTTTATGATGTATTATTATTATTCGGGGGTGTTGTGGGGGGTTGAGTTTTAAGTTTGTGTTAGCAGAAACGTTTTAAAAGAATAAAAGAATTCAAGCAGGTAAAACGTGACAAATAGCGGTAGGCTATAACAAGTTAGTTGTCTGAAAGAAAGAAAGAAAGAAAGCATGCCATTTAAAAAAATGTTTGTTAGAGCCGAAGGAAAAAACTTTGACAAGTTTGACAAGGTCTCTGTAAAGTCTTAAAACTGTGTACAATAGCCAAGCGGTATATCTAAAAAACAAGTTAGTGTTCTAAAAGAAAGCCTAGGAGGACTCGAAAGAAAGACTAGAAAGAATCAAAAATAAAAGAATAGGCTATGTAACGTTTTACAGAATTAAAACGCGAAACCTAAAAATTACTTAGAATTATTTTTGGGTTCCGCGGAGGTCCGTGGATAGAGAAGCGTTTCCAGAGACCTTTCCAACCTGACATCAACATTGCAAATGGAGACATTAGCTTTTCGTAGGCAGTATACCTAAAAGGGGATACGCCCCGTAGTATCCGCTTCCTGTCCCCTATGAAATTGACGGACGCTTACACGGGCCAATGAGCTGGATAGGGCTGGAAAAGCTTATGCCAAACCGGTTTTGATTTAGCAACAGCTGCTGGAAGGAGGGGTTGCGGGGGGTGCGCAATGTTAGAGGCAACCTTTGAGCGACATGGAACAGCTGTATTACTAGCAGGAACCTCTACTAACTTTTGAATCAAAGAAAGAATAGTTGTGTACATATAGTATAGACTAGAAATAATTCAGCAGGCCGCAAAATGCCCCGAACCCCAATGAAAAGGCGGCTATCTACCCTAATCGTCTATATGCCCTATAATGTTGTTCACTGGGCAGAATCATGAAACAAAACTTTTGGTATTTGTACAAGGTTATGTAATATGGCAATACCTAGCGCCAATATGACTGTTTAGTATTGATGGGCTTGTAAAAAGATGGGTTATTCAATTTAAACAGGGTTGGACGATTATATATAGCCTATATTGTTTAACCGTAACTCTTTTAAAAAATGTAGAACTGCGAAGGCGTAGAATCACAGCAGGAAACATCGTTTGAGTGACAGGTCCAGCTGTAATACTGGCGGGACATCCAAGGATAGTTTGAATGAAAACGTATAGATTAATACATGTTGAAAATAAACCTTAGACTAGTGAAACAAACAAACCGCTCAGTAGACTATTTGCACAAGGGCCGTATACAATTTTAGCAGAGGGCGTAGGCCTAATAGACTCGCTATTTACGAGTTTTTAAATCAAAGTTAAAATATAGGCTATTTGCTAGACGTGCCTAGCTACTGTTTAGTATCGTTGGGCTTGTAAAAAGATGGGTTATTAATTTTAAACAGGCTTGAGCCGTCATATATAAACTATATTGTTTAAACGTAACACCTTTAAAAACGCAGCTACATTTACATTTCGGGCTACAATCACGGGGTGGGGGGGTGTGGGGAGGGGGTGTGACGTTTGAATGACAGGTCCAGCTGTAACGCTGACCACAGGTTTCACTGATTGTATAAAGCTCCGACTTTTTGAACAGGTCTATAGCTGAAACAAACGTTGACACTATCGCCTGTAATGAACCTACAAAAAGAAGCATGTCTACCTCAGAAAACTCAACACCGAAATCTCCAGAGGTTGTGGCTAACAAGACCGTTTTGCGGAGACCAAAAAAACCTTTTGCGGCGATGTCAAGACTTCAAAAACATTTACGAAGAATGGCCAGCGACAGCATCCACATATCGCCGTTGTGGGTATAATATTGACACGTCTGGCGAGGAACCAAAAATTACACTTTTCAACCTGTGTGAGGGGGAGTTGTACAGTGAAAATACAGAGTCTGTAGTATTTGTGCACAAGGACTGGCTTAAATTCAAACAATGCTACAAAAAGGTTGTCGACGATGTACAAGTTAGTTGTCATTTTCCGAGCTGTTCGGAGGACTGCAGCGTGATCTGTGTGTCAGCGCTCAAATCGGCTAAAAAAACTGTTTATTGCAGAGACCTATGAATCAAGAGACATTGGGGATACTCTAATTGTCTTTCAGTTTGACGACCTGCACTTGTTGAACAAGGCTATTGAGCAAGCCGATAATGTGTTTGAGGATCATCGGATTTGGAGATCAATGGCCTGTGTGAAAATGAACTTGTGTGCAAGGTTTAATGCCGTGGTTGAAGATGAGGAAGAAAAGGAAAATGTGCCACCAACACCCTTTGTCTCTGATGACGAAGACTATACAACAAGTTTTGTGTAAATAACTTGTCAAAACGTATAATGAAAAATTATTTAAAAATTTTTTAGATTGCGTGTGTGTGTGTTTAATATAAATGTATACAGAATGTCTTTTTGATTGATTTTGTGACTTTAAAATAAAAAAGCCTTTCGTTTACATGCTATTTTACGTATTGTTTCATTATTATTATTATTAAACGTTCAAATATGTTAAATTCAAATCAACCCCAAAAAGGAAGGCCCCACCCAGCTCATAACTCTAAAGTTTTAAGGCGTGGCTATAAGTTTCAGTGGGCCTTAAAAGCCACTCTGCAAAACGCCTGATTTCATACAGACTGTACAGACCTCTTGACAAGCATGTCTCAGGACTTGTATAAAATGTATAGCCCCCTACAGGAGCCCCCTTGGGAGTCTCAGTATTCAGCGAACAATGACAAAGTGATGATAAGAAAAAGGAACTCAGCTACCTTGTTGTAATAAGCTGGGGTTATTACAAGAACTTGAAAATGCTAGTGGATGAACGTTTCAATAGAACGTTAAAATCCAGAATGTGGAGATACTTCACAGCACACAATACTAGACGCTATATAGATACTGTACAGGATTTGGTCCTGAGGTACAGTAACAGCTACCACAGCACGATTAAAATGAAACCCGTTGAAGTAAACGAAAATAATGCTTTTAAAGTTTTTAAAAATATGTACGGCCTCTTTCCAAAAAGATCTAAAAAGCTAACGTTTAAGTTTGAGGAGGGGGACACAGTCAGAGTTTCCAAAGTACGCGGAAAGCTTGCAAAAGGTTATGAGCAAACATATACAGATGAATATTTTACAGTCGTTGAAAGGGTCCACAGAATCCCTCCTGTATATAGATTGAAGGATTATGATGGGGCGAGCATTGACGGCCATTTTACAGGAGGAATTACAAAAGGTTATAGTTGGAAAAGACAAAATCTTTAAGGTCGAAAAAATAATATCTGAAAAGAAACATAAGAACCAGAAACTCGTTTTAGTGAAGTGGGTCGGATGGCCTGAAAAATACAACAGCTGGATACCTAAAGATAGTGTGATTGACATCTAAAAGAGTAGAAAAGCTTACAGGACCCGGCAAAAAACATTAGGCCACCATGGAGGAAGCAGGTTTTTATGTAACTCTCCCGAGTAACGCCTGTCTAGATATTTACCCTGGAAATAAAATTTCAAGTTACACAACAAAGTTCGCTAGACCCCTCGAATTTCGCGGGCAATGGGAAGTTGCTTTAGCAGAAATTCAATACATGTACATAGAGCATGCTATCATCTCATGAAAACGCTTTTATCGTAAGTGATGATAAGAAAAAGGAACTCAGCTACCTTGTTGTAATATGCTGGGGTTATTACAAGAATATGAAAATGCTAGTGGATGAGATGAATAAAGCTTTAAAAACAAGAAAATTGGATATTGAGGTGGCCCATTCCGCAATGAAAAACCAAATTTATATTAGTAGTGCAAACGAAAATATTTCGCTGACGGCTAGCGGTAAACTCGCGAGGATGTTGGGTTTGGACCCGGTTGTACCCTTAATGGTCGCAAAGCCTGTGGCCCCACATCTAGCCGATATTTGTGCGGGGTTTTACACAATGTATGTTTACACAGACGTTATTGACTACCAGAGAGTCGGAAATTTTGTGCCCTTGCTACGATGTGTACATATAACAGGGTCTAGCAACGACGTCATCATCACAATCTCGTATGATAAGCCACACTACGTACACGTGAGCAAGAAGCACATTGATAACATAACAATTGAGCTGAAATCGGATCAGAACGAGAACATACTCTTCACTTACGGTAAATCCATCATAAAATTGCATTTCAGGCCAGTGAAGCATCGATATCACGAATAAAAAATGGCAAGTTCAAACCTATACGTTGACCCCCATAGGTACATAGACTATTATACAGCACAAGCCGGAAATGGTCTGCAGGGGTATAAGGGCGCGAGTGTTATGTATGGTAGCGGTCTTGGAAGACTTTTTAGAGGTTTATTCCGAATGGCATTGCCCCTACTAAAGAAAGACTTCAACATAGCCAGACCACATTTGACGTCAACAGCTAAAAACATAGCCAAGGATGTGGTCAATAAAGTTGTGCCGAGTCATTTGAACACCGGTGAACAAGAAGGTTCGGGCCTTTTGGTCATGACACGGCGCGCACAGAAAAGGCCTCCAGGGGGGCGGGTCTCAAGTAGAGCTAAGTCTAAAAAGAGACAACCGGCATACATTAGGGTCACAGTCGCAAAGAAGAGGAAGAGGAAGGGTAAAAAGCAGACCAAGAAGGCTAAGAGAAAAAGTAGATACGTTTTTTTTAAATGGCCTTCATACACAACATGTCAGAGGAATGTATGAAGTCGGAACTGGACCTTTTTGCAGTTCCGTACACACAAACAAGCATTGATAAGAGCATCTACGTAGAAGTGCCGCCCCTGTCAGCCATTTCAGATACTGGGCCTCTAGAGTTCTATATAGCCGGTAATGGCAAAGATTACCTTCACTTAAACAATACTCTTTTATACCTACGATGTCAGATAACCCGTGCAGCACCAATATTACTGACGCTGACAAGGTTGGGCTTATTAATTATCCCATAGCGACCATTTTTTCACAGGTGGATATTTCACTGGGAGACAGGCTGGTGAGCCAGTCTAGCAACACGTACTCCTACAGAGCAATTATGGAATGTCTACTTAATTATTCTGAAGACACAATGTCTAATCAATTTATGTCCGGATTATTCTATAAGGACACCAGTGGACATATCGATGAAACAGACCCTGCAGGTGACAACAAGGGCTTGAAAGATAGAGCTCTATATACAGCGGGGAGTAACACTTTTGAATTGCTCGGACCCATACACGCAGACATGTTTTTTCAGGAGAGACTACTTATAAATGGAGTCGATATTAAAATTAAGATGGTCCGGTATAAGGATGAGTTCTGCCTAATGAGCGAGGAGGCCCAGCGGCAATACCGTCTTAAAATGGTCTCGGCCACACTATTTGTAAAAAAAAAATAAAAATCGGGGTCTCTCCACCCGTTAAGCTCGGACATGCCCAGGCTCTACTGACATCAAATGTTAAATATCCGATTGACCGTGTTAGTCTTAAAACTTTCAGTTTAGCAGCTGGTCTTAGAGTTTGCAATCAAGAAAATTTGTTTTTGGGTCAATTACTGAAATCTGTCATTATAGGTTTGGTAGATAACGACGCCTTTACAGGTGTTTACAACAAGAACCCTTTCAATTTCCAGCATTACAACGCCGAATACGTATCGCTCAGTATGAATGGCCTCCCGATCCCAAGCAAGCCATACCTCCCAAATTACGGTAACGGTTCTGCAGATCGTGAATTTTACAGCCTAACACTGGCCACAGGAAGACATCTGAAAGATACACCATTCGTGTATATAATAAATAAATCGTCAAGAATACATGAACGGTTACACCCTTTATGCTTTCAACCTGACACCCAATGAAGGTTGCAGCCAGCATCTATCACTGATCAAGACGGGTAATATCCGTCTGGAGATGAGATTCAGAAACCCACTACCCAGAACTGTTAATTTAATTGTTTACGCATGCTTCGACAATATCATTGAAGTGAACCAGAGGAGGAACGTGCTGTATGATTATTATTAATCATGAACACCAGAGAACTAACGGCTATTTTGAGTAACAATCCTTACACAGTAAAGAACTTTTATGGTTGTGGCCTGCGATGAGCTACCGGATAATAAACTAAATAATTTACCAGCATTGTACATTGTGAATACACACCCTCGAAATAAGCCTGGAGAACACTGGTTAGCATTGTATGTGCGTACGGATAAAACTGGTGAATTTTTCGACTCATATGGCAATCCCCCTGACTACATTTATTTCCCAGATAGCATCATTACTTTTTTACAAAAGAACTGTAAAAGGATTGTTTACAACACGGTACAAGTGCAAGACCTACACAGCACAAAGTGCGGACAGCATTGCATATTTTATCTGCACAACAGGGCCAAAGGGGTTCCGTTTAGTGAAATTATATCCCTATACTCTGATAATTTGAAAAATAATGATGCGATGGTTTCAAGATATGTTGATAAAATATACTTGGACAAGTGTGTTAAAAACATGTTAAACTGTGTACAGACTGCATGCTGTGGTGAAATGTTTAAGGCATGTCACTGTTGAAAACAAACACAGGCATGTTTTGTTTGAATGTTACTTCATGTATTTTATTGTAAAATAAAAAAGTTTGATCATTTAAAGCAAACACACTCAACAGCTTCAGAAATCTATTCACGCTGAATGGTCTAAAACGAGGGATGAAAAAACTGCCTTAGGGCCTGGTTCTGGCGTCATAGGCGTAAAGGCTGTGGTATTTGGTATTTTTTTGTGTAGATTTATCTTGCCGCGCACATTTTGATTAGGTATGACAGAAATAGGCATATTAAGCATAGCCATAGCCTCTATAAATTCCCCCCAACCCCGGGGTCTTCTATCGTCAGAAATCTTGTGAGGGGCTGTTATGTTCTTTATTAGATCCAACATATGCAAACCACTTACAGCTGTGCCATTAAACACAAACTCCCCTTGATCGTTCCACATTGCGAAATTTCCTGATTTCGAAATTTTATCCAATACGTAGGTGGCATTTTTCCGGCTTCTAGGTGGCACGCTTTGTACAAAATCTTCAACTCGGGCGGTGTCCGTCCTGACATTATCGCGGCCCTCAACAGGCAATGATAGGGTTAAATGTTGCATTTCGGTTTCACCTTGTTTGACCAGCGCTATGAAACGCTGTAGAGCAATCGTGTACAGTTTTGCCTTCTCATGAGGACCAACATCAGTCCTTGATAAGATGATACGTATGGTTTGATCCAAATCATTTTCAACAGTTTGTCGGATTGGCTCCGGGGTAAAAGTAAGATTCTTTAATTTGTCCAGCTGGCTTTGAGGCACGAGAAACATTTTTTGGGCATGCTCCATGTTTTTTTTGTTTTTTTTAAACGCCACTGCGACCCGTTATCAAACTGGTGAGAAACGGTATTGCGACACTCAGTAGAGGCAGAAGGAATCCACCCCTTTGATTAATAATTTTTCTCCTCTTTCGAATAGATGATCTTTTCTTAATCAACAGTTTAATTCCAACCTTTTGTTTTCTTATTTTTTTCAGTTGTGTATCTGTTAGGGGTATATTGCCGCGTAAAACATTGAGAGCTAGTTCACAAATTGTGTTTATAAGTTCACCAGAAGCAGACTGTAATATGGTACGTCTTTGCCGGGCATTACCTTCAAATAGGGCTTTTAGAACAATATAGTTTGCATTAAGATTTATTGTGCGACTGTTTCGACCCTGGAAGAAAAGATTCTGAACAAGATATATGATGCTTAGGTTTCTATGGTGTGTATACTTGGTAAAAGCTCTCTCAATTTCAGAGCTCTGACTGGCAGCCTGCATAAGGTCATCAACAATTACCATATTGGTTTTGTGCAAAGGTAGCAAAACTTCATCAGTCAAAGATTCAGGAAGACCTTCTACAAAATGTACATTCTTTATTTTACAAAGCACTTCATCATACATGGGTTGCCAGCACGAATAAAACCATACAATGTTCTGCGGTACTGTTGACAATACATGTTGTGCATTTTCGAGCAGTGTTTTCACAGCCTACCGCTGTTTGATGGACCTGAGACTATGCATAAAAAAGGATGTTGAAGGCGGCTATCAAAACCCTCAACCCCAAACACTTGTCTAGAATCCATATGGTGAGGTTTAGAAATCAGGGAGCAGGACCCTTTTGTTGTCTCTGAATCTTTTAGAAACTATTCGGTTGCTGAGAGAGAATCCTCTCTTATTCCTCACAATTTGTTGTGTGTTGGTTGTAATTTCACGAGCTGGGGCCTCTGGATTCTGTACATAGTGTTGTACCAATTCTGTGAGGGATGAAAGATTGACAACCTGCATGATAGTATGATGCAGGGTTATACCTTTTACTTTCATGCATGTTTTACCGAACCGTGTTTTATAACCGTACGTCTTGGGCCCTCCTGATACAAATTCAACAATGTGGTCACCGGGGTCTAGCTCACTAGTCAATTCTCCCAAAAAATCACCTAGAGAAGGCATCCAATCACTGCCAAATTTCAAAGATTTAGTCGATGATGTAACCTTTTTCAATAGCTTTAAGCATTTCAACGGTACACCATACACCTGTGAGAGAACGCAACTCATCAGAATGTTCACACTCACCTTGATGCTCAGATTCTGCGCAGGACCGGCAAAGTGGAAACATTAATTTACCAGAGACTCTGTATGGTAACACAGGTATTGTAAGTTTTCTTGGGGTATATACCCTGGCTTTGACCAGACCGAAATAGTTTTTGATCGGTTCAAAGTCACGGAAGATGATGATGGGGTGATTTGTTTGGTAAACTTTAGTTTTGTTAACGAACTGGTATAGACTGGTGAAATCAAAATAGTGTATTTGCTCACCTTCTTGAGCCTTGTAGTAAAGTTGCAACGCATTAGTTCGACTGCCAAACAGAGCATCCCGAGGTTCCAGGCATTCCGGGTAGTCATAATGTCGCAGGAACTCCTGAACCTCAGGACTCTCACGTTTAAGTCTTACCCATTCGTGCTCCCACATAACTACAACATTCAGGTACGCAACGCAGAGTGTCAATTTTCTCTTGAAATTTGTGATATATTGAACCAAAATCTGTTTTTGTGAGAGGGTTAATTGTGCTTAAATTAAGACATTGAGGACAAGCATGAAAAAAACACCCCGCAAATTCAAAAGCTGTCCGAACGCCGTCCACCTCTGAATACCCATCTAGATAATAGTTCCCCATCTTAACCGATGACTCACATATTCTAACCATTGAATGGCGGCTGTGGAAAATTATTTCTGCTGCTGCGCGTAATTATCAGGCGATGTGACTGCGATGGTGTTTTTGGAAAAAAAGTTTGTGCAGTATTGTTTCATGCACACCGAGGCTATTGTAATGCACTGGAACGGGTCTAAACCTGTGCTCCCAAGCACCTCTGTCCTAAACCGCAAACGAGCTTCCTGCAAAATAACAACGTCATTCTGACAGTACTCTGACATTTCTTTTTGAAAGTCAAACACACCCCCAGACACATTATTATACCAGGACATAAAGTTCCCCCTCTCCTTTTCCATCATTGTATCCAAACCATAGTACAAGGGAGGCGGGTATGGACCGATGTAATTCTGGTTCTCAATTTTATTCCAGAAATGGGGAAAATGCCCTTTTTTTGCATTGTCAAAACCTAGAGCGCCAGGCATGGCACTCAGCTTCATAGTCAGGAAACAGAGTGAATCAATATACCTCTGTTCAAAAGCCTCATCTGTAATGCACATGAGCTTGCTGCCTTGCGCTATGATGTTTGGCGTCACACCATGCTTAAACAAATACTGCATCAGCAGGTAACCCTTCGAATTATGTGCAATGAATGTATACCCCTTGTACTTTGGGGTTCGATACCTTTTTTAAAAAGCCTGTACGCAACCATCACCCTCTGCAGTCCAACGCTCGCCATTAAAATCCATGCAACATATGAAATTTGCAATGTGTTCACCATGGTCCTGCCGACACTCAAAATCATAAAAAACATAACATACGTTGGGGTGTTCAGTTTTCACAGGTTGTATGTAACACACATGCTCAACTTCAGGGGTCAATACAGGCTTTGCAGAGCTTCAGACAACATTTGTGTGTTTTAGATGTGTTGCTACTTACGACATATGTTTGCGCACATTTGTCACAGAACTTGCTAGTATCACACGAACTGAGCATTTTGCCGCTAGACTCCTGCCGTTTCAAAACTTTATGCTCGTTATAGCAAAACCTAGACCGACAGATTCGCTTACAATCCTTACACCTTATCGTTGTTGATGAACGATGTGTAAAACATTCTGCGCAAAAACAGACGTTACAATAATGTAAGCAGGAGTGGCTATGTTTCGAGGTGTACGGTGTGTAACAAAATGTACAAACATATTGACTGCCTAAGAATCCTGTCAATGATTTGATACCGTAATAGTGTCCGCCATCGAGGTATAAAAAAAAGTTTTAGAGTGTGGTGTGTTGCTCGTTTGAAACTTGTTTAAGACGCCGTTATTTGAACTGTGTGCCCATACAACTATCTTGATGTTTAAGAACCTCTCAAACATTTGAATGTCTGAAAAACGAACCTTATCCTGAACACCCAAACCTACGGAACGTTGTAAATGTTCAGCCTCTCTTTCAGCGTCACACGTTGTGAATGTCGGATTTAAAAGATGTGTCAAACATGTTGCGAAACAGATTATTAGATGTAGCTAACTATTAAATGTCTTAGCTTTTTGCGAATGATTTCGCTCTTGAGACATGATGATAATTTTCGCCGGTCTCCACCGCCATTAGGGTTCTGAATAATGTGTGCCACAAGCATCAGAGTTTCATCAGCCAGGATATCAAAATTGCTTTGAACCAACTCTTCAATCATACTCAAAAAAACCTCCAAATCTATTTCATCACCGTTTAGCTGTACAGTTACACCCTGAGCCAGAGAATCACCCCTTAATTCTAACTGTACGGCATCGCTGGGGTTCGACAGCTCACAAACTTTAGCCAGAAGATTTTCTAAAGTGTTTAAGATGTGCACATAAAACTCTGCGTAGTTATCAACATTGTACAAAGATGTAAAGTTAAAACGGAGCTGAATTTCTGTACTGTTGAATGCTGGCCTACGTATCACCTGAAGGTCTGCGTTATTAATCACACCACCACCATTTTGGTTGACTTCTGGAAGTCCATGCAGGTTATTATCGACAGTGCTTTGGGACATCTCTAGCTCTGTAAGACCATGCGTGTTATTTTCTGCGGTGTTTGGGTTCATATCTGTTTCAACGAGACAAGCGAGTTCACGGTTTACAGAGTCCAGCGCTCTTAATAAACCCGCAAAAACATCATGCTCTACAGCTTCATTACTTGGTTCATGCGTGTTAATAGAGGCTTGATTAACATCATCAACAAGAGCTAAGAGATGCGGGTTAACATTTTCATGCGGTAAATCTAATTCATTAGTGTCATGGTTTTCAGCATTTTCTGTGGCATGTCTTTTACTCTGGCCCCCTGAACACGAACACGTACAAGGTCTTTTAGGAGCCATTTTTACTTTAATAGTCTGTCAAAAATGTTTACAAGCTTATTAAAAATACTTAAGCGGAGCCTTTCGTCGTTTTGACAAACCGAGACCATCGCAGGAGGTGTCCTGTTCTCCTCTGTTTGGTCAGTTGTTGTCTTTGGGACTGATTGTTCCTGTTCTGACGATGTCCGTGGTCCTGGGCTCACGCGTTTGTTAGGCCGGCTTTCATTAGATGTATTTAAAATATCCTGGTCAATCACCGCACCCAATAATTCGTCATCCGTTATTTCACCGTCTGTAAGGAAAAAAAATGTAATAATAAAAATTTAAAATTCTAATTCAAAATAAAAAATAAAAAATAAAAAATTTAAAATTTAAAAATCAAATTAAAATTACAAAATTAAAAAAAGACTTAAATAAGCAAACACTTATTTAAAAACACACGCACACGCACACGTACGCACGCACGCACGCACGCACACACATTTTGTTTAGGAGAAAACTTAAATTTCACTGCTTTTTCTCTTCTGTCCTTTAGGCCTGCAAGGTGATGTCTCTGTAACCGTCTCTAGAGGGTTTTCAGGGCGTTTTTAACAATAAAATCAGAAAAAATAAAACACATAGCAATGTTCAATATTCATAAACAGATATTGAACAAAGTACTTAAAAGTTTCATACTCTGAATATAACTGTAGCGAAGATCGTCTTCTGAAGCTAATACCTGGGCATATACATGTTGCGTAGGCCTCGTGTACACAGTATCTAAAAACAATTCAACATTCAGATAAATATCAGAAAAATAAAACACAAACAGATGCTGAGCAAAGTATTTAAAAGGTTCATACTTTGAATATAAATGTAGCGAATAGCATTTTGTTGAAGCTAAACCCTGGCCTATACACATGGCTTAGGCCACGTGTAGCCTACCCCAGTATCTAAAAACAATTAAACATTCACCAAATATCAGAAAAATAAAACACATAAACAGATTTTGAGCAAAGCATTTGAAAGTTTCATACATTGAATATAAATGTAGCGAATAGCGTTTTGCTAAAGTTAAGCCCTGGCCTATACACATGGCGTAGACCACGTGTAGCCTACCCCAGTATCTAAAAACAATTAAACATTCACCAATTATATATATATATATATATACAGATCCTTTCCAAAAAATTAGAATATCATGGAAAAGTTGTTTTTTTTCCATAATTCCATTCAAAAAGTGAAACTTTCATAGATTATAGATTCATTACACACAAAGTGAAATATTTCTAGCCTTTATTTGTTTCATTTTTCATAATTTTGGCTTACAGCTCCAGAAAACCCCCAAAACAGTATTTCAAGAAATTAGAATAGTGTGTCGAAAATCAGCATTTACTTCAGTTATTTCAGAGAATGAGTGGAGTGGCTTGACTCGAGGAACCCGACAGTTGTAGCCCATGTCCCGGATACGTCTGTATGTGGTGGTTTTTGAAGCACTGACTCCAGCCTCAGTCCACTCCCTCTGCATCTCCGCCAAATTTTGGAATCGTCTTTGCTTGACAATCCGCTGAAGCCTACGGTCATCTCTTTTGCTTGTGCACCTTCTCCTGCCACATTTTTCCCTTCCACTAAACTTTCTATTGATATGCTTGGACACTGCACTCTGTGAACAGCCAGCCTCCTTAGCGATGACCTTTTGTGGCTTACCCATCTTCTGGAGGGTGTCAATGATGGTCTTCTGGCCAATTGTCAAGTCTGCAGTCTTCCCCATACTGAACCAAACTGAGATAAACTTTGCAGGTGTTTTGAGTAAATTAGATGATAGTGTGACACTCAGTCTAAAACATTCATTCTCTGAAATAACTGAAGTAAATGCTGATTTTCGACACACTATTCTAATTTCTTGAAATACTGTTTTGGGGGTTTTCTGGAGCTGTAAGCCAAAATTATTAAAAATGAAACAAATAAAGGCTAGAAATATTTCACTTTGTGTGTAATGAATCTATAATCTATGAAAGTTTCACTTTTTGAATGGAATTATGGAGAAAAAAATACTTTTCCATGATATTCTAATTTTTTGGAAAGGATCTGTATATATAAAGCATCTTTAAAGTACATTTTAAAAATTGTAAAAACATCCTACTCTGTCTAACGGTAATGGCCTCTGGTAGAGCTTCAATAAATTCCTGGAAACCCCCTACTGCGTGTTCCCCATCGCTATTCAATATTTCATCCAAGTCTGTAATACATTTACGTTAACAACCGTTAAATTAAGAAATAGAACATTCAACATGTTTAATTATCAACTTGTAAGTTCCATACTTTTGCAATAATTAAAATAGTAACACATACCTTGTGTTGAAAAATCTAGACATCGCTTGCAAATGGTTGTCTTCTTCTTCTTCTGCACGTGTTAAGAGTGCATGAATCAGACCAGCTACTGTAAAAAATGTTGTAAAACCCTCTGTTTTTATAGTTTAACAGGGGGGTGGGGGTCGTAACTTGAAAAAAACTCCACACCTCCCCACACCCCCCCACCCCGTGATTGTAGCCCAAAATTTAAATGTAGCTGCGTTTTTAAAGGTGTTACGTTTAAACAATATAGTTTATATATGACGGCTCATCTGTTTCATTCAAACTATCCTTGGATGACCCACCAGTATTACAGCTGGACCTGTCACTCAAACGGTGTTTCCTGCTGTGATTCTACGCCTTCGCAGTTCTACATTTTTAAAAAGAGTTACTGTTAAACAATATAGGCTATATATAATCGTCCAACCCTGTTTAAATTGAATAACCCATCTTTTTACAAGCCCATCAATACTAAACAGTCATATTGGCGCTAAGTATTGCCATATTACATAACCTTGTACAAATACCAAAAGTTTTGTTTCATGATTCTGCCCAGTGAACAACATTATAGGGCATATAGACGATTAGGGTAGATAGCCGCCTTTTCATTGGGGTTCGGGGCATTTTGCGGCCTGCTGAATTATTTCTAGTCTATACTATATGTACACCACTATTCTTTCTTTGATTCAAAAGTTAGTGGAGGTTCCCGCCAGTAATACAGCTGTTCCATGTCACTCAAAGGTTGCCTCTAACATCGCGCACCCCCCCGCAACCCCTCCTTACAGCAGCTGTTGCTAAATCTCAAAACCGGTTTGGCATAAGCTTTTCCAGCCCTATCCAGCTCATTGGCCCATGTAAACGTCCGTCAATTTCATAGGGGACCGGAAGCGGATACTACGGGGCGTATCCCCTTTTAGGTATACTGCCTACAAAAAGCTAATGTCTCCATTTGCAATGTTTATGTCAGGTTGGAAACGCTTCTCTATCCACGGACCTCCGCGGAACCAAAAAATAAAGTAATTTTTAGGTTTTGCGTTTTAATTCTGTAAAACGTTACATAGCCTATTCTTTTATTTTTGATTCTTTCTAGTCTTTCTTTCGAGTCCTCCTAGGCTTTCTTTTAGAACACTAACTTGTTTTTTAGATATACCGCTTGGCTATTTTACACAGTTTTAAGACTTTACGGAGACGTTGGCTACGGTCTCTCTCTACGGAGCCATTCGTGCACATCTCCAAAACTTGTCAAAGTTTTTTCCTTCGGCTCTAACAAACATTTTTAAAAATGGCATGCTTTCTTTCAGACAACTAACTTGCTATAGCCTACCGCTATTTGTCACGTTTTACCTGCTTGAATTATTTTATTCTTTTAAAACGTTTCTGCGAACACAAACTGTTTTTTTTTTTTTTTTTTAAATGTAAAACTATTGCCACTAACCTATACATTTATATGTTTATATATATATATATATATATATATACCATTACTTTTTCACGATGTTGTTCTAATAAAAAATTAAAAATACCAACACATGTTTTCCCCAAGCACCCTACGACCCACCATAAAAAACAACGTTTACAACAACCACCCCCCAATAAAATGACATCACAATGCCAATACACCCCCCCCCCCCCCTTGAAACAACCCCCCACAACACCCCCGAATAATAATAATACATCATAAAAAATTTATTTTATATTTTTGTACCAGCATTCTCCTGATAAGATGATACATGACATTTAAAATAATGTAATACTAGGCTTGGTAAATGATCGGTTATGTTGTCTTGTCCTTGTGTGTATAATCTGCTGTATACTTACACTAACGTTACTCTTTTTAAAAAATCTCAGTAACGTTATGTCCTGTGATGATGGTTTAAAATTTTTTTTTTGGTGGCATTATGCTGAAATGAGATGACTAAACTATTTACGTTAAGGTTAACACCGAGAAAGTTCTAATGTTACAGGACTGAGACAAGACTAACGTTAACGTTAGACAGAGAGACTAACGTTATCTCACGTTACCAGAGTGCTTTTTGACAACTTGAGCATAGTTAACGTTAGCTAACATAAACCCTCCTAGTACATTACCGTAACAAGACGTTATACACAAGCCGTTTTCACAGCTATAATTAGCCATCATTGCTATTCGTTGTGCTCTCGTAGCCAGCCGGCTTAGCCATAGGCTAACGGTAGGGCAACGTTACTAGTTCGTTAGCTAGCTATCGCTAACTAGCGTACTAGCTTATGTAAATCTCAGCCAGTCGCAAACCATCAAACATGCTATTCAAAACTAATTTGTTGATTTAATTGTATCCATTGTTTCATTTAATAAAGTTTGCTATTTTTTGACTGAGAGACTAAGTTACCCACAGAACTATACAAGAACTAGAAAGGAAATGTGGTCACGTGGTTCCATTCAACCCTGTTCAATTTGGTTCTTCCGCAATGGCACCACCGCAAGATGGCTGCCATGGCCCGGAAATAGTATTACCGATGAGCTCTGCCATGCGTTTCCAATGGAGTGTTGTGAAAGTTAACGGAGTCACCCCAGCGCAATCTAGGTACCAAAAGTTCACAATATGGTAATCAATAGAAGCAGGCAATCACATTTTACATTTTTCCTGGGTCCAGAAAAAAAAGAGGCATGGTTTAAAAAAACTCATCAGTGAGTGTTGAGTAGGCACACTGAACTCTGATTGGTTAAGAACACACCAATGAGATTTGGAACATGGTCACGTTGTAATCCTAGTTACGTCACAGTACAATCACGTGAGGAGGCCTATTCGCATTTTCGCCTCAAATGAAATCTCATCTCCACTGAACTATGGTGGTTAGCTTGCAAGGAGCATACAGCGCGGTAGCTGACTGTAGCTGGTTAGCTAACAGCTATCTTGTGCATAATAATGAAATGGTTTTCAAATGTGTAATATTTCTAAGGACAGACTTCACATCTCAAGATGCGTTACATTACTAGTAACCTACCCCAGTGAACATGTTGAAAAGTTGATGAAATGCCGTCTCGTGTCGTGAAAAACTGCCCAGATAGCAAGAGGCTAGCGGGTCAGCGGACGAGTTGGCCGGAGTAGCGTTCGCTGGTGCACTGGGCTGGGGGCTCCGCTCGCAGACCCACCCACTGCTAACTCACCAGACGCAATCCTCCAGCTTTACTAACATTGCCCCGCTGACGCTTGATGAAAAACGACCATTGTGACGTTAGTCCTAGCCAGGCTATATCCGGGTAAAACTGGCTAAATTAGGGATAAATTGAATTAAATTAAATGTCTGTCAACCTAAATTTACACCCCTCTCGACGATGCATATGACAGCTCATCCTATAGGCTAGCTTGTTGGCTAAGCCTGTTTTGTTCACGTATAGCTTCGAACAACATAACGGCGATGTTAATCAAAGTTTGTTAATAACGGTAGTTAACAAGATGGCTATTAAACATTTTAGTAACTATTCACGGCTCATTTATCTGAATTTGCAATTGTGGTAAGGCTGTGAGGTGATTTCAACAAGGTAATGTTAGCTAACAAAGCCTTCAACATTAATCTATCTAACGTAGACACAATAGTTCACCATAGTTCATTATATCAGTCCAACATGGACATTCCTATAGGCTACTTGCAAAAGAGGCTAACGTACAATTTTCACAGTGACCATTTCCATCACGATTTCTCATAATTTAGGCTATACTTCACGTTAGCTAGCCGCACAAGGCTGGGTTCACAGAAAGCTTGAGAGAGCGGTCGGGACTCGGGATCTACCGATGTAGCTTGCCTATACCACAGATGGCGGATTAAGAAAAATAAACAAGTGGACACAATAATCATACACATAACGTTAATGTATCTATGTATTTATTGTTTTGGTTTTCACATAACATCGATTGTTCAGTGGGTCTGTGGTGGGCGCTGGACTGGAAATAAATTTTTTAATATGGGAAAGGTTAGTCAAACATTAGCCGTTTATATGTTTCACCTTCAATAGCTACATGGCGTGCAGAAATAACCTATATTTTGGCTAACCGCCTCACGCAGTAACTGCATTATGCTATAAATGTTTGTGAAGAAGAGCGAGTGCTCCCGTTTATTGTAGGCTATATAGGACATTGTAGCCTATCTTTAGGCCTACATAACGTGAAAGTTATTGTGGCTGCGTTTACCATTTTATGTTGCTCTTGTAGCTATGTTGTGCAGTACTCTCTCATCGCTCAAAATAAATCAAACGCATTAAGGAATTGAAGTCGAGCATCAAAGCCAGATAACGTTATAGCTACTGCACTTTAAGACCGCATAAACGGGGCACAAGTGTTCGTCTGTCCGAACAAATATTTTCGGTGTAAAAAGACTAAATATCCGGATAAAGCCAGGACATCAGGTCAACCGATCTGATAGCCTACTGGATATTTGAAGGTTAGCATAAATAACGTTAGCTATGTCCATTGCAGTTAGGCTTAACCATAAACTGTAACGTCAGAAAAAATGATTTACACGACTTTCTTTCAAAACAATGTTCAGATTGGAATGCAGCTGAATACATCAATGGGGGTACGTTAAGGTTAGCCAAATATGTTCTAAAGTAGCTATAACTATGCCTGGCTTTTCTTTTAAATGTGCATCGAGCTACTATTGGCGTATTATCAACAGGCTTTTATGATAGCCTGTCATTTCTATACCTCTGACTGCTACTGTGAGCTAACAAAGTTACCTTTCATTTACCATAACCACAGAACTGTACAGTTCTGAGAACATAACTTAGCAGTTGTCGCTAGCTAACATTATACATGGAGGTTCCTGCTTTCTGGGAGGGTGTGCTAATATGTTGGCTAATGAGCCTGCTTTGTTCAACACAGCTTCAAACATTATAACGATGAGTAACGTCATAGTTAACGCTAATCAAACAGCTTGTTAATAATGTAGTTAGCAAACGACATAGATATTAAACATTTTTCGTAACGTTAACTATTCGCGGCTCATTTATATGAATTTGCAGTAACGTTAGGCTGTGAGGCAATTTTAACAAGCCTCTACATTAGCCTTTGACATCATTCAGGCAACACTTCACGCAATTATTAGCTGGGCAAGGACCGCTGGTTCACGGAAAGCTTGAAAAAGCGGTTGGGATCACCGACTGCAATACCACAGACGGTAAATAAACAGGTGCAACAATCATTATTTAAGTATGTAAATGTAATCATAGCATAGACATATTCAATAATTTATCAATGTATTTATTGTTTTGATTTTCACATAACATCGATTGTTCTCACAAAACCCACTCCGCGGTGGCTCTGGTCGTGGTTCTAGATTTGCAGCGGTAGCCATTACTCTCTGCAAAAGGCCAATCAGAGAAAAAACTTTGGGCCGTGGAAAATGTGCCATTTTGAGAAGGCAGTTGTTGCCTTTCTAGTTCTTATATAGTTCTGTGAAGTTACCTCATCCAAAATCGAATTGTTAAAGACCTCACGTTCAAAGCTGGTGAAAGCTAACCTCGCTCTACCAACCAGACACTCCGACAAGATGAAAGGTGAAGCCAGTGAAGCTGGTGATTCACGAATATTGAAACATAACATGAAATGGGAAGGTTGTCTGATTTGCTGGCAAAACGCGCTACCCTCTGTGTTTTTTTTCTCCCCCGCGGTATAATTTTTGGGTGGGTCAAATGCAACTGTTTCCAATATTGGGGGGGACACGTCCCACCCGTCCCACCGGTTCCTACGCCAATGTTATGAAATACAAAGTTTGTTCAAAAACACATCTAATCCAGTGCTGAAACTAGCTAGCTAGCAAAGTGATGTGTCAAAGAATGTTGTGATGTCCCCCCCCCCCCCCCCCCCCGCCTTGCTCCTTTGCATGCCATGACTTCCTGATGTCTGTGACCCAACAACATCAAAAGACTGTTGATATCTTATTTTCTGGTACTCCTACAAGCGATACTATAACGTCTCTGCATTTGAATGGATCTCTATGGGAATTGGGGGGTGGGACTAGATTTAGCTGTAAATTATGCTGCAACAGTATGGAATACAGGGTTGGTAAAATGGCTGTAAGTCATCAAGGGTCTGAGGTATCAAACGAGCCTCAAACCATCACTCTGCTGCCAGATATGCAGTAGATATGGATGGATCACTTTAAGGGTCGTTTCTCCTGACAAATTTTCCTATTGAACTCTATGGAAAAATAAGTCAAGAGAAGAAACCCTTCAAGTTATCCATCCATATTTCTGGCAGCAGAACTACTTCAACTGCTTCTCTGCGCGCGCCTGCTGTAGGCGCGCATTTCCTTTTTGGAGGTAGAGTTGGTGGAAGAGTTGTTAGCGTTTGGAAAGTACGGAGGCGGATAACATTGTGCTTCAGTTTGTAATGGATATTAGAGTTCTAAAAATCCATATCAAACCTGATTCGCTCCGAAGGTAAAAATCTTTGTTGCCGCTAAGGGGCAGAGAGGGAATTTTCCACTTTTTCCTCCGCACTCGGCTAGCAGCCGGTTGGCTAATTTGGCCACCTTCTTGCTGACGGGAGGTTTTTATTTGGCCACCTTCTTGCTGACGGGAGGTTTTTATTTGGCTTTTTCACCCTCTCAGGAGCAAAACCTAACACTCATAAGAGTCCGCTTCCATTATTAATTGGCTAACCGTAACCTACTATAATCCGCTCTCAGCTACACGGAACAAGCTGCAAGCCATGTATATAACAATAAACAATAGACAAACTGAGTTACAGCTAGGGTACAAACAAAAGTAGCCACGCTGTGTGGCCGACAGGAGCACGGCATTTCACTGTTTTTAACCGCTGTGTTAGTAATAAATAACTACTCATGTATAGTTCTTGATGCACAAAATAAAGAATGTACGAAAAGAGAAGGCGAAGGCAAGTAAATAGGCTTGTTTGCAGGAACATGCAGCTGTGTAAGACGGCAGTGGTTAACAGGCCAAATGGAAAGGCATACTGCATTCGCAGGTAGGCTAATTGATTGCACTGAATTGTCGGCAGGTGCACTTCTCTGCACTCAGGCTTGGGCTTTTGTACACATGTATTAGGTCAACTAATTGTTTTAAATGTTGACGTCAATTCACCAACTGTAGTAGGCTACCGTTAGTTAAAATAAAGATTTTTGCTAAACTTGATTTTTTCCTGAGATATAAATAAAATATTAACAGTTCTTAAAACGATGGTCATACACTCTGTCTTGTACTATAAGTTGTAGTATTTACTTCCAGTTTACTTCCTGAAATTGTCAGAAGGGTTTCTGAAATAGGAGCAGTTTACTGCCAAGTTGTTATTAATGTGGTTGGAGTTTTTGAAAATGGAAAATAGGCTATATAGCCTATATCTATACCTTAATCAATAGTTGCTTAGTTACTACTTATATTAAAGTATGCTTGCTATAAAATATCTCTGCACATCCTTAATCCACGTTGGCCCCCTAGTGGTAGACGTATCTGTCCCAATTACTGTATTCATGTATTGTATTATAAACTACAGCTTTAAAAAGCCCTGTAAATTTTGATGCAGGATTGTTTAAAAGGGTAGCCGTTTGCGAAAACCTCAGCCTCTC
The DNA here is from genome assembly GCA_029718625.1 of Synaphobranchus kaupii. Classification (NCBI taxonomy): domain Eukaryota; kingdom Metazoa; phylum Chordata; class Actinopteri; order Anguilliformes; family Synaphobranchidae; genus Synaphobranchus; species Synaphobranchus kaupii. The sequence continues at coordinate 49,598,789 of CM056378.1, forward strand.
CAGTTGCACTGCAGGGCAATAAAATAGCGCTTTGGGCTATTAATAGCACCCTCCTTATGACCCTCATCTTTCCACAGCCACAGACTGTAAAATGCACCATTTATACACACTAAAAAAATCATGTTCTGATGGTGGAAATAATATATTTTTTAAACGTTGTACAAATATGCATTCGGCATTTTCCCTTGCTTACTGTACTATATACAGTACCGGATGCACTTTCGGTTTAGAAGACATCAAATTTTTTTCTCCAAAATCTCTCATATAAATATGTTTATGAAACCAAATATTTAACCGAATATGAAGCTACAAATGTTTTCTGATTAACCCTGAAGAGTTTGTTACATTTTGCCAAAGTCCCGTATAGTCGACATTTCCACAGCGACCACCTATCGCACTCAGGGCTGAAATACGTTGCCATGTAAAAACACACATGCTTTTTAAAAAACATATTTAAATACATTAGGATGCTTATTTTATGCATATTATGTATATACTGTATGCGACAATTCTGAAATAAATGTATTCTGTTGCAAATTTCTGAATGATACAGCCTCTTCAATTCGAACTTTAAACCATGGATGTGCAGTGAATATTTGAGATATTGACACTTAAATAAGACTAGAAGAAACTAGGTGGAAATTGCCTCTAGAGGGCCAAAGTTAATAGGGTTAAATAAATTAAGCAGAGTGGCTGTCGGAAAACTACACGGAACAAGCTGCAAGCCATGTATATAACAATAAACAATAGACAAACTGAGTTACAGCTAGGGTACAAACAAAAGTAGCCACGCTGTGTGGCCGACAGGAGCACGGCATTTCACTGTTTTTAACCGCTGTGTTAGTAATAAATAACTACTCATGTATAGTTCTTGATGCACAAAATAAAGAATGTACGAAAAAAGAGAAGGCGAAGGCAAGTAAATAGGCTTGTTTGCAGGAACATGCAGCTGTGTAAGACGGCAGTGGTTAACAGGCCAAATGGAAAGGCATACTGCATTCGCAGGTAGGCTAATTGATTGCGCTGAATTGTCGGCAGGTGCACTTCTCTGCACTCAGGCTTTGGCTTTTGTACACATGTATTAGGTCAACTAATTGTTTTAAATATTGACATCAATTCACCAACTGTAGTAGGCTACCGTTAGTTAAAATAAAGATTTTTGCTGGATCTTTTTCTTTTAAGAGGTAATAAAACATTTAAAATACATTAAATATCAAAACAAACATGTACCTTTTCACCCTCGTGTTCTCTTTTATCGATGTACTATCCACCGGAGTTATTTTGTACTTTAAAATGATTAATTTTGGTGTGGTTCCAAAAATGAATTGGAGTGAATGGGGAGCCTGACAACCGGGACTACCGGGGATGGCAGTAACGGTCAGCAGGCACAGCTGATGTTGCTAGTATTCACGCTATACAAATATAATGGGGTAAGTTCCACAAAATTACTTATGTCACACAAAGGTGAAATATCCCTTTAAAGTGATCCATCCATATCTACTGCATATCTGGTAGCAGAGTGATGGTTTGAGGCTCGTTTGATACCTTAGACCCATCATGACTTACACCCATTTAGCCAACCATGGGTTCCATACCATTCCAGCGTAATTTACAGCTTAATCTAGACCCCCCCCAATTCCCATAGAGATCCATTCAAATGCAGAGAGGTTATATTATCGCTGGCAACACATACGTTCACGCATATTTCCCCTTGTTTTATAATATCCTGCTTATGGAAATGTGACCAACCTGTTTTACTGGTAGCGTAATGCTTTAAAACAATCCACTTTCCCAGGAATACAGTGAAAAGTGTGATTTACAGCAGGGGAAACAGACCTGCTCCTGCATGAAGTTAAAGCACACATGCAGAGAATGGCATTAAAATTAATTGTGTAACGTGTTTCAAATTTGTTTTAGTTTCTAATTAGAGGCTTAGTTCTCTTTAAAATCATTTTGTTTAGTTATGGAATAACAGGTGAAATCAGCGGGGTTTTAATAAGCTGAGAATATGGAAACCATGTCACTGTAATTAAAAAAATATGAAGAACAAAGAATAAGGTTCAAATTCAGTTAACATTGTGATTTATCTCCGTTTTTTTAACTGTAGGCTATCGAAAAATCTTTATGCACAGCGAATCCGCTGTAGCCTAGGCTATTTGGAAAACAATAAATGCAATATTCACTGGACAAGGTTTTGAACTTTTTTCAGTCAAAACCATTCTATTTACTTGGCTGTGGGCCTAGAGAGCTGTATTGTAATGACATCTGAAGCGCATTTTCAGAACTCAAATGTCCATCTATTGCAGTGCGCGAGTTTTCCATTGAATGACAATTCACGCATTAGGTGTAAATAACAATTCGCGCATTAGGCTTGATATAGGTGCTCCTTTTTAATGGATAGCCATTGTCCCGTAACAGAAGATTGTCCCCCCAGAAGATCACAGGAATTATTGGCAAATATAGTCATAGCTTGATCCAGGATAATTGTGAATAGTCTATACAAGTAACCTTACACGTCCATCGCACATCGCCTGGATGTTGATGGAGTGGGCTGAAAGCAATTTAATGCGGCATTCCCCTTCGCTGAGGGATAGGTATGTGGTCTTTGACCTATGGACCCTTTTATTATTTTGCATTTTTTGATATAGCCTACACAATAATAATACTTCACATTGTAATCTTGATATTTTTAGTCATGCTTGTGCGCGCCCCTGTGTGTAACAGACAGGAGGGTGTACGCGCGTTGTGCACACGCCTATGTAGACGCACTTATATGCGCCGTTAAAATAACATGTAAACAACTGCGACATGACTTTAGACCAGGTTTTTGGTTGTTTTAGCACAAGCGCTTTCGGCTCAAGATAGCAATACGCGAAAAATAATCCTGGTCACTCCTCATTTTAAGACCAACACGCCCAGTTCACTTGCTATGGGTGCAACATCACTTGGTATTTAACCGACATAAGCGCTAGGGGCTATAATGAACCCTGCGCCTGGTGCAAAATGGCAAAGACACTTGTGTTTGGGTTAGCGTCACTTAGCGCCAGGTGTAAGATAGGGCCCCAAGAGTCTTTTGATGTTGTTGGGTCACAGACATCAGGAAGTCATGGCTTGCAAACGATATGCAACCAAATATTAAATATGAGGACTTTATTTAAGTTTATGTTAATTTGTCCAATTACTTTGCGTCCCCTAAAATGGGGGAATATGGATAAAAAGGGCTGCAGTTGGTACACGGTTCACCCAATATGGATGTAAAAACCCTCAAAAAATATGGAATAGTTCTCTAATGCTGTATTCTGCTTCAAATTGATATGGAACCAAAGTTGTTATGCATTTTCTCTTCTGTTGTCTGGTAATTGTAACTGATATGGACATTTGGAAGCAACAAGAACCTCCTGCAGTTAAAAAGGGGGTGGATGGTAGGAATGCAGGACGTGACTATCTGGTGGCACCCAGCTACTTTTGGTCAAAGGGAATTCCAACCAACAAACAAAAATTGCTGCAATGTATATTGTCAGATGCCTGGAGAAAGAAATGTAATGACAGCCTATAACAGGACAGAATTAAAATTATTAGGCAGTATACAATTACCTGACTTATTAATGTGTCGCATGCTGATGATAATCCAGACCCAACTGAAATCCCAGTAACATTGATCACCTGGCAGACAAAAGGTAAACAAAAAAATTGAATCTTTCATAAATCCAAGTGGCAAACACAATATCTCAATATATCTTTTTTCTTTGAAAATCCCACAATACATAAACTATAAACAAAGTACCATGGTACATTTACTAGGGTACCTGGACTAAGGTACACCTTCAGACACTATAATTTATGTACTGTGGCAGGATTGGGGGAAGGAAAACAGTGCTATTACATTCCCCCATTTTGGATCCACCCTCTGTCTGAGTGGAGCAATTGCCTGATGTCTGGCCTGCAAGATAAAGCACACTTGTAGCTCATTTCCTTATTTTGATGCTAATAAAGGCCATGTCAGCCCAGTAATTGGCATCTTGTAGTTCCGTGTTGCTAACTCAGATGTACGACCTCGGTCCAGTCCCGTGGTCTAACTTGAGACAAGATAAGAAAACTTTTATTTAGCTGCTTTCCGAGCACTTACAGAGCTGATATTTGACTCATGCTAAATATCCAGAGGAACAAAAAAGGCACATAAGGTAACAACTTTACCATCCAATTTTGTAACTTTAACCAACCACCAGTATGTTATTTAATCCAAGAGTAGGCCATGCAAATCTTACCATGTTCAGAAGTGACACAAATGTGTGTTCAAAAGCTTAAAAACTATTGCATATAGGGCTGGATGAAGAGGCAAAAACCAGGAACATCTCTGGCACTCAAGGCTGCCTAACCCTGTTATTGTAAACTTAGCCTTACCATACTCTTTCATGCAATGGTATACTACCATGGCTATGTTTACATGCACACCAATACCCACATTATTGGGAGTAATCAGTTTATGCCAGTATTTAGATTATTGCGTACATATGAATATAAGTAATATAATTACTCCAATAGTTGCATTTACATGATTCTTTCCATAATTGGCATATGCTCAATGAAAATGGCAGACAAAAATGTTCTGCCTGTCACAATTTGCCCGGGGTGCCTTCAGGATCTCACTTTGTGTAGTTTTATGTAGCTTTTAGCTCTGCCAGTGTAATATAATACGTACAACGAATTGTATTATTCTGCCAGCTAGTTACTGATAGCTAAATCTGGCCAATTTCCTGATAATTTCAGTTATTTCATGTGCTAGCAAGCTGGCTAGTCCAAACATGAGCTGATAACACTCAACAATACATTGTCACCGGTGAAATGCGTTTTTTTAATAATAAAATTCCAGAAGTGAGATCTCAAAGGCATCACCCCTGATCTTCGACTTCCACCTAACATGCCCAGTTTCAAAAAGCCGAAAGAAATCGTAAGATGTCTACATGTACCAAAAAAGTAGGCAAAAATCCAGATGTATTAATTGGGTTTTGAATAAATACAGTGAGCACCATAATTCATTGGACAGTGACACATTTTTTGTTATTTTGGTTCGGTACTCTAGCACTTTGAGTTTGAAAGGATACAATGACAATGGGGTTGAAGTGCAGACTGTCAGCTTTAATTTGAAGGTATTTTCATCCACATCGGATGAACCGTCTAGAAATTATAGAACCTTTTGTACATAGTCCTCCCATTTTCGTTTCATGTATCCTTTCAAACTCAAAGTGCTAGAGTACAGAACCAAAATAACAAAACGTGTCACTGTTCAATGAATTATGGTGCTCACTGTAGATTATGACCATATGCCAATAAAGATAAAGGTGTTTACATGATCATTTCAATAATCAGAGAATTGCCAATGGCAATTTGCAAAAATCTGTGTAAGATTATTAGTATTAGTGTGCATGTAAACGCACCCCATGTTAAAATTTTGTATGAGATCATATTGTCTCAGGCGTCCTTAAAACAAAATTTTATTTGCTATGTCACAGAAGAAATTTCAGATCAAAATAATAATGACAAGTATGACTGATCACTTCAGAAAGAGAGGTCACTCACAGCTGTGGCCAGAGCAACCCCAGCCAGCTCTGTCTTCCCCAGATGTCCACAGAATACAGTACTGGCAAAAGGTATACAAAAGCTCAGAAGCTGAGCAATGCACTGTTAAAAAAAGAAATCAACAGACAAATCAACTGCAAACATGAATATATAGAAATTAAATGTATCTGCTATCATTATTCCCTCATAAACTCCCTCTGATAATGTTACTACCTCATATACTTGCATTGTTAAAGTTACCTGATACTCCCCAGGCTAATGTTACTACCTCCCTTACAAAACTGGATAGTCTGGCGCAAACTTGCAGCGAATATGAAGCGCATTTGCCGCAAACTAAATTGTTTACCCCAAAATGTTGGCAGAGGTTTGTCAGTGTTTGCCAGTAGCGGCGAACTAAAAACTTTGCCAGAAGTGAATGGCAGTTCCCACAAAGCTAATTTGCATGTGAAAATATGAGCTTGCCGCAAACATGTGGCAACAATGCCAAAGGTTTGCTGCAAATTTTCTTTGAGGCCAATATTTTTGGAAGGGCTCATAAATTCTTTACTAATTTTAACTACCTAATAAACTTGCTCTGATCCTTTTACTACCTCATAAAAACTCTCAGCTAATGTTAACTACCTATTAAACTTGCTCTGCTAATGTTACTAGCTCGTAAAATCTCTACTCATGTTAACTACCTCAGGAAATCTCTGCCAATATTGCTACCTCATAAAATCTCTCTGCTAATGTTAAAGGTTGTATCAGCGATTTTGGGTGGAAACATAAATGATCACATTCATCTGATTTTTCCTCACGATCCGCTAGCTGCCCGCCCCATAAGCAGGCCGTCAAAAAACCGCGTCTCTGTAGGCAGCCTATGCTCCGAGATCGTACACAAAAACAAATGGTACTACCAACCACTCAAAACCAAAATAAACAGTATTCCAACCAATCACAATGATCTGCACAAACGCTAATACTCTTATCTCGCTGAAATCTTGACGGATTTACAAACGGTTTGGTTTCTTACAAACGTTATTAACGTGGTTATAATTCTGGATGCTTGAACACTATTTTTTAAAACATAACATAATTATTCATAAGTATGTTTGTTTGGGATTTCGCTTCAGAAGTGACGTCACGTTTGTGCAGATCATTGTGATTGGTTGGAATACTGTTTATTTTGGTTTTGAGTAGTTGGTAGTACCATTGTTTTTGTGTACGATCTCGGAGCATAGGCTGCTTACAGAGACGCGGTTTTTTGACGGCCTGCTTATGGGGCGGGCAGCTAGCGGATCGTGAGGAAAAATCAGATGAATGTGATCATTTATGTTTCCACCCAAAATCGCTGATACAACCTTTAACTACCTATTAAACTTGCTCTGCTAATGTTACTAGCTTGTAAAATCTCTACTAATGTTAACTACCTCAGGAAATCTCTGTGCCAATATTGCTACCTCATAAAATCGCTCTGCTAATGTTTCTACCTCAGAAACTCCCTTTGATAGCATTACTACATCATAGATTCCCTCTGCTAACATTACTAACATGCCTCCTATCACTTCATGTTGTATTGGGTACATATAAAAAATGTTTTATGGGTCAGGGACTATGTTTTTATTGTGTGATGGTCTGGTTGAGTTTATGAAATGTTCTGTGTCTAGGTATGAAGCCAGAGTTTATACAGTCATGCTGCCCTGAAAGCAGTTGCCGCCGGTCTAGGTCACATGGCAATAAAAAGTCCATTGTATTACAAACCCCAATTCCAAAAAAGTTGGGACAGTATGTAAAATGCACATAAAAGCAGAAAGCAGTTATTTGTAAATTCTCTTTTACATATATTTAATTGAAAACAGTACAAAGAAAAGATATTTAATGTTTTACCTTATCAACTTTATAGATTTTTGTAAATATATACGCTAATTCTGAATTTGATGCTTGCAACACGTTCCAAAAAAGTTGTGACATGGGCACAGACTGGGAAGTTAAAAAAACACCTGTTTGGAAGATTCCACATGTAAACAGGTGATGCTATCATGACTGGGTATAAAAGGATATCAAAAGACTCTTGGTATCTTATTTTCAGGTACTCTTACAAGCGATACTATAACCTCTCTGTATTGAATTGATAACTATGGGAATTGGGGGGTGGGAATAGATTAAGATGTAAATTACATGGGAATAGTATGGAACCCATGGTTGGCTAAATGGCTGTAAGTCATCAAGGGTCTGAGATATCAAACGAGCCTGAAACCATCACTGACAAACCATGCTGACAAATATGCAGTAGATATGGATGAATCACTTTAAGGGTGGTTTCTCCTGACTCATTTTCCTATTGAACTCTATGTAAAAATAAGTCAGGAGAAACAACCCTTCAAGTGATCCATCCATATCTACTGCATATCTGGCAGTAGAGTGATGGTTTGAGGCTCGTTTGATACCAAAAATTTGAGGGCATCGGATGAACCATTTAGAAATTATAGAACCTTTCGTACATAGTCCCTCCCATTTTCAGGCATCAAAAAATATTAGACAGTTTAACATAATGCAGAATAAAGTAATCATTTTTAATATTTGGTCACATATCCTTTGCATGCCATGACTTCCTGATGTCTGTGTCCCAACAATATCAAAAGAGTCTTGATATCTTCTTTCCTGGTACTCTTACAAGCGATACTATAACCTCTCTGCATTTGAATGGATCTCTATGGGAATTGGGTGGTGGGACTAGATTTATCTGTAAATTATGCTGGAACAGTATGGAATACACGGTTAGTGAAATGGCTGTTAGTCATCAAGGGTCTGAGGTATCAAACGAGCCTCAAACCATCACTCTGCTGCGAGATGTGCAGTAGATATGGATGAATCACTTCAAGGGTTGTTTCTCGTGACAAATTTTCCTACTGAACTCTATGGAAAAATAAGTCAGGAGAAGAAACCCTTCAAGTTATCCATCCATATCTATTGCATATCTGGCAGCAGAGTTACATCAAACCCTTGATGACTAACAGCCATTTAGCCAACCATGTGTTTTATATTGTTCCAGTATAATTTACAGCTAAATCTAGTCCCAACCCCCAATTCCCATAGAGATCCATTCATTGTATCCTTTCAAACTCAAACTGCTAGAGTACAGAACCAAAATAACAAAACGTGTCACTGTCCAATGAATTATGGTGTACAAAAGGTTCCATAATCTCTAAACGGTTCATCCGATATGGATGAAAATACCCTTAAATTAAAGCTGGCAGTCTGCACTTCAACCTCATTGTCATTGTATCTTTTCAAATTCAAAGTGCTTGAGTACATAACCAAAATAACAAAAAATGTGTCACTGTCCAATTAATTATGGTGCTCACTGTGTATGTAAAACAGAATTTACAAATCACTGTTTTCTGCTTTTATGTGCATTTTACATACTGTCAACTTTTTTGGAATTGGGGTATGTATTTATAATATATAAAATATAATTTCCCCATTTTTGAACATATAATCTATTGTATATACAATATATTTATTTTATCAAGCATAATATTGGAGAGCACTGAGGTGAACACATAAATCCACAGAACACACACAGCAAGATGTTATACTATGGTGCATGAATGAACAGTTACAAAGGTTGGTGACTTTGACATTTTCTCTGACTGTGCATAAAGTAGGACATAAGGACATTAGAAAAATAAACAGTCAAGAAAGAAGTAAATTGAATCTCACCACGGGGCCGGCTAATTTTGATAATTCAACAATTTCTTTATTGTAGTCGTGAGGTATGCCGCGAGGCAGACGTCTCAAACAGCCATAAACAGTCTGTGGACTTGACTTGACTAGACGTGTGATGGTGTTTCTGTCAGAATAATGGCCTCCGTTCATCTTGTCAGTTCCAGCTTGGATCGTCTCCATTCTGTAGGTAAAGGCACATGTATTGGTTGCTGTATAAATGTAAATTAATATATTAGCCTCTTGAGTAGAACATATTGAGATACAACATGTATTTCAACAGTACAATTGGTGTCGTACCACTGCAGTATCTCGAGGCAACGCAAAACTACAAGATCATTGTTAATTACAATGTATACTATTTGGCAGATTCCTGTAGGAATCCTGTAATGTGTGACACCACTTGATTCTCTGTCTTCACTAAATCGTATCGTTTGCTCACTTCTAGGACTGAAAGCGCTTGCGCTAGAACCACCACAAACCTGGTCTAAAGTCATGTCGCAGTTGTTTGCATGTTATTTTAATGGCGCATATAAGTGCGTCTACATAGGCGTATGCACAACGCGCGTACCCTCCTGTCTGTTACACACAGGGGCGTGCACAAGCATGACTAAAATATCTAGATCACAATGTGAAATATTATTATTGTGTAGGCTATATCAAAAATGCATAATAATAAAAGGTTCCATAGGTCCACATACCTTTCCCTCAGCGAAGGGGAATGCCACATTACATTGCTCTCAGCCCACTCCATCAACATCCAGGCGATGTGCGATGGTACGGGACAATGGCTATCCATTAAAAAGGAGCTGATAACACCTATATCAAGCTTAATGCGCGAATTGTCATTTACACCTAATGCGTGAATTGTCATTCAATGGAAAACTCGCGCACTGCAATAGACAGACATTTGAGTTCTGAAAATGCGCTTCAGATGTCATTACAATACAGCTCTGTTTATCTAGGAATACAGCCTGTAAGTAAATAGAATGGTTTGTGACTGAAAAAAGTTCAAAACCTTGTCCAGTGAATATTGCTTTTATTGTTTTTCAAATAGCCTAGGCTACATCAGATTCACTGTGCATAAGGTTTTTTCGATAGCCTATGGTTAAAAAATGGAGATAAATGTCATCATATTAACTGAATTGTAATCTTAGCTATTCTTCGTCCTTCATATTTTTTTAATTACAGTGACAAGGTTTCCATACCCTCAGCTAATTAAAACCCTGCTGATTTCACCTGTTATTCCATAACTGAACAGAAGATTTTAAAGAAAACTAAGCGTCTAATTAGAAAAAAAAACTTTTTGCAGCACGTTACAATTGATTCACAATTAATTTTAATACCATTATCTGCATGTGTGCTTTACAGGAGCAGGTCTGTTTCCCCTGCTGTAAATCGCACTTTTAATGGTCTTTCTGGGAAAGTGGATTGTTTTAAAGCATTACACTACCAGTAAAACAGGTTAGTCACATTTCCATAAGCAGGACATTATAAAACAAGGGAAAATATGCGTGAACCTATGGGTTGCCAACCTGACAGCTTTATTGTATTTATTGTCATCATTAAGGCAAAATAACGTCATTTATTTTATTAATCAAAATTAGAATGCAGGTAATGAACTTCGGATGAAGCTTGAACATGAGTTAATTGCTTCATTGCATAATCAAACGAAATTCATTAAACAAGCAGGCTAATTTGGCGTTTTCTAAGGTGAGACAGAAGCCATTGGTAGCTTATTCTCAGCTGTTGCAGGTGCCTTTAACGAAATTTAACCGCATATATTTTGTAAAATAACAGCACTGTCGGGAATTACCGGGAACTCATAATGGTTTGTCCGAATAATATTTATCATAGGCTGCTATTGATCCATATAGCCCAGGGGTGGGCAACTCCAGGCCTCGCGGGCCGGTGTGTATGCAGGTTTTTGCTGCCACCAGTTACCACGGCTCAATCAGCTAATTAGTCATACACACAATCACGATTCACTCGTAAATTACAGAACGATAAAACGCTACAATACACGCATACCGGCACAAGAACATTCATCAGCTGTTGTTCATATCGCGGATATGTAGATAAAAATATCAGATCATGTAAACGATTGGGCTAATTAAATAATTGTTAACTGGTGGCAGCAAAAACCTGCATACACACCGGCCCGCGAGGCCTGGAGTTGCCCACCCCTGATATAGCCTATTCCTTGATCGCACTAAACACGCACGAGCATGTCTGTTTCGCCATCATATAAGCAATCCGTCAAGGTGGAAAAGCAGGCTTTTAAAGGGAATGGGATATGACATTTTCATTGGTTTATTGCATGTCACGCCCAAGACACACCTATAATTAATGAAGAGATTAGGTTCAGCCTATTTGCACGCTGCGCCGTGCTTAGCGCCCAAAAAACACGCCGTTAAAATAACAAAAGTGGACTTGGACACGCCCTAAATGAACTTTACGCCATGCGCTTAGACCAAGCGCCAAGATAGAGCCCAATGAGTGTATGCTCACAAAATGGGAAAACTATACTTTATACTAATACAATTGTTCAGAGATAGGTTGTTTTCCTTTATGAACCCTCCCTTCACAAGAATAACACTAATGAGTTGTCTTCTGTTGTGTTTTATTAGATTAGTGATTAAACTGGAGGGGGTGTCTTTGACCACCCCCCATCCAGAATCTTTTAAACTCCTTCAGAACCTTTGGTCTGCACTTGTGGACTGCCCTCTTCAATTAATTCAAACCACTCACACCTGGTCATAAATTGATCTTTCTGCAATCCAAAGATCCCAAGTATATCATAAAATCAACTCATAATTAACTGACCAAAAAATTATTGTTTGCATGTATGGCTATTTCAGGCTCTAGACTTGAACCGACAATTTGGGGTTTGAATTAAAGAGTCTAACATTGTTCATCTTGCACAGATGAGATTCAGAGACCAGTATTGTTTTCTCATATGTTACAATACTTTCAGATTACTAAATCAGATACCCTCTCAAATTTAAGGACAGACTTTTCTAAATCACTAGTCCTAGAAGTGAGCAAACTGTGCAATTTAGTGAAATCAGAGAATTAAGTGTCACACATAAAAGGATTCTTTCAAAGTGTACATATTGTAATGAACATTGATCTAAGTGTTGCATTGAGACACTGTGCAGTATGTTGTGCCAATAATTCAACTCCCATAAAAATATAATGCAAATGTTTTCCATCACTAGGCCAGTTATCAGCCCCTAATTTCATTAGCTAAGTAATTAATTGATTCTGAGTATTAGGTTAAGACATATATTGTATCATTTACATACAATTCCAAAAAAGTTGGGACAGTGTATAAAATGTAAATAGAAACAGAAAGCAATGATTTGCAAATACTTTTTGACCCGTATTCAACTGAAAACAGTACAAAGACAAGATATTTACTGTTTTAACTAATCAACTTTTTTGTTTTTTGTAAATATACGCTCATTCTAAATTTGATGCCTGCAACACATCCCAAAAAAGTTGGGACAGGGGCATGTTTACCACTGTGTTACATCACCTTTCCTTTTAACAAGACTCAGTAATCTTTTGGGAACTGAGAACACTAATTGTTGTAGTTTTGAAAGGGGAATTTTTTCCCATTCTTGCTTGATATAAGACTTCAGCTGCTCAACAGTCCGGGGTCTCCATTGTTGTATTTTGCGCTTCATAATGCGCCACAGGTTTTCAATGGGGCATATGTCTGGACTGCAGACAGACCAGTCTAGCACCCGTACTCTCTGACTATGAAGCTACGCTGTTGTAATATGTGCAGAATATGGCTTGGCATTGTCTTGCTGAAATAAGCAGGGACGTCCATGAAAAAGACATCATCTAGATGGCAGCATATGTTGCTCCAAAATGCATAATGTACCCTTCAGTGTTAATGGTGCCTTCACAGATGTGCAAGTTACCCATGCCACAGGCACTAACACACCCCCATAGCATGACAGACTCTGGCTTTTGAACCTTGCGTTGGTAACAATCAGGGGTGCGTTTCCCAAAGGCATCGTAAGGCTAAGACGTCGTAAAACCCTTCGTACGAAGCTTCTTGAACTTTGGGTGCGTTTCCTTAAAACATCTTGACTTTACGCCCCTTTAGAAATGTTCACAGATTAACGATTACTCCAGAGCAGTCGTAGACGGTTTAGTGCGTTTTAGAAGCCCATAAATACTTTATTAGATTTTTCATGTTAGTGTTCATTTCATTTTACGGTTACTATAACCACTGATTGTTTTTTTTATAGTGATGTTAGTAAATGACGTAAATAATACAATATTTACATTTACTTATTTATTTTTAATTTACTTATTTTTATATATTTGGAAATGACCCAATTCAAAATGGCAGTGGTCAAAACATAGATGGTCATGTTCGGACTGAGGTTTTTAGTTACTGTTGCACATTTTAAATCTCTACATTAAAAGAATGATTTTTAGTGAAATTTTCAATTTTGAAAAATCATTGAGTTCTATAGCGCCACCCTGTGGGTTAATCGGGCCAAAACTCTGGGGTTGTCCTCAGGACACAGTTCTGAATGGACCTACCAAGGTTCATTGTATTCCATCAAACTGTTTTGGATTTATGAGCTTTTTGGTAAAAAGCCATGCCCACATGCAAATTAATTGGCTTGTTGCAGGCACAATTTTAATCATAGCAACTTCATTTATATAGCTTTTTTAGATATTCAAGAGTAGATGCTAAATTCCAAAGTTTGTGAAAATCGGTCAATGCGTCTAGGAGGAGATAGATTCTAAAAGTTTTTAAAAAAATTGTAAATGGCAGAAAATCAAATATGGCAGACTTCATTGTTCCAAATGGCATGTTACTTTCGTGTCAATCGGAGTAACGGTTCAAGATTTATGAGTGTTTAAAGATTGCAATTTCAATTCACTGTTATAGTGCCACCATGAGGCCAATCTGAATAAAATTTCGGTTTTCACCGTTTGGGTTACCCCTCTATCAATCTGCAAAGTTTCGTAAAAACCGACCAGGCGGTTATGCCAGAACTGGAAAAAACGGCAGAAGACAGTGTAATAATAATACGTAGAAATACAATACGGTTCCAGCAGCTTTTCTGCTTGGCCCCCTAATAATGAAATTAATATCATATATGTGGACTATGGGTTTGAACCATAGACTGTATAAAAATATGGACAAAGCCACTGTGACGTCACCCATTGCCTTTCCACAGCCTTGTAAAAACTGAATTGAAGCTCGGAAGTCTTTTTAGACCTAAAAAAGTCTGAGTTTTAACACAACAAATATAAAATTATATAAGTCACCTGAAAGGTCGTCATCGCAACAAAGATGGATTGAATGAATACGAAGCACTAGCAGCCAGCGTTGGCACACAAAAAAAGTGCGGTAGTGCCTATTCAACAGGCATTTGAAAACTGCAGGAAGTTTACTAGAGACAGCCCTTCACTTTTGTATTGAGTGATGCACTTTACTACTAATAACCTGTATTTAATACATTGACATGTCTAATTTGACAGATTATGTCAAAGCATTTAATTTGAATTCTTAGGCAAAATGCTCTATAAAAGCCAAAGTATGTTTGTGAAGTTTTTTGAGGTACCTTACTAGAAAAGATAAATTAACATTTGAAGAGTCAGAACTGTACTTTGTTTTTGTTGTGTTAACAATAGTGATGTCAGTTAGATTTGGTTAGGTCAGAGCTATGGAATATTAAATCATCCATCTTTGCTCACTACATCTTAGCCTTTCTTACCCTCAGGTATGCATAAACTACAGGTTATGAACTTATTTTTAAAATACAAAAATGAAATTATCGGTTATCTTATCGGTATCGGCCATGAGAAGCAGGTAATTATCGGTTATCGGTATTGGCTGGGGGAAAAATCCATATCGTGCATCCCTAAAACAAATCTAAGTTCGTATTGTAAATGATACAACTGTCTTGTTTCATTTAAGCCATTTACCAAGTTTCTGTTATGCTCACACCTGGAGTTATAAAGCCTTAAACAGAGCACCCCCTAAATAGGTGAGAATTGACCAAATTTGCCATCTGCGCAAAAGGGTTAAAATCTGAAATGGGTCAATTAATCAATTTAACATGATGGTTAACTGTTGTACTGTTGAAATTTATGTAGTGAGATTTTTATGTAAAACTCTGTGGTTTGATGGTGGATTCTGTCTGTTACTGAATGAAATGCACAGGTTTGGCAGAATGTTTACTTGGTTCCGCTTCGGGGAGGCACAGGCGGACTTCTTTGCAGCCAGGGAGAATGCTCACTGCCCCCTGTGATACTCAATGGTGGGCACGGCGGGGACATTGAGTGTGGACGCGCTGGCACACCAGTGGCCTCCAGCCCTGCTCTATGCTATTCCCCCCTTGCCTCTCCTGCCCACAGTTCTGGCAAGGATCAGGAACTCAGGTGCACAAGTTCTGCTGATTGCCCCCAACTGGCCCCAGCAGAGTTGGATGGCGGACCTAAGGGAGTAGCTAGGGGGTCCAGAGCCTGCTGTGGCGTCCGAACCCAGAGTTTTACAACCTGCATGTTTTTGTGCCCGCAGAGCCTAGAGTCAGCAGTGCTGGAGACACTTCAGGCGTCTAAGGGCCCCTCCACGAGGGCGCTGTACGCCAGGAAGTGGGACAGATTCAGCGGCTGGTGCCAAATGAATGGGTCCATATGACAAATATACCAAGTAAGGCAGAATATGTACACTTAAAGGATAAAGGAGATCCTGGATACATGTACAAACATTGAGATCCTCATGTTATTCATATTTATTCAGTAATTCATATTTTTTCAATAATTCAGTATTTATAATATTCACTAATAAAACACTGTTCTCATTCTTACTTGCTTCATTCTCAGTTGAACTTGCATCCTTCTCAGACTTGGGTTCAGTCTTTGACAGTCAAACATTTGTTGTACAGAGTTGAGTTAACAGTGGCTCAGTAAATTAAGGAACAGGCCTAATAACCACAAGATTGCATGTTCGATTCCCACCTGGTGATGCACTGCCACTATCTGTCATTATTATTTTATGGCTTAGTTGGGTTTGTGTGTGAATTTTTACGAGGCTCGTTTGCCACCTAAATGGAACTCAGACCTGTAGCATACTGGTTAGTGAGCAGGACTTTGAAGTTATTGATGTCAAGTTCAAAACATTTTTAAACAACGCCTACTTGAAATGGTTGATCCTCTATAAACATCTCTAGAAATGTTTAAACCATGAAATAAATTCTGAGATGTAGATTAAATTTAAGACCTGAAAATTTAAGAATGTAAGACCTGTCACTCAGTTCTGTTCACTAATCACTATGCTACTGATCTAAGACCTCATGCAAGTCAAACAAACCCAAAATCCCAAAGCCTACAAAATACATTTAAGACAGTTGATTTCACAATTAGATTAGATTCCCACCAGCTGGGAATCGAACATGCAATGTTGAGGTTAGTAGTCCTGTTCCTTAATCACAGAGCCACTGTCACTCAAACTCTGATGGACAAATGTTAGCCCTTCAAACCAAGTCTGAGTAAGAACAATGGTCTGGCTGAAGAAAGTCCTACTGAGAATGAAGCAAGTCTGAATGAAACCAAAGGGTGCCATTTTCATTTTCAGCATAACTTACAGCTAAATCTAGTCCCACCCCCCAATTCCCATAGAGATCCATTCAAATGCAGAGACGTCATAGTATCGCTTGTAAGAGTACCAGAAAATAAGATATCAAGAGTCTTTTGATGTTGTTGGGTCACAGACATGAGGAAGTCATGGCATGCAAAGGATATGTGACCAGATATTCAAAATTTTAAGGCACAGTCAACTTAGTGTATGTAAACTTCTGACCCACTGGAATTGTGATATAGTGAATTAAAAGTGAAATAATCTGTCTGTAAACAATTGTTGGAAAAATTACTTTTGTCATGCACAAAGATGTCCTAACTGACTTGCCAACACTATAGTTTGCTAACATGAAATCTGTGGAGTGGTTAAAAATGAGTTTTAATGACTTCAACCTCAGTGTATGTAAACTTCCGACTTCAACTGTATATGGGCCATTCTACAGAAGTCGTGCAAATAGAGGGTTGGAGAAAAGTGTAAATTTGTATTCTTTTTGCAAAATTCTTTTATAATATATGTGTTACACTTTATCTGAGATACATAAATATACTAGATGTACAGTGCAATCACATGTAATTTGTTCAGAATAAGGACGAATTTACTGACTGCTCCTAAATATGTCACAACCGAAACATGGTGTAAACCCTGCTTTTGAAATAAAATTACATACCCATTTGAAAATGACATTTTTGAAAAAAAATGCTTGACTGCTGTTGAATTTCAATCAATTACCCTGAATTTTTAAATCAAATAAAACATTGGATTAATTAAATTTAGTGAAAACTCCATACAAATGTTCTCTATAAAATGGACAGATTTGATCACATGAATTTGATAGATTCTTATTTATGAGATTATATATACCCTCACCAGCACAATATCTTGGATATTTGATTGATTATTCATATTATTCAAAATTTTTACAAAACAGCAGGTGTTTTGGTTGTGACCACATTGTTGCAGTTGTGACATCTCTTACTGAAACCTGAATTCCAAAGTTGGGACAGTACGTAAAATGCAAATAAAAGTAGAAAGCAGTGATTTGTAAATTCTCTTGTCTATATATTTAAATGAAAACGATATTTAAAAGCTATTGAATGTTTTACCTTAGCAACGTCTTTGATTTTTGTAAATATACGCTAATTCCGAATTTGATGCCTGCGACACGTTCCAAAAAAGTTGGGACAGGGGTATAAAAAAGACTGGGAAGGTTGTGGAATGTTCAAAAAACACCGGTTTGGAACATTCCACAGGTAAATAGGTGAATAGGTGACAGGTCATGCTATCATGACTGGGTATAAAAGGAGCATCCACGAAGGCTCTGGCATTTATGAGCAAGGATGGGTTCGCCACTTTGTGAAAAACTGCATGAGCGAATAGCCCAACAGTTTAAGAACAACGTTTCTCAACACACGATTGCAAGGAATTTAGGGATTTCACCATCTACAGTCCATAATATTAGTAAAAGATTCAGAGAATCTGGAGAAAACGGGCAAGGCCTTAAACCAATATTGAATGCCCGTGACCTTCGATCCTTCAGACAGCACTACATTAAAAACGGCATGCTTCTGTAATGAATATAACCACATGGGCTGGGGAATACTTCAGAAAACCATTGTCAGTAAACACAATTTGTCACTGCATCTACAAATGCAAGTTAAGACTCTACTACCCAAAGCATAAGCCATATATCAACAACATCCAGAAACGCCGCCGACTTCTCTGGGCTCATCTGAGATGGACTGACGCAAAGTGGAAACGTGTGCTGTGGTCTGATGAGTCCACCTTTCAAATTGTTTTTGGAAATAATGGATGTCGTGTTCTCCCGGGCCAAAGAGGAAACGGACCATCTCGATTGTTACCAACACAAGGTTCAAAAGCCAGCGTCTGTCATGGCATGGGTAACTTGCACATCTGAAGGGTACATATGCATTTTGGAGCAACATTTGCTGCGATCTAGACAATCGCTTTTTCAGGGACATCCCTGCTTATTTCAGCAAGACAATGCCAAGCCACATTCTGCACGTGTTACAACAGCATGGCTTCGTCGTCAGAGAGTGTGGGTGCTAGACTGGCCTGCCTGCAGTCCAGACCTGTCTCCCATTGAAAACGTGTGGCGCATTATGAAGGCCAAAATATGACAATGGAGACCCAGGATTGGTGAGCAGCTGAAGTCTCATATTAAGCAAGAATGGGAAACAATTCTACTTTCAAAACTACAACAATTAGTGTTGTAGTTCCCAAAAGATTACTGAGTGTTGTTAAAAGGACAGGTGATGTAACACAAAGGTAAACATGTCCCAAATTTTTTGGGAGGTGTTGCAGGCATCAAATGTAGAATTAGATGAATAAAGAATGAAATGTAGAATAAAGTTGATTAGTTAAAACATGAAATATCTTGTCTTTGTACTGTTTTCAATTGAATACAAAAAGGACTCATTGCTTTCTGTTTTTATTTATTTTTTTGTATTATTATAAACACTGTCCCAACTTTTTTGGAATTGAGGTTTGTACATGTGCATTGATTGTCTCACTATTTATTGTCTTTAATAAGAATTTACGTACAAGTGTCACCAACCGAAACAGGCCTGTCAAAACAATACCATTTGTTTCGGTAGTGACTGTTTCGGTTGTGACAGTTTTGGCTCATTTCTGCCACAAAACAAAAGATTTAGCAAGCACATGGTTAGCACCCACTTCTCTGTGGGTGTTTGGGTGTGACGTCTCTGAAAACCACAGACTAATTTTCATACTTTGAAGGACAATTATATCAAAACGCTAAAACCTAGCTACTGACCATGTGGCCTTCATTCATATGAAGGCTGTCTAATTTCCTGGTTAAAAAAGGGTTGTGTGGCTACAAGCAGGTTCACTGCACAGACTCAAACTGTATGTTTCGGTTGTGACATAAAAATTGGGGACAGCATTTTTTTGATAGGTTTTTTGAATTATAAAATTTATTACAAAATAGATTGCATTATTTTAACTTATATTTGATAAAGATTCACATGCTTTATTGAATGAGACAAGTCAAATAATTGGCAAAAATATTTTGGGTATTATTTTTTAATGCACCAGTTTAAGGGTTGATAGTGGGGACAGCCATCTCCCAAGAGTATAAGTGTTGATTTTGGATAAATGTAACTATTATTACTGCAATTTATATCTTGGATTATATTAAAACATAACATGATGTAATTAATTATATATTTTAAAAAAAGATTTTATTGGTCAATTTCTTACTTTTATCAGAGAGGGACAGCAATTTGCATGACTTTTGTAGAATGGCCCATATATATATATATATATATATATATATATATATATATATATATATATATATATATATATATTTGTATTATTATTGTTGCTGCGTCATTAATTTTCATTCATTCATTTGGTAAAATATATTCTACAATAACTGGGTGTAGTAAAACTGTAATTTCTAAGTTTCGTTGCCCTTTTGTCACTTTGAAACGTGCCCCTCAAAAAGGTCTCTCCAGGGTCCTGTTCTTACATAGCCTACATCTCTAGAAATGCAAAATTACTAACTTTATTCTGTGCCTTATCCTTTGTTATCCACAGCAGCTACAGAACGAGTGCGCTCTATTCAATATTGCTGAAGAAAATGGTAAATACGTGCGCCATAACTTCAGAGCGAGTTGGTAAAACTGTCCACATCAACATATAGGCCTATAAAGCTGACTAATAGTTAGGCTATTTGGTGTTGGTCTGAGCGTCTAGTGTGTGAATGCATACATTCAGCCGTAATCCATAACTGTCCGTACAAAGGGGAATTGAAGACCCTGGTGCTAAAAGTACTGAAGTCACAAAATGTCTATTTTGAGAAAATCAAATCCGAATATATCATTGATGCATAAAATCAGCCATTAAAGGTTTTGCTGTTTTTATGCATTGTTTAGGCACCTTTTTCTGTTAACAATATTTATAGGGTGGACTAAACAAATACAGCATGTTTCTATGCTCAATTTGGATTGTCTAAAAATGTACTTTTAGCACCAGGGTCTTCAATTTTATCATTTTAAACGGTATCAGATAGCCGACATTAAATATTTTTAATTCCTTTAAATGTACACAACGGTTACCAGAATCTTTAGCATGAAAAAAATTTGACAAGGATTATCTGATAGCGAATTTATATTGGTTCAGTTCAAAACTTTGTTCTACCTAAATTTTTGGTCCCTGAGTTGCAGAGTTGTCTTGACAAATAGTGTAGGTTACGTTACAGTTATAGTATTGCTCCATCTGGACCTCTGGCTTTCGATATGAATATTTATACATGTTTGACCAACAATGTTGCATATTAACGCTTTGTTTGTGCAATAAAATAGGCTACATATTGTCCGCGTCCTTCCGAAAGTTGAGTAGCCTATATTATTATGCATGCCATGGAAAAATCAACTCAACAATGTTTCTTACCTTAGCTTCCTCCAATTTTTTTCAAACACTGCAATGGAAAGAAAGTCCTTCAACTGCCAAACACAACAGTGTTCAATAGCAACTCGCTTCTCTCAGTCAGAGTTATGAAGTAGCCAAGTACAGAAAACGACCTAAACACGCCCCTTACATACATACAAAGGTGAATGAATAAAACCATGAATGCAAATCAGATACCGTTAACACGACACCATAGAACAGCGAATTTACTTTCGTCGCAAGTTGGCACTCTTTTGCGGCATGCCATGCAGCAAAATCTCATTTTTATTTTTTGCAGCTTAAGCGAACATATAGCTCGCTATCTTAAATATTGACAAAATGTATGGAGCAAAATAAAGGCAAATCCTTGAGGAGAGGCTGTTCTAATCGGCAAAAGATCTGCATTTTGGCAAAGATTAATATTCCAGCAGGACAATGACCCAGCAGGTTAACCCGAATATACAGTGAGAACCTTAATTCATTGGACAGTGACACATTTTTTGTTATTTTGGTTCTGTACTCTAGCACTTTGAGTTTGAAAGGATACAATGACTAATTTGAGAGTATTGTCATCCATATGGGATGAACCGTTTAGAAATTATAGAACCTTTTGTATACCCTTCTCGTCACGTGACTTCAGTTTTCCCATGTACTTTTTCACAATAAGATAGGCATGTTGATAGGCAAAGCTTTTGAAGTTGAAGAAAATGTGGCACCAAAACTGGAAATGCTGATTCTGTGTGCTCAAGCCTCAGGGTCATCCATCCTGAGTCTTAAATGCACTGTGTGCACAGAGGCTCAGCTTAGACAAACAACACAATGATGTAAATGTTGACCATATTGACATAAGTGTGGTGTCATTTCCTGACACATCAATGTCATGCAAGGGCCGGCGCCTGCCCCAACCCATTGCAAGCACAATGACCTGTGTCCACAGTAGCAAATACATTTTATGATGTTGAATGTGAAGGATTGGATTAACAGAATGACTGCTCGCAAATTGGCCCCTATAGGCAAGGAGAAAATAAATCATCCTTCTGGCACAGAGATGGCTATTAAATTTCCATCTTTTTTGAGCTGCGCTATATATGCTGTATAAATTAAATTCAGGAGTGTAATCATGCCCTAATCGACATACTGGTGTATACGAGAACATCACATTGTGGAGAATGCACCACCCCCTCCCCAGAGTCCAAACAGCAAGCAGTAGTGTGATTTGTAATGGTACAGGAAGGAATCTTAACAAGCATAGCCCTGTAATACTCATTATAATACTCCTTATAAGCAATTACATCTCATGAAAACTGAGCCTCTCACAGTCACTCATTTGAGCATGACAATGTCCCTGTGCACAAAGCGATGTCCATACTGTCAGGTTTGGGTTAGAAAATTGAGAACCAAACGCGATAGATTAGGATTCATAAAGCGTATCTAAAAATAGACACGCCACAGAAGCGGAATTAAACCGCACCAGGGGAAAAAAGGGAAACGGAAAACCGGGAGGAAAACCTCCCCAGCACAAGGCTAACACAAAACAACCTCAAACGGAGGCGAAAAATCGCTAAAACAGCGAAAAACAAAAAAAATAAAGGACCTCACGCACTAATTGATCTGCGTGTGGCCGGCATTTACCCGATTCCCCACCATAGCGATCCGGTAATTGTAATTTGGGCTCTTTTAGGGTACGTGGAGCAGGTATGGGAGGTGTGGGTGCTTGTGCAACTGGAGGAGGGTTACTTGCCACAGAAAGTCTGTGCAGGCTCTTTGTTAAACGTTGGAGGCACTCCCCCTGGCTATGCAACTGTTCCCACAGCTGACCCTGTTGAATCTGCAGGGAGAGGAGTGCTTGCTCCGTAGTAACCCCCGTAGCGCCCTGACTGGCTTGTGCTTGTTCAGAATCCTTAACTGACGCTGATTCTTCCATGTTTAATGGCTTCTAGATTCTGTCAGGTTTGGGTTAGAAAATTGAGAACCAAACGCGACAGATTAGGATTCAGAAGCGTATCTAAAAATAGACACGCCACAGAAGCGGAATTAAACCGCACCAGGGGAAAAAAGGGAAACGTAAAAGCGGGAGCAAAACCTCCCCAGCTCAAGGCTAACACAAAACAACCTGAAACGGAGGCGAAAAATCGCTAAAACAGCGAGAAACAAAAAAAGAAAGGACCTCACGCACGAATTGATCTGCGTGTATAAGAGGTAGAGAAAACTGAAAAGAAACTAACAAAATAGCAAGCCTGTAACTACAGCTCAGTAGGCTAAGGAGCTGAACAGAGGATAAACAGGCTGCAGGCAAAAAGAAAAGAATAGAGGACGATAGGACAGAAAACCAGAAAATCTAATCCTATCACTAATAGAAATAGCTGCGTCTCTGTATAAAACCAAACAGAGATTCAGTAGCTAACGTCTTATACCTCTACCTATACCGGCTTCCTAGTAATAATGCAATGACAATCTAGAAGCACCGAAAAGCGGAAGTTAAGCTCTATATATAGCCGACGGAAACCAAACACAGGTGTCAGGGATAATGACCCGGAGAGATCCAAACACCGGGACGGAGGAAGAAAAAATCCGATAGAGCTTCAGACAACGCCAAACGGAAAACAACGGTAGAAACAAATGGAGACAGCCACTAACCATGACACATACAGAAATGGTTTGTCAAGATCGGTGTGGAAGAACTGGCCTGCACAGAGCCTTGACCTCAACCCCATCGAACACCTCTGAGATCAATTGGAACGTTGTTTAGTTTAGTTTAGTTTACTTGTTTATTTGAAAGGGACAGGCACAAAGAAACATTGGCGGTTGCCAGGGCAGCGTCTGATGCATTGTACATAATGTTTTTAGCTAAAGCTCATTTCCAACATCAGTCCCTTGATGGGCATTGACAGTACACCTTAAAAAGAAGCAATTACACAATCTTTACCATTTACAATGAAACAATTACACAATTCTAATACAACATTACAATATTAAAATCAGACAACCTCTAATAAAAAAACACATTAAATTACATTTGGGCAGATCAGTTTGAAATATGATTACAATTTTGGTTAAGCTTTAGCCAGGTTTTAACAGCAGCAGAGAACGCGCAAAGGTTGTGGATTTGTTTTATATTGCCAGGTAGGTAGTTCCAGAGCCTTGTGCCTTTAACAGAGAATGTGGTCTGAGCAAAGGCAGTTCTACAGTGTCTGGTTCGACAGTTGCCATCTGTGCTGCTGCGAGTACTAGTGCCATGGGAATAGTGGAGCCTAGCTATGAATGAATCAAAAATGGTTGGAACCAAATTATGCAAGCTCTTAAAAGTAAGTCTGAGATTGGAATAGTTGACTGTGAGCCCAGCCTCATCGCCCAATATCAGTGCCCAACTTCACTAATTCTCTTCTGGCTGAATGGAAGAAAATCCATGCAGCAATGTTCCAACATCTATTGGAAAGCCTTCACAGAAGAGTGGAGACCGTTTTAGCAGCAAAGGGGTGACCAACTCCATAGGAATTCCCATGGCTTTTGGAATGAGATGTTGGACGAGCAGGTGTCCATGTACTTTTGGCCATGTAGTGTATCTTGTATTTTATGGCACATCTTCTACGTCTTCTCAAGCATACATCTGCAAATGCTGTGAAGGGTGAAAACCAAAGTTAATAGTTTAACGACCTTGAACATGTGATGTTGGTTTATGTTTGCACATTAGAATATTATTCCGCATGCTCTTACTGGCTTAATAACAGTAATATCAACATAATTTTTATAACAATCATAATTGTTCAGGACCAAACCTTAAAGGGGAATTCCAAAAAATAATGTTTGATTAATAGAAGAGTAGCTGTCCTCCTGATTAAAAGGAATCCCGATATCCGACTATGGAAAATGTAATAAAACGCCCGTCCAACTAGGCAGCTTACATTATATCGCGACCCACATTGTGAACAGTAAACAAACATTATTTGTAGACTATTTTATCTTTTAAGACACTTCAACTTTTGTTTTTTAGCATGAAATGCTTATGTATCGGCCAACATACAGAATGATAAACAGATACAATTAAAAGTTTAAACGTTATTATTGTAGGCTACTTGTTAGCTGTTTTAGCTATGTTTGCTAGCAAAGCCAAAACTTTCCTGTGAAGGGCGTCCATGACGCCAAGTCGACAGTTGTGGTGCTCGATCCATAGACTGCAAAAATGTCAGATGTCAGACACGGAAACAACCTTGATGCGGCATTTTGTTCAGTAGACCTAATTAATAAAATCCTGTTATTTTTTAACTTTTCCGTTTCCCGAGTACTTAATGTTACGACTGGCAGGTGGCTGGCTGTAACATATGGGGTCTCTTCCAGGATTGTTTTTTGTTTGTTGATTACTCCTAGTCCTAGCTGTTTTGTTTTGTTCTGGATGCAGCACCGTTTCATGCTACTTTTCTCTAATTCACTCGCGCTTTTGATTCAATGGTGAGTATTTCTCCGGGTGGTTATCACTTGTGTTAGGGAGCTTTGTCTTTTAGCCCCAATATAGGTATTTGTCGGTCTCTGCCACTTTTTTTGTTTTTGGTGACATCCTGGATGGCAGTACGCTTCGGAGTGGGGAGGTTAACTAGTTAATTAATTTTCTGAAACACTCACGAGTTCTGCACTTAAAAGCCACTTCGAGTCCGGTAAGTCGCTGAAGACTAGAGAGGGTTAAGTGTCATGGTGTCTCAGTTCCTTTTCTATTTCTGCGGCCTTTCCTCCTCGGAGCGGCTTGAGGGTGCTCTTGCCATGTCTTCCGTCTTCCGTTCCGGGCCTTCGCTTTTTCTTTCCTTAATTTCCCGCACCTGTACCTTATTACTGGTTGGCTTTAGAAGCTTGGTGTTTCCTGTTTCCAGTGCTTAGCTGTTGTCTTGTGACTTCACTTAGCCAGTAAGGTGTAGGACTTGGGAGACTGCTTTCCTTGTTGATACAAATAAGCAAAGCAGGAAATCCCATTAGCGATCTTAGGTTTAGATCTTAGGATCTCTTTTTGCCTTTCGTTTGCTTTCATTCCTTCTGCATTTTGTTTCCCTCCTTTGGAGGTGTACCTCTGTTTACCTCTCTTGTCTGCTTTCTTTGTTGAAAGCGAGAGGTCTTTTCATTTCTCTAATTACCACTCGTATCCTCGAGTTCTCGCCTTGTTAGGGTCGTTTTTATTTCTTTCCTGTTTCATTCACCCCCTTTATTTTTCTCTCCTATTTTTGAGAGTTGAGGCAAATTCTCCCCTTTTCCTCTTTCACAGATTATATTCCGCGTTTGTGGCTATTCCTACGGAGATAGCTTTTAGATTCCCTCTGTCGCGTCTGGTCCTCCGAACCCGACCCCCTTACAGAACAACTAAGCCAGTATGGAAGGTCCAGCGACACCACAGGGAATCAATGAAGCACTAGTCAGTCAGGGCACTACAGGGAGCACTACTAATGAGAGCATTCGTGCTCTTCAGACACAGCAGGTCCAGCTAATGGAGCAGCTACGGCACCAGGGAGACGTGAGCTAACAGAAAGTCTTTGCGTTCTGACGGCCGCAGTTAACCCACCTCCAGTTGCACAAGCACCCATGAATCCTGGTCCCTTGCTACTCACCCCTAGGGAGCCCAAGCTCCAATTGCCATCCCATTATAGTGGGGAACCGGGTAAGTGTTGGGCCTTTCTTACACAGTGTTTGATATTTTTTCGCCCTGAGTCACCGCACAAGAATCTCGGGTAGCGTTGATATTATCCCTGTTAAATGATCAAGCCCTCGCCTGGGCGGACCCTCTAGTTCGGTCCATGCGTGACCCGATTAAACTAATGGATGAGATGCAGTTGGTTTTTGACCATGACGTCTCCGGTGAGGAGGCGACCATGGGACTAACTCATCTTTGCCAGGGCACGGTGGTGGCGTTTTGTTTCGAGCACTGGCAGGGGAGACAGGATGGCCTGACGGTCCGCTAAAATCTCTATTCCTCAATGCTACATTCAGTGCTCTGGTCACCACGCGATTCGCCTTGACAACCGCATCAGGGAGCGTGGGCGCGAGGCGTAGAGACTGCTCTGTTCGTCATACCTCCTCATTGTCGGTAGGAGCTCCGTCCGGTCTTCCCACCTACTCCTCCGCTGATCAGGAGGAGCCCATGCAGGTGGATGGGTAATCCCTCTACAAGTCTAGGGGGGCAAAACCGCGGGAGTACTGGTGCCGCTATTGTAAGTGCATGGGTCACACAAAGGATCAGTGTCCCAAGTTGGTGGGAAATGAGGGTACCAAAATGGTACTCTTTCTCGGACCCTTTTACCTGTCCAACTGCTTTGGAATAGGCGCTCGGTCAACGGCGACGCCTTTATTGATTCCGAAGCAGCTGAATGTTTCATAGATGCTAAATGGGCTAGGGAATTAAAAATCCCCACACACCTACTCACTAGTTCCCGTCAAGTTACTGCCCTCGATAGCCGTCCTTTGGGTTCTGGGACCATTAAAGAGATAACTGGTTCCGTACTTATGCGCATTTCCCTCCAGGGTCACTCGGAGAGGATAAAATGTTTTTTGGTTGATTCTCCGACTTACCCACTCGTTCTGGGACATTCGTGGCTGGTTTTACATGACCCTCATGTTAATTGGGGCAGAGACAGGGATCCTATTTGCCAGTGGGGTTCCCAGTGCCAATCCCACTGTCGTGCTGTTATTTACCCCTCTTCGGGTTGTGCTCGTGATGGTTCCGAACTCAGCTCCGTTAGTGATTTGGAGGAGGCAGAGGATACTTCCTTCGCTCTCGCAGGGAGTGGACAGGAGAGCCTGTCCTGGGACCCCTTTGCGGAGGGGGGTTCCATGGAGGAGGATAACCCCTCTGTTTCTGATTTCAAGTGGGAAATGTCATCTGACGCTCCTTCCAAGACCCCGGAGGTGGTAAGGGTGCTCGAGTTTCGCCTGCTCACTAATGTACCGGGGGAATATTCTGATCTCGCTGAAGTTTTTAGTAAAAAATGCGCTACGACGTTACCTCCGCATAGGCCGTATGACTGCACTATTGAGCTGTACCCGGGCAGAGTTTATCCCAGGGGATCCCTTTATTCTTTGTCGGCTCCGGAGAGTGCAGCTATGAAAAAATACATTGAGGAGTCCCTGGCTAACAGTTTTATCAGACCTTCCACATCACCAGCTGGTGCAGGATTTTTCTTTGTTAAGAAAAAAGATGGAGGGCTAAGACCCCATATAGATTATCGGGGCCTTAACGACATCACCGTTAAGAACAGGTACCCGCTTCCACTCATGGACTCCACTTTTGAGCGCCTACAGGGGGCATAGGTCTTTACTAAACTTGACCTTCGCAATGCTTACAACCTGGTGCACATGCATGAGGGCGATGAGTGGAAAACAGCATTCAACACACGGACACTACGAATACCGGGTGACGCCGTTCGGCCTCACTAGTGCCCCCTCTGTCTTCCAGGCGCTAGTGAATGACGTTCTTAGAGAGATGCTGGAGAAATTTGTCTTTTTTTATATAGACGTTATTTTAATTTTCTGACCTGACCTTCCTTCTCACGTCGTTCGTGTCAGGCAGGTTTTAGAAGCGCTTCTTAAAGCACAACTATTCATCAAAGCTGAAAAGTGCACATTCGACACTAACTCGTTTCTTTCTTGGGTTTCATTGTGGTGGACGGAAAAGTCTTGATGGATCCAGAGAAAGTTTCTGCGGTTAAAAACTGGCCTACGCCTGCTTCTGTGAAGCAAGTACAGCCCTTCTTGGGCTTCGCAAATTTTTACCAGCGGTTTATCCGCAACTTTAGCACGGTAGCTGCTCCTATCACAGCCCTTATTAAAAAATCATCATCTGCTCGGTTCCAATGGAATTCTAGGGCTCAGGCAGCATTCGCAGAGCTAAAAAAGAGGTTTTGCTCCAAACCCATCCTTATAACTCCCAATCCCACCCTCCCCTTTGTGGTAGAGGTGGATGCATCAGAACTGGGGGTGGGAGCTATTCTATCCCAGCATTCTCTGCTGGACCGCACACTGCACCCATGCGCTTATTTCTCTCGTGCCCTAACATCCGCCGAGAGAAATTACGATGTAGGGGATCGGGAGCTGTTAGCATTGGAGGAGTGGCGCCATTAGCTGGAGGGAGCCGAGCACCCGTTTACGGTCTGGACCGACGATAAAAATTTGGAGTTTATCCAACAGACCAAGACGTGCAATTCCCAGCAAGCCCGATGGGCTTTATTCTTTGCCAGGTTTAGATTTCTTCTAACCTATCATCTCAGGTTGAAGAATACTAAACTGGATGCGTTGTCACACATTTTCGACCGCTCCAATAAGGAACCATGTCCTGAGCCCATCGTGCCTGTTTCCCAGATCGTAGCCCCAGTTATGTGGGCGATTGAGGCGGCTGTAAGGAGGCGTTGTGCTCTACCCCGGTCCAGGTGGAGGTTCGCCTCACTGCCTGTTTGTTCCGTCCCAGTTAAGATCTCGGGTTCTCCAGTGGGGTCATGCGTCACAGTTGGTAGCTCATCCTGGCATTCACCAGACAAAGGAATTTGTGTCCAGTCGCTTTTAGTGGCCTAAATTAGAGAGCGATGTGTGGGAATTTGTACGGTTTGTGCCCGCTACAAGGGTTCGCGGCTTCCACCCTCAGGTCTCTTACGCCCTCTACCCGTTCCCAGCCGTCCCAGGAGCCACATCACCCTCGACTTTTTCACTGGCCTGCCGGCGTCTCTGGGCAATACAGTGATCTTGGTAGTGGTGGATAAGTTCTCTAAGGCAGCCCATTTTATCGCCTTGTCCAAACTGCCATCTGCGCCAGAGGCAGCTCAGCTGATGGTGGACCACATTTTTAGGATTCACAGCCTTCCCCTAGACGTGGTGTCCGACTGCGGCCCCCAATTCGCCGCTAGGTTCTGGCACTCTTTTTGTGCCCTACTGGGAGCGTCTGTCAGCCTGTCTTCCAGCTTTCATCTGGAGACTAATGGACAGACAGAGTGCACGAACCAGACCCTGGAGAGCACCCTTGGGTGTCTAGCCACTTCCAACCCCACGTCCTGGAGTCGCCATCTCGCCTGAGCAGAGTACGCTCATAACACTTTGCACAACGTCTCCACAGGCCTCTCTCCTTTTGAGGCTCAGGTGGGGTATCAACCTCCCTTGTTTCCTGAGCTGGAGAGAGACGTGGAGGTACCTTCCGCCGGCTCCTTTGTTCGTAGGTGTCGAGCGGTTTGGAGGCGTGTGCGCGCCTCTCTTCTCCGCGTTTCGGCCAAGCAGAAGGTGGTGGCCGACAGGCACTGCCATTCGGCTCCTTCTTACCGGGTGGGGCAATGAGTGTGGCTGGCCACTGGAGAACCTGAGAGCAGATGGAGTCGGGAACAAACAGGCAGGAGTTAGGGTTATTGCGGGGATCCGGGTGGGTAACCTGGGCGGCCTTCACGATACCCTCAATCTCCCAGGAGACCGCAGCCACCACGCAGGACGGGGAAATGATGGGGTCAGGGACAGCAGGTCTGGCATGAGGGGAGAACATACATGACAGGGCATCGGGTTTAGTGTTGCGGGAACCGAGTCTGTAGGTAATGGAAAAATTAAATTGTGCAAAAAACAAGGACCAGTGGGCTTGACGGGAATTTAAACATTTGGCAGATCTAATGTATTCTAGGTTGCGGTGGTCAGTCAGGACAAGAAATGGTTTACTTGCCCCCTCCAGCCAGTGCCGCCACTCCTCCAAGGCGAGCTTGATCGCCAGTAACTCCCGGTCCCCGACGTCGTAATTGTGTTGCACCGGGGTGAGTTGCCGGGAGAAGAAGGTGCAGGGATGCATTTTATGATCCAGGGCGGAGCGTTGAGAGAGGACGGCCGCAACGCCAGTGTCGAAGGCGTCTACCTCGACGACAAACTGACGGCTGGGGTCCGGGTGGCAGAGGATAGGGGCTGTGGAGAACTTTGCTTTGAGGGTGGAAAAGGCGCGGTTAGCCTTGGGGTTGGGGGGAGCAGCAATGACACTGTAATTGCGGATAAACTGCCTGTAAAAATTTGCAAAGCCCAGGAATTGTTGTAAGTGCTTACGGGTGGCCGGTTGAGGCCAGTCAGCAACGGCTTGGATTTTCGCGGGGTCGGCTAGGATCTTCTCCATGATGAACCCCAGGAATGGAATGGAAGAGGTGTGGAAACTGCACTTTTCAGCCTTGACAAACAATTTGTTCTCCAGCAGCCTCTGGAGAACTTGATCTTCAACATGATCTTCAGGGGTTTTAGAAAATATCAAAATATCGTCTATGTAGACGAATACAGACCGTCCAAGGAGGTCGCGCAGAACATCGTTGACCAGGGACTGGAAGACCGCTGGGGCGTTAGTAAGGCCGAACGAGACCACCAGGTACTCGAAGTGAGGGGGGTGTTGAACGCCGTCTTCCATTCATCTCCCTCCCGGATACGGACGAGGTGGTAGGCGTTGCGGAGATCCAGTTTTGTGAAAATGGTGGAATCATGTAGGGGTTCAAAAGCAGAGTTGATTAGGGGTAAAGGGTATTTATTGCGTATGGTTATGGCATTCAGACCTCGGTAATCAATGCATGGCCGGAGCGATCCGTCCTTCTTCGCCACAAAGAAAAGCCCCGCTCCCACCGGTGACGAAGAGAGTCGAATGATACCTGACGCCAGGGAGTCGTGGATGTAGGCTTCCATCGAAGCTTTCTCAGGACCAGAAAGGCTGTAGAGGCGACCTGATGGGAGCTTTGCACCGGCCAGCAGATCTATGCAGCAGTCGTAGGGTCTATGAGGAGGTAAAGACACAGCACGGGATTTACAGAAAACTTGTGAAACGTCGTGATATTGCTGAGGTACACAAGACAAGTCTGGCTCCGGAGCTAATGCAGAAGCCCTGGTGGCCCCAGATGGAGGTAGGGCAGAGCGAAGACAATCGGCATGGCATTGGGAACTCGCTAGTTAATGTGAGGATTGTGGATGCGAAGCCAGGGTTAGCCGAGAACCAGCAGAGACTGGGCTGAGTGGATGATATAGAACCTGGTCATCTCGCGGTGGTTACCCAACAATATGAGTTGAAGAGGTATGGTGGAGTGAGTAACCCGGGCCAGGATATTTCCATCCAAAGCATAGGCATTGAGCGGGGAAGACAGTGGCTCGACAGGAATTCCCGATCTCTTGACTAGGCTTGAATCGATGAAGTTGGCGTCGGCTCCCGAGTCGACCAGGGCAGAGTGAGCAGTGGAGATAGGGCTCGCCAGGACACCCAGTTTTACCGGCGAGCCATCCCCTTTTGGGCGAATCGGACAAGAGGCTAAGTGATGGTCGGGACAGCCACAGTAGTAACAGGAGCCAGTGAGAATTCTCCGGCGACGTTCATCGGCATCAACAGTGGTCTTGCCCAACTGCATCGGCTCCTCCTCCGATGGGTCCAGCATCAAAGGGGATGGGTTCCTTGGAGGCAGCGACACTCGCGAGCGTGAAGGGTAAGTTGGGGTACTCTGGTGGCCCGGAGCCGGTTGTCAATGGATATGGCGAGTGAGATAAGAGCGTTCAGAGAACTGGACTTGTCGCGGGTCGCCAGCTCGTCTTTCAGTTCGTCACTGAGGGCGTGGAGGAAGGTTCCTTGGAGGGCGGTGTCGTTCCATCCAGAATCAGCTGCCAAGATGCGGAACTGAAGAGCCATCTCTGCCAAGCTGCGGTTGCCCTGACGCAATTGGAGTAAGCGTTGGGTAGCATCGCATCCACAGACAGGGTGGTCGAACACCCGACACATCTCAGAGGTGAAGGAGGCTAAGTGAAAACAGGCGGGTAGCTGGCTGTCCCACATAGCCGTTGCCCACTCCCGTGCGCTCCCTCCCAGACAGGCCATCACAAAGGCGACTTTACTTGCATCAGAGGCATAGGAGGCAGGTTGCAGGCGGAACACTATGTCACACTGAAGTAGAAAACTTTTGGATTTTCCAAGGTCCCCCATGTAGCGCTCTGGATGTGGCACGCGTGGTTCTCTGCCAGGGAGAGGTGGTGAAACTGCGGGCTGCGGCTCCGGGGTTGGCGGTGCAGCACTGGGGAGGACCCTCGGGAGAGGTAGATGAACCAACAGCTGACCAATCATAGTACCCATCTGACTCACTTGGTCCAAGACAGTCTTCAGAGTCTCCTGGACGTCTTCCAGGCGGTTGCCGTGTTGATCGATGACAGCGCTCTGGCAGGCAAAGGTGTGGTGAATCTATTCAGAGTCGACTGAGTCCATGTTGGCCAGTTCGTTCTGTTATGATTCTGAGAAGGGACTGGACTCAAATGCATGACTCAGACAGGAATTGCAATAATTCAATAATTTATTACTTTGTCCAAACTCCAGATGTATAGGGAGAGAATAAAGGCAGGGACTGGATCCTGGAATGGCATTAGCAGGGGGTAGAATGGGAGTGGGAGTAGGCAAGGCGCTGGATGGTGGCGGAATCCTGGGCTGGTGTAGCAGAGGAGGAGCGGGATGCGGGAGACAGGGGCTGCGTGGAGTGGGCTAGGATAGCTGCAGGCTGGCGGACATGCAAAGCAGAACAAGGCATTAATGACAGCAAGGCAGCGTAATACACTGGGCTAGGCAAGACTAGAGGCAGCAAATGCAAGGCAAGACAAGGCTTGAATTCTAAACACTAAGCAAGACAAGACAAGAGTTAATTCAACAACAAGACTTAACGAACTGGCACAAGACAACGAACACTGGGAGAATATATAAGAGAGTTAATGAGCTATTGATTGCGTGCAGCGTGAGAATGTATGCGAGAGTGATTAACTGAGCAGAGAGCGTGAGGAATGCAAGCAGGGAAAGGAATGAGATAGGCGGAGAAAATGCAAGGGAAATGAGTGACACAAAGACGGAAACCCACGCCCAGCCTGCAGCATGATGGAAACAAACAGGAAACATGAAACATAACACGACACGTGGGGGAAAAGGTAAAATAAGGAGCACAAAATTAGTTTGTCAGCTTGCACGAACTAAATTACATTATTATAATACTGTAATATCTTGACTGAACCGTGAAATAAAGTACTGAGAATGGATGTAGTTTCATGCGTGAATTCAACAACTAGCCCTTGTGTCGGTTGCTACATAAAAAAAACTGCGAATAAACGCCACAAAACAAACCCCCTTAGCAGGCCATGAGCTCCTCTCCAGCCTGTGACAACATAGTAGCTAACTAGCGAACTTCTGCGAGAATCCATTTATCACCAAACTAAAAATGCTCTAGATAATAGCGCTCCATACTGTTGATGATTATGATGATGATGATGATGATGATAATAACAATAATAATAATTTGTATTATATATTTTTAAAAACACTTACATGTCCAGGCACAGTTCCATGCCACAGAGTCATAGCTATGCCTGAGGACTAACTTCTTCATCTCCGGAATCACTGCGGTGCAGCACCTCCAAAAGCTGAGCAACCATGAAATAAACGCTCTTCTTTCCACCGTTGCTTGCCACATTCGGGTATAAATGTATAAAATAATCGTAATCGTTGAAGCAGCAAAGACATATGACCAGCGCAATTACACCATACAGCAAACCACGTATGCGTAAAGAGAAAAGCTAGCCTATGACGTACATACAGCTAACAAAAGCGCTACACATGGCTATATATCATCTGGATAGGCTAAAAATGTACCGGTACAGCAATCCAGTCCATCCCTTCCAGGATAAGCTCAGTAAAAATGGCCACAGACACAATCTTATCCTGTCTGTAGTGTCATGTGGCCGAGTGCGCACACCACGATTGCCCTATGGGCTGTCGTTACGCATGGACACAGCGCTGTTCCCAGTTGCTCGAATATGACATATTTTACTTCGTTTTAAAGGGCCGGAAACCCCGTAGAAGATAATCTACGTGTTTTACATTAGATCATTCATGAAGCAGTCTAGTAATGTTTTTACGCAACGGTAGTAACATAGTACAAATGCAAATGCAATGGGTACGTACTGTGGAAATGGAGATTTTGCTGGACAATGGATAAATGGATTACGAAAAAACTTTCAGGATTCTTCAGAAAACAGTTATAACTGCATAACCAGGTACCAAATTTGGTTGATTAAACATATTTATCAAGAGATTTTGTAGAAAATAAAATATATTTATACAAAACCGGAAGTACATCTAATATTTATTTCTACAACTTTTCAATAATATACAATTGTTCCTGAATCAGATCTTGATTTTTTAGCGTGTTGAAACGGTACCAAGAGTTTTGTGATATGCATTTTATTGCCTGTGACTGTGGTGAGGTGAAGG
The DNA here is from genome assembly GCA_029718625.1 of Synaphobranchus kaupii. Taxonomy (NCBI): domain Eukaryota; kingdom Metazoa; phylum Chordata; class Actinopteri; order Anguilliformes; family Synaphobranchidae; genus Synaphobranchus; species Synaphobranchus kaupii. Next base: position 49,634,365 of record CM056378.1, read on the forward strand.
CTGTAAACAGTGGGTTAGGCTATTAGCACCCTGCTGCTTTATGGCCCTGCAGTGTAATCTGAGAGCTGATAAGCATATAAACGAATGTGTTCGCAGGCTGTGACTGTTTTTAACAATTTTGCGTCGAAAGTTCCATGCTTTATTAATGTTTTTATTTAGAATTTAAGAGAAATATGAACACTATAAAAAATTGGGACACATGCGTCCCACCACTAGGGGGCCAAAGTCCATAGGGTTAAAAATACATTGAGAGCCATCTTGGTTGAGGCTGCAATATGGCTGCAAAGGCAGAAGTGACAATTCCCCTAGAGGAAATCAAGTCCACAAGTGTTGAAATTTATGCGAAGCCTAGAGAACTGGCTTTAAAGGAGAAGCAGTTGGATTTTGAAATGAGAAGGTTTGAGAAACAGATAGTTTCTCCTCTCCTCGTTCATTTGATGTTAGCCGATGCATAAGAATGGTTCCTCCGTTTTCAGAAAAGGATGTGGGAAAATATTTTTGTTATTTGGAGTGAGTAGCCACTTCCCTCAATTAGCCTGACACTGTGACTTTGTTATTCCAATGTGTGTTAACTGGTAAGGCTCAGGAGGCATACTCCTCCTTGCCTTTTGAACAAAGTGCTGATTATGAAACGGTTAAACCTGAAATTTTGCGTCCGTATGAGTTGGTGCCGGAAGCTTATCAGCAATGATTCAGAAATTATCAGAAATTGGAGAAACATACTTACGTTGACTTTGCTCGAGAAAAAGAAATGCTTTGATAGATGGTGCATTTCTCAAAAGGTGGAAACAAGAGAACAACTTTGTGACATGATTCTTCTTGAAGAGTTTAAAAGCTCCGTACCTGGCATTGTTGCCACTTATCTAAATGAGCAGAAGGTAGTTAAACGTAATAAGGTAAGCTGCCTTCCTTGCAAATGAGTTTGTTTTAACCCATCAGGCTGTGTTCGGGGTTAAATCACGTGTTGATTCTAAAAATAGGGAATTTAATTATGAGAACAAGAGTCGTTCGTCAAACCCTGGTGTTACAGAGTTCAGTTCTGTGCAATCTACTGTAAATAAAAGGTTTGAGTTCATCTGCTGTTATTGTAAAAAAAAAAACATGGACATAACATTGCTGAATGCCCCATTCTCCTTAGGAAGAATAAGAGTATAATAAGAGTACATATTCTGTTGGGTTAATTGCATCTTTGCCTCATGGAGGTGGTGAGTCAAATCCTGGAGTTTGTAAGGCTCAATGTTTTCAGCCTCAGCATTTCACAAACTTGTCACGGTTTTTCTGGTTGCTGCCCCTTCCCTGCTTAGGGTTTCGTGCTGCTCCGGGACAGCTTCCACCCCATGTTTTATCTTCGTCATGTGGGACTTGCTTTTAGTTGCGTTAGAGCTCCATTATAGGATTTTATTTATCTTTATTGCACTATTCTTTCCTCGGTCTTTCTCCGTGCTGCTCTCTCTCAGACAGTCACCTTATTTCTTTCTATTTCTTACTTCTCTGTTTGAGTACTCTCTTGCTATTTAGAGCGAGAGTTATCTCTCTTTTTCTGTTGTTCTGTTCACCTCCTTATTTCGGCCGTTTAAATGTTATGTGCCTAAGGTGTCTTTTGTGTTTCCTATCTCCCTTTTTTGCTGGCTCTATTTTATGAGCTTGGGGGATATCTCTGTTATATACTCGTGTCTTTGAGTTTCGCCCACTTATTCCAGGTTCATTTCTGTTTGGCTATACGCCGGGAAGTTTTCTTCCCTTCCTTTGTCTTTCTGCTCCGTTCGTGGATTCGTTACTTCCCTCTAGTGGTCCTCACCTTCGTGGGTGACTTGTTCTGATCCCCCGCCCTGTCGCATCTGGTTCTTTGAGACCAGAACCCTACCAGTACAAAAAAGCCAGTATGGATGAACCAGCGATTCCCGTTGTAGGGGATCAGGCCAACATAAGGCAACAAACTGCATGAGGAGGACATTAGGTTCCTCCGTGCTCAGCAGCAGGCTTTAGCCTCACAACAGAGCCAGCCACTGACTCAATTGCGGATACAGGAGGGATGGTTCCGGGAGCTGGCGGAGAGCATCCGCCAATTAACTGTTACGCCCCAAGTCCAAGCACCTGTCCTCCAGGCTACCCCTCCCCCGGCACCCGTCCTACATACCGAGAGGAAACCTAAGCTCCAACTGCCCCTCCGGTATCACGGACAGGCGGGGAAATTTCTGGCATTTCTAATGCAATGCCTTATATTTTTTAAGGCCCAGTCATCGCGGTTTGGTTCGCAGGAATCACGGGTAGCATTTATTCTTTCCCTGCTCACCGGTACCGCTCTAGACTGGGCTAGTCCCTTGATTTGGGCTAACTCCCCGACAATGAATAATGAGGATAGGCTGATGGAGGAGATGCCATTGGTCTTCGACCATGATGTCTCCGGTCAGGAGGCCGCCATGTGACTAACCCATCTCCGCCAGGGCAACGATGATATTGTAGCAGGTTTTTCTATCAGGTTTTGAGCACTGGCAGGAGAAACAGGGTGGTCAGAGGAGCCTCTGATATCGCTTTTTTGTAACGCGTTATCCGATCCTATAAAGGATGCCCTGGCAGTGCTCGAGCCGCCTGCTACGTTCAGTGCCCTGGTATCCACAGCCATCCACATAGACAACCGTCTCAGGGAGCGTGAACGAGAGAGAGAGACAACAGGGGAGACCGCCGTACTCGTTTTCTCTCCGCTCCTTTTGCAGCGCCCCTGGTTCCTTCTCCCGCTCACTCCTCTCCTAGTAAGGAGGAGCCTATGCAGGTGGATGAAGCCTCGTTACAGGGCCCTAGATAATTTAAACCGCGTGCTGAGTGCTGTCAGTATTGTAAGCGCAGGGGTCACTCTTTCAGTCGGTGCCCCAAGCTACAGGGAAACAAGGGGTCTTGCTAGGGAAATCGGGGTCCCTAGCGAGACATGATGGTACTGCGCCTCGGACATTGCTCCCAGTTCGACTGTTCTGGAATCAGTACTCAGCTAACGCTGAGGCTTTTATTGATTTTGGGGCATTAGAGTGTTTTGTTAACGCCTAATGGGCCAGAGAACACCGACTACCCATCCTTCCCCTACTTCCTCCTCAGTTAGTTACGGCACTCTATAGTCGCCCACTGGGTTCTGGAACTATAAAAGAGACCATGGGCCCCGTTACTATGCGCACCTATGAGGGTCACACTGAGACAATTCACTTATTTTTAGTTGATTCACCAGCTTATCCCATAGTGTTAGGGCATTCTTGGCTGGTTCACCATAGCCCTCATGTTAAGAGGGGGGATGATAAAGCGGCCATTCTCCAGTGGGGACCCCAATGTGCTTTGCATTGTCAATCTACGGCCCCTCTCATGTCGGGAGGGCACAGATATGGCTCCGAGCCCAGTTCCGACTCTCGAGAAGTCCAATTCCCTGCCTGATCAGGTAGACTCCATCTTTGGTTCTGAGGTTGGAGAGAAAAGCTTGGCTTGGGACTCTCTGGCCGACAGTTACTCATCCTGGGGGGAGGTCTCCCTGGAAGAATTTTCTGATTCTGAGATCAGGTGGTCTCCTGTGCCTGATTCACTGGCTGAGGGAGTAAGCATCAGACTGGCAGGGACATTTGAATTCCCCTTGCCAGCAAATGTACCTGTTGAGTACACTGACCTTGCAGAGGTTTTCAGTAAACAGAGAGCTACCACCTTACCGCCGCACTGCCCTTATGATTGATTTATACCCGGGCACTGTTGCTCCTAGGAGGCACTTATACTCCTTATCTGCTCCTGAGAGTTCTGCCATGAAGGAGTATATAGAGGCTTTAGCCAATGGGTTTATTAGACCGTCTACTTCGCCTGCTGGTGTGGGTTGTTAAAAAAAGACGGTGGACTAAGGCCTTGCATTGACTATCGTGGCCTCAACGAAATCACCATAAAGAACCGGTAGCCGTTACCCCTTATGAATTCCGCATTTGAGCACCTCCAGGGGGCAGCTGTGTTTTCCAAACTCAACCTCTGCAACGCCTATAACTTGGTGCGCATGCGCGAGGGCGATGAATGGAAGACAGCTTTCAATACTCATAGCGGGCACTATGAGTACCGGATGATGCCGTTCGGGCTCACTAGCGCCCCCTCTGTCTTTCAGGCATTAGTTAATGATGTGCTTCGGGAGATGCTGGAGAGATTTGTTTTCATTTATCTGGACGATATTTTAATTTTCTCTCCTGACCTGTCTACTCATATTGGTCATGTCAGGCAGGTTTTGGAAGCTCTCCTAAAGGCAAAGCTGTTTGTCAAGGCAGAGCAATGCTCTTTTCATTCCAACACGGTGTCTTTTTTGGGCTTCAATATATCAGAGGGAAAGGTTCGTATGGACCCCGACAAGGCTGTATTAAGCTGGCCCACTCCTCTGTCAGTCAAGCAGGCTCAGCGTTTTCTGGGTTTCGCAAATTTTTATTGCCGATTTACTCGCAATTTCAGCACGCTAGCCGCACCCATTACCGCCCTTACCAAGAAAACGTGCACTGCCCATTTTCAGTAGAACTCTAAGGCGGAGGCATCATTTGCTGAGCTCAATAGAAGGTTCAGTTCGGAGCCCATCTTAATTACTCCCAATCCCTCCCTCCCTTTTGTTGTGGAGGTTGACGCCTCGGAGTTAGGGGTGGGGGCCATTTTGTCCCAACATTCTCCGCTCGATTGGAAGATGCACCCATGCGCGTACTTCTCTTGTGCACTAACACCTGCAGAGAGGAACTACGACGTGGGGGATTGGGAGCTGTTGGCTGTGAAATTGGCTTTGGAAGAATGGCGTCATTGGTCGGAGGGGGCGGAGCATCCCTTCACGGGTGTGGACCGACCACAAAAACCTGGAATATGTCCAACAAGCTAAGAGAGATTATTTTTTATTTTTTTTCACAGATTTTGGATTGCTCAGACAGGGATCCGGTTCTGTAACCTATCGTACCCTTTTAGCCCCAGTTTTGTGGGACATAGAGGTGGCAGTTCAGAGGGTGTTGCTCCTTGATTTGGGCCCAGATGGGGGTCCTCCATATAGTTTTTTTGTGCCGCCCAAATTAAGATCTTGGGTACTTCAATGGGGTCATTCTTCCCAGCTTGTGGCCCACCTGGGTGCTCACTGGACCAGGGATTTTCTCTCCCGATGCTTTTGGTGGCCGAAAATGGAGGACATGCGTAAATTTGTTGTTGCTTGTGCCGTCTGAGCCCGTAATAACGGGTCCGTTACCCATCCCCAGCCGTCCTTGGAGCCATATCACTCTAGGTTTTATTAGCGGGTTGCCTGCATCTCAAGGCAACACGGCTATTCCAGTGGTGGTCGATAAATTCTCCAAGGCGGCACATTTTATCGCTCTGAAGGAGTGCGGGAAATCACCAAACTGAGACTTCTTTCCTGGTCGAGCTAGCTGCAACGCAGCTGCGTTCTTTATTTATAAACCTCATTCAACTCAAAGAACACGTCATAGAAGTTATCGTCTATGACGTAGCCGCGTTGATAGTAGGAGGTGAATTATATATGTATGTCCCAGAGGTAGCCGCCACATCCGTCCCCCCAGAATTAATCAGAACTGGCAACGCCAGACGAGGGGAAGGCCGAACTGCCCGACCGAAACGAGTCCGCAAGGCCGGAGCGGGGGCCGGAGTGGACACAGGGGGACCACAAGAAGGTAGGGGGCGCCGCGGTGGTGCAACAGACGGAGGGTGACCCCGCCGTGGGGGCTGAGCTAACTTAACGGGCTGGTCCAGATCCAGATGGGCTGGTTTAAGGCGGTCCAGGGAAACATAGTCCGGCTTACCACCGACGTCCACTAAGAAAGTCTTGTCCCCGGCCTCCAAGACGCGAAACGGGCCATCATAGGGAGGGTAAAGCGGCCCCAGATGCGCGTCGTGGCGGATGAAAACGTACTCTGCCGCCTTCAGGTCGGAAGGGACATGGGACTGCGGAAGACCGTGCTGTGATGTAGGCACTGGTGCAAACGCCCTGGCGCTGTCCAGGAGGGCAGTTCGCTGTTGTGATGCAGACCAAGGGCTTGTGGCATTAGGAATGAAATCACCCGGCACCCGCAGAGGCTGACCATAAACCAGCTCAGCAGATGAGCACTGTAGGTCTTCCTTAGGGGCAGTCCTAAGCCCCAGCATGACCCAAGGAAGTCTGTCGACCTAACTGTCATCCTGGAGGCTGGCCCGGAGGGCGGCCTTCATTGAGTGGTGAAATCGCTCGCACAAGCTATTAACCTGGGGGTGATAAGCGGTGGTACGGTGGAGCTTCACTCCCAGGCCCTGGGCGATCGCATTCCAAAGCTCTGACGTGAACTGGGGACCTCTGTCCGAGGAGACATCAGACGGTACGCCGAACCGGGCGACCCAAGTGGCGATGAATGCCCGAGCCACATTGGCAGACGTTGTCGACGCCAATGGAACGGCCTCCGGCCACCGCGTGGTCCTGTCGATCATTGTGAGCCTTTACATGACGATGCACCTTAGAGCGTTGGCATACAATGCAGGTGTTGGCCCAGTTGCGGATGTCCTTCTTGAGGCCGTGCCAAACGAACCTAGCCGACACCATCTTCTATGACGACTTCTTGCCCGGATGGGAAAGACCATGAATGGCATCAAAAACCCGTCGTCTCCACTCGCTGGGCACAACCGGCCGTGGTTGCATCGCGGAAACATCACAAAGTAGGGTGTTGCCGGCGTCATCAAACGCAATGACCTGCAGCTGAAGCCCCTTGACAGCACTCCTACAGGCCTGTACACCTGGGTCCGAGGCTTGATCGACTGCCATGCGGGCGTAGTCGATTCCAAGGTGGACGGCGCCGACGACAACCCGGGAGAGGCAGTCGGCCACACGGTTGTCTTTGCACGCAACATGCCGGATGTCCGTAGTGAACTCGGAGATGAAAGCGAGCTGGCGCTGCTGACGGGCAGACCACGGTTCCGACACCTTAGCCATGGCAAACGATAATGGTTTGTGGTCAACAAACACCGTGAATGGCCGGGCTTCCAGCAGAAAACGGAAGTGACGTATGGCCAGGTACAGGCCAAGGAGTTCACGGTCGAAAGTGCTGTACTTCCTTTCGTTGGGACGCAGTTGGCGGCTGAAAAAGGCGAGAGGCTGCCAGGCTCCATTAATGCACTGCTCAAACACGGCACCGACGGCGTAATCCGAAGCGTCCGTGGTGAGGGCGATCGTCGCCCCTGGTATAGGGTGTGCCAGCATGACTGCTTTGGCCAGAGCCCCTTTCATAGCAGAGAAAGCGCTGTCCTTCTCCTTAGACCAATCGATAGCCTTCTTGGGGGAAATGCCCTTAAGGGCCCCAAAAAGGGGCTGCATGAGCTGGGCTGCATGGGGAATAAAATGATGGTAAAAATTCACCATGCCCAGGAACTCCTGCAGGGCCTTCGCGGAGAGGGGGCGTGGAAAACTGTTCACAGCCTCCACCTTCGACGGCAATGGCACCGCACCGTCCTTGGTAATGCGATGCCTGAGAAAGTCAATGGCAGCCAGTCCGAACTGGCACTTGGCTGGATTAATAATGAGGTCGTGCTGGCTGAGCCGCTCAAAAAGGGTTTGAAGGTGAGACACGTGTTCCGCCATGGAGGCACTGGCGACGAGAATATCGTCCAGATAGACAAAAAGGAACGGTAGATCCCGCAGCACCGTGTCCATCAGGCGCTGGAAAGCCTGCGCTGCGTTTTTCAGGCCGAACGGCATCCACAGGAATTCCCAAAGGCCAAATGGTGTGATCACTGCCGTCTTCTGGATGTCCTGCGGCTGTACAGGAACCTGGCGGTATCCGCACACAAGGTCCACCTTGGAGAAGACGACTTTTCCGGCCAGGTGGGCGGAAAAATCCTGGATGTGAGAAATCGGGTATCGGTCGGGGATCGTGGCATCATTAAGGCGCCTATAATTCCCACAGGGGCGCCACCCGCCGCAGGCCTTCGGCACAATGTGGAGTGGCAAGGACCAGGGGCTGTTTGATCGGCGAATAATGCCGAGGCGCTCCATGGTGCGGAACTCCGCCTGGGCAACAGCGAGTTTCCCAGGGTCGAGGCATCGAGCGCGGGCATGGACAGGCGGGCCGGTAGTCGGGATGTGGAGTTCTACCCCGTGCTTAGTGGAGGCAGAAGAAAAGGTGGGCTCAGTAAGGCTTGGGAACTTAGTGAGGAGACGGGAAAACACGTCAGCAGATGAGAGTGCGCTAGACAGTTTTGATGTGCCAGAACAGCTAAGTGAGCACGGGAGCGAGGTAAATGTCTCAGCATTGACGAGCCGCCAATTCTTAACGTCCACCAACAGGCTGTTAGCGCAGAAAAAATCCGCGCCGATGAGGGGGGTGGACACCTTAGCTGTGACAAAATCCCAAGAGAATCGTTGTCCCCCAAAACAAAGTGCCACGCTCCGCTTCCCAAAAGTGTGGATGGAACTGCCGTTGGCAGCTTGAAGAGCAGGGCCATGTCCATCACTCTGTATGTCCAAGGGTGTTGCGGGCAGAACGCTCACTTGCGCACCTGTGTCACAGAGGAAACGCCGCCCAGAATCAGTGTCAGTAATAAATAACAAGCTCCCCGTACGGCCGACGCTCATGGCAGCTAGTGAGCGCCGGCCCTGGCGTTTCCCGACGCCTTAAAGGTGCAAGTGGGGCGGCACTTGGTAGCCTTGGAGCCAAAACGCGCGTGGTAAAAGCACAGACCTCGCTGTTGGGTTGTAGCTGTAGTGCCGGTAATGGCCACTGCGTCCACCGGCAGTGTTGAGTCATTGTGGGCGGGACCCAGGGCGGCCCCGCAGGTCTGTCGGCCGGCGGAAAAAAACTTGTCTGCTTCTCTAGCCAAGGCTCGGAAATCTTTAAGGGGTGTGTTAGCCAGGGCAGATCGCACTGCTGTAGGAAGCTGTTGCATGAACAGCTCCGTGAACAGGAAACACGGTTTATGAGTTCCCAGGAGAGTCAACATATAATCCATCAACCCCGATGGCTTGGAATCACCCAGGCCAGGCAGAGAGAGCAGCTGACGAGCGCGCTCGGATTCAGTCAAACCGAACGTGTCCAGGAGGTAAGACTTCAACGTCGCATATTTATCTTCCTCCGGTGGGTCTTCGAGAAGGCTCACGACTCTAGCCGCGGTGGAACTACCGAGAGCAGAAACAACATAATAATATTTCGTATATCATCCGCGATTCTCCGGAGTGTGAACTGTGCCTCCGTTTGAGCCAACCAAGCTGCAGATTGCTGTTCCCAAAACTCCGGTAATTTAAGGGAAACTGCATTCGCCGCTTCCATGATGCGCGAGTTCGAAAGTAATCCTTGGAACCGTCCAAAGGCAGATCGGGGTCACCAATGAAGGAGTGCGGGAAATCACCAAACTGAGACTTCTTTCCTGGTCGAGCTAGCTGCAACGCAGTTGCGTTCTTTATTTATAAACCTCATTCAACTCAAAGAACACATCATAGAAGTTATCGTCTATGACATAGCCGCGTTGACAGTAGGAGGTGAATTATATATGTATGTCCCAGAGGTAGCCGCCACAGCTCTACCAAAACTACCATCAGCACCGGAGACTGCTTAGCTGGTGGTGGACCATGTTTTTAGAGTAAATGGCTTTCCGAAGGACGTTGTATCAGATCACGGCCCCCAATTTGTTGCTAAGTTCTGGCGTCCTTCTGCGCCCAGCTGGGGGAGTCCGCTAGCCTGCTGGCAACAGTGGGACCCCTTATTGCGGACATAACTTACCGGGAAGCGATGAATGGCTGAACGGCTTGCCATTTGTCGCCGGTGAGTATGCATGGTTTTCTCTCAAGAGCTATTGCAAACACTATTCTTCCTGGGTTCCAGAATAATATATAGTAGGGCAAAGCGCCCTTCTGGCATTTCTACCTTTTCCCCTGACTCCTTCCCCCTGACCTTTCCACCCCTTCTCCCCAGACCTCCCCCTTGCCCTTACCTCATTCCTTAACAGTACCCTGTGCAAAGAAGGCCAGACCGTTAAGCCGTATTAGTGGCATGTTTGTAAGTGATGAGACAAATGGTACATGGCAGGAAAAAAATACAGCTCTCCTATGATAGTATAATAATAATATAGTTTCCCTGACGCTCCCCTAACCCCTTCCCCCTGACCATTCAGCCCCTTCATCCCAGACCTCCCCACTGCCCCTCCTGTCCCAACCCTTAAAAGTGCAAAGATGGACGTGATATTAAACGAATCCGAAAAAACACACACACAACTCTTTTATTATAGTATAAGAAATATAATAATTATATTTTAAATATATACACATAGGATGCAAAAATACAGCTACTACAAATACAGAATTATAGCAGCTCATTATAAACAATGTTGTCAGTTATTCCTTCCTCATCATCTTCAATAAAACTTTTCACGCTGCTGGCTCTTTCCCCTGGAAGCTGTGTAGAGCTGGCCATGAGCGAACACATGCTGAGGAAGGTAATAATAATAATAATAATAATAATAAGCTTTATTTGTATAGCACCTTTCATACATAGAATGCAGCCCAAAGTGCTTCACAACAATATAAAAAAACAAAAAGAACAATAAAATACAGAACAGAGCAATAAAAGAAAAATAGACATAAAATCAACATAAAAACAGGTATAAATAAGATGGAAGATAAAACCCAGTAAAAACAGAAGAATAGAAATAAGTAAATAAAAGCACTAATACATGGTATTAGATAATAAAAACACTATCAGTAGCCTAAAAGTAAGAAAATTAAAAGGCAGAGCAAGCTAACTGAAGGCAAGTTTAAATAACACTTTTAAGAAACTTCTTAAAACACACTTAAGAGTTTCTGCCTCTCTGATATTGCCTGGTAGGGCGTTCCAAAGCCTAGGGGCATAAAAGCTAAAAGCTGCCTCACCGCTTCTCTTACGGTTTACTTTCGGAATCACTAAGAGAAAAGCAGTGGAGGATGTAAGGGTTCTACTAGGTGTGACAGGATTGATAAAATCCTAGAATGTTGTACCAGGCTATGAAACTAGCTAGCATGCTAGGTAGGTTGTTACCATTCTTTTACCCGGTTCGCTCAGAGCTAAGTCAATCAAAGTCGATCGGCTATAAAGGAGCGCATTTTCCCGTAAGCAAGGAAGCCTTACCTGTGACGGTTCTTGACGTATTCCTGTGTGCAACTTCCTTGTCATTGAACAGGTAGGATTTTGGACTGCTTCCTTGCTTCTCACTGCAACTCGAACTAGGTCTGACGTTGTCTTCTCCATAGGTATCCATAGCGTGAGCGGCGGTGCCTGGCTAATTCGGCAAGCTGTCAGAAATAAGTCAAGGTACTGATAAACTTTTATTGTTAAGGGTATTTGTAGGAAAGCTTTGCTTCCGAGGTAACGTGTTAGTCGGTACAAATATATGTATGATCTAATGCTTGTCTTGACCTCCATAGGAGACTGCTGGCTGCTGTTTTGCCTATATTTTTATGATTGCAACGATTGTTTTATGTTTATTTTAACGGAGTCAATTTCGCTTCAGTGCTATACCGGGGCGAATAAGCAGCCTAATATAGTGGCGGTTAACCATTGTCCAGCTGGCTAACTGGAGCTGCGGTTACTGGACCTCCATTTTATGTTGCTTTTCGCCGTATCTGTCTATTAATTGTCTTTGTTACAGTTAGCGTGTGATTTCTGTATTGTTCTTAATTGACAAACCAACGGGGCTACGAGGTTGTTTTTACCTTTTTCTTGGCAGCTGTGCATTGGGCTCGAAGCAGCAGGAGGGACGCGGTAGCGAGTTACCGGGAGGGGGACACTTTCTTTACACTGTGTGTGTGTGTGTGTATTTGCAAACCGTACACTTAATTGCACTGTATTTTAATAGTCCACGGTTGCTGTGAGCGTGTGACCCTCACCATCACGAGTGCCTGTGGTGATTTTGCTTCTTCCGGTGCACGTGAGTATCCCTCCTTGCAGCGAGTCCCTGCCTGCACGCATTAGTTGGCACCCCTAGTGGTTGGGATGTCCGGCTAGTGTTTTAAACTGTTTTACCAGTTTTATTATTTTACAGTATTCTTGTTTGTGTTTTTGTAATAAACTTTATATCTTTGATTGAATCCACGTCTCTGTCCACTTCATTCAATTGAAGGTGCCTGAATAGGGAATAATTGGTGCTTTGTGCATTATATACGAACCACTATTTCCTTGGGTGAAATTCCCAAGGTGGCGTAGTCAACTGACGTAGTACCCGCCACATTTTGGCGTAGTCGGCAGGATATATAAAAGCAGAGACGTGCATTCCATCTTTTTAATTTAATTTATTTTTCATTCCAGTGGTGAGAGTGTGTAAATGTAGTTGTGTGATAAAAATAAAAAATAAAAAATAATAATATTGTAAGGCAAAACAGCAGCTGGCACAGCGTGGACCTGGTGACATTCCTCAACACCTGGGAGTTTCTCCAAAGACACTGAACTTTATCATCCATTTTTTTTTGTTTTCCTGTTGAATTTATTGTGTAACCATGGAAAGTGAATTGCAGGAATTGAGAGAGATGGTGATGCAGCTACGGGCTGACAATGAACGTTTGCTGCAGGAACGTGTAGAAGCCCAGGTTCAACTTAGGGCCTCACCGAGTCCTCGCGAGACAACTTCCTCTACCAGTACCAGGGCCGTACACACTGATGGTAATACCCCTATCCTTGAACGTTTGTTGTATGTTCCTAGAGAACGGAAATGTCCTATGTTTAGGGGTAGGAGGGGCATTGGTATAGTGGAATGGATGGAGGAGGCTCAGTCATGCATGCGGGCTAGGCAGTTGTCAACCATTGATCAGGCATATTTTTTATATGATCACCTTGAAGGGGAGGCCAGGGAGGAAATAAAATTTCGGCCTAGAGTGGATAAGGAGAACCCTAATAGAATTTTTACAATTTTACAAGAGCTTTATGGGTGTTCTCAGTCGTATGTTGCATTGCAGGAGCAGTTATTTTCTAGGAAACAGTTGGAGGGTGAGTCACTACAGGAGTACTCGCATGCCCTGTTTTCCCTTATGGAAAGAGTAGTGACAAGTGCTCCAAATGCCATGCCAAATGCTGACATTTTATTACGGGATCAATTTACGGAATATGTTAATGACAGTATGCTCCGCAGGGAATTAAAGCAGTTGGTTCGCCGCCATCCGGAGTACACCTTATTAGATGTTCGGGGTGAGGCCATCCGGTGGGAACAGGAAGGTAGGCCCAGTGATGCAAGGGTTAGGAGTTGCTCTCTTCCTTGTGGTAGTCAATACCAGGTCCAGGGGAGGTCCGAGGTTGTGTCCAGCAGTCAACATGACCCAGCAATAGCGGAATTAAAAGGTCTGATGAAACGGCAACAAGAACAACTTGATCAGCTCTCTCAGACGGTGATGCTGTTGCAGAACCCTAGCAAGCAGCGCCAGTATAACCGTAATGGGCCAATCATTTGTCGTAGGTGTGAGAAACCAGGGCATTTTGCACGAAACTGTGACGGTGAGCGTGTAGTTTCACAGGCACCGCAGTATCAACAGCTTCCACACCCAGGTGCTGTTCCCACCAGCCAGCCGTCGGGAAACTGATACCCTCTGTCATGAAGAGCCACATTTCAGAAGGGGGGGTTTCTGGCTCCAGCTCCACTACACCGGTGAGCTCCAATGTCATTTCCAAATTACTAAGTCCATGTCCACATGTAACAGTTAGAATTGGGGGAGTGGAAGTTCCTTGTCTATTAAATACTGGGTCTATGGTTTCAACTATCACGGAAAGTTTCTTTTTACAGAGCTTTAAACCCTGGGGCAATGAGAAGCTCCAGACCTGCCAATGGTTACAGCTTCGGGCAGCTAATGGACTGGACATCCCCTATATTGGGTATTTGGAACTCGACATCGGGGTGTTAGGTAAGGTAATCCCAGGGCGAGGGGTGCTGATTGTAAAAGATCCCCCTGGTTCCCAACATAAACAGGCAGTCCCTGGTGTTCTAGGAATGAATGTTGTGCGACACTGTTACGATGAGCTATTTGGTCAACATGGCTCGGCCCTTTTTGACCTCCCTGTTGTAACGCAAGCGGGTAACCTGTGGCAACAGGCGTTACAGCACTGCCACCAAACTTTAACAGAGTCTGAACCAGACAGAGCTGGAATGGTGAAGGTTAGAGGGGGGAAGGTAATACGTATCCAAGGGGGCACCATGAGGTTTGTGGCTGTTACATGTTCTCAACATTATTTTGACTCCCCTCGTCCTGTCTTATTTGAACCTCTAGCCAACGATGTAGTGTTGCCGGCTGGGCTTCTAGTATCCCCCGCCATGGTTAAGGTGTACAACGGTACGGCCTATATTCCAGTGGTGAATGTAGGTGTTACTGAGGCTTCCTTATATCCACGCATGAGGATTGGTACCTTAAGTCAGGCTCACATTGTGAGTTTGCCCCCAGGTGTAGAAGAAATTACTGGGGAAGCCTGCAGTGTTACAGCTACTGTATCTTCCCACATGATGGTAGCTGACCCGGTGTCCGATGCTATTAATTCTACTGATTTGTCGGCCCTCTCTGAATCAGATCAGTGTAAAGTACGGTCGCTTCTACATCAGTATAGCTCTGTGTTCTCTGCACATGAAGGTGACTTAGGTTGTACAAAGCTAATCTCTCATGAGGTTCCACTACTTGATGAGACTCCTGTCCGTCAGAGATATAGGCGTATCCCCCCCTCAGAGTATGAGGCCGTAAAAGCCCACATACGTCAGCTACTGGACAGCCAAGTTATCAGGGAAAGTAGTAGTCCCTATGCCTCACCCATTGTCCTGGTGAAAAAGAAAGATGGCAGCCTACGTATGTGCGTCGACTATAGGCAGCTTAATGCAAAGACTCGTAAAGATGCCTTCCCACTTCCCAGGATCGAAGAATCGCTTGATGCCCTGTCCGGTGCCCGCTGGTTCTCCACAATGGACTTAGCCAGTGGATACAACCAAGTCCCCATGGCTGAACAGGACAAGTCCAAAACTGCCTTTTGTACCCCATTTGGCCTATTTGAGTTCAATAGGATGCCCTTTGGGCTTTGCAATGCCCCTAGTACCTTTCAGAGACTGATGGAACGGCTGTTCGGAGATCAGCGCTTCCAGTCCTTACTGCTGTACCTTGACGACGTCGTAGTATTTTCAGCCACCGTAGATGAGCACATTGAACGTCTCGCAATGGTGTTGGGACGCCTGCAAAAAGAAGGTCTTAAGGCAAAGTTGGGAAAATGCTGTTTTTTACAACGGGAAGTAAATTACCTGGGGCACGTCATTTCCAGTTCAGGTGTCTCTACAGATCCAGGAAAAATCGCAGCTGTCTCCAATTGGGCACGTCCAACCCACGTGTCTGAGCTGAGGTCGTTTTTGGGGTTCGCCAGTTATTACAGGCGGTTCGTGGCTGGCTTCGCACGACTCGCTGCTCCTCTGCATCACCTGGTGGCTGAGCTGGCAGGGACAAAAAGGAAGAGCTCTGGGAGAAATCTGCTGGATGCCTGGACAGAGGAATGTGAGAGAGGCTTTCAAGACCTGAAGACCAGGTTAGTAACCGCACCAATATTGGCATATGCTGACTTCACCTTACCATTCATATTGGAAATTGATGCAAGTCATAGTGGGCTAGGTGCAGTTCTGTCCCAAGAACAGGATGGGAAGATCAGGCCTATAGCCTATGCCAGCCGGGGTCTTTGACCAACTGAAAGGAACATGTCCAATTATAGCTCGATGAAGTTAGAGTTCTTGACCCTTAAATGGGCAATGACTGAGAAGTTCCGCGAGTACTTACTGGGGCAGAAATGCATCGTGTATACGGATAATAATCCACTGAGCCACCTCACCACTGCGAAGTTGGGAGCGACAGAGCAGCGCTGGGCTGCTCAACTGGCAGCTTTTGATTTTAAAATCCAATACCGCCCTGGCCGCTCCAATGGAAATGCTGATTCTTTGTCAAGGCAGTATGTGCCCAATGAGCTTGAGAATATGGTCCCAGGAACACCACTGCCTGAGGATTTATTACAGGAACGTAGTATTGAGGGGACGAGGGAAGTAACTCAAGCTGTCATTTCTGCTTTACCTTACCAGTCAGCTTCTGATTTACTGGCATTGCAGGAGGCTGACCCTATGATTAGTGCCTTCCTTAGGTTCTGGAGAAGAGGACAGGCCCCTGACCCAAGTGAACGACAGGCACTCTCGAAGCCGGTGCGGGAGCTCTTACGCCAATGGGACCGGGTTGTGGAACAGAATGGGCCCTTGTACCGACGCATGCTCCGCCCAGATGGAGGAACAGAGGTCTTCCAATTAATTCTGCCAGAGGCCCTGAGGAGACAGGTACTCACCCAACTCCATGATGACCATGGGCACCAGGGGGTGGAGCGCACTACCGAGTTGGTGCGCCAGAGGTGCTATTGGCCAGGGATGCACCAGGACATCAAAACATGGTGTCAGGACTGTGAACGGTGTACTCTGGCTAAGGTCACTCATCCACAGGTCAGAACATTCATGGGCCATCTCCTAGCCTCCCAGCCAAATCAAATTTTAGCTATTGATTTTACCTTCTTAGAGCCGGCAAGAGATGGTAGGGAACAGGTTTTAATAATGACTGATGTGTTTTCAAAATACACCCAGGCCATCCCTACCAGGGATCAGCGTGCCTCCACAGTGGCAAGAGTGCTGGTGCAGGAATGGTTTTATAAATTTGGGGTACCTGCTCGAATTCATTCGGACCAAGGTCGTAGTTTCGAGAGTGCACTTGTACAGCAATTGTGCAGTCTTTATGGCATCCACAAGTCTCGAACGACACCGTACCACCCGCAAGGCAATGGCCAGTGTGAGCGCTTTAACCGCACTTTGCATGACTTGCTGCGCACCCTTCCGCCATCCAAGAAGAGGGAATGGACAGAGTATCTTCCACATGTCACCTTTGCCTACAACACTACCATTCACCAAGTGACGGGCGAGTCCCCATTCTTTTTGATGTTTGGGCAGGAACCCCAGCTGCCGATCGACTTCCTGTTGGGAAGAGTAGAAGAGCCCACGCCGGGGGGTGTTGTTGACTGGATCCTGGAGCATCAGCGCCGTCTTGAGGTAGCCTATGAGGGGGCAAAAGAAAGGTTAATGGCTGCTGCCCACCGCAGAAAAACACGACATGACCAAAGGGCCACGGGCGGGGAGATGAAGGAAGGTCAGCTTGTCTACCGAAGAGCATATGGCATCCGGGGACGGAACAAGATCCACGACCATTGGAGTCCCACTGCCTACAGAGTTCTGACGGCACCAGAGGGTGGTGGTCCGGTGTACACCATAGCTCCACTCAGCAACCTAGAACAGGTAAAGCATGTGCATCGAACTATGTTAAAAATGGTACCAGAGAATCTTTGTCCTGCCCTTTCTCCTACTGACTGTAGCAATGAGGATCAAGGTGTCCAACCTGCAGATGCCTCTGCAACTGAAGAGGACCGGGAGGGTGGTGATCTCTGGATTGTTGGGGAAACACCAGTTTCCTTAGAGGTACCGACTCCGCTACCAACTGCGGTTTTATCGGGTGTTTTGCCAGCCTCTCCCCAGGATAGTCCAGGCCCAAGTGGTGTAGTGCTGCGAAGAACCACTCGTACCACAGCGGGCTGTCATCCCAATGTCCATCATTTACCAGAGACGACTGTGGGAAGGGTAAGAGGGACTATGAACTCTCAGGTGCCTGGCTCCATTAGCATGACTTCGGACATCTTTAGGCCCTGGGATTGAGTTAATGTCTATCGTCGGGACGCCAATACAAAAACCAGGGGGTAGATTGTGACAGGATTGATAAAATCCTAGAATGTTGTACCAGGCTATGAAACTAGCTAGCATGCTAGGTAGGTTGTTACCATTCTTTTACCCGGTTCGCTCAGAGCTAAGTCAATCAAAGTCGATCGGCTATAAAGGAGCGCATTTTCCCGTAAGCAAGGAAGCCTTACCTGTGACGGTTCTTGACGTATTCCTGTGTGCAACTTCCTTGTCATTGAACAGGTAGGATTTTGGACTGCTTCCTTGCTTCTCACTGCAACTCGAACTAGGTCTGACGTTGTCTTCTCCATAGGTATCCATAGCGTGAGCGGCGGTGCCTGGCTAATTCGGCAAGCTGTCAGAAATAAGTCAAGGTACTGATAAACTTTTATTGTTAAGGGTATTTGTAGGAAAGCTTTGCTTCCGAGGTAACGTGTTAGTCGGTACAAATATATGTATGATCTAATGCTTGTCTTGACCTCCATAGGAGACTGCTGGCTGCTGTTTTGCCTATATTTTTATGATTGCAACGATTGTTTTATGTTTATTTTAACGGAGTCAATTTCGCTTCAGTGCTATACCGGGGCGAATAAGCAGCCTAATATAGTGGCGGTTAACCATTGTCCAGCTGGCTAACTGGAGCTGCGGTTACTGTACCTCCATTTTATGTTGCTTTTCGCCGTATCTGTCTATTAATTGTCTTTGTTACAGTTAGCGTGTGATTTCTGTATTGTTCTTAATTGACAAACTAACGGGCTACGAGGTTGTTTTTACCTTTTTCTTGGCAGCTGTGCATTGGGCTCGTAGCAGCAGGAGGGACGCGGTAGCGAGTTACCGGGAGGGGGACACTTTCTTTACACTGTGTGTGTGTGTGTGTGTATTTGCAAACTGTACACTTAATTGCACTGTATTTTAATAGTCCACGGTTGCTGTGAGCGTGTGACCCTCACCATCACGAGTGCCTGTGGTGATTTTGCTTCTTCCGGTGCACGTGAGTATCCCTCCTTGCAGCGAGTCCCTGCCTGCACGCATTAGTTGGCACCCCTAGTGGTTGGGATGTCCGGCTAGTGTTTTAAACTGTTTTACCAGTTTTATTATTTTACAGTATTCTTGTTTGTGTTTTTGTAATAAACTTTATATCTTTGATTGAATCCACGTCTCTGTCCACTTCATTCAATTGAAGGTGCCTGAATAGGGAATAATTGGTGCTTTGTGCATTATATACGAACCACTATTTCCTTGGGTGAAATTCCCAAGGTGGCGTAGTCAACTGACGTAGTACCCGCCACATAGGCACATGTTCCTGAACGCAGTCACCTAAGTATGTTGGTGCTAAACCTTTTATCATTTTAAAAACGAGAAGAAGAACCTTAAAATCTATTCTAAAAAGGCACAGGTAGCCAGTGTAGTGTAAGGAGTGTGGGGGTAATGTGGTCTCTCTTTTTTGTGCGAGTCAATACCCTTGCAGCCGCATTCTGAACTAACTGTAGTTGTTTAATGCTTTTTTGGGGGAGACCTGAGAGAAGGCTATTGCAGTAGTCAAGGCGACTTGTGATAAAAGCATGCATAAGCTTTTCTGCGTCTGCTTGTCGGAGGAGAGGTCTGACCTTTGCAATGTTTCTTAAATGAAAGAAGGCAATTTTAGTAACATTTCTTATATGGGGCTCAAAGGTTAGGTCATTATCTATAATAACACCTAGTTTCTTGGCTTCCCGATTACTGCACAGGCCCAGATGCTCTAGGTTTTTTGATATTGCATCTCTTCGAGGTCTTGGTCCAATCAAAATGGCCTCTGTTTTGTCATCGTTCAACTGGAGAAAATTCTTGGACATCCACATTTTTATATCTTTCAGACACTTCTCCAGTGAGCTGAGTGGATCACCAGGGAACACAGAAATGTACAATTGTGTGTCATCAGCATAGCTGTGGAAATTGACACTATGCTTTCTAATGATGTTACCCAGTGGTAGCATATACAAAGAGAACAGTAAAGGCCCAAGAATAGATCCTTGAGGGACCCCACACGTAATACTAACTGTGTCAGACACAGCGTCTCCTAGTGCAACAACAAATCCTCTCCCAGTAAGGTAAGATTTAAACCACTCTAGTACTGGTCCCGAAAGACCCACCCAATGTTCCAGACGGTGCATTAAAATGTTGTGATCCACTGTATCAAACGCGGCAGTCAATCCAGTAAAACTAGAACAGCAACACCACCACTGTCAATGGTTACCCGCAGGTCATTTACAACCTTTACCAGGGCAGTGTCTGTGCTATGGTTAGATCGGAAGCCTGATTGGTATTTCTCAAGGGTGTTGTATCTAATCAGGAATTGATTCAGTTGTCTAAAAACTATTTTTTCAAGGATTTTACTTAAAAAAGGGATGTTGGACTCACAATGGCAGATTTCAAGGTGGTGGGGAATTTGCCAGCTGATAAAGAACAGTTCACAATTTCCAAAACATCATCAAGTAAACAATCATACACGTTTTTAAAGAACTTTGTGGGGATGGGATCAAGTGAGCAGGTTGAGGGTTTCATTTGAGAGATAATTTCACTCAAAGCTTGCGTGTCAATTTGCTCAAATGAATCCATGACAGCATCAATTTGTCTACATTGATCATCTAAATCTGTAGTTACGTTGACCTGGGAGATTTGTGAACGAATACTGGATATCTTTTCTTGAAAGAAAGTAGCAAACTCATTACATCTAGATGTGGAACCGGACGCAATTTCAGGATCAGCAGTCATCGTAGGGTTAATTAATCGATCAATTGTTGAAAAAAGAATGTTAGGTTTATTCTTGTTTTCGGAAATGAGTCTAGAGAAATGTGCTTGTCTGGCCAGCTTCATTGCTCTATTGTAAATAGCAAGTTGCTCTCTAAGGATCTCATAGTCGATTTGTAGTTTGTCCTTTCTCCATCTACGTTCCGCTATGCGGCAGTTCCTTTTAAGTCGTTTGTTTTCTTCTGTTTTCCACAGAATGTGCCTTTTCACTGTCACCTTATTAATATTTTGAGGGGCTACATTGTCGAGGGTGGTTCTCAAAAAGTTGTTAAAATTGTTCACCAAATTGTCAGGATCAGAATGCAGATCAGGCTCGTGAGGGATAGAAGTAACTAACTCTCTGAACTTGTTGATTGCAAGGGTATTGAGAAGCCTTTTCTTGACAGTGCGTTTCTCATTTTTAAGTTCTACAGGGAGCGTTACATTAAAAAAGATACAATAATGATCTGACACAGCTAGATCTAGAATAGATGAGACAGAAAGAAATATTTAATGCTTTAGAGATGACCAAATCTAAAGTATGGCCTTTGTTGTGAGTTGGTCCAGTAATGTGCTGAATAAAATCAAGTGAGTGCAATAGATTTAAAAAGTGCATAGCCTAGAGATATCATCTACGTGTAAGTTGAAATCGCCAACTAGGAGAACCTTGTCATAGTCAGTTGAAATGACAGACAATAGATATGCAATTTCTGGGAGAAAAGCTGCACACTGCTTGGGTGGACAATATACTATCACCATAAGGATGGGCATATCACATTTAAACCACGGACCAAGGTATTCAAATGAAGAGAAATTACCAAGATCAATTTGTTTACAGTTTAGGCAATCCACATGGATACTTGCCAACCCCTCTCCTGTTTTGCCTTGTGACCTGGGAAAAGTTATAATTTGGAGGAGAGGCCTCAATAAGAGCAAACCCCTCGTCCGATCTAAGCCAAGTTTCAGTTAAATATATAAAGTCAAGTCCATGATCAACAATCAGGTCATTAACTAAATGTGTCTTTGGTTGAAGTGATCTCACATTAAAAAGTGCAAAACTGAATTTTCTAGGACAGGGAGTTCGGGAATTGATCCTTTTTCCAATGGTATTGCGATTTGATTGTCTAAATTTGCTCCAATTGGCCTGGACAGCGATCGAGTCTTTTCCAAATTGTTATTGGTCATAACAGGGATTGTGTTGAAAAGGACCATGGGGGGTTTACAGGGAATGGTTAACAGGTTTGAAAATGTTTGGTCTTTCCTTACATGAGCTTTCATTATTCTGTTTCTAAGCATGACTGGGATGGTAGATGCCAACTCGCTCCTTCTTTTGACCCTGACCTTTGTTGATGGTTACAGAGAAAGCCAGTCTGACCGGGAACTGCTGTCTGACAAAGGTCAAGGGAAACTCATCATTTCAGTCATGGTGAGGAATCCTTGGCAGGAATATCCTTTGATCCTTGTTTGTCCCTACAGCAATCTCACACTCAATGACCTTGTCCATCATCTGAACCACAACCATCCTGGTGCCATTTTTGAGAGTCCGGTCAGGACCTGCTTGCAGGTTTCTAAGCAGTATGACTGGAGCTCCTACTTTCATTTTCATTTCATGGTCAGGCACTCCAGATGGTGTCAATGAGTTAAGGAACTCTACAGGCAGCGCATCCCTGTGATTGTGTTCCAGAACTGAGTCCGCTGAAAAGTAGACTTTCTCGTATCCAGGAAACACAGCTAAGCACATGTCGTTGATGTCTCTGATATCCTCGTTCAGAGGAGTGTATACAGTGCATTTGAGAAGGTTCTCTTTGTCACCACATCCATTCTGGAGGGCAGGGAATGTCTCAGAAATAATAGTTTTCATATCCTTCACCAAGTACCCTGTAGGAATCTGGACCTGAACTTCACTCTCCCTGTGTTTAATTTTGCTTTCCCCTAAATCAAGGAGATAGTTGGAGAACTCCGTTTCAGCCTTGTCATCTCCTCATGTTCACCTTCAGCTTGTGCTCCTGCATGAGAGGATAGAGGGGTGACGCCTGGATGCAAGCTTTGACTATTTAAGCTCTGCCTGCTCTCTGATAACTGAGAGTGTATGCCTAGGGTCTCCACCAGGCAGGACAGCTTTGCCACCCCAAGGGTGGTCTGAGTCCATCAGGTCCCTCAGAATTCTTTCCATGCACTCGACATTAAAGCGGTGGACACTGAAGATCTCATCCCAGATGACCAACCTGCTCTCTTTGATCGGCTTAGCCAGGGAGGACTCATTAAAGCGGTGGAAACTAAAGATCTCATCCCAGATGGCCAACCTGCTCTCTTTGAGCGGCTTTGCCAAGGAGCACTCATTAAAGCGGTGGACACTGAAGATCTCATGCCAGATGGCCAACCTGCTCTCTTTGAGCGGCTTAGCCAGGGAGGACTCAGCTTTGATGGTGCAGGTAGAGTTTTCAAAGATTGGGATCAGGATCTTAAACCTTGAATGAGCAGTCCTACCACCCTCAAGGTTCTGAGCAGCTAAGCCTGTACTGCCAACACACAGCACAATGCCATCCTCTGCCCTGATCTTAGCTGCGATTACCTTAAAAGTAAAGGTCTTTCCATAGCCTCCAGGTGAGTTCAGAATGAATTGTCTTGCGATCTTGTCCTCCTTTGGTGCATGCACTGCCTGATGGATAGCCTAACAGAGTTTCATCTGTTTGTCATTCAGCTTAGGACTAAGCAACTGTACAGTTTTTCTTTGCTCATCTTTGTTGAGTCTTTCGGACCTGAAGACTTTTGTAAGCTTTTCCTTCTCTGTGAGTTTTCTTGGTTGTGGCATGTCGTTGTAGTTAGACAAACTACCTCCCATTTGTGACAGTTCATCCTCAATGGCAAGATATGGTCTATGTCTACGTCATCTCCAGGCCTATTCTCACGGCGCATGCTCTGCTGCGACGACACTGTCTGTATGCCTGTTTGCCTCACATCGGTGTGTTGTAAGTCTAACGTCAGTCAAACTTCTAGACAAACGTCTAGTTTGTGTTGTTTATTTAGTAACGTTACTCTTCATCGCTATCTGTCGCTATGTTGATTAAACTGTACAAAGCGATCGGGATTGCATTCATCGCTCTGTGGCTTATCACCAGGGAGAGTTGCGCTTGACTACCTGAGTCACGCGGCAACTATGGACTCACCTATAGCCGAGAAAATCTGCTACAACTCCAATCTTCCATGCCCTGTGGAATTAAACCATCCAGTGTCCTCCCGGCGGAGATCCGACGGAGGAAAAGGGGGAAGCGGGGTGGGGTGCGTACCAAGTTGAGGAATCGACCATTGTGAAGGAATTTTCTGTTTTACAGTGTGTGTGTATTAACATAGAGACAATCACATGATTATCATTAAGCATTTATTATAGTTTTGATTATTAGTAGATCAATTATATTGAGTTAAGTAATTAAACAATGTATTCTCTGTGAACACTGAGTAGGCTTTAAGCAGGCCTGCTGTGTTTTCACTCCCTCTGTGCCTCTCCTTCACAATCTGCAGAGACAGGCAGTCTGTGAGATGGATGTTTTCGTTACTTGGTTTGAAGGTTAGAGGTTATCGAAAGACTAAACACCAAGAAATGGATACCCTTGTCTCTGTATGTTTAGAAACCGCCCCTTGTGGTAAATCAGTAAAGCAATAATAGATTGTGTATAAATGTCCTCTGTATTCTGTTTTCAAGTTAGAGAGATTCTGGTAAGACTCTCTCTCATTCTGAGTTTATCTCCAAATAAACTGAAATTCTTTTTCTTATTCTATTACATGGTTTTGTTGTGGTTCTGTTTGGACAGACTTTGCTCACTGTGGGTTGAAAGGGAAAAATCCACGACACCATATAAACCCCGTCTCCCCTCCATCATCCAGTCCAATGTACGGTCTCTCCGGAACAAAATGAATTTACTCCATGCAAAATGCAGAGCGGAGAGGACCTACAGGGAGGCCTGCATCATCGCCTTGACCGAGACCTGGCTGGACGAGACTGTCCCCGACCCCGAGGTACACCTCGACAACTTCACCATCTTCAGGGCAGACCGTACGAAGGCATCGGGTAAGGAGAGAGGCGGAGGGGTCTGCATGTATGTCAACAACTAGTGGTGTAATAACATCAAAATCCACAGCATGGTCTGTACTCCTAACGTAGAGATGCTGACATCTCCCAAGGGAATTTCCCACTATTGTTATCATCTGTATTTATATTCCACCCAGCGCTAACATCAACGCCGCAGCCGAGCTAGTAGCTAACGACGCTAATAGCATTCAGGGGAAATATCCTGAGGCCCCTGTTTTAACAGCTGCAGACTCAACAGTGTCCTGCCGTCATTTCAACAATATGTGGACATTCCAACAAGGAAGGGAAACATTCTGGACTTATGCTATGGAAATATTACCGGCGCATACATCTCCCGTGCTCACCCACCACTCAGCTTCTCAGATCACAACACTGTAATTCTTCTTCCACATTACAGACCGGTACTGAAACGTCACAAGCCACAGACCTACAGCGCCCTCCAGTGGACGGAGGACAACATTGCAAGTCTGCAGGGCTCACTTGCCTGTACAGACTGGGACATCTTTGTTGGCAGCTTAAATGAGAGGGTCTCTATCATCACTGATTACATTAAGTTATGTATTCACACAACCGTACCAGTTAAAATATTCAAAAGATATCCTAACACCAAACCCTGGATTACCCACCACATCATTCAAAGGCTAAGGGAAAGACAGGAAGCCTTTAAAAGGCAGGACTGGGTTTCACTCAAAATCATAAGCCTGTCAAGTCAAGAACGATATCCTCCAAGCCAAACTCAAATACAAAAAAAAACTGGAACAGGAATTCAGCACCATGAACACCAAAGAAGCTTTCCAAAAAGTAAGAACACTGGATACGACTCAAAAGCCATGCCATCTGCAATAACCGACCCCCTCTCCTTCGCTGAAGACCTGAACATCTTCTATGCCCAGTTTGACACCACCAACTGCTCGGAGGAGTGCAGGGCGCTGCTGGAGACTCTACCCATCCTGGAGCCAGCACACCCTGCCCCCTTCACAGTGGATGATGTGCGCCGGCAGCTGAGCCGGTGCAAACCAGGCAAGGCTCCGGGGCCAGACGGCATCCAGGCGTGGGTACTGAAGGAGTGCGCAGTGGAGCTCGCTCCCATTATGCACTCCCTCTTCTGGGAGTCCTACAAGACCGCCTCAGTGCCCACCCTCTGGAAAACATCCTCCATCATACCGGTGCCCAAGAAACCCCATCCGTCAGAATTAAATCATTACCGGCCAGTTGCACTCACATCTATACCCATGAAATGCCTGGAGAAATTGGTAATGAACATCCTGCATCCAGTCGTCAGACCACATCTGGACCCCAACCAGTTCGCCTACAGGGTCAAAAGGGGTACTGAGGATGCTGTGGCATGCCTCCTCCACTCCCTCCTACAACACCTTGAAGCCCCCAGGAATTTCGCCAGACTCCTCTTCATCGACTTCAGTTCTGTCTTCAATAACATCCAGCGCCACCAGATGATCCAGAAACTCCACCACTTCGACGTCCCCCCTCTTCTCATCCACTGGGTACACAGTTTCCTCAGTGACAGACCTCAAACAGTCAGAGTGGGTACTACAACATCCTCCACCACCATCACCAACACCGGAGCCCCACAAGGTTGTGTCCTGAGCCCCTTCCTGTTTACCCTCTACACCAATGACTGTGTCAGCCCCTCACCCATCACTACATACCTCAAATACTCGGACGATACTGTCATACTTGCAGTCCTCACTGACAATAACTCGGTTGCAGGCTATCAAGACTCTATCTCCCATTTCACTCAATGGTGCCTGAACAACCACCTGCTACTGAACGGGGCTAAGAAAAAATAACTGGTATCACCCCCAGCACACTCAGCCCAGCCCACAACTACATCCACAACCTTACCTACATCAACAACGAAGCTGTGGAGATGGTAGAGAGCGACAAATACCTTGGACTCACCCTGGACAATAAACTGAGCTTTAATCAACACACCACTGACATCCATAAACGCAGCCAACAAAGGCTCTCTGCCATCTGCAAACTCAGAGCACTCTCCGTTGCCCCCCACCTCCTGAGCAAGAGCATCATCCAGCCCATTCTCCTCTACTGCTCCCCCTGTTTCTTCAACATGCTCACTGCCCCTAACAAAAACAAACTCCTACGCATCACACACAACGCCACAAAAATCATCGGCCTCCCCATTCCCAATCTATCAGACCTCAACAGCAAAGCCATCACACGCAAAGCACGCACCATAGCACATGATCCCAGTCACCCCCTCAATCCATGTTTCACTCTGCTCCCATCAGGCCGCAGATATAGAGCCCTGGCCTGGAAACGGGCCCACTTCAGTGAGAGCTTTGTTCCCTCTGCCATCACACTCCTCAACAAGATTCCCCGACAACCTCCTTAACCATAATATGTTATGTGTATAAGTGTATGTATATGTGTGTGTATATGTGTAAATATGGTGGTGATGGAATTGTATGGTAAATGTAGGTGATGGGATTGTTAGGTAAACGTATATGTGTGTAAATGTAGCTGGGAATGGGAATGTTTCATGTGTGGCGCTGTACAGACGTGGAAATGAATTTCCTGTAAAGGACCATAAATAATCTATCTATCTCTAGGTCATCTGCGCATTGGCCTCTTCATAGACATCACTGAGTCATCACTTGAGAAGGACCCAGGGGTTGTAAGGCACGACCCATCTACTGTCAAACGCAAAGCCATTCTTCTCAATGGTGTGGCTATCGTTGGGTCTTCTGTACTCAGGGTAGCCGTGACTATTGTGAGGCGGTCTCTTCAGGCTGGCTTTGCTGAGCAGCCACAAAATCAATCCGACCTGAATACTGATGGACCCTGTACTTGTCTTGCAGTTCCTTATTCCTGTAGTACTTCATCCTTGCTGCTTCTATCTTGCTGTACTGATCACAGAAAAACTTGTGAACAAGTCTCCCTGCTTTCAGTAGAGTGTTAAAGGAGTTGGTTTTCTGTTGTAGATGGAACCTGAAGACCTCTTGAAGAGTCACTTTCTCCCTGGCTGAGTTTCCACTAACCTTCATGATGGGATTGTCGATGCTGAAGCCAGCATCTCCATGTGGCAATATCAAGGGATAGGCAGCTGGGTCATACATAGGATGGAGTTCATTGATTGTTGTAGTCTCTTTCTGATTAGGAGCATCAGCAGTTCTGTACAGCACAATGTCCCTAAACTCTGTCTGTTCACCTGGCCACTCATCTTGAAGGGCTTTGGTCCATGTCCTTTGAAGTGCACTATCTTGCCTGATGTTCTCCAAGAACTGCCTGGATTGCTGAGAGTTTTGCTCAAATAGAGACCTTAGTGTAGGGGGGGGGGGGGGGGGGTCTTTGGATGGCTTGAGCTGGATTCTTCCATAGTTGCAACAGGCACTGAAGGATTTGTGATCACCATGAGCTTTTTGACTTCTCCCAAGGGAACATGACAGCATTGCAGGAATTGCAAACAACATCCATCTTAGGTGTATCAAATGGAAGTACATGTGTGACTTCTTGTGGAGCTGTCGAGAAGTTTATATCTGAAGTTTATATCCTTCTGTCTGGTCTTTTTTGTTCTTTTCCATTGCCGACTCTTCTCATGGTGTTTACCTGAAAAATCAGATTGTTGAAATTAGATGGCCACATGTTATTGTTAATGTTGAACAAAGATATCCGATAACCATTGATAAATTGGATTTTTTAATTTGATGTGGTATGCGAAAACCTATTTGTGGGATGAACACTGAAAGGCAGCTGTTGCCTAACAAAGATTAATTAAACAAATGCTACAGCCATATGGTAATTGCTTAATCCTTTCATGCATCAATTATGTTAGAAATAGAGCAGGACGCTTTTCTTTTAAGTTTAGTAAAAGATGCCTCCGCCTTATGGTTCCATTCAAAGCGAACAGTGGCAGTCTTCTTAGTGAGAGCAGTATGTGCACGGCAAGCTTACTGAAATCGCGAATAAATCGCTGATAAAAATTGGCGAAACCGAGGAAGCGCTGAACCTGCTTTACTGATAGAGGAGTAGGCCAGTTTAATACCGCTGAAACCTTATCGGGATCCATACGAACCCTCCCCTCTGATACAATGAAGCCCAAAAAAGACACTGTGTTGGAGTGGAATGAGCATTTCTCTGCCTTGACAAACAGCTTTGCCTCTAGGAGAGCTTTTAAAACCTACCTGACATGACTGATTGAGTAGGCAGGTCGGGAGAGAAAATTAAAATATCGTCCAAATTAATGAAAACAAATCTCTCCAGCATCTCCCGAAGCACGTCATTTACGAACGCCTGGAAGACAGAGGGGGCGCTAGTGAGCTTGAACGGCATCACCCGGTACTCGTAGTGCCCACTATGAGTGTTGAAAGCAGTCTTCCATTCATGGCCCTCGCGCACCCACAACAAGTTATAGGCGTTGCGGAGGTCGAGTTTGGAAAAAAACGCTGCCCCCTGAAGGGCTCGAAGGGGGAGATCTGGTAGATATGGATGGATGACTTGAAGGGTTTCTTCTCCTGACTTATTTTTTCAGAGTTCAGTCAGGAGAAATTTGTCAGGAGAAACAACCCTTAAAGTGATTACATTACATTACAGGCATTTAGCAGACGCTCTTATCCAGAGCGACTTACACAACTTTTTAGCATTTTTTACATATTATCCATTTATACAGCTGGATATATACTGAAGCAATTCAGGTTAACCTCTTAATGCCAAACGCCCCCTAGCGGTAACGCGGGCGTGACGGAAATTATTAAATTATACATTTCATTAATTTAATAATATATAATAAACTGCTCACCTCAATATTTTGATTAAATATCCTTATGATATATCCATTCCTTCTGGGAAAGTGGTTTTTAAGCCCAAAACGTCGAGATAAAACTTTGTAAATAACGTTGGAAACTCTGACCTAATTCTCAAACATGTATTGCAGCTTGATGTCACACCATAAACAATGTGCTGGTAAACTGTTCTGCTTAATTGTATTTCACAAAACTTTGGTTTAAAAAATCATTATACCTTTAGGCTTCAAGAAAAAATACTTTAAAACTTTCATAAGGCTGTACATGATTTTTTTCCAATTTTAAACCGACTTGTGCTTTTTTGCACTTGATTACGACTCGTTCGGCTGTGTTCACTTTGGCGTTGTGAAACTCAGCCAGTTTCTGGAGTACCAATCCAACGGCTTAGTATATGTTAGCCAGAGTGGTTTTGAACTTGTTTGCAGAGAATTATGCAAAACCGTCGTCAATTGGGTGTATTTCTTTGACTGATAGCACAATAGGCCTATCTGAAGTGGGAAAAACTGTCTTCAACCTGCCTCCACTCCGAGTATTATTTGCTTTCCATTGGGTTTTAAACTGTCTGTCAAATATTCCAGCCAATAGCCAAGACTCTTATCTTTCATACGAGCCCTCATTGAACACATTGGCGTCGTAAATGAAGGAGATCCTGCCGTGCGTATAAGGAAGTGGCAGTCACGCGTAATTATCGCACCAAGATGGCGCAGTGTTTTTACCTTGTAGCGTAGCTCGCTACATTCCGTTTAGCAAAGCACAATTAATTAGGTAAGGCCCGCAGTTACATTTTTTTTACTTTAGAGTATTTTTGATACAGTTTTTGTGTAGTTATGTCGAGATTTTTGAGGCGTTTATCTGTGCACCAAGTGCTAGACGAACTGGATAAGCCAGAAGATGTTTTTGCCGAGGGAGACTCATCCTGTCTCAGTGACGCTGAATCCACTGATGACCGAGATGATGTTGCTGACATGTAAGTTGTTTTATCATACTAACAGTGTTATGCTATAAACGCATTGAATTTCGCCATGGCAGGTAACGTCGTTAGGGCTGGTGGTATTACCGATTTTTCGATATACCAGTGTGAATTCACGCAATGCCATGCGGGTTCGTAATTACATTGTCAACTGTATTTTATTGTTTTTCATACAATTAATATTACAAATTGCACATTCCAACGGTATGATAAATAATTTATGAAGTAAACTTAGGGTGTATTGTCTGTGTTGACAAACTCGCACATGTTACGTGGCGTTGCCAACAACACAGATGTTTGTGGAAACTGTAAGTTTGGTGTAAGCATCGAAGGAAATGTGCAATTTAGCTGCAATGCGTGAATCCCTGTGTTTCTTCTGTGAAGCTAACTAACCTTATATACTTATGCATAAAATCGGTCCCTCTCAGCTAAATTAATATAGATAGTATTACCTTTACAGTGGCAAGCTAGCAAGCAAAATTACAGGTAACAAGCAGCTAGCTATCTATTTGTGTCTGAGATGAGCTACTAAATCGATTTTTTTGAGTGTGAAATGGCTTCTGGAAGTGTTTAGTAAAGTCACTGTTCCACATGAGTAAATTGTTCTGTATGCAGTACAGAAGGCTGTGCAGGTAAACAAAATGGCAATTTATGCATGGTATGAGGGAGAGAACATGATAACATGAGGGAGCACTTGTTTATTATTATTATTGTTGATTGTTGTTGTGTAAGGGGGACTAATGGGTATATCAACATGGTGGACAATTCCATGGACAGGGTTAGTGGGGTTTGTAATGATGCAGATTGCTCTCCTGAGGGAATGTGTAGTCTAAATGGCTTCTGTATGAATGGTTAAATAATCTCTCCTCACCCTCCACCCCCATGTTTTGATCCTTTGCCTTTTTTTGTTTTTAGTTAATTTTTTTTAGCTTTTTGGACCCTGCCACTTTGTACTTTCTTTGTGTAAATACGGTAACTTCAGCAATTAGAGGGCAAGGATCTTTTTATTTGTTACAGCAGGGGTGTTTTTATTTTTTATCTAGGAAACTGGTGGACTTTTGATTTTTTATCCACTGCACTTTTAGTAGTACACCTTAGTGCACTTGTATATAGTTGATATATGTTTGTCATGTATAAAGTTTTGCCTCCTAAAACCCAACCCCAACGTCCCTGTCATAGGAGGTGGCAACAGAATAAAGGACAGGACTGGCTAGCAGTAATGTGTAGGGAAGTTTCATACTATTCCCATTATTCATTTGAAAACCTGTTTGCACATTCCTGGACTCATTTCTGGCTAATGGGGCTCTGGTGAAATACACAAGATTCACTGTGCTGCTACATGGGTTTTGACAGCTTTTTGTGACCTCGGGTAGTTAGTTGTGTAATATGAAGAGCAACAAGAACACGTCTAAAAATGAACTTTTATTGCCAATATTGACAAATTATCTCATTGTTTTGTAAAAACCTAAAAAATAAATCATATTGAGACCTTTCTGGAACATTGCCATTTTTGGCACATTTGGCACCATTTGGCACCATTTGGCACCATTTGGATAACGAAAAAGGTTCACCTGAAAAAAACCCTGTAAAATTTGAATGGTTTGAGATATTGACACCAGATTGTTACCAGAGGTAGGCAGCATATTGATGAATCAGATAGAGGAGTCATTTCCTTGATTGCATTTGTAGCTCCCCAGGTAAAAATTCTTAAACTTGAATGTAGGTACCCGTTTTTTAGTTTTTTTATATTTTCTGTACATAAATTGTTGTAGTTAAGTATCAAAAACTGGATTTCTATGAGTTCTCACTGCTTAGTCGTAATACTGCAGGTGTCTTCTTTGATAAAAGCCATGACCCATATTTTTACCATTTATAGTTTTTGAGATAACCACCTTTGTTTGTCACTAGTGAAAACAGGTGAAAATTGGCCTATTTTGCCCTCGGTAGGAAGAGGTCAAGTACCTTGCTCAAGGGTACAACGACAGTGTCCTACCTGGGAATCGAACCTGCAACCTTTCGGTTACAAGGCCAGTTCCTTAACCATTATACTACACTGCCGTGATCCATCCATATCTACTGCATATCTGGCAGCAGAGTGATGGTTTGTGGCTTGGTTGATACCTCAGACCCTTGATGACTTACAGCCATTTTACCAATCATGTATTCCATACTGTTCCAGCATAATTTACAGCTAAATCTAGTCCCACCCCCCAATTCCCATAGAGATCCATTCAAATGCAGAGACAATAGTATCGCTTGTAAGAGCACCAGAACATAGGATATCAAGAGTCTTTTGATGTTGTTGGGTCACAGACATCAGGAAGTCATGGTATGCAAAGGATATGCGACCAAATATAAAAAAATTTAAAGGCACAGTCAACTTAGTGTATGTAAATTTCTGACCCACTGGAATTGTGATATAGAGAATTAAAAGTGAAATAATCTGTCTGTAAACAATTGTTGGAAAAATTACTTCTGTCGTGCACAAAGTAAATCTCCTAACTGACTTGCCAACACTATAGTTTCCTAACGTGAAATCTGTTGAGTGGTTAAAAATTAGTTTTAATGACTTCAACCTAAGTGTATGTAAACTTCTGACTTCAACTGTAGCAGGCGGAGACATCATGGTCGAAGACTAACCCCATCTCCTCCATCAGGCTAAACGCATTATTCATTATGGGGGCGTTGGCCCGAATTAAAGGACTAGCCCAGTCAAGTGTGGTACCAGTGAGCAGGGAGAGAATAAATGCTACACGCGATTCCTGCGACCCGAACCGCGACAACTGGGCTTTAAAAAATATGAGGCATTGGGTTAAAAATGGTCAACGTTTCCCCGCCTGTCCGTCATACCAGGGAGGTAATTGGAGTTTAGGCTCCCTCTCGTTATGGAGAACAGGTGTTTGGGCTTGGGACGTGAGTGTTAGCTGGTGTACGTTCTCCGCCAGCTCACGGAACCATCCCTGTTGAACCCGCAATTGGGTTAATAATTGACGCTGTTGTGGGGCTAATGACTGCTGCTGAGCATGGAGGAAATTAAGATCCTCCTCATGTGTGCTCAATGCAGTTTGTTGCTGCATATCAGCCTGAGCCCCTACCGCGGGAGTCGCTGGTTCATCCATATGTGGCTTTGTTGTACTGTGAGGGTTTGTATTAGGGAGAACCAGACGCGACCGGACAAGGGATCAAACAAGCCGCTCATGAAAGTGAGGACCACTAAAAGGGAATGAGGCATCCGCGAACGAATTAGCATGAAAGAAAAAGGAAATGGTGGGAATAAAAACCTCCTGGCGTAAAGCCAAATAAGAACTACCCCAAAAGAGGGTGAGACTCAAAGACATGAGTATGACAGCTGATATCTCCCCAGACTCATAAAATAGAGCCAGCAGACGGGAGAGAGCGAAACAGAAACAGACACCTCTGGCACATAATACAAACGGCTGAAATAAGGAGGTGAAAAAGAAAACAGAAAGATATAGAACCTCTTGCTCTCACAACAACGAGAGTATACAAACAGAGAGGTAAGGAATGAAAAGAAAAGAACGTGACTGTCAAAGGGAGGACAGCACGGAAAGACTGTCAAAGAGAGGACAGCACTGAAAAGACATAGAAAAGAAAAGTGCAAAAGAGACAAACAAAAATCTATATTTAAGCTCTAACACAACTAAAGCAAGTCCCACGTGAGATTAAAGCACTTGCTTTAACCTAAAGTGGTTGCTTATTTCCTATACTGGTACCTAGCTTATTGAACACGCGAAATGACAACAAAGCCCCGGAAGAGGGAAGCGAGAAGCTTAAATATCCAGCGCAATCATCAATAGTGAGCCAATAGATAACCGGCCGGAGATAAAACACGAAAAGGAGCCATCCCAGAGCCGCGAGAAACTTTAAGCGAAGAAAGGAGTGGCAACCTGAAAAACCGTGATAACGCCGTATTCTAACTTGTGTTGCGCAGGTGCTTATCTCAAAATGTGGGTGGTACAGCGCATGATATTCGAATTACCTGTTTCTTGTACCTGCCCCCCGGGTTGCCAGGTATCTACTAAAAAAATGTTTGTGGGGTTATGCTTTTTCAACGTGTCAGTGACAGTGCCTTTAATAACCACATTTGCCTTTTGGAAAATCCTGCCTTTGCGCATCGTAGTTGCTCTTGCGTGACGGGGTATAGGCATGCAGTGAACGTATTAATACATCTCATTGATAAAATGATCATAGCTTCTATTGATGACTGAGATATACCCATCACACAATCAAAAAAATAATCGCTGGACAGTGGTTGCAGGCCATATTACTAAATAAACAAATACATTGTTGGATTTACTTAAAAAAAGATTTATAAATATTTGTTTTTATGATTTAGCCTACCTAATAAAGTAATGTACGGTAACATAATAGCCTCTATGCGAAGTCTTCAACTTAACCAGTTGAAGTCACATATTTAATAATAGCCCATGACTTGTAACCACAGTCCAAAGATTTATTTGTTGAGTGCATCTGTCACATGCTGGAAAGATGTGGCCAGGAAGGAGAGAGATTTTAACTTGGAGCACTGGTAGATCTACACTGCGGGGAGTTACTTTGCACTTGCTAATAATTTTGGAGCAGCTGTGCTCACACAAGTAGGCTACAAAAGTCTCTCTGTCAAAGCGATTATGATCCAAACACTGTCTATCAATGAATTAATCTAATATTGTTTTGGTATTATATGGGCCATTCTACAGAAGTCATGCAAATTGAGGGTTGGAGAAAAGTGTAAATTTGTATTCTTTTTGCAAAATTCTTTTATAATATACTGTATGTGTTACACTTTATCTGAGATACATAAATATACTAGATGTACAGTGCAATCACATGTCATTTTTTCAAAATAAGGATGAATTTACTGACTGCTCCTAAATATGTCACAACCGAAACATGGTGTAAACCCTGCATTTGAAATAAAATTACATACCCAATTGATAAGTTTAATTCACCCCTTTAAAAATGACATTTTGGAAAAAAAATCTTGACTGCTGTTGAAATTGAATCAATTACCCTGAATTTTTAAATCAAATAAAACATTGGATTAATTAAATTTAGTGAAAACTCCGTACAAATGTTCTCTATAAAATGGACAGATTTGATCACATGAATTTGATAGATTCTTATTTATGAGATTATATATACCCTCACCAGCACAATATCTTGGATATTTGATTGATTATTCATATTATTCAAAATTTTAACAAAACAGCAGGTGTTTCGGTTGTGACCACATTGTTGCGGTTGTGACATCTCTTACTGAAACCTGAATTCCAAAGTTGGGACAGTACATAAAATGCAAATAAAAGCAGAAAGCAGTGATTTGTAAATTCTTGTGTCTATATATTTAAATGAAAGATATTTAATGTTTTACCTTCGCAACTTCATTGATTTTTGTAAATATACGCTAATTTGATGCCTGCAACACATTCCAAAAAAGTTGGGACAGGGGTATAAAAAAGACTGGGAAGGTTGTGGAATGTTCAAAAAACACCTGTTTGGAACATTCCACAGGTAAATAGGTGAATAGGTGACAGGTCATGCTATCATGACTGGGTATAAAAGGAGCATTCACGAAGGCTCTGGCATTTACGAGCAAGGATGGGTTCGCCACTTTGTGAAAAACTGCATCAGCGAATAGTCCAGCAGTTTAAGAACAACATTTCTCAACACACGATTGCAAGGAATTTAGGGATTTCACCATCTACAGTCCATAATATTAGTAAAAGATTCAGAGAATCTGGAGAAAACGGGCAAGGCCGTAAACCAATATTGAATGCCTGTGACCTTCGATCCTTCAGACAGCACTACATTAAAAATGGCATGCTTCTGTAATGAATATAACCACATGGGCTGGGGAATACTTCAGAAAACCATTGTCAGTAAACACAATTTGTCGCTGCATCTACAAATGCAAGTTAAGACTCTACTACCCAAAGCGTAAGCCATATATCAACAACATCCAGAAACGCCGCCGACTTCTCTGGGCTCATCTGAGATGGACTGACGCAAAGTGGAAACGTGTGCTGTGGTCTGCCGAGTCCATGCACCTTTCAAATTGTTTTTGGAAATAATGGACGTCGTGTTCTCCTGGCCAAAGAGGAAAAGGACCATCTCGATTGTTACCAACACAAGGTTCAAAAGCCAGTGTCTGTCATGGTATGGGGGTGTGTTAGTGCCCATGGCATGGGTTACTTGCACATCTGTGAAAGCACTATTAACGCTGAAGGGTACATATGCATTTTGGAGCAACATTTGCTGCGATCTAGACAATCGCTTTTTCAGGGACATCCCTGCTTATTTCAGCAAGACAATGCCAAGCCACATTCTGCACGTGTTACAACAGCATGGCTTCGTCGTCAGAGAGTGCGGGTGCTAGACTGGCCTGCCTGCAGTCCAGACCTGTCTCCCATTGAAAACGTGTGGCACATTATGAAGCCCAAAATATGACAATGGAGACCCCGGATTGGTGAGCAGCTGAAGTCTCATATTAAGCAAGAATGGGAAACAATTCTGCTTTCAAAACTACAACAATTAGTGTTGTAGTTCCCAAAAGATTACTGAGTGTTGTTAAAAGGACAGGTGATGTAACACAAAGGTAAACATGCCCCTGTCCCAATTTTTTGGGAGGTGTTGCAGGCATCAAATGTAGAATGAGCTGAATAAAGAATGAAATGTAGAATAAAGTTGATTAGTTAAAACATTAAATATCTTGTCTTTGTACTGTTTTCACTTGAATACAAAAAGGACTCGCAAATCATTGCTTTCTGTTTTTATTTACATTTTATACACTGCCCAAACTTTTTTGGAATTGAGGTTTGTACATGTGCATTGATTGTCTCACTATTTATTGTCTTTAATAAGAATTTACTGACAAGTGTCACCAACCGAAACAAGCCTGTCAAAACAATACCATTTGTTTCGGTAGTGACTGTTTCGGTTGTGACAATTTTGGCTCATTTCGGCCAAAAAACAAAAGATTTAGCAAGCACATGGTTAGCAACCACTTCTCTGTGCAGATGCACCTTCCTTTTAATCAAATCTACAGTTATGAAATCAACTTTTTTTCTCTAATATGAAAACTTGGGCCTTGGCCTTGATTCATATGAAGGCTGTCTAATTTCCTGGTTAAAAAAAGGGGTGTGTGGCTACAAGCAGGTTCACTGCACAGACTCAAACAGTGTACGTTTCGGTTGTGATGTAAAAATTGGGGACAGCATTTTTTCGATAGGTTTTTTGAATTATAAAATTTATTACAAAATAGATTGCATTATTTTAACTTATATTTGATAAAAATTCACATGCTTTATTGAATGAGACAAGCCAAATAATTGGCAAAAATATTTTGGGTATTATTTTTTAGTGCTCCAGTTTAAGGGTTGATAGTGGGGACAGCCATCTCCCAATAGGAATTTATACTCCCAAGAGTATAAGTGTTGATTTTGGATAAATGTAACTTGGATAATATGTCATTATTACTGCAATTTATATCTTGGATTATATTAAAACGTAACATGATCTAATGAATTATATAGCATTGAAAGATTTTATTGGTCAATTTCTTACTTTTATCAGAGAGGGACAGCAATTTGCATGACTTTTGTAGAATGGCCCAAATACCAGACAGTCAATCATAGCCTACTTTTAAATATTTTTCTTTTTATGACAGCTCTTTGATACTTGTAAGTAGGATAGGGAAAAGAAAATAAAACCAATAACTTTTTCAAAGAACATGCGCTCATTCTAATATCCATTTTTGCAAAAGATGCTGTATTTTTCATAATCATCTATTGGCGGTGCTAGACATAAACTACCTTTTTTTGTTGCGCGGGAAAAAATGTTCAAGTTTAAACTCTGAATACCCTATCTTGCAGACACGCCTCCTTTTCATGAAATCTCCACCCCACGTGCGTAATGTCGCATATGTACTAAAGGAATGGCTTATAGCTCAATAAATGAATGAGCAATAATAAAGAGGCGAGAACGAGAAAAGGTAACAAAGATACTGCCTCAGAGAGGACAGGAGAAAAACCAAGGCAAGGAACAGAAAGTGCAAACGCGAAAAACAAACTCCTAACAAAGAATATCTAATGCGCACCTACAGGCAAGTCCCGCGTTACTTTTTAGCAAGGCTTAAAAGCAAAGTGGTCGTCTGAACCTATACCGGTTACCGGCTTTACGTGGCTAAGTAAGATACAAAAGCACCGAACCAGGAAGTAGCAGACACAGGTGAAACGAATGAGTGCGGGTAGGCAGAAAACACTCTGTCCTGCAGACCCGAAAAGAAACGTCCGCAGAACAGAAACGGCAAGCTGCAAAATCATGACAATTTTTTAAATAATATTTATTTTTGAGTGCAAAAAAGAGAGAAAAAAACAAACCAAACAATTAAATATTTGTGTAATGATGTAATGCCTCTTGACGCCCTAGTATTGTAGCTGTAGTTGTATGGGTTCAATATCTGACATTGAATGTATGTGTATATGAATGTACAGTATGTACAGTATGTATGTAGGTATTTAAATGGGAATGTATCGCTTGTACAGTGAGCACCATAATTCATAGGACAGTGACACTTTTTTGTTATGCTGGTTCTGTACTCTAGCACTTTGATTTTGAAAGGATACAATGAGGTTGAAGTGCAGACTGTCAGCTTTAATTTGAGCATATTTTCATCCATATCATGGATGAACCATTTAGAAATTATAGAACCCTTTGTACATAGCCCCCCCCCATCCATCTTTGGGCATCAAAAAATATTGGACAGTTTAACAATGTACAATAAAGCAATCATTTTAAATATTTGGTCGCTTATCCTTTGCATGCCATGACTTCCTGATGACTTCCTTGTTATCTTATTTTCTGGTACTCTTACAAGCGATACTATATTTAAATTTAGCCAATTATGGTGCTCACTGTAGATCTTTGTTGTTTAAAGTACGTTGTATTGTTGTCCTGTGAACAACTAGACCTGTGTCTGCTACTCTTTTTTCAGCTCTTTTGCAGCTCTTTTGCTGTGATCTTTAATCTTCTGATATGTTTCTGACAGTGGAAATAGGTACTTTGAAACGTTGAGAGACTTTTTGTAGCCTTCTCCTTGTTAGTGGAAGTGAACTATCTTGATTCTGACATAATTGGACAACTGTTTAGAGGAACCCATGGTTGTTAACACCAGACAGAACAGCCACTGCAGTCGGATGCTTTAGAAGGCATGGAGTTACTTCAGAATAAATAGTTCAGCTCTGTGGAAATGTCGACTGTATGGGACTTTGGTGAAATCTAACAAGATAAACTCTTCAGGGTTAATCAGAAAACAGCTGTAGCTGAATATACTGGTAAGTACTTGGTGTCTTCTAAACCGAAAGTGCATCAGGTACTGTATATAGTACAGTAAGCAAGGGAAAACGGCAAATGCTCATTTGTACAATGTTTTAAAAAAAAATTATTGTTTCTATACATGAACATGATTTTCTTAGCGTGTATAAACGGTGCATTTTATGCATTTTACGTCTGTGGCTTTTTTCCATTTTATGTCTGTGGCTGTAGTGAGAGGAGGGTCGTAAGTGCTTTGGGCTATTAATAGCGTCCTCCTATTTTATTGCACTACAGTGTAACTGGGGAAGCTGAGGTTTTCATAAGAGACTACCCTTTTAAACAATACTGCGTCAAAATTTACAGGGTTTTCTTAAAGCTGTAGTTTATAATTTCAGACAAACATGAATTCTGTAATTGAGACGGATACGTCTCAACCACTAGGGGTGAAATTTATAGAGTTAAATCAGTATTATCAAGTTTTCACAGTTCACATACATTTGTTATCAGAATGTGCATAATGTAAATAACCGTGATTGTGTCGTGACCAGCTAGGTTATATTACATTATCAGCCACTTTATTTCTTTTACAGGTTCGGATCCCCCTGAAGCACAGTCAACACACCAGGTAAATTTACTTAACTTTTTATTCACAAAATTACTACAGGGCAGTTAGCAAGAGAGGGAAAGCACAAACAGTAAATGGCGCCATTATGCCTTCAGCCGGGCTTTCATTTTGAAGCTCACTTCCTGGTTGGGCTGGGAGCATAGTGCCGTTGCTCACTAGCGCCACTGCGGTTGGCTCCAGTATAGGTCTTTCACCATGTAAGTCAATGGCAGCAATGTTGTCAAAATACTAAGTCAAAACATGTTTTACACAAGAAAATGTAGTCCCAATTGTCACGGTTTTACTATCATTCATTCCATCTCTGCATTTATGTTTCTCTGCAGCCGTGAGCTGGCGTTCCGGTTTCTTTTTCGCTGACCGCTCTGTGTTTTCCCGTCTTCCGCTCATTACCTGGCGCACCTGTTCCTGGTTCCTTTGTGCTATATAAGCACGATGTTTCTGCCTTCCGGTGCTTGTGTGTCTTTGTTGCTATGTTTCACCAAGCCAGGTAAAAAAGGTATAGCCGGAGGACTGGATTTTTGTCTTTGACAAACATTCAGGAACTTCCTAGAGTTAGGTTAGATTCCTATTTTCTCTAGTTTCGGTTTCTTTTACCATTGTGCTTAGTTATTCACCTCTTGTTTTGTCTCTGACGTTTAGCTAGAGGTTTGCTACCAATTTATTTTTCTCGCGCTGCTTAATTCTGCGAGTTCGCCCATTCTGTGGGTTGTTTAATTTTTGGCTCACGCCGGGATTACTCTCCCTTTATTT
Organism: Synaphobranchus kaupii; assembly: GCA_029718625.1. Classification (NCBI taxonomy): domain Eukaryota; kingdom Metazoa; phylum Chordata; class Actinopteri; order Anguilliformes; family Synaphobranchidae; genus Synaphobranchus; species Synaphobranchus kaupii. Next base: position 49,675,398 of record CM056378.1, read on the forward strand.
TTGCATCTGCTTGTTATTCGAGTTTGCCCAGAGCTATTGGGGTTATGACTGTTTTCGGTACTTTACGAGATTATTTTCTCTCTACTCGAATTTAGAGTATCGTCCTGTTTTATAAAGGACGTTTAATTTTGTTTGTTTGTTCGGGAGTTTTTGTCCCGTCTTTCTTTATATTTTTCTTTTCTAGTTATTACTCACTTGCGTGGGTAATTTCTCTTATCCTATTCTGGTCACGTCTGATCCTCCTACCCGACCCCCCTTACAGTACACACAACCCAACATGGAAGGATCAGCGACTCCCTTAGATGAGGATCAGATCATGGCTGCTCAGGAAGAAACCATTAGGGCTTTTCAGGGTCAGCAGCAAGCTATTTTAGACCAACAAGTGCAATTAGCTGACCAAATGCGTGTTCAGGAGGGCTGGTTCCGGGAGTTGGCTGAGAGTATTCACCAACCATAGACTGTATAAAAATATGGACAAAGCCACTGTGACGTCACCCATTGCCTTTCCACGGCCTCGTAAAAACTGAATTGAGGCTCTGGATGTCTTTTTCGCCGACTGTTTGTAGAAACTGCGCCTGCTGTGTCCTTGTATCGTTCATTCTCTCGCTTCTCACCGGTACCGCCCTAACCTGGGCTAGCCCACTTATTCGGGCCAATTCTCCCTTTATGAGCGATGCGAATAAGCTGATGGATGAGATGGCGTTAGTCTTTGACCATGACACGTCTCCAGTCAGGAGGCCGCCATGCGACTAACCCGTGTCCGCCAGGGCTGCGATTCCGTAGCAGGTTTTGTCATCACGTTTCAAGCACGGGCAGGTGAAACAGGGTGGTCTAAGGGTCCGTTAATTTCGCTCTTCACTAATGCATTATCTGACCCTATGAAGGACACCCTGGCGGTGCTTGAACCGCCTGCTACCTTCGATGCTCTGGTATCCACAGCTATCCGTATCAATAACTGTATTCGGGAGCGAGAGCATGAGAAACAGAGGAGGCAGGCGAACGGTCCTCGTTCGGCAACACCCCCAGTTTTTTCTCCTGCATATTCTCCTTCTAGTTGAGATGAGCCCATGCAGGTGCACCTCTCTGCGTGAATCTAAATGACCTAAATCGCGTGAGGAGTGGTGTCGCTACTGCAGGCGCAGGGGACACTTAAAGGAGCAATTCCCTAAATTGGAGGGAAACGAGGCATCTCGCTAGAGAGACCGGGGTCTTTAGCGAGACATGATGTTGTTTGTTATAATAAGCGCTCGACTGAGGTTGAGGCATTTATCGATTCCGGAGCAGTTGAATCTTTTATGGATGCTCAATGGGCTAAGGAACAAAATATTCCCGTGTTCTGTCTCACTCGACCTCACTTGGTTACTGCTCTGGACAGCCGTCCATTGGGGACAGTAACTATCAAAGAGGCTACGGGGTTTTTAAATATGCACGCTTCTCACGATAATCATTCGGAGCGTATCCAATTTTTTTTTGTTAACTCTCCTGCTTTTCCCCTTATGCTGGGGGCATTCGTGGCTGGTGCGGCACAGCCCTTATATTGATTGGAGTGGGGAGGAGACCGTCATCCTTAGATGGGGTCCTCAATGCAGCTCTCATTGCCGGTTTTCTGTTCCTCTCACCTCAGGAGGGCGCAGAGTTCCCTCTAAACTTCATTACGACAGCGACCTGGAGGACACTGAGTCGTTGTCTGATCAGGACAGTTCTGTCTCCTCTGAGGATGAGGTTGAGAGTTTGGCTTGGGATTCCCTGGCCGACGGAAACCCCCTTTTGGACGAGGGTTCTCTGGAGGAATTTTCTGACTCTGAAATCAGTTAGGACCCGTTACTGGTTTCTCCTTCAAGTTTGGAGAGCACTAGGTTAGGAGGGATGCTGGAATTTCCCTTGCCCGTTCATGTACCTGGCGAGTATGCTGACCTCGCCGAGGTTTTTAGCAGACAACGCGCTTCCGTCTTGCCACCTCATAGGCCCTATGACTGCGCTATCAATTTGTACCCAGGTACTGTTCCCCCCAGGGCCTTTTTGTACTCCTTATCTGCTCTATGAGAGACTACATCAAGGAGTCACTGGATAACGGCTTCATCAGGCCTTCGACCTCACCGGCAGGGGCCAGATTTTTTTTTGTTAAAAAGAAGGGTGGAAGTTTGAGGCCATGTATAGACTACCGGGGACTTAATGACATTGCCATAAAGAACCGTTACCCGCTTCTGCTCATGAACTCGGCTTTTGTGCGTCTCTTTTTTTTACGAGTACCTGGTCATGCCTTTCGGGCTCACTAGCGCCCCCTCTGTCTTTCAGGCGCTTGTCAACAATGTGCTCTGGGAGATGTTAGAGAAATTTGTGTTCATGTATTTAGACGATATCTTGGTTTTCTCCGCTAGTCTCTCTGAGCATATCATTCACGTCAAACAGGTGTTAAAAAGCGTTTTGGAGGCCCGATTATTTGTGAAGGCTGAGAAATGTGTTTTTCATGTTAACTCAGTCTCATTTCTGGGGTTCATTGTGGCGGAGGGCAAGGTCCAGATGGATTCCGAGAAAGTTTCGGCCGTGAAGAATTGGCCAACTCCGCTTTCCGTGAAGCAGGTGCAGCGTTTCCTTAGCTTTGCTAATTTTTACCAACGGTTTATCCGTAATTTTAGCGCGGTAGCTGCTCCTATCACAGCCCTTACAAAGAAAACCTCAGGGTCGCGTTTTTTCTGGAATCTTATGCGCACAAAACCCTGCGCCTTTACGGAGCTTAAGAAAAGGTTTAGTTCCGAACCCATTTTGGTTATTCCCAACCCCTCCTTCCCCTTTGTGGTAGAAGTGGATGCCTCAGAGTTGGGGGTGGGGGCTATTTTCTCTCAGCATTCTCCTAGATCACAAAATGCACCCGTGTGCGTTCTTCTCTCGTGCCTTAACACCGGCCGAGAGAAATGATGACATTGCGGATCGGGAGCTGCTGGCGGTTAAACTGGCATTAGAGGAGTGGCATCATTAGCTAGAGGGTGCGGAGCACCCTTTTACTGTCTGGACGGATCATAAAAATTTAGAATATGTTCAGCAAGCCAAGATGCCTAACTCCCGGCAAGCCCGTTGGACATTATTTTTTACCCGGTTAAATTTTTTAATTACTTATCGACCCGGGTCGAAAAATGTTAAACCAGACGCTCTGTCCCGTATCTACAACTGCGCTGATAAGGATCTGACTCCGGAACCTATTGTGCCAGCGGTTCAGATCTTGGCTCCTGTTATGTAGGAGATGAAGGTGGCCGTCCAGAGGGCGTTGCGATCTGACCCAGGCCTGGGTGGGGGCCCTCCTCATTGCCTGTTTGTTCCACCGTGGCTTAGGTCCCGGGTGCTCCAATGGGGTCATTCCTCCCAGCTGGCAGCTCATCCTGGCGTTCATCGTACTAGAGACTTCCTGTCTCTGCGTTTTTGGTGGCCCAGTATGGAGAGAGATGTGCGGCAGTTTGTCTCGGCATGTTCAGTCTGCGCCCACATCAAGGGTTCAAGACTCTCTCCCTCTGGCCTTTTACGCCCTTTGCCCATTCCCACTTGTCCTTGGAGCCATGTCACTTTGGATTTCATCATCGAGTTGCCTGTGTCCCAGGGTAACAAGGTGATTCTTGTTGTTGTTGACCGGTTTTCCAAGGCGGCACATTTCATCGCTCTTCCCAAACTGCCCTCAGCTCCCGAGACCGCTCAGTTGGTGGTGGATCACATTTTAAGGGCTCATGGCCTACCCTAAGATGTGGTGTCGGATCGTGGGCCGCAATTTGCCGCTCGGTTTTGGCATACTTTTTGCGCTCAGCTGGGGGCGTCCATTAGTTTATCCTCTGGGTTTCATCCAGAGACTAACGGTCAAACGGAACGCACTAACCAGACATTGGAAAACACTCTCCGATGCCTGGCCGCCTCCAAGCCCACCTCTTGGAGTCACCACCTCGCCTGGGCAGAGTATGCGCACAACACCCTGCGCAATGCTTCTGCAGGTCTTTCTCCCTTTGAGGCTCAGTTGGGGTACCAACCTCCCTTGTTCCCTGAGCTAGAAAGAAATGTGGAGGTTCAGTCCGCAGGCTCTTTTGCCAGAGGTGCCGAGCGGTTTGGAAACGCGTCCGTTTGTCGCTTTTGCGCGCCACGGTGAGACAAAACGTTTTGTCTGACAAATACCGTCGTCCAGCCCCCTCCTATCAGGTTGGTCAACGGGTTTGGCTTTCCACGCGGGATCTTCCATTACGGGTTGAGTCTCGCAAACTCACGTTGCGCTTCGTCGGACCCTTTAAGATCACGCGCAAAATAAACCCAGTCACGGTGAGATTGCAACTTCCGCGTTCCATGCGCATTCACCCTACGTTCCATGTGTCCTGGTTGAAACTGGTGCTTGTGAGCGCTCTGGACCCTGGAGACAAACCACCGCCCCCACCCCGATTCATGGAGGGAGGTCCGGTGTATACTGTTCAACGCATTATGGCCGAGAGACATGTGGGCAGAGGTGTCCGGTTTCTCATTGACTGGGAGGGTTATGGTCCAGAGGAGCGGTGCTGGGTTCCCTCTAGGAACATTCTGGACCCAGAACTTATAAGGTCCTTCCGCAGAGATGGTCCTGAGGGATCATCTGGGGTCGTCCCTTAGAGAGGGGGTCCTGTCACGGTTTTACTATCATCTGCTCGTTATTCGAGTTCGCCCAGAGCTATTGGGGTTATTTCCATTTTTCGGTACTTTACGAGATTATTTTTTCTCTCAGTGTATCTCTCTACTCGAGTTTAGAGTATCGTCCTGTTTTATAAAGGATGTTTCATTTTGTTTGTTTGTTCGGGAGTTTTTGTCCCGTCTTTCTTTATATTTTTCTTTTCTAGTTATTACTCACTTGCGTGGGTAATTTCTCGTATCCTATTCTGGTCGCGTCAGATCCTCCTACCCGACCCCCCTTACACCAATAGGTGCTTTTCCTTCGTCTAATGCCTCTCCATGTGCCAATTTTTTTTTATTATTGTGTCGTTTGGACAGGGTATTAACATTTGTTCAGGATCAATAAGAGGGACAGGTTGAGTCCTGGGGTCACTGCCAAAGATAGGTTCTATAGGGTTCTCACTGCCCTCACTTGGAGGGGCGGGACCAGAAGGGGGAGACATCATTGGTCTAAAACGCGCCCTGGCGTCTTGGGACCTTTATACAGTCTATGCTTGGGACTGATAGTGAAGTTATTCAACTTCCTTAAAGTCATCCTTGCTGGCTGGCCATATAAGTTGGCTAGCTACCGTGATTGCCTAGCTAATGTTACTAATGTTAGCTAGGCTAGGGAAATTTATAATAAAAGTAGTTTTGTCAAAATAACATATGTGATTGATGGACCGTCAATATAGTTTATGAAAATAGCGTTACCCTATGTTAGTCCGTATGTAGTGATGCAGTGTAAAGCTTGGCTACAAAGCTCAGCTGGAATGCTATCTAGCTAATAAAATTAGCTGATGTTAGCTGAATATAAATGGAAAATAACTGAATGCACATTAATTATGTGATATACCACACATTCAATGTGAATAAATGACACAGTAAAATCGAGGATGAAAATGAAATGTTATATTATAAAACATTAGCAACCTAAGGAAGTTTACAGCAAGTTCGTTTTGCAACATGGTGGGTTTGGTCAGGTCATGGGCTTCTCCGCCCTGAACTGTCAGTCATACTGTGCCTGGACCATGAAGACCATATCCGGTTGACGCTGCTCCCGACAACGTCACTTCGGCTCCACGGAGCAGATGCAGTTTGTACAAATGGGCGGCGAAAAAGTCTTCCGGAGACTCAATTTGGTTTTTACGAGGCCGTGGGAAGGCAATGGGTGACAGTGTCACAGTGACTTTGTCCGTATTTTTATACAGACTAACATGCAGTGGTTCACTCCAAGGAAAATAACCTCACGGTTTATAGCACAGCAATTATTTCATTAATCACAATAGATCAGGCTTTACACAAAAAATGTACATAATTCACCCACACATTAGTGCTCAAATACAGGCTTCAGCACCGTTACTGCGGTCAAACCATCCCACTTAAACTGCACTGTTCATAGTCAAGGAAGGAGGGGAAAGGGAATAATAAAAAGTCAGTCAGTCGGCGCTCCAATCGCCGACCAAAAAAAAAAAAAAAAGAACGCAGGCACAATAACCAGCACCCCAATTCGCACTAGTTCTAACTTCAGGTCAATGCCGACAATGTGGCCACCGTCATCAGCATCCCGAGCCGAGTGCACATCACTCCTCATCGTGGCTGCTTTGAGCTTAGAGGGGGGGGAGCAGTACTGGTCGCAGTACTGGTCACTTCCCTTCACCACCGCCAGTCGATGTGGTACCTCGGAGAATGAGGGAAACACCACAATTAGCGCACATGGCGTCTTTTTTTTCTCTGTTCATTCACCCGAAAAATAAGAGATCAACGAATGGGGAGGCACACACACAAAAAAATACGATGTTGTGTGTTATTTTATCTATCCATACAGTAGCCTACAACATGCAACATGTATGCCTTCCCCAGTGTCATGGAATAAATCACCTTAATAAAAAAGCAACATTGAGAATATTCACATTTTTAGGCCAGTTATTAGGCCAAACAAATAGCTAAACTGTCCAAAGAGGAGTTTGCTAATAACCATGTCATTGCATCAGAATTTATATAAACTCCTCAAAAAAAGTTCGGAAACGTTATTTCGGTCGATTATTCCTCCCAATTGGTATTGTATTTTATATCGCTGGAATGCCTGATTAGTCACTGTGGCAGGGTGGGCGTGGTTAGTCTCTGCTTGCAGAGAGAGTGAGCGGAGCGGCTCTCGGACCCTGAGCCACAGCTGTCATGAGTTAGTCAGGACAACCTGATAATTAACAATGGAATGATTGTTTGATTGTTGCCTGATTGCTTTGACAGTGAGCCTGGGCTTTAAAGGAGGGAAGCGGGAGATCAAAGGGGACTGGCCGATGACGGGAGAGGACCGGGGAGAAAAGGTCCACGAAGACCGTAGCCAGCATAAAACCAAAAGAGCACCAATTAAAGTGTCGGTGAAAAACCCTAAACCCTTGTGTACTGCCTGTTCTTCCCAAGGGTGGCACTCGATCTTGCCACAGTGGTGGCCCGTACGGGGAACAAAACAGGAAGAACAGATGAAGAAATGAACACAGAGCAGGAAAGAACGGAAGCGGGGCAGCCGGTCGTGGCACTTGCCCGTATGCTGGAGGCAATGGCGCTCATGCAGGAGAGACAAGCTGCAGTACACGCAGAGCAGATGGAGGCTCTGTGTGTACAGGCCACCCTCCAGACGGAGGCGCTGCGACAGCTAGCCACCGTCGGGGGGGCAGGATCCCGGGATCAGCCCTTCCGACCCCCTGTAAAAATACAATTACCCAAGATGTCCGCGGATGACGACGCCCAGGCCTTCCTGGACAGTTTTGAGGTGGCCGCAGAGGCATGTCAGTGGCCCAGCGAGGAGTGGGTGGTCCGGCTCCTGCCCCTGTTATCGGGGGAAGCCCAGCAGGCGGCGCATGGGTTGCCGGCGGTAGCCCGGGCTACCTACGACAACGTCAGGAAGGCCATCCTGGATCGGCTGGGTTATAGCCCCGAAGAGCAACGGCGCCGGTTCCGGGAAGCATCCCTGGGCAGGGGGGATCGGCCGTTCACGTTCGCCCAGTGGCTCGGCGCTGGTTACAGCCGGACATCCGGTCCGCCGCGGGAGTAGTGGAGCAGATCGTACTGGAGGCATTTATGGGTGGGCTGCCAGAGGCGACAGCTAGCTGGGTTCGCTGCCACCGACCCACCAGCCTGGAGCTGGCCGTGGTCCTGGCCGAAGACCATCTGGCCACTGTGCCCAGCAGTCCGCCGCAAAGGCCGTCGGAACCGGCTCCAAGGAGGAAACCTCCTCCTCGCACGGGCCCAGCGCCTTTTTCCCGAGTCCCCGCTACAACCCATCCCCGAATTAATTCTCAGTTTCTTGTCCCTCCCTCTACAGGCTCAGGCTCGGTGGCGGGAGGGTCCGACCCACAGAGGGCGACGCAGGCGTCTAGACCGGGGTGTTGGCAGTGCGGTCAGCTCGGTCACCTGCGCCGCGACTGTCCAATGATGGAAGTGGGGCAGGTGGTCCGGGTTGTCGGGCCGTCCTCTCTCGCTCACGATCCAGAGGGGGCGTACTGCATCCCGGTAAGGGTGCAAGGGAGTGAACACCGGGCGTTGTTGGATTCGGGGGCTATGCAGTCCATGATTTGGCAAAGCCTGGTTCGAACCGAGGCATTGATTGAGGCACCATGGGTGTCGATTAGGTGCGTGCATGGTGATGTGCACAAATATCCGGTAGTGCCGGTCAAAATTTATTATAACGAAGAAATGCATATAGTTAAAGCCGCGGTTAGCTCCCGGCTGACGCACCCCTTAATTTTGGGCATTGATTGGGCGGGGTTTCGTAAAGTGTCAGGGAAGCTGTGGGAGGTGCGATCCCGACCGGTAGGGACAGGTGAGGTGTGTGCTGCTGACGGTGATGACGCAGGGTCAGCCGACGCGGTCGAGGGGGGGACGGAGCCGAGGGAGCCTCGAAAGGAGACTCCCCTGGTTTTGGTGTTTCCCCCCACGGAGGATTTCCCACTCGAACAGTCTCGGGATGACACCTTACGCTTTGCCTTCGATCAGGTGATGCGTATTGATGGTCAACAGGTGCGACCTGAGGCAGCTCTTTCTCACCCGTATTTCTCGATTATTAGAGATAGATTATATCGAGTGTGTCGGGACGCTCAGACAGGGGAAGAAAATACCCAGTTGTTGGTACCTAAAAGCCGCAGGGAAATGGTTTTCCAAGCGGCTCATTATAACCCCATGGCGGGACACTTAGGATACGAAAAAACACTTAACCGTATAATGGCCCGATTTTATTGGCCGGGCATTTGGGCAGACGTACGTCGGTGGTGTGCGTCTTGCCCGGAATGTCAATTAGTGAATTCCCCGGCCGTCCCAAAAGCGCCGTTGCAGCCACTTCCATTAATAGAGGTCCCGTTTCATAGAGTGGCTATGGACCTCATCGGGCCATTTGAACGGAGCACTCAGGGATACCGATTCGCATTAGTTCTGGTGGATTATGCGCCCTGGTATGCCGAAGCAGTTCCGCTGCGAAATATCTCGGCTAAGAGTGTTGCGCAGACACTGTTTCAGATCATCTCCCGCGTCGGAATCCCGAAAGAGATTCTGACGGACCAGGGCACATCGTTTATGTCACGAACACTAAACGAACTGTACGCTTTATTGGGCATTCAGTCAATTAAAACCAGCGTGTACCATCCCCAAACGGATGGGCTCGTTGAGCGCTTTAATAGGACTTTGAAGTAAATGATTCGGAAGTTTGTTCACGAGGATAGTCGGAATTGGGATAAATGGCTAGTCCCTTTACTATTTGCAGTGCGGGAGGTTCCCCAGGCCTCCACGGGATTTTCTCCCTTTGAACTAATATTTGGGCGAAAGCCCCGGGTAGTCTTGGATCTTGTTAAAGAAACCTGGGAGGAAGGTCCAAGCTCCAGTAAAAATGAAATACAGTACGTCATGGACCTGCGAGCAAAACTCCATACACTGGGGAGGGTATCACAGGAGAATTTGCTCAAGGCCCAGGAGCGGCAGCAAACGGACTATAATAAAGGGACGAAACTCAGACAATTTTCACCGGGAGATAAAGTACTGGTATTACTTCCAACCTCCAGCACAAAATTGCTCGCCAAGTGGCAAGGGCCCTTTGTGGTCACACGGCGAATAGGGGAGGTAGACTATGAGGTGGTGCGTTCGGATAGGGAAGGAGCAAAACAAATCTACCATCTGAACCTATTAAAAGCTTGGAAAGAGGTAGCGGCTGTCTCGCTGGTGACGGTGGATCAGGAGAAAGATGAGCTGGGGCCGGAGGTACCAAATTCGCCCAATCAGACCCCGCCCCTTTCGGATGGCCATCTCTCGCCAAGCCAGCAGGCAGACCTTGCCCTGTTGCAAAAGCAGTTTGCGGATGTGTTTTCTCCCCTACCCGGACGCACTAATCTTGTAACCCACCATATAGAAACCGCCCCGGGAGTGACGGTACGTTCCCGTCCGTATAGACTGCCAGAACACAAAAAAAAATTGGTTCAGGCAGAAATAAAGGCCATGCTGGAGTTGGGCGTAATAGAGGAGTCACACAGTGCTTGGAGTAGCCCCATTGTTCTGGTAGGGAAACCAGATGGGTCTATCCGGTTCTGTGTGGATTACAGAAAGGTGAATGAAGTTTCACGGTTTGATGCTTATCCAATGCCTAGGGTTGATGAACTCTTGGATCGGCTGGGCACGGCTCGTTTTTTTCCGACACTGGATCTGACCAAGGGCTACTGGCAGATTCCCTTGTCGCCAGAGTCCAAGGAAAAATCGGCTTTCTCCGCTCCGGACGGTTTGTACCAATTTCGGACACTTCCATTCGGGTTATTCGGGGCTCCAGCCACGTTCCAACGCCTTATGGATCGGGTGCTGCGTCCGCATGTCGCATATGCTGCAGCCTATATTGATGATATTATCATCCACAGTAGCGACTGGGCACAGCATATGCGGCATGTGGGGGCGGTGCTCGACTCATTGAGGTGGGCGGGGCTCACGGCTAACCCGAGGAAGTGTGCAATTGGCAGAGCGGAGGTACGGTATTTGGGGTACCACTTGGGAAGTGGACAGGTGCGGCCTCTAGTGGACAAAACCGCGGCGATTGCGACCTGCCCCCGGCCCAAGACAAAAAAAGAGGTGAGGAGGTTCTTGGGGTTAGCCAGTTACTACAGGAGGTTTATTCCTGCCTTTTCGGAGCTCACCAGCCCCTTGACTGATTTAACTCGGAAAGGTGCCTCAGAGCCGGTCCAGTGGACGGAGTCGTGCCGGAGGGCATTTGAGAGGGTAAAAGAAGCACTCTGTGGGGAGCCGCTGTTGTTCACACCTAACTTTTCTCTCCCATTCACCGTGCAGACAGACGCATCGGACAGAGGGTTGGGGGCGGTGTTGACCCAGCAGGTGGAGGGAGTCGATCGCCCGGTGCTGTACATAAGCCGCAAACTTTCGCAGCGGAAGACGAAGTACAGCACCATTGAAAAGGAATGCCTCGCTATCCGGTGGGCGGTCGGGTCCCTCCGGTATTACCTGCTGGGCCGCTCATTCACCCTCTGGTCGGACCACGCCCCCCTCCAGTGGCTTCACCGCATGAAAGATACCAACGCGCGAATCACCCGTTGGTATCTGACTCTTCAGCCGTTTAATTTTAAGGTGGTTCATAGGCCGGGGGCGCAGATGGTGGTGGCGGACTTCCTCTCTCGCCTTGAGGGGAAAAGGGGGGGGGGGGGTGGTTGGTCATCGGCCGGATGGCACCCCGGCCTAAGTCGGGCGGTGGGGGTATGTGGCAGGGTGGGCGTGGTTAGTCTCTGCTTGCAGAGAGAGAGTGAGCGGAGCGGCTCTCGGACCCTGAGCCACAGCTGTCATGAGTTAGTCAGGACAACCCGATAATTAACGATGGAATGATTGTTTGATTGTTGCCTGATTGCTTTGACAGTGAGCCTGGGCTTTAAAGGAGGGAAGCGGGAGATCAAAGGGGGCTGGCCGATGATGGGAGAGGACCGGGGAGAAAAGGTCCACGAAGACCGTAGCCAGCATAAAACCAAAAGAGCACCAATTAAAGTGTTGGTGAAAAACCCTAAACCATTGTGTACTGCCTGTTCTTCCTGAGGGTGGCACTCGATCTTGCCACAGTCACCTTTACAACGAGGTACAACTTGTAAGGATCATGCATTCGTGGAATGAGCAACACAGCTAACCGTGTGGGTAGCGGGCCAAAAAAATGTGCCAAAATCCCCTGCAATATTCTTCTGTTGGTATTCACTCTCGTTTTGAGTTGCTTGGTGGATTGGATGATTGCACTCTCCCACAGTAATAAGGAAAAAACAACAAATATTGGCCATTTTTACACTTTATTCATTTTACACTGTCAGGGACCTTAGTAGCGTGTGGAAGATCCATACGCAGTCACAACAGCTTGGCACCTCCTCCTCATGCTGGTCACCAGCCTGGTCACACACTGCTGTGGGATGGCATCCCATTCCTCAACCAGGATTTGCCGCAAGTCAGCCAACATGGTTGCGTTGGTCACTCTGGCACGTACAGCACCCCCAAGCTGATCCCACAGGTGTTCAATTGGGTTGAGGTCTGGACTCACGGCAGGCCATTCCATCCTCTCCACTCCCAAATTCTGGAGGTACTCTGTGATGATCCTGGCTCTGTGGGGGCGAGCGTTATCATCCCGGAGGATGGAGTTAGGTCCCAGATTCTGGAGATATGGGATCGCCACTGGCTCCAGAATCTCATTCCGATATCTCACTGCATTGAGATTGCCTTCAATGATGACAAGTTCTGTTTTGCCTGTGATAGAGATACCGCCCCACACCATGACACTGCCCCCATTGAAAGGTGTCACGCGATCTGTGCAGCAATCTGCATAGCGTTCTCCACGCCATCTCCATACTTTGATCCTGCCATCCAGCTTCCGCAGACAGAACCTTGATTCATCACTGAACATGACGTTGCCCCACATTCTTAGGTTCCACTGTCGGTGCTGTCGACACCAGCGTAAACGGGCTTGACGGTGAATGGCAGTCATTGCAGGCTTCCTGGCAGCCTTATAAGCACGAAGACCGGCCATGTGCAGTCTGTTCCTCACCGTCTGATCAGAGATCTGTCTGTGGTACCGTTGTGCAAATCTTGCCTGTAAATCTCTGGAAGAAAGCCTACGGTTCCTCAGTGAAGCAAGGGTGAGGAACCGGTCTTCTTGGGGTGTTGTCTTCCTGGGACGGCCACTTCGTGGTCTGTCTTTGACTTCACCAGTCTCACGGAACTTGGTCCTAAGTTTGGAAATGGTACCAGGGCTGACACCAAATAATGCTGCCACTCTGCGTACCGGAACACCAGCTTCCACTTGCCCTATTGCACGGGCCTTATCCTGAAGGGACAAACGTGGCATGTGACTGGCATACACCTGCCAGCACTTGAAGCTCAAAACGAGAGTGAATACCAACAGAAGAATATTGCAGGGGATTTTGGCACATTTTTTTGGGCTGCTACCCACACGGTTAGCTGTGTTGCTCATTCCACGAATGCATGATCCTTACAAGTTGTACCTCGTTGTAAAGGTGACTAATCAGGCTTTCCAATGATATAAAATACAATACCAATTGGTATTATTAAAGGGGAGGAATAATCGACCGAAATAACGTTTCCAAACTTTTTTTGAGGAATTGATCTCCAACCTATAATCTCTTTATAGGCTAGTTGTTGTTATTGTTAATTAATAGCTACTGGCTTCGCTGATATTAATTATCAGTTATTAAAACTACATGAAACATGTATTCTCACTTCAGTGTGCATGCATAAGCATTGCATCTGTTACTGCCAAATAAATAATAGGTTATATAGGCTATTTACAATCAAGTGTCAAACTTGCCAAAAAAAAACGTAGCCTAAACAACTGCACGTGACACGAGACTTTATGCGGAAATAAACTGTGAAGAAAGCAAAGAGAATATGGATGATTGTAGATTGATCGATTAAGTGGAGAAATACATAGAGCTGTAATGTGACATGTAATGTGGTCACGTGGCGCAGTAATGGCGACATGTAGGCTAGTCCAGCTGTCTCTCGTGTTTGTGTTTGTTCATTTGAATGTATTTTGTTGTGTCAGGCTTTTCTCTTTTGTTTTTTTCATGCGCTGTGTGTTTGTTGTGGGACGGGGAAGTGGGCTGGAGATTGTTCAGGGCACTCCTGCTGCTCGTTTTGATAATATTGACGTATTGTCTTGTCTGGATAATTTTGTTTGTGGTCGTCACCATGGAGACGCATTCGCAACATATGCTCTGGAATGTCCTTTGGATCTGCAGCTACAAAGTTTACCATCGCTCTTCATCGGAGTTGATGATGTCGGGACTGATCTAGGACTGCAGGCAATCTTCAAAAGGCCACCAGGGAAGGGAAGGAGAAGATAATGCGGGGGAGGAGTGAGGCAACGAGTGGGAAGGCTGATGCAGTTTGGTGCTCTGTGTTGACAGTGGACAGAGACCGCAACACTGCGTGTATAGAGCTCCGTAGTCCCACCCACTTTGGTGACGAACGTCTGGTGCCACTTTTTGGAAAAAATATAATGGGAGTCAATAGACTGAAAATGTTAATTTTTTTCTATATTCAGGCAGCTAGACGTTCAAAACACCCAAGAAAGGGGTTGTCACATTTTATAATAATTCATAAAATTGGTCATTTGAAATTGTGTCCAACAAATAAACAACAAAAACGTTTTCAAAAAAACAACGAAAACGACTACAACATCCGGGCTACTCACTTGCTCACACTGCTGAAAGCCATAAAGCTGACACTTTCGACATGGCCAGACTGATAGTGATTCTCGCCCTTGGTGATGCTCTTAGTTTCACTTCCATAATAAGACAAAGTGATAGCCATTTTCACTAGCAGAGCGGCTGGTAGCTACTTCTTTGGCCGGTAGCTACTTCCATAATAAGTTACAAGAGCAGACCAAGTGATAGCCATTTTCGCTAGCAGAGCGGCCGGTATACTGCGTTAGCTAGCAAAAGCGAGAGCCGGCAATGTATGACCGGGGATTCTGGGTAGTGTAGTTATGTTTTCTCAAACTTCGTTAATTATAGGATTCAAATTTGATTTAAACGCGGTGGTGAGTATATAATGGACTTTGTATCACATATACTGTATGTCAAAGTTTGGTCCATACAATGCCATAATATCATCATATGGGTGACTGACAGATACTGAAGTGGGGACAGGTAATGGCTTCCAGCAGTCTTCTGGGACCAGCCAGGAATAGGAGTGGGCGGGACTACGGAGCTCTATGGAGGAAAGTCGTGGAGGCTGAGATTGTGTGTTGGACTGCTTGATAACACTGGGCATGTCGGGACAGCGGGGGCTATTTTTAATCATGACGTTTGGCTGTAGGCTATTCCACTTTCATTCACTTAATTAGTTTGATTAATACAATGATTCTATTGAATGTCTTTAATTGATATGTTTGTTTGTGTGTTGTGGGTCTGCCCCACTGTCTAACGTTATGTCTTTTTTGTTGTTGCTGGTGGCTAGCCTACAACTGAAGTTCCCTAACGGGAAAATGTAAGTTATTCTATTCTATGACGCACAGGATTATTTCTACAGGGACAATATAAGAAAAGAAAGAGTTTGGAATGCAATTGCCTCGGTTGTTGGAGCAGACGGGAATTATTGCGGTTTATTGTGATAATGTTTACTACTCTAATAACTAGCTACCATGGAAATTGCACAGAACAAAATCACTTAGTTTTATTTACCAAGTTTGATAAGTAAGCTGTGTTGTTACCTGTACAAAAATAATTAATTTCCGAAATTGATGTGATAGGCTACTTTACTGAAAACAAGGACATTTATATGTGGAACTACAATTATTAAATGGATCCTGGTGTTGTTAAGATAGTTGAAAGAGTTTTCAGGGCTAGTTTCACATAGGCCTACCTATCCTACTTGAACATCAATTATCATTTTGTGTGGTTAAAATAGGTGTTCACGTAGTTTTGCACCTACAGCCATCATCATTAGGTGTCGCTATAGCCTACATGTGTTAATTGCTGCTATATTGTTATCAAAATCTAGTTTTGCACATACAACCATCACCATTAGGTGTGGCTATACATATGTTAATTGCTGCTATATTGTTATCAAAATACCTGATTTAATTTCTCTAAAAATGAGACCCCCTGTTACACCCGGACTATCACCAAACCAGTGCTAACACCAGAGCTAACAATATCCTACTGCAAAACAAAGCAATCTTTTTAAAAAATATTTTTAATTTGTGCTCTTGCAAAATCTCCCTCCCTCCCTTTATTTTCTCATGTCGCTGGTTCACATGCTGTATGATTAGATATTATTCTGTTTCTATTTAAATACTGGGTTGGGTAACGTTACTAATGCTAGCTTAGTAAACACTTACAGTTAGTGAACACATAATGCATAACGTTAACGTTTGGTTATTATCAAGTTAGCCATCATACCACGTAACACTTTTAACATCGGTTAGACCATTATCCCACATTTGGTTTCTAGCTAACGTTAGTTGGAACACTATAGCGAACAGTGACCCTGAGAACTAAATAAAGTTAATGTGCATAAAATTGCACTTGCTTCTGGGTGGTTGATCTTGTTTGAGTAGGCTATGGTGCAGTGGCAAGAAAAGCGATCTCGACATCTAGCAATGAACAAATGGCTCGACTGGCCACAGGACGTTTCATCAGTACAAAGTTATAAAACGGATATCATAATAATAATAGTAATGTAATACGCAATATCTTTGTTGTCTAGCTATACGTTATATCTTGTAATGTTCAGGTTACCTTTTTCATTTTTCTATCTCTCATCTGATCCCGAATCAACTAACTTAATCCATTCCGCTGTGGGAGAAAAATCCCCAGAAAACTCCTGTAAAACATCTCAGTAGTACAGCTGGGAAGAATGCCATAAAAACAGGGGATGCAGGGGGAACTCCAGGGTCCCCGGAGACCTAAAAGGACCATCATGTTATTTTATAATCATAATGTAATCAAGAATCAGGTGATAAGCCATATGATCAAATGTAAACCAAGTTATATGTATACAATACACAACAAACATATACTTAAGCACACAATACATAGCCAATGTATGTCAAAATGATGTATAAGGTGTAAACTGTAATGATATAGAGTGGGGCTGTTAGAGGGGGGCTGACGCATGCGCACACTGGACCAAAAACATAGACTAGTGGTAAAAAGGATGTACTCCCATCTTTTAAAAAATATGAGCACTCGGAAATCATAAATAATGGTGTAAAATGTATGGGTTTTGTTTAATTAAAAAATAAGGGGCAGGTTATGGGAGGAGATGGTTTCTAAGCCCCACAAAGGGTGGAACTAGGGGAAATAAAGAATATAAAGAACAGTCATACAGGTCACATCTCAGACCTGTGACAACTGAAAGACCAAGGAGACCCTCCTGACCATTCTGGACCATACTGGGTATACTGGAAAGACTCAGACTAGACATGAATGAATGAATGAATGAATGAAACTTTATTTATATAGCACAAGTCATACATAAAATGCAACTCCAAGTGCTGAACATAAAAAGTACATAATAAAAATTTAAAACAAGCATAAATTGAGAACATAAAAATGATTAAATACAATAAAGTTAATAGTAAAATAGGAAATAAATGATAACAATAAAACAGCAAGTCAAAATAAAACACACTAAATAAAAGCTAGGCTAAAAAAGTGTGTTTTAAGTTTTCTTTTAAAGAGGTCCACACTCTCTGCCACCCTCAGGTCCTCTGGTAGTCTGTTCCACAGGCTGGGGCCATAGTGGCTAAAGGCAGCTTCACCATAGGTCTTAGACCGGACCCTAGGAATAGTCAAGAGACAACTACCAGAGGACCTGAGGGATCTAGCAGGTACATATCTTAAAACCATGTCAGACATGTATTCAGGAGCAAGACTATTAAGTGATTTGTAAACTAATAAAATAAACTTAAAATCAATTATAAAACTAACGGGTAACCAGTGCAGTGATTTTAAAACGTGTAATGTGTGCTCTCCCTCTGGTCCTAGTTAGCACACGAGCAGCTGAATTTTGTACTAGTTGCAATTGATTTATGGCTTTTTTTTGGTAGAGCAGAAAGGAGAGCATTACAATAATCTAACCTGCTACCAATAAAAGCGTGCACTAGTGTTTCAGTATTGGCACGGGAGAGAAACGGACGCACTCTTGCGATATTTTTTAAATGATAAAAGGAGGATTTAGTCACATTACGTATGTGGGCATCAAAAAGCCAAATTGGAGTCTAGGATGACACCTAGGTTTTTAGCCTGGTGCCTGGGACTGAGAGCCAGTGACTGCAATTTAGAGGTCAGTTTCTCTCTCTGTGCCTCTGCTCCAATGACAAGTACCTCTGTTTTGTCCTGGTTAAGCTGCAGGAAGTTCTGAGCCATCCAAGCATTAATATCTAGAATACACTTATGGAGGGTGTCAATAGGGCTAGTGTCATCAAGAGACACAGCAATGTAGAGTTGAGTGTCATCAGCGTAACTGAAAATTAATGCCATGTCTCCTGATGACACTGCCAAGGGGGAGCATGTACAGATTGAAAAGGACTGGACCTAGGATGGAACCTTGTGGTACGCCGGAGTTATTGTAATATTTCTTGGAACTATGTTCATTGAGGGCAACAAAGAATTCCCTGCCTGTGAGATAAGATGTAAACCAGTTAAGCACAGTGTTAGAGAGGCCAACATATCTATGTAATCTGTCTATGAGGATACTGTGGTCGACTGTGTCAAAAGCAGCACTTAGGTCTAGGAGAACAAGGACGGTGAGTTTTTTGTTGTCCAAGTTGATTCTGATGTCATTTACAACACTTAACACTTTACCAGAGCCGTTTCTGTGCAGTGGTGGGCCCGAAAACCTGACTGAAATTGTTCAAAAATAACGTTTGAGGCAAGAAAATCATTTAACTGATTAAAAACTAATTTCTCTAAGATTTTACTTAAAAAGGAAAGGTTAGAGATTGGTCTAAAATTACTAAGGATTGATGAGTCAAGGTTGTTTTTCTTCAGGAGGAGAAGTCTTAAGTGTGGTTGGAAAGACACCTGTCTGTAAGGAATAGTTTATGATTGTTTCAACGTCATCTGATAAACAGCTAAAGATTGTTTTAAAAAAGTTGGTGGGGATAGGATCCAGAGTGCACGTGGAGGGCTTAAGCTGTGATACTATCTTCCTGAGCATTTCAGCATCAACCAGGACAAAAGAGTCTAGGCTTATCTCACCTAATGAGGTCGGTGATTCAAAGATGTCACCCCTTGGCTGAACAATACCAGACCTGATGGTGGTTATCTTATCCGTGAAGTGTGCTGCAAACTCTTCACATCTGGATGTGGAAAAAAGGTCACCAGAGTTTAAGGGGACAGGGTTAATCAGACGGTCAATTGTTGAGAAGAGGATTTTAGGGTTGTTCTGATTATCACTGATTAGTTTGGAGAAATGGGCTTGTCTAGCTTTCCTAATTGCTCTGTTATACACACTAAGTTGCTCACGGAGAATGTCATAGTGGACATGTAATTTAGATTTCTCCATTTCCTTTCTGCCATACGACAGTTTCTCTTTAACTTAGCAATTTCATCATTTTTCCAGGGGGCTCTCTGTTTGGGGTTGGCCTTTTTTTGTTTGACAGGGGCAACACTGTCAATAGTTCTCATTAATTTATTATTTAAGTCATTTACTAAATCATCGCATGAAGATGGTAAAATAGCTCCCGGTGTGTTTTCTATGCAGGTTATAAAATTTGCAGCAACCTCAGGGGTAAGACACTGTTTTTTCACGTCAAGTCGTTCTTTGTTTTCCAGTGCTGTGGAGGCTATAGTTGAGGCTTGGTTGGGCAGAATTATTTCTTTGGCGCCGCGGAATCCTGTTTCCTTTCATGTGACAACAAACCAGAGTGATGTCCTCCTACTGCTGTGTCCCCAGGTGCAAGTCCTACAAAAGGAAGGAAAACCTTCCACCGCTTCCCTGCCAATTCTGCAATTCGTCGAGAATGGATGGTTAAAATAAGGAGAGATATTGACCCACATTTTAAGGTAAGACAATAATCTACATAATAGCAAAACTAGAGCTAACGTTAGCTAGCTAGCAAACAGTGCATTAACTAGCAAGCTAGTCAACTAGATAACATCATGAATGTGTGGTGAAAATAAGATACATTTTTCGGGATTTTAAGAACATAATGTTACTCAAGCAAAACTAGTTAGCTAGCTAACATTAACACAATAAAAGCAAACTATTATTAGTCATTGTTAGGTAACGCTAGCTAGCTAGCTAGCTAGCAAGCAGGGTGCAAAATTAACACCAGCCAAATGCAAGTCGAGCTGGCTAGATTTGTATTAATGACTGATTTGTATTGATGCTAGTTGTTATGATCATTGTTTTTACAGATCGCAAATAACACGAGAGTGTGTTCCGATCACTTTCCTGAAGAGTCCTTTACAAAGATGCTATGTGGCATCAGGAAACTGAAGGAGGAGGTTGTGCCAACTCTGTTTACATGGTCCTCTACCAAGCCTGGCAGGAGGACGATTGTTAGAACTGCAAGGTATTTTTGGCACTGTTTAACTACCTTCGTCCAACAGTCAGTATTGACCAGTGACCACCGATTTAACAAAATACTACTCAATTGAATTAACACGACAGTTTTAAGTGGCAATGCTGCCACTGCCACCTGTGGAGAGGATATACTGGGTGAAGAATCAAATGAGTCAAGGTAAAACACCCAAAGCCTATATGAGCAAGCTAATTGGTTAATTCTAATTGTACATTAATTTGCTGTTATCATTTTCAGTTGTTCATTATACATAAATAACATTACATTTGATCATATCTCTACAGTCACTCAATGGGACAAGACCTCCAAGAGGACATTGCCTACACATCAAGGTGTGCCTTATTTCTGATAATTTTGTTGCAGTCACACTTGTTTCAGTTTAGATTATTTGGATGAAATTGTAGTGTCATTAGGTACATTAAGAATTTGGCAGTGAAGACAGGTAGTTAAAACGTCTTAACAGTCATCACATGGAGGCACCAATGAATGTGCAGAATATATATATTTATATATGGCTACACACTAGCTGCAAAAGTATAGTTAATCAGTCTCATAAAATTAATGATTAAATCATGATTATAAATTTAAAGGTTTGTGGAATAAAATCCAGGCCTGAAAATGAATTAACCAGAATGTGTCTGAATATTAGTGGTATAAACAGTAATTACATAATCCTTGTAGACATTGTGCAGGGTGTAACGGCAGGGAGATGGAGAGAGCGCCCCTCATCGTCCACCCAGGTATTCTCACAGACAAATGCATGCGAGGGAAGGATGAGGCCTAAAACAGTATATGAGAACTGTGTTTAATTATACAGAATGTGAGTGTGTGTATGTGTGTGTATACATGTATATGTATATATATATATGTGTGTGTATGTGTATATATGTGTATATGTGTGTGGGGATATGTGTGTGTGTATGTGTGTATGTCACTACAGACCATTGTAGGGCCAGAGTAAAGGCCCTGATCGGAGCTTATGTAAACGTGATAGTCTGTGCTAGGCACCACCTTGACAGGCGTGTGACATGCTTACATACAGAGGGTATTCGTATAGGGGGGTTTGGGCCAGTTGCAAAACAGGTCTAAACCAGAATTAACACACACACATCAGTATACTCACACATAGGCTTCTCGCCATCAAGGACACACAGGCACCACATGTGTATGAGCGCATCGGAATAGGGGCCCAACCACATTTTTAATTGTTATTGTAAGGATCTGAGTGAGAGAAAATTCCCATATCCTACCAGAGAGATCCGGCGAGCTTATCAAGCTGAAGCGTCAAGACACATATATTCAGGCAGTTGTGCTCATTAAAAATAAAATACGGCCTTCAGTCTCATAGCCGGGGCCCATCCTAACCTAGCTCGTGTCAAAATGAGATATAGTCACAAGTAGGCGCTCATCTTCGGACAAAGGACCATTCAGATGCAATTATAGGTATTTTTCTGCTTCAGAATGGAAAAACATGAACACACACATAGGAAAAACATGAACACACACACTTCGTTAAGTCTAAGTTTCTGACTGCAGAACTCTCAAGGCTAAGAGGCCCAGCTTGAAGTTGTGTCTGGAATGTTCAAGGACGAGAGGAAAAAGTTAACATGAGTGTATGCGAACATTCGAGAATTATATTAGGAAAAATGTTGGCTTGTATTTCTTAAACACATTCACACATACATAAAGGTCTGTGGAAATAAAACTTATAGTTTGTCTCGAGTGTGTCAGATTGATGGGAGTGATAAGTATTAAATTATATCCATGAGGGCAACAGAGCTATTCAGTGTGTCGTCACAGTACGGCCTGATGTTCTTTTCACAAACTTATTATTGATGCCACTGTGGGCTGTATGTAAATGTGACAACTACAACACAAAACAAGTATTATAAATATTATATCTTGAGAACACTGTTAGATAAATATTTAAAGGTAAATGGTGTATGATACGTATATTATAACAAAGGTTTTCAAAATTGGTGGATGAAAATTAACTACAATGGTATCTGGTACACAGTGGGTCATTTCAATTTCATTTTACTGTTCATATAGGCAGTAGAAATATTTCCCTAAAACTAATGTTAAGGAACTCAGTAAGTGCTTTCTGGCAGTGAAGAAGAAAACTAGTGTTTTGTACAATTACAATTGTGTAAAGTAAGCAGTGCTTTCTAGATTTGTGTAAAAGTATTGAAATGACATTGATTAAAGGGGAAATGTGGTGAGCTGTACTGTAAAACTGTGTTGCTAGTAAAGGAATTCTGTAAGAATTATCTATTGTACAATTACATTACACATTCTAGAGAGATTTGTTTGTTCTATAACCTGAAACTCAGCTGTTGTTTGTATCACACAAACTGGTGTTAATGCTTACTAATATTGTGTTCCATATTTCGCATGTTAAATGTAAGGAGAAATTAACTACAATCAATAGTCTCTGTATTACATGTGTCATATGCATTTAGTTCATTTTTGGTTTCTGACTGTATTTATTTCTGTTACTTTATTGTACTTTTATTGTTTTAAGCTAGTAGATCATTGTAATGATCACTTATTGAACTAGAATGGTCAAACCATGGCCAGGCCATTTCCTGTATATTTAAATCATAGCATTTCATCAAACTACAGTATAAATAAATGCCATAAGTAATGCATAATTAAAATGTTGTGCCATGAAAAGAAAAAGGCCTGGTGTAGGATTTCAGAGGATGGGACCTGCCTCTGTGAGGATGCAAAGTTCCGCCCCAAGTAGGTAGAGATAAGGACAGGATAAAAGGCCTAGTAATTAAAAATGAGGGGGGCTTTTTACGATTGCTGAGATTGAATATGAGTTGGTCTGCGCAGACCAGCCCGGGGTTTTTTTGTATGTTATGCAATATATGTTTATATAATGTATGTTATATGCAATAAACCTGATTGCATCAGACTCTGAAGATCATGGTTGTTTTTCTTGAAGAAACACTCAATTGTGTGGGAGAAACTCTCCAGTCCATCTGGCCCGGACTGGGGTCTTATATTTTCTTCAACATTTAATGGCGTGCCCAGCCAGGAGAGGCTCGAGGAAGTCGAAAGCTCGGACGGAACGGCTGTCTCTCGATTCACCAGTGGCCACAAAATGAATAAGGTGAGCAGAGCCTTTTTTCTAAAAATCTGCGAATACTTGTTGAATCTGAGAGCAGTGCGTGTTCCGCCCGGGCTCAGACAGATACGAAACCTCTCCTCCAAAAGAACCTACATTAAAAATTAAGGTAAAAGTTATGGTAAGACAGAGTCTGATGCAATATTGTGCCTGAATATAAACTGTATGTGTATGAGTGGAAAGAATGAATTGTGACTGTATAAAACAAATGTAATTATCCAGTTGTAGCGGAGTCTAATGTGTAGCCTACATAATTCACCGTAACTGTTCACGGAACCTTTGTTGTGTGGACTGTTTCCGTCAACACTGTTTAGTAGGTAGCGCAAGGTTCTCATGCTTATGGAAGTGGTTGCTGAAATTGCTAAGGGGGGTTTTTGATAGTTCTGTGGGTTTTTGCCTAAATAAACGAGTGATTAGGGGCCGGTTGCACCGGCTATGCGTAAGTTCAAACGTAGGCTAGTTATAACGTAAGTGGTTACTAAATGAATGTTTACACATTACTAAATAAAAATGGGTTGTGCCACACAAACTAGTTTGTACGTTGAGCTTAGTAATTAGCTACTAAATATTTACTCCTAAGGAGGTGTAAATTGTGCGTAACCATAACCAATGAAAAATAATGTAAACATGGCCCGTTCAGAGAATTTTGAGGAAGCTGTTCTTACCGTTATTACTAAACCGATATTTTGAAATGTTGTTGCTATTCGGTTGTCGTACGGAAATAAAAAACGAACCGTCTGTTCGTCTAAATGGCTACCTCCGCCGTTTCTTCAGAAAACACTGCAATAAATAAATAAATAAAATGCGTGGAAAAGGTTCAGTTTTAAAACTAGATATTTAGAGTTCAAAAGAGTGGCAAACAAAACAGTCCCGTTATGTAACTTAGGCTACTTTTCTTTTTGAACGGCGTGCTGGTCCTATCTTGAATGTGCGAGTAGCTAAGAGGGTTCAGAGGAAGACAAATGTTTTTAGTTCTTTGGATTTCTGCATTCGTGGTGTTTTGTGTAGCAGTTATCAGATGGTGGATAATAAAACATCTGATGGTGGATATAAAAACGAATTCTTAAGTGATTTAGCGTAGAATGTATGAAGTCTTTATGATCATCTGTGTACTGCTGGTTGGTTCGCTCATGCAAAAGGATCGGAATAAACTTGGAAATCTCAAATTGTCTTTTATTGGTTGTGTAAATTAAATTTACAATAAAAGCATTCACTTAAAAACATTTTTACATCATTCACTGCATCAGTTCAGACATCTTTATACATCTTTATAAAAACATTTATAAGGGGGGAATACCCTTTAATTGAATTCATTAAAATACACAACAATTAAGATACCACAATAACTGACATTACATGCAAAAGAAAAACTCCAAAAGAGAGTTTTAGTGGGAAGTGTAAATCAGAACATAGGCTACCTGAAAGTGATCCTATACACACACACTTTATACTCGGGATAGAGTCCCCAGTTTTATTAAAGGTTCGAGTCCCCGCAAAAGTGTAAATGGGAATCGCGGTAGATATGCTAATTCATCTTATATATGAAAAAACCGATAGCTCGATTCCCGAAAAACATTTCACGTGCCTGGACGTTGATGTAGGATCTGAGGGAACTTTTATAGAGAAGTGGGTGCTTGAGACACAAAGTTTGAATCCGCGTCGCACGTTTAACATGAACAAAGAACAGTGGGAGGAAATACGTGATGTAAACGTGCACAGGATTGTGGCAGTAACTTTTCTTTTTGTTTCTGTGTAATCCCGGGTTGGTTTAACAGACTTGTTTCGGTTTTGCAGAATTACTGGTTTGAAAAGCTGACGCGCCATACCTCTATATTTGTAGCTATGTAAAAATTAATGGGGGGATATAGAAACTCAAGGGATTAGGAAGCACTTCTGGTTAAAACATGCTTATTTAGATTCAGAAGGGGTAGAATAGTATCAGGATACACGGCTCATCAGATTGTTTCCAAGTGCAGTCTAACATTTTCAAAAAATGGATACGAAGCGGCTAACGTTATATTACAACCATAATGGCTCTAACATAAAGTAAATAGACTAAAACAAACAAATAAGGATATTTTGAATTTTATTTGTAAAAATAGTAACATGCACAGATTGTATTTCTGTTCAATGTTTTATTTTTCCATGGAATGCAAAATAGACATCGCCTGTTGAACTCAATGCACGTTGATTTCCGTGTTTACATTGTAGCGTGTTGATTGATTGGTTACGGATTTGTTCTCGTCATGAAAGCGACTAAGTCACTTTAGTATTGAACCAGGGTGGTATTATTACTTTAATACCCAACCCTAATAAGGATACACTGTCATTAGATGGATGGAGACCCATTATACTTTTAAACAATGATGCCAAATTGTTTGCACTTATATTTGTTAATAGAATTAAACTGGGCTTGGATTCCCTGATTGATCAGTCTCAGTCAGGATTCATGAAAGGGAGAAATATATGTAACAATATTCGTCTTGTCCTTGATCTTATAGATTATAACCATTTTATTAATGATGACAGTCTGATCCTGTTTATTGATTTTTATACACAATAGAACACAAGTTTATTTTTAAGATATTAAAGTATTTTAAATTTGGAAATTTCTTTAGAAATGCAATAACAACTCTTTACACATATTACAACAACTCTGTTAAATGGGCTCATGGCACATCTGGTAGATTCTCCCTTTTTAAGAGGTATTAGACAGGGCTGTCCAATTTCCCTTTTTATTTTTGTTTGTCACACAAATCCTCTCTCATTATGTGAACATGAATTTTTCCAGGGTATTAATGTTTTTGTGAAAGAGCTAAAAATGTGTCAGCTGGCTGATGACACCACTTTATTTCTTAAAACTATACAGAGGTTGGTAAGGCAATTTGTACCATAGATAATTTTTCAAAGGTATCTGGTCTTAAAGTAAATATAAAACGTGAACTATTTCCTCTTAAGAATATAAATATTACTGAAGTTGAAGGTATCCCAGTAAAGGAAGTTGTTACATACCTTGGTGTTAAACTTTGTAAGGATGAAACGGCACGAGGCTTTATGAATTTTGATCCCATTGTTGAATCTACTAAAAGGAAGCTTAATTCATGGGTACAGAGAGATCTGTCTCGTGTTTGGTCGTGTTTTGTTGTCTAAGTCTGAAGGGTTGTCAAGAGCTGCCTACATTTCTCAGGCTTTATTTGTACCAAAGAATGTTACCAAGGAGCTGGATAGAATATTATTTAACTTTGTGTGGAGGAATAAACCCCATTATTTAAAGAAGAACAAAATATGTAATCTCCATGAAAAGGGTGGTTTGAATATACTTGATTACACCACCTCAAGTGAATACTTTTAAGATCAATTGGCTTAGAAACATCATCAACAATAATTATTCTCTCAGGAATACTTTCCCTAATCATATATTTGAACAGCTTGGTGGTATCAACTTTTTTCTGAAATGTAGTTTTGATGATTAAACAAAAATACCTGTTAAATTATCCAATTTTCACCAGCAAGTGCTACTGATGTGATGTATGATTTTTAAACACAACTTTTCTCCACACACTCTTTACATTTGGAATAATAAGTAAATTACACATCACAATAGAACTTATTAAATAAATAAAAAACGATAGTTTGAGTCTAACATACTGTTGGGTGGTCAGTTATTGAACTCTGACAATCAGTTTCTAAGTGTGATGAGTTGGATAGCAGATTCAACTCAGAATACTTCACTGCTTTGGGCTCAAGCTCTAGGAAAACTATCTTTATATAGAGATCAAAGCATATGCTATAACATAGACTATTGCTATGTCTCAAGGCACTTGCTTTTGGATAACATTGATATAATTAATGACAAGTGTAGCAACCAGATAGTTAGATCTTTATTTAGCGCTCTCACTTTTACTCATCCATCGAGATATGGGTGGACTTCAGTGTTTCCTTCATTAGTATGGGAAGATATGTGGTGTGTTTTCAGTCGTTATTGTATCACTAATAAAACCAAAGTAGCTTTCAAGATTATGCACAAAATATATCCAGCAAAGGATACACTACATAGATTCCAATTGAACGTAGATTATAGCTGTTCATTCTGTAATATTGAAAGGGAAACTATTGAACATGTTTTATTTTTGAATGAACTGCAGTGATGACGTTTTTGTGATTTAAAGGAGTTCCGTTTTCACTACAAACACAAGGCGATTTATAGGTTTAGCATCAAAATGAGAATATATATATATATATTTTGTTGCAATGTCAGTCAATATTCTTGATATTTAAGCAGTTGATTCTTATTCTACAGACGATCGTAGGTGAATCAGATGGTCTGAATTCATACTAGTTGTATCAGGTCCTAGCTAATGTTGCTATCAGCGAATTTAGCAGCGTAGCAAGCAGTTGTGTGCGTGTTTGCTAAACGTTAATAAACTTTTAGCACAAAACTATGTTGTCCACATGACTTTGAATGTATGGTTTGAATGTTTGAAAGCAACGATTGCAGTGAACAAGGTTGTAAAACAAAGTTGTTGCAGTAACAGACAGCAAAACCTTTCTGTGTTCGCGTTTCCTATTAACAATGCACAAAGTAGCCTATGTATGAAATTGCCTAGTAATCACAATTTAAATCGCTATTCACTAAACTAGCTTTCTAGCTTGTCAATATTTCAGGAGACAGCCATGAAAACTAAAACGCTAGCAAGGAACTGCTAGCTAGGTAGCTTAATCAGAGGCCTTCTTAACTAGCAAACTTTACCTAGCAGACTAAGTGGCTAATGTAGCTAACACCAGCCGAATATCAAATTTAAAAGTTTAAAAGCAAACGTTTGTGTGCTGGATCAAAATAACGACACTCATTTACGAGTCTATGCTTCTATGAAGTGCCGGTGGCATTAGAACCAGAGACCTGCCGTGCCGACGTCGGTTGTCTACAACTGTATCCTTAACGCCTGAATCAGCAAGGACCTCTGATATGTTTCGTTTTCAATTACGTCATCACAGAGCGTGTGATGACATCGCCTTCCATTCGTAGTTTTGCAGAAGCTCACTCGCTTCTCTCTTTACACTCTCTGATTGAACTACACATTACTTGTTTTTTACTAGCTAAGACATTACTTATGTATTGGTATTGGTGGTGCAACTGAATTTAATAACGCGACAGTTTGGAACTAATTAGTGACAACTAAGGACCTAGTAAAGACTTTACGCACAAACTTGCGAATGACCGGTGCAACCCAGCCCAGAGGAGGGGAGGGAACGCAGCCAAATATCCAAAAACTAGAGCCAGAGTCAAACAGTTTCCCCGACAGAAACATTTCAGAGAGGCAGCCATTATCCAGGTATACAGTGATAATATTAGGATATTTTAACCTTTCGAACAGAAAGCAAGAACACACTGGTTATTTCTTGAGGGGAAGAACATTACAGTATAGTCTGATGCATAGGTGTAGGCTATATCAGGCTTAGAATGGACACATTTTCAAACAATATCTGAATTTATTATATCCATTTTGCAATATATCCATGTTGGGAAATAACTGATATGCATTGCTCAGTGTTTCAACAACATAGATTACATCTCATAAAATGTCTCCGTTTTGATGGGAAAGATCTCATGTTGCCTATAGGCTACTTTCAGGAATGATCTATAGTGAATTTAACTCTTATCCCAGCCATAATTTATCACAATTAGGTAGCCTAATATAATTAAACATTTCTTAAATGTTGTTGAACAATTGAATGTGTTTTATAACTGCTGTTATGAAAAATGTATGTAAATGTATATATGTAAATACTGATGCAATATTATGCCTGTTGTAAATGCTATGTGTAAGAAGTGTGCAAGATGCATGCTTAGGATAAAGTTCTGTGGGTACCGCTCCATTTGTAATGTGAAAGTGTATCAGGGGGAGGTCTGAACGGGCAGAACTAGCAGGGCCTGGGGTGGTCCAAGCAGTGAGGTTCTGGGGATACTGCTCCATCTGTGTTAAGGAAGTGTATCAGAGGGAGGGCTAAACGACCAGAACTAGCTGCACCATGGGCCAGTCATGTGTGCGGCGGCTGTCTGGGATGGGCATTTGGGCCATTCAATTGTGTGCACTATTGTCCCTTGGCGATTTCGTTCATTCGGCGTTTGGTCATTCACACCGGTGTTCATTCATTTGGTTGTTTTTGTTCGAAGTGCCCCTGGGCAGTAACACTGGAGGTCTGTGCGGGATTGTCTGATAGGCGCTCATTCGCCCGTTCAGCCTCCAGTGGCCCAGCGGGAGTCGTGCAATTCAGCCGCTTGTCTGATTCATCTGGCTTTTCAGCATTTGGACTTCCCAGTTCGACAGTGCCCTGCTGGGGCAGATCCGGTTGGGGGCTCGCATGCGATCTCCCTTCTGTGGCCCCAGTTGTGTCGTTCAGGTTGGCCATTTGTCTGATTCGCCTAGTGTTTGATCACCTGACTGTTTGTTCGAGGGTCGCTTTGGGGGCGGTGTGTGCTCATTTGTTTGGTTGCGGTGCGCCGGCCCGGGCGTGTCTCTGTACATTTGGGGGGCCTAGTGGGTTACGGACTGCTCAAGGTTTTGTAGAGGTGTAAAAGTCACTAGGGGGTAACATTGATCATAGCTATGAATATAATTTACTATGGAGCCTACAGGACAGTAAATGTTTTATTTACTATGGGGCCTACGGGACGGTAAAGGGTTTATTTACTATGGGGCCTATGGGACGGTAAATGTTTTATTTACTATGGAGCCTACGGGACGGTAAATGGTTTATTTACTATGGAGCCTACGGGACAGTAAATGTTTTATTTACTATGGGGCCTACGGGACGGTAAAAGGTTTATTTACTATGGAGCCTACGGGACAGTAAATGTTTTATTTACTATGGGGCCTACGGGACGGTAAAAGGTTTATTTACTATGGAGCCTACGGGACGGTAAATAGTTTACTATGGAGCCTACGGGACGGTAAACAAAGTTTACTAAGAAGCCTACGGGACGGTAAACAGTTTACTATGGAGCCAACGGGACGGTAAACAAAGTCGCTAAGGGGCCTATGGGACAGCGACACTGATCATAGCTATGAATAAAGTTTGCTAGGAGGGCCTACGGGACGGCAAACAGTTTGCAAACAGTTTACTAAGGAGCCTACGGGACGGTGAACTGTTTACTAAGGGGCCTACGGGACGGTAAACAGTTTACTAAGGAGCCTATGGGACGGTAAACAAAGTCGCTAAGGGGCCTACGGGACGGCGACACTGGCCAGAAGGAAGTGTGTGAATGTGCCGGCAATGGGATGAATGGAAATGTGTCATGTGAGTCTGAGTGGTGAGTCTAGTTGAGTAATTGGATACGTGTGATAAAACCATATATAAATAAAATTAAGTGCATTCTAGGTTTTGTATGTATATGTATATATATAAATAGATAAAATAATAATTATATCATTCTTAGGATTGGTTGGCTATTGCCAAAACTGGATAGTAGATTTTTTCTGTGATTGTACAGCAATTAGACAAAATTACCCATGGGTCCAAATGAAAATTACTGAAAAATTTAATTAAACAACAGAAGCTGAAATGGCATTTAAGGGAATTAAATTGGCTTTGATAAACACTCCGTGTTTAGGAATTCCCGATTACGAAGGAAAAAAACCTTTTGAACTATTTGTAGATGAAAAGAATGGATGTACGACAGCCGTCTTAACTCAGAAACATGGTGAAAAGTATAAACCAATTGGATATTACTCAAGAAAAACTTGATTCTGTAGCTAGAGGACTGCCAGCCTGTTTGCGAGCTGTAGCAGCTGCAACAGAAGCTGTATTACATGACATAGGAGTATACTCTCCCCTGACTGGCTACATTCCCCAGGCTGTTCATGCGCTGTTATTACAGGCTAAAACAGCACACCTAACTCCTGCCAGGCTATTGCATTGGAGTGTTACTAGCTCTACCTCATATTACCCTAAAGAGGTGCACTACTGTTAACTCTTATTTTACTTTCCACAGAAGGAGAATCACATTCCTGGGAGCATATTGTGGAAACAGTGTTAATACCATGCAGTGATTTAAATTATGTGCCTCTCACTGACCCCGAGATTGTAGTTTTTGTTGACAGATCAGCCCTGAAGCACCCCACAACAGGAGCTCCACGAGCTGCCTATTCGGTAAGAAATCAGCAGCAAATTTTAGAAAATGCACAGTTACACTCACATAAACATGTGAGTTATTTGTGCTCACAAGAGTATGCTATTTGGCTAAAGGGAAAACTGACCATTTACAGTGATTCAAGATATGCTGTTGGAGTGGTGCAGGATTTTTGAGCTTAATGGAAAGAACAAGTTTTTATAACCTCAGGGGGCAAGTGTGTGTCTCACTATAGATTATTTGCAAATCTATTGGAAGCATTACTCCTACCGAAAGAAATAGAGGTGTGTAAATGTCAGGAAAATTTAAGATGATGTCTCAAAAAGGGGAATGCTCATGTTGATCAGGCAGCAAAAACTGCAACACACGTCTTTGATGCCCAAGTGTGCAAATGTATGTAAATAATGTAACTAATATAAATTTGTTTGATAACGATGAGTTGAAGTTGTTGCAGAAATCTACAGGACAACAGGAACAAACTCAGTGGAGGAAGCAGCGATACGTACCCCTCCCGGACGGGCTATGGTTCTCACCTGAAGGAAAACCTGTGTTGCTTGCATGTACATATCATGTACGTGTATGTTAGATATGGTGAAAGCTTACTGGTATACACCAGGGTTTTCAGCCATTGCGCAGCGACTCTGTGACAAATGTGTGATCTCTTTACAGGATAACTCTACTCGCGGACAATCAATGGGAGCAAGGGGACAGCCTGTCCCCGAGGAACCATTCTCTTATATAATGATGGTGTTGGTAGAATTAAGTCCATGGAGAGGTTATAAATATTGTCTGGTGATTGTGGACATGTTTTCCAAATGGGTGGAATGTTTTCATTGCAGAAAGGAGACCGCACCTTGGGGGCCAAGGGCAACAATTTAGCAAACGAGGCAGCGCGTTGTGCTGCCATAGGTCCCACAGGGAATTTAGCCTCTCTCATTGAGGCACAAAACAAAGCAAGTGTGTATGAACTAAGCGTTTGGCTAAAAAGGGGGCGGTGGAAACAGAGGACGGCCCTAACAAGGGATTGTGGCGAGGGCCAAAAGGCCATTTGTAGCGCCTACGTCAGTAGTCCACACCCTGATTAAAGATGCGCATGGTCAGGACCATTGCGCAAGGGGGGAAATGCTTAAAATATGTGCAGACGCAGAATTAAATGGGCAGAGGCACTAACACTGGCACTAATGAGCATGAGAATGCAAACTAACAGAAGCTTGCATCTAACCAATGAAATGCTAACAGGTAGACCAATGCCAGTACCGTACCTACGGGGTCCATACAATGGACCTCTGCTTGAACAGCTTGAGAGAGAGCTGTCAAATTATGTGCGGCATCTAACCTTAATACACAAGACTATTCTCCAACAGGTAAAAGGAGCCACTGAAGGAAGAACAAGCGACATCTCAGAGGATTTATGTGGTATATGCCCGGGAGACCGGGTGTATATTAAAGTGTTTAAAAGAAGCTGGAGTGAACCCAGGCATGAGAGACCATACAAGGTGGTTCTGATAACTCCTACTGCACTTAAGGTTGAAGGTAAAACTGTGTGGTTTCACCTTAATCACTGTGGTAGAGCGAGAGACCTAGAATGCGCACAGGAAGAGAATAGAGACGATTTAAGGAGAATAGCAGAAAGGCAGGATGAGAAAGGTGCAACTTCAGAAAATAGTGAGGATGAGGAAACAAGAGAAGTGTAGAAGCGCAAGCATTAAAGTTAGAATGCAGGCTAGAGAGAGAGAGAGAGAGAGAGAGAGAGAGTGAGTGAGTGAGAGAGAGCTGTTCATTTAGAGGGAAAGGGTTATGTTAGAGTAACATTTCCCTCCAGGAAATGAGTTTGAGAAGGGAGAAACAAATGGAGAAGGGAAGTAGAGATTGTGAAAGTGAAGTAAGTAGAAAGGAGTTACAGTAAGTTCTTGTTTTTGGACACCAAAGAGTGGGTGATTGAAACCCTCCCCTCTGCACCTGAATGTGAGGACATGAAGCTGCGTGGAGAAGAGTGACCTGAATCACTGTGCATCGCATGTGCTAGTAACCTCTCCACAGTGATGACCCTCTACAGTGTGAAAAGCACCTGGGTTGAAGAACATACACTGAATACACAGACGTACATGAAGACAGATTTTCACACTCAGGAGCAAAACGCTCCCTTACTTATGGCAGATAGTTAAAATACTGCTCACATAGTTAAAGTATACACATAGTGTCTTGCATCCTTCTGCCAAAGAATATGGCCAGCTATGGCTGAGTGAAGTGCTAGTAACCTCTCCTCTGTCCACTGGTCCAACGTGGTTGAAGCAGGACCCGGGAAGAAGAGAAGACATTATTCTGCCTAAGTACCATATGTTACTCTGCAAAAAACATCTTATGTCACTGTAACTTAAGACTTTATTGTGCATCTAAAACCCGTGGCTGGTCTTATTTTATTGTACTCACGCTTAAGCAGACAATGTATACATGGTTAAATGTTTATGTTTTTTAAGAAGAAAATCAGACCACACTGAGCCTCGTTGTGGATCAATGGCCACGCTTTGCCCTGTTGCTGAAGTTCAGGAAAAAGTTGGTGATGAAATCACAGTCTTTGTCCGTCACAATCACAGGCGGCATTCACGTGGGAGGGGGCCACGTGATGCATGTAATGGGGGCATGCCTAAAGCAGTGCTTTGTCATACTGCGCATATTCGCTTACAAGTACTGGGCGACGGCTACTGGGCAAATCGATTTACTAGTGGCAAACACTAAGCAGCAGAAAGGCCGTTTAGGGAGTCTGCTGGATTATTTACTTCCCAACGGGTCAATGTGGTCTGGATTAATAGTGAAGAACATATGTACTCAAATAATTAGTGGGAAGAAACTTATTATGTTGCAAGTTTGATGTATTATACCTGAAGGAACCATAATAATTTTATTAGTTATACATATACTCATTTTAATAAGTTGGTATTGATTTATAAATGTGATACTGCTGTAGATCTCTTTGAGCAATAACTATCTGACAACAGATGGTAGGGACAGCTTGGAAAAAATGTGACTATAAAGTCACAAAGGGGGAAATGTGGAATAAAATCCAGGCCTGAAAATGAATTAACCAGAATGTGTCTGAATATTAGTGGTATAAACAGTAATTACATAATCCTTGTAGACATTGTGCAGGGTGTAACGGCAGGGAGATGGAGAGAGCGCCCCTCATCGTCCACCCAGGTATTCTCACAGACAAATGCATGCGAGGGAAGGATGAGGCCTAAAACAGTATATGAGAACTGTGTTTAATTATACAGAATGTGAGTGTGTGTATGTGTGTGTATACATGTATATGTATATATATATATGTGTGTGTATGTGTATATATGTGTATATGTGTGTGGGGATATGTGTGTGTGTATGTGTGTATGTCACTACAGACCATTGTAGGGCCAGAGTAAAGGCCCTGATCGGAGCTTATGTAAACGTGATAGTCTGTGCTAGGCACCACCTTGACAGGCGTGTGACATGCTTACATACAGAGGGTATTCGTATAGGGGGGTTTGGGCCAGTTGCAAAACAGGTCTAAACCAGAATTAACACACACACATCAGTATACTCACACATAGGCTTCTCGCCATCAAGGACACACAGGCACCACATGTGTATGAGCGCATCGGAATAGGGGCCCAACCACATTTTTAATTGTTATTGTAAGGATCTGAGTGAGAGAAAATTCCCATATCCTACCAGAGAGATCCGGCGAGCTTATCAAGCTGAAGCGTCAAGACACATATATTCAGGCAGTTGTGCTCATTAAAAATAAAATACGGCCTTCAGTCTCATAGCCGGGGCCCATCCTAACCTAGCTCGTGTCAAAATGAGATATAGTCACAAGTAGGCGCTCATCTTCGGACAAAGGACCATTCAGATGCAATTATAGGTATTTTTCTGCTTCAGAATGGAAAAACATGAACACACACATAGGAAAAACATGAACACACACACTTCGTTAAGTCTAAGTTTCTGACTGCAGAACTCTCAAGGCTAAGAGGCCCAGCTTGAAGTTGTGTCTGGAATGTTCAAGGACGAGAGGAAAAAGTTAACATGAGTGTATGCGAACATTCGAGAATTATATTAGGAAAAATGTTGGCTTGTATTTCTTAAACACATTCACACATACATAAAGGTCTGTGGAAATAAAACTTATAGTTTGTCTCGAGTGTGTCAGATTGATGGGAGTGATAAGTATTAAATTATATCCATGAGGGCAACAGAGCTATTCAGTGTGTCGTCACAGTACGGCCTGATGTTCTTTTCACAAACTTATTATTGATGCCACTGTGGGCTGTATGTAAATGTGACAACTACAACACAAAACAAGTATTATAAATATTATATCTTGAGAACACTGTTAGATAAATATTTAAAGGTAAATGGTGTATGATACGTATATTATAACAAAGGTTTTCAAAATTGGTGGATGAAAATTAACTACAATGGTATCTGGTACACAGTGGGTCATTTCAATTTCATTTTACTGTTCATATAGGCAGTAGAAATATTTCCCTAAAACTAATGTTAAGGAACTCAGTAAGTGCTTTCTGGCAGTGAAGAAGAAAACTAGTGTTTTGTACAATTACAATTGTGTAAAGTAAGCAGTGCTTTCTAGATTTGTGTAAAAGTATTGAAATGACATTGATTAAAGGGGAAATGTGGTGAGCTGTACTGTAAAACTGTGTTGCTAGTAAAGGAATTCTGTAAGAATTATCTATTGTACAATTACATTACACATTCTAGAGAGATTTGTTTGTTCTATAACCTGAAACTCAGCTGTTGTTTGTATCACACAAACTGGTGTTAATGCTTACTAATATTGTGTTCCATATTTCGCATGTTAAATGTAAGGAGAAATTAACTACAATCAATAGTCTCTGTATTACATGTGTCATATGCATTTAGTTCATTTTTGGTTTCTGACTGTATTTATTTCTGTTACTTTATTGTACTTTTATTGTTTTAAGCTAGTAGATCATTGTAATGATCACTTATTGAACTAGAATGGTCAAACCATGGCCAGGCCATTTCCTGTATATTTAAATCATAGCATTTCATCAAACTACAGTATAAATAAATGCCATAAGTAATGCATAATTAAAATGTTGTGCCATGAAAAGAAAAAGGCCTGGTGTAGGATTTCAGAGGATGGGACCTGCCTCTGTGAGGATGCAAAGTTCCGCCCCAAGTAGGTAGAGATAAGGACAGGATAAAAGGCCTAGTAATTAAAAATGAGGGGGGCTTTTTACGATTGCTGAGATTGAATATGAGTTGGTCTGCGCAGACCAGCCCGGGGTTTTTTTGTATGTTATGCAATATATGTTTATATAATGTATGTTATATGCAATAAACCTGATTGCATCAGACTCTGAAGATCATGGTTGTTTTTCTTGAAGAAACACTCAATTGTGTGGGAGAAACTCTCCAGTCCATCTGGCCCGGACTGGGGTCTTATATTTTCTTCAACAGGTTAAATATTAAAATAATAATCAATAACTTAATCTGAAGGCGTAAGTTCTTTTGGCGGATAGGCTCAAATGTTTATCCAAACAACAATCAGACCGACGACCAGGTTTAAGTAAGTACAATTTATTAAATGACAAACATGTCTAAACTAACATCCTAAAAGCAGCGAATGATATGGAAAGGAAAACAAAGTGTAGGCAAAGAATGAGGCATATAGAATTCACAGTTCTATTTCTGTACGTGCGCGAGACACGTGGTGTTCAGAGATCACAAGACAGTATACCTCGAGGGGGAAATACAAATCTCGCTTTAGCATGAAGCTAACGTGGCCTGAAACATGGCGTATATTGAGGCTATAGAAATTTAGCTACGTCTAGCTAAATCCCAGGCCCCTATCCTGTATCTAATGGGTTAGGTATTAGTAGAAAGATTGCATGCACCGATCTCAATTTAAAAGGGAGCCGGATTGTAAATTAGTTTTAGAGTAAGTTAGAGTAGGCTCTGTAACTTTAGCTTATGCGAGGCTAATTAGCTGTCGATAGCCTGCAAGCAAGGGTGTAGGAGAGATTGTTTTATTGGGGGGGACAAAATTCTATAGGGGGGTCCGGGGGCATGCCCCCGAAATAAAATTTAAAAAAAAGAACGGTTTTAAACTGCCATTTTACAATGGTTTTCAGCATAGAAAAACATGTTTCATGGCCAAATAAGGCCTCCTCCGGAAGATTATTATTTATTTATTTTTTTTGGCAGCTAAATTAATAATTTTTAAGCTATTTGAGACAAAAACGTACTGCATCATTGATGCAAATCATGGTAGTTGGTTAACACATTTACCCAAAGCACCTCACAGCAAGACTGCACATCCTAATAAAGTAATGTATTTAGATTTTCGTACAGAATATTACTTTGTATATGAATAGAATCTTGTTGATACAGGACAAATTATATTAAATCTGTGTAGTGGTTAAAAATGAGTTTTAATGAATTCAACCTAAGTGTATGTAAACTTGCGACTTCAACTGATTTTCTATCTTTTTCATATGGGTATTTATAGTTTTATTTATGCTTGTCTAGCCTCTTTACAGATACTTTGAATTATTTACGCTACACCTGCCAATTTCTGGGGTTGGGTGGGGGGCCCATAATTATTTCTTTCAGGGGGCCCAGAATTCATGGCTACGTCCCCGACGCTGGAACTTTCCCAACTGTGTGGGCTCCATAGATGGGAAACATATGGTGATACAGGCTCCACCTAACTCTGGCCCCGCTTACCACAACTACAAGGGGACCGTCTCCATTGTACTGCTGGCTGTGGTGGATGCAAGGTACCTATTCCGAGTGGTGGATGTTAGCAAAACCCTGGTGGCTGGCACACTCAAACTGCCTGGGGATCGCCTGTTGCCTGGAGCTGAGAATCTGGGAGCCCAACCCCATGTGTTCGTCGCTGATGAGACATTCCCTCTGCAGAGACACCTCATGCGGCCATTCCCTGGATCCAATCTGCCACACACAAAGAGGCTGTTCAACTACCGGCTGTCTTGTGCCAGGATGGCTGTGGAATGCACCTTTGGAATCCTTGCCGCACAGTGGAGAATGTACCAGTGTGTGATCTGTCTGACACGACGGAATGTGGCGGCATGTGTGAAGGTAACTTCCTCCGGTGGAGGCAGGACATGCGAGAGGAGTGCGCCCACTGCAGGACCTGGGAGCAGACAGAGTCAGGAACAAACAGGCGAAGATTTAGTTCTGGGGTCAGGTTGAGTCTCCTGAGCAGTCTTGATAACCCCCTCGATCTCCCAGGTTACCGCAGCCACCACACAGGAGGGAGACAGGAAGGTGTCAGGACAGGCAGGACTGGTATCAGGAGAGTGTAGGCGTGACAGGGCGTCTGGCTTGGTATTGCGGGAACCGGGTCTGTAAGTAATAGAGAAATTAAATCTGCCAAAGTAGAGTGCCCAACGGGCCTGACAGGAATTCAGACGTTTGGCAGACTGAATGTAGGCGAGGTTTGTGATTGGTCCAGACTATAAATGGTTGCTCTGCCCCCTCCAGCCAATACCTCCACTCCTCCAGAGCGAGCTTGACCGCCTGCAACTCACGATTCCCGATGTCGTAGTTGTGCTTGGCAAGGGACGGCCGGTGGGAGAAAAAGGCACAAGTATGGAGTTTTTGGTCCTCCGCCGAGCACTGGGACAGGTTGGCACCGACCCCGATCCACCTTTACGATGAATTGGTGGGCCGGATCAAGGTGGATGAGAACAGGTACGGAGGTGATTCGGGTCTTAAGGTTGGTGAAGGTGGCGTCAGCTTCTGGAGACCAGGAAAAAGTAACAGAAGATGAGGTGAGATTAGTGAGAGGCGTGGCTACCTGGCTGTAACCCTTATGAATCGTCTGTAAAAGTTAGTGAAGCCCAGGAACCGCTGCAGCTTTTTGAGGGAGGTCGGACGGGGCCTCTCTGCTACTGCCTGGATCTTCTTGGGGTCAGGTCTCACTCACCCACTCTCCACAATGAAGCCTAGAAAGCTTACGGAAGTGACATGGAATTCACATTTTTCAGCTTTGACGAATAATTTATTTACGAGGAGGCATTGAAGTACCTGTCTTACATGTAGAATGTGTTTGTCTAAGTAGACAAATACAGACCGGTTGAGTAGATCTCTGAGAACGTTGTTTACCATGGCTTGGAATACAGCTGGGACATTACTAAGCCTGAATGGGACCACCAGGTACTCGAAGTGTCCCAGTGGAGTGTTGAAGGCCGTCTTCCATTCAAGCCCCTGGGAGCAGATTTATGCAGCAATCATATAGCCTATGAGGAGGCAATGACAGAGCAAGGTACTTATTAAACACTTCAGACAGGTTGTGATAAACAGGTGGGACATAAGACTTAGATGGCTGGGCGTGACTCTGAGGTTGCTTGGGCAGACTGCAAGCAGGTGGAGTGACAGTAAGGGCTCCAGCTCTGGACCTTGTTGGTGGACTAATCCAAATGGGGATTGTGGCGTTGCAGCCACGGTTGGCCTAGGAACATAGGCAACTGTGGTGAGGTAATTATGTGGAACCGGATTGCTTCGCGGTGGTTGCCAGATAGGATAAGATGTAGGGGTTCATTGGTGTGAGTGACCTGGGCGATGAGCATCCTGTCCAACGAGTGGGCATTGAGGGCAACAGCGAGAGGCAGAGTGGCGATTCCTGCTTGACTGACCAGGGTAGTATCAAGAAAATTTTTGTCGGCCCCAGAATCCACCGACAGCGGCAGGGACTGTTGGTTCCAAACGAACGTGGTGTCCTTTTGAAACCGGGACTGGGCAGCAGATGGAGAGGAGATATGGCTCACCAGGACACCCAGCCTTACTGGTGAGCCGCCCCTTTTCAGCGAGAGGGACAAGAGAGTAGAACGTGGCTGGCTTGACCGCAGTAGAGGCAGGCGCCTGCTTAAATTCTTCAGAGCCACTCCTCTGGAGATAGGCATGCTCTGCCCAGCTGCTTGGGTTCCTCAGCCAGGGTTACGTGAACTGATGGGTGTGCAAATAATAATAATAAAATAATAATACAAATGCAAAGAAACTTTGGAAAAATGTAGAAAAAAAATGTTTTTCTTTAGTTTGCAACAAAATACTAAGTGTCTGTAATATATACTACTCAAAAGAAGTTAAGGGTCAAAAATATTTGTGCATATAAATATAGGCTAACGAGCTAAAATGGTGACGACTAATGACAAAATAATTCTTTGATGGCTCAAGAACAGAAAACACTAAACAAAAAACTTTTGATTAGACACTACTTTATTACCCTGATGAAAAAAGTCATGCACCCCTCAAAATGATGTTCACACAAGTTGCAGAAGCTTCAGTAACTGGTGTAGCCACCGTTAGCATTCAGACATTCTTGACAACATTGGCGCATGCTGTTGATCAGGCGTTGGAAATAACGTTGAGGGATCGCTAGCCATTCTGCGACTAATCGCTGAGCCAGTTGCTGGAGGTTGACGGCAGGGACGTGATGTGATCGAACTCGCCGCCCTAGTTCGTCCCACGCATGCTCATAGGGACAAGTCGGGTGAATATGCAGGCCAATCCATGTGCTGAACGTTCTAGCAGTGTAGCGGGTTGCACGGAAGCGAGAGGACTGGGCGGTGCCGTAGGAGCTAGAGGAGGCAGGCTGGTGGATAGCCGTGACACCTGGGAACCCATCTGACCCACTTGTTCCGAGACGGATTTCAGAGTCTCTGTTACATCATGCAGGAGTTGATCATGCTGACGAATGATCGCTCCCTGGCAGGCGATGGCATGGGGAATCTGTTCTGAGTCCATCACTGGCCAGGTCGTTCTGTTATGGCAGTGTGGAGGATTGGACCCAAACGCAGGACTCAGAGACAGAGATTTGGTTCAAAACTCCACTCGGGAGATAATTTATTGAGGCAAGCAAGTAGGCAGGCGGAACCTGGCAAATAATAGGGAAGGCTAGAAACAGGGCTGGGCAAAATAAAGCGGGGCAGGTGACGGGTCAGGGCTGGCTGGGGCAGGCAGGAGACAGGCTGGATGGGCTAAATAAAACAACAGACAAACAGGTTAACGGAAACAGGCAGGATCAAAACAGGTATAAGGCCGTGGTAATCTCAAATGGAACAGAGAAAACGAACTGGCGACAGGGAATGAGTGAGCAGAAACTAAGTAGTGTAAAAAACAGGTGCGGGGACTAAGTGATTAACTAAAAGGAGTGAGAAATGTGAGTGAGCAGGGGAAACAATAGGCTGGAGCAAATCAAAGAGAAAAAACAGGAACTGACGGGGAGCCACGCCCAGCCTGCAACGAAAACGGGGTGCGTCCCAATATTCTTCACTCCCCACCTCCCTTCCTCCACTCCCCCACTACCACTCCTCTACTACCCGGAAGTATGTGGAGGAAGGGAGGGCAGTGGAGGGAAGGAGCTGTAAAGAAAATTGGGACAGCAAATCTGCTTCACCATCATCAAAATCGCCGTCGACTATTGATGAAGTTGCCCTATCATAACTTGACTGACGCCGAGCCCACAATGAGTCCCACTGCCAATCACAGATCTTATGCACGGCCAGCCCATTTAAAGCTACAAAATATCTTTTAAGTTTCAAGTAGAAGTAGCTATAAACATGTCGCTTACCTGACATTGCAGTTTGCATCGAGACACTGATTAATATGTAATCAGTATTAGATCAAAGTGAACATCATGTAGTATAGCCTATGCAAACGTAACAATTTACTGTAATTACAAAATCCCGATGTTCCCGATGTCTGAACATACAGAGCACTTATTCACCTCAGGCTACTGTAGCTACACTACAGCCTAATATTGCCATCAGTTCCTTGCATATCACATAGGCAAATTCTAAAACATTCCTGTAGGCTAGATTAGTGGAATGAATTATCGTCATATTATCGGAGATATTATTCCTAATGTTCTATCACAGCGGTCACACTGAAAAACAATTAGGCCTATTTCCCACTGCAACATCTGAAATCAAATTTAAAAACGTCGTTTGGAAACGATTGGTTGAATAAATTCATTAATGTATATTTACATACTGAAATGGTAGATGTCATGCTCAGGCTATATTTATGTATAATCATGTTTGTTAATAAGCAATGTTAATGTGCAAGCAATAAAGCTGTATCCCCGACTTAAATTGCCAAATTTTTATGTAGGATATTAACCATAAAAATGGACTGGCATTTTGTTATCCGTTGTAGGATGCTATGTCCTTTGTGTGCTAATAACCTACTGAAGCACGCACAATTTAGGCTAAATATCTTGCATTATTATCATCATTATCTTGGGGAAATTCATATAAGACATAGCTACGCACCATCACTGTTGCCTCTGGGCGTGAGCGCGATGATGTCACCCAAAAATGTGAAAAAACTTCCGCAGTAGGATACATCGATGTATGCTTCGCCAGAGGGGAGGAGAAGCCGAGTTTGAAGTCGCTTCACTCGTCTTCTCTTCTATTGGGACAGTGGAGGGAGGAAGGAACAAAAGATCGGTTTCCGGGGCATGGAGTAGAGGAGGTGGTAGTAGGGGAAGGGAGGGTGAATTTTTTGACTATTGGGATGCACCCACAGAACTTGAGACGAACAGGGTAAACTGAAATACATGACACGATACACAAGGAATGGGAATACAGAAGAAACTAAAAGGAGGTGGACTGTAGGGAAACGGTGGATGTAACACATTCTTTCTTTTATCCTTAAAAACACTGATGTTCCCATTAAGCCCACTTGACCATTTCAATGATTTCTTCTCTTTTGTATAAAGGCACACATGTAAGGAACTGAAATGATATGGGGGTCATTTCATTTTTTTTTTTAAAGTCACTTATTTTCACTTTAAGATAGTATTTATGTTAATTATTTAATAACGGTTAATTAAAATACAACATACAACAATTAACTAAATTAACTATAAATAGATCATCTGCCCCTTCCTCTCTGCCACACACACACACACACACACACACACACACACACGTCTCCTTCGCTCTCTCACACAAACACACATTCACACATACATAACATTTAATCTGCCTGGTAGTATTCAGTATCAACTATCAGCTCATTAATTTTTAATAAAGATTTTGCCTTCCTGGCTCCAGGGAGCCTCTTCAGAGCAGGGTAAATGCTCTTTAAGAACATCATGTCCTCATCATCTTGCTCTGGCTCCTGATCAGGCTCCTCAATCGCCTCTAGTAGGTGCTGCTCAAATGGGGAGAGAGCATTGCCTCTCTTCCTATATTTAACAGAACTTGGGCCTGGCATGTTCTCCTCACTTACATCCTCAGCCTCAACTCCACTCTCATCCATTTCCTATGTCTCCCTGTCCTGTGACCTTTCCCCACCTTGCTCTTGCTCTCCCTCTTCTTCTCCTTCTGCCTCAGCTTCCATGTTTCCTCCCGTGTCCTTATTTAAAAGGTATAGGGCTCCAGGAAGACCATGATCTTCATAAAGCGCCATGGCCTTTTTGCAGCCCCACCAGCAGCTCCACTCCTCTTCTGCTGACTTTCCCTGTTCCTCTCCCTTTTGTATGTTGTGCATAGGTTTTTCTACCTTTTCTAACACTCTCCCACTGTAACCACAGTATTGGAAATGTATCGTAAAGTTTTATTGACATATAGTTGTAGGGAACATGCCTCTATATTCCTACATGTGGAGTATTACTCATGCAAGGTGTTTACATATACATTTAGCAGTAATGGTGATAGACAATTAAAACATGTTTGTCTTACCAGTCTTCACCCGGGCACCATAAATATCCTCGGACAGGGCGCCAATAAATGTAAGGAATATGCCTCTGTATATATATAAACTCTTACATGGGATGCCAGAAATATAGGCAATAACTATGGAATAATGAGGTTAAACCTTATTATTCTTAAGTTAGGTTAAAATTAAATCAGTCTCATTTGATTATTATGGATTATAATTACTACTACAATTTACCATCAAAGCACTAATAACTAATTATTCATAAGGGTTGAAGTTATTACGTTCTAATGATTAGGTTGACTCAGTCCTCGTGTTCATAGAATATCAGAACAGACACCAGGTTTAACAAAAATATTGTCACGATCCCGGGGGAGGTAGGACCTAAGTGCACGACAAAGGAGGCAGAGGAACAATAAAGGGAGTTTATTTAAGGGGCTTGGGGTAGACCCAAGCCGTACACAGATATACACAGCAGAATAAACAGGGAGGTTAGGGAGTTCTCCGGAGCTTGGAACTGCTCCAAGCCGGAGCTGGACTTGGATCTGGACCGGACGGTCCAACAGGAACTGGATCACGGGAACGTGGCGTTTGTTCCAAACCGGAACTGGGCTTG
Organism: Synaphobranchus kaupii; assembly: GCA_029718625.1. Classification (NCBI taxonomy): domain Eukaryota; kingdom Metazoa; phylum Chordata; class Actinopteri; order Anguilliformes; family Synaphobranchidae; genus Synaphobranchus; species Synaphobranchus kaupii. The sequence goes on from CM056378.1 coordinate 49,720,207, forward strand.
ATTCGGGAGACAGGAGTTCCGGACCGGAACTGGACTGGTTCTAGACTGGATGGTCCTACAGGGACTGGATCACGGGAACCTGGAGTTGTTCCAAACCGGAACCAGACTTGGTACAGGAACTTGGACAGGAAACAGGAACGGGATCACAGGAACATGGAGTTGTTCCAAACCGGAACCAGACTTGGTACAGGAACTTGGACAGGAAACAGGAACGGGATCACGGGAACATGAAGTTGTTCCAAACCGGAACTGGACTTGGTACAGGAAACTTGGACTGGATCTGGACTGGGTAGTCCAACGGGATACTGGGGCTGGAACTGGACTGGACGGAAGGTACCGCAACACAAACAGGGAGGGGGAAACAGCTACAGACTGGCAGGAACAATGGAGGTAGTTAACGAGACAGGAAATGAACAAACAGGAAAAAACCACAAACGAACAAGACTGGAGCAACAACAGCAGGCAGTGAGCATTTAAGCCCCTAGACAGAACCTAACTGAAGTTGGCAACAATGACAGAGATTCAAGGAACAGAATTCAGGAGCACGTTACAGAGAAGCAAACAGGGTAAGGAAGGCAACACAAGTAATGAACCAACACTGGAGGGGAGACAGCAGGTGGGTTAAGTAGGGGAGTGTAATTGGAAACAATCAGGAAAAGCATGAGAATGAAGACATGGGTAATTGAACAAATGAAGGGTGCAGAATGCATGCAACCACGGGGAAAGGAGATTGGTAGGAACCGGAGTGGGTAAAAGGAGTGAAACAAACAGAGGGAACACGCCCAGTCTGCAGCAACAGGGAAAACATGGACAAGGGAATCAAACATGACACGGAGGGAGAAGGTAAAACATGGAAAACGGACTGGACGGGAACGGGACATTACAAATATATTTATTAAACAAGGAAAAACATGAATATTACATTCTACTAAATAGACATATTGTGTTGTGTGCGTATTGTAGCATTTGTGTGTGTGTATGCACATATGTGTGTGTATGTGTGTGTGTCGGTGTGTAGGCCTATGCCATGTGTGTGTTCAGGGAACAAAGGAATCACGTGGAGTAAGCTAACTGTCGCAGCACGATGGTGATTATTGATCTCAAATCTGACGTTACTATAAATAAGTTCACGCACTTCGGTCAGGAAATACTGTTAACCATCTACAGTAAACTAAAATTAGATCATATCACACAAATGTTAGTCAGTGTTAGGATAGAGGGGCAAACCAGTGAGGCCTGCTCGGGTTAGTTAGTAGTACCACATTAGCAATGAAACGTCAGGTCAGCCAGCTAGCTTGCTAACCAGCGCAGCACGTTTATAAGGCTATTATCGTACAAAGTCGAGATGCAATCAAATTACCGATAAACAATTCAGAGTAAAATCCTAAGCTATGCCTGGGATGTTTGATCAGTCTTACTGAAGTTCACGGTGAGTTGATTATAGCTGGCTTGTCCGTAAGGTGGATGGTCAGGGCGTCTCTTTTGGACTTTCTTATCCTGGTAGGGAGTTCTGCTGGTCGTCTGCTTATCGCCTGCGTCTTTGTCCGTGGCTGGAATACACCTCAATCGGAGTTGCATTAATTCAGTTCTATGGTTAGATGCCGTAGGCAAGCTAACCCGTTCCTTGCGTCTCTCTCCGCGGCCTTTGATGCCGCTGCCGCTGTGTTGCTGGTGCAGTGGAGATCCACCTTTGTAGCTGTGTAGCTAGCAAAAGGGGGAAGAGAAATTGGAGTGCTGTCTCTTGTGCATCACTATTGAGGAAGAGAAGTGGAAGAGAATTGGATTGGGCAACAGACTGGAATGCGTTCAGTCTAATCTGTTTTAGTTTTATGACCCTTAGTGTCTTGTATTTCCAAGAGACATGATTGGCTGTGGCCATGTTTTAAATGTCTTTTGGGTTTCCTGTGGAATGAATGGAAATGTAGTCCGTTGTCCCTACATAGTTATGTGTGAGAGAAACCAGAATAAATATAAGAAAGTAAGTAAAATTTCTCGGAAGGTGTTGTCATCCAGTGCATGGTCCACAAAATCATTGGAAGCGATTGTACTGGGAATAATTTCCAATTTAGCTAAGAACCCTTTTCAGCTAGCTGGCAAGCTAATGCTGTTTACAGTTTAAACAACAGGTTCACCGCCTCTCTTGCCATGTCCGAATCAGCGCACTTGTCTACAGTAACTTGTCTACCAGTAGTGTACAGAGGCAACTAGATAGGGCACTTACATAGCCTCTCTCTCCCTCTCTGTGAGTTTGGTCATGCCTCCTTCAGCATGACGTATGCTCCCACTAGTTTTTCAAAAATGAGGAAGTCGTAGAGGTCATTTTGACGTATATCTCTACCAAATGTGTAACTTTAGCTGTCAATATTTTGTTTCAGATTATTTTGGCCAGCGAGAAAGAGAGACTTAATCAGTTGCGCCTTGATCTGTAAAATAAGCTTAATGTTGTTTTTCGGTGGAATTACCCTTTAACAGCTCTGGGTGAAGGACAGAGGACTGACTGCTGTACGTTTGTACGCAGTGATTGGGTAGGGTCCGTATAATGTTTATCAATTTGATTTCCTGATGCATATATCTCAATTTGAAAAATTGAAAATTGGATTCAATATTTCAATTTTCATTTTTTTATTCTTGAAATAATAGGAAAATTAACCATTCAAACTCGTTTTTCAAATTTTCTGATTTACTGTTTGTCTTTTGAAAGTTGAAAATTGCATTATTGGCGTAGGTGGGAAAACTGGGGTAGTTTCTAATATCAACGATCAATGGACGGACTCAACCATGACTGTGGGGGAGCGATAACGTCACCAAAAAATGTCTTTCTTATTGGTCACTGGGGCTTTAATTAGCCTTTTACCTTTACTTTTATGGTGCAGGCTAAGTGGCAAAAATAAGACTACCGAGAGGAGCATATAGCTACGTATCTTACTCGAAGCTGGCAAATGATCTAGCAACTGATAAGGCGGCGGTGGTAGGCTAATTAAATGAGAAGGCGTCTATTAGCCGAGTCTGGTAAACTCATGTGCCTAGTTTAGCAGTCCACTGGATTAGCAACTGACCTGGCTGGTCACTAGCATTCCTAGCTTGGTCACTTGCATATCTAGCCTGGCAACCCACTGGATTGGCGATTTTTAATTTTTTTTAATTTTTTTACTATTTCTGAATTAGGCTAATTTATCATCTCTCTTGCATTTGCAGTTTGAGTCTGCAGCTAGCCACGAGGCAACAGTCGTTCAATTCAAGCGAAGGACTTACAAAATCACTTAACCTCATTAACTTTGGCCCATAAGAAGCAATTTTCACCTATTTTCTACTTGTCTTATTTAGCCTATGTGTCATATCTCAAAAACTATTTACTGCACAGCCATGTTTTAAAGTTCAAATTGAAGAAGAGGCCTATAGCCTGCCATTCAGACATTTGCAACAGAATTAGTCAGAATCGTCACATACGCCTAGATATAGCCTAGGCTGCATAATAAGCATAAAAATACATAGCCTAATGTTTGTAGGCTATAGGCTATAGCCTATAGGCTACGTAGGGTTAAAAAAAAATAGGCCTACGTTAAAAGGTATGTTTTTACAACGCGTGCGGTGGTCACTGGGGAACATGATTTTTGATGTAGCCTAGAAACGGTGCATTTTATGCATTTTATTGTCTGTGGCTGTGCCAAGATGAAGGTTACAGAACTGGGGGTTTAACCTGTAATTTATAATTTCCAAGAAATATTAATATTAATTGGGATGTCGACGACTACCACTAGGGGGCCACCATGGATAAGAGATTCATAACTGGCTTGTCAAAGTAAAATTTGTAAAATATTTAAAATATATATTTTTCCCCCTTAAAAATCTTTTTTTTTTTAAATCTTAAAAAACCATAGCTTCTAAATGATTAATTACAGTCCGCTGATTTCATTGCCACGTTAAAAATCTGTTTAAAGATTTGATTGATGAAGCAAAACCGATCGAGGATTAAACTTTATGATATTCCACAGACTATAGCCTTTAGCTCTTTCTAGGTGACCCAGTGGAATTCTTGTGCTACCCAGCGATCTCGGTCGGAATCCCACATGGGGCAGAACTATTTCACTTTTGGACAGGAACAATCCTACTATTCAACATTGCTGGGAATGTAGGCAGTAGCCTTTTAGACATTGTGTCATTGGATGAGCTTTCAGATTTATGTTTGATTTATTCAATTCTTCTACTGCTGTAACCTATAAATTTGGACTAAACACTGATGCTGTTAGTGCTGCTGTTGACTGACATCAGCACAATTACTATATTTACTATGATTACATTTGCCATTTTTAGATAAATGTTTTGTGAGTTGGTTGGTGTGTTTTTTTTTGTTTTGTTTTTTTATTGTGTTTGTACGTGAGTGACCAGCCTAGGAATGCTAGTGACCAGCCAAGTCAGTTGCAAATCCAGTGGGTTGCTAAGGCAGGCACATGAGTTACCAGCCTCGGCGAATCAATGGACGGCTTCTTATCAGTCGCTAGATCATTTGCCAGCTCAAATTTTCAATTTTTCAATTTGAGATATATGCATCAGGAAATCAAACTGATAAACGTTACACGGACCGGGCAGCAATATGCGGCTTATGGAAAATCCATTAGTGCACAGGAGGAATGAGATTGCTATAAAAAAACTATTTAAACTAAAACTATGGATAAAACTTTTCATACTGTATATTGTACACCAAACTACCAATTAGTTTACTGGTTATGGTTTTCTGAACAGGTTTTATAGTTTTTATAGTCTTTAAAAAGCCACTGTAAAAACATTTTATGTCCAATTTCCTTTGTGCAGTATCTCTAGAACAAATGACCTGTTCAACACTACTATATTTATGATTTTGTAATAGTCTTTTTTTTATAATTAGTTAACATTTTGAAATATAAAAGATATTGCAAAACATTACAGTATGTAGTATTTCCAAATTAAAAATCTCACCCAGTGCAAAATCTTATTTCAGTGATTTTGAGTTTATTTCATTCTGTCTTTCAATACAGAGATTGAATTATGCAGAATGTACAACAATAAAAGCGCAGGTAAAAACATTTCACTAAATTATTAAACTCAGTAAATAATAATAACAATAATTTGGCATCCTGTTGTAATTACAGATTACATAGTATTAAAAAGTCTGACACCAGTGGGTATTGTGGCATTTCTTAGTCTAATGGTCCTGGATCTTATGAGGGTCAGTTCATTTTGATTCAGAAGAAGCCAGCCAGTTCTTTCTCCTTTATTGGGTGGGAGGTCATGGAGGGGATGGTCAGTCTTTTGCATGTCTGCAATGAGTTTGACTATGGCATCTCTCTGTGTTTGCAGGTCTGGAAGTATCAGTATGCTGTGTCCTGTTTCTATTATTATTTTGACAGCCCTTTTCTGCACCCTGCTCATAGCAGCCTGCTGATATTATGTGCAGCTAACCAGCAATACTCTCCCATACACCAGGCATGGTTGGATTAGTGTGCTGTAGATGTCCACACGGTTATTGATTGGGAGGCCATTTCTTTCCATTACCAAAGTGCAGATACTTAGAGGCCTTCTTCATCGCATCATAAATGTGAAAGTCTCCATTGAGTTGGTCGTCCAAGTTAAATCCAAGGTACTTGGAGCATACAATGATGGGAACAGCCTGTCCACCCAGGAAGAGAGGGGCTGCTTGTGAAGGGTTTTTCACAAAGCAAATTCTTAATTCAGCAGATTTCCTTCCATTAAGAAGCATGTTATTTGCTTCTCAAAGAGGACTACCCTTGTTGACATATGGAGTAGGAACATACAGTATAGGGTGATACCATAGGCGGAAATGCCAGAGGGGACAGGGGGACACGACCCCCCCCTCCTGGCAAAAATATGATTTCCCCCCCGCAAACGTAAACATAACTACAGATCCTTTCCAAAAAATTTGAATATCATGGAAAAGTTGTTTTTTTTCCATAATTCCATTCAAAAAGTGAAACTTTCATAGATTATAGATTAATTACACACAAAGTGAAATATTTCTAGCCTTTATTTGTTTCATTTTTCATAATTTTGGCTTACAGCTCCAGAAAACCCCCAAAACAGTATTTCAAGAAATTAGAATAGTGTGTCGAAAATCAGCATTTACTTCAGTTATTTCAGAGAATGAATGGTTTTAGACTGAGTGTCAAACTTTGCAGGTGTTTTGAGTAAATTAGATGATAGTGTATCTCAGTTTGGTTCAGTATGGGGAAGACTGCAGACTTGACAATTGGCCAGAAGACCATCATTGACACCCTCCAGAAGATGGGTAAGCCACAAAAGGTCATCGCTAAGGAGGCTGGCTGTTCACAGAGTGCAGTGTCCAAGCATATCAATAGAAAGTTTAGTGGAAGGGAAAAATGTGGCAGGAGAAGGTGCACAAGCAAAAGAGATGACCGTAGGCTTCAGCGGATTGTCAAGCAAAGACGATTCCAAAATTTGGCGGAGATGCAGAGGGAGTGGACTGAGGCTGGAGTCAGTGCTTCAAAAACCACCACGTACAGACGTATCCAGGACATGGGCTACAACTGTCGGATTCCTCGAGTCAAGCCACTCCACTCATTCTCTGAAATAATTGAAGTAAATGCTGATTTTCGACACACTATTCTAATTTCTTGAAATACTGTTTTGGGGGTTTTCTGGAGCTGTAAGCCAAAATTATGAAAAATGAAACAAATAAAGGCTAGAAATATTTCACTTTGTGTGTAATGAATCTATAATCTATGAAAGTTTCACTTTTTGAATGGAATTGTGGAAAAAAAAAAAACCTTTCCATGATATTCAAATTTTTGGAAAGGATCTGTATGTAATTTCAATAAAATTTATAATACGCAATGAAAGTGCTGATTATAGACACTTAATAGAGTGTTTTTAAGTTTCAAAAGATTGCAAACCCCTGCCCTTGACTTCAAAATGGTTTGATCCCCCCCCCACGGTGTACGTGTCATGTGACTTGAGTTTTACCACCTCTGATAGCTGTGTAGTGAGCAGTGTGGGCATACGTCCAGGCTGGCTAGATGTTGGAGAAGCATTGCATGACCAACACGATCAAAGGCCTTTGATATGTCAGCTAGTAGAACTTGAACCATAGTTGGCTGCTGTGAGTCTGACTCAGTAAGCCAGGTGTGTGTGGTATTTATAGTACTAAGCCTTTTTATGCATACTGGTTTTTGCATTCTTCAGGGCTGTTCGCATGAGCTTTCTTGCAAGGAATCTTTCCAGTACCTTACAGACAAGATGTCAGCGAGATGGTGTGTGCAAAGTGTGTAATCATTACATTATAGGCATTTAGCAGACGCTCTTATCCAGAGCGACTTACACAACCTTTTATCATTTTTTACATATTATCCATTTATAGCAGCTGGATATATACTGAAGCAATTCAGGTTAGGTACCTTGCTCAAGGGTACAACGGCAGTGTCCTACCTGGGAATGCGAACCTGCAACCTTTCGGTTACAAAGCCAGTTCCTTAACCATTATGCTACACTGCCGCCCGGAGCTAGGGTCTTTAACATATTCCTTTAATAGCCAGGGAGGTATTCCATCTGGGCTGCCTCGATTTCTTTGGATTGAGCCCTTGCAAGAGCGTATTTGATCTGTCCCAATGCTGCATAGTTCTCCCACATCAGCTGGGAGGAAGGGGAAAGACCATATAGGTGGTGGTCACAGTCCAAGCCTTAGCAAAAACGTTCAGAGCTTCAGCCACTTTGTCATCATCCACATCAACTAGTTGTATTTTTCCTTCAGATGTTTTCGATCGCCACAGCTCTCTATTGATGTAATCCAACAAGTTTGGGGTCCTCTTTTTCAAGGCTTGGAATTCATTTGTATAGTGCTTTTTCTTTGCGAGGCGGATTAATCTCTGAACTGTGTTTCTAGACCTCTTCATTTCTCTGTTTTTCCCCCTCTATCGAAGATTCTCTGTATGGCAGCTTTCAGTCTATCATCCATGGTGTGTCTCAGATTGTTATTTTCTTTTGCATGGGGCGTGCATACATAAAGTGCTATTTTAATAGTGGAATTGAACATCTCTACCTTCTAATCCATCCCCTCCACGCCATAGACAGAAGAACAATCCAACTTGCTGGGTCCTCCTATAGATGTTTTTAGCAATCTGTTTGAGACCATGGTGGGAGTTGATGAGGGATTTAATGGGTAGATGACTAAAATAAGTTGCAGTGTGCAGCTTTTGGTAAATGACAAAGTTTTATTGAAAATAGTGTCTGACCAATTTGGAACCCCCTGGGACAGAATAGGGAAAAAAAATTTAAAAAAGGGATAAATCCGGATTTCATCATAACATTTATTGAGAGACTGAGACAGCATGCGAAGAGGTATTTTGAAACAATTACAATACTGCCCCATTCACCCTCACTGGATCCTGATTAAAATAATAACAAAAACAACAAAGTAATAATAAACCAAAACCAAACTGCAGCTCTCCTGGGCTTCTCTTTCACTTTTTAAATTAGTTTATAGTCGATCTTTGAGACTGTGAGGGTTGGGCTACACTGCCAGGGGCCTTCATGTGTACTTAGTATTGCAGATTAACATGTTGTTGACTTAGGAAAAACTATCTTTAGTCCTTTTTAAGTTTACATTCATAAAGATCCGGACCAGAAAAAATAAAAGACTGGCATTCATTGGGAAGTTAGGATTATGTCAGCTAGGATTTAGATTAGAATACCTCAGGTGATTTTGTGGTATGGTTCTATTTTATGACTTTGATACAGGATTTTAATTGTAGCTGAAATCCACTGACTAAATTTACTTCAGCACCAAATAATGCAGATCACAGGAGGACAGTGTAAGGAGTGTACTGGTTGTATTTCAGTCATCCAAATATATGCAAAAGTTGTTCTTCATAGCAAAGCACTATGATTGATTGAAATATGTGGGACCTCCCATTTTGGGGTTTATGAAGCTTCCCTCTTCCATCACTTGCCCGCTCTAATGCAGGGGTGACAAGCGGCGATGTACACGCCCGTCCTGGTCTCCTGCCGTCACATGGCCGAGAGGGTACCGGGCGTCATAAACAAGCGTAACCAATGACACTGCAGGCTGGGAAGCAGTTTTTTTGGCTTTATAAATAACCCTGCTGCAGGCCACTCGTGTATTAGTGATGGCCATGTTGTATGACAGTTTGAAGTGCAAAAAGAAAATCACACAAGTGCACAAAAAGCAGAAGTACTTTCAGAGCCTAGATCATCAACAATGACCTTGAGGGTGACACAATGAAAGCATCACTTTAACATAACATTTCTGTTGTGAGCGAGGGAATTCAGTAATTATAAAACACCCAGAACAAGTGACGTCACGTTCACCCTGGACTCCAGGATACCCTGGCCGTCCTCATTGCTTGATGCCCATCTCTTTGTCTCCGTTAGGGTGTTGTGTCTCTGTGGCGTAAGCCCTGCCTCCAGGCTCCATCAGGTCCACTGGCTCCGGCCACAGGGTCCTTCTCGGACTCGGGCTGGCTCTGGGCACGCTCGGGTTTGGGGTTGGGAGTTGAGGGAGGGTCGGGCTGCTGCACGGATGTGGTTCTGCGCAGGTGGGTACGTTTGCACAGGAAGTCTGACTTGGTGGACAAGCCAAAAGTGCCCTTCCGCAGGACCATGTGTGCTGAAGAGCTCTTCTTGGACCTGGTCCTGTGTCTGCACTGCAGGCAGGAGAGGTGTACCGCATAGCCCTCACTCAGGAACTGCACACAAACCAGAATCACAGATGAGTAACACTGAGTCATAGCCCTCACTCAGGAACTGCACACAAACCAGTCACAGATGAGTAACACTGAGTTCATAGCCCTCACTCAGGAACTGCACACAAACCAGTCACAGATGAGTAACACTGAGTCATAGCCCTCACTCAGGAACTGTACACAAACCAGTCACAGATTAGTAACACTGAGTCATAACCCTCACTCAGGAACTGCACACAAACCAGAATCACAGATGAGTAACACTGAGTTATAGCCCTCACTCAGGAACTGCACACAAACCAGAATCACAGATGAGTAACACTGAGTCATAGCCCTCACTCAGGAACTGCACACAAACAGTCACAGATGAGTAACACTGAGTCATAGCCCTCACTCAGGAACTGCACACAAACCAGAATCACAGATGAGTAACACTGAGTCATAGCCCTCACTCAGGAACTGTACACAAACCAGAATCACAGATGAGTAACACTGAGTCATAGCCCTCACTCAGGGACTGCACACAAACCAGTCACAGATTAGTAACACTGAGTCATAGCCCTCACTCAGGAACTGCACACAAACCAGAATCACAGATGAGTAACACTGAGTTATAGCCCTCACTCAGGAACTGCACACAAACCAGTCACAGATTAGTAACACTGAGTCATAACCCTCACTCAGAACT